>JAGSMU010000034.1:4387519-5772539 GCA_029286865.1 Teinopalpus imperialis
AAGTTCTGACGTTTACCATAAATCATAATATCATAAATAATAACGTGTATTAACAGGAGTCGTCAGTTACTGGAATTATTCACTATAAATAGAAATAGAAACTTATTTTCCATCATACGAAATTCAAAGTATTGTTAGTTTATGTCCAGTTTCCTTGTACAGTTGTATATTATAATAAATTCAGTTTGGTAGTCCTATCTTTATGAGATAACTGATCTGATCTGATATATCTGGATGGTTTATCTAAATGGATAATATGTAGGGTTCTACCTACCTTATTTTGTGCATTGTCCATCTGAATTGTCCATATTCACAATTTTGGCGCACTGGCTTACACTTCTCGGTACTATTAAAGAGAATTAGAAGATCCATCATAAAACACGACTGCTATGAGAGATTTTAGCTAAATATTAGTCCAAGTTATACTTGTAATTTAATTTTATATTACTTATACGTAAATTAGTTAATAATAATCAATAACCGATGGGGCAGAAAGATTCTCGAGTGGCAACCTTGTCTTCGCCATTGCAGTGTTGGATGACCCTCTACTAGATGGAGTGACCACCTGTGCAAGATTGCGCAATATCTATGGATGCAGGTGGCTCTTCGTGGTGGTGCTTCGTCGCAGTAGATGGGGAAAGCATAGGTTCAGCAGTGGTGATGGCCTGATATCATTACTTACACGTTGGTGGAATTAATTGAACTGGTTAATTAAAATCTATACATATTATGGTTTTTAATTGACGAGACGTTACACTGTTTTTGAGTTTACCAATCTTAAAAGTACAGGGTACTTATTAGTTATTTTATTTTTGATTTTCTTATTATATTTTTTTTTAATTTTGTTTTGTTAGAATAACTTGAATTACTCGCAAATAAAATTAAATAAAGGTAATAAAATATATATATATATATATATATATATATATATATATATATATATATATATATATATATATATATATATATATATATATATATATATATATATATATATATATATATATATATATATATATATATATATATATATATATATATATATGTCCAATGACTGTCCTCCATTAAACTTTATTATAATTATAGGGCAATTACTCGACAAACAGTTGTTTCTGTTCTTCCATTATATCATGCAATATCCATCGAGTGCATAGCTTCCAAATCTTCAGTTATAAAATGTTTTGCACTTGGCTCATTCTAATGCCTAATACAGTACGCATTTGCAGACAACTAACTTTTTGTTAGTTTCAATCAGTCTTACGGTATCAATATTGGATTCCGTAACTACAGTCGCCAGCCAAACCTCATGTCCATCGTAATGGAGACGATAACGTCTAGATCTGGGTACTTCAAACCGCTAAATATACAAAGTTGCGATATGGGATCACCAAATGACATTGAAGTCTCAGACAACTCTCTTATTGACTTATTCCACAGCGAAAATCGTAAAAATCAGTGAGCGATTTTTTTTATTCAAATAAATTCATTGTAACACGCACGATTGTCTAATGCACGCCACAGTGAAAAGACGAATGAGTGTCGCAAATAAATAAAAAGTGACATATTCCCAGATAGTTCCATATTCAAATTCCGTAATTACTTTATGCCCACCCACGTATCATGTTAATTCGCAAGAATGAGCTTTTCCGTAATGTGCTGATCCCAATAGTGTCTAAAGCGGTTATTTTCGACCACGGTTTCCGGAACGTGCCTAAAATAGGGCAACCGCTGATTCAAAAATCCATATGCTAAATGGTTGTATCTATGCAGATTCGCAGAATTAGAAAGCCCTGTAAATACCACATTATACGTGACGTTAGCTCTTTGGATAAAGATAGAGCGGTTAGCTCTTTATCAGATTTCGTGCTCTATTCGATTACGGAGTCTACAAACATGGTTGCGGTTGTCCATGATAAGAGTACTTCAAAAGTATCGTCCACCGTACTTCACTAGCATCGACAGTTTCATTATCAATGATGATGATACATTCTGTGGAACGATTATATGAACTTTCTTATGCACTCAGTTAAGTCTTATGTAAGACCATACAATAATATATATATATATATATATATATATATATTTTGATTTAATTTATATATTTGTAAATTAAGTCAAAATAACATAATTTCTTTAATAGTAGACTGATAATAAAACTTCATTACGTAATAATAAAATTTTACGCGAGAAGGTAATTGTAAATTTTTGAAAACATCGTTAATAATACCTTATGAGACTTCTTATTTTCTGAATATCAATAGAAAACTTATGGAACAGTTTATAATACACTAAATTTAAACTGGTCCGATCCGTGAACTTTGCAGTATCAAAGTTTTACGAAAGAGTGGACAGTAATTAAATTGCGAGTTACCGTGGCACCAAGTTTTAAACGTATTGCAACTTGTAAATGTCACGAGACTTAAAAAATAACGTATGCGGGTTGTCATAATTTAAAACTTTGGTCGAATCCAATGGAACATGGAATCTGTATGGACTAACAGGCCGTGACGTCCACCTCTTTACCATTGAGATGACCAGATAATCGTAAAGTTGAAAAACATATATATTGTAATAAATCACTCTAAGGTATATCTTACACTTAGCTTGACAGTAGCATTACTATAATTGTGTTAATTATAATAATAAACGCCAGGTTAAATTGTTGACTAAATATATTTCTACCATTTTTCTATTACAAAAACCTTGGAACATGTCAAGACAAACCTAAAGAATTTATTGCAAACCGCACGAATCAAGCAATGTTTGGTTCATTTTTAACAATGGCACAGTGACGCTGCAGTTGGTTTGAAGTAATATGATTAGCTCAAACGGGGAACGAACACACACTCTATCTCGTGTTAAATAGTAATACCAAGATGCTGTGTTTCACCAGGAATTCCATCTTAGCCTTCGGGGGGACAATGCATGTGCATCCTGAATCATTGCTAAGGATGAATGTACATGACGTGCACCGCAGTAATAACTTACAATAATTTGAACTGTATGCTCTTTTACCACTACTAATGTTATATATATTTATAAAGTATTAAATTCGCGTTCAAATAAGCGGCACCTGTTACCTTGCATATTAAATTAGTTTTGCTAGAAGTTCTGACGTTTACCATAAATCATAATATCATAAATAATAACGTGTATTAACAGGAGTCGTCAGTTACTGGGATTATTCATAAGTTATAAATAGAAAGAGAAACTTATTTTCCATCATACGAAATTCAAAGTATTGTTAGTTTATGTCCAGTTTCCTTGTACATTTGTATATTATAATAAATTCAGTTTGGTAGTCTTATCTTTATGAGATAACTGATCTGTTCTGATATATCGGGATGGTTTATCTAAATGGATAATAAATAGGGTTCTACCTACCTTATTTTGTGTATTGTCCATCTGAATTGTCCATATTCACAATTTTGGCGCACTGGCGTACACTTGTCGGTACTATTAAAGAGAATTAGAAGATCCATCATAAAACACGACTGCTATGAGAGATTTTAGCTAAATATTAGTCCAAGTTATACTTGTAATTTAATTTTATATTACTTATACGTAAATAAGTTAATAATAATCAATAACCGATGGGGCAGAAAGATTCTCGAGTGGCAACTTTGTCTTCGCCATTGCAGTGTTGGATGACCCTCTACTAGATGGAGTGACCACCTGTGCAAGATTGCGCAATATCTATGGATGCAGGTGGCTCTTCGTGGTGGTGCTTCGTCGCAGTAGATGGGGAAAGCATAGGTTCAGCAGTGGTGATGGCCTGATATCATTACTTACACGTTGGTGGAATTAATTGAACTGGTTAATTAAAATCTATACTTATTATGGTTTTTAATTGACGAAACGTTACACTGTTTTTCAGTTTACCAATCTTAAAAGTACAGGGTACTTATTAGTTATTTTATTTTTGATTTTCTTATTATATTTTTTTTTAATTTTTGTTTTGTTAGAATAACTTGAATTACTCGCAAATAAAGTAAATAAATATTTTTGCCCGATTTTATATTAACGTTCTTCGTTTTTATTACAATACTCATATATAGGTATTTACATTATTTAGATATTTATGGGATTTTGTCCCATTTTGAAAGATTTTATATATTAAACAGAGGTATAGCCACGCTGGCATTACTTAGTGCAACATAAATGGGTTGGCTCGACAGGGGAAGCAGTACGTTATCACAGAATTCCAGCGTGAAATAGCACCATTACACTGCTGTTTCTTAAGGTGAGTGGAAGTGTCTGGTGACCCGATTACAGGTATATGCAATGACAAGACATTCCATCTTAATCTTTTATTTTTTACATATTTATTTTATATATTTAACTTACAAACTGTAAGTTAAATACATAAAATAAATATTCTGTTCAACAAACAAACAACAACAACCCAAGGAGGAAAACAAGATAATTCTTTTTCGCAATATGTCCACCTTTGTATTTGTATAACACAATTCTTTTTTTTTGCGCAAATAAAATTAAATAAAGGTAATAAAATATATATATATAAAAGATTAATATCAAAAAAAAAAATTATAGTATAGTTTCATGATGACTTTATAGTTGCCCAAACGAAAACAAAACAGAAAAATTTAAATTATTATTATTCAATTACTTTCATTTTGCTAAAAGCATTTTATGTTTTTAAAAACTTCGGAGAATAGGTTGCCTTGGTGGAAGGTAAGAGATACCTATATTACACGTTACCTGTTGCACTTAAGCGTTAATGACCCGTGGAAGTTAATGTCACGGTAACATACATATCTTTCTGCCTTAAGCCTTCTTTCTCTTTTCTCGTAATTGCTATAGTTTCAAGTTAATTTCCAAAATAATTACTTCATAAACATTAATAAGGGTTTATGGTTCTTATTAGGCCTAAATAATAGTACTAAATGTTATTTATGTTTAGTTTAATTGTTAATTTAAAAAAAGAAAAACGGTAGCTTTGTTGATGATTTTATAGTTGGGCAGTAAAGCATAAAATCCTAGACCCTGTAATTTATACTTTTGTTTTAAATATATTACGACAATGAGAATATAAGCCATCGACATAAGATCAAGAACTGTGTCAAAATGTTCTATCTTATATTTATTTATTTTAAAATTTATACACAAAGTAAATTACATTGGCGGACTTAATGCTAAAAGCTTTTTCTACCAGTCGACCTGAGGGTGATATTGAGAAGCTAGCTTAATACTATTAACGCATGTTTATTTTTTCATGAAATTTATGATATAAAATATTTACAATATTAATTCTGCATTATTTATATATTTATTGAGAAAGATACACCATCAACAAAATCATTTTACATTTTACACTTATAGTTTATTTCTATTAAATCTTAATAATTTGCCTTTACGGGTGTATACAAAATTAGTATCTTAAAATTTACGTATCTAAGCAACATAATATGCATTAAGTTAATATTTTAATTAAAATAGTATATAAAAGATTAAAATAAAAAACATTGCAACAAGTTAGAAAAAGTGAATATGGTTATGGTGAAAAAAACATTGTCAGGTGAAGATATTGAGTAACTTCTGCTTGTAAGATTGCTTACGTGAACTTGTAAGTTAATATTTGTAATATTGTAAAAAGTCTTGGCAAATTTAATACACATTTGTTCAGCGGTTACAAGTTATCTAGCAATAAAGTTGGTACTTCATGTTTCATAGCACTCTTTAATGTTTCATAGGGTCCTTTGTTCCGATACTGTAAGTTTTAATTAATGTAGTATTGATTTCTGTATAGTGGTTATTGTATTAAGGTGCTGAAGAACAGTGGGTCAGACAGAGAAAAAAGAAATTTAATACCAACATCAATTGTACTTTTCTTTTTACTTATAGTTTTCATTCAATTACGTTTTAGGCCTCAACATTAACTCTCAAAAGTAACTCTATTTGCTAATAATTATTGAACTTGGACAGGAATAGATAGCTAGACCAAAGTAATAAAATTAGTGTAGGTAAGTGTTACAAACTCGAGGGGACTCTAAATAACCTGTCGTCCGTAATATGTTTGTTTAAAAGGGCCGTACATTTGTTTAAGGGGATACATGGCGCCTGCGATTTAAGGTCTGGTTATATCTGCACCATTTTAAAGTCCTAAAAATAAAGTCAGAAAGTCTATTGCCGCATATGGAACATAAGCCTTAGTAAGTAATTTGTTGTTCGTAACACTCAGAAAACGTCGAGAACATCACCGACAACAAAAAAAATGAGTGCGTGTCATCTTTATGCGTGATTAAAATAAAAAAAATTGACATTGTAACAGATATTACGATTAAATTAAAAATATATAATAGTTTTTGCCAATGGAGTGCCAGTAGAATACACACGCAGTTTGTTTCGAGCTGTGGTAAACTGGGGTAAAACCACTCACTCCCAGAAAACCAGCGTCAAATAGCACTATAGCACTGCTGTGTTTTGTCTAGTGAGTGTAAGGATACGGAGACCCTTATTACTGGTGATGAAGAATTGACAACGCCACAGAAATATAATTCTGTATCATGGTTGAATTTATAATTCCTGGACTGCAAGAATCTCTTACAGACACATAAATGCTCGATACAATAGAAAGAATTGCCGCCCGGCTCGTAGAGTGAAGATACAATTTTAAGATTGCATAAATGTACTAGAAAATTATAATTATACTTAATTAACATTAATATATTTTTCTGTGTTTAATATTAGATTCAAGTTTAGTTAGTTAATTCGTTTAGTTTTAGTTTAGTTAATTAATATTAGTACAATTTTCCGTTATTTTTTTTTTGATATTATTTATCAGTTATTTTGATTTATTGATTCTTTATTCTTTTTAATAACTAGTTTATTAGGTTTAAATAAAGTAGAATAGAAATAAAATTAAGTATAATGTACAATGTCAGGAAATTTTATAAATAAGAAGTACCCTACGTTAGTTTTAAGTACTATAGTCAGTCGCGGCCTTTATAAATACGCATTACTATGCATTGATCGTTCTCGTAACTATTTTTAGGACGATAGTAACGTTCCGTAATATCGATACGATTTTAAGAAAAAGTTCAGACTTACCCTAAAGCCGAGGGTAAGAAATTTAATACAAAAACGTATACAGAGAAACATTATTTCTAAATTTGAAGCGTCAATAGTCATAATGCTTTAGGATACGGTCTTAAAAACTTAAGGACGTAGGTTCGAATCCAACATTCGACTATTGCCGTGAACCATCTCCTAGCAGAAGCATTTTAAGCTTCGCTTTAGTGGTTAACCGGAATGTTAGTGATGTTTATTGCACTGATAGAATTGTAAAAAATAAAAGTCTTTTCGATACAACTAACACGCGATAAAAATAAGAGATGGATCCAGTGTTAGGTGAAAATGGGAAAATCACAATTCAGTCGAAGCCTCAAACCATTAAAAAGTTTAAAGTAAAGCCTTTATGTCATAAACCTCACAACTGGGAATAGACGGTACCTCTAGAGAGTGAGGGATTGGAGCATAGTCCCGCGACTCCATAGCGAATTCGCATATCTTAGATATATTTTTATTACCTTCTTAAACATGAAAAATTCCTACACAACTTGTTCGTGCAAAATTAGCACTTAAAATTGCAATTAACAATTTTATTGATACTGGTACCGGGGATCCACCTATGGTAGCATATAGGCTGAAATTGCGCCCGTTCACTGAACTTCAATTAAAAATATATTAATGGTTAATGTTTAATGCTTACACTTACCTAATTGATAACAAAAATGATACGATGTTGCAACAGGAATACATTGCAATATGTGATCTGAATACTTTTCTTTACTAATGTGCTACAAAAACTAAGAAATCAAAATGTGATAAAGAACTTCGGAGTTAGACAATTAAACTTTTGATGCTTGGTAGAATCGTTATTAACTTTTTCATTTATTTATTATTTTCAATAATATAAGTTATATGAAGTAAAAAAGTTAAGGAACAGCATATATATAACAGAACAGTTTACATATATATATATATATATATATATATATGTATATGTATATATTAGTGTGCGCATAGTCCACCACGCTTCGGATTCACTCATTCAATTTTTTTTAATTTGTTTGTAAACGTGCAGGATTTTTATCCTTCCTCACCTTTCACGGTATAATTACTATTTAGTTTATTATTTATTGTTTTTATTTTTCGTAAGACACCACAGCTACTACTTAGGAAAGTACACAAATATCATAAGTAACACATTTTTATAGTAGTAGTTTCACGGTGCTTTTTGTTTACTGCAGCGTGAATGGGTCGGCTCGACCTGCGAAGAAGCACACCCTCAGAAATACCAGCGTAAAGCCGCAGCATAAAGCTGCTGTAATTCGACTGTTGTGCGAATGGAGACCCTTATTGCATGTTACGAAGAATTCCGTTGCAGACCACAAAGGTCACGACACACTTTCATTATGATTCCTTATTAAGGATGACACAATCATGACACCATGGGCCGCAGGAATCATTTACCATCTAGAGAATTGTGTGCTTGTTTGTTACTCTCCGTTCAATAAAAAAAAACGAAGAATTACAAGTCTGCACAAATAATAACTTGATAGAGTAAGAAAATATAAATGTAAAGACGCTAGAGATACAAAGACAACAATAGGCAAGATAAAGTTTAACATTTAAAAGCTTTGCAAAATATAATGTATATTTAATTCTTCTAATTTGAGTTGTGGTTGTGTTAAAAATAAATATCAAAGAGTGAGAGGAATCGAATTGAACGAGTAGCCAGCTCTGATAAAGTAACTATTGCGCATTTACTTAGTTATGAAACGGTAAATTAAATTAGTAATTTTGAACCTAACCTCCATATTCGTCATTTCTTACATTTGTGTTTGTCTAAAAAGTAAAACCTTTGTTATATTTGTTCAAGCTTCAAACGCTTAAATACAAATTACACTTTTCTTAAATTTGTTTATGTAACTTTATGGGTAAAAATGATTGATTCGTCTGAAGCAATAGAAGAGAAAAATCGTCGTTTAACTTTGATGAGAACATTTATCATAACTGTGACACTAACGGACAGGAAATTGGCAAAAAAATTGTATTACAAAACAAAATATTTGATTTTACATGATATTAACAGATACATTAAGGTTTATTAAATTATGTTTAGTTTATCCTTTTATTTGTTATTATTTATACTGGTATATATATATCACACGTATCAAAACATTCAGAGCATCTATTACTTTTTATTTTACCTTTCGTTTAAAATGGTTTTAATTATTTTTATTACAATCCAAATAATCCAGT
Source organism: Teinopalpus imperialis (assembly GCA_029286865.1). Lineage (NCBI taxonomy): Eukaryota > Metazoa > Arthropoda > Insecta > Lepidoptera > Papilionidae > Teinopalpus > Teinopalpus imperialis. The sequence goes on from JAGSMU010000034.1 coordinate 4,396,808, forward strand.
TTACAAACAATAATAAAACGTATCGTTTGTAAAGTCGAATATGAGTCAAGAAGGGTTCTCAACTTTTAAAAACCTTAAAGCGTATAGATGTTGCGGATTGATATAAATTGACAATTGAAAATCAATTTAGAAATTTAGGATGATTTCTTTTCTGGCAGAATAACCAGATTTAAGTAATGTTATATTTACCATTTTTATGTTTAGGTCCTTTGATTTTCTTATATAGGTAAATTTGGATATATATAAATATTTACGCAATTTTATCACGTTTTGAAATGTTTTATATTTTTAGTAACTTTTTGATATATTTTCTATCGTGTGATTTGTATACGATATACATTATGTATAAATACTATACATAATGTATATCGTGTAACGAACATATCGTTTTATTATCGTATTATTTTTATCATATATTTTTATTTTGGGAAGATAATAGAGAGTTATTTTTGGTATGAGTTGCAAATTACTGCTCTCGATTTACAACAATGAGATCAGATTGCTAATTATGGACAATATAAAAAAAATAAAAAAATAGGTATTCAGAAAATTCTGTTTATACATACTCTAAAAACACAAATAATAATATATAATATCTAAAGTAATGAAATATTAAACCAAATCTATATTTAACAACACCTAAAGTTGTGTTTTTTGGTGGTTATTATCTTAGAATTGGCATAGAACTAATTTATAAAACGCAGCAATGTGATTCAACGCTCAGCAATTGCCGAGAACGATCGTCCGGCACCCCGCCACGACCATCCCGAGCTACCTGCCCCCGAGCGAGCCACCTGTGCTCCTATTGTTCCGAGAACAATTCACCGAGCAACTTTTATTGCTGGTGCTATCGTAATCGGAATTTAGTTTCCTAGATAGTGTCTTGTAATGCCACCTGGGTGGTTACACTAGTGGATAGACACCTTGCGGTGTTAACTAAGCGAGTGTAGAACCCGACAATACGAACCCGGCAAACCCAACATTCAAAACTATTTGCACTGCGTGCCCATCGACCCGCCAACCCTCACCTTCCTAGAAGCTTCGGTTTGTCAGATAGCTAGCCATGACCGGCCACGCCCCTATCACAATCCATTTATCTCCCTTGCAGACGAGACGCTCAAATTTTACGAAGCGACTTCTTGGCGCTCCTTTCCCTTGATAACTCAGTAATTTTGGCAGATTTCAAAAGCAAGAATACTCGGTGGAATGCAGCTAAAATCAACCCCCGGGAATCAGCTTTAGACTCGCTTAGCGACGCACTCGACTTCATTATTAAAGCGCCTTTTACGCCTACCCACTTTCCATAGACATTGGGTCACGCACCTGATGTGCTTGATATTGCCATGTGCAAGAACAACAAGGGATAGCAGTAATCCACGTGCTCCTTTCCGATCAATGCCACGTTCTTCTTCGGTTATGGCCCTCAGCCCCAACCCCACCTTTTACCGTAACGATAGTAGACTGGCACCGACTCAGGAACGACCTTAGGGAAGCTACATCACCGCACCTAGATGCTATATCTAGGAATATATCTTTAATCAACGACACAAACCTCGCAGTTCATGCCCTCACTAGGCACATTCAGACCGTTGTCGAGGTTTACTCGAGGCAGGTTCCCCCGAAGTATGAACACCGATGGACCCTGCTAAACTACATAAAGGACCTAATGAGACGCAAGATTGTGGCGACTCGTGTCCACGACTTATATCCCACCACTTATATCGCCTTCTGGCGACTTCCCAAGTCCCCAAAAAGGAGACAACGCCCAAACAATTCCTCCCTTAGCATTTCTCAATAAACTGCCCACCTTCTTAGACGAAGAGAAAGCCGAATGTCTGGCTGAAAATCTCCAATCTCCAAGCTCCAAAGCAGTTCAGGTTTCGCACCCAACACTCATGCACACATCAAGTGCACCGCATCACGGAGCACATTCTCAGTAAATTCTTCCAGGGCTACCAAACTGGGGTACTTTTAGCTTTCGACAAGGTCATTTAATTTGTATATGAGCTCGTTGTGCCAGATCGACTCGTACTAAACATACGAAACTTTCTGCACAAATCGCAACTTTCGGTACCGCATCGAGGGAACGCGCTCCGAGTTACACCCCACTTGTGCCGGAGTACCACAAGGCATCGTCCTAGGTCCCATTTTATATACATTCTACACCAACGACATACCGCGCGCTCGCCCTTTTCGACGATGACGCCGGCCTTTACGTTTCTGGATTCAAACCAGACGCTATTTGTAAACACCTCCAATCCGCAGCCGAAATGGAGGATCGAGGTTAACCACACCAAAAGTGCAGCTATGTGCCTTTCTCGGCACAACAAAAAGCCACATTTCCCAACCGTAGACCTATTTGAGCGTCCAATCCCCTGGGAAATAGTCAAATACTAAGGTGTCACTTTAGATGAAAAACTCATGTTCGGTCCGCATATTAACCGCGTATGGAATCGAGCAGCGTTCGCCCTAGGTCGTTTGCACCCGTTACTCAATAAAAATAGCAAAATGTCCCTGCTAGTAAAAATAAAATTACACTACACAAAGCGTGCATTCAATCCATAATTACATACCCAAGCCCCGTCTTTGCGCATGCCTCCCCACGTCACATAACCGACTTCAGGTAATACAAAATAGTTTCATGCGCAAGGCCACCGGTGCGCCATGGTTCTTGCGTAATCTACACATAGATCTTGAGCTGCCGACCATAGCTCAGTACCTAAAGCAGGCTTCCCGCCGATATTTCGACTCTGCCGTCACACACCCAGACTCCTTGATTGTAAGTGCTGCCACTGACATGCCCAAGCCTTTCATAAAATTGCACCCCCATACCGCCCCCGGCGAGGGCTTCGCAAACAGCGGCCATAACCCGAAAACAAAAAAGAACGCAGGAATGAAGGAAGGTAATCTAGTCATCATGAAATATGAGTAATTACGGAGGATTCCACCTCCTTCTAATCGGTGTCAATAAAAATCGGAGGCAACAGCTGGCAATATACATTTATGACTAAATTTAGTTTGAATTCAAGCTTTACCAAAAATTTACTACTTATATATTTTAAGTTACTAAATATTGCCTGTGTCTATATTGTGAGATTTATATTTTTAATGTCACAATTGTCGATATTCCGTTTAAATTTAATATACATTACACTTCCATTGTACAATAGATGATATTATACGTTTCGTTAGTGCCCGCCACAATTTGTGGTAGGGCTAATTAGCCACAAAAGGCTACACACACAGAGAAATTGGCTTCATTTATTTATTATTACAGGTTATGTTATTAATTAAAGACATAATAATATAACGAATTACTAATAAATATAACGGAACCGCGATACATGGTTATACTTAGTAACAACACTACTATTGCTCTCAAATAAGGTTTATGCATGTTTAACCGAATCCCACCTCACTCTCTTTCATCGAATACTCATCTTCATTCTTTCTTAAGTTGAACATACAAGTAACAAAGTTAAAACATTATCAAAGTTTAACATATATTTAGTACACTAGTTATTACTATCTTCTTGTAAAATAACTAATTGTACATAGACTACATTATGTATAGTAGTCTAAATTCACAATTTGATTCTTTAAACGAAATAATTTAACTTAATTCTATTATGGGATCTGGTACTGTACTATACATGAGATGATTTAAGACACTATAAAACAGATTGAAGATAATGTCCTGATTAGCTGACTAATGCCTATTTATAACGCAAGCATAATCACGTAATAACAGAATTAAATTGTGAATATTTATTAATAATAAAATAAGTAACGTAAATGGTATCGCACATGAAATTCATATACAGACTTTATTCACAGTAATTTTAAACTCCATAAAAAAGGTATTATAAGTTCCTAAAAACTCCCCTAAACCTAAGGCAATATTACTATTACTAGAAAATTCGTAGTACCTCTTACCGATTACCATTTATAACGCAATTTCACTGCGATTAATTTATAGGTCCAATAAAGTAAAAATACGTTCACATTACGGTTCCGTTTCATTAGCTTGCACGAGTCATTAACATTGGAAAGTAACGGGTAACTGTCGAAATTAGTTACCATTACTTACGAGATAAGAGGGGTAGAGTCAAGCATCAGCTTTTGTTGTTGCATGAATAGGCTGGCTCGGCCGGGGAAGTTCCACCGCCTGGCAGAATAATGGCGTATAGTAGTATTACTTCTGCGTTTCATTTTGTGAATGTTGTAGCCGGAGGCCCACTTCGTTCAACCTCCACAACCAACATGGTAGCGGTATTTTCAAGAAATCTACTCCAGGAACCCTCCTAACCAAGACCGTTGGCTTTAGAGAATCCCTTACTAGACGTCCACGCTAAGGATACCTTTCTACAGCCATCCTGTCCTGGACTACGGAAGATCCTGTCATACTCGCTGTAGATTTCTGCAACAACAGGTGTTTGCCAAGGCTGTGTGATATCTGTACCTTATTTCTTCTGCATATCAATGACATGTTGCTAATTAATAACATTTATTACTATACAGCACAGTGGATTCGTTCTACACTGACCGCGCCAGTATTTCTCGTAGACGCGTCAACGAGTGCCGGAACAAACTTATGTCTTATGTCGAGATTTTATTATACAAAGTCTCAAATTGGGGCTGAGTAAGTGTTGTCCAATTTAACCCCACGAAGACATAAGTTTACGCGTTTACCGCTTAAAAAAACTTCTTCGTCGTATCTCCTAATCTTGAAAACACTCCCCTTGTTACATCAGCTAGTAACGGAATCCTTGACATTGACATTCCGCTGTTCCTTGGAAGTTAAGGTGAAATTGGTCTCTTAATAGAGCAAGACAGTATTTTTGCATCCCACCGTTTGCGGCGCTAGTTCGGCCCCACATGGGATAGTGTATTTATCTCTGGGCAGGGGCACACCAGTACCAGTTCCTTCCATTTCGCCACATTCCACGTAGAGCTGCTCGAATCGTTTACGACCATCGACGTTTACTTTCGGAATCAACTTGATTCACTGGGATTGCGAAGAGATATAGCATCTCTATGCATGTTTTACTGAATTTACCATGGGAAGTGTTCAGAGTACATGTTCGGATTAATTCCAGCCGCTGAGTTTAAACATCGTACATCACGACAGAATTCAAATTTTCATCCTCATCATCTCGATGGTTGACAATCCACTAACGTGCGCTATATACAAAATTTTATCCCACGCATAATTACTCTGTGGCATCAGCTGTTGCAAGCGGTATTTTTACCAGATACGACTTAGGAATCTTCACCTAAAACAGAAATTACCTACGCCTTCCTTAAAGACAGTCAGGGCATCTGCGACTCGTCTGGTGTTGCGAATGTCATGGGCAGCCTTGATCGATATTATAATTACTTTATAATTCAAGACCTTTTTAACCTTATTTTAATATTATTATGCTCTAAGGCACTCCCACACTAAGACGAATCTAACGATACCTCATATGCTAAAATCCATTAAGCTGCTTAGGCTACAGAGCGTGCCAAAGAAATAGACTTATATGTACATACACTAAAAAGAAGGATAATATTTTCCTTCCGGGAAAACAATAATGTTACTAATATGATGAATGTATACTTTAAATATATACGAAAACTACTAATAAAATTAAAATGTACACTGCCCTAAGAACATACGTAAAGTTCAAGTTAATTTTTTAAGGAACAACAACAATTCTGTACATGACCCCGTGTAATGAAATAAACGGCTGTCTCAGAATTGTGGGACAGAATGAAAGCTATGTAACTCAACCTCGAGAACAATGCAAGATAAGACGGTTGGAGTAACTTTTCTCATGACCCCTTTACTCTGTTCATACTTACATAATAAAAGAATTCTATGAAGATACAATTCCCATTTGATAGTATCGCAAATAAAAGTCACTATCTAAATAGACAGATCTTTAAATTTATTTATACGTCAACATGTAAATAATTAAATTATATAAATAAAAAAAAAGATGTTTTTGGCTACCAGCCCAATTAGACATTAGAAAATGTTTGATTGACCGGTGATTTTTCCGAAGTATATTTAGCTTTATTAGATCCTATACATAATTGATACCATTCTAAAAAATAAACACTTAATAACTTTCAATTCAAATCTAACAGTAACAACATGCACAAACTAATGTTCGTTTCTGCGTCAAAGGTATGCGACAAATAGGTATTGAATTATAAAAACATCAATTAGCACTTAATTAAAATTCGACTATTAAAATTTCAATTAAAGCGACTTACAACAAAGTTTCCTCTATTTTACTAAGCGGCTTTGTAATAACGAGAATTTAACTTGTATTTCAGTATTTATAAGCTTATAAATTGTACAAGCGTCGAGCTTGCGGCTTTGGTATTAGGTAACATGACACAAACATTTGTTTGAGTAAAGACTCGCTAAACCTGGTAGGCAGCGTTATTGTACCGAGGCAAAAGCTACGTTTTACTAGATATGAGTTTGTGTATAGGTTTCGTGATAAATTAATAATTTATACAAAATTTTAGTCTATATACATACTTATACGTGTATATATTTTAATATAGACATAAATATATATACATATATATATATATATACATCTATATACACATGTATATACATGTCCCAGTATGGGGTATAAGCCTCCTCTCTAATAGCATTTGACAGACCGCGCGGCTTCATTGGGGATTGGTGGGCCTTGAAATATTTCTATTTTATATTTATATTTCATAGACTTACTGGTTTCCTTATAATGATCTTATTATTCTTCTTCTTCCCTGGGCAAGCGGTAATTCAGCATTTAAAATTTTAGTTGCAATAAAAGTTAGGCTTCGAGAGTGAGAGCACATATATACCTTTGACTCTCTATGAAAAGTTTCTCTGCAAATCGTGCGTCATTCATTGAAATCTAACGACCGGTTGTTTTGAATTCATCACACCAGCCCCAAAATTCTTTAAATAGCTTTGCTGCCGCTAAGAGACTTAAGTATGAAGCCTCTCAATGACAAATATGTTAAAAAAATTGAGAAAAAGAGAATTGTAAACAAATTCGCTATTTTTTTATTCGTCTTAAATAATCCGAACGGAACAAGTATGCCATCTCAATGAGTTTCAAATTAATTACGAGTTAGAGTTTTATATTAAAGACAGTTAACAAAAATTACATCAACAAATAAAGGAAGATCCTAAAGAGAGAGCATTTTGAAATTAACATACAGTGGGCCAAAATGTCTATAATAACTAGAATTTTGATAATTTTGATGGTATATTATTCCAGAATAAAAACAAAAATAACTAATAATAACAATATTTTCAAACGCTGCGCTACAGCGAAAACCTGTATGAGTCAACTTGACCAAAGCAAGCGTAATATAGATTTGTGTTTCGTATGGCAAGTGATTCCTTTAAATCGGTGACACAAATACTGGTAACAAAAAATCTACCTTGTTCCTCAGGGACCACCACACAATCAATCCGAGGTGAACGGTGTACTCTATTGTGTCGCTTATTTGATAAAGGAAATCGTGAGGGGTGGAAGTATATGATATTTTTTACTCTTACGCAAAGAATACTATAACAACAGAATTCTTATTTTCTTTTGACTATAATGAAATGGATACGCATCGGCTTTGAAGCTCGCACAACCGACAATCGTAGCGGAAGATAGGTTCTCGAGTGGCAACCTAGCGCCGACCAACCGTAGGGTAGGACTCCCCACTAGATGGAGCGATGACCCCACGGGACGTTGTTTGCGGGAAGTCAACAGATCTCCAGTGATGCAGTATTTAGTGAGACAAATTAATTTTGTGGCCTGTTGAGGTCCTATAATGAGGACTTATTGATTACTTGACTATGTGATTTATCTACACATTTAAGTCTTACAAATAAATGTTATGTTTTTGCGATAAACTTAATACGTTTGTCGGAATTTTAACTAATCTAAATATGATCGTGAAGTATTATTTTATTACTGAATCATTTTGTTAACGCTATATGAGTTTTAATATGTAGGTATATCGATAGTACTTACAGCTCCGCTGTAGCAAGGCCTCATCGAGAACATGCGGAGGGTCCCGACAATAGCGCCGACGCGTAATTAAAAATGGCCGCCAATGTACACATAAATCTCACTTTCCTACTACGTTAGCTATTAAATCCATGAAACTAAATGTATATATATTACTGTTAAATAATAAATAACAATAATAAGCTGCCTTTATTTTAGACGAAGCTTATCGCATTTAAAACTAATTGTTGTGATCCTATACATGTTAGAATATATGATTGTATTGACGAAATGACCGTCGTAGTCGAAATAGATCAGGCTATTTCGACTACGACAATATTTGCTAGTTATTATCAGATAAAATTAACTTTTCACGATATATTATAATGCTGTAAGAATTTTTGTAAACAGGCATTCACTCAACATCCCATTTCCTAGGTCGATGTCAAGCTGCTTTTGCTCAACCTATGATGGAAATTATGTGATTATCATTATGTCCTTTTGGTCGATTTCGACATCCGCGATATCTTCTGTCTATTGCCATTACATTAATATTACTATTGACATTAATTGCGTTACTACAAACAAGATAACAAACATAATACAGATAAAATTTGAACCTACGGTTACTATTCTTGAAGTTTAATGACCTAACCATTAGGCTACCACCGCTTTTCATTTCGTATCATCAGTACTTATTTTGACAAGTGAGAAAGTCAGAATACAAGGACAATAACCTTTCTGGATATAGTTAATAAATGATATGTCTTATACTACTGAATCTATTTTATTCAAAACTCACACAATTATCAAAAAAAACAACTACAGAATAAATAAAATTGAATAGAACATGGCATCATTATACTTTCTGAGTAATATATATGGACAACATATATACATTGATACATATAAAACTTAACACGCGAAATTTGCTACATTTGTTTAGATACCCGATAATTAACATATACTAATATTTCCCATTTTAATCAATGTTATATTTTTGTTATTCATTTTATTACTGTTACTATTAATTACAATAATAACCTTTCTATAGAAGTCCATTTAAATTATCCGGTCAACTTAGCAACGAAAACATTTTATTACACAACTTCTTTGGGTAATCTTTTAAACTGTCATAGTTCGAACCCTCGATCTTTTAAAAGATTACCCTTATTACCTTAGTCTGTACCAATAACGTCAATTAAATCCTCAGGGGATCTTCCCTACGCACGGATACGTAATTAAAAAAGCCCCCTTACTTCATTACACCATTCGAAGCAAAGTATCTTTACTGATTAAATTATTTATTTCATAAACAAAGAAAATAGTTACGTATTATAATTTAAAATTAAACATTCTTATGTCAACATAGTCACACCTTCTGTTTATAATTAAGTTATGTCGTGTTATTGCACATATAAATTATTATATATTTAGTGCCATATATCAGAATACCAAACATCACTTTAGCGGCGTTCGAGCACTGCAGAAATTCAGATTAATAATTATTTATTTATTGTAGACACACCAATAATGTACGTATTCACACATTCATAATAGTTAATATATATAGCATTAGAAACCAATATGTACACCAATAATAGGTAAGTACAGCATTTACCTAATTGTGACATTGATATATATTTAGACATTTTGAGATACAGTATTAAATATGGACATTATTATTAATTTTTAATGAGAAAATATTAACAATATACAAAAAAAACAAAATCTGTAAATTACACCAACAAAAAAGTTACAACAATAATATAAACACTTAAATTAAAAAACAAAGAGAAAACCAAAGAGAGTCTTAAATGTATGTAGAGTATCGTTAAATAAACCAATATTTTCAGCTCAGACATTAAGTGCATCAAACTCATTATATATTCTAACTTAAAGAACTAAGCACTTTGAGGTTCAAGTAATTCTATATCCTTTATAACCTTTAACTTAATAAACAAATGACCTAATGTTTTTATCAGACCTAGATTTTCTACGCACCAAATTTGTCACAAATATCAGTTAACATTGGGGAGAGATAAATTCAATTATAAATTTTATTGGTACAAGCATATTAACTTAGGTTTTTATAGTAAAAAGAAAAAGAGAGAGTCCTACAACGCTTGATCTGATACTCGGTATTAAACTTTTCGATGATATTAGTATGTTAATTAAGATCTGAACTTCGTTAAACTTAAGTTAGCTCAGCACGTGCGAAGCTAAAACAACAGTTATCTTTGTAGATATACATATATACATATACTTTCAAAATAAGTACTCTCTAACATAATCCTCCAAAAGCTATAAAGGTTGCTATTTCACGTGCCTCATCTTCATTCCCCAACGGCCCGCAGTAAATGATAAAAGCTCTGTATTTGTGATAATGTTTATACACGTAACCTACTGAGTATGAAGCAATGGCGTAATAATAAACATACCGTTCTACTCATCTATTTTGAACCGTTAATTTTATTTATCAAAACAATTTAGTGTTTTCAGCACCAAATTGCTTTGGTGGAGGAAAATACATGTATCAAATAACATCAATCACGTAGAACATAATTAGCCTTCCGTAATCCAATATCTCATACACATATTTAAACATATCATGATTTTTGCCACGTAAATATTGGTCTCAACTGAGAATTGAGTTCAGAACTTTGATTTGGTAGCTCATACAAATGCACACGTCGTAATCAAATGAAGCAATGGTTACAGCTTTGAATTTAAGGATACATAAAATAATAACTCACTCTTATAAAATTTCATTATGTTATATAAATATAAATTTCCGTTTATCAATGTAAAGTTCTTTTTTTTTATTATATATTATTTATTTAATATAAGGTGTTAAAACTTAATCTTTCAACGTTATTAATCTACGACTACATCGTAAGATATTTTCTGGTGGGAAATGAAGCAAGAATACAAAACAGAATGAAACTTTACTATAATTATGGGTTTTGGTAATTCTAGCTTGGTGTTTGTAGTAGACTGCAGATGGTGTTGTATGAAAATATTAGTCTGCGTTGGAACTATGAACTAACTATGCTCCTCCGCTAAAGGTTTGTAATTAAACTAAAGACTTTTCTCGCATTTTCTTAATTATTTTGGATACTTAAAGATATTAATCGAGCAAACAAGCATATACTTTTATCATCATATGAACAGTATTCTATTACACCCCACTTTTTTTCTTTCTTATCAATCACTTGGCAGGGAATAGGTAATCGATATCGATATCGATGATATCTTTTTGGTTATTACCGGGGAAATATCATTCTACCCTCAGCATTCACGCGAATACATAAACTCACACGTCACCTCCATCTATAGTGCTATGATTAAATCGGATTTATTTCATGTGCTAAAAAATGTGAAGATTGATGAATGTCCGGATGGAATCCGAAACCAACAATTTCTAATGTACAAATTTCTTTGACTGGGAATCGAACCGAAATCCGTGACGCAGCTGTCAAGTACTCAGATCACTACGGCACATGGTTGTCGTGTACATAGTATACAGCTACAGAGATTCCATCCCATAAGATGGATTTTGCACTTAATATTACATAAAAAACCCTGTTTATCTTAAAAAAAGTAGCTAATTTTAGTTTTTGAAAACAACAAATACTTAAAAAAAAGCGTTTATTTTCAATAGGTTATTTATCAAATTTTAAAGAGTAGTACGTTCAATAGATAGTCTTTATATTAAAACCCCTCAATATCTGTAACCATAGAAATACGGTGACGTTATGCTGCTATTTCACGAAGATTCAACATGCACATGCTTGGACTGTGATAAAATTGCCTCGATATCTGCAACTATTTTAGAATTCTGTGAGGGTGTGGACCTTCGAGAGCCCATCCATTCATGATGGAATCAGAAACAAGCTACATCGTGTCTCAACCACTGTCAGAAGCGTCTAACGATTTAATTGTCTTTCCTACTTTTGAAATTCCCACAATAAGTTGAGAATGAAAATTATCATTACAGAAACATCTCCACTAAACAATATATATAATACATTCATTAGATGTTAATTTAGATATTATTTTATTAATAAATATAAACTCATCCAAATAAAACTTTCTATTTTTAAATAGTTACCATTATTTTTTTCTACAACACATTTAGCACAAATTTACTAAACGAATTCTTAATGAGACTGAGTTATATTAATATGTTTTAATATTAAATTCACACACAAATATTCTAATTGCATTAAACTCACGATATTAATGTGCCTTTCATGAAAGTATCTCGGTATGACTTTAGCGGGTAACTGGGTCGAATAAAACGTATTCATCTTCCTAGAATTTATATATTCATTAGTAAATGAATACTTAAATATTTTCCGATTTTTACTTAAAGGCCGGCAGCGCATCTGCGACTGCTCTGTTGTCGATCTTCATAGACGCTGGTAATCACTTACCATCAGTGAGCTGCTTGCTCCTTTTCTAAAAAAAAAGTATATGCTTGCTACAGGGTAGGTACATAGTTTTATTGAAATATAAATTATATATAGTTCTTAAACACGTGGTAGCGGCTAAAAACTATTTGTCCCACAATGATATGCCGTAATCAGGAATACGATCTCACAGAACATGATAGGAAAATAACAGGCTGATACTGCTGTGTCTTAGATACGAGAATAGGAATAAGTGAAGAGCTTTTTTTTAACGTTATACGTGACCAACTTTTCATCGGATTGTACTCGTAAATGGTGACTCTGACACATGACATCTAAATACTGTAGTACATACTAACGGACGAAAGTAAAGAAGCCAGTAAGAAAATAGCCTATACGTTTCTAAAAGACCAGCAGCGCATCTGTGGATACTCTGTTGTTGCGGATTTCCATGGGCGGCGGTAATTACTGACGATCAGGTAATGCTTGCTAGCTTGAAGACATTTCTATATAAAAAAAAATGAGATATAAATTCCGCGTTGCCGTGGAGACTGTAGGTATCCGGAATCCTACAATCTCCATACAAAACGCAACAAAGTTATATTGATATTTCACATTTATATTCTGTGAGAGCGTGGTCCTTCTTTGCTCGAGCCGTCATCATTTCCTCTCATCACCTGTCCCACGCCGAACAACAATGTAATGACTAACTACCTACAACATATTTTTGAACAACTTGTGCATACATTCGCATTAAATTTTAACTTACTTTCTTCTATTGGATTATAATTTTCTTTCATTATTCAGATAGTGCTAACTGATTGAATAATGAATTTCGTTTCCCTTTCCAAATTTAAAAACGATGACTATATGAGCATAAAAAGCCTCTTGAGACATCGTCAGCACTCACCCCCCATAGTTTACGTAAAAGATTTTCTTTTACCTTTTTACGTCTTTTGACGTTTTATATGAACCTATGCCCCTGTCTTTATAGTTCTACAAATTTAAGACTATCTAATGCTCAATTGAAAACTCAATTGGAATTATATCTTGATTTTATATTCCGGTGAATAGATAAAAACAATAAAAGAAAAATATTAAGATATCATAATCAGATAAATATAATAGGTAAATTTTCTTTTGCTTACTTATTTATTTATTTAAACTTTATTGTTCACTCCTTACAGAAAAGGATACAGCAGGTGGATTTAATGCCTTAGGGCGTTTCCTATCAGTGAACCAGGATTATAGAGTAATCGTGGTACAAGCGGATAGCGTTTAAAAAAATAAAGAAATCTACTAATAACGAAAAGTATACCAAAGTTAATAAATATATACACTTTTAAATAAATATATTTACTTATAAATAGGACTACATAACATACAAACATACACAAAAACAAACATAATTAAACTGATAACCGTATCATAAAACGTTGTTATATTTATCATTTTTAAAGATAATTATTACAAAGAATCTTGCATCAAATATTACATACATAGGTCTATAACTGTTACTCTAACCAGAGTAAGAGAAGATAAAAAAAACAATTATTTATCAAAAGCATTGTCCAAGTGTCTCAGTTTGACTTATTTAAGTCATGTTTATTATAAAAAGTAGAAGTTAAACTTAAATAAAACATACCGTTTTATTCAAGTTTAACTTCTTCTTTTACGTTGTGTTCTAAACAAGTAATTATATAGGATTTATAATGTTAAAGATAAAATAGATATTCGCCTCAACTCCGTACAGAGATCCAGATTTTTGTTGTTATATGCTTCAGAAATTTTGTGTCGCCTAATGAAAATATATAAGTAACACATCTCATATTCATTTTATAATTATATAACATGCCATATAATTCCTATACATGGCATTTGATTTTATTATTCGTCCTCGGGGGTAGCGATGCATTTGCATATACTTTATCAGCGACACATGAAGACTTCATAGACCGCAGAGTTAACTTACAATGATAAAATACCAATAACAAGGCGAACACATTTTACCTCCGCAATAAGCTAATGAAATATTTCTAGAAGTAAAATAAAGTTTTAGTGTTTTATGAATAAAAATACATACCTTTAATAAAGTAAAAATATGGGGAAAATTATTACAGCAAAAAATATAAGAAAATGCGAAACCTTTGAAATGTTATCTGTGTGGAGGTTTTTTCGATCTACCGCACCCACTGGTTATAATTAGTTCTTGCGTTCGGAAGATTGAAGGTACAATGGATCAACGGCAATACAAAAATATATTAGAGAACACAATGATTCCCTAAAACCAGTCAAAACGAACTATATGAAGCATTTGTTGAAGCATGGAATTCATCCCCCTAGAAAAATATATGAAATTGATTGAATCAATACCACCTCGTTACAGTGCTGTTTTTGAAAGTAAGGAATAACCCACTAAATTTTAATTATAACTATTGGTAGGCTGTGGATAGTAGCTATTTCGTAAACAACAATACTAATTACTAATACTAAAATTTGTTTTTTATACTTTTTTGTTGTTCTTTCTAATTAGTTGACCATTATTGTTCATACCTTAAAACTGATTTAAATGTTAGTCCGTAATGGAATATTGAAACTGAACTTATATAATGGGATTTACATTGTTTTTCTAATCAATGATAAATCATTGAACATATTGTTGTCCTATTTATTGTTTAATTTCAAAATAAAAACGATTGCGGTGCAGTATCTTACATAATGTCAAAGACCGTTGGTAGTGTTTCTAATTATACGACCACCACTGTATATATATATATATGTATATATATATATACCAGTTTATGGGAATAGGTTATAATTCTTGGATTAAGCTAGAGCGCTCTACTATTATACTTAATTGATTTCTTGCTACCCGTATGTCGCCGTCACTGTGGCTGAAAAAGCCCTAGCTTGTAAATGTTAAAAAATAAAAATAATTGCAGAATATGTATATATGTAGATGCTGTAAGAGGCTACTCGCTTACTCAAGCCTCACTTACGGTTATATAACTTTACAGATTAGGCACAGCATCAGAGATCTAAAAGCAAATTTATCCCGCTGTTAACAACGTTTACTTTAATATATCCACACGTTTATACCTCTACTTATTTTTTCAAGATCCCGGGAAAGTCTGGACAAAAGAATTTCTGATATGAAAATAATAGAAGTTGAAGATATAACTGCTAGTTCTAATAGCGGAAAAAGGTCTACCGCTGATCTCTTCTAAGTAAGAAAAATATCTGGATTTCTCCACTCTTACAGTATATCATATAATTATATAGTCTAGTCATATAATTTTTATAATAAGGGGTTTTATACCAACTAAGGTTCAAAATATCCGTCACAGGATAATTTTACGACCGACGATATTACTACATAGCTAAAATAGCTAATTCTTCTCTAAATAAACAGACCATAATCTTAAACAATGCCGCATTATGGCCCTCGATTAAAGACATTAAAACTTTGTCCTCTCTCCTCGGGTCTAGACATAAAAATAGCAAGATCTCCTCAATGTGCGCAATATAAAGTTAATAGTTAGTTAGTTCGAATGAATAGAATAAATAAAACGTTGTTAATGTACACGCGGGGACAACCATATCGACTAAACCTATAAGTATACATATACTTATTTTTTTTAAATACACTGGACATTACCGTGCGTTAACAAAAAGTTATCGCCGATAAACCCCGCGTAGGGGGCTACGTGATCTCGAAGAATGTCGGTATTCCCAAGGTATGAAAACGGGCGTGGTTTTTCCCTTAAACGTGATACCAGCCCACATCGTGAAGGAGCCGTTATAAATGCTATGTTAATTAATCAAGCCTTTAAGACACATGATTTTTATACATAAAAAGTATATTTTTTGAAAAAATCGTAAATGCATGCGTGCGTTGAGTTGATTTGGTTGCTCCCGGGTGATTATATTTATGGTTGAAAGCAAATAATAAACATAATGTGTATAACGTTACAATACATAAAGTATTGTGAAGATTTTATTTTAGAATAGTTTCTAACAAGGCTCTAATATTAAAACCACATAATTTCTAGTGAAGTTGAGTTTATATAATATTATTATAAAAATAACATCTCTACTACTTTGAAAGAAAGATTAAAACAAGACACTTTTAAACTATGGTTTATTAATTTACTGTCAATCAATTGCGTTCATTTAATACGTGAATAAAAGTCTGAGCTTTAGTGAAATTTTAATTTCTTGGAAGTTATTCTCAAAAATGATAAAGCTAATATCTGGCCTAGTATACATAAGGTTTATTAGCCATGTCAGAGGTTAAAGTATTTGGTGGCGTGGATCAGGTTTACGAATTACAATATATATATTATATATCATCTGTAAAGTTTCAGTAAGTTCTGTTAAGTTTTTCAATCTGCGAATTTTATAAATATAAACATGGTTATTTTCTTAAATTACAAATATTTTAACGAACAAGTTGTTTATAAATAATATAAGAATATAACACTATCATAACACGTTAAAATACGTGACTGGAATAAAAATGAGGTCATTTATGTTTTGAAAACCTTTCATTAGTTGGTATTGGGCGTTCTGTAAACAAAGGCCCAATAATCTTCACTACGCCTGGCAATTTATCTCCACTTCTTCCAATTCAGTAGCCACTGAAAAGGATCAGAGTGGTTTATTTGAACAAAGGTACTTTGACAGTAACAAGTTATATAATATACCACTGTTGTGTAACATTGAAATCTAATTGCCGAGATTACAAGTAAATTACTTTACTTTGTGAATCTGAAAATTTTATATGAAAAAAAAATATTTTAATTAAGTAATTTAAAACTTAAAGTCTACCTAGCTTTACCGTCGCGTTTCTTTACTATACGTGAGATGATAGGTGTGGGCCACTGAATAAAGAATGTTTCTTTTACACGTGGTATGGGTAATAAGAAGACCTGATGCAGCGTCACAAAAAACTGCTCCACCTAACTAGAATAGCATAGATAGATATCACACTTAGGGGGTATACCGGTGGGGGGCGCCTCACGTAGCGAAGTGGCAAGCCCGCGAAAATAAATTGGGCGCGCTACACTGCATGCTAGGAAAGAAAAGTAGAGGACCGACAGTTCAAGATGTCGGAGGGGAAGAGAAGCCTGCCCCCTACCACATCTAAATAGCGCCGAGAGGTGCTAGATCAGCCGCTCATGGATCCCCATCTGTTCGCACCCGAGTGCAGCAGGGTTCTCCTCCCGGGCACCTCGCACCATGCCCTCGTATTGTGATTTGTGTATTGTGGTGTGGGCGGGAAGTCCTGTTGTTGGATCGAATGTACTTGCATCTATATCGTGAGCCGACACGGTGCCATTACTCCGCCGCAACATGGCAGCGAGATGTAACCTGAATAAGAGAAGGAGCAGGACGAGAAGCCTCCGCCCGCATAAACCTGTCAGCAGTGATGAGGATGACATCGATAACGAGTTAGAAGAGGTCACCTGGTTTTACACTACACCCCACCACTATCCTCATCCCTCCCACACATTGCCAGGCGTTTGGTCACTATGGAAGAATTTGGGGAAGAGGACCCGGTATCGAAGCAGGAT
The DNA here is from genome assembly GCA_029286865.1 of Teinopalpus imperialis. NCBI lineage: Eukaryota > Metazoa > Arthropoda > Insecta > Lepidoptera > Papilionidae > Teinopalpus > Teinopalpus imperialis. The sequence goes on from JAGSMU010000034.1 coordinate 4,414,805, forward strand.
GGGATTAAACCCACTATGTTACATCGATCACACACGATCTGTTTGTACGCGGCATATAGCCCACCCAACTCCCCTTCTTTGTCCAAGGCTGCTTTGAATATTTACCAACGTATAATGAAAGTATTCAAAACAACCACTCCCGGATGGGTTGCTCAGGAAGGACAAACAAAAAATGGACCTGCGGTGACTATTGGTGGTGACACGTTGTTCGAAAATGAAAACCACATTTAAAACGGCTGACGGAGGCACTGTCTCAAGCAGTGTGGAGGGTGCGGGGGTAGAACTGGCACAGATTCATCAACAGCGCCTCGAAACCAAACCTCGCTCCACCACCTTAAACACAGCTCACCAGAAAACCGTCACCAGTGTTCTCACTTGTGGCACTATGGGGCACCTAAACATTAGCAGAACAACTAGAGCGGCAATTTGTGAACAATAAAGCCTCAGCTGTGACTGGAATTTCGTCAGTAGGTAAGGGACCGTGTATGGGAATTCCTATATGCACCGACGTCTCCCTTATCCAGGGAGGATTTATATCCCCCCTGAGGTGAGTAGGGTGATCACAAGATTGCCTACGCATAAGACACCGAGAAGGAATAACCGCGATAGCATTAAGGCAATGAAATAAAATATATAATCATTGTACTACCAAATTCGGGAAAGAGAAACGTTTGCAGAGAAGCTATCGTGTAATTACTACCGTATGTAGCAAAGTTGTTTGAAAGGACATTTTTACTTAGAGGATATAACTGGACTTTCTGCTACGTTGACCCTGGAGTGGCTATGAACAGACAACATTTGTGTGAGGCGCTTGTAGTACCTTGTCTCCTATTTGACCCATCGGTCGATTTATGAAGCAGATTAAATTTACCTGATTGCTGGAGTGTCGACCTTCCATGAGGTTCATGTTTTTTCGAAATTTTATAATGTAGTGTTTCCACAGCGGGGCAGAGTTTCCACAGCTGGGTAGTTTCCACGACTGGGTAGCGTTTCCACGGTTGACTGTCGCTATGACTACCCATGAACAGATCTCGTGAACTATTTGACATTACCTCCGAAGCAGTTTCGCGACAAATAGTTGTAAGATTTAAATATTAATTCGTATAAATCGATTATTTGTAATCAATAAATATAAAATTGTTGATAAACACTCAGAATACGAATTATGAATCATAAACAACATATCAATTGTAATTTAATGAATAATAAGCTAAAATGTGTAGGAGTTAGGAGGGTTATTTACGAGGATGTTACGTGTCAGCGTGTTGCAAACCATGTTCAAACTATTTTTTATTAATTTTTAAATAAAATTAATTCTACGATGACGTCATAAGATAAAACCGGACGCTCTAAATAAAAGGGATTTTTATAACTCTAGTACAGATGTCAATTCTATGAGGAATTCATATTTTATAAAATAAGAAAAGTTTTTTTTTGGTAATAAATATTTTTGCTAAATATTATTTGATATATAGCATGTTTACACATGTACTATTATTATAATATACATTCTGATAAACCAAATACAATGATCTGGAATTTATTGACTTTGAAAATTAATTTTAACGAGGCATTCAATATTCCAAATAGATTTAACTACGTCCTTTGACGTTACGCTTAGAAATCAGATTTTCGCTTCAACGCTTACAATATCTTTTGATCTTAAAATAGTTATGGGTAATTTGTAACTTATTACGTTTTCAAATTATGTCTATATCTAAATAGTATTTAGTAAAGAAAGAGACATGAATACAAATTTGTAGAAACAGCGTTATATTTCAAAAAATAAAATGTATTAATTTTCATACAGATATAAGTGTAGGACGCTATGTTAGTTAAAAGATTCTTATTTAATTGAAATATGCATTGAAATAAATTCACTATATAACATTTTTTTTATACTCAATATTTTGTGTACAAGTCAAAAGCAGCTGAGGCAATATAAAACATTGTTATAGAATTTGATAGAATCCTCAGTGACCAGACAGACACAAAAATTTCATAAATTTTGTAAAATAGTATTTATAATATTTAATACTTAAATAACATTGTGTCGTCATCGGCATAGAGTAATTAAAAACAGCAAAGAGTAAATAAAAACATACATATATACCCAACGTAAAGAAATCTGTTTTGCTCTTTTTTCTACAACGTATCGTTATAACGTTTATAATTTTTATGTCTACAATCACATCAATCATTCGCTTTTAGATTGTTATTTTTAGTCTCTTGTTAACGTAAGCAATTCGAAAGGACGACCGTTAATAAATATATATCCAAATCCCAGTAAAAGTAAATTGGAAAAGTTATTCTCCGCTTACACAAATAAATTTAACAAAATGTTATTCCAGCAAGTATAAATATAAAATACATCCGACCCTGAAATATTTTTTGATTATGAAGACAGCTGATATTAAAATGAAAACAGCAAGATCGAATTCCAAGAAACATGTTATTAATATTTTACAAAAGACAAGTTGTATTTTAACATATGGAATTTTTGAATCGATTACATTGTACATACCATTAATAAGTTCGATTGATAGTCTGTTACAAGAACATAAATTTACACCTTTCAATAATAATACCTCCTTATTTTATTTGCACCAGGCAGACAAATGAATACGTAGGTTTGTATCTTGAAAGCCAAAACTGCATCTTAAATTACAAATTTATAAATAAATAAACGGTCTAAAAAGGTAATTCAAGTGGTGTAAAAGAATATACAAATACAATTTTAATATGTTTAAAAAATAAACTAAACTCTACTATGACTGTAAAATTACAGAACTCACAGTTCAATAATTCGTGGATTGGTTTTTTTTCACTTCTAGACTAGAGATCTAAAATAGGTTTTTAAAAAAATATATTACAACCTCAAGCTAGTGCAAACAGTTACGATATTTCGAATATCTTGGGACTATCTGGCCATAATGAAGGAGATCAAGGCCCTACATCATCAAACATCAAATACCCTTAGGCTTTGTATAAAATATGTTTTTGCCACTTTAATAACTTGCTATTTTTCTACCAGATGTTTCATTGTTTGTTTCATTTTATTGTAAAATGTTATAACCTATTTATTTGACGCTATAATGAACTTTATATAGTTTAAAAAATCCAACATCAAAATGTATAGAAATCTGAAAAAGCTGATGGTTGGTCAGGGATTTGTCAGTCGTTTAAAGTCATCTGGGACGCGAGCAAAGTAGTCAATAAAATCAAATTGAATGTAATAAATTGTCCATTACGACCTTTTTTGGATTAGGAAATTCACAAATGCCTTTAATTTTTTTTTTATATTCGGAATGTACGGCCAGTGTCTGCAATTTTATTTTAATTGTATTATTAGAATTATCACACAAATAGGTATACATGGCAAGCATCATAATTTGACGTTAAAATTGCACTTTTTTAACTTGAATTTCATTTACGAATTTACATTGTTTCTTTTTGAGAGTTTATTTCTTTCTATTTAAATATACTAGTTTAAAATTTATCTATAAACAACCTACATGCTAGTGTTTTAAGCATTGAAGTTGATGCAATATTGTATTTTGTAATTTTATTACACTTTACAAATTCTTAATTCCAATAATTCGAAATATAATTCGAATATTTAGCTTTATTATGTTTTTGAACGAATTTGATAATAAGCCTGTTTTAACTTTTCAGTAAATCGTTAAAACTTTGCTCTTGTTTCTTCAAGAACAGTCATAAAAATGTCAAGAATTTTTGAGATATGCCTTATGTAAATTATTTCATTTTTAGATAAAGTTCAGATATACATAACCTTTATAATTTAAAATTATACAAATTCTTCTTTCTAGTAATTGTTTTATTTAGAGACAGAACAATTATATAACTAGTACTTAATAAAGTGTACCGAACAATAGTATTTTTTTTCAAGATTTATTTAATTGTATTCAATCTATTGAATATAATTCATATTTCTTATCGTAAGATGTAATTAAAAATGGAGTTATATAATTACTTATTATACTTTACTCACGACTAAATTTTTACCTAATTTTATTGCAACATGTACGGAGAATAATATTTTATCTTATTTAATTTCCAAAAAATATCCTGTCTAAACCTGTTTCTTACTTCACTAAACATTATTTTCGGTGAACTTGTTTACCTAACCTAACTCCACATAAAGAAAACGTTCTAATCTTAAAATCAAACGTAAAATCTTATTTTTGCACACTTTAATACGCTGTGTCCCGAATCTGAATGCAGTTCTAATGATACATCTAAAACTATTCTCTCATTAATATTACACCATTACCAATAAACACGTAACACATATATCGAAAGAGGGTGTTACTGTTATTTTATCAAACGACATACAATAATAACTGGAAAATTTCCTTATAAACGGGTCAATTTTGGGAGAAGTGAGCTTACAGGTAAAAGGCTAAGTTAAGGTGTCGTTTCTGAACAAAGAACGTTTTAACGTTTACAATGCATTTTTTTACGTGTAATATAAATACAAACACAAAGAAACAGACATAGTAGTTCGAAAATCATTATTCTTTATATTGTCAATTTATTATCCTTATTTTTTTTACTACCCTTGGCATAATTAAAGTTTTTAATTATTTTAAATAAGACCCTTGTATAAAAAAGCAACATAACTGTGCACCATTCTGTTACAAAGTATAAAGCCATTTTTCATGGATAATAAAACAGTAATTCGTCACAGAATTCTGATTATATGTAAAACGTAGCGTAATAAAAAATCGTTAAATCAACGCCGGGAAAGCTGACGTAGGTCGTTTAAGAGAGACTTCAAAATTTATTGAAGCCCCGGGCGCCTACAATTCAGCCAGTGTACCGTGTCTGAACATGCGTTATTTTCTAAAACGTTACATTTTTTGTCAAATCTCCAAGCATGAAGGCCTTCTTAGACTTATTTAGATTTAAAACTTGATCAAACTTTGCATGAAATAGAAAATTTCATTAAAAGGCAAAAAATTAAGTTGGTAATCTAAGCAATTTAAAAAGTCGGTTTAACTAAATCTAAGTAAAGTCTAAGTTTATCCTGGTCAGTTTAGCCTTAGCTATTTAGTCGATACCAAATATTGAAATGATTGTGAATAAATTAGATTTAAATCTAATTAAAATGACGATTTAGACTTTGTTTTTTTATTATTATTAGTTGATGAAAAGTTGTAAAGTTAAAATGTTGTGTCCACGTAGCTAATCGAAACCTAGTCTGAACTATTTGTCTCTAATAGAGAAGAAAGATATTGAAATAGTATTTTTTATTGGCAAACTCAGTATAGCACAATCCACTAGCCCTTAGCCCAATGGATTGAAGACCTTTCTGTTAAGCAAGCAAAACAAAAATTAATTATTAATACTGGTTGGACCAATATTTATCAACCAAATTAATGTAAATTTTCAGCAAATCCCAAAGGGTATAGTGTGATATAGTATATAATTCTCACCAATAAAACTAGGACTTAGAAGTTTTATTCATATTTACCACGCTAGGCAGGCTGGGAAACGCACTACCCTTTCATTAAGTAAGCTCTTCATCATCTTTTGCTCTTACTTTTCACTACTCTCTGAAATTAGTATCACAAATTGGTCAAGTCTCTGATTACTTAACAGAATTAACCACGTAAAGTTAAGTTGAGCACTAAGAGAAAAAAATCTTGGTAAACTTTCCTTTATGATCCGACAATAAATTCTTCTAAATCTTTAGGATGCTAGGAATTCACGCCCAGTATTCCAGCGCGCTTCCCTAGTAATTCATTTTATGTAAATACTTAAAAAGGTAATAAAATCATCCTATTCCGTTCGGAATTTTTATGATTGCTATTTGGATTTTTTTGGTTATGGTTATCTCTGACTGATCTCGTTTGGATAGACTATATTTTAGAAGAATACCTGTACAAAATAGTTTAGCACTAATATCTTAATAAAATAACCGGTGACCTTACCACATTATTATAGGTTATAAAGCATTTCATCTTAGTCCTCAAAGATGAATATACTGAACAGCAGAGATCATCTACGGAAATGAAAACTCCTAAAGCGAAATCAGTGTGGAAAAAAGCAAAAGGAATCTCAATATATTGCGGTGGTAGTAACAATAAAAGAATTTCTTGAAATACAGGAATATGAAAAGTCTCCATTTATAAAGAAATATTAAAATGAAACTAGGTCGCCGGTATATATTTCTAATGTGCAATTCCATTATCTTTTACCATATTTTTAATACAAAAATTCTCCACATTCATGAATAAAAACTTCGCTTAAAAACAAGATAGTCGTCTTATCTAACTATTATACGTGGGTGACACTGAAAGTCTTTAGAAAATCAAAAACGGCTATAAAAATAAAAAATGTCTCCGTTCCTGTCTATACATATTCGCATTCGATGGTACCACTGAGAAAAGCAGTGGGTCTATTCTTCCGTAGGGGTCTCTTCTATGGCATTTTCGAACGCACTCACCGCATCTTTAGGGCTTGTAAAGCGAATACCTCATTTTTATCTTTGGTTCTTTTGTTGGGACGTCAGGTCGGAACTCTATGGCGGATAACTCATTATCTAGACACATTCTATAATTAAAAATTCAATTGCTCGTTTTGCGGTGTTCGCTGATGCGTTGTTGGTGAAGGAGGATCCTGCGTCGACGGCGCTGCTGTCGAACATTTTCCAAGACAATAGGCAAACACCAATTAACATACCAGTCTGCAATAACTGTCCTTCCGTCTTTCAGCACAACTAGCGCGAAATGACCTTTCAGACCAAGGAACGTGACAATCATCTTTTTCCTAGACTTCTTCCTTTCTTTGGTTTCGGGTACGCTGCAAAGTAGGATATACTTTCGTCACCTGTGACGATGTCATACAGCATTCGAGTCACCTCCGTTAAACTTTCCTAACATTCACGACACCAGTCCATGCGAAGGCGTTTCTGGTCTTTGGTCAAAGTATGGAGAATCCATATGGTGCAAAGCTTCCTGACACCTAAATGTTTTAATATATTTTTTATACTTGACTCATACCAAATCCTAAGCTTGCCCGCATCGGCAGATCACTCTCTTATCTTAAGTTATCGCTGTTGAAGGTCGTCTCTCACGCAGATCATCACTGAGATTGCTACGCCCACTCTTAAACTCATTAAAGCAATTGTAAACAGTGGCGCAAGATGGGGCTTTATCATTAAATGCCAATCAAAGTCTATCATAGCTTTGTTGTTGATTGAGACCACAAGGAAATTCATAATAAATCATGGACCGAAAATTTTCTCGCGTTTAATTTATTTTGAAGTTTAACAAGACTTTTCGAATTGCCGCTAATTCAAAACAAATAACAAATGAATACAATATATAATTTACATTTACATTAGATTATCAAAAAGTTCTACAATCGAAATTTATAAGAAGGTTTTCATTGCCAATGTTTCTAACTGGTTGGTTCTAAAAACTTTCAATGCCACCTAGGTATTAATTCTTATTCTACTTTAATCAGAATCATTAAAAGATATACATGCCTGCATTTTCTTTTCAAAACTTTTAACTAATACCAAAAAAACTTAGTCTGACATTTTGCAAAAATTAGGTTTATTAGTTTTATATATATATATATTTATATATATATATATATGTATATATATATATATATATATATATATATATATATATATATATATATATATATATATATATATTAAATTTTAAGTTTTTAGATATATTTTTTATTAATATTACAATTATTATTTACAATGTAGGCACTACACCTACCACAATGTCTCTCCACGCCACGGGCTGACAAGAAGATAATGCCTTACGGCATTATCTCCGCCCTTTGTAACCCTTTTTGTGAGGTGTGACCAATAAAGTTTAAAATAAATAAATAAATAAATATATAACTAGCTGACAGACAGTATGTGTCTACAAAATCATCTGCAAAGAAATATCAATAAACGCAACCTTACCACATGCAATACATGTGGTTGAGAAAGGCTTCCTACCCTATATAATTAATATATACAATATACAACGGTGATTGAAAAGTATGAAACCGGTAGAAGAAACGTATTCTTAAATATTTGCATAAAATTATTAATATATACCCTCGAGGGTACGAGGTTTTATTGGTATGATTTGTTTTTGTAGAGATTTTGTCGTTTTTGTAAGGATGCCTGAATTTTTAGTTTTTTCATTCTGTTAGTATATAGTATAGTATGTATTGCATTTACTGGCTGTTATAATTTATCGATTCAAGGTATTACACCTATCCGAAATCTGTAATCTGTAATCGATGAAATATTTGTAAAAAAAATAAATTAGGTACAATTTAAAAAAATATCACCTTTTTTACTTTACCTAAAAAGCCTTAAATTATTAAATATATAAATTATTATCAAACTGCATAATAATTTAAGACGTAAAAAAAAAGAATAATGGAATAATAATGTTTGCAGCTATCTCAAACATGTGCCAAAGTACTAACTATTGGAATGTGAGTTTTATACTCAATAATTAAAAAGAGCAAGATCTTGAATGCCAATTAAAGTAGCTGTTGGAACACTTAAAGTGTGTTATTAATAAATTAATAAAATTTTATAGCACTTTTCATTTGAATTTCAGGATATTTCAATGTAGGAAAACATTAGAAGCTTAAATATTAATCTTTTATTTTTAAAAACAAAACAAGTAATTAATGTATAAATAAGTAATAATATAATTATTGTACAGCAATTAGAGACTGAGATGAAGATGACAAATATATATAAATAAAATTGATTGAATAACAACGGACTTCATCCTATTTATCCAGAATTTAATCCACATGGCTTAGGTTTTATGTCAATATTATAATTAACAGTGGTAGAGCTACACTGCAGTTTGTTCCTAACTGCAAAATGAATAGGTCACCTCTTCCGGGGTAGGACCACGCCCTCACAGAATACCGGCGTGAAATAGCAACATAACGCTGCTTTCTTTTGTCTGGTGAGTGAAGGAATCCGGAGACCTTTATTACTTGTGACGAGGCATTCCATATCAGTCCTTAGGGGTGACAACGCGTCTGCATTATGATTCCTTGTCAAGGATGAATGTAGATATCATGGACCACAGGAATCACTTAGCATCAGTAAAATATTAATTAAAAAAATAATAACAGATTTGATTATTATAATAAAATACGTTTCTAACAGTAGTAAACCTTTATAATATGTATCAATTACTTGTTTGCGAATGCCGTGGATATATTTATTATCATAATGCATAAAACAATAAATAAGGAAAACGTATAAATTGTACCGATCCATTTCCTTATTGAATATTTGATGGCATCATTAGAATGCGTACAACATACCACTTAAATCGCCTTTCTTCCACAATTACTTAACAGACAATTGACCTATTTGAGCTTCACTCGATTGTTTCGAATTGTTGCAGTTCTTTTCGATTTAGTAACTAGACCCGGCGTATTTCATCACACATAAATGATATAATATGACACTTAATGAATACACTATGATAACAAATAAATGACAATTTTTTATTAAACTATTTCAAACAAAACTAGTATAATCATAGATATTTTTTTGATAATAAAATGTGATACATAATCCTATATATACAAAATAACACACTTATACAAATAAAATTTTAAGATTACTATCTAATATTGATAGACCAACTCAGATGCTGGGGAAGTATTGTATAAATCATTCTACTAATAGTTAATCCTAGCTTCACAACTATACTATAGGTAAAATATAGGTTAAGGTATACCTTAACCTGAAGTTCGCCTAGCTCAAAATATTATATGCGTAAATATATGATGCTGAGTCTTCGTTTTTGAAGTTGAGTATTGCTTTCAAAATTTTGTTGATGCCACAATATTTTATGTAAGCGACCAGAATCTTTGCACACTCCAGAAACTATTTTATGTATATATGTTATTTATTAGTACTAACTTTTATTAAGTTATTATAGTTAGTCATAAAATATATTTATTAAAAAATAATTTAAAACCACTAAAAATTTATTCGTGCCTTGCGCATGAAAAATGTCTTCGAGATATTTTGCATAACAGTTAACAAAATATTATTTATTAAAATATTGGTAACAACATGACCTATGGGTTATTTTCGGCTTCCTTATCTCAGTTAAAAGGCGCGTTTATTCAATAGACGTTATCATTGGCATAAAAAAATTGATTCGGCATATCGGATTTTGGCATTGATTGACTCATATGAGTCGAGTGAGTCCTATCTCCAGATTCTGTTGATGTTGATGCTGTTAGCCTATGCGGCTCTTACAGCTTCATTGGACACAGGGCTCACGGAACTGAGGGGTCCGTGAGCTGGTATGGAGCTATGTAGTTTTTGGTTCTCTTATTTACTCAAAGAGCTCATACACTGAGCGTGTCGGTCTGCTTTGATCACGTTCCTACCTGATAGTGCCACCTATGTTGCCAGTTCCCTAGCTATCGGAGGGTTCTCCAGACTGGAGAATGGATGGTGATGTCTACTGACCGTCCGAGGCTAGGTCCGCAGACCTACGCCACCTGTTGTCTGGTCAATCGGAAGCTGTGGGCGGTGAGAACTGCCCTGACACGCGGGTGTAATGAGTGTACGCAGAGAGCCCTATCCATTGATAGAACTGCATGTAGGTGAACTCAGAAGTTCGAGAAACGCAACAACTTCTTAAAAATAAAACTTAATATAATTTAAGCACTACATTAACCTAAAAGGATTATGCCACGCTTAATAGCAAAAAGTCACTAGTAATGACTTTGACCCGCCTGTAACTTTCCCCGTTAATTAGTAAAGGAGGTCAAAGTCTATTCTCTACTTTCACGACTTTTGTTTTAGCCATTCATTATGCACAAACGTACACTCAATGATTTTAAAAATATAGAACAAGAAAATCATTTTAATATTTTCACAATACTAAGGTTTAAAAGAAAGTAATACCAGACATAATGATTTCTCCAAAATAAGATTTTTATTTTATCAACAAAATTGCAAAAATTACAGGAAATTTACCGATACATGCCTAGACATTGTAAAAATAACCATTGTATATTTTAGTCTTTATAAAGACAAAGTAGATGAAGGACCACGCTCTACCAGAAAACCTTGAAATAATAGTATAGCTGTGTTTCGTGTGGTAAGTGCAGAGATCCGTGGCCCAAATCCAAGTGTACATTTTATTGCTGCCTAAAACTCATTACACACCATTACATGATCTGTGTGTTTGTTTGTCGAACCTAATATATAAAAAATGGGTTTTCATCTGTTAACCATTATTCCCCATCGGTTTTCAGTTCTGCGATTTTTGCGTCTACCCCATTGTCACTTCAATTAACTGATCTTTTGAGCTTAATTCGATCACCTTTGTTCTACTGTTAATGTTCTCGGTACGGATTCTATTACGCAGACAATCTCCGAAGCTCTTCACAGCTCGCTTAGTGTATCAGAACTTGCTTTTATGGGTATATTATTACATGATGATGATATCGTCTTGGTAGATTACTACCACGGCGACATCTTCTGGTTGACAAATGACATTAACTGCGCAAAATATTGAATAGTGACGTATTTTTCTGTGGGAGGCCAGCTGAGTAAGGAAATAGTGCCGTAAGTAACGTAGAGCATACGGCGAGTGAGTGTTTGCTTTTGGGCACTCATGCCTCGTCCCGTTCCCTATTCCAGTGCAATGCTTGTGCAATAAGACGGCCACGTGGTGAAGTCGTTCGAATTAGCTGCTGTTTCACGGGTCCCAGGTTCAATTGCCAGCCAAGGAACACTATCAGATTGCTGGTTTTCAAGTCTAGGCGTGTCGTATGTATGTATGTACATATATAGCGTGTCACTGACACTGCATCTTGACCTTCCACTGATCTTATTATATATTCGGCTGACTTATTATTATATATTGCAAATGATGTAAACTTTATATTTATTGTATATAGAGTAATATATTATATATTCACTGGCGTTGTTTTATTTCCCGAATTTACCATGGGGAGTATTCTGAAGGGTTGTTCGGATTAATTCCAGCCGCTGAGTTTAAAAATCGTTCATCACGACTGAATTCAAAATTTCACTCACTTCATCTCGATGGTTGGCAATCCATCACTGTGCGCTTCACGCGAAATTTACCACCACGCACAACTTCTCTGCGGAATCAGCTGTCGCCAGCGGTGTTTCCGAACCGATATGACTTAGGGACCTTCAAGAAAAGAGCCTACAGTTTTCTTAAAGGCTGGCAACACATTTGCGACACATCTGGTGTTGCAGATGTTCATGCACGGTGGTAATCACATACCATCGGGTGGGCTGCTATAAAAAACCTATATCGCTCTAGATACGACACGTACTACACTAAGCCACGCGGCTTTTACTGGTAAATGTAACATCCCAAATGCAATTTTATATACTTTTATAATTTTATATATTTCAATACATCTTTAGTACTTTTGTAAGACTACATTGTTACGGTAACCTCTAGATATGACACAAAATAACGTAACTTATTACGACGATACCTTCGATAAAAACCTATATAAAAATTAAAATGTATCCAGTAGTCTTTGACTCTATACTCTCACTACAAAAGAAAGACTAACAAATATACAAAACTTCATAAAAAATAATAGTATTCTATATGACAACGTTTTATTTAGCCCTTAAATACAAAATGGTAAACGCAGCGAAATAACTCAAAATAATACTGTGAAATGCTAATAAAGCTTATCGCTGTCGAAACATTTACGACTGAACTGCAATTAAATTTTCATAAATTTATATTGTAGCTATTCAAAGATAGGATTTTAAACCTATAATTGGACCATTTGAATATATTCATAGTTTTTTTTTTTTCCTATTATGTTTGCTGAGAATTGTGTAGAATAATATAGGAGGCTTAAGGCTTCCTCCTCTCTAGAGAGGATGTTAGAGGACAAAACCTGGAGGACGCGCCCGATAGAAGTTCTGGCAAGTCCCACGTGCGCCGATACCACTCTGGAGTAAGAAGTTTTCGAACCCACTGCCTTCATTTTTGTCCTATAAATGGACCTCAGCACCTGAGCCGGACGAAACAGTTGCAAGTCGAGTGGCCGTAATACTACTAGTGTTGGCTACGCCCAATTAACCCGCACATATGGGGGACTTCTACCGCTTCGGTCGTGAGACCGCAGAGTAATTTTACATTGAAAATGGCCTTACCCCCGATCCTGGGTGACAAGAACTAAGTTGCTAGCATTGTGCTCGGATTGATCCTGCATCGTACTTCATGCATGGGAATGTTTTGGGCCTTGATGGTTTCATCAATCTTTTCCAATGCGGTCTCTGGTGGCAGTCCGCGTAAGACGACGCATTGTAATGTAATTGAATTAAAAAAAAGAAAATAAAAAAAAACATGTAATTGCCTCGGAAATCGCCTAAGGTGTCTACGCCTAAGAAGCCTATGTTGGCGTTCCAGTGGTGCCTAGTCTACGGCACAAAAATCGTCAACCTTCGTCAGGTTGATCCTAATACCCACTGGCCAAGATGAGATGCTTTTCAAAATCAGTTTATATATGGTACATGTTATTCATATTATTTTAGCACTAAATAAACATTTCATGAAACTATACTATATATATATATATATATATATATATATATATACAAAATTCTCACTCCATTTATGTCATGTGACGATATTACTAAGCTCAAACTGTAAAAGCTCGGGAGAATAAACTTGCAATTTCGGCAAGCTACATAACTGAAATAACTGACGCTACAGAAGTTAGATATTCCATCCAACTTGGCAATTTTATAGCTGTAGTTCATAATATCAAAACCATTTTACTTGTATATCAATTCAAACATTATTTTTAATTAAATAAAGCTATTGTTGTCTCACGAATGGACCGACTCGACCAGGGAAGTACCACGGCCTCTGTTAATTAAGGTAGCCGAAGACCCATCCCTTCCCGGTATTAGCATAAATGTACCGCAGGGCTGGTGATTTTGAAGAACCATACTCTGATCGTCCACAATCAGGCTTACTCTACCTTTACCTGTTCGTGAACGCATCATAAATGGATCGGCTCGATGTATATAATATTGAAATAGCAGTAAAACGCTATCTTGTTTCGGGAAATACATAGATACGTTACCTTACTTATAGTTTAGTGTAGTATATCAGTCCTCAGCGGTTACAAATAATTTGTGTATTCATTGTTTGTTGAAAATATACGTGGACCTTATGGGCCACGTTTATTATTTATCATAGAGTGAACTGTTTGCTTATTGTCAACCCCTAATATTATTATGTTCTAATATATTAATTATTTTTCTAATCTTTTGCATGTTACAGTAAACATGAACAAATTTATTCCATGAATATTAAGCTAATAAGGAAAATGTTAATTCATTTATTGGAAAATGTATTAAAAATTTATAGTAAAGCTCATAATAAGCTTTATGCGAAATGGAAATTTAATCGCCTTAAAAGCTCAAGCTTAAGAAAAACAGAAATGAAATTTTAGATACTATTTAAACTGTAGGTTACTTCTTACCTTTGATTAATAAATTCGGTTAAATTTATAATTTCTACGTTACATTAATAAATCAAATATATGTTTTTTATTTGCTTTAAAACTACTCGTATCAAAAAAAAGTATATGTTATCTTGAAAAACTTAAGATATCTTATGGTTATAATAAAATATATAACAAAGCTCTATAATAATTAATATTATGTTGCATTTTTAAATAAAATGATAAATCCTATCAAACAATGATGAAAAATGGATGATTGTACCGTAATGAAATATATCAATTTATACATTTATTAAGTTATTTAGTAAACGTTATGTTTTTAACAAATTAATACAAAATACTCGTAACTCCTCCTCTAGATCAATAAACACGAAAATCCAAGTTATCCAGATACTCTTTTTTTAATAGAGGCTTTTTTGATTTCTGAAAGTGCCTTTGGTTGATAATTCCAAACAGCGTGCTTATGAGCATCCCATGCGTGTTCGTTCGGGTTTAAGTCAGGCGAGCCGGCCGCTCAATCTAATCGTGAGATGTTGTATTCTCGGCCGTGTTCACTTGTTCAGCTCGCATGTGGAGGCGTTTTATCATCGCCACACGAATCGGTGTCCGTAATTTGTACTAACCGGTTTCACAATTCTGTCAATAGGGGCCGCTTTATACAAAACGCCGTCATGGAGTTTTGGTATGGAATCGAAAAGGGTTCTAGCTCCAATCATTGTTCCACCCAAAAATGACACTGATTTGTCGCCCCGAAGAACAGTTAATAACGATTCTAGTGGCAGTTCTTTGTCTTTCCGAGTATCCAAGCTTTCTCCAGACACACTTAGATTATCTGAGTAAATACTAATCCGGGTTTCGTCAACGAAAAGACAATTTACCTACACAACGACTTCGTCCTTATGTACTTCACTTTGAAGCTGCCTCGTTCACTGTAATCTGCGTTGTATCCTTTGCCGTGTATTCAGTGGTGCTCTCCAAGACTACATCGCTCTTAATACAAACTTATGTCAACAATTCTGAATGATTTGAGCGCTTATTTCACGTTTGATGGTGGTTTGCCTTTGTGATCTGATCTGAGTGGCGTTGGCTGTTGATCAAGGGCAGTCAGTTGTATGATATAATGTTTCCGAACATATGTAAAAACAGTTAGGCGGCTACTACGTGGTCGATCAATCAAGTTACACGTGCTCTGGTACTTCTACAATGTGGTTACGATACAGGTTTGAGAGACAGAGATCTGTGCGCTCACGTACTATCTTACCTTTTACACTTTTTTAACCTTTACCTTTTTCTCTCAGAGACTTTCTTCCTTTATTTTTACATTATCATCTTCACCCTTAAAGAGTGAAATGGTATACCTTAATGCCAGTAATTCAGTTTCCGGTTCCCAATAAAACACAATAGCGCTATCCTGCTATTTCGCGGTAGTATCATACGACGAACTTGATTCTTCCATGCTTGAGCTGTCTTGTTTATACTGCTGCTCGAAACTAACTTGCACATTTCTTCCTACTTTTGTTTTCTCCTATATAAACCTCTTAAAAATAAACAAGTTATTCCTTATTTCTTGAGAACGTTTTCTACGGAGTACATTATTAAATTCTCGAAAATTTACCAATCAGTATAGAAACAGTACATGAAAAAAATAAAGTTTCTAAATAACTAAGGATCTCTAAAATACTTTCTGTGGTGAAACAAAAGCGACCTCATTTGAACTTTGATGCTGGAAACCTTCCAATTCGTAGTTGCAACTCGAAATGGGAGATTACTATCATCCAAATGACATGCAAAAGTGATGTGTAAAAAAATACTCGTGAGAAGGTAGAAAAATAAAATGGTAATACTCGTAAATTAATACCCTAATGAACTAACAGGACATACAAGCAAGATCTACTTCAAAAATTAAATCAATTTAAAATATTTATAACAAATATATTGGACTCTTCATAATCAACATTGCCTGGTGATATGACCATATCACTTATATCGAGGGTGCGAGGTACTACGCTCTCGCTTTTGATAATAAGGCGAACGACAAATAAAAATTAATTGTTAAATACTTTGTTAGTACGTATTTTGTGATAATGGAAAATATCATGAAGTAAATCTGGATGTCTGAAAATAAATTAATACATATTTCGAAGGCATATTGATATATATTGAATGATAAAATTGATGATATATATTGAATATATATATCATACATATATCACTCTTGATTTCATTTATGCAAGCCTTTTTATATTACGTACTATATAAAATATATATATATATATATATATATATATACATTATATACGTGTAAGACTGTAGAGAAGTAATATGTTCAGCAACGGACTAGTTATGGGTAGGGATGATAATTATGATGATGTGTGTACTGCCCCGGAGATATAAAAAGTAAGTATCTGCTGCTGTATATGTGTATATGGTGGTTGCACTATAACTCTGACCTTGTTTTCGTCGTCTTGCAGACTATAAAAATATAAAACATAATATTTTGATTTTAATTTATATTACAATACATTTAATAAAAAATACTAATAATTTTACTTTGTTAATATGCTATCGTATATTACATCTGTTTAGGCCACATGTAATGGCGACCGGCCGTCAACGCTTTATAAATATATTGAATGTCGGAAAATGTAAATTCGCAATAAAAGGCAACCGCAGCGATACATCTCCAGTGGCGATATTCTCATAACATTGGATAAAAGATATTTGAATCGGTTATACTTGAATTCTCTTTTACCGAATAGAGAATATAAAACTAAATCCTACCCTCTCGATACCGCTTCTATATTACATAGTTTAAATGTCTTCGTGCTACGCACATGATCTTCGTGATGTTAAGAGTTACAATTTCAGGTTTATAAGAAACTGTATAAATATGTTTTATACAATATTTTTATTTTGCTAGCCATGATGCAAGTGCAACGTATTATATGCCTATTTTTATGAAAATAAAGATGACAAACTTACACATCGCTGTCGCATTTGGTTATCTTTTCTTGACGGCGTGGTCACCCTTAAGGGCTGAGAGCGATGGCACATGGCGCATTGACTGCAACAAAATACCCTACGTAAATTCCCTGGTACATACAATTAGTGTAACAATTTGGCATACATTGTTACACTAATTGTATGTACTGTAATCCAATCTTCGCACTGCGGGTTTGTTTGTGTGGGGTGGAGTGTGTGGTGTGCACAAATAAAATCACTACGTTGCAGAGTCGCAGAGTGCCTTGTGCGTCTAGTCCACGACGTGATTGGCTACACATAGATACACTTTTATTACATTGAGAGTAACGAACGAGCACACAGTTTACCTGATGGTAAATGATTCCTGCAGCCCATGACATCAACATTCATCTTTGACTAGGAATCATAACGCAGATACGTTGCCACCCTTGAGGACTGAGATGGATTTCCTCGTCACCAGTAATAACGGTTTATTAACCTACTTTATTTAGTACCGATGACTACGAGTTCGATTCGATTACTTACT
The DNA here is from genome assembly GCA_029286865.1 of Teinopalpus imperialis. Taxonomy (NCBI): domain Eukaryota; kingdom Metazoa; phylum Arthropoda; class Insecta; order Lepidoptera; family Papilionidae; genus Teinopalpus; species Teinopalpus imperialis. The sequence continues at coordinate 4,432,845 of JAGSMU010000034.1, forward strand.
AAATACTTATATAAAGATATGGGCGGAGTTGATTACCTGATTGGCCCTCTTGCTCGTTCACTATTATAAAAAAGTCTGTGAAGAGAATAAAAGAAGTAACGCAGTGGAGACATACTGCTGTTTTGTGCTGGTCCAGTTATTATTATTAATTTCCATAGATAAGAAAAATTGTAACAGTTATGCTTATGACTATTAATGCTGTTAGTAATTTATCCAAGGAAAATATTTACTTTACTCTGTTCTACTTATGTTTTATTCTATTGTATTTTTTAATGGTAATGTTGTTCTATTAGTTCCATCAAAGAGCTGAAGCCATCGTCCCTGTCATCTACTATACTTAAAAACTTGTAATTATTGAACGTTTAAATTGAATAAATCATTCCTTAAAACTTTGAATTACGGCACATTATTTGTAAAAACTGTAATTTTTGATACAAAGGTAACAAACGAGCAGTTCTCCTGTGATACTTAATCGTTACTGATTTTACCAATAAGAGTTTTTATCTCTACGCTCGCTCGCGCGATGAGAAACGTATCAGCAATATTTATATCGGTAGAACCGTCTTCCTTTACTCACACTGCTTCAAAAACATCCTCGATCCTCCGCCCAAATTTGCTCACATGTGTAGCTAGAATAAGGATAATTTTATGAACTGGATATGAAATTTGGCTTCATCAGTACGATCCTGAGCCAAAGCACGAGTCAAAAATGGTAACACGGCTCGTGAAGTTCAAGGTGTCGCAATCGGCCGGGAAGATTATGCTTTCAGTTTCTTGGGTTCAAGAGGGATTTTATTGATTGGTTATAAAGATAATGGTGTCAATAACACAGGGACGTTACGCTACGCTACTGGAATAATTAAGAACCATTAAGGAAAACAGGGTAAATAGGTCACTAGGTGCGCCCCTTCTTCGAGATAAACCGTTCACAAAAGCCGTGTTGCTTGGCTGGCTTATACAAGTGCGGCTTCGAAACACTAAACTACCCTCACTATGTTGCAGGTAAATATGAAAAAAGAGCTTTGCTTAATTATCTGAACGAACCGAAAGGTCAGATAAAGGGAGTTACGAGTATTTCATGTTTAATTTCACCTTCCTTCCCGTCGGTTCCACGATCTTTTGAACTCCCTAATACGGATGTTGTTTGAATTAAACATTTCTTGAATTAAAATATTCCTAATGTAGTTAAATAAGATTTTCCCTTTAAACCACCTCACGTATTTATTTAGGCCACAGATATTTTATCTCATTAAGGGGATTAACAAGATATTATATTTAACCAGAATAAGTGTTGTACTTTTTCTAAAATTTATTTGCACATGAATTATTCTAAATGGCTTAGCATTTTATATTATTTGGTACATTACACTGACAAAAGATTTATTAAGTATATAATTATGTATATAAGAACATAAATTATTTTTTAAATGTGTACTTTTTTAATAATGCTTGTCTACAATCCCATCTGGTGTTAAATGGTAATGTATACGTAGGTGGTGATCCCACTAGCTCAGCAAATGCCTATTCACTCTTATCTTGAAGACACCCACATTAAAATGGGACGGAAAGACTGCTGCAAGCAAATTATTCCAATCCTTCGCTATTGGCATTAAATAAAAATGATGAAACATACCGCTACATCCGAATGCGAGAAATATCCACGAAGAAAGGATGGAAACCCACCGTGCGTCTTATTTTCCCGATGGTAAAAAAAGGAAGGGAGGAGATCATGTAATGTAGCCCCTCTTAGCACTCTCCAAAATATAGACGGTAAAAAATGAGAGACTTGAGGCAACCTTCCGCTCAAGACTAAGCAAGTTAATTTTAACTGATTCTGGGTGGTCTTCAATTATCCTTTTGGTCAAACGCGCCTCTCCACTGAGTCAAAAACTTACAAGTTTAGGTATTTTGCAGTTTAAGTATTTTTACTTGAGCAGTGACTTGCTCGATGAAACGCCCAAAGTCTAGGTTCAACGAGATATCAACTCCTTATAACAGAAGGCGTTCGGAGTGTTCCAGAAATATATTTCCGAAAGTAGAAGCCATGATGAGCAGGTTTCTTTTTGGGGTGAATAGATACAACTGGGTTTTGGTGGCATTAAAACTCATAAGCTTGTAATCATCCCAATTGGAAACTGTCGAATAATGAGAGATTATAACATTTTACCAAAGCCTCTCTTTCACACGTTGACTGCTTGATTCACTGGCACTGCGATACATTTCTATGCATTTTTTAATGAATTTACCAGTGTTCTTAGGAGTTGTTTTGATCAATTCCGAGTTTAAATATAGTACATCATAAACATACAAAGAATACATAGAAAGAATACAAAATTTCATCCTCATCATCTCAATAGTCAATCCACCACTATGCGCTTTATGTGAAATTTTACGATCCGATACGACTTAGGGACCTTCAAGAGATCTTTCAGATTCAAGAAATCTACACCTTTCTTAGAGACCGGCAGCACAGATGCGACTCGTCTGTTGTTCCAGATTTCCATAAATGGCGTTAATCGCTAACGATCAGGTGAGCTGATTGCCCGATTGCCGATTGCTAACTATTCTGTAAAAAAAAAGACTATTTGATCATGACTAGTCCGAGCACCGGGTTGGTACTTTTTCACAACTGTGCTATCATCAGAATACCTTAAAATACTGGGCTTCAGCAAGTCGTTAATACGCAGCAGAAAAAAGAGTTGCAAAGAGGAGTGATCCGTTAGGAACACGGGCATTAATTGAAATAGTCTCAGCCAGGTGAATAGACATGAGATAAACCGTACTCTGGAAGGCCAACCAGCTCACGGACTAACCAGCTCAAGGACCTAACCAGCTCACGGAACCCTCAGTTCCGTGAGCCCTGTGTCCGATGAAACTGTAAGAGCCGCATAGGCTAACTGCATCAACAGCCAATATTAATACAGAAGAAAACTCCAGTGGACAGGCCTTAAGTACTACCGCTGGTATACCATCAGGTATATTTTCCTTGTTTACGTCTAGAAGACCCAAGCTTCTTAAAACCTCTTTATTACTTATGTTAACCTCCGAAATAAGGGTACAATAGTGAGAAATTCTATATACATCAATGCTGCCATTATCTAGACATGAATTGTAGGCAAAAAGATTAGGAAAGAGGCCCACATTTTCTTTTACCGTGTGCTAATGTTCTGTCTGGTCTAACCAACGGAGGGCTTTCATGTTATTTTCTTTGAGTTTATCCTCAGTCAAATTTTATCCAAAAATAAAGGCGTAAATTATTCAAAATAGTTTTTTAAGGAATAAACGACAATTTAACCGTTAAAATGTAGTGAAGACGGAGTCATCATGAGTATGTGAAACCACAGAATTAGAAAACAATAAACGATTTACAGTGACCAGAATAAGGAAAGAAATAAAACAAATTAAAAAATTAAAGGCTTCTAGAAACTCGTTGTTCACAGTATCATATTATTGATTGATTATAAGTATTATGATTTATTATAAGTAATATAACGAAATTATCATTTTTGGAGCAAATATATATTTTTTTAGTTAAAATGTTCATCACCTTTCTGTGGCTAATCTCTGGTCGCTTCCAAACCACCCTGCTTTTACAGATTTTAGTTTGTCAGTTAACAAAAATAAAAAAGGCATTAAACAAAAACACTATTGTTCGCTACCAAGTACTAAAGCAAAATTGATTTACAGATATTTTATATAATATATATAGGCCGCGTAGTATAAGTTCCTGGAAACTTCATCGCGGGTCCTAGGTTCGAATCTCCTCAGCTGATCTCCTCAGTCGATTTTTGGTTTTCGGTTCTTTGTGTGTGTGTTCTGTATTTCTGACATTACATTCAAGTATGTCCTACACAGCTGCAATCTCTTAGTAGAGCCACTAGATATTCGATGAACCTAGGACTTTTGTTTCTAAATTAATCATATTAATTAAGATTTGATATTTTAATTGCTTATCCATTAATTAACAGTGGTAGAGCTACACTACAGTTTGTTTCTAGCTGCAGAATAAATGGGTCAGCTCGACCGGGGTAGGACCACCCCCTCACAGAATACCAGTGTAAAATAGCAGCATAACACCGCTGTGTTCCGCTGTGTCTGGTGAGTGTAGGGATCCGGAGACCTTTATTACTGGTGACGAGGCATTCTCAGTCCTCAAAGGTGACAATGCATATTCATTATGATTCTTTGTCGAGGATGAATGATGTTCCTTGTAGATGTCATGGGCCGCAAGAATCACTTATAATCAGGTGAACTGAAAAAAAAAATTGTATTGGGTTTGTGTGGATTTTAGGGACTAGATAATGAGACGAGTTAGTTCCTCTGTGTCTACACGAATACTTAATAACACGATACTATAATGTGACCTATTGAGTTGATTTCACCTGGTAAAAACGAGTATAATATATCTAATACTATTAATACTAATATATGTAACACTATTTTTTATATTACAAACAAAGATTCCAGCTATTTTTTCTGTTGAAAGCGACGAAATAAAGTGAAATAGAGTTATTTCAAATGAAGTTAAAAAATACATAGATTAATTCGAGTGAACGAAGATCAGAATAGTGGGTAGAAAAACAAAACTTTACAGCTTTAAATACTTCATGGTTTTTTTATATCACTGAAATAAAAAATAAGTATTAACTGAGGGTTGGGTCGCTTGTATTATATTTTATACTACGCAAACGAACAGTAAACAGTCAGCCGTTCCTATTTTCGTTCCACTTACATGTTAGGCACTGAAAAGTATATTTATTTATAAACTTTTGTTCAACTAACATACGCACAAAGGCGGACTTAATGCCTAAGGCATTATCTACCCATCAACCTTGGGAGGGTTCAGAGAAATCAAGTTAGGGACAGATGAATAATAATAAAGAAAAAAAGAAACATACAGTACATCTAAATACTTATACAGTTATATATACATATCATTGTATATTATCTTTGGAATTTATAATACGAAATAAAATAATAGATATTTATATACATTTACATAAAATATAAAACATAAATATATAAATATTCCATAAATCCAATATTAAACATAAATATATATATATATCCGGAGGTTACGTTTCTTTTTTATTTATTTTTACACTTGCACAGTTCGCTTGATCGTACGTGACTCCTGCGACCCATGTTATCTATTTTATGTATTTATTCATCCTTGAATTATAATGAAGATGCATTGACACCCTTTAGGACTGAGATGGTATGCCTTGTCACCAGTAATAAAGGTCTTCCGAATCCCTACACTCACCAGACGAAATACAGCAGCATTATGCTGCTATTTCAAGCTTGTATCCGGTGACCGAGCCTAATACATTTCGTGTCTTTATTGATGATCCTTGACATTGTTTATGAGCCGCAGTTGTGGCTTCCCATCAGGTGAAATAAAGTAAAAAAGATACAATGAAACTCTTGATGAAGTAGCTTTCACACTAATATATCTTGAAGAAAGATAATTTACAATAGATCAACATTGTCGTCAATTGTGATTACGTCACAAGTCCCATAACCTAGTTTAATACTGAAATAAAAAGATGGATATTATTATATAATTAGTTTATCTAGCTTTTTAAGAAATTGAATTACAAACAATAATAAAGAGCAATATTATTAAAAAAAATATATGTATTTTATTTCAAACTTTTACTGTTGATTGTAAATGAGAAAATTACATTGTATATTTGACATAAATTGACTCGGACGTCGTTTCAGACACCTTGAATATTTCGCAGACTCATAGAGCGAGTAGATTTTATGGTGAACTAAAATGATAACGTCACACTTCATTGATTTTAAGGGCAAAGTACACCGTTATATGGCTCCTAAAGTTTAATGGGGCTTTACGACCCTTTTCTAAAAGAAGAAAATGGTCTTTTTATATAGATTTAATTAAATCGTGACACGTATGGAAAAAAAAAAATTAATATAGGAAATCCAGCTAAATCTGGAAAATGTTTTATTTATTTTATATAATGAACCGTTGAGTTTTGTTAATGATATTTGTTTTAACTACAGTAGTACAGCACTGGTCGCAATGTAGACCCAGTGTCCCACTTTTAAATATTACAAAATTTTTATTACAATAACTTTTATTTTTTTTATTATTTCCTGGAAGATATCCCTTTCAGTAATTAGTCCTTCATTTTACTTACTACATTCTTTGTACGTTACTTTATATCTTGCCTATTTTCAGTTGTTTAGCCATAGAATGAAAATTTCACTCAAAGTCATTCACTCAAACGTATATTCAAGGTTATTATTTTTTAAATTATATCAAGACTTGGTAAAAATATTAAGGTCTAAAGAAGTCTTATTAATTAAATAAGAAAAACCTTATTATAAAAATAATTCATGTTTAAACGACTCCCTTTGAAAATTAAATGCCAAAAGTTGCCTTTGATCCCTTGTAAAATTTTAAGTACATACCTCTTTATATCGATTACAGTACTAAATTTCGTCTCTTGTATTCTTATAATATAATTGTAAATATTTTATTGTAACATTTAGTGAATATAAATATTTAAATCAAACATATTTTTTGATAATTAACTTATATGACATATCCAATTTAGATTTAATTTATCTGGAACAGAAGGCATACAAGCAACAGACTCCGACCCGTAAACCGATAATAAGTTTTCCAGAAATATAGTTTTGTGGCTGGAAATCGAACCCACGAGCCGCAACTCTGTTGCCTCAGTTGCCTCTAAGCCATGTCACTATCGTATTATGATAATAGGATGACAAATGAACACAATTAACCTAAAGATAACTAATTACTAACACCAATAAACACTATGTATAATAAGTCTATTCAAGATTGCATGCCTTGCCTCTTTAGAAGATGGATTGCCTCCTATTAGTTATTAGGAATCTGGCTTCGTTCAATCACCAAGAAACAGCAGTAACCAATGCAAATTGCAAATTTCCTTTGCGATATTTTATCTTTTTAGGATTTTAAGTGAGAAAAAAATATATAAAAAATTTTGTCTCATACATTTAAATGTTATGAATTATATCTATTCTATAAATCTTTCTATATCTCTAACAGGAAAGTAATGATTATTAATTTAATTAATTTTTAATATAGTTTTCCTATAATTTGCTTAAACGTTAATTGTAAATAAACTGCATGGTTAGCGTCAACAAATTAAAGCTATGTTAACTGGCAGAATGAAAGCGATCCCTTCACGGATAAATACGCTTGAATGAAGGGACACATGACCCGCATGTCTGCGTAACCGCTCTCCGTCTATTCACGTCGATTGTTGATTTCACCGTATCGCTACATTCAATTTAAAATGAATTGAATTTACAAAAATGTTGAATACCTCCGCCTCTATTTAAAAGCAACAATGCAAAATATTGAGATTGACAGAGGAACATCAAAATTCTGCTACAAGCCCAGACTTCCTACCAAGTCGAGGTTCCCTCTCGGGAGCCCTTGTTCTGGTTACCCATTAATAAAGGTCTCGGCTGAGTACCCTAAGCGCTCGGTCACCTTTCAAATCGGTGAATCTGTAAAAGCCCTCGGGCTAACAGCAGCCATCAGCCATAAATAAAAAAATATCAACATTGTGATTATAATGTACATATATCTAGGGCAGCATTCTTCTTTTCATTTTATTTTAGTAATCATCAACATAGTCGTGCAAATACAGAAGCACTTATTCACCATCTGATGTAATGATTATATGTATATAGATCGGAGGAAGGCTCCCATACATTGTCAAGGACACACATCATGTATACGTAACGCCCGGTCTTGACAAACAACAAATTAGTCAGTGGTAGAGGTACACTGCACTTTGTTTCTAGTCAGGACTACGCCCTTACAGAATACCAGCGTAAAATAGCAGCATGATGCTGATGTGTTTTGTCTGGTGAGTATAGGGATCCGGAGATCTTTGTTACTCGTGACGACGCATTCCATCTCAGTTCTCAAAGGTGACAACGCATCTGCATTACGATTTGTTGTCAAGATGAGTGTAGATGTCATGTGGCGCAGGATCTAGCTATCAGGTGAAATGTCTGCCCGTTTGGTACTCTCAAAGTAGTAAAAAAATGTGATACACAAGTATACTAATCACCCGCGACGTGCAGCAGAGTACTCTGACTACTACGTCATCGCTCCATCAATAGTTCATTGCTGAACATAGGCCTCCTGGCGAGCGGATTCACAAACGCAGTAAGCAAACACTGAAACCACTGACGCCACTGCCCATCATCTTTTTTTTTAAGTATGATTTTTATTTGATTTGCCTATTGAGTCACACCTAATATATATATATATATATATATATATATATATATATATAGATATATATATACCTGTTCCATATTACGTTTGTTATTTACTTATGAAGAAATTTTAAATAAAAGTTGCAGAAGTGCGTGTGAATTAAAACTAAATTTTACATTTATGATCTTAACAAAAAATTCGAAATACGAGCTTACACCAAACGGTGTGAAAGGGTTTGTCTAGCGTGTATATTGGTACGTATATATATATATATATATATATATATATATGCGATTATTTATGCTGGGTATTGTGTGCCGGCTATTGTCCCACTAATGAGCGATCGCCGCGGTTGAATTTACGCGCGTCTTCGCATTAAACACAGACGCAGCGCTAGCGAACGTTGGAAGCATGGGGTGTGTTGCATTGTAATTAACCCTAGTCTATGGCTAGCTTTTTATGCATATATGTTTACCGTAGGGTACTTTTAATGCGAAAACAAAGGATCCTGTCATTGACTTTGAACCCTTTGTAAATCTCGTACATGGCGGGGGCGGGTAAGCGAAAAGTCATATTTGTCAATTAGGATCCTTCACCAAATATACTAAAGGCTGAATAAAGAATTAGGAATTTAGGGTTAATTAAAAATGTTATGAACTTTATTTATTTTTCTTTTAAAACCTGAATTTGAAAAATATAGCTTATTATATAGTATTTGCATCCTCAATATTAAGATGTTAAATTCGTAAAAGGATTCTTATTTTTAAATACAAAGATATCCATTTTTTTGGCCACGAATATCATAAAAAAATATTCTACAGTATAATAAAGTAAACACTCAGTACCTCTGCGTTATGATAAGACTGTTAAGCATTTAACTTGAAGATAGGTTTCCATAACTTCCCAAACATTACAATAGATACGTTTTATATAACAAAGTGTTAAATAAAATCAGTGGTTTACTTATCCGGCTCCATATAATATAATACATAAAACAAAGTACAAGAAGACCTACCACAAATATTTTCTTCAATTTTATATAATACATTTACTATCGTTTTAAAACTAAAATATTTTCTGTTATGTTAATTATATTTTTTTATGTCTTTGAGACGACAGAAAAAAATATTAATTTCCAATAACTAAATAGCCCTAGCTAAGAAGTCAAACTTACGATGTCTTTGGTTGAAATCTCAGTTGCCTTGTACGAATGTGATATGGTTGTTATCTTAGATAGAACTCTGTCACTTTTAGATATAATAAGATTCAGAGGTAACGTCGGTATTGAGTTATGCCTAATAATAATGTTATGTTAATTAATCATTATTCAATAAATCTATAACCAAATTTTATTACAGCATAAGGAGCATCGCATAAATATATATTGCAGCTCCTGTTTTGCATTACATTTATAAAGCCACGCCATGTTATAATGGATAACATAATTAGCTGACAAGATGACAGTTGAAAATTGTCTACGCCATTCTACAGCAGAAACGTAGAAATTTTTGAACTATAATACAACCACTTAATACTTACGAATATTCTAAAATGTATACATGCGATACAACGCGATACAACGTATAATAAAGCGACATTGCAGCCGTGGAATTAAACGGAAATCGAAAGCTGTGGCTTGCGGCAATCGCGGAACGAGACTTGGCTTTTGTAGATATATACATAGTATATATCTGACAGTCTGAAACCATCAATTGATCGATCGAACATTCAGACAGAACATTCAGTGTGATTCAGTGTGATTCAGTTTGTTTTAAAATTTACGTAAGTTGTCTATAATTGATAGTATAGATTGAATAAAATTTTATTCCATTTTATGTAACATTAATTTACTACTAATTAATTCCCAAATTGTTATTCTTTATTAAGCCCCAATTTAAATTATTTACACACGTAATACTTCTGTCAATTAAAACAAGAAAAAAAAAATTGTATAATGTAACAAAATAATAGCTAATGATTATTTTTAAAATTATTCATTATTTATATTATTTTTTCATTCCGGTGCACCAACAATATAAATATTGCCTTTTGTAAATAATTATTTTATAGATATACAGAACTAAAATAAATATAGTAGGGTATAATAATATAGCGGAATTAATAGCAGTAGTATTTATTATAATAACTATTTCCATAATCATGACATAGGTGGTCATAGCAGTAATAGGCGACTAGGATGTCAAATGTGTGGATGTTCCGCGTTTCGTTTTCTTATATAAGAAAACTCACTAGCTATTTTTTGTGTCTGCTCTACGTCACAACATAACTTCTGTCACGCAGAGTGAACGACTTCCAGGTCAAAGTGGATAACACTCGCTATAACTGTGTACCCGGTTGAGCTTATAATTTTACTTGAACATCATCAACATTTAATACAAAATCAACTTAGTAAGTTCGAATGTTGAAACACATTTAGTTAATACACATAAACAAACCAACCTTAATTTGTTAATAGACAGTTACACAACAATTAGAATTTCCAATAACCGATATAGGAAAGAACAATATTAGCAGCGACCCGCATAAACCGCGTGATGAAAATGAACATAATATTATGCAAAATGGCGGCTTTATCGAACAATGTTGGATTAGGTGTATACGCTTTGCATGTTCGACGATCATCGTATTATCTTCTGAAGCTTATGATCTCTCCTCACTGAGAATATAAGTTTGATTTGTTGCGTTTTAGAATATACGAACAAAAGGCAGACCAAAACCATGAACAGCTTTTTGATATTTATTTACAAAGAATGTGCATTTAGCAATAAAGTAAAACACTTACAAACATAGTGGGCAAATTTAGGTTACGAACCGTAAATTTTTGATAAAGTGGCCGATGTGGCTTAATCTTCACCTTTCTCTCTGGTCTATAGACGGTACCATCGACTACCGTGCGGATTTTACTCTGTAAAATGTCCTAGTCACATATATTGAATAAAATTTATTTTTTCTTACGTCCCAGGTACGTAAGAAAAAATAAATTTTCAATCTGGCATTAAAAAAAATAGCTTAACCCATCACTTTGCTTCTTCTGCTTGCTTCTTGTTTACATATGTATATACTGATAAATCTAGTATAGATTTTGGCAGTAACCGTAAAACATTGGTTTTGGTTCAATAGAAAATCGTCATTCAGATCCTTTTATTTTGTAAGTATATGTTCCTTTAGATGTTTAACTAATTACTTAAATAATGAAATATCAGGGTGTACGTAGGGCATACTATCCAGGGTTCAATCTCTTGAATATATACTATACATAATGATATGAAGCTCACGGTGGTCTGTAAAAACCTGCATTATTTTACCTGAATTGAGATAGGTATATCTTTGTTTTCTTCTTAAAGTAAATCAAATAAAAATATATAAAAAGTCCAGTGTTTATATCTGTTTGCATGCTTTTAATCCAGTGAAACAGTATTGCAAACATGTATAAGAAAATCTATCATTATCACTTGACTAACAATATAAAAAATTAAGAGGACATTTTTTTTATTATTCTTGATTAATAGAGGACATTTTTAGCATCGAGGGCTACATTATTCGATTACTTACTACCTTCGATTAGATGGGTTAAGCACTAGTAAGTTATTAAAAATATAAGAAGAAATCGTTTACAACATCAAAAGATATCTTGTAACCTGTGCGGAAGTTTTATGAACGTACTTTAAACGAACAGGTATTAACGAGTGCCTTTATTAACTTACCTTTAAAAAATCCATAGAAACTAAACGAGCGCCAAAAACAAATTTCTCAAATATCCGGATCCAACAGCGAACAGGTCATGTTGGCTGATGGCCAATGGTCGTTATGGACCATTTCATTCTTAATATCTATAAATAAATGCTAGTGAATAAAGGAAATTACTCTCGCGATATTACTTTCCTTGGCTTTATTCACATGCACGCCGTTAGTGATCTTAAATTAATTTTATGTAAAAGTTGGATAATCGGATCGCAACAATGTTGTAACCGAAAGAAGAAATATGATTTGAGACGACATTATTTCTTTGCCGGCTTAAAGGAATCTGGTAATGGCATACTTAATAGATAAATATGTTTCTTTAAACTCCTGCTACTACTAATAAACTAAACTATTAATTAGTGTGTATAAAATTAAATTTGAAACTTCAATAGCCTAAGGTCGTAGGTTCGAATCCGCCTTTCGACTATTGTTGTCAACCATCTCTCAGCACAAGCATTTAAGCTTAGCTGGAGTGAACCAGAATGGTAATAGCACAGCTAGAATTGTTGTTAAAAAATAGCAAATATGACGGAAATAAAGTTTGAATAAAATCGATTTGTGTGTATGGGATGGGAACCCCATTCATCTCGTCGCAAATATTATTCTAAAAATTCATAAATACGAGTATAATAATTATAAAAAAACATCGTTCTATTGCCTCAGTCATTTTATACAGAGAATATCCAATAGAAATGTATCCCTTTGTACCCAATCAAACAAAGGCAACAATAACTTTAATCGGGTGATTTATCCAGGATTGTTAGTTTCATTGTCATCAATTTCTTCTTGCGGAATTTAATCACGGTAATAAAACTTAATACTTAGATTAGATTTAATTTTTTTAAGTAATAAAATTGTCCAGCAGGAACTGTGTGTATTTTATGTTTTACGCAGAGGTACTTTTAGTCTACTATACCAGTATACCCATGTTTCTAAAGTTGTAACCGCGAAGCCTTTTAGATGATTAACGGTCTAAGTATAACGCGGAAGATACTCGTAGCATCCCGCCATCTGTTGAAGCTACAGAATAATTTTAAAATTTTCCGACTATCGCCTCGATATTGCATTTTTATAACGCAATCACACAGCAAATTTACCTTGGTTTAATCTCTAGCTGAAGCCTATGATTGTACAGGGCGGAGTTAGCTATTCTTTTTCTACTGACAACAAACAATAACTATTACTAGTGTTACAGTCGTACACTGGAGATTTATTGAAGCAGCAGTGATTAGTTCGGTTCGACCGGGGTACGGATACGCCCTTACAGTACACGAGTGTAATATAGCAGTATACAGTATACATAGTGACAGGTAGCGAGACATACCATCTAAGTCCTCAGGGGTGACAACTCATGTTCTTCTTGAATGTTTGTTGAGGCCGAACGTAAATATTTATGGGCTAAGCCATCACTTACTATAATGTGAACTTTGAGCTCATTTACATAATGTAATATTATTATATATCATTCATAAAAAAAACCTTCAAACTAAACAGCTGCTTAAATGCAGAGTTGTTAACCTCACGTACATATCCTTAATCCGAGACCCGCTCTCGCCAAAAATATTTTCCGCAGTGCTTGAATCTGTCTTCAGACATGTGGACTGGGAAAAGAAAGGAATAAATATTCTCGAAGAGCTATTGAACCACCTGCGCTTCGCCAACAACATCGTAGTATTCGCTGAAAGCGCAACAGAGCTCGAGAGCATGGTCAGGGAATTAGCATTTGAAAGTCACAAAGTGGGACTGTCACTCAACACATTGAAAACTAAGACTCTAACTAATGGAGATCCGCAAGACATTATTGTAGAGGAAGAAAAAATTGAATACGTATCGGAATACATTTATCTAGTGCAATTAGTATCTTTTGGAAATAGCACCGCAAAAGAAATACAAACAAGAATAACTTTAGCATGGAAAAAACATTGGAGCTTGAGAGAAATAATGAAAAATAATACAGTAAATATAAATATAAGAAACGAGTCTACGAAGCAACAGTATTACCATGCCTAACATATGGGTGTCAGACGTGGTCGTTAAGAAAAGAGGACGAAGAAAAAAATTGCTATATGCCTAAGGAAAATGGATAGGAGCATGCTTGGAATTAAGCTATTATACAAAATTCGCAACAGTGGCAAAACAAAGATAATAGAGGTAAGAAAAAGAATTCGATTACTCAAATGGCACTGAGCAGGACATGTTTGCAGGATGAATAACAAATGGACAAAACGTCTAATAGAATGGATACCAAGGGACAAGAAAAGGAGAAAAGGGAGACCAGGCAAACGGGGGAGAGATACCTTCAGCCGCGGGTGTGGTAATAACTGGATGCAAATGGCTCGGGAAAGAGATAATTGCTAAAGGTTTAGGAGAGGCCTACACTGCAGAGGCGGCTACTACCAGCATACACCAATAAATAAAATTATATACACATATTTTTTAGATTTATAGATGGGATTTAATTAAGTTAGTATTTGTTAAAGTAAGTTAGTAGTAAGTAAATAAAGGCTATTTTATTTTTATTAATTTATTTATTTACATATCCTTAATATGTTTTCAACAACGTATATATCACAGCAAAACTCAGAGTAAGCATCTGCTTAAATTTAACATTAAAGAAATAATATTTAAGATAGAATCTACAGTTAATCAAAAATTGGCAACAAAAAAATGCTTTCACAACGAAGATTATTTTAATAAAAAACTTAATTAAAAATGCGGATTAAGTAACTTCAGTATAAAGAAAGTTCATTTAAGAATCATTATCATCATCACAACCTATTGATAGTCCAATTCTGAACGTAGGCCTCCCACATAGATTGCCACAAAGCATATTTCCTGAGTCACCTGCATCCATTGACTTCCCGCAAACTTGTGTAGGTCATCGCTCCATCTGGTGGAGGGTCGTAACGCAGCGACTGTAAGTCCAAGATTACCACTCAATAACATTTCTTCCCCATCGATTATCGGATCTACAAGCTGTATGACCAGCCCACTGCCACTTCAGTTGGCTAATTCTTTGAACTATATCGGTCACGTTCATTCTACTGCGTATGTATACGTTACTTAGTCTATCATGGAGAAAAACAGTGAGCATAGCACGTAGTACCATATCACTCTTAATTTACTCATATGGTCAGCAGTGAAGAAAAAATAAAGAATAATTTTATAAATAGTTCAAATTATATTTTAACACTAAAACCAAGTTTAGCTCCTAGCATACATATTGAATAGCAAAGTGTTTGCTAACGCCCAAAGATTAAGATCCAACTAAGAAAAATATCAAGATGACGTACCTATGTCTGTGTCTGTTTTTTTTTACCCGGAGGACTATGAGACAGTACCTTATTACCAGTTATTTAATTTTAGGTAGATATTCTGTGAATATTAACATATCAGTGGTGCAACAAATGTAATCATGGTACAATCAGTTTTTACCTGAATTTTGGATCTACCAAATATTAGGTCCTTATATATGAAATTAGCGTATTATAAGGAAAACGTTTACGTTTTTTTTATGATTTTATATATTTAATCAATCTCATCATCAATATCTACATTATTATCTATGCACTTTCACCGTTTTATATGTAGTTCATTGATTCCATTTCTGAAAAAATGTTGAAAACGAGATTCAATAAAATCTTTGAGAGTAGTTTGGACTGCCTCATCGGAAATAAATTTATTCCTTGCAAGAAATTGTCCTAATTCCGAAAAAAGTGGTACTCTAAGGTCCAGAGAGTATGGTGGGTGTCGGAGATATTCCAATTGCAACTCCTCTAATTCATCGACCGTTTGTCGTGATGTATGGGGTCTAGCGTTGTCATAAAGCAGCAGTGGGTTAGCAGCAATTAACCAGTCTCGGTTGTTTAACGGCTAGCTTTTCCATTATAGTTTGTTGTTTTTCAATTGTTAACAAAAACATATCTGCTGTAATCGTCTGTACAGATCTTAGGAAGCTTTAGTGTATGACACCAGCACTGGTCCACCAAACACTCACCAGTAACTTTTTACGAGTAAACTTTCGCTTGGAACAGTATTAGGCCCATTCTCCCAAGTTTCAACCACTGATGAGCGTTTTCGACTGTCGTACAGTATCCATTTTTCATCATATGTAACGATACGATTTAAAACTGCGTCATTATTGTGTCGCTTGAGTAATGTAACCCAACACTCAATCCATGTTTGTTGGTGTGATTTACTCAATTTATGCGATACTAATTTCTAGAGTTTATCCATAACTCTATTTATTGTAATTTAATTAATTTCTTCCATTTTGTTTAAAGAATAATGTCAAAGAAAAAACATATGGCACGATAACAAATGAATCACTAAATTAGAAACACATATACACAAGCCTAAATTTGAAATACAATTGAATTTTGAATTCCTAACCAAACGCCAGATTATTTGAGATTCAAGTGGCCAGTTACACAAAACGCCACTTTCATATGTAAAGATAAGTTATACAACAAAATTTAATCGTATATATGAAAAACAATGCAAGTACATCGGTAACGTTGGAAATCATTAAGGACATGAGGAATAGATGAATTGCGTCCATAATTGGATGAAACACATTGTATATGCTGAGTAATTAAATGATAATCAAAGCTGTGGTTTTGTGACAGTCTCGAGAAATGATTAATCTATACATATGACTAATCTACCAACTTAATGTGATTAAACATAAATATGAAGTAATATGTAAGAAACAGATAACTGAACACACTTACCATATAGACATGCATTAATTAAAAACTACTGGTCCGGTTATCAAGTCGTTTTTGAGTTTATGGAGCTTTTCTCCTCCAAACATGGTGCTCAATCAAAATCTGTTAACTCAATCTTAAGATTTTAATAACATTATTAAAATTTCTAAACGATACGTTTACTTAATGTTACAGCTAAAAAGGGCATTTATCCTGAACGTAAATAAAATTTGCTTTAGATTTTAATAACATTATTAAAATTTAAAGCAAACAATTTATTTACGTTACTGCTCGATTCAGGAAAGACCCTCACAGGAAAGCAGGATGAAGTATCAGCATCCGCCGTTGCGTTCGTTTAGTGAATGCATCTACCCCTTGCCCCCCGTAGCCCATATTAGGGACGCCGCATGTTTATCTTGAGCCTTTGTTCAGGACGGTTGTAAATGTTGATATACTGCATCATTAGTTACCATCGGGTGAAACGTATGCTCGTTTGTTGTGCTGTTTTCTACGTGTCCATAAGTGTAATAAAAATGATTAACACTTTTCATACGCTTATTGATTAAAATTTAGTGCAATAAAGTTTAGCAAAATTTAATATTTATTAACTTTACTTTCTCTTTTTGAAAGTTTCGTAGTAATGTTTTATTTTATACTCAAGCCCATAGTAAAATATAAAGTAAGAACTATAAACAATTTCACCAGTACCAATGCTATAATCAGAAATATGCAGCAACAGTCACATAAATAATCAGAGGAACATTGAACTACCAATAATGGTCTTTTCATTATTATCATTGTTAGAGCTACATTGCAGTTTGTTTCTAACTGCAGAATGCATGGGTCAGCTCGACCAGGGTAGGACCATGCTCTCACAGAATACCAGCGTGAAATAGCAGAATAATGATACTGTGTTTCGTGTACTGAGTGTAGCGATCCGGAGATTTTATTACTATATGCGATGCATTCTATCTCACTCCTAAAGGGTGACAACGCATCTGCATTATGATTCCTTGTCAAGGATGATATCATGGGGCGCAGGAATCACTTAACATCAGGTGAACTGTTGACGTTCTTGTTTGTAACTCACAATGTAATAAAAAAAATATATCAGTATTTGCATTTATAACATAATGCCATCAGATATTTTGAACCTGTCTGTGTACAAAGTCCACGATTCGTTTTAGCATTATTAGGACTTGCTTGACGCCGAAGGCTAAAAATCAGATTTCGTTTACAAAGATTTCAGCTGAATTTCCTGTCTGATTCTAGCCAGGAAAGTTAACATATTTGGAACCGCCATTAGAATCTTGTCCTATACATACGTAGGATACAGACTTATTATATGCATAGAAAATACACTCAATAGTTCACCCAGGACTTAACTCCAGGAAAATATACAAATATTACCACAAAATATCAAAAATGAGAAAAACACTTATAACGTAACGTCTTCGACCTTGACGCATATATCGAACATGGAATGATAAGGAGAGGGAGTGAAATTTATCCATTTAAAAATAACTATAAGATGTGTTGGTCTGTTCAAATGTGCTAGCAATGGCGCATAAAATATAGTTTAAAATAATTAGCACCATATAAAGCAATGAAAGAAATGACAATTATATGATTGCCTAATAAGCTCAAAGCTTGATTAAGCTTTGCTTAACTAAGCGCTGGATTAAGCTTACTGCCCCCCTTTACTTGTTGTTTTATATATTATGTTAAATTATCTCAATGTAAACCGTAAAGTTTAATAGTCTCCTTCCCACACACTTTGTTTGCGTGTGTTTCTTAAGTAGCACAAGCTATCTTTGTCCTCCCAATAGAAATAAAAGACTTTTATTTATTATAATATAAATTGTTTGTTGTATACCTGATTTGCCAACATTTTAAGCACGAATATCTCCGCATGCTACATACGTGTGTAAATATTTTATATAATATGAAATTTTCTTATTACAGCAGTGCGCGCTTCGCCCGAGCCCCGTCGTGTCTCTACGCTTGTAGAGCCCCCACATCACGTTGAGTTCACCAATGATACAGGAGCTATCCTCAGCTGTAGCATCAAAAACCAATATCAAGTATGTATACAAAATACTTACTAATACAATTAGCAAAAAAACTCTATATTCTTTATATGTACAGAAATATTTTAGATGTAACATGTACCGCGTAGCAGCTACGTACTCCAACCACGATGGTTAGAGTCCGTAGCTGATACGTCGAGACGTGAGTTAATTTCCCACCTGAGAATTGAAACATATTTCAGATGCATTGTTATCCTTAACCTCCTCTCTATCTCTATCACTATCCTACCAGACGAAACACAGCAGTTTCTGCTGCTATTTTACACTGGTATTCTGTGAGGGCGTGGTCCTACCCCGTGGTCGAGCCGACCCATTCATTCAGCAACTAGAAATAAACTGCAGTGTAGCTCTACCACTGTTAAATTATTAAAACATTAATTAAATTGTTGGTCTGGGTGTTTTGTATGTAAGTAGACCCGTGTCCCTAACAATGCATCTTAAACTTCCTCCAGTCTTATTGCCCGTGCATTATATTCAGTGTATAACTAAAATTTACAAATATTCATAACCGTGCCGCGGCAATTCTTAAATAAGGTTTTTTTGATACTTGTGAAATTATATATCCTTATGTAAATATAAATATAAATATGTACATATTATATGTATACGTACATTATATATAAACATGTGAATTAGTTTTTTGTAGGTGGCCGAAAACTAGAAAAGATAATAAATTTTACAAAATAAAATTTAAGATCATATTAATTTATTAAATATTTCAGAGCAGAGTTAATGAGGCCCTAGTAATAATTTTTTATAAGTCCACGTTTAATAATAAAATAATAATAATATCTTTATGTTCTCTAAAGTATTCGATTAATTATTCCGTTATCAATGTCGATACTTAGACATCCGCTGAGCAATGCAATAATACGGAAAAGAATTTTCATTTGAGATCGGTCGTTTGTCGCAGGAAAATTCATTGCATAGACGACACCAATGCGACATTCCATAACTTTTCACTTCCACTCGCTTGGAAAATTACTTTAATAATAAATGCCGACTTCCGATTATATTAGGCGATTAAATAATTTAATAGCTCTATTTTTTCTTACATATTAACTATTTACCGTTCACTATTAACACTAATAATTATCTTTGTTCGTTTTAAAAATAATTTAATGTAACAACAGAATATCTCTTTATTAAGTAAATACGTAAATTACTAAACACCAAAATCATACTTGCTTTATAATGAGCCGGCTTTAGGACATCCTTATATAGAATTCGATACAAGAATCTATTTATAATGCTGGTATTATGCGGACGGATTTATATATAAATATCCAAAATCATACCCTTTTTTATCTATCAAAAAAATATATTTTGTAATACACGATAAAATAACTGTTTTTGGCCTAACTTACAAAATAAATGTACATAATTTGTAAATCTGAATAGTAAAGTTCCATTTTTCTCTTTCAATGGCATGTAATAAACTACATTAGTGGTCTCATCCATCAGATAATAAAGTATATTAATTTTAAGACGATTATACAGTCAAATTTGTTATACATATAACAAAACGGTATAATGATTTCTTACGCCACTACTCCGCACGGCGTCGTATTCCTATTACTAACAAACGCATCATCAAAAACATCTATCCTTGATTGTTCTCAAGAGTCATTTCGAACCGTCTCGCTTCCATTCTTGATGACATCCAGCCTCGCGAACAAACCGAACCTATACCGGTTTTTTTTGAGAGCATTATGTTTGAAGTTGTTGATAAATATACTTACCTAGGGCAATAGTCCGGTTAGATAAGTCCAATTTCGACGCAGAGGTCAATCAACGGATACAACTCTGATGATCGTTTAGACAACTGGGACACAGCTTATTGTCCAAAATCCTCAAAGTCTTCAAACAAAATTTAGCCAGTGACAGATGTATTATACATACAAAGACATGGTCCTTCACTGCTGGTCGTATGAGAAAGCACAAAGTCACTCATGGAGATAGAACACGGAGGAATGCCTATGCGTCCGTATTCATTATTCACAATACAACGAAGGTGATCAACATAGTTCAAAGGCAAGCTGAAGTGGCAATGGGCTGGCCATATAGCTCGTAATACCGATAACTGATTGGGAATAAAGGTTCTTAAGTGGCAACCTCGGACTTGTAATCGTAATGGTATTGGATGACCTAGATCTAGAAGGAGCGACGACCTTTACAACTATACCCGTCAGACGTTAATCGCGTTAGACTGCGTCACTTCCAAAGGGAGGTCAAAGAGCGCATTAAATCCTACAACAACGACAAATGGGGCAACCAGCTAGCAGACCTCGAGCCTTCGAATACCGCGTTCTGCGTTCAACAGGCCTTCCGCTTAACGGAACATATTCTTGCAGGGCTAACCCTGAAAAACCCCATCGTTACTGGTGCACTATTTTTCGACGTCGCAAAGGCATTCGACAAAGTCTGGCACAACGGTTTAATTTATAAACTTCAACATACATTCAACATACCAGACAGGCTCGTGCACATCATACGAGCCTTCTTGTCGAATCGCACTTTTCGATATCGAGTCGACGGTACGCGCTCCTCAAGCCGGCCACTCCTAGCGGGAGTCCCCCAGGGCTCCGTTCTCTCCCCCCTCTTATTCTCACTTTACACAAGTGATATTCCGAAAGATCCGCAGGTCAGTCTTGCGCTTTTGGCAGACGATACCGCCCTATACTATTCAAACTTACACAAGGGCCGTATCACCATTCATCTCCAAGCCGCAGCCAACCGCCTCGCCGAGTGGTTTCTGTTATGGAGAATCGAAATTAACCCGGATAAAAGTGCAGCAGTCTTCTTCTGGAGAGGCTCAGCCGTCCCATTCTGCACCGCTTCAGTACCTAGTCGTAGAAAGCTAGGACGTATCACGATTTTCGACCGATCCATTCCGTGGGTAGAAACGGTCAAATACCTAGGGGTCACCTTTGACCGCAAACTTAGCTTCCGCCCGCATATCAAAAATGCAAGAAATAAGGCCGCGTTTGTCATGAGGCAGCTTCACCCACTCATCTGCGTTAAAAGTAAAATGTCCCTAAGACATAAACTTCTTTTATATAAGTCCTGCGTAAGGCCAATTATGACCTACGCCAGCGTCGTCTTCGCCCACGTAGCCGAAAACAAAATAAACCAACTACAACCGCTTCATCAGAATTGCAACCGGAGCAGAACCATACCAATGTAACATCGATCTGCACAGTGACTTACATCTCGTCACCACACCGGAATACCTAAAATCTATCTCGCAGCGCTTCTTCGATAAAGCGCTTTTGCACTCCAACCCGCTAGTGGTAAACGCCGCAACCTACGATCCGGCGCCCAACCCGGATACTAGGAACCGTCGACCTCGTCACGTCCTCGACGACCCCCACTTCAGCAGTGGACGATGGACAGGTTGTGTTGATGATAATCCTTGATTGGAAATTAAGTTGTCCATAAATATGTTGCCTCTTCTGTTGTTATTAAGTGATCATTTACTATCACTATGTGAAAAGAAAATTTATGTGTAGTACATTCTCGAATACCATAGTACCACACTTATAGTTTAAATAAAAATAACAACATTTGATACTACCGAACACCTAAGGAGCGAACATTCTCAATTCTATTTCATCAGCTTTATAACAACAACAAAATGAAAAATACTCTTCGATTTTCTTTCACAAGGCTACAATATATAAGAAACGTGGCTTAAGTCACTACTGTTCTTACTTAATTGGATCGTGTGAACGTGTTTTGCTTATTAAATTGTGGCAAGGATTTTACGGCAGGATTACCGTGAGGAAAGCGTATCAATTTGATTGAAAAAAAAGGTATTTTCACACCAATACTTCATTATAGGGAAAGGATTTTAAAAACTTTATTACTATATATATTTTAGATATGTTTAAGTCATACAAATTGGATGTTGGTAAAGGGATTATTTTGTTATAAGACTATAAATAAACATTGATTTTTAGCCTAGGACTAAAAATTGTACAACTTAGCACACAGGTAGTACATTTGTGTCAACGAGAGATATTTATAACTTCAAAATCCCAAAAATAAATATTCATTCATATTATATAGTTGGATTCGAATACGTGATTAAAAAAGAGACGCATACTCAGATAATCACATTAGAAATAATGTTCTATTGTTATTAATTTATTTTTATAATTTACCTTTATTTTTACTATTTATTTTATTGTTATTATTTATTAATTACCTATGTTTATCTGTAAATATTACCACTTCGTGTTTTGCTTGTGTACTTTGTTAAATTTAGCGACTTGTTGCAATAAGCCAACTTACTTCTCGATCTATCTTCAGCTTAATTCAATACTCTTTGACTAACGTCTACTTTCCTTTGAAGTGGTTTCATTGAAATGGAAGCCTTTCTAACTTTATTGGTTCTCAAACTGTAACTAAACAACTCACAAAATTCAAATATTTGTTCTAACCGCTATACAATGTTTTCTTATTATGATCTAGTGGCGCGTGCAAATTCATACTTTTTCTGGCAAAAATCAAATCAAACAATTATTGATTTTTAATACCATAAGTTAAGTAAATATAAAATTTACGGAGGGTTATAATATATATACATAAATTATTTTAAAATTTATAGAGGACAAATGATGTGCTAAATTGTGTATACTTAAGTTTACAATAATTGCAACATTACATTCAATGTCTTTATTAATATTACGTTGAAGTAAGCTTAACTTATGTCATTTATAAGATTCCGTGAGTGGCTGCAGTGGATCCCGGGTTCGATTCCCATCAATCAAAGAATATTTATCCATCAAATCGTAATAGCAACGAGAATGTGCTAGCTAATGGTTAAAAATTAAAATATAAAGGTGCAGAATGCTTGATAATAACAAGACATGATCAGGGAAATATGTCTTTTTAATAGCCATTCCATTTATTTTTTGTGATTTGCAATTATTATTTTTTTGTTAATAACTTAACTTAGATATATCTTACCAGACATTTTATATTCAGGTTACCAAGCAAAGTTTGATATCTAGAACGATTTGGATTTCGGCCAGAAAATCAGCATAGGATTATGGCGAGATGGACCAATTAATTTTATGATGGTTCTGCAAATTGAAGACGAGACAACGCTCTTTAATTCCTTTGCTTCATTTATGAAAGACCAAAAATCTTTTATTGGGTGTGTTTAAAAAATAATCGTTTGAAATCGGGTTAGGTAGATAAATAAAATATTAATTGAAGAAATCAAATAAATATTGATCTTTGCTTTTTTTAATAAAATCAAGTAACCAACGAGAGCGCAGTTCACTTGATACATCTTTTTTTTATAATATAGGTGACAAATGAGCAAAGAGCCCAATTGGTGTTAAGTGATCACCACTGCCCCATGAACATTCGCAGTAACGCAGGATGGACTACGTAGTTCGTACGTTAGTAATACGTTCGTAGATGCGCTACCGGCCTTTAAGAAAAGTCTACGGTCTTTTCCTAAGTCATGTTGATACGGAAATTGCGCCGGCGATAGCTGATTCCACAGAGTATTTGCGCGTAACCGAAAACCGAAACCATATTTTGCGTTAAGCGCACACTGGTGGATTGACAACCATCGAGATAAAGAGGATAAAGTTTTGAATTTTGTCGTGATGTACGATGTGTAACCTCAGCCTAACCTCTGGAATTAATTCGAAAAACTCCTCATGGTAAATTCGGTAAAAAAATCATAGATCTCTTCGCAATGCCAGTGAATCAAGGCGACTGGAAAGTACCTGGCCGTCAACGATTCGAGCCGCTCTTCCTCGAATGCGGTCCAATGGAAGGAGCTGGTACTTAGGTCGGGCCGGGACCAGAGATGAGATATTGTACTCTATTGGAGGCCAAACTTGCGCCTTGTAAAGTTGCACACTATGGGCCGATGGGAAATACTATCTTGCTCTATTACGTACGCCTGGTT
Source organism: Teinopalpus imperialis (assembly GCA_029286865.1). NCBI lineage: Eukaryota > Metazoa > Arthropoda > Insecta > Lepidoptera > Papilionidae > Teinopalpus > Teinopalpus imperialis. The sequence goes on from JAGSMU010000034.1 coordinate 4,457,598, forward strand.
TATATAGGTCAAGTTGCCATCCAAGTGAGCGCAGAACTTGCGACATTACTCGATATGTATTCGCAATGCCAGTGAATCAAGCCGATCGGAAAATACCTGGTCGTCAACGATTCGAGATGCGCTTCGTTGAATGCAGTCAAATGGCAAGAGCTGGTACTGAGGTGTCCCGGCCCAGAGATGATATACTGTTCTCTATATGGGGCCAAACTTACACCTTATAAAGTAGCACAAGATGGGCCGACATATAATACTGTCTTGCTCTATAAAGCACGCCTCGTTTATAGAGGCTATTTAGCGTTACAGACCTCAGAACTTGCGACATTTCTAGATATCCAATACTAGCCAAAGTAACAAGGGAAGTGTCTTCAAAATCAGGAGATGCGAAAAGGAATTCCTTATATTGGATTAAATTGGAATAGTATTTGTCGGCCCCAACCTTTTTATTTAACAAAATCTAAACCGCAGATACCGGTTCTTTCTGCACTCATTCGCGTGTTACCAGGAAATATTGTCGCCACCAGTGTATATGGCATCTCCTACGCTGTCGTCGGATAGCAATGCATGTTATTAGTTTTAATAATTTCATTGCTATGCAGAAGAAAAATGGTCCACCTTGTTGAGTAGGATGCTAAAAACGACCGCATACCGACCCAATCCGCTGAAAAGCATTGCCACACACGGCGAAAACCTGCAAACTGCAAGAGGTACACGATAGGCACCATACTCCGAATAAAACAATAATCTGATGAGCAAAGATCGACAGAGTCTAGACAGTTGTACGGATGAGAAGTCAATAAAAGGTCCAACAGGGAAAGTGTATCCTCCATGCATGGAAGGTACCAGTTGTGTCAGATCATAAATACGCTAAATCAAAGCCGTGAACAAAATCAAGAAATCAAAAAAAAATCTAATCAACCGTGTATCACAATCACTGCGGATGGGATCTATTATTGCACGGAGTCTGTAGCCATTTGGACGTAGTCGATGAGTAGGTCGGTGTCAGTAGTCTTTCAATTCGCCATGACTGCGCACATCTCTTATTTCGTAATGGCAAACTGATAATGATATCTTTGGACCACGGTAATCAATTACCTTCTACCTATGTTCTGTTTAACTAACCTACTCGGTTTATCTTTTATATTTCTATTGTCTTACTATTGTTATATATATATAATATGCATGTCCCAATTATTTTTAGTAAATTAACTTTGCTTTTTAATGCTTTGGTCTTATGTGTACTAATTTTAAGGAATATAAGGAAAGGTGGAAATATGGAGAGTAATTTATTTTATTTAACATTTCCACTAAGCAGCATAAGTCGGTATTACGGAAACGGGTGGGCGGGACGTAAAGCCGCACCGTGTGCTTCCAGGCACGAAACGGATCTACTCTTTAGACCCGGGTGGCTGTTTATTCGTTAAATGAAAGAAAATTAACAAGAAATGGAAATTCGTGGCATATTTTACGAGTTAAGCATACAAAATTATAATATTTAAATAGCTCATAGCAGCAATCCCATTGCGGCCAATGCCCTCCTCCATAAATTAAGTCAACTAATTATATTCTACTTGGAAAAACTGATATATATATATTTTACTGAAAATTTGAATTCTATTTTTAAGAATTTATTCTTTGTGCCCTGTCACTACAGGTCAATAATTCAAAAAATAAAATAATGAAGAGTAAAACTTCCCTCGTCTTTTTATATAATAAATGAAGCCAATGCTTTTTGACAACTCAGCGGGCCTCCCACTCGCTATTCTAATTAGATAAAGTTGTAAAGGTCTTTGGACCAATAGCAATACTCACACACAAAAAAAAGCCTTTTGACATTCTTGTTTCTGCCAGCAAAATATTTTAGTCGGTGTAAATAACCGAAAGTTGTTATTATTTTTAATATCAAAACACCTGGAGTAACCTAAGTTTTGCGAGGAAGAATAATAATTTTGAGCAAAGAAGATTACTTCTACCAGAGAAAAAGCGCTAAGAGCCTCTGTCTCTCAAACCCGCTGATAACCATATTGCAGAGGTACCAGAGTACCTTGACTGATCGACTTCCGAGCGGCCACCCAACTGTTATGACTGCTGTTCAAAAGCGTTACAGCAGACTGTCCGTGATCTAACAGTCGACTCCAATAAATCAGATTGAAAGCCACCATCGGACGTGAAATTAGCCCTCGAACCATTCGGAATTGCTTACAATAATTGGGATTACGAGCAATGAGGTCTTGGAGCCCCACTGAACACACGGTAAAGACTACAACGTAGATCACAATGGGCGAAGCAGCGTTAAAATGAATTCTACGACTATGAGAAAATTTGCCATTAAAGAATAGGCCAGGCTATCGCAAAGTTTAACTGGATAACTGATGATCTTCATCGTACCCAGGCGGATTTTCGTATGTGTTCGAGCTAGAAGAGAAGTTCTTATGAATTAATTAATTTAAAAATAACTTATATATTTTAAAATAAATAACAATATGAATAAATTGTTTTATTTCATTTAAATTATTTATTTTTTTTATCATTGTTTCATTAGATTCATTTTATTTAAAAATACAAATTATTATTAATATATTATAGCTCAAATTTAAACAAGATAGCATATTAAAAATCTTTTTTTTAATAACCATAAAATATGTTAGTGAACGCAAACTTGTTTTAATGTGTCACATCAATCAATCAGTCAAATCAGATCAATCACTGTTGATTAATGTTAAATGTAACATTAACGTTTCAAGTATTTATTGTACAATGTACTTAATCAAATATTTTAAAATCATATTTGACGTTTAAGCTAAACATAGTAATTGAAATGAAACAAAAAATTTTATAGCTTAAGTTTAACAAAAGGAAATTCCGTAGTTCACTTGCAATAATAAAACAGGGAAATTTTATTATTGCAATTGTTTACTAGTAGACCGTAGTGGCCGAGCTTTTGGCTTATTTTTATTCTCTCATCTACCATAACTTTCCTTTTATATATTCTAGAGTTGGGCATATCATTTAAGATAAGTCTGCTCGTATTCGGACGTATTAAATATATTTCTTACGTAACATTGTTCATTCTATATTGTTGTCTCGGTCAATATATTCCAATGTTTTGAGATGTAATTATATGCGGTCAAATTAAAAAGTATTTTATAGTTTTTTTATAACTTTCACAGTAAATTTGTTCACAATACACTAATACTCGTAGTATATTTATTACCTAAAGGATGGGTAGTTCACGTAGTTTCAGCTAAAGGAAAGTCTACTGACATATTTCAATATTTTATAATATTTTAATTTCTCTCTAGAAATATTCTCTCATAGCTATGATGTTCATGTTATAATAACAAAAGATCTCTCAATCAGCTCAACCTGTGGTCGAGTCGATCGGAACTGTAACACATTTTTTAAAAAAAGAATACTAGCAATGCAATTAATATAACGACTATTCCCGTTAAACCCTGCAACCATTCTTATATGCTTGTACTAGGAGTTAGTTAATGACAATCGCGTTCACGACGAATCAAATCTACGATCTTAAGATTCGCAGTACCCTAAGCCATTAGGCGTTTAAAGGTTAGGTTAAAAACATTATTTTGTGTCTCTTAGTGAAAATAAAACTATGTAAGACAACTGAGTACTGAGAAAGATTAACTGTTTCTCGCAGACCCATCTCGGCAGGCGGACCCTTGTTACGATTTGAAGTGTCCAAATAGCTTTAAAAAAGGCAATTTCAAGTAACTTTCAGTTTGAATCATTAGACGACAGAGGCCTTTGTTGTACTCAAAATCCACCACGAGCATCTTGAATCTTTGCATTATATAGCAGTTAAATAAATTGAAATGTAGTTAAGCCTCGATAAAATTCAAACGAATTTGATTTTGTCATTATTTGGTATATAGAAAGACTTTCAGTTAATACTATGTAAAAAAAACATATAGTATTTTTCTCAGATAAATTTTATTTCGATAAAATATTATTAAAATATACATATATTTTTATATACAATATATTGTATATTAAATTATTATAAAATGTTTTATTTAACCATTAATAATTAATATTAAGTTTTTAGATCAATTAAAGAAAGTTTCTGTCTGTCCTAAATTTCGTAGAATAAGAGAAAAAAACTGAATTCTATCTCCACACACTACCACATAAATTGATTATAATATTTTTATATAGGTACTTGCCTAACACATTCCCGGCGTAGAAATATAATTTTGTATTTAAGGCTGTACTTCTATGAAATAATAAACACACATGACATCCGCTTATCGTCATTAAAACCGCGTGACAAACTTGAGTCTTCACGCATTCCGAATTTGCATCAATAGTCCTATTGCCTACCATTGAGTGGGATCCATATTGACTGTAAATTTTAATTAACTTTTTATCCATAAAATCATCTCAGTCTATCAGTACATAAGTAAACATAGGTTTCCGCCGTAAACTAGAAACATTTTTATAAATAAAAATAACCGTAAAGATAAAGTATAAAAAAATATAGTTTAATTAGTGTTAATTCCCTTAATATGCAAATATAATACTTTCTATTTACGTAATACTTTAAATAATTGGCAAATGGTCTTTTTAACGTCATTATAATAATAATAATAAAATAAGTGTTAAGCTTATCAGTCTTTTGAAACGTTAATAACCAATGGCTTAGGATAAACTCGGCGAAACTTTAGGGCGTCGGTTTGTATCCGCCATTTGACTACTGCCGTGAACCATCACCTAGCACAAACATTTAAGCTTATTAACATTAAAATAAGTGTTAAGCTTATCAGTCTTTTGAAACGTTAATAACCAATGGCTTAGGATAAACTTGGCGAAACTTTAGGTCGTCGGTTTGTATCCGCCATTTGACTACTGCCGTGAATCATCTCCTAGCACAAACATTTAAGCTTAGTTGGCTGTGGTTAGCCGGCATTTTAGCAATTTTTATTAAAAATTTATAGAGTACTTTTAAAAAACAAAAAATTGTCTACCCTTATTCCACTGCTGCAAGACTGTGTTCCAAAGTTTAGTATAAGTACCCGGAACACACATCTAATCATTTTCTCTACCTTGCAGGAAGTTATGTAATACTTACTTACTAATACTTTTAACGGTATCCTGAAGAGAAATTCCTCAAAGAAAACATTCAAATATACAACTTACAACTTGAAATCATACAAACCGAGACTTACTTGATATAAATAAAATGAAATTTTATTTTGCGCAGTGGTACGGACGACTGCACAATTGTGTGTACAAGTGTGTTAATACTTAATAGCGAGCAAGAATTCTGTGCCGAAATAGAAATATTAAAATTTCACAATATTTTGGTTAAATCATATTATTAAACTATATAATACTAAACTAAGAGATAAACTAATAGAAATTGTGATAGCCTATAGATGATGATATGAGGGGTAGTGGGTTTCATCCTTACTAGCTTGTACCAATGAATTTTGGTTTTTGGTTATTCAAGTACAAAAAGTAATTAACGTTATTATATGGCTTTACCGTGATACAGCCACGCTGCAGCATTAATGGCTGTGACCTGGGAAGGACTAAGCCCTCCCAGAATATTAGCTTGAAATAGCAGTTTATTGCTTTATGTACTGTTGGTCTAGTGACTTCTACAGTTTTATCGAAGACTGCTGTTGCACCACTGCTACGCTCCGACCTCTGTGGACGAAGAACGTTGTCGACAACAACGAGTAAGATAAGGTGGTTTGAACCTCGCCTCGGACTTCTATCGTAAGTGAATAAGTATAGTGCTGCTGTTTTTGTATAGTTAGTATAGAGAACTAGAGACTCAATTATAGGAGACGAAACACTCTACCTTACGCCTCACGGATGGTCAACGCATATGCATCTTGAATCTCTGTTGAAGATGCATAGGTTTAACTATATGGGACCGTCTTCCAGCATGTTAAATTTGATAAACGTCATCATGTTCCATACTACCTTTATTTGATAATAGAGTTTCTTAAACGAAAACAAAGTGCATAAAATCTCGGAAGTCGTCTCGTCATTTTTTTTTCATAAATATTTGATAAAATTTGCGTCTCGAAGGTTTACTAGAATTAAGCTTAAATAAAAACTGATATTGTTAGACGTAAGTTGCACTATCAGCTACAGTTAGAAAAATAAGATATTGAAACCAGCAAACACAAACACGTCGTAGTTTGAAAAATACATGCTAACAGATGAATGTTCTTTTAAAAATGCAACTGGGGACATTTGGAATACAGTGAGAAATTTGTATTCTGAGAGACTTTCGAGGAGTGTGTATTTGGAAATACAAAATAATATTATCGATATACGCCTTAGCTAGTTCTTGGAAAACAAAGACTACTGGCATAAAAATTGTGTCAATAAAATAAAATATTTAACACTTACCTTGTTCACTAAAAGATATATTTAGCAATAGATATAAATTAAGAGGGCAGTAAACCATCCTGCAGTTTGTTTCTAACAGTAGAATGAGTGAGTCAGCTCTACGGGAAAACTGCTGGGATTAGTTCGGAGTGAATAGAGACTTGAAGACCCAGGCAGTGAGACATCTTAAATCTTATCTAAAATCTAAAGGTGTTTACGGGCCGCAATTGACTTTGTGGATTGTCCCATCGAGTACACAATTCAAAAAATAATAAAAAGAGAGTTAACGTACGCACGTACATTAACACAATGACAATGTTTAAAAACAGAATACTAAACATCGTAGAATTTAGGTTTGATACTTTCTTTCATATGTAATATATGTGAAGGTAGCGGGAGATCCTATTATTGGTAACGAGGCACTCCATCACAGTAATTAGGGGACAACACATCTGCTTCTTGAGATTTCTAATATAGGTTGTAGTAGTTATATCTGCAGTATAATTTTTCATCACGTGAACTGTGATACTTCTTTGTATCATGCCAACGGTCGAAACTAATTTACAAATCAAGATAATCAACATGAATTCTGTGATGAAAAGGACATTTTATCGTGTTTGTTCATGAATGTTAAATGATCACGTGACTACTTACATATCTGAATATTTCTTCTCTTATATCTTTTTATAAACCTGAAATGGTATGAAGACGTTACGTCTAATATTGCAATTTCACAATATTTTGGTTAAATCATATTATTAAACTATATAATACTAAACTAAGAGATAAACTAATAGAAATTGTGATAGCCTATAGATGATGATATGAGGGGTAGTGGGTTTCATCCTTACTAGCTTGTACCAATGAATTTTGGTTTTGGTTATTCAAGTACAAAAGTAATTAACGTTATTATATGGCTTTACCGTGATACAGCCACGCTGCAGCATTAATGGCTGTGACCTGGGAAGGACTAAGCCCTACCAGAATATTAGCTTGAAATAGCAGTTTATTGCTTTATGTACTGTTGGTCTAGTGACTTCTACAGTTTTATCGAAGACTGCTGTTGCACCACTGCTACGCTCCGACCTCTGTGGACGAAGAACGTTGTCGACAACAACGAGTAAGATAATGTGGTTTGAACCTCGCCTCGGACTTCTATCGTAAGTGAATAAGTATAGTGCTGCTGTTTTTGTATAGTTAGTATAGAGAACTAGGGACTCAATTATAGGAGACGAAACACTCTACCTTACGCCTCACGGATGGTCAACGCATATGCATCTTGAATCTTTGTTGAAGATGCATAGGTTTAACTATATGGGACCGTCTTCCAGCATGTAAAATTTGATAAACGTCATCATGTTCGACACTACCTTTATTTGATAATAGAGTTTCTTAAACGGAAAACAAAGTGCATAAAAACTCGGAAGTCTCATCTGATCATTTTTTTTTTCATAAATATTTGATAAAATTTGCGTCTCGAAGATTTACTACAATTAAGCTTAAATAAAAACTGATATTGTTAGACGTAAGCTTCACTATCAGCTACAGTTAGAAAAATATGAAATTGAAACGAGCAAACACAAACACGTCGTAGTTTGAAAAATGTATGCTAACAGATGAATGTTCTTTTAAAAATGGAACTGGGGACATTTGGAATACAGTGAGAAATTTGTATTCTGAGAGACTCGAGAAGTGTGTATTTGGAAATACAAAATAATATTATCGATATACGCCTTAGCTAGTTCTTGGAAAACAAAGACTACTGGCATAAAAATTGTGTCAATAAAATAAAATATTTAACACATACCTTGTTCACTAAAAGATATATATTTAGCAATAGATATAAATTTAGACGGTAGTAAACCATCCTACAGTTTGTTTCTAGCAGTAGAATGAGTGAGTCGGCTCTACGGGAAAACTGCGCGTTCGGAGAGAATAGCGAGTTAAAGACCCAGGCAGTGAGACTTCTTAAATCTTATCTAAAATCTAAAGGTGTTTACGGGCCGCAATCGACTTTGTGGATTGTCCCATCGAGTACACAATTCAAAAAATAATAAAAAGAGAGTTAACGTACGCACGTACATTAACACAATGACAATGTCTAAAAACAGAATACTAAACATCGTAGAATTTAGGTTTGATACTTTCTTTCATATGTAATATATGTGAAGGTAGCGGGAGATCCTATTATTGGTAACGAGGCACTCCATCACAGTAATTAGGGGACAACACATCTGCTTCTTGAGATTTCTAATATAGGTTGTAGTAGTTATATGTGCAGTATAATTTTTCATCACGTGAACTGTGATACTTCTTTGTATCATGCCAACGGTCGAAACTAATTTACAAATCAAGATAATCAACATGAATTCTGTGATGAAAAGGACATTTTATCGTGTTTGTGATCATGAATGTTAAATGATCACGTGATTACTTACATATCTGAATATTTCTTCTCTTATATCTTTTTATAAACCTGAAATGGTACGAAGACGTTACGTCTGATATTGCAATTTAAATCAGCATTGATAAAAACCCCTAAATAAGGAATCTAAACGAAATATCCTTAATGTAAATCCTCAATTCGTCACTACACATCAGATCATTGTAAATATTCTTTTTGAGGCGTCTTTTTAGTCGTGTTTGCTGCTGCGGAGAATAAATATTGCAACATTTCACCAAAGAAAACTTCACTTGCATATCTGGAGACAGATTAAAAATAGTCGGCGTCTGTATTGTGAAGAACTATTTAACAGGATATAAAAAACATTATGTACTGTAAAACCATATTTTTATAATTAACGACCGTTATCTAAAACATTATTTAATTATTTAACCAAATTTAACGGACTTGATCGTGTTCAATTTTAACGCTATTGAATTAGCGACGTTTCGAGTGCTTTAAAGCACTCAGGTCACGGGTAGAGTGACATATTTAACGTCATGATGTCACAATTATCCGGGTTACCATAGCTTTTAAATATTAAAATGTGGTTTCAAAGAGAACATGTAACTCACGTATAACTCGATATATAAAAAAAATAACTAAAGGCTACAAAAACCGTCAAATTAGTTATTTGAATTATAAATATTTTACTGAAAATTTTAATTCTTACATATATTTTTAAAACATGTTAACTCTATTACCCACCAGCTTTGAGATAAACTTCCACTTATTATAAAATTCAGTTTAAATGGCAAACAGAAGTGGTGCAAATTTTCCTAACGTTGGCGGACCCGCAGCCGCCCTAAAGTTTGTATGTTTAACTAAAACAAACACTAGTAACTTAAACATCCTTTGACTCGTGTGCACTATAATGTGTGAGTAAATACTCCCTTTGTTCTAATGATGGCTGTCTTGTAAATATATTGTTAGTTAAACATATACGTAATGCATATATGCATATACATAACTATAATACTATAGGAAGTGGATATAGATATAAATGTTTTATTGAAGTTCTCTTAGTTAGAAATAAATATAATAAGCTTTAGCGTTTGTGTTTCATGTTGTTTATAAACACGAATAGTACATACTTTGTTTAGATCATCAAAAGGCGTCTTGTTGTACAAGTATGAAGCCTGGCCCTCTCGGGCACCCTTGAGTAAGACGCTCTCGCTTAAAAAGGTAACAGTCCAAGCCTAAGCCTCCTCTTGGGAGCCCTTGTGCTGGTTACCCACTAATAGAGGTCTCGACTGAGCGCCATAAGCGCTCGGTAACCTCTCAACCCGGCGAAACTGTAAAAGCCTTCGGGATAACAGCGGCAATCATCCTGAAAAGGAAAAAAAGTTTGAAACCTTATTAATACTTATATAAGCTAGTTTATAAAGACATTTTATTAGGACAGAAATAATTTTATTTTCTATTTATTATTTCATTACCAACATTTTATACTGGTGCTAAGTGCTACGTTTCAAGGATTTGGCAAATTTCTGTAGCGTGTATTTATTTTCAATTAAATTAAATTGTTAAATAACTAAATAATAAATCATTTCATAGTGTTTACAGGGTATCATATATAGGCAGCGGCTCCGGCTCCTGTCTTTTGGTAATCATGGTAAAGGAACTAATTATTAGCTAGTATGATATGGTGATGATAAGGTTAGCAAAAAAACTATTTGAACAGTTTATAAATATGGCATGTAAGAAATATTTAATATTTCTATGAAACTTTTTAAACTAGTTTAAACTATTTTATCAACCAGAATAATATGCACTAGGTATATTATTAAACTTTCGTAGTTCTAATTCGCAATTTTAATTGATTTCGTCACTATAGGAGACGAGATCCTAAAGCTATTACCCGTCCAATATTGAATCGAATGGAATGAATGTCGGTTAAAATTGTTTAAAACTACGAGCATGCTGCTACGTGACAATTCTACGTTATTAATTTTACACAGACATGTTATATACTTGTATCGGAAATACAACTCAAAACAATTTTATTTAAAAGAAAATCTTATTTTAACTGCGGGCTATGGAACAAAATTAACAGACACAGCTGAAATTATGAAATAAAAAATATTGTCATAGCATATAAAATTATAAGTTCAAAGGGTTTTTGGAACAACTGCCTATAAATTTGGCATCGATGGATGCAGGATGCTCAGGATCATTCTTCGTGGCATTCTATGGAAGAGTACTCTGCTCATCAGTGGCCTAATGATGGGCTTAAATCATAACAAAATTCGGGAGAAGTGCATTTTACTAACACTCGGACCCGAAAACTATCAATTTCTGAGAAACAAACCCAGGTAATTCAACGTAGCATCCAAGTACTCTGACCGTTGACAGTTACACAGTTACTCGTACTAGCTGTGTCTGCGACTTTATACCCACTGTAGTGTACGAGTATTTCAATTTAACACATCTTATCTAACTGATTGAAATGAATCAAATAATAAATATTAACTGAAAGTCTCTCAATACCTCATTGAAAGGTAAATCCAATTTGGTTCGAATATCGACAAGATTGATTTGCACAAACAAACAATAAGTTTGTTTACGCTTTTATCATATGTATTGATAAGCACAAGATATTATAACGAATAGTTAGATTTCTACAGAAAATATGAGTGAATATAATTTAGCTTCGGATATTGACAAGATTAGTGTGCACAAACGCACAGACAAACTGACAATAAGTATGTTTACGATTTTATTATATATATGGATAAGTACATTGATATCATAACGAATTGTAACGTTGCCACAGAAAGATAAAAGGGTGGATATAATTTTGGTTCTGACATCAAAGGTCTTTGTTTCTTTATAAAGTGAATTGTGTTCTACCTCATTAGTAGCAATCCGTATCTTGGATATACGAGTAAGTATCGTAATTCTTTTGATCTCATTCCGAATATTTAGTTACATATTTACTACAATCTCGTTTAGTAAAAAGTATTTTTATTCTTTATATGTTAAAATATATTTATTATTATTATTATGATAAAAGTGAAAAAAGAAGATCTGAAGGAGTCTGTAAATAACACTCGTGAGCATAATAATCGACTTATGCCATACGCTTGCGGTCAAAATATTCTCGTAATAAATCTGTTGACTACAGTAGACAAAAGGTGAAGGATTTAGCTTTAAAATGAGATGATATACAATGGATTTTAGTCCGGACTACGTACTGGCTACTCCTTGCACTCAATCTCCACCTCCTACAGGTAGCGCCGAACAGAAGCTACAGTATGTGGACAGGCCTGTCAAAATAATCCCGGTCTTCTGTAGACTCGTTGTCGTCTATCGCTGCTATGGAGACACAATCTGCTGAGCTCCACTGATCGTCCGTTCAGTTCTCTTACGAAACGTAGTCAGGCTGCTCAATGATCTGGGGTCAACTAAGAGCCAGTAGACGGCCTTTTTAGAGTCAGGTTAAACACGTTTAGTCTTTTTCTGATTGTCCTGCCACTAATAGCTACTCCTCGCGTTTCTCTGAGCTCCTGTTGGACTTAAACTCCATAGAGGGCCCGATTCCTGAAAGAAGTATTTACGATGAATCGGTCATCCCTCTCTGATGTACAATTTCTTCTGCTCGTAAACTCTACACAGCAGACTCATGGTTAACACTCACTCATGTATTTTTTCGCTGATTCTGGCCTTTCGATAGGGCAACCGCTTGAGCCACTTCAATGTGTCCATTTTTAGGCAATGTCTGTATTTTATAATATGGGATAAGTGTACCAATAGACGTTTCACAACTAACTGATAAGGATTGGTCAGGTAAATGACCTTTTATAAAGTACGACAACCCAAGGTGCATAAATGGTGATTAGTAATAACATGTTTTTGGGTCGTATTCTTAGAAAAGATAACAATTGTGCACATTATTTAGAAGCCATTTTGGCTTATATATATACAAATACAATACAGCTTTAATAATTCAGGGCTCAATTATTTTTTTAAAGACATTTAACCTCAAACCATGACGCTTGAGTCGATATTTTTGCTAACGAGTGTATTATAATTTACGTGGTAAACAGCCAATTGAAAATATCACTCGTGATTTATTCTTTTACGCTTGTATTAATATATAAGATGTAATAATGATAGATTATACATTTTAAGTATTATCTTGATTAGTGAAACAAAAACGCTATATAACGTTTCATTTCTTTATTGACCAATTAAAAAGCAAAACAATAAAATATTGTTAACATTGAAAAAGCATCAGGTCAAATCAATAAGTGTGACCTACTAAAACTTAATAAGTCGCATATTAGGATTAAGATAATTGTAAGTGTATCCGGACTCTGTCTGTTCTGTCTCTCGTTTACCATATATATAACAACAGCGGGCTATGCTGGTATTCTTTATGAGCCCGGTCTCTCTTCTATTGATACAACCTTGAATGGGTTGAAGACCTGTTGTAAGACGTTGGTTTCTAGCTTCTAATATACTGGTTAAGTAAAATGGATTTTTCATTATATGCTTCGTAATTTTAATACAAAAGCATTTTATTATTGAGGAAATATTACTAAAAATATTTTTATTTGTACCATTGACTCCGCCCATGGATTAATCTCATTCATGCATTAAGACTTAATTATTTAAGGTAAGCATTATTTAATATCATTGAAACTTATTCCGTCCTATTATATATGTAAATCTGTAGGTGTTCGGTCTACATGTTTAACATACCGGCAGGACTTATTAACATATATGTTTGTGCATATACCGATTCATGTAGAAAACTCGCCGCCTAACAACCTTATTCTGTTGTTCTTGCCATTTAACCACCTCTAGAATTTTTATAGTCTCATTACCACTTCTTTGGTAGATGTACTTTCGCATTTATGTCAGCCAGCATCTATGACTCCCCAAAGTTTCCCACTACAGATCATACAAATACACATGAACTAAAATTAATTTTAACGAATTTATCACATGACCACGCGTCGGGATTTTGGAATAAATTTAAAGTTAACCGCGATAAAAATCTCTTAAAATTAGTTATATTTATCGAGACAGATCTATAAACGGCTCAAAACGAAGTTGTTTCGTACCCTCATGCGACCTGTATGGCGGCCACATGAATAAAATAAACACACACACAAATATAAAGTAACCGTAGATTTTGATTTCACAGCATCCGTTAGCCAGTCGTTTAATTCATTTGGGCGCTACACTCAAACATTGCAATGGATCATACCCCTGACGCATGGACGGCGGCGGACTTCCTCCCTCGATCAACTATAATTGAGCAGCCGTCCATACCACCGTGCATACCACCCGTTACCCTCTTGAATTTTACCCGTATTCGGTTAGTATTTTTGATATGATTTTTGCGTCAACTATTAGTAATTTGTTCATAACTATTGCTGTGCAATCACCTCCCTCTATCAATAATCTTCCATTAAATCTGGTTAAACACAAACATACAGTTCTATTGTTTCTCGTTCAGATTATTCCAATAGTCAGAAATAATTATAATATATTTTTTTATAAATAAAGAATTCAAGATTAAGTAATTTTGTAAAATTAATTGCTACATACATAAATAAAAGTCAACGATATAATTACCGTATTAGTATAATACATTAAATATATACATAAAATGCATTCAATACTGTTAAATATATGAAATAGTACAATAAAAAAATGTGTCAAGTAATATGCAGATGTTAAGATTGGACACGTCGTCACGTGTTCAACGATGTCATTGTGTGGAAATCCGCATGTTTGAAAAATGAATTTAAAAATGTCGAAATATTGTGATATTTTCTAAACCGCTCGGTGCATCTGTGCGGTTTGATGGATATCTCTAATGCCCCATGTAGAGCGGAAACCTATGTCTTGCAATAGGAGATTTGATCAAGGGTCCAACATTAATAGCTTTTTCATCCACATAATAATTATAATAATGACTTATTTACTAACTTATGTAAAATTTAATATTAATTAATTAATTAAAATAATAATTACCACAATAACTTAAAATAAATAGTTTAACAATATAATATAATAACTAAAATCGAGATGTTGACATTGGTTGATTTAGATATTCTAGTATACACTAGAATATCTATAGAATTGTGACAATATAGGACAGACAATATGATCATAGGCCATATTGTTTTTATGGTTACCATCAATATCCATTGAAATTCCAACATGAATACAAAACAAAAGCCAAATAATATATTAGGATGAAAACTGTAAATACCACGTTTTATTTATTTCCTTAAAAAGAATCACAATAACGTATATATACTGATTAAAAATTAATATCTTCGTTGAACATGAAATTTAATTAACTTTTATGTCCTTCAACTTTTTGAACATCGACGACATTACCGGGAGAGCTGTCTACCTGTCGAACTTATTTCTAAGTGATATACCTAATTAATATTTTTTTCTAGGTATTTTCTTATTTAAAATTTTATATGTATTACATATATATATATATATCTCAAAAATAATAAGTTTAAAACAAAACTCAAATCACTATAACAGTATTTATTTTTCAAATAAAAGGGACAAAAATTATCCTTTATAAAATTTATTACAATTGTATGTTTCAAATTTTATTGCAAACTTATCCTATACCTCTACAAAATATATTACTATTTTCTGACTCCCGGATAGTTGGATCACTTCTATCGGGGAAAGACCACAAGGCTTATAACCCAATAATACTTACTAATTTTCAAATAAACTCTATTCATACTCGCAGAGACTATATTTAACAAACAACACGTAAAACATATCTTATTGTTTTGAAACTGCGTTAATTCTGAATATTTAAACCTTAAATGAATAATGAATGAAGTTACTGAACGAAGGGAATTACAATTTTACCTAGTATACATATAAATCAATAAAAAAATATATTTTTATTAATCACCACTGTGTTTGTCAATGTCAAATTTTAGACTTTACTATAAGATCTTCCAGTGTCAATTTTACAATGGAGCGCCAACGAAAAATGGATAATTTTTTGGACAACGGCTATTGTATCTATATAGTTGAAGGTTTTGGATGTTAGCCCGTCATCAGAACCTTTCCCGGAAGGAGAAAGCAACAATTACTGGTGAGGTTGGCGTTCATAGAAAGAGTTGGTAAATTGATTACTTCTTCATTATCATGATAACGTTTTACATGACATTAATACACTTTATATGGTTGCGTCTATTACAATACTGTTCCGAAATAATATATAAAATTTAAACTGGATTTAATATAAGACATGATACTGAATACTATAGAAAGCCTAAAATAATGAAAGGAAAAGAAAACAAGTCAGCCTAGTCTCGAAGTAGAAGTGTAGGGGAAAACAATTGCGGTAATGCGGGTCGGAGTCGTCGGCGGGAGAACTAATGAAGTGCCGCTACGACGCTTTTAGGTAATTGAAACGTGGTTACAGCCGAAATATAAACTAAGCTTCAAAGATGTTACACAGATTAACACACGTCATCGAAATAAATCCAAATGCACAAAATTATGAGATATTCAGGATCTTTACCTAGTTCTGACGAAGAAATAAGTCTTGATTTTAAGTTTTAAATGGATCTCAAAGATAATTCCTCTGATCCCTTTTCATGTTACAGATAAATAGATTTTGTAAAATATTTCAAAGTTAATTAAGAAACATCTTAGGAGACAGAGACGATAGATTGAATTAATTTAACAGAGAATAAACAACAACAGAATAATAAAATCAATATTTTCGAGTTACGAAGGCGAGACATTAAGCTACGGGGAGGACGTTTACGAGAACTTTTTAGCAGTATAAAAAATTTTATATTCGTTTTATATTTTTGCATGGTATGTTAAAGGTGGCTCAAAATAAATAATGCTCATATCGCACCACAAGCATTGACGCGTAGCATGTAACCTTTTGGATCTTTGTAGTGAAAACAAGGAAGAAGTCGGATTATTACTGCAGATGAAACTTAAGTTTATCATTATGAGCCTGAGTTTAAGTAAGACTCGATGCAGTGGCACAAAACAGGCATTTCACCCTTTGAGATCAATCGGCCGCTATCCAGAATTATGCATTTTGATTGATTACAAAGAATTAGGTGTTTCGATAACAGAGAAGTACTACGGTGGCCTGCTGCTTTCGCACGACAACGTGTCCGTGCAGAATGCGCCTAATACGGAGGCTGCTGTACAAGGGGCTGCAAATGGGCTTTAAAATTTCAAAACACCCACCCTACAGCCTACATTTAGGGCCTAGAGGTTGTACTGTACTTAATAACTGAAAGTTTTTAATTTTGTTATTATTATGATGGAATCTGTCAGGAGAGATATCAATTCTCGGTTGCGCACTAATTTATTTTTTAATTTGACCTCGAGTTCTGAGTAATTAAAATTAAATCTACATCAAATTGTTATTTTAATTTTATTATTTTTAATTAGCTAATATTACTCTTCTTGTAAGGTGTGTACTACCGTGTTAACATGGAAACCTTAACGCAAAATATTATTATAAATTGTTTTAAAAGAGTAAAAATAATACTGTTGGCTAAAATGCGCGTGCAGAAACATACTGAATCGTGCCTGCACGAAGAAAACCTGTTCAACTTTTTTTTATAGAATAGGTGGCAAAGAGTATGCAGCTCACCCAATGGTAAGTGATTACCGCCGCCCATGAACATCCGCAACAACAGAGAAGTCGCAAATACATTGCCGGCCTTTAAGGAAGGTGTCCATAAATAGTTTCGGTTCGGACACACCGTTGGCAATAGCTAATTCCACAGAGTAGTTGTGCGTGGCAAGAAATTTGGTGTGAAGTGCAATTGAAAAAAAAAAGGATTGCCAACCATCGAGATAATGAAAAAAAAAATTTGAAAATACTGTCTCGCTCTATTAAGCATGCCCACTTTTTTAGAGGCCAATTAGGCCTTACCCTCCAAGTGACCGCGGGACTGAATATCGCTCGATATGTCAACGACAAGGATTCCGATATCAGCTGAGATAGCAAGGGGAATGTTTACAAAATAAGGATTGATGCGATAAAGGGAATTTCTTTAGCGATAAACGCGCAAACTGTAGTCTCCGTGGGATTGGACTAGATTTTGTTGGTCCCGATTTGAACTTTGTTTAACAAAGTCTCGACCTCAGACACAAGTTTTTTCCGGCACTCATTGACGTTTTCTCGAGAAATCCATATAGAAATTAATGTTATTCATTTACAACATGTCATTGATATGCAGAAGAAACAAGATAGGAGATAGCACATAGCCTTGTGAAACACCGGCATTCACTGGTTTGGAATCAGAGCATGCACCGTCGTCTACGACCTTGATGCTATGTCGGGAGGCCCATGGGAAGGAAGCTTCGAAGGAAGCGCTTTGTGCCAAACCCGATCGTAGGCCTTCGCTACGTCCAGACTAACTACCAAGACCTCTCCCTTACACTTGACTGCCTGCGCCCATTGATTAGTCAAGTAGAACCAGAAAGTCACCGGCTGAGCGTTCCCGACGGAAACCATACTGGTCATACCGTAATTATTTTCAAGAACTCCCAGTGCCCTGGTAATTTTCACTTCATTTAAAGCAAGAATAAAATACACCCAGTCCTTAAGATGCATTAACTAATCAACGCTTGAGTGAGCGGTGACAAAGTTACTCGTGCGGTATTGCAGATTGGACAGGTGGGAGGTGCGTATGCGACTGCTATCTATGTTATTACTTAGTAGTGTCTGACGCATCCCTTTAATTGGAAAATATTATTAGGCTCCCTCAGCGTTCTTTGGCAACTAGAAGTGCAAGAAGGACAAAGTGTATATTATCATATTAGAGGAAAGAAGTTGAAAACATGCAGTACGGTAGACGAAAAACGAATTTAGAGTTAAAAAAACGTACTTGAAAACAACATAGAAAATAAAGGAGATTCAATAAACATGGTTCTGCATCTGTTTAAAAATTTCCGTTGATATGTTGAATAAACGTGCCTACTTTGATTTTAAAAAAGCGTTCGACACAGTGGATAATGACGTCCTCCTAATGAAGTTAGCTAGCGTAGGATGCAAACCGCATACGTTATTATTTTCGTTTCCTATTTAAATGATCGATGTCTATACGTTGATTGTAATGGATGATGTGAATGACTTTCTAAACCTTATTTTACTAGATCAGGAATTAGTCAAGTTAGTAATTTAGGGCCTCTCATCAATGATTTGCCCCAGGTAGTTCATAATGCCACACCATTCTTATTTGCTGATGACTTAAATTAATTCTTAAAATAGAGCAGAATGCAGATCATTGCATACTGCAGCAAGATATAACTAGGATCTTGGAGTGGAGCTTTAAAAATAAATTGTATTTTAATGTGGACAAATGCTGTGATGTCGTTTAGTCGCTCACGCACCCTTAGTCGTCACCAATACCACATGGACGGAACACCGCTGCGTTGTGTGTCCGAGGTTAAGGATTTGGGTGTAAATTTTAAAATCATATTAAACAAGCTTGTAAAAAAACATACCGCAATCTAGGAATGGTCTTAAGGTTAGCGAACAAATTTACAAACATCGGCGCGTTGAAATCATTATACGAGGATCTCGTGAGAAGAAATTTAAAGTGTAATGCTGTTCTTTGGTCACCACACGAAGCCAAATATAATTTAATGATAGAACGTATACAAAACAAGTTTGTCAGATTTGTTTATTTTAAACAATATAATATATATCCTGGTTACCCATTGTTGTATCCAACATTATTTGTACTAGGTATGACAGGCTATCACAAGCTAGAAGTAAGAAGGGAAGTGGCTCTTGCCACTTACTTATTCAAAGTGCTTCGTGGTGAGATACACAACCCAAGCGTACTGCAGACGATGCAATTGAATATCCCGGACCATTACGTAGGCCGCCGCCGGCGCTGTCTGCGCTGTGTCCCGCGCGCGCGCACTAACTCACGCTCAATGCTATCTCACAACTCGCTGATATATTTCAATGATCAAAGAAGGAATTTACAAGGGCAACGTATGAGATTATGACAAGTTATAGTTAAGTTGTAATATTAAATTTAACAT
Organism: Teinopalpus imperialis; assembly: GCA_029286865.1. Classification (NCBI taxonomy): domain Eukaryota; kingdom Metazoa; phylum Arthropoda; class Insecta; order Lepidoptera; family Papilionidae; genus Teinopalpus; species Teinopalpus imperialis. The sequence continues at coordinate 4,477,453 of JAGSMU010000034.1, forward strand.
CACTATTGTATTAGGCAAACCTGTTAAGATAGATAAGTATGTTTTTGAAATTAATAAATAAATAAAACAACTAACTGCAAAAGGAGTTCGTTTATACTTTTAGCAAGCGATTGAGCAAAGACGGAGGTGTACAAATACTGTTGGACTACCTACGGTAGGGTTTATGTACGAAGAGATGATAATTCTCAAATCATTGTTATTAGAAGTTAATCTCGAGTACACAATTTAATTAATGAGTTATGTCTCCGAATATAAACCAATACATACGTTAACTCTCTGTATCCTTTTTTGGAAACACAACACCCACACATGCATTAACTTACAAAAAAATTAAGTATATAAGTATATTTTACCATAATTATACATATATATATATTCTCACACGTCCTAAAATATATAACAAAATACAAATTCGGTCATTTTATATAGACATCACATGCTTAGAAATTTTTTGATCTATATTACAATATAAATACATATAATATCCTAAACAAGAATAATAATCTGCAAAGGTAACAAAATTTTACGTATCACAAAGTTTTGTATATACTATAATTCGTAGTAATAAGTTATGTCTAATTACGCTTCTACTTATAGACACTGACTATGGAAAATAACCATCTTATCGGATTGTAAATTAGCCAAAGTCAAGTCCACCTTAAGGATTTCTCTAATCATATGCGTATAAATAAATAGGACCTTACTATCATTTCACAAAATATAAGAAGCATTTATAACATTGACTGTTTTTTGTTGAACCTACCGTGTTTTTACGTTTAAATTCAACGTTGATTATATAGTTCTAAGTGAATGTCGGTTAAATCCTTCATCCAAACCTATTCCCAAAATAACTACAGACCCTATTCGACTTCAAACCAACTTAATCAGTGCGACGGTGTTGTAGTTAATGTTAAGTGTTCTCACAAATTTAGTGTCAAGAAAGTGAAACTAATTCATGCTTCGTACCTATAAATAAATAAACACAATACTGATGTACTAGGTATTTACCGCTCACCCTCACTAGTAATGCGGAAAATTTTATCACTCCTCTAAATAACTGTTTGATATTAATCGTGTTTGATATTGAACGGATAACACTGAATAATTTAGAATTATCATTGTTACAGGGACATTATAAAAATATCACAATTAAAAACAATGATCAAATTAGCGAATATAATAATACACTAAGATACTTAAATATGTTAACAATGCGTGGGTTATTTCCGGGACACATGCTTCCTACAAGAACAAAAAAAGTGTTCCCTCTGACTCCGTAAATTATGTAAATAGATATTTAGTGAATGTTGGTAAAGCCTTAGCAGATGCTATTAAGACTAGCGCTATGCCGCATCCATTACTACTGATAGCTCAATTACCTCATAATTTACGTAATTTGTATTATTTCAAACTGACCCTCAAGAAGTATATAGTATATAGTATATTAACTATTAAAATCTAGTAGTACCCCTGTGTGGGCCAACATACCTAAATAGTGAATTTCTTAAACAGTACAGTTGTGCCAGTAATCTCCCATTTAATCAATTTGTGCTTTGATAGCAGCTCCCTCTCCCTTCCAGCAGCTCTTAAGGAATCAATCAGTACTCCTACGTACAAGGGCGGTGATAGGGATGACGTAGGTAGATATCGGTTTATATCGGCACATTCACAAATATAAGCATCAAAAACTATCAAAAGCCAGCTGTGGTGTCCTATTCAAATAGTCAACCGTCAATATCCGTATCTATGCTCCAATTAATCATTTCTGTTTCCGAGTAATAGACAAATTAAATGTAGAAACTAGCAAAATTTATATTTAAAAAGTTGCAATGTAATTAAGTTTTTAGGCTTTGAGCGGAGTTGTGTGGAAACGAACCTTATCGTCAACTAATTATGGAAACAATTATGCTTCCAACAAAATAAATATTAAAAATTAGTTTGAAGCAAGCTTCACTTTATAAAGAAAAACTGATTCGTATGATAATATTGATGTTGTTAGTATAAAAGAAATTTTTCCTCTGTCCAAAACTTGTTTCTATTGCATCGATTGATTCATCGAAAGTAAAACACTTTTGCGAGCTATAGGTATTTAAATTTATTTTCTATAAAAGCGTATTTTGTGGAAGTAAAATACATTGTATTTTATTCCTGCTGAACCTTAAATTGTAAGTGCATTGTATGAAGAATGCCTTAAGCTGAATAGCTGAAATTCTTGGTCCGACATCGGCCATTGTGGTAATCATTGCCCTAGGAACGCAAGTTTTTCATTGTCATATTACAAGAATTTAACAGTGAAATATTTTACAGTGAAAAGTGTTTTCACTGTAAAATATATATCCCATTCAAGACATAATTAATTTCAAGTTAATGTCGTCCACGTTGTGTTTTTATAATTACCTGTTTTGTAATTATCTAAAGTAAATTATATAAAATAAAACTATATAAATGTGTAAATAATTATATGAAATTAATTAAATGTAATTAAGTAATTAATTGTAAAAATAGCAGGCAGATAATTAATAAAATATAATATCTTGAAATGCCACCTATTCTCGTTAAAAATGGACCAGGGTTTCCAGATTCTGTTGATGCTGTTAATCTATGCGGCTTTTACAGGATCGGACACAGGGCTCACGGAACTGAGGGTTCCGTGAGCTGGTTATGTATCCGTGAGCTGGTTTTGTAAGACCAGGGTTTCGCGAAACTGTTCTAGTATAATTATATTGGCCATTAGAGACAACATTATTGAGTATATTTCAAGAATAACAAGGCTCAGAGAGCGAACGTGCAGTCGACAATCCATCCGGATATATTGAACCAAATCACACTGGTCCTTGATGTCCGTGCTGATCACACTGCCCAGCTTTGTAAACGTGTTAGTGATGAAATTATCCAATAAATCTTAGATTGTAATTCCCACACCGATGACGTCGGTACAAATATGGTATCATCTTTTAAAGGTACACCATGTCACCTCATTTGAAAAGTTGAACAAACGAAGAACCACTTTTCACAAAAACAAAAGGAGAGGTTCATTTATTTTTAATGAATAAACTCTTTGCGGGTCTCTAGATAATCAGAGTTATATTTCACTACATTGGACATTATTTAAAAAAAAAATTGGAGAGTTCTTATGGAAAAAATTGTAAGCTTATGATAAAACTTTCGAGTCTAGGCTGAAAAGTCTGGAGAATTAATCTCTGTACTTCGGTGAGGCCAACGTCAACTTCAATAGTAGAAGTTGAAGAGAAATATGTAAAAAATAAATTCTGTAATGAGTATTATATGAAAAAAAAGTATTTTTGTATGATTATATGTATCAAATAGTACATAAACACAAGACACTCACAATTAGTTACACACAAAACTTTCATTAAAACTTTATACAAATTACTTATGTATTATATGAAATTAACATAAAATGTTATTTATTGTGGATTTTGCCTATTTTTTTTTTGAATATTTATCGGCCAACAGTTTGCAAATGGTTCAAAATTTGCAAGACATTTGCATTAAAAAAAGACTGTCTTCTGCGTTCTGCGGATGCATATTAAAATAATATTAACTTCGTATAATAGTTTTGCCTCTTGAGAACAAAATAAAGGGAATCACGTTTTTATTTAATTATGAGCGCGACTCATTTTACGTCACTTGATAAGTTTCAGAGACTTATAAATTTTATCCTGCACACATTTCACCCAATGGTACAGTAATGACTGCAGCCCCTACACTTACCATCCTCAACAATGATTCAAAATTAGTTATCACCCCTTAGGGGATGTTTGAAATTGGTGATTGGAGAATGAGATATCTTAAAATGGAATGCTTCCTTATCAATGGTAGAGCACTGCAATCAATGGTACTGCAGTTTATTTCTAGCTAATGAATAGTTTAGCTCGATCGGGGACCACGCCCTCACAGAATACCACCGAAAAATAGCACCATAATGCTGCTGTATTTCGTTTGGTGAGTGTAGGAATCTAGAAACCTTCATTACTGGTGACCAGGCATTCCATCTCAGTCCTCAATAGTAATAACGCATTTGCATTATGATTCTTTTGTAAAGGATGAATGTAGATATCACTTTGCATCAGGCGAACTGTGTGCTCCTTTGGCGCCCAGAATGTAATAAAAAAAATCAGTAATTAAGTCTGACGTTGACTGTTTTCTCATAAATTTAGGAGAATGAACGTACAAATAAATCGATCTCTTATATATATATTTCTTTTTACTATAGGGGAAATTTAGGCGAACCTGTTATGATGATACTCGTAATTATATACGAGTACAAAAAATTATACCAAGTCTATTTTCTCATTATTCTTTGAATCATCTAAAGGTAACGCAGCATTAAAAGCTTTTACGCGCACAGTTTTCGCAAGAATTTCAAGAAAAACAGCAGAAATAAACTATAAATGTTTGAGTTTATTATTTCGTTCTATAAGATTTATCATACATCATTATTAACCTAGAAATAGTCCACTGCAGGACATACCACCATCCAAAAGACGTAGACCTATAAAACTTGCAATTTTGGTAAGCGTTATCCTACTAAAATTAAGGGTCTGCAAGGTAAAATTGATTAACAGTCAATGGTCGGAAAACAGAGAGACGGCCGTTTGTTATATTTTTATACATATTCTGGCATCGATTTATTGTCTCTTATGATAGAAGGTAAGAAATAACATATTTCCTTTGCTTTCCTTTATATCTTTTTGCATTTCCATAACAGGAACATTCACAGGACTAAATTGGATGAAATTTTATAAACTTTAAAATGTATTAATTTTTATTTCCAATATAGTTCGACCGACTTTAAAGTCTTTCACATAATCATTAATTTCAAGCCAAAGGGACTTGTTTATCTGTATGTCTTATGAAACAAGTACGAATGCGAGATTAATGCTAAGGCCTCACATCCCAATACATTTCAGTAATGTTAGTCAAAGACCAGAACTGCACAAAATGCGCGTTATTGTTTTACAAAATCAAATATTTAAGTAGTCTCTCAGTAGGTTTTAAAATATCATGTTGTAGATAAGAAAAAAACAACATAAAGGATTTCGCGTGAAATCATCACACTCCATCACTGAGAAAGAGGAAGAGATAGGTGGAAGAGGAAAGGTAATATTATATTTTAACTATATATAACAATTTGTTTCCACGTGATTTATAGTGAAAGAAGTAAATAAAATAGATATATGAATACAATATTTTTTAATTCTATACCAGTAAATAAATTACCATTTAAACTACCATTAAAATACCAAAAAAAATTATCTCAAAGGAAGCAGGCGGAAATTCGTATTCGAACTAAATTTAAGGTTGGCTACACCACGTTATCTAGAATACCTGGTATTCTATATAGAATTAATACGTCGTTATGTCGTTACAACGAATTTACTTAAATAATAAATAAAATTTTCACTCGATGGTTTTTTATGATTTTGCTGTGGCTTAAATCAAAAAGTGCATTGCCTGATACTTCAATAAGCATTTGGTGATGAAGCTCCATGTTGCAACTTTGTATATTCGTGGTTGATAGAATATACACGTGGACGTGAACATCCTAAAAATACTAACACCTAACCTTAGTATACAACGATGAATATGTGAAGTCATTGCATCAGGCATTAACTTTAAATGTTTCTACAAACACGATAATTTAATGGGAACTAAGTATCTCTAATGTATTGATAATAGTTTCAAAATACATTAACACATAAACACACAAACATCTTAATAATATAATTAAACATTATAATAACTCTTACAAACTTGTCGCGAACTGGTGCACAGCGCGTCAACTTGAATTACTGCCGCCGCCGTAACGTACAGTTCTAGCGTAGCACCCTAATTTAATATTCACTAACTTAGTCATGCAGTTTCAAATACAGTCTTTTTTTCTAGTTCAGCTGAAACGTAGTGGCACAAATAATTCAATAATTAAGACTCCAATTTTAAATTGTGCCCTTATTAAACCAAACTAATGCGACTTTTATTAAGTTAGATTTACAATAATAAATTAAGCCCTCACGTCTTTAAATATTAACATCCTTATTATATTACCTGAACGTCTACCCGACAGAGATAACGTAGCTATTCAATTTCTACCTTTCTAAGATCCAAAAATTAAATAATTACTTATTGTATCTCACAATTCAAAAAAACGATAACTCATTTGTACAGGTATTTTTTATTACTGCATAAGATTGGAACACCGCAGTGGCCGGAGCACCAGAGTGAGCATTATAATAAATGAAAATTGAATAATCTACCATGAAAAGTATTTTCACTTATTTCCATACAAAAGACAATTGAAGTAAAGTTAATATTATTCATGCTGCATACATTGAAAAGCTACCTGTTTTGTATTCATTTGAGGTATTTTTTAATAATTGCTTTTTAAAAAGCTTCATATTTAAGTGTTTATATAAAAAAGGTGAAATCGAATTCAAATAAACTTTGTAGAGTTAGTAGCAGGTAGCTACTAATAGGTAATTAATAAAATATAACATCTCGAAATACCACCTACTAACGTGTTCAAACGACGACAATTTAGCGAGTCTACTAGTCTGAACACAATGATCTTGTGTTGAATGAATTGATGTCTGTCCTACACTGCCCAGCGTTGTGTAGTTTGGTAAATCCAATGTCCTAGCTACTAGGGTATCAAATTACAATACGCTTGCAATATATAAAATAATACTAGCTTGAAGTAACAACAGTATCTGGCTTCTGCATTGTAAGTAGTGAACTCACCCAAAGAACCACATTTATGCTTCACAAATTGTTGTTTCGAATACTAACAATTTGTGAAGCATAAATGTGGTCAGGGTTTATTGTGTATGTTTCGTGTCCCTGATACTTCATCTAAACTTTCCTCCAATCTTATTGCATATGCACTAAATTTATATTTAAGAATGAAAATGTTATACAATGATTAGGAAAATATTTTATCTCTAACTCTTAGCCTAAATAAAACTTAAGTTTCATGAAAGCTGTACGAATAAAAAAATATTATACCCGTGAGTTGCTGTGACTGGTCCCTTTTCTTTTTTCTTTTTATACTGTCTAAAGTCATCCAAGTCGTAGTGTATTGAAGTTTGGTAATAAAACAAGCTTTTTACTTAGATCAAGGGTCAGGATTTTATTTCTCGTATATGTTTTTAGTAATATTTCCATGACACGTTTTACGCAATGGGATTTTATAATCAAAATTCTTTTGTGGAAAGCGTTCAACATAGAACAAAGCATAATAAAAATATGAAAAATAACTAAATGTAAGAGTATTTCAAAGAAAGGATGACAAACCAGTACGTGTTTCAATGGATAACAAATAATAACTATGACTTAAATCTTTTATAAATACACATGAGTGTAGAAAACCGATTTCAATTACTGATTACGAGCCTTTTTTTTCTCTATGGCAATGAGATCTGGTTGATATAGTGCGGGTCCTGGGTTCGAATCCTTACGATATTTGGCAATCACAAATTGTTGATTTTCGGATCTCACCGTTGACTAGAGGTCGGGGAGGGGACGACAAGTGAGCTTCTTTAGAACAGTGAGCGTACACTTTATCATTTTGCTTATTGTAGTATTCTTCAATCGAGAAATTTTTTCATCGGTAAACAGGATATTTCTGTGCCTTTCACGTGCGTATCTCTACAGAAGGCGTTTTGATCGATCCACTCTCTTTAATTGTAAAGATTGATTTAGGACATGTCCTTTATATCGACGATAAGCACCGAGCTTCAGGTCTTTAGGTCGGTCAGGATAGAGGAAGTGTTGTTGTATCTGTTGATAGTACGATATATGAACATACGGCTGATACCAAGCCTGTGAAGTGTCTGGAATATGACCGACGGCTCCATACCCACTTTGTGCAAGGTGATCACTGAAATCCTATTTTCCTTAACACCCCATTCCATATTGTAATTTTATAATGAACACGAAAAAATATGTGAAATGGCGCAAAAACTAAAGAAGTTTTTAAAATAATATACGTGTTCCAAATTCAAAATAATTAAAAAGTTGAAAAAAAGAAAAGTTTTTATGTAACAGTATTCATGACCAGACTGGTTATATTCAATCTTTCTTTCTTTCTATGTATATAAACTTAATTGTGGAAAGAAGAGTATGAGTATTCCGTCAAAGAGCTAGAAAGAGCAAGAGCTTAGAACGAAAATATGAAACATGATCATGTTTGCATAGATCTTATAATGTTATAAAAATACAATAAACATTTTGAAGTATTGGGTATGTGGTGTAAGTAGTGATGTATATCGTTTAGGCACACGTCGTCGGGTATTCTGATTCAATAAAACCCTACCTAACCTAAACTTAACCTAAATCTTACCTAACGACCAAACAAGATGGGAGCATTTTTGTGCAGCATATCTTGTCTAGGCTTGCGTCGCAAATAACGTTACATCATTGTATCAATATTCAACACGTAAATGGCGCTAAGGGTTTTATCTGAAGGACTGAGTGTGAACCATTTGGATACAGAAGAGTTTTTACCGCAAATATTGCATATATTTATTTAAAGTGTAAAGACCGACAATAAAACGTATTCAACCAGGAATAGACGTGAGGATCGAACCCAGGGTACTACACTCCAACGGGCCGTTGTGGACGTAAATCATTGGCTGGGTTAGCTTTCTGTACCCTTGATCCTAAAAAGGAGTTAGATCAGCGATCATACGATCAAAAATCTTTAAAAGACCTCCAACGGCGACAAAACTAATATTTTAAAGTAGCTTAAAATTTACAGGATTAAAATATCCTTCACTTGAATATAGTAACGTACATTTCTTATTTTCTAAATTTCCTTTTTGTTATAGTAATCAAATATTCTAAACTCCTTAATTAATAAAAATAACAAGTTTTGACGAATATTATTATTTTTAACCAAATTATTAAAAATAAAAACAAAAATCCCGACTGGACTGTAAAAATACTTAACTGAAATCTATTTCATTACATTTCAGCGATATACAATACCTATCCAATATTTTCGTATTAGATAACTATTTAATAAAATACATACATATAATTTGAATAAGGTAGGTTTTGCAGGCGGCTAAAGCCAATAACCAAAATATATTTGGTGATAGTCTTAAGAGCGAATCTATTTGTGATTAATTAATAATTACTGTAAAATCAAAGTTAAGTCAACCCAAAGTAAATAGGAAACGTAGACCATTCATTTCAAAAAGAAAAAAGTTTTTAGTATCGGAAATTTTATAGTAAATTATCATTATAAATTATTACCATAAAAACTCGTGTTATAAATAGAGGCTATTTGGATTTGTTCGTTCGTTCATTTCGATGTGTTCTGTTCGTATTTCTATCAATTCACGGAAGTAACCTAAGCCTTTAAAACGATACAATAAGATTTTTCTTTTTAATGTAAACTCAGCACGTACTCAAAATTTTTTTCTTGCAAACTAGCACACAATTAACCTGATGATAAGTGATGACAACGTCCTCAACGATGATTCAAGATGTACATGTGTTGTCACCCCCCTTTTGTTTACGTGGGCATATGTTCATTGAGATGTTATGCCGGACTTCTACTGGCTAAAACCCCACGGTATTCTTCTCAACGCATTTGGTTGGGACTATGGTAACTCACCATACGAAATGCTAAACGAAATTAGCACTCGAACCATTCGGAGTTGCTTACAACAGTTCGGATTACGAGTAATGTGGTCTTGAAGATCACCACTGAACACACGGTACAGACGATAACGCAGATAGCAGGGACAATGAGCGGGACAGCGACAAAATAAAGAAGATGAGGACAAAGACTATGTAACAAAATTGCGTATTCGTTGACGGTACCCGGATCAGTAGTCATCCAGATAACCGTATCTGGAGAAAGCCTGAAAACTAGGAAGGACAAAGAACGATGGATGTATTCCATACCAATGCTCGATGACAGCAAATTTGTTTTTTGTTTTGCGAGCTGTTTGGAATCGTCGGCCACAGATATATCAGAGATTGAGAAGCCGCCATTAAAGAATGGGAAAGGTTATCTCAAAGTTATTGCATAACTTGGACCCAGAAGAATTTCCGCATGTGTTTGTTCTGAGGAGTTATTTAGTATCAATTTGTTAAAAAATACATTGAAAAATGAATTAATTTATTTAGTTTAATTAAATCATCCTTTTTATTTTTATCATTGTCTGACTTCATTTTATTTAAAAACACAAAATAATACTAGTTTATTTTGTTGCTCAAATGGTACATATTTAAACAAGAAAATAAGTAACTTTTATTTTATAAATATTGACAAAATTATCCCAAACATAATTTAAGTTTGAGGGGAATAAATGTGTTTTTCAAAATAAATACCCAGAGACTGTATACAACCAGGCGCAGGGGAGCAAAATTTCGTTTTTATAGCTTGCCCGAATGCTCCCAAACGGATTATAAATACCGCCTTGTAGCGTAGAAAGTGTCAAGTTAACCGCGTAACTTCTTTTTTGTTGCGCAATTTTTATATAACTAGTTTTTAAGAAGCATTCCTTTTTGAAAGGTTAAATTTTTTATAGAATATTGTCTACAATACAATCTTAGAAAGGCTGCAAAATTTGTAACAGCTTCGTATTTTTTTACTTATTGTTAGTATAAAAAATATCAAATGTATTTTTGTGTAGTTTGTGGCGTCGAAATTTTATGACCTCCCCAAATTGCCGATATGACCCAATAATAATTGCTTATAAGCATCCTAAGACAGTAGTTGTATCGAGTCACTACAGGAATCGTTGCTTGTGTCCATAAGATGAGCGGTAAACTCATCACGCAAGCAAACCAGCGGTGATTGAGGCTTGTTGATTTTTGTTGTTGGAACTTAAAGCATGCAGAATCCATGTTCCAAAATATTATAAATAAAATACTAATCTATAGCAATGTGGGATCATTCTCTCGCTATTATAGTTATCTCTGCTCCCTTCTCAGTTTGCATTCTCTAAGTTCCCTTGTCGTTTTATGTTATATTTTGTACCAAATTTGGTTCAATTGATCTTCATCGACCTTAATTGGACAGCCAGAACGAGGTGCGTCTTAGAAGTCAAAATTTCCATTTATGAACTTTGCATAGCAATTAGGAGCGGTTCTTTCAGTTAAAACACCCTCACACAGAACATTATTAAATGCAAAAAGAAGAAAATGCAAATTTTTATCAACTTACATTTCATTTTAAGGGTCTAATATATTACCATAAATTAACTCGAACTAACAAAAAACTAAAACATAGGTAGAACAAAACATTATTTATCCATAACAAGAAAGAACTTAGTTGCCAACTTATTAATTTGAAGTTAGGATTACATGTTACAAATACATGTTTAATGATATAATTACTTATATTTTATATATTCCAGAAGGTTATTCTGGCATCTAGAAAACCAAATATTTGTCTATAACCGCCTATTTCATTCAGTGATTTACAAGGTGATAAATTCTCTCACACTTAACACCCGTCTTAGTTGAACTAAGTCACTAAATTTGCATGTGATAACAATCATTAATTGTTAAAGTTGGACTGGCTGCTGGCCGACAATTCGCCGATGACATCGGTGACTGGACTTCGGCGGGCGCTCTTGAACGGCTCCCTGGAGTTTCCTCCATTTCCTGCTGAGAGGTACAGGCGCGACGTTCACGCCGCCACCTATAAATGCAGAGTAAAACTAAACAGCGGTTACGCTGTTTTGTCGAAGAACATCCATGTACATGCAGGTAATTTTTTGTCAAAATAATCAATAAATAAAAATATGATACACTACGTTTAAGGCTTATTTCAGGTAAAAACTTTACAATTAAATTACATTCTTACTCATAGTTTTATGTTCTGCGTAATAACTAAACTTTTCTTTAAACATATATTTACATATTTGGCAATAACTGTAAATGTAAAATATATTTACGAATTAATTTCAAATAAGGTCCATTAAAATAGGTTATCTTTCTAACCTTTGCTCCTTGTCCTTATTATTTCTTATTCAACGAAAGTAAAGGTCGAGTGTATAACTTACATAGAATAAACCCTAACACGAGGCTGATGGCATGGCTTATCAAGTTTGATAAAGGACCCTACAAATTGATGTCAGCGTACTAAAATTTATGTCAAGTAGTCACAATTAGAACAAGAAGGATTTTATTTTAAAAAAAATATGTGCTTTTCACAATTTTCCTTTATTTCTTCGTTATATTTTTGAGACTGTGTAATTTATGTATTATTGCAAATATTGCATCTATTATTAAATGCAATATTTGCAATTATACCGCACATAGAAATATGTGAATGCTATTGCCCACGAACGATTTCTGTACCTTTTTAAACGAAAATATGTGTCACAAGTTTGTTTTTGTTTATTGTATTAATAGCTTGTACATCAGCTTTTATTGAATTTACACTATTGTAAATTCAGGGAAATCATATTGTTTTTACGACCAGAGAATTTTTTATTGAAAGATTGTTCACTACACTGCAAATCATTTTACATTCTAATAAAATATAAACACTTAGAGACTAATTAATTGTGCTGTATTTTTAAAGTGCTCAACGTGCAATGGGACGTGCACGTGCCTGATGAATATGTGATGGCGGGCAACGCGGCAGTGTTGCGTTGCTTGGTCTCCGCTCACTGCGCCGATCGCATCGATACTACCGACTGGTTCACTGAGGATAACATCAACGTATTTCACTACTTAGGTAATATATAAATATATATATATATAGTAACGAATATTGTACAACATTATATATTGCTTCAACAATGTAAATTTTATTCTTAACCTACTCTTCTATTTCTGAAGACTCTTCATTTCTTATGCGTCTTTGTAGCTCGGTGGTCATGCCTTGTAATTTATATTACGTCAATTTATGAAACATTACCGGTACCAATATCATTACAATTTCATGTAATGATTTGTACAGATACATTCTTCGCGTAAAATACAATGTGAAATAATTAATAACATATGAAAAAAAAATTGATGAATACGATAGAAAATGATATATTTTCTATCGTATTCATCAATTTTCTTATTCACTTCTTTTGTTATGTTGTGAATAAGTCTTCACTACAAATATTAACAAATATCATTCCGTGGATCTATAGAATTTGTCTATTATGTAATAAAATAACTATCAAATTATCATCCGAATTATTGCCGTTACCAATTTAATTTAATACCTCAAATATCATATACAAACAGCACGTAAATGTTAGCAGGAAAGGTCTTTACTGCGTTATGTCGTTTATGGACGAGCTAAGTTTGCCTTAATGTAACTGATCCCAGTTGCTTATGACATCTTATCCTACCTTTCGTAAAGAATCATAATGAAGATGCGTGATCACCTTTGAGGACTATATAATGTACCAGTAATAAACTCTTCAGTTTCTTTCACTCTTGCGCCTTACCATCCAGGACTGCATTTCCGCTTAACATCAGGTGGGATCTTGGTCAAGCACTTGCTTTGAAATAATAAAACAAAAAAAAATCCCCACATCAAGCACTGATATGTTACGCTATTTCTTTTTACGATACGTCTATGAAAACCGCTAGAGAAGCCAAAAAAATATTCAGTAAATACCGATGGAAGTATTAAAACTGCACTAGACTTAACATTGAAATAAATCATAAGTTTGAAATAAATTAGTACTAATAACAATTGTGGAGAATGTCAGATTGTTATTAGCTCCAGTGTGAATAGATCGTCACACAGCATAATGCTGCTGTGTTTGGACTGGTGGGTGCAGGGATAAGGAAATCCTTATTACTGGTGAAGAGGCATTGCATGTTAGTCCACAGGGTTGATAGCGCATCAGGTGACCTATGTGGCCGTTTCTCATCTTCACTAAAATAACATAAAAAAATATTTTATTTTAGTGAAGATGCTGTGTTTGATATGATATATTTAGATTCTTTTAAGCTATTTCATGCCTTTTAGTCTTGTCTTGTCTTCCAGTTTGACTCTATGAAATATAAAAATGTTTGTATTTATTATATAAATAATTATTTTATATTGCACTTAATTATCATTCACTTGCATCATTGTCCAGTGTTACAAAGGCTTCGTTTACAAACAGTACGAAGACTGAGCTGCCTCCATATATCAACATAACGCAGACTTTAGCAAAACACTGCGTAGCTAGTACGAGCTTTCCATTTGACACAGATTTCACACAGAAAAAACATCAAGCATAAACCTTTCCATGGGACGTTCTTTTAACGCATGCTGCAGTGTATTTAAAACATATATATTGTGTACTTTTCATTATACTAAAAATACTATTATTTCTACATTTACATAAAATTACGAAACATATCTATTATCTATTTATTTAATCTATATTTAATGTAATCATTTTGAAATTTAAATAACAATTAGGGGACTTGATGTACTTGTCTTTATCCGTTAATCGACCGAAATATGAAACTTTAATGGTAAATTCGATATAAGGATAAATTAAATTGAAATATTACAAAACATATAAAAATTATTTACTTAGTATTTACATAATGTAGCTTTGAATTTTCAATTACTTTCGTGATGACAAAATAATTCAAATATATATTAAAATATGCTATACGTGCTTCAAATATCTTATAACACCAAGAAAAACATTTTAATTGATTCACACGTGTTCAAACTATGTTGTTTTCCACAGGAGCAAAGTATCAGCGTCTAGATGATGGATCACTGTATATAAGTTCAGTTAGTGCTGACGACCGGTACAACGCATTCCGGTGTCGTGTACGAGACCGCATAACCGGCAATGTGCATTTCAGTCAATACTTTGGTAGGTACTATCTTTTCATGCATTAACATCACTGTTGTGTAAGTCATTATTCATATTATTCGTCGATTAAATGACTTTCACGGTTGATGTCAAAATGCAACATTTCAATAGTCATTTAACTTCATACCTGAAATGTACGATCGTGTAGTATTTATGTTTATGTAGTAAAAAAAAAAAATCAAAAAAAAAAATTAAAAATTTATTGCTCGTAGTTTCGTTCTTTATCTTTCTTCTTTACTACTTAAAATGGGAATTCTTGTAAAAATACCAACATTTAAAAATTCCACTCATCCAAGAAGTATGTCAAAAAAAAATCATTTCATTGATTAAAAATTAGAGTGTCATAAACATAAAAGAAAATAAGGACCCTAAACTAAACGAAAAAATGTTTTATATTTGTTATTATACAATCGTTTAGTATGTAAAATACAATAAAAACTACAAAACAGTAAACATACAGAACTGAAAAACAAAAAAATAATAAAAATAATAGTAACAGTACAGTACAACAAGTACAGTTTACTTTGTAATTACTGTCTAAATAACTATATGTCGCTACAGGTAACATATTTATGTTTTTTTTTATACGTATAAATTACCTTCTATATATTAACTTTTAATATTATAACACTTTTAAAATTTTAATATGTGTACTGATTTATCTAGGTCGAATAATAGTAACTGAACCAAAAGGCGAAGTGAGGCCCAGGTTAGTTTTGGAACCACATTCTCGTCGGGTACAAGTGGGTCAGGATGTGAGGCTACCCTGCGCTGGACACGCGTGGCCAGTGCCAACTTACAGGTAATTTTTTTTATATCTAATTAAAAAAAGAATTAATTACAGATTAAAATAAGTTAATATTATATTGTAATTAACTTACAGTAAGTCTACTGTAAGTTAATTTTTAAAATAATACCGCCCAAGGACAATTATATTCATGGATAAACATGTACTTTAGTTATAAAAAAAACAATGCAACTACTACTTCAGGAGTTTTTCCTAATTTTACTTGCATCAGAAGGTTAATAATAACCTTTAATTATTATTAACTATTTAATAGCTTACAAACTAAAAATAAGGTATATTTTACTTTAATCCAATTTACAAATTAACTGAGCGGAAACACGCTATTTAAGCCACGTTAAAACGTTTGACTATTCGCCAGGCCAAACAAAATATGATACAGTATCGCACAAAGCCCAGAGGATTTTAAAAACTGTTACCTCAATTTTGCAATGTTGACATGTTCAATTGATTTAAAAAATGTACATAAAATTTTCAAACCAATCGTTTAATTGATTTATTAATGATATGGCATTTTAGTTATCAGTCTCGTCTTATGTTAGTGTTATCTGTTATATCTATTGTGTATCTAATTTTAATCGTTAAATTTCATCATCATCATCATCACTGACATTTCATGCTATCAACAGTCCACTAGAGGATAAAACTCCCAACAGATTAGTAAACTTTCTACGTTCAATATTTCTATTTCCGTTAAGAGGCACCGATCGAGCGATCGAGATCCCTCTTGAGATATCTTATATTTCTCAGTTCGAGGTTATAATTTAGATACTGAGGAAAGTAAATTTACTTGTAACCAATATTATTTGATGATATCCTCCTGGTCCATTTCGATCTCGGTGATATCTTTGGATATGTCCATGATACCAACTATACACAGCACCAACTATAACTGACAGCGCAATATATTTTATAGTGCCATAAGTATTATGCGCAAACATAGAGTCACTCACTGGTCGTCCCCTTCCCTAGTCTGATATAATGTATGCACAATAAGATCGGAGGAAGGTTTAAATGTATCACGGACAAGTGTAAACGCTTCGTTTCGTCTGCTGAGAATGATAATGTAGGAAATGAATAATCACCTTCTCTATAATAAAGCTGGATTTTAAATACGAAATACAATAAATTTCTCTGTAATCCATTTAATTACGTCTATATTATTACCTAAAAAAAGGCATTTATAAAAATCTAGAATCCTGGTTTTTGAATAATTGAATATCTAGTCAATATTCTTATATCCGGTCCAGTTCAAGCATAAACGTTTTATTGGATTAGGATGGGTACGCATTTATGATTAGATTTACCGCGCATTTAATTAACCGACTTAACGTTTCACCGCACAGTAGATTAAACGAATTGCTCGTGAACCGAATATTTTTTCTTAAACCGGTAACTCGATCTATAAAAAAACAACTTAAACATATACTTCTTAGTTTTGCTTTAAAAGTGCACTTGTAGCAAAAGGTACATTTTACCCAAATATTTTTAAAAATGTAGTAAAGCAAAGCAGACTCCATATTTTATGATTCCATGAATTTAATGTAATCTAATAGGTAAATCCTTGTATTATTTTAACATACTATTATAGTTTCAAACGGTTAACGATGAGGCACAATTAATTTGATTATTTCCAATAAATCTCCATTTCATCGCCTAATAAGACGAAACGCACGCGAAAACCAACAATATTATTACGTAATTATGTTTGTTAATTCAATACAATTTAGTTACGATTGTCGAGAATCTTCTGTGCAAGAAGTTGAGACTATAATAAAATATTTTTATTATTAGAATAGAGGTGACAAACGAGGCCGCTAACAGTATGGGATGACAACATACTCGAACATCATAAACATATATAACAATATACTGTAGGATATAGCGAAGCGGTAAAATTCTCCTATTATAGGACTATTTATTATCTAAACAAGATGACTGGAACTTTATTTGATCTCAAAACAAACAAGTTATATTTTCTTATTTATGTAAAATTATTTACGTAGAATATAGAAATATACATAAGCTTAATTCATATTTACAATATTTAACTTTGACTTAATTTTATTTTAATTACACCAAGACAAAAAAATTATAAAATAGATATAATTATTATAACAATATTAGTGCATAACAATTGTATTTTAGTATTTGGGTGTGGCATATATGCTCTGTCTTCCGCTATAATGCACTATAATATATCCTGCGTAGTTGTTATCATCACGTAATAGGATATTAAGATACGTGGCCGATATTTATATTAATAAAGTGGCTTTAAACACGGTTCTGATCTACCCTAAAACATTACCCGTACTGTCGCCCTAGTAACGCGGGTGTTCTTCATCAATAGCGACTGAGTTTTTATTTCAATAAGTTAGGAAAGATTTTTCATCATTAAAATATTGCTAGGGTGGCAGGATAGTGTAAATTGATATTCGAATCTTTATATCTTTATTTTTATGACATCAAAACTCTTTTTTTTATTACATTGAGAGTAACAGACGAGCACATAGTTCATCTAGGCCGGCAACGCATTTGCGACTCTGGTGTTGCGGATGTTCATGGGCGACTGTGATCACTATTCTATAAAAGAAAACAAAAACCTGACGCTAAAGGCTCATGACATCTACATTCATCCTTGACAACGAATCATAATGCAGAAACGTTGTCTAAATCACTAGTAATAAAGGTCTCCGGATCCCTGCACTCACCAGATGATACAACGTAACATTATCCGATCCTACCCCGGTCGAACTGACATATTCATTCTGCAACTAGAAACAAATTGCAGTGTAGCTCTACCACTTGTTAACTAATTTTAATTTACAACAGGTAATATAATTGGTGAATATATTAACCAGGTAATGTATCCTATATACACATACTGGTGATGTCATGGATGACAGGTATAATTTATTTTGTATAGTGTTACGTTGAATATACATTTTGACAAATGTTAACGTTCTATGGTTGAGATATTAATCTGATCATACTCTGAGATTTATGAGCAATTTCATAATCTCGAGGAAAAATGATTCGTTACAACTGCCAAAGAGCAATTTATTCCCCAATACCGGGAAAATTGCATTTAAAATCTTTGTCATATTACCGAGATTTAAAAAACTGTCAGCAGTAGAGCTACACTGCAGTTTCTTTGTAGCTGCAGAATGAATGGATCAGCTCGACCACGCCCTCACAGTATACCAGCGTAAAATAACATGCTGCTGTGTTTTGTCTGGTGAGTGTTGGGTTCCGGAGACCTTTATTACCAGTAATAACAAGGCATTCCATTTCAGTCCTCAAGGGTGACAATGCATCTGCATTATGATTCCTTGTCAAGGATGAATGTATATGCCATGGGGCGAAGGACACTTGCTTTCAGATGAACTGTGTGCTCGTTTGTTACTCTCAAAGTAATAAAAAAAACTGTTTCGCAAATAATATATATAAAATGATATAATCTAGGGCCTTAAGAAAGTCGAAATTGCAAGTTAATTGGTCTTTATCAATTTTACCCGTATTTTATAAAATAAAAGAATACTTGGAAAATCCTATAAATAAATATCAAATACCAAGCCGAGTAAAAACTACGGGGCTTTACTCAGACTAAGCTAAACAGTTCATCAAAAATCTAAAGCTAAGGTCCCGTCCACACTCTATAATATAACAATTTTTGTTAGGTTTAGCCTAACCTTAAAACCCCTAACCTTCCCTTTACCTTCAAGGCAAATACCTCAAAATGCACGCTATATTAATATACTGGTGAAAGACACATAATTGTGATCAATACAAATGAGAAAATGTTTACGAATAAAGAGCACTCCCACAAGCAATAGAAAACCACGCTACTTGTTTGAAAAGTTCAATGTGGCCATTACCCTATATCAATCATGATTAGGGTGGGGTATCCTTATCACGAAGCTTCATTTTTCTGAAATCAGCGGACAGGTTGAGGAGACCTACACAAATTTAGAAAGAGCATTCGATCCATACGAAAATTCATCTTGTTTGGTAAACTTTAATGCTTTCGGTGTTAATAGTAACGCTTTGCGTCTGTTATAATCAAACAAAAGTAATAGGAGCCAAATTGTAAAGAATGGCGCTATTAAACAAAAAGTTTTCCCGTGCCTTTCAGATAATTCCTTAAAATTCTTTTTTAAAGGCTTTACTTTTTTTTATAGAATAGTTAGCAAACGAGCAAGCAACTCACCAGAAAAAGTACGTCGATGACTATAAACTATTTTTTCACTACATAATCTAATAAATCTTGAGTACCGACGTTCTCTACATGATATTACAATGCTCCACGGTATATTCAATAATAATATCGATTATCTTGATCTTGTCTCATCTGAGGAAATTTAGTGGTGCAAAATAAGCTAGCTTATCCGTCTTTGCCATTTATTTTATTCATACTAACTACGTCTTATATGTATATAACAATAAATTTTATGATATTGATATATATTAACATCGCAAAATAGTTTTAATAAATATCAGTAAACTTTGTGGTAATAAATAAATAGAATATAGTATAGAATTCGACCAAAGTTTATTTAGAGACATTCATGAATCGTTAAGTGTAGCTTTTCATAAAATGTACAGTGGATTTCAACCAAGTCTCTACTCTTGGTCATAAGGTACTAACATTGGCTAAAGAAAAATGTTCCGGATTTCACAAGAGCTGAAGACTTACCTCATTCAGTCATCAGATGTGGACTGGACGAGGGCCAATCTCTCGTTAGCTGCAAATTGTGGATTACTAAAGAACACTGCCTGCTCTTTAGAGCTAGCAGCGGCTAAATTCCCCACTAACGTTGCGTTAATCCATAGATTAGTTACCATAGAGATTGAGGATCTGTATCAGAGGCAACGGCAAATTGCAGTAAATTTGTTTTTAATCAATCGCTTAGTCTTCGATAAATAGTAGGTGGATAAAATAAATATTATTGTTACACTTTTAATTGTATCTATTTGTCTGTACTTGTTGAATTAGACAGGTGCGTGGCGTACTGGTTAGAATACCCGGCTGGAACATCGCGGATTCCGTTTTCGATCCCTAGCCGAGGAATAATTGTCTTGTATCACGAATTGTTTTTTTAGATCTCCGTGTGTTATTGACATGTCTTTGGCACAACATTCCTAGGATTTAATTGCATACTAACGTATGAAGTAGGGAAGGAGATGACGAGTATGCATTTGCGCAAATGCTAACAGCACTATAACATATCTTACACAGTTGCTATTGTTTGATAAGTTTAAAGGTTGAGAATATAAAAAGATTTAAAATATTTTGTTGCACATTGATATGTAGCAAAGGCTAAGCTCTAAAAGTAGAGTATTGTTCTCGGGACTAAAATCTTATATCAAAATGCTTATATCAAATATAAATTAATGCCAGAAACGTTTATTATGCAATTTCGAAGTACAACTTTCATAAGTAATTACATGACTCGTAAAAAAACTCCGTTTACATCCGCTTTATGACCGTAGGCCTATTGCTGACGTAGCATACCTTCACGATATAACAAATAATATTGTTACTATAAGTTACTACTGGGATATCAAAACGATTTATATGTTCCATTAACTTAGAACAATTATTGGCAAAATAGCTACTTTATCAGAGCTGGCAACAATTCTTCGACAATTGACATTGTTGTATTTAAAACGAATAAATGAAAAAATTTCAAAATTTCAAAAAGCAAATTTTAATCTTATTTTTCCAAAACTTTTAAAATGTTAAACGTGTAGAAATTACTCTACCTTGTTAACAACTTTTTACCTGTAGTATTTGTGATTCTTATATATTTACTCTCTTTTTTATTATTTGATAGACTTGTAATTGACCTTCCTGTTACTTATGATACTGGTTTTGTATTAGTCTTCCGAAAATTGAGAGAATATATAAATAAAATAATAACCAGAAGATATCACCATAGCATGATATTCAACATTATTTCACTATCAATATTTGCTCTTTTCTAAAAAATAGGAATTATGTTCTTGCTACAAGATCTACGAAGAATAAACCAGCAAATTATTATATTTTACAAATATCCTCAAAAATAAATCATAACATGATTTTAACTACTCTTAAAATATAAAAAGACAGAAGCGAACTGAAACAAGGAGAAATGCTGCTCATTTTCTTTCGAGCCGATATCGTGCTCTTTGTGTTAGTCGACTCGGGAGAATTACGTAGCAGGAATGTAGAAAGTTGAACGCCCCGTTACTAGCCACGCTCGTAGAAACTTCTTTAGAATGCAAATTTCTCGCTTCATTTCAACTCCTTTCAAAACTAATTGCAAAAAATTCAACAAGAACGATATTAAATTGTCTATCACATTCATAAAAATGTCATTTTACTAAGTAATTTGAACAAAAAAAAAAAATTAAAAATTCATTAAAAATTAAAATTTTCCAAACATCATCACGATCGTCAAACAATCACCAAACTTATTATCTAACCCAAATATTGTGTTAAATTATATTGAAATGGATAGTTTTTGAAACAATTCCTAATATTTTAATAATTATTGGCGGACGTCTAATGGAGACTACATAAACTAAGTGCATAATAAGCTTTTTATGAAAGTTTGGGTGAAAAACAACCATACAAATCACCTGGCGGTAATTGATAACTCCAACCTGTATGCAGATACATAGGTAAATCCTCTTTAACCGATTTATAATGCACATGTTGTCACTCCTGAAGGGTTAAATGGATCTCCTTGTTACCAGAAGTTACTTACCGTCTGGTGAACTGTGTGACCGTTTGTCACCACCCACATTTTAAAAAATTGGGTTCACTTAGCATCCAGACAACAGGTGGCGTCCGTCAGAGCCTAGGTCCGCATACCTAACCTCGGACGGTCAGTGGATATCACCATCCATTCTCCACTCTGGAGAATCCTCCGATAGCTAGGGAACTGGCAACTTAGGTGGCACTATCAGATAGGAACGTGATCAGAGCAGACCGACACGCTCAGTGTATGAGCGCTTTGAGTAAGTAAGAGAACCAAACTACATAACCAGCTCAAGGACCCCTCAGATCCGTGAGCCCTGTGTCCGATGAAGCTGTAACAGCCGCATAGGCTAACAGCATCAACATCGACAGA
Source organism: Teinopalpus imperialis (assembly GCA_029286865.1). Lineage (NCBI taxonomy): Eukaryota > Metazoa > Arthropoda > Insecta > Lepidoptera > Papilionidae > Teinopalpus > Teinopalpus imperialis. The sequence goes on from JAGSMU010000034.1 coordinate 4,500,201, forward strand.
ATCAAGCTTCACTTACAATTTACAGCACAGCAGCGTTATACCGCAATTTTTGGTATTACTATGGCTACGTTTATATGCTCTGTGAGAGTGTGTTTTTCTCCTGTCAATCTACGATTGGATTAATGCTGCAACAAGAAACTAAATTCAGCATAAATTGATCATTTCGAGAGGATAAGCGTGTCTCTATGACTGTAATAGTGATGCACCACTAGCAATGACCATTCGTAAACCAGAGGAATCGCGCTGCCGGCCTTTAAGAAAAGTATAGGCTCCCTTGTAGGTCAAATCGGTTTGAAAATACTGCTGGCGACTGCTGGTTCCACAAAGTAGTTGTACGTGGCAGAAAATTTAGCATAAAGCGCACATCTAGATCTAGTTTAATACATGAAATTATGATAGTACGTACCATTTATTTCTATTCTATTAGTAAAACACTTAACCCAGTCTAACATAGCAAGAATAATGAAATATTTTCAATCTTCACTTAACGGACATATCTACGTTATATTATTAAGGTTAACTACTCCAACTAATAGCGTGCTAAGAGGTGCTAAACTTACACTTAGCCTGTGCTAGGAGATGATTCATGACAACAATGAATAATATTCATAACCTTAAATTTCGTAAGCTGTCCATTAGGATATTGAGGCTTTAAAGCTATCTTTTATCTCAACTGGAAGTATACGGAGAAAACCCGCGCTAATCTATTTTCATCCGCAGATTTTTGTGTTTAAACAAACAAATATACACAGCATATTTCTATACAAACTAATCCTTATTTATAAAGTATAGTTTATATCCACTGTATTGAGACAATACATTAAAATATTATTAATTACATTGGAATAAAAAATGATAAAAATTTTAATGAAGTCTAGATTTTACATGAATTAATGTAATATAAAAATAGAAATTGCACACATCTTCATATGATACTTCTGTATTTCCTGTCTAAGAATGTTGTTTATACGTGATGACGTAACGATACGCGTAAGTGAGAACCGAAGACCTAATTACTGGTACAGAGGTATTTATTGATTTCGCACATTATGGCGAATATAAAGCTGTCTGTCAATTTTAAATATATCATGTACTATTTCCATACTTTTTATAGGTGGTTTCGTGAGCATCATGAACAGTTCATACCATTAGAAAAGGCATCTGTATGGAAACGGGCGATGTTACTCGGTGGTGGACTGCTCGGTATCCAGGACGTGCATAGAGAAGACGCTGGCAGATTTGTATGCTATCTAAACAACACTGCCGGTGAAGAAGCTTTGCATTTCACTCTCATAGTGACAGGTAGTCAATTCAATATTCTAACCATATTTAATACTATATTTTATTACCTTGACTTGTATCTGCGAGAACCAAGTTTATATACAAATATTGTAGCCCTGTTGACTTGTAGTCTTCATATCGATTTCAACTAATAGAGAAACCAAATTATACTAGTAGACTAGTCAGCTTTGCGTTAAATTATTTGTATTTAAAATATTATTATTATTAAATTGATATAACTATTCGTAAGAACGTACTGTGTATTGGTATTTCTCGCCTCTTTTTCTTGGAATAATAACTAATTAGTGATACCCGTTTCAATTTTCATTATGTTTATGTTTTATGTACTTATTCGTACATTCCTATTCTTATAATGAAAAAATATTTTTGATCTAGTCCTCGCACGCCGCAATGCCATTTTAATAAAAAATATTATTCACTATTTTTTCCCAATTACATATAAAAATTAGCACATGACTAAAACCAAAAGATATATGAGATCATATATCTTTTAGTTTTTCATCAGAATACAACTAACCGGAAACTATTATATATAATAGTACAAATATCAAAAGTTTTCTTTCGCTTCCTTTTACCTTATCCTAAAGAATACGATTGACACTGAGACAACAGTTCACAGTACATTCATTCACAGAAAATCAATTACACGTTAATTTCATAAGTAATGCATTGGCCCAAGATCAAATGACACGCCTTTTCATCTTATTGAAATAACTTCAGATTAAATCATGCAGTTTTACATTGTATATGCCATAAATCATTACTAAATGAGCACACAGCTCACCTGACGGCAAGTGATTCCTGCGCCCCATGACATCTACATTCGTCCTATGCAAAGAATGATAATGCAGATGCGTTGTTTGAGGACTGAAATGGAATGTCTCGTCACCAATAATAAAAGAATCCGGATCCCTACACTCACCAGACAAAATATTACACTAATATGTTTAGGAATAAAGTAAGAGAATTTTTATTTAATATACAAAAAGTACTTTGAAAGTTGCTGCCAGAATGTAAAATAATGCAATATATTGTAACTTCAAATAATAATGGAATGTTGAGAGTACAATTTGTTTAATGTACTGAACTATAAAAAAGATAAAAGAGCATGCGTCTTATAGTTATTTACAACATAGGGAAGTAGTCAGGTACCAGCAGAATACCAGTGTTGGCCTAGGTCAACAAAATGCTGAGCTGGAACCTTATTGATCCCGAATCGTCGTTATGGTTTTTTGGTTCGACTATTTTATTCATGCAATTTTTTTTTACACTTATTTCATTTAATTTTTTATTTTACTGTATAACATATTTTATTTTGTTTTCTTTGTGTGTACATTTCTTTTATGATTTGTTTTTCATGTTTGTATTTATTGTTTAATTCTTCTTTTTTTCATTTTTGTATTATTGGTGATGGATCGATTAAATGAGTTATTATTATTATTATTACTAGTATTCTGTGAGGGCGTGGTCCTACCCCGGTCGAACTGACCCTTTTATTCTGCAGCTAGAAACAAATTGTAACTCTACCACTGTTAATAGATTTTACTAATCATAATATTATGCGTATTAATCTTATACACCTATTAACTTAGTTATTTTATATAATATATAAAATAACTAAATATGTATATAAATAATATAAAATAACTTATATAATGTACAAGAGATAGTTTTCAACATAATATAACAATGCTTTATTGATCATCTTAGAGTGTACGACATCTAAAATATACGACAAGGCGCGCTTCACTTCCTTTGTTACAGAACCAATCTCCGTCCGTATAAAACCCGAAAAAATACGAACAAAAGCGCACTTCAACATAACTTTCGACTGTAAAGTAGCAGGCCACCCAATAGAAATAGTTTACTGGTTGCATAACGGTAAAATTGTCAAGTCGAATGATAGAGTGAGAATATCGGGAGATGGTTTTAGAATACACATCAAGAATACACAAGCGAACGATCAAGGGGTTTATCAGTGTTTTGCAAGTAACATGCGGGACCAAGCCTACGGCATTTCAGAATATACGATAGAACGTAAGTTGCTTATTTACTTGACTTCAACATGCTATAGCAACTATTAATATTACCTCTATATAAGCTAAATCGTTAAAAGGTTGTTGGAAAATGCCATACAAATGTTCCAACAAAAAGTAAGAGTGTTTTCTTTTTTATTTATTAGGTAATCTAATGTAATCTATGTTTGTAATAGATGTTTAACTCCGCTATTAGAAATAAGTAACTGCTATTTTTGTATTTTTATATAAACTTACTTTACATTTCTCTAACCGTGTCCTAGATAATCTATGCACTTCTTCGTTATTACCACGTGTCAACTTCGTAGAACGTAGTATAGTATCATTAGTTTTAGGACTAACGCGTCTTTCCTTAATACAATGTACACATATGTAATAAAATTCGAAGGAAGACACAAGTGCTTTATCCCAGACTTGACAATAAACATTTTTTTTGTCTCTTTTTCTTTCTATTAATTATTTTCTATATAATATATTTATACTATTTTTACCAGGGTACATATGACTTTTACAGTCATCCAATGTGAATATAAAACTTTTGAAGATCCAACTTAATATACCTTCACTATTTTTTAACCCAATATGTAATTAATGTAATATAAATTCCTTAATATTAAATGGGTGGTATCTCCCACCCATTTAATAGAAAGGAAATAAAATTGATAGCAGTATATTTATGTTGATAAAATCAATTCAAACAATTGCAATTGTAAGGCTTCTGCTAATTCATTTTTTTATAAAATGTCTGTTAAACAGACTTGTTTTAACAGACATTTTATAAAAAAATCCATCCAAATCCATCGAGAGAAGGAAATAAAATAAAAAAAAGTTTTTTTGCAGAGTCCGATGGCATATTACGTGAGGTAGGTAACCGTTCAAGACGCACTCCTTACGCCCGCGGTGCTCATAACCAAGACGCCGCCGACTGGAACTTCACTGGTACAAGAGGTAAAATGAAAATATTTAATTTAATAAGTTTAATAATATAGTCTTACCAACTGTGTATCTCACTGACTTAGAACTAAATAAATTATATAGATTCTTTACTAAAGTTATACTAGAAGTAATCGTTTAGTTTTAGGTCGATAGTTTAAGACTTTTTTTTGCTTAGTTAGACTTTGGTGCAGCTACACCTATCTGATATTTCGATATTGATAAAACGACGCATTTAAAAATATATTAATATATGACGAGCAATTTCTGACTTTACCTTGAGTTGACAGCGAAGTAAACGGATTTTTATCTTTAGAATGTTAGGTAAAGAAGCGTAAAGTTAAGATTTAGCGTCAAAGTAATTGCTATTAAGTTTTGTAATGACGCTTTAATTCTATATAAAAAACTTACCATTTACAATTTACATATTTATAACTGTCCCGTAACGACGTAGATTAACGACATAATATTAAAGACTACATTTATAGTTCGGATCTGTTGCAAGCTATTAGAGGTAGCCTGTTCAACTCAAACAAAAAGCCTCAGTGACGCAGACTCGCTTGCCGGGGGCGCATTGAGTTTTCTGGTACTTAAAACTAAACCGTATTTTTTAAATTAAGATTCTATCTAGTTGAATATAAGGTCGATTTTACTTAAAGCGAGGAAAATATATCGCTTTGTCTCATTATTATAACGTCCCCCGTATTTGATGCGTTTGTTTTGCTCGGGTTTAATAAGAGAGCCGATAAAAAGTATATAGTAATTGTCATCATAAAATAGGTACTTATTTATTATATTCATTTTAAAACATAGACATTAATTATCATCTCAAATTATTACAAATCCACTGCTATAAATCAACAACTCCTTCTCTAGATCCTCAGTGAGATGCAATCATTAATTTGTATAGGTCGCTTTCTTGACTCGACCTGACTCAATTATTTTTAAACTAAGTTTGACAAACGAGCACATAGTTCACTACTAATTACTAATGGTAAGTGATAAAAGCAGCACATAAACTCTTACTTCTATCCTCAACAAAGATTCATGGCGTAAATATTATGTCACTCCTGAGCAATGAGATTTAAAGCTTTTCATTTTGAAACTGTATAGAAATAAGTTTGATGCTTCTATCGCTATTATTAATACCACTGTAACTGCTCATAATATCTTATATTGTTATGCTCAGTTGAAATTAAAACATACATTGACTTGTACGAAAGCTGTAAGCAGTTTAGCTAATAAAGACTTGTCTACATTATGCAAAGATCCATATATAGTAATTGAAATATTAAATAATAAAATAATAAAGTCAATACAGGAAAATACTACTACTATTCGTTTTCCTTAAAGTATATACGTAATTAAACCATGCCATAACCACCAGGTATTTGTGCCTACTTTGTTGTGTTGTTCAAATAATCGATTTTAGGGGAACTCAACTAAATTTGAGAGAATTCCTAAGTAGCCGGATCCAAAAAGTCATTATAAGAGAATTTATTATTAACAAACTAAACATTATAAATAAAGTTTAGTGTTTCGCAAGGGGCTGTTTTATGAGTTACTTTGTTCCTTATATATATATATATATATATATATATATATACATATATTGATATAATATAAGTATCGTGTAGGTACTTAGGATTCATAGTCGATGAAGCATATTGATAAGCTATTTGATAAGCATATTCAATTCACATATTGAAGTAACTACTAGTAGACTAAGAAAATTGATTGAGATTTTAAAGGCTCTAGATATGTGGCAACAATTATAATTTTGAAACAAGTTTACAAAGCTGTCGCTAAATCTATTTAAACGTATTGTATTCCAGTTTGGGGTGGGGCGTCCACAATTAAATTCCTATTCCTACCTCCTAATTAGAACGGGCTTAAGGATTAATAATAAACGTACTATATAATAAGCCTTATAGATTTCCTATAGGAGAATTGTATTCTATTTGTTAGTTTTTGAGTGTTCGTAAATTATAATATATACATTTCATGTAAGACGAGTAAAACATAAGACTGTTCTTGAAGCCTAGTATTAATAGGAGAAGGCTAGTTATTGACATTGAGTCTGTTAAAAATAATTGTTTATCATCAATTTAAGAAACAAGATGGTTACTTATATAATAAATGAAATAAAAAAATAAACATTTACCCAATACCTTCACATAAGATAAAAAATATTGTAGCGGAGTGGCTTAATATAGTCATTGTCACAGATAGTAACAGAAATGATACGAACCACACACATTTGCACGCGTACACTCAACATGCGCACACGCACACGCCCATGTCAACATGAGGTTAATTTCCCAATATTAAAAGCTTTGGTTTTTTTTTTATTTTTACACTCTATTTCATTAACCTTAACAAAATTAAAGATTACCAAAGGATGGACTCAATGTTACAGGCTTTCTCTACCATTCACCCAAGATGTGGTGAGATATTGTGATAGGTGTAGCAATAAACTAATTATTAAAAAGACAAGACTAATATTATCTAATATAAAATATACAAATAAAAAATAGTACGTACATAAATACAATACAATAGTTTATATACAATTGTAATAGTTATCTAAATTCGTTTTAATAATAATTTTGTAGTATTTAATATCTAACCTAAAGTATAATTATGTTTATTTGTAAATCAGAGTGCCACAAGTTATTTACCTAAAAGGAAAAATAGACGTATTAATGTACAAGGTTTTAATGCAAATAAACTTTATTTTATTATTAATCCTACAACTGTTCAATAATGCGACATATTGCTTCTTCACAATTAAGTCAATCACACTAGGCGAGCGGATGAACGAATAGAAAACAACGATCTCATTCCATTCTGTACAAACTTAACATTTATAACTTTTAATAAACTTTGAATACTCGTATGATACATAATAATCATTCGTTCCATTATCTCATATTTCTTTTACAGATAAATTACTGTACTTAGTCATTATTGTAGATGATTTATATACGAGTACAATATATTCGACAAGATAACACTTATTTCTCTATTGAATATGTATATAGATGTTTATAGGCAACAATCATCACTTACCATCAGTTGAACTGTGTGCTCATTTGTCACATGTTTATAAGCCATGTACTTTTCAAAACAAATCACGAACTTTAAGTGTCATTATTTTCATCATTAATTTTGAATTACCTTTATTTCACCTACCTTCTGCGAGATATGCAATAATCAATATGCATATCCTAATCGATTTAAACAACGGCGATCTTTCTGTTTGTTACAAGTCGAGATTAATTCCACAACATATATTAAAGTACTATATAAGAATGCGTGCATACAAAGGCATTCACTAGCAGTCCCCTTTCTCAGTGCGATTTAATGCACGTGCAATCGTGTAAAGATCGTAGCAAGGTTCAGAGAAACGAAACATTCATGTTGACCATATTCAAGGTCGTATTACATATTACAGTAAGCATTCACGAATCCACACGCAGTTCTTTTGAAATTCCGATGTGCAATAAAATCAGAGGAAAGGTTCCGATGCAGTATCAGAAACACGAGATACATGTTTCATGCAACACACTTATTGCTTCCTGAATTTGTAATACGTACACATAATATTGTTTCTCGGCTGGCAATCGAATTCAAGAATCGCGGCTCAGCCGACATCTTGAAAATTAGTAAATATTATGTAACAAATACTAAATAACACTTATTCTTCCACTCAGCATAGTCTAGTCTGTCTTCCTTGACTTGAAAACACAATTAAGAGTTTTTAAAAATATTTTCCATGAATATTGAATGAAATTCCAAGTGAAATTTTGAATAAACAACTGACAAAAGAATATTGTTATGCAAAACTGTGAAAGAGCCAGTAAACAGTGCAATGGCTGACTACGAATAATTCATTTGTTTTTATTATTTTTTGTAAAGATCCTGTCTGTAGCTCAGTCGTCTTCTGCCCCAGGGTACACTTTGTTGATTTGCTATCCTCTCCCGAGTATCAATAATACAGATATTAAACATTTATGAATTACATGTTGTGATCACGTACAAATAGAATAGAATAAACACGATTAAATGATAAAAATAATACCGATTATTTATGTGGTACTATTTTACTTCTGAACCTTTTTCGGATATGCGTTTAGACACTATAATTGGATATAAGGAACAATGCCAAATATTCCATTAAATAATGAGGAGTGCCATTATTTCTAATGAAATTGTATGTACATTTAATTTCTTAATCTTTTTAAAGTACCATTTTTAATGTTTTTAACCTTAACAAAATTAAAGGTTCACAAAGAGCGGAGTTAATGTCAAATTATCCCTTTTTTCTTGTTCTTGAGCATTTTCTGTTTCTAAAATTTTTTCTCAATAATTAGATATAATATCTATATTACGCTTTTAGAATTGAAGCCGGAGCTAGTATACTGGTTTTCGGAGCAAACCTTACAGCCAGGACCTAGTGTGTCATTGAAATGTGTCGCAATGGGCCATCCACCCCCACAATTTACGTGGACTCTTGATGGTTTTCCTATACCAACCAACTCACGGTAAGACCTTAATTTATAATCACAATGTGAAATGCCATCTTCAATTTATTTAATATTATTAAAATTCTTATAATGTAATTAAAAATAATTAATAATATTTTAATTACTGTTAATTAATTATGAGTTGACTTATCAACATGTTTTATATATTTGTCCACATAGATTCGTAGTTGGTCAACACGTTACGCTTCAAGATGATGTTGTGAGCCATCTTAACATCAGCAGAGTCACAGAACAAGATGGCGGCGAGTACGCATGCGTAGCCAGTAACAGCGCAGGGAAATCAAGCCACGCTGCCAGAGTAAACGTCTATGGCTTACCATACATACGAGAAATGCCAAAAGTGACTGCAGTAGCTGGTAGCGACTTAAATATAAAATGCCCTGTAGCGGGTTATCCTATTGAATCAATCACTTGGGAAAGAGGTAATGTCTACTTTTACTTTATGAAAGGGAAATGAAAAAGGTTTCATTGTTTCACGATAATTTTGTGTATGATTATGACATTGATTTTAAATGTAATTAAATTTTATTTATCTTAAAACACACATAATAAATGCATATACATTCTGACCCTCAACCGCCTCCTATTTGGGGCTGGTTTAAAATATAGCCCAACTCAAGATACATAACGTTTACCCTGTATTCACAGGGCTATTTCGACGAAGCTGTAGTGGCAACTTGCATAATAATAGCATCCAAAAAATTTGCAGGAGCCCGTATATTTTTAAAATATCTTAATTTATATCACAGACGAGTCGAATATTTTGCAACGTTTTTATAAGCCACCGATTGTAGTAGAAACGGGATCTAATAATGGTCAATAATCTACCACGCTCATAAAAGCATTCATTTTCAACATAACATAAATAACCAAAGGAAGCGTATGACTTTTTGTTTTTAAATTCCATTAATTCCTCAGATTTTTCTTTTTTATTAATTATAACTGGCAATATTTTTGAGTTATATTTTCTCTCTCTTAATTTGAACTTTAAGTTTAAAACACTTTAGGTAAAAGATATCAAATTTCTCTTGCAATATAAAAACTTCGTTTTATAATACTAAGTAAAGTTTAAGAATACTAATTCTAAAAATCTTTAAACCTTAAAGATACTTTAAGGATTTAAATTAAAGATACTTTAATATACGTTAATATACTTGTTTACTTAGGAATAATAACTTTGTTTTTCTTTTTTTATAAAAACAATAGTTTATTGCGTTTTCTTTTATTGTTATTAGACTAAGCTGATATTTTAAAATATGAAATCCACAATATTACAGAGAAACATTAGTGACTTATACTTCCAACTCTCAAATTACTCTCGTTCCTCTATTTACTAGCTTCTGACCATATACCTATGTAGGATAACAATTTGACACAAAAAATATTAGACACATTCAGATGTTTTAAATGATGTTCAAATATATGTAAGATATTTATAAAATTTATATTATAAAAGTCTATTGAAAATATAATACTTTACTTATGGTAAATTCGTCTTTGACTTGGTCCACTAAAGTATAAAACAAAAACATTTTATCAGATTAAAGTACAACACAAATAACAGTTTGCACGCTAGCAAACACTGAAGCAGATAAATCACTCAAAATGCTTACCTTGCAAATATCTAGGAGAAGAGAGGGTATAAGCTCTAGTTAGCTAAATACAAACTCTTAATTAAGAAAGCTTTAACATCCTCATACTTTATATAACTTCTATTTATTATCTTTTATCATATTTAATGCTGTTAAATGCTTTGACGGTTTTATTTAAAAGTATTTCTTTTAAAACTTTTTAGTGTTCTTTTACAAAATAGGAAACGAACTACCTTGATTTTAAGCATTTTAAATGATAAATATATGCAGTTAGTAATGAAATGTTCCATGTAAATAAAATCTACTTTATAACACTATCGCCGGTTTTAGCATCATAGTAATCAAATGTTATGGTTTTTTTAAATTTCAATAGATATAAAAAAAGGTAATATTAGAGAACGTGTATATCCAAAACATGAAGAAATTTGTAATTGAAACTTTAAATATCCTACAATGACATTTAGATACTAATTTGAGACCCCACAAAAATAAATTCTGTCAAAAACATTTCCTTTCAAATTACTAAAGAGGCGTAGCTCGCAGGAAGCGGGCTATTAACTTTTTAATTAGGGGTTTAAAATCCCGACTCTTATTTTTATGGAAATCGCATTTAACCTATTTGATACAACATACATTATGAGTATCAAGTTGGTTAATATATCATAGTAGTCTAAATGATATTAATAAATTTTAGGAATTTTGGAAATTTTAATATTCATATCCTTTACTAATTTATCTGCAATGTTGTGATACAGACATATTCGTATTTATAGATCTAATATATTTCTATAAAATTCACGCATTATTTTAATTACGTATTTTTCTTAACTTTAAATAAAATTTTCTGTCAAAACTTTATTTGTGACGGAGTGAGTGAAGGGAAAATAGTGATGTAACGCTTGTGCAGCAAGAAGCAGTGGTGGTACCAGTATATGAGTCTCCCACTTACTGGCAGGCACTTACTAGAAGAGGCATTACTAGGCGAGTAAAAAGTGGCTTCAGAAGCCTATACTCACCGATCGATATACAGCATCGTTACGCTTGTATTCTGTGAGGGTAATATGGCTCTACCCTCTCATTCATCACTCACTCATCATCATTCTGACTGACTCATTCATCTTGTGGCTAGATATAATACAAACCACGATACCACTGTACCACTGTTATAAGCAATTCTAAAAATTCGACATGGCAGAAACCAAACCATACTGAATAAGGCGTCATACATTTGCAGAATCTGAATAATGATAGCCTTTAGTTTTCACTTTATAATTTTTGCAACAGATGGCCAAACTTTGCCCCTGAATCGACGACAGAAGGTTTTTCCCAATGGAACGTTAATTGTGGAGCAAACACAACGAGGCGAAGATGCTGGCACCTACACCTGCCAAGCGTCCAATCGTCAGCGCCATGCTGCTCGACGGGAGGTTGAAGTACAAATACTTGGTAGGTATTTATGTGTAAAAAAACACACACGAAGTAATAAGTCAATCTCATAGACGTCATAAAACTAGTTAGTCTGTTATATGTAATCATTAAACAAAATTTGGCTATGTTAATCACCATTCGATTTTATTATAGGTGTTTCTTGTCTAATTCAATAAAGTTTTATTAGGTTTTACATATTTAATAATTTGCACTTTAAATCATAACTCTACTATCCTTGTGTATAAGCCTGATGGACATGTCAAAGATGTTTTTTGATGTTTTGATTGCCATCAACATCCTATAAAACAACAACCTTTTAAAAAGCCGTAACAGATAAAAAGGCTTGATTTCTGGACCGGCAAATGAAGTGACCAACCGAAGGCCGATCGAAAATGGGTTAAAACCAACTAGTCTCTCAAATAATCTGAGGCAGTTGGAGCACCGTGGTGGAGTGCCCCAGGCTTAAATGAAGAAGGCAGTGCTCTGCCATACCGCTCGTTTTATTGATCTTTATATATTTATTTTATATTTCGCATCTAATTGTTATATAACATTTATTTTATTTATCTTATTGGCCAAACAGTCGAGAATAACAAGGAATACTTATATCAAGATAATAAAACTTCATCGCTCTCTGGAGGAACAGTTTATGTGAAAAACTGTTTCACCAGTGCAATCAGTCAGAACCTCGCCAAGAGGCGTTAGTTCCGTGCCTCGGCAAATTTGTTCTGGGTGCAAAGGCCTGGCTGCGCATATGGCTACGTTATGGCACTAGGCTCCATCGCAGGTATATAACTTACGATGTCGACCAAAACTATGACGAGAACATCGTGAAAGATGAAACTGACAAAATATCTGACACACGAGGTGACCGACATTTGGAGTGGTACACCGACTAAAATTGTCCGTATTATATAATTAATTGTATTTGCAAACGGTTTAATCCAAGCCAGCGTCTCGAATCACCTGAATATTACAAATGAATAATAAATTTAACTAAATTTTTATTCAGTTTCGCCTTGAAAGATCTAAGTCATAATAAATTACCATGTCGAAGATGAACGACTCACTCATCCATAATTCGATTGATTTAGCCCATTAACCGTTCCTGTGGCGTGAACAAGACTTTAGTATCCTACGTATCTTAGTTAATAGATTAATAAAACGTAAATATATAAATCTAAATAAAAAACTCTAAAATCTCAGCGAGATTAAAATACTGTCATTCGTTATTATGGATCAGTATACACTTTCAAATCAGTGCAGACGAAGATAGTGGACACTTCAAAAGCTTTTCAAACTTTACTTTTGTGTTTTCAGTACAGCCAAAGATATTACCAATACAGCCCTTAACAAATTTACTCAGAGAAGGTATGAGAGCGGCAATTTCATGTCAAATTTTAGAAGGTGACTTACCTATTGCATTTCGATGGGAGAAAAATGGACAACCTGTCACTTCATCCCCATACGCACCAAGTGGGATTATAACACGGAGGATGGACGAATACAGTGCATCGTTGGTTATTGAACATATAACATCGTTACATAGTGGAAATTACACGTGTATTGCATCTAATATTGCTGGATCGGAACGTTTCACTGTCCCACTGACAGTTAATGGTAATAGTTTTTTTTTATTTTGGAGCTAAATTTGTTTGGGGTGAGAATATTATTTTTAATTGTGTACAACGTTTCTAAGTTTCAATATACAACGATATTTTACGTTTAATGAAACGTCTCTTACGTATGAAGGACAGAAAGAGAAAAGGAAAGAAATGTGCAGTATACGGTACTGAGTTCGTTTATCTTCCTTCTTTTTCTATCTGCCTTTACTTCTTTTGCTATAAATTTATAAATCGAAGTGTAGGAGCCAAAGAAGTTTAACTTTTGTCACGTGTACAAATTTAATATGCTTTTCTGTATACGATATATGCCAATTTCAGTACCACCAAGATGGCGATTAGAGCCAAATGATATCGCTGTAGCAGCTGGCCAAGACGTTATACTTCAATGTCAAGCGGATGGGTATCCTAAGCCAAATATTACTTGGAAGAAAGCAGTAGGTAAGCAAATAAAAAATGTATAATATTACATCAATATAAATATTTCCCAGGTACGCGTTGCATGTCTGTATCTATATCATAATCTCGAGATCCACTGAACGGATTAAAAGTAAAAGTGTAGTTTACAATATTATGAACGTAATTTCTCAGGTAATTCATGTGTCAATGAATGTTTGAAAATTACTCAATCGATTATAAGAGCTGAGCTTTAGCAATATTTGTATATCAAGTAAAAATAAATTCCACCATATCGAAACTGAGCCGTACTGCTAGCATTAAATAATGAAACTGAGTTAAAACTATATACGTGAACAGCATGCTGTCGTTCAAACTGCTTTCAAATTAAAGAGAGAGAATACAAAATAGTGTGTACGGATTACAATTCAGCAAAAGCTTTATATGAGATCTAAGCCACACGAATATAAAGTTTGTGCAAATGGCCTTATGGTTTCTAAAATTCTTTGATGCTAGACGTAAGATAGCTCATACATTATTTTGTATGTTTGATATATTTTTACACTAGTTAATTGAAATAATTTTGTTTGCAAAGGAAATACGCCGGGGGAATACAAGGATTTTTTATTTGAGGGCAGCTCCAGAGTACTTGAAAACGGTTCCTTAGTTTTTGAACGAGTAGCGAAAGATAGTGAAGGGCACTACCTCTGTGAAGCTCGAAACGACATTGGAGCTGGACTAAGCAAATTAATATTTTTAAAAGTTAACGGTATGTATTTTTATAATTAGGCAAAGTTTAATTACTTTTTCATGGTTTCTAAATAAGACTCGTGCCATTTAGATTTTTAAGAGTATTAAAAATGCTAGATCTAAAAAACAGCTAAAGTAATTTTATGGCTTGAACGACGAAAGACACAAATGTACAGAAAACAAGTGTAAAATGCCAGAGGCTTATAGTTTATATGTTTCATTTGCTACGTCAAGTAACCGGAAGCTAAATTACCTACGTCAACGAAGCATTTTATCATAGACCTTAGAGACGACAAAACATCTACATCTTGATTCATAATGAGGATGGATGGAGGGAATTAGGCGCCACCGCCACGGCCTAATTTCTTGAGATGAGCACTGTGCTCTATTATCACCCTTACTTTCGTACAGAAAGCATGCAAAATAACTTTTAACTAACGCAACATCAAGTACAATTTTTTTTTATATTAATATAAATGAAAAATTCATCGATCGGTCATTTTTATAGTTATTAATGACGCATTTGAATTCACCAAAGAACTGAAAATAATTCGTCGCTGGTACGTAGACGCGTAGTACGCGTAGGTACCTTTATACCATTACGAGGAAGCAGCGAATTTCTATAAAATACTGGGAAAATATATGGAATCTAGCGCTGTTAGCTGTCTTCGCAATGAATTTCACGACCTTTTACTGGAACTCAAAATGAAAATTCTTTCTTGTCATTACTGCTTTGTACAATGGCCTAGTTCACTACAGTAAAGCGATAAAACCTTTTAGTTTTTCTTATAAATTCATAAAAGTTAATATTTTAACATAGGTCACGATTTAAGTCATAATTTTTATAGAAGTTAAGAAGACAAACGAGCACACTAGTGACCTAACAACACCCATCATCCATTTTGGATAAGAATTTAAAAATGACGTTAGTTTAGGTTATATATATATATATATATATATATATATAACCTATACTATATATATATATATATTCAAAATAACATAAATATCACATTTTTTCAAACAGTATCTCTTAGTATTTTAAGAATTTAAGGACAATTCTTATCCACGTATTTAGATATACTTTTATATATAAAACTATACGTCTATTACAGCTATTTTTTTAGTTACAAATATGATTAGTATCTAAGAAATCTAAAATCTAAGAAATTGTTGAGAAAATTCAAAACACGGCGCTGATATCGCATTTCATTTAATTCTATTGAATTTCAAGTCGCTTTAGTTGTTCGTTAAATCGCTGACTCAGCATTGTATTGTACCGAGCATTTTATTGTAAAAACCATTGGAGAAAGTCAATTTTACTACCACTCTAAAATCCCTTTGTTGAGTCAGGTACCCTCGGTAATTTATAAATCAAGGAGGGTTAGCTAATGCTATCCATTAACCACTATTCGTTATATTTTTATTTAAAATCCTATACAATATTATCTGATAAATTTTCTTACACCAACGATATGATATAACGAGCCCTTTTGAGTATAATATTTATATTTATTAGATAAGTTTTTTATATGACCCTTACTTACGTGGATGCGTACATGCAGATACACTAATTGCTTGAAAATATGTTTTTGCTTCTCTAAGCTGAGATCCCCTCTTTCCCAGTGATTAGTGATCTTGGGCCCTAATAAGAGAGTCTGAATTATCTCACCATGCTCTGATAGAGAAGCAGTTCGTTTGTCATACGGATCACACGAGGTTCACCTGATGGAAGATGATTCGTGCAACCCGTGCATATCCTTTGATGACAAATGCTTCGTTAAACCCACCACTCACCATATTAAGCACAGTGGCGTTATGCTGCTATTTTACACTAAATATCATTGAAATATACTGTCAATGTCCATCCTGACCAGTTCATGCTGCAGTTAGAAAGTAGGTGTTGCCACGTTTCATATGACGAGTGAATTATAATAGGAATTTGGGGGACCAATTATGACCAGCCCTCAGTTCCGTGAGTCCGTGAGCCCTGTGTCCGATGAAGCTGTAAGAGCCGCATAGGCTAACAGCATCAACATCAACAGAATCTAGCCGATCAATTATTGGGGACCATTTAACTAACTAACGATTACCAAGCCTTTTTCTGTTATTATTTCCTACAATGTTGTGTAAATACTGCATTTATTTATTATTATTTTAAATTTGGAACATAATTATAAATATATATTAATAAGTACTTATTTTTGTTTAAAATAAAACTCTACCCAGAATGAATGGAACCAATTTTTTCCAGAACAATGAGTTTTAACGTGTTTATAAACGTCCTAGTCTAACGACAGGAAATGGCGGAAACCGCGCATCGAAGTAGAAACTTATTGACTGTGTGTCACAATATGTCGGTATTATTGAGTTGGGACAGTTCATGTTTGTACTTGTTCGAACCAATATTTTACAAAGAATCCATTTGTAAAAAATAACTAAGATAATTATTTAGACAATATTAAACACGTCCATTTTTAAAAATCAAGATGATATAAAAATATTATAAATAATAAATAAAAATAGAGTAACGAATGCTTAAATAAATAAATAGAAGTATAATTTAACTATTAATATTTATACATTTAATACATAGAAGTGTTGCAGTTAGTACTGACCAACACTACCATTCTTGATGGTAGGATAGTTGTTTGTCACTTTTACGTCTATAAAAAAAATGTACTAAATGCTCACAAGTCCTCGGCTGTTGCTCGATCTTAAATATCACAGTTTAAATTTAAAAAATAGCTTGTTTTGCTGAACATTTGCTGAAATTTTATTAATATCAGTAACTGTTTTTTGCAATATTATGGGTAACAAAAGATCACACGGTCCACCTGATTCTGACGACACCCACATTCATCCTAAATAAGAAATCATAATGCAGATCCGTTGATAATAAATAACAACGCAGCTTTTGATGTTAATGATGGATGTAATGCTCTATGTGCCGCAGTGTACACTTACCATTTGTTTACTCTTTTGGAAACCTTCTAAAAGAAATCTGTACATTCGCTTCCAGATCAAAGAGTCTAAAAAAAATTAAAACAACAAATAGTGAGCTGAATAAATATTTTAGTTTGACAGACAAAGATGTTATTGTTAGGTCACTGGTCAAAAGGTTTTATTAGGTTTATTATCGAGTTTGTAAACAATTCTGCCTATTAATAAAGTTAATAAAAGTTATAAAACATCACTGATATTCTGCTTAAGATTAACTCTAAATATTTAACTATTCGCTTCAGTTAACTTTATTTCTTTATTATAATACATTCTTTATAATAATACATGATAAGTAATGTCATGTATTTTAATATGTTCAATATTAAAATAATTATTTATGTAATTTATTAAACCTTCAGTATATATCTCGTATTGCTCATGCAAGTTTGGTTTAACAAAAGACCACAAAATTCAGAAAAAAAAAAGGGTAATTGAATTATGTGTACACGATACCTGCTAAAATTATACTAATTTGAACACGTTGTTATTTTGCACAATTATATTTTAACTGAAATTGTTTTAATATATATATAGCTCCAGCGCGTTTTCCAATGAAGAGTAAAACAGTGCAAGTAACGGCAGGGGAAGCGGCGCACCTTCAATGTGCAGCTTCAGGGGATGCCCCTTTAGAAGTCAGCTGGCGAAGCCCCCACCATCACACTATAGCACACCATTTGGATCAAAGGCAAGTGATCATCACCGTTATACATCAGATCATGAGCGCAGATTAGCACAAGGCGATATTCGTGTCATTTTTTCTCACTATCTCCAAAACTTTTGTTTTAGTATATCACGCCGTTGTTACCATTATTATATTTCTTAGTTTTATTTTAAACTCACTAATATAAAGTATATATTAGTGAATTAAATGAAATCTGTCTAGTGTAGGGGCCGCAGGTTCGGGTCTCGGGGATGTCCCCGGGCATTCACTCAGTGGATGACTAACTTCTGGAGGGCCAGAATATAGGAATATCTGTCGCTCGAGGGCGGCTAGAGTACATCGTTGGGAAAAGAGCATAGAAGCTGACGTCGGGCATGTCTCCTCCCAACTCCTGTAGTCTGCTAAAATAAAAAATAAAAAGAAAAATATTCAGCGATGCTTTTACTGAGAAGTATCAACCTCGCTGAATTTGTATGACTACTATTAAGCTAAAATATTTTTTTTATTACATTGAGAGTTGCAAACGACCGCACAGTTCACCTGATGTTAAGTGATTCCTGCGGCCCATGACATCTACATTCATCCTTGACAAGGAATCATAATGCAAATGCATTGTCACCCTTGAGGACTGAGATGGAATGCCTCGTCACCAGTAATAAAGGTCTCCGGATCCCTTCACTCACCAGACGAAACACAGCAGCGTTATGCTGCTATTTCACCCCGGTATTCTGTGAAGGCGTGGTCCTACTCCGGTCGAGCTGACCTATTCATTCTGCAGTTAGAAACAAACTGCAGTGTAGCTCTAACACTGTTATCTATATGAGATGTTGAAGTTGTAAATATCTAGTATAAATTTATAAATTGTGAAGAGGTATTCTATATACATATGTCTCTAGGGAAGACATTCCTTAGAGCAATGAATGCGGTATTGTAAGTAAGCCACAAATAATACTTATTAGATGAACTATTTGTCAGCTTAGTATAATAAAAAAAGTCAAATTGGGGTAAGCGAATCGATATTGTTTATTTCAGATATACTATTCGTGAACAAGTACTTGATGATGGACTAGTCTCGGAGCTCAGCATTTTACAGACCTACCGACAGGATACCGGTGCGCTAACGTGCCGAGCTTCCAATGCCTACGGACAAGACGAAATGCTTATACATTTAGTAGTACAAGAGGTAATAGACCTAACAAATAAAATATGCACTATTTTATTCTTCCTCAAAAAGGAAAATACTGTAGAACAATAACGGAATGTATGTTGTTTGACGTGGTTTTGTTAAATAATTTTAAATTTTAGGTACCCGAAATGCCTAAAAGTATAAGAATAATCGATCAACAATCAAGGTCTATACAAATATCATGGACCCAACCTTACGCTGGAAATAGCCCGATAATTAATTACATAGTACAATATAAGGAAGCACCAGGTAATCATTTAAAATATATTAATTTAAAAGAGATCCTAATTATAAGGAAAAATATCGATATGAAGGTTTAAATTTTATTACACTTATCTACATAGATAAAAACGAAAAGAGGAAGAAGTTATTTAGTTAGACTATTTCTCAGAAAACTACCTTTTTTTTTTTTCTACTTTAACAACTCCGTCTTTGTGAATGTAAAACTATTCGTTAAAATGAATTCGTTTTAGAACCTTGGCCAACGACACCTCAAAAAGTCATAGTACCGGGGAGTGTCACATCTTCAAGCGTACAAAATTTGCAACCTGCAACGTCATATCATCTACGCATCATTGCCGAAAACCGACTTGGACAAAGTGAACCGAGCCAACTAATTCAAGTTACCACCACTGAGGAAGGTAAATTAATGATATAAATTACAAATATATATATATGATACAATTCTAAACAGATTTTTTATCTATTTGTCTATACGTTTATGTCCAAGATATTTGAACCACTTTGGGCGTGGTTTTCAGTGTACAGTATCGCAATAAGCTTGAGTTAAAATTTAGCAATTTTATTTCATTTAAAATAGTTACAATTTAAAAAAAGATATGTCAATTTTGAAGTACGTCTCGAGCGCGTAGATGATACGTGTTTGAGCGAATGAAATAGTAGGCACAATAAAAAATATATTTCATGAAACTGGTGGAAGGAAGCTGGAATTTCATGTACTACTTGCATTATTTACAATTATAATATTGAACATGTCATTCATAAAACACTGCATAATATAGAGATGTCAGATATTTTGATTGCTCTAGAATATTGCATACGCTAGAAGTTGCTCAGGCAATGGTACTTATCAACTGCGACCAATTAAAAAGCTTCAAAACAAATTTTAATTGGTCGTAGTTATTAAACTCCTTCTCTCAGCATTTATCGATAAATTTTGTAATTATTATTATGCATAATAAGTTAAGCTGTAATTCTGTATTAAGTTGAATACATAAAATATTCGTTTCTAAGACATATGTAAAATTTAAGCAGATAGGCAGAGTATTTAATTAGTTTAGATAATTCGGATGCTTTGGTACGCTGGTAAACATTTAAGTAAATTAATAATAATAATAATATTTACTACTACTGATTATGATACTAGAAGCAATGACGTTTCGTAAGAGCTTTTTTACTATGAATAAAGTATATTTTAATTTGATATGATTCGAAAAGCTCCATGTGATTTGTGAATAACCTGTACTGTACCTACTCATATAAAGGGCACGAATTCTAACATTTTTATTTCTTAAACATTTTATTAATGAATCTAGTATTTGATAAATATTTTTTCTATCAGTTCCAAGTGGACCGCCGCTAGATGTTAGAGTCGAACCTAAAAGTTCGACGGAATTAATTGTTAGTTGGGATCCGCCACAAAGAGACCTTTGGAATGGCAATATTCTCGGCTACTACGTGGGATTTCAAGAGGTAAAGACTTAATGTTATTTAAACTTTAACAATATTTTTTTTATAAAATTAATAGTGACTAACAAAAACACAGTTCACCGCTGGTGAGTGGCAATTGTTGTCCATAAACACCAACATCCTAACTCGAAATGATTAAAGATAGACTTGCGTTATCACCCCTGAAAACTGAGATGGAATACCTCGTTACCAATAACAAGTCACTCACTATACGAAACACAGCGGAGCTATGATATGCCGTATGGACGTAGTCCTTTCCCGGGTAAGTCAATTTATTGATAATGAAGCTGGAAACAATCTCTAGTTTTGCTTTACCACTTGAAAACTTCATCTTTTTCATCCCAGCACACCCTGAGTATAATTCAACATACATTTTATGCGAAGCTCATATTAAAAATCTTATTGATTTAACATCGTTGTTATATTTTTCCTTCCCTTTTGGAATAGAAATAGAATAATATAATAATAAAATCAAATGCCTTGGATATACAACAGCTACTGTTTTCCACTTTGATTGGGATAAAAAAACGTATCAGTTTTTTAAATGTATTTTATAACAAAAATTTGAAGACTTTTCTACTACTCGTAGCTATGTCGCAAAATTGCTACCAACATAAAGTTTGACCTATATAAAATGGTTATACTATTGACGTCCCCGTAAACAGATAACTTAGAACCATGCCTCGTGGCAATCCTTGCGTTAAGCTCATATTCAGATATATTATATAAATTATAGTGCTAATCAAAATATTGACGTACATAATTGAATTCCAGCTAAACAACAACAGTACAGTATTGATTGCCAGTGGACCAGGCGGTGCATCATATACGGTCCGCACGGTAGAAGGTACTGGTACAGCACGTACAAGGACTACCTTGTCTGGGCTTCAGAAATACACTGCTTATGCTGTGGTCGTACAGGCTTATAACAGTCGTGGTGCAGGACCAGCGTCACCACCTACAACTGCCACTACTATGGAAGATGGTAACGTCACTACAGTTTTTTTATCAATAACTTCTAACGATATCTAATCTATGGTAGATAGAGAACGTAGGTTTATCTAAATTTTATGATGTAACAAACTGACACAGTTCGCTTGATGGTAAACGAGTGATGACACCCACATTTATCCTCAATAAGAAATCATAGTGCAGAAGCGTTGTCACTCCTAAAGAATAAGATATAATGACAATACCGGTAATAAGGTATTCGATTTCTTTATTACACCAGGCGAAACGAGGAATCCTGGTAGGCGTGGGCCTACCTCAGTACAGCCAACCTAGCTATGCTATACCTGGTTTATTACAATGGCGTGACACTACTACGTAATAAATTATGAATCACAATTTGTGATAATTTCACCATTATTATATTAGGTCCTTACATATGAAATAGGTGTTTTATTGAACTGGCCACTCTCAAATATTCTGGCGTTTGGATACGAATTCAACCGAATTACCAAATTCAAATGTATTTCATATTTAGGCTTGTGTATTTGTTTCAAATTTAGGTTTTGATTTGTTTTCGCGTCATTTGTTTTTTCTTTGACATCCTGTTCTGTTGTTTGAACAAAATTCTGTTAACAAAATGGAAAACTAGAAATATTGCGCTATTTACGAATATGAGTTCCACCGTGGCATCAGCGCTGCAGAAACAGCTCGAAGGATTAATAATGTGTATGGAGAAGCTACTGTAAAAGTTAAACAGAAAGTTTTTGGTTCCAACGTTTTCGTTCTAGAGATTTTAACCTCCAATACAAACTGAAAAGCGAAAAAACTCGAGAAATGGGTACCGCATGAGTGAAGCACACCAACAAACAGGCTTTGAGTGCTGCGTTACATTACTCAACCGTCACAATAACGAGGGAATTTTGAATCACATCGTTACTTGTGATGAAAAATGGATATTGTAATGTGTTGACAATCGAAAATGCTCATCACAGTGGTCAAACTCAGGAGAACAAATCCTGTCGCAAGTGAAAGTTGTCTCAGAAAAAAGTACTGGTGAGTGTTTGGTGATACAGTGCTGGTGTCATACAATACAGCTTCCTAAGACCTGTACAGACGATTACGGCAGATCTGTTTTATCAACAATTGCAAACCATTATGGAAAAGCTAGCCGTAAAACAACGGAGACCGGTCAATTGCTCTACCCCACTGTTGCTACATGACAACGCTAGACCCCTACTTAACGACAGACGTTCGCAAAATTAAAGGAGCTGCGATTGGAATGTCTCCGACGCCCACTATGCTCCCCAGACCTTACTCCTTTAGATCCATTTTCAATTTTCCAGATTTCATTTTCGGAATTTGGACATGTTCTTGTAAGGCAAAAAAAACAATTCCAATGAGGTAGTCCAAACCGCTTTCAAAGATTTTATTGATTCTCGATCCCAAAGTTTTTCAACAATAGAATTAATGAACAACCTATAAAATGGCCTATACCTATAATAATAATACTTCGATTTATTAAATATAGAATTTCATTAAAAAAATGTTTTTTACTTTTTCCATATAATACGCTTATTTCATATGTAAGGATTTAATGTATGCTAGTAGTGATTAGCCTCGGACCACAGAATCCAAATATATTTTTATTACTTTTTTAATATTATATTATTTTTGTATAATAACTTAGTAATTTATTTTCGTGTAATAGTGCCAAGTCTACCGCCTGGATCGCTACAGTGCACGGCTTTAAGCTCACAATCAGTAAGAGTTACTTGGGAGCCGCCACCAGTAAGGGGACGCAATGGTATATTACAGGGTTACAGGGTCACTTATGCACCGGTTACCGATTGGTATGGTAAGTATTATTAATTATTTACGACTAGCCTGTAGTCACAAAGTACACGATCGAATAATCCGATCACAGATATCACAATCAAGCAAACAAAAACAGCGGTCGTCTGGTTATTATGTACTTCGTACTTTCGTCAGGTTTGTATTATCGGTAAGTGTCGTCTTAAAACCAACATTCAATTTTAACACGTTAGATGCTATATCAGAAAAAGCCGTTTGACGCAAGGATGTTTTTCTTCACGGATTTGGCCAAGACGATATCACTTTCATCAAAAGACAGATTAACAGATTTTAAAAATGATTAAAAAAAAATTCTGTACTTGCCCTATGTAAACATAATAATGTAAACATTTTTGAATAATACTGTAACATAAATAATGAATAACCTATGAACCGCTAGCTGGGCATCTTCAGAATCAATTAAAAAATTATCTTTTGTTGCAATAGTACATTTACAAGTCAAGGCAAAACTTGTTTATATAATATATTTATATGTATAAATTAGATAAAATATTACTAAATACACTAAGCTTAAGTAACATTTAATCCGTTCGTAATTTCTGTATATGTTTGTTCGTATATGTGGATGAGTTTACATCATATTTAAACTTGCCTAAATTATATTATATTGAATTCATCAGAAAACTTTTTATCAAACCACATTTTATTTATTTGTTTCATTGGTTCAGGCATTGAAGAAGCAGTCACTAAACAAATATCAGCTCTACATACAACCCTGTCCGGTCTAAGACGATACACGAACTATTCTGTAACGGTTTGCGCTTTCACCGCCGCTGGGGATGGAGTTAGAGCTGCACCTGTCTACTGTCAAACTGAAGAAGATGGTAAAAGCAAAATTATTTGTTACTAAATGAATTGCCCAATCAATTTGGCATTGGTCATCTTATTTTACAATCCGTTTTCTTAGTACCTTCCGCTCCGGCAGACATCAAGGCAGTTGTGTCGTCTCCAAATAAAATACTTGTATCGTGGCTACCACCAACATCCCCTAATGGAGTTCTTGTCGGTTATACATTGTATATGAGCGTTATAGAAGATGGACGCGAGGTACATTATAAATTTCTTATTGTTTTTGATTAGTAGTCATTGTATAAATGAATATTGTTTTCTTCTTTACCTTTATTAGGAAGGCACACATAAACGTATGCTATCACCTAGTACTTTATCACATGAAACCGCAAGGTCACCACCGCGAGCGACTCACCAATTTTGGGTATCAGCTTCAACAAGACTAGGCGAAGGAGAAGCCACGCGTGTTGTTACTGTTCTGCCATCAAATTCAGGTACCTATATAGTTCCATACCTGTTTATAACAGCAATAATTTTTCATAAACAAATAATGGTTAGTGAATCATCGTCTATAATAAACACTGTTATTATGACATCAACAGTACCAGGAAGAATCACATCATTTAGCCGCAGCATAGTGACCCCGTGGAAGGAAAACATATCATTATCATGCAATAAAGTAGGTCTCCCTTCTCCAACTACCACTTGGAGTATGAATGGCGCTATTTTAGAGTCTACTTTAAGGAAAAACGTAACAAACGATGGGACTCTAATCATCAGGTAATATTTTATATGTAAAATAAGTAGAACTAGTATTTATTATTAAAATTGTTACGATTACCAAATTCTAAACTTTAAAGTTATGTTTTCGAGACTTTTCTTTTAATCTACATTGTAGTAATTTTATTTTATTATTCCCTCAGGTATACTTTTATATTTGTGTTTAGCTTATAACAAAAATATACACAGTTAACAGTGGTAGAGTGGTAGAGAACGGGTCAGCTCGATCGTGGTAGAAGCACGCCCGCACATGTTACGTGAAATAGCAGCATAATGCTGCTCTGTTTCGTCTGGTGAGTGTAGGGATCCGGAGACCTTTATGACTGGTGATGAGGCATTCCATATCAGTCCTCAAGGGTGACAACGCATCTGCATTATGCTTCCTTGTCAAGAAGGTGTGGTCATGGGCCGCAGGAATCACTTACAATCAAGTGAACTGTGTGCTTGTTTGTTACTCCCTGTAAAAAAATATACATACTTATATTTATATATATTTACAATATAATAATTTCAATCAATGTTCGTACTAGTATGACACAGTATGCGGACAGTGGTAACTACACGTGCAGTGTTGAGAACCCCCACGGTCGGGATGAAGTAACATATAGCGTCGAAGTAAAAGTGCCACCACAACCTCCTGTATTAGCAGTTGTTGACTCCTACGCGGATTCACTACATTTACAATGGAGTGATCAAGGTGACGGAGGCAGCCCTATTTTAGGTTAGTAATTATTTTTAATGACGTATAATTTTCTCTAAAGTTTCTTAATAGTTTACATTTACTGTTACTTAATAGTAACACAATTATATCAATAAAAAATAGACTAAATAAATAGGAAAGAAATTCAGAGCCAAATTAACATTTTTATAGTTAAAAAAGTCCATACCTATTTTTTTCATTAATGAACAGTTTAAATTATGCTCAACAAAAAAACGTAATGAGGTAATTTTCTACTAAGAAATGATTAAAAATTTTCCATTTCCACCATTATAAGTTCTACTTTCAATGAGTATCTGAAAATATAAGATTTAACACAATGTTTTATTTAAGAGAAAAATATTGTAAATAAATAAGTAGTAAGTAAGTAAGTAAATAATAAAAATAGTAGTATTTTAACAGAGACAGAGCTACGCTGCAGTTTGTTTCTAGCTACAGAATGAATGGGTCAGCTCAACCGGGGTAGGACTAAGCAATAAAAGAACACCAGCGTAAAATAGCATCATATTACTGTGTTTTGTCTGGTGAATGTAGGGATCCGGAGACCTTCATTTCTGGTGACGAAGCATTCCATCGCAGTCCTCAAGGGTGACAACGCATCTGCATTATGATTCCTTGTCAAGGATGAATGTAGATGTCGTGGGCCGCAGGAATCATATACCATCGGTTGAACTGTGTGCTCGTTTGTTAGTCTCAATGTAATACATAAAAAAAAATTGACAAAAGGTTGTCTTACAGGGTATGTAATTAACTATAAACGAGAACACGGTGACTGGGAGGAGCTGCAGGTAGAAGCAGGTACATCCGAACATGTGCTACCAAACCTATGGTGTGGAACTCGATATCAACTTTACATTACCGCTTTTAACCGCATCGGAACGGGTCTTCCTTGCGACATTGTCCATGCCTACACTAAAGGCACCGGTGAGTAATCGATAGAGCTTGAATATTCTTTATAGACGCAAAAGTCACTCAACTCTAGACTTACTGCAGTTGTTATTTTACGAATACTATAATTTTCTAACAACTAAAATTGCCGTTAAAGGAAGTGGACATTGTGCTACGGAATCGTTGCATGACATTATTTTTATTTACGTAAGTTTTTATTTACTTATATTAATTCGTTATATTTATACTAGTTTATATGAAAAAAATATACCCAATTTTACGTATATTTGTTCACGTGGTGCTCAGAAATGTTTCTTTTTTTAACGTTTTTAGTAACTTTCAACTTATACAGTGTAGAGAAGGATATCAGTATTTAATTATTACTATTATAATTTTTAACAATATTTCTCTGTCTACCTTATATACGTGTCCATCTTTTTTAATATGTAGGTACATACTAATTGTTTTCATTTCGATAGTTCTCATATGTGATATGTCTAACTTCATTCTTATCTCCTGTTGAACAGTCTGATAGGACTTGGCGTTGAGGGTCTATAAATTCTTGATTTTCCGGTAGGTCTGGGTGTCTTGTGTCCCTGATATAGCGTCCGGACTTTTGTTCAATATTCACATGCTTACTGTATAGAGAATAGATTTATTCTTTTTTTTTCGAGGTGATGGCCGCTGTTAGCCCGAGGGTTTTTACACTTCGCCAGGGTTGAGAGGTGTCCGAGCACTAACGGCGCTCAGTTGATACCTCTATTAGTGGGTTTTGTCGATTATACCTATATTAATAAGTCATACTGAGCAAAAATGTACTTATCATTGTCTGATCTATGACCACAGATATCTAAAATAATATGTCTATTATTGTTGACTAACTGTACCACCACTTCGGAATGCGACACATCTATCGATGTTGACTTGTGAGAACCGACAAAGAATATAAAAGAGAACGACGAGTGAAGCCTCTGTGCACTTTGCGCAAATTTACAGAAAAATAAAATATCCGGCGCGGTTGATTTCATTCGGTGATTACCACAAGATAGCACCGTAGCATCATCGTAGCCCTTAATAAAACAGATTTTTTATTAAATTAATAATATCATATATATTAATAGATTTTATTGATGTTAAATGACATCTTATGAATCGGTCGTGACAATGTTTAATTATTACAGTACCTGTGAAGCCAAAACACTCGCAAATGATCACTTTAAATACGACGACTGTGACTGTATGGTTGGACTCCTGGGGAGACGGTGGCTGTGGAATACTATACTTTGTCATTGAATACAGGGAGATAAGTCAAACACAGGTGAGATGAAATAAAAATGTTTTACTTTCGTTCTTTTTTATTTTATTTATATAAACAAGTATTTTTTTATTTATATTATTTAAATAATTTTAAAAAATGTATAAATGAAAAAAAAAGTCTATTGATCTAATCCTAAAAAGATTTACAAAAGAAAAAAAAATCTTATAAATTTCAAAAATTATCATAACTGTTGTAGTTAT
Organism: Teinopalpus imperialis; assembly: GCA_029286865.1. Lineage (NCBI taxonomy): Eukaryota > Metazoa > Arthropoda > Insecta > Lepidoptera > Papilionidae > Teinopalpus > Teinopalpus imperialis. Next base: position 4,528,886 of record JAGSMU010000034.1, read on the forward strand.
GTAAATACTAGAAAATTAGAACAACATAATTTAATTAATGTACATTATATGATGATGACTTAACAGTCATAATATTAAATATAATAACTTATATTTAATATTATCACGAATAACAACAGTCGAAAACACCACATGGAAGATTAATAATATTAATTATTTCAGTGGCGCCTAGTTTCCAACAGCGTGCAGGCGACGGAGCGTGTTTTCAGCGTGACGGGACTGGCCCCGGCGACACACTACCAGCTTCGCATCACTGCACACAACAACGCCGGCCATGCGCTTGCTTTATACAACTTTACAACGCACTCGCTTACTGGCAGTCAGTCATTATTTATATTCTATTTTAAGCCTGATTTTTGGACCAACCTACGATCTCACGGTTCAACAGATTATAGTACAGTATACTAGTATAATGGAATTACGTACCGTAAAATTTAAAGCAACAACCACCCGAATTCAGAGCTTACCACACGATTTGATGTATTTAATACAACTTAAATATATCAAATTATATGTAACTGGATTCTCATATGCCGAGAGTGATGACAATTATATAGATAGCATGTTTTAGAGAATTAGAGAGAGAACGAGAACTTAGTTCCTTGGATTGATGAAAGAATCGTTCTATACAGTCTCCCCTGTAATATTTAGTAATAATATAATTACGGCGCTAAGCTTTATCTTCTGTGCATATATAATTATTGAATATTACACAATATTGAAAAAAATTTTGCAATTTCAATTACTAGTTGTATTCTCTTAATTTACTTAATTATTAAATAATTTATTATAATAATTAAAAGAAAACTTGCTTTAAATAAGAAAATTACACATGACAAAACTATCTCGGACTCACAATTTGGCACTAAAAGCTGAATCAATAATGATAGTTCTTGTTGTTTCAATGTATTAGTTTAAGTAGTCTAACTCTAGAGATTTATTTTTCTGTTTATGTGGGACAGTAGTGGAAGGAGAGATATCGCCGGCGGTGCCTGCAGCCGGCTCGCGTTCATTTGGCGGTGCTCGAGTCTTGCTTCCTGCTGCTTTATCGCTACTGGTTCTAGCAGCGCTGGTTGCTATCGTCCTCCTTGTGCGCCGTAACAGTAAGCATATTTTAAGTTTAGACATAAATCAAAACAAAAAACTGTATTACCTTATTTATAATCTAGAACATAATAACGTAACAACAATTTAGGAAAACTAGGTAGATAGATTCACCTCGTTTTCCTTATAATGTTAATTGAAGTAGTTATCGCTTGACTTATAATATTATGTCAATAATTAAACCTTCAAAAATATAATTAGCTTATGTAACAATAAGATTTTGGTTTTCATATTTTGCTAGATGGAAGACAGATAGAAGATACTGTTATACTTGTAAAATGCTAATGCTACGTAAAATTTACGCAATAAGTAATAACTAATCTCATAAACCACAAAACTAGCAGACGGTTCATCTATTGAAAAGTTGGAATGACCTCATACGTAGCTAGAACCAAGAAAAGTTTTTATGTTTCTCTGACCTTGTCAAAGAATTGTATATTATATATTAATTTATAAATAAATAAACTAGACGACAACAAATATCACAGAAAATTTAAAAATGATTGCTTCGATTCAAAGTTAATAAAATAAGAATAATAAAATTTCATCTTTACTTTTATATGTACTGATTTAGTATCACAAATTTCATTTCATTTTAAATTTTAACAGTTGTTATTTTTTTATTCTGCTGTCTGTTTAAATAATGTAAATACGTTTTTTGTCTGTAAGATTTACTTATAAATGAATTGTATTATATTTAAGAGCTGTGGATTTTGTCAAATAATAAAATTAAAATTAAAATTACATATCCGAGTATTAGGAACGACATCAATAAATTTATACAATTTTTTTATTGAAAGCTACTAATATAACGGTTGATTTTTTATTCACTTATAGGGTGCAAAACTAGCACACTTGACTTTAAAATAACCATAGACATATATCATCAAAAAGACATCAAAATGCGTTTGCTGCGCGCGTTTACTCCCTTGACATCTCGCCTCGTTACTACTGGATAGTTAATTTTTTTATACATCCGGTAGGAGTTGATTCAAACCCTAGACTCCAAAATCTCAAGCAACTTTATTATTAATTTGAAGATTAATATGCAATTTTTCAACATCATTTTGTGTTAAAAGAAGCTGGGACCACAGAAACTGCCGCGCCGGAAGTAGGTGTTGGCGAATCACCTTCGGTAGCCCAACTGCAAAATAAAGTGAACAGGGATCAACAATACCTAGCTGCCCGGGCGCAGCACCCTCCACCTCAGCACCACTACAAGCACGCCTCTAATGGTAAAAATAATATATATTTATATATACAAGGTGTATGTGTGTGTGTACGGTGAATAATTTCTTTAAGCAGTAACTGCTGATGCAACATTCATTTGAAATAGTTGACCTCATAGCTTAATTCGTTGAGGCAGTCGGTGTCGAGTTTGAACAAGTGACTTGATCGGTAGGTTTTTAGACCGGAAAGATTGCGCGGTCATGTTTAACGTGTCTGTCGCCCATCATTTCGAACAACGCATTAACATCAAGTTTTGTTTAAGTTGCAATAAAGTGGCTGAGAAGCCCATGATGTTATGGTATGCAATGTATGGCTCGAACCGAAAACTCGACACCGACTGTCTCAACGAATTAGGCTATTATTTTTTCTGTCTCCCTCCAAACCGACAATCTGTATCTATAATTTTATCTTACAGAATATATAGAAGATATATGTCCCTACGCCACTTTCCAACTGACGAAGCCCACGGCGTACAGCGAAAGCAGTTACAGCGGGAACGTGTACAGTGGACCTTATCATTCAGTTCGCGGCTCTTTTGTGTACCATGATTTGAAACAAAACGACAAATACAAGGTAAGTCTAAAGCAAAATCTGAAAAATGTTCCATTACGCTTTAAGTATTAAAATTGTAATTATGCCGATCCTCCTTGACGATTCCAAACGCGCATGTGAGGACTTAACAAAATTATATTTTACTAAAAATTCGCATACCCAACAGCCGGTTCTAGACTTTTGTTTATATAATTATTATTTTTTTTCACTTTTTTAGAATTTTTAGTCTGTTATTTCTTTATTTTTCTTGCAAAGTTTAAGTCATAACAATATCCGTGTATCAAGTTGAGGGCCTGAAAATCTGTCAGACAGGGAAACCTAGTGCAGACACCAGTCTCTCTAAAGAATATTTTATTTTGTATACAATATAATATATTGCTGTATTAATTTTGTGTATATTTGTGAAAGACGAAATAAATAAATTAAAAAAATATATACAATAATATTGCAAAAAAATTGCTGGGTTATAACGGATCGACGAAAAAGTTTTTTCATATTTTACGAGTATATCAACAAATTCAAGATACTTTAAGCATAGCTTATTAACATTTAATTATAATATATGAGACATAAATAATAATAATCTAATCTATATGTAAAATAATTTGTTCGATAACTTGTTACCCTTTGTATATTTGTTTTTTTTTATACACAATCTCTTTGCTGTAGAAATTTCGGGACTCCTGATAGAAAACTGCGATATTTAGTAACTCTTGACGTTAACCTAACACTACCTAAAGAATTCTTACAATGACCGAACAAGATACTGAAACAGGTGAAAATCTGAGGGTGCAAGGTCAGGACTATATGATGGATGCATTGACACTTCCCATCCAAGTTCTTTCAATATTTGCTGAGTGGCTTAATCATATCTATAAAGGGTGTGATTTTTCAACATGATAACGCCAGATCGTTATCATGTTGAAAAACCACACACTTTCTGGCCTTTCACCAATTCCGGCTGTTTTTCTCTATTTCTTACTTGAGTCTCATCAGCTGCTGGCAGTAGAGATACGAATTGATGGTTTTGCTCGGCCCTAAAAGATCATAATGAACGTTGCCTTTCCAATCCCACTATACACACAGCATCGCTTAATTGCGAGTAAATCCAGGTTTCGCTATAGTCTGTGGAGCTTGACTGCCCTTTGACCATGATGTATTTCGCACGTTCTTATCGTAGATAAGACTTTCATCACCAGTGACCAATCTTTTGAAAAACATTTCAGTTTTATAACGTTACAATAAAGAATCGTAAATGAGTACACGATTCATTAGGTTTCTTTCAGTGAGCTCGTGTGGCACCCAAACATCGAGTTTTTTTTGTTGTGTATTTCCAGATCGTTTCGAATTCTCGGCCAAAACTTTTTTGTGGTCATCTCCTATTATATCTTTAGCTATGTCATAACTACTAATATGCCGGTCTTGCTCCACTTTTTTAAAAATAGCATCGACTTTATCTGATTTTAAACCAAAAAGATTTTACTGAAACTTTTTACTTATAAAATACGAACAAACTTTTTCCCCTTTTTTTTGACGTTGTAATTGTTTTCGTTTTATCATCATCATTATATTTTATGAAAAAAAAACAATAGCAATGAAACAAATGATAAATAAATAAATTATTTTATCAGGGAAAAGAACCGGAATATACAAAAGTTCGAAGAAAAGGTGCGAGACTCCGCGACCCGCATTCTGAAAGCCAAGGTATGATTCGCCTATAGAACTTAGTTTGTATTATTTAAACAAAGCTATACGTAGTTAGCTACATTTGTTTAGTAAGTAGTTTGCACTTTCTATTGATTAAGTTTACTTTAACCCGTTTTAAGTTTTAAGTACAGACATTCGAATTTGATAAAATGATCACCTTTTATGCAACCTGATGGGAGCGTAACTGGTGTTGTAATTTATAAAGGTAAGCATGCACACAGTGTATCGTATTATTGTTCGATATTGATATCAATTGATCACCCATGCTTCCTTTATCCGACTTAGTAAATCGATTCATTATCTAATTCCAGAGCTTATAAATCTTTGGGCAATCATTCTTCTACAGCTATTCTAGCCTTTATCACACATAATTCATAAGCAATGTCAATGTGTTTTCTACAACCATAACATCGTATTATCATTTGTGAATCACTTGCTTTACGCTGATGGTATATATCACGAAAACTCGTCAAATTAATTATATTATTCTACAAATATTCTAAACATATAATTTACAAAGGACCTCTTTAGTTTGCTAAATTAAAACTTTTTAAAATTAGTAAACTAAATTGCTTTGATTCTTAGGCTACTTAAACTTACCGTACTGTTTTCGTGTGGATATATATCAGCTTCACCATGTGGTTACTTATGCCATCAACGTGAGATGCGGGCTTGTGTTGCAGAGTCAGACAACTTGGGGTCGACGGACTCGGAGGTGAAGAAGATATTAACGCTGCACCTGCCCATTACAGAGTACGAGGACGATGCCAGCGACGATGCTAGCGCACCGCATTCTGACAGTGAACCAGCAGCGAGACTCCGCCCTGCGCATCCAACAACCTGTAATTTCTCTATTATATACATTTTTATAGAAATTTGCTGGATAGCAAGCAACTCGGTTGATCTGGTATTAAGATATAACGCCTAGAGGCACCTACATCGATCCTCGACACACACACACCTTCACTCCTGAAAACTTAAGTTAAAATGCCCCATTACCAGCTTTTGTTACTCGGTACATGGGGCTATTTTACTCCAATATTGGAAACGTAAATAATAAGTACGTAAAGTACTAGGTACATCTTGGCTTTGTGATTAGATTAGTGAGATATATTTATTCCAATATGTTAACGGAAATATTCCAATTTATCGGCTCTTGAACAGTCTATTGCTCGATCTAGGTCCCTTCCGAGTTGAAATTATATACTTTTATCACATCTGCATGGTGACAACGTCAAACCCCTCTCCATACCTAGTCCATATATTTGAGGTCATATATAGGATGGTTATATATTCACCTATCTAAACCGATGAGTCTTTTCCGTTATTACTTTATATGATATCCAATATGAAATCACCAACCATCCAATATGATCATCAATCACCTTATAACGTATTATATAATTACCTAGCATTATAAAAGAACGAACTAAAGACTATATCTCAATTTATTGTGATGATCAGACCCGAGTGTAGAGCGCGAAGAGTCGTCGTCTTCGTCAGAGAACTCGGTAGGTGGCGTTGTACGCAAGGCGTTCCCAAGCCGCAAGGGGAAAGCAGGTGCCCTTGGCAAGCGTCACGTGCGCTCATCCAGTGGATACAGCAGTCATAATGATGAAACTACCTTCAGGTGATTTTCTTTCCTTTTTTTATTCGTTTTATTGGGATTATTTAATCCCAAAATTTTACTTATTATTTATGAAATATGCATGCTACTATGCTAGACGAGATTTTAAAACCAGTAGTCTAAGAAACACTAAGAGATTTGTTTTTATTTTGTTATATTTCCTTTTTTTTGTTAATGTAAACCATTATGCGACACAGTGTTTTAACTTAAATTAATATAATATATTTTGTACTATATAAAAAATATTTACTATTTATACTATTTAATAAATATTTTTGTATTTATTGCTTTACTTAATTTTGATTTAAAGTACCAAGCATTAGAATATAATGAAAATATATTGGCCCTTAGATTTGTTTTCCTAATTGAATGCATATTAAATAATTAAAATATAAGAAAATAATATAATTTTTTTAGGTTATTGCAGCATGTACATAATATTTTGTTGTTTTAATAAACGCCTGAGGTTTAAAAATAAAAGTATATTTAAATAAAGTTTTTAGTTTAAATAAAATTTCTTAAATATACTATAATAAAATGACAAATCCTAATTTGTATAATTATTTGCGATATTTGCTTACATAATTTTGTAAATTTATTCTGTTTTAACCAAATGTTTACACAAACTTAATGAATGTATAAATTCTTATGATTATCGCTGATACGTTTAAAATGTCCAAACAAAGTTACTTGCCGATGCAGCATATCAAACTACCCGTCGTTCAACGAGCACATTCACCCGCCTTCGAGGTTCTCGGACGACACAGAGTGCGAGAGTCACCATCGCCGCAAACGAAACCACGCGCACAACGATCCCAAGATCTCTCGTGAAGCATTCCAGATTAACGTCTGAAGTTAAGACATGAACTCATACAAAATATATGTAGCTACGTGTATGAACGTTAAAATATAACATAAAAAACACTAAGGCATAAGACATAAAAGTTGCACAAGGTAGGAATTCTAAACATGGAAATGACTTAATCATTGTTTTGACGTAATAACTTGAAATATTTTCAAATAAGTTGACATTTGACCGTTGAATTGTGTACAAAACTTATTGAAAGTTCTTTCAAGTCTTGATAGATAGTAAATCCTCGAAATTGTTGCAAAAGAGCTAAAATTTGCTTTATTACCCTCGTTCTATTATAATGTCAATCATGTTATTTTATAAAGTACAAATCCATTGCTCTGTAAACGCAAAACAGTCGAATATTTTTGTGTCTATTTATACCAAACTCAGTGGTATTTATTTTGAAACACTCATTTGAGTTCACTATATTTGAAACAATACTCGCTACTACAGAATACAAATTGGCACCAAAAAGTATCTATTTGATAAATTTTGAAATAATACATAACTTAGCTCATTTAATATTTATTGATTTTGAAGAACCCAATATCGTCATATAAAATTAATGTTATTTAGTGAAATTTCCGTAGCTCTAACAAAATTTAAATAACGATGTAAATAAAGATTATGCAGTAAATATTTTAAATAATTCAAAGTTCGATATTAAAGTCTCAAACTTTAGTATGGTATCTAATAATATCTCTGGTATCCATATATATATAAGTAAGTGGTTAAATTGTATTTGCCACTTTATTTGAAACGAAAAACTGTAGTATGGGATTATTGTTGATGTTAGGAAAATTTGTTGCTTTATTATTTTTAAACAAATTAGTTATTAAATTGATTTGCTTAAAAATATTATACTTTTTAAGTAAATTAATTTCCGGAATAATATTGTTTTTCAAATTTCACTATATGAGAATAAAACACACAATAATAAATACAAATCTTAAAATTTCATTGTATACAATCTCCTTGAATTTGGTGAAAATTAAGTACTTGTTAATAAATTATTCATCTGTAAATTTGTATAATTGTATTGATCTTTGACATGACTATTTTTAATAAACCCTGAAATAAAACCAATATCAATGATATGACATAAGACATTCATATATAAAGAAATTAATTATATAGTTTCTGTGATGTTCCGTAAGTAAAAAAAAAGGCGTGTAAAAATTGTTGTAGTTATTTAGTTGTAGCTTGTAAAATGCAATTATTTTAAATGTTATGCAATAGTAATTTTGTACCATAATCGACATAAAATCTTACGACTGGCAACATTACGTTTTGAATGCGTATTATTAGTAATAATAATTTCGGCTCTAATAATTGTAACGATTAGATGTTAATTTAATATATAACGTCGAAAATGGTCTAGCTAAGTTCTAATATCGATTTTGTCGTTGTAAATATTGTTGTAATTTAATGTAATTGAAAAGTAACGAACGTAAATGTTAAGAAGAACAATAATTAAATTAATACATATTTATATTAAACTTAATGCCTTATTGACCAAAGTCTTAAAACTAGTTACAGATGTAATTGTAAAATTACGTCTTAAATTCGACTATGAACTGTTTTAATGTTGTAAAGTTTACGGAAACTTTTTCATTGGCAAAACTTATCACTGATAACTATATCTACAAAATTTTTACATATATTATAACCGTTAACTTAGAGTCTTAACAAATAAGGTGGTCATAGAGATACTACTGTTAAATGTGTAATACTATTGTTTTTTTTTTATCTCGCAAGACTGATTTTATTTTAAAACAGCTCTTAAATTTATAATCACGAATAATAATAAACGTTTCAGATTTATCAATTTTGTTGATCTTATAATATGTATAAATATCTATACGAACGTTTCTTCCAGTTAATACGCAGCAATGCTAAGTTGTTTAATATTTAATAGTACTTTTAGACAATTGACAAATAATTTTAATCAAATGGACCCCATAAAAATAATTTATTGATGTTCCATCATAAACGTGCTTCTGATTCTATAAAGTCACGTTAAATATACATATAATCCTCAGAGAACAGAGACAAAGACAATACACTTACCTAATAGTTTTTTGGTGAATATGGCAGAAAGTTACCTATCTTTAAATTGTAAATTTCAACTGTATTGAGTAGTTATTCTTTTGTGAGTATTGTTACATAACTCAAAGTTTTTTATTAAGAAAATGTGTTTTTTTAATGATTTACAATCGTTTACGTTGTTTATCTTTCGTAATTCCAACGAAGACTGCCCTATATTTAATTGAAATCTATTTTATATAATCTAGACACAAATATTTAATGCTAGTCAATCGAAGTATAACGTAGGGTTTAGTAAGCTGAAATATTTCTGTTAATATTTATTTATAAAATATTAAAAAAATGTATGAAGATATCCGAGAATTATTGATTTTAATGTATGCATTAACATAAACCGTTTTTAGCTAAAAGTTTCTTTCTACAGAAGTCTAATGCATTGCACTCGTATTATCCGTTGAACTGTTAAAATTAGCTAACTGTTTGAGTTACAACAAGACGAGCGATGCAAATCCAGCGTGCATTCGGTATCTGTACAATGCTTACCTAACCAATTAGCTTCCTTCCGTTTTCAGTTGAGACAAATATTAAACTTTAAGTTGTATTTTATTATATCTATTAAGAAAAATCGTAACTTTTAATCTAAAATACGATTTATCGTTAATGCAAGGACCTTTAGACTTATTCTCCTGCAGGGCGAAAAAGGTAACAATGACATTCATATTTCAAAATCATTTAATATAATATACCCCTGCATATTTATTGTAATATTTATTCATACAAGTATGTTATTTATCAATAGATGCATAATATCCGGAAAGAAAATCTTATAAACAAATGTATTTCTCTGACGCTAGTGTACGTACCATATCATTTTTAACACTCCGTTATCATAAGGGTAAGCGTTAATCATGTTGTTGCAGATAGTATGTTTTATAAAGCAAACAAACGAGTTAGAAACAGTACGATGTGAATGAAAATAAAAATACATTTACTTGAACAAGTTATTTTAATTTACCCTTTTAAATCTACCTTCTTTATTCGCTTATCATTTTCGTCAATAGCGTACGCTCACTCAAACACGCTGTTTTTTTTCGAACTGATGGCCGCTGTTAGCCGGAGGGCTTTTACAGTTTCACCGGGATGAGAGGTGACCGAGTGCTTTTGTCGGTCGAGACCTCTATTAGTGGGATATATAGAGGGGAAGCCTCGGCTTGGACTGTTACCCATGTTGCGTCTAACTCTAGGGTGCCCGAGAAGGCCGAACCTCGGCTCAGTCAGTTGCTACTCACCAAATATTATCTATCTGGAATAATATCGTTGTTATATAGCTATCTGTACCACCACTTCGAGTGCGTGGGCGTTGGAGAAGGTGGCCCATGAAACTCGAGCGACGCTTCTATAATTATTGTCTGGTGAAAACCGGTGATATGGCGGTATCCCAAATAACTTTGTTTGCGATGCTGATGATGCTAGTGTTAATAGGTGACCTACATAGTTAACACGCCATCTGGCAGGCACTCTACCAGGGACATAAACATCAGCAGGTCTCTCTACGACCTGATGGGGTCGCATTACATCGATGTTATCGCCCCGACAAGATTCATAGGGCTAAAGTTGTCGACATAGCTTTGATTAAAAATATTACTCTAGCGGTTGAATCTATGAATTACACGCTACACGAACTCATATCGGACGGTGTGACTCAAACTGGGCCGGCAAGTGAAGTCCAAACTATTGTGGACTGGCATACTCTAGATGTCAAACTCAGAGCCACAAACACCCAGCACTATAATACCTAACGAGATCGACTGTCACCACACATTAACTCAGCCATCGAAAACTCAGACAGTCCTCCCACTGAGCGATCGTTTCGCGGTCCTTCCCACAAGTCTTCAACGACTGATATAGAGCAACACGGTCAAGTTTTACAACCGTTACCAAACGGAGGACACTGCAGAAAAATTTTGAACCTTTGAATACCGCTTAACGGCGGGTGGCACGAGGTATTAAAGTAAAACAAACCGCGTCCATTTTTTTTCATTATTTATTTATTTGATCTACAATTACAATTTCAACCATTTATTTCTTCTATTTAGCAACCGTGCTAGGTCCTAGACCTGTGTTACAGCTGCTAAGCCCCTCCTCCGGAAGTATAATTTATAATAAAACTTTGAATTACTGTTACATTAAAAGTATAAATTAATTAAAGAAAAAAGAAGAATATCCCAATAAGGGAGGTAGTAGTAAGTTATCGTAGTTTAAAATCGTATACACAAATTATAACTAGTCTAGTGAATTAACGATACTTGTTATATCATAATTGCGTGGTACAAGAGAAGGTTAAGGGCGATTTGCCAATGCAAAAAAATGCAAATTTGTTTTGACAATGCCGCCGTTAGTCCAACCGGATGACTTGACTCTTCGCTTACTTTTGACGATTTTGAGAATTTAGAATGTCTCGCAGATAGTCTAGTACTCCGTCACTGGCTCCAACCACTTGCAAAAGGTCGAAGACGATGTAGACGCTACCACCAGTAGACGAAGAGCCAGCCGGTGATCGTAGACAAGATCACAAATGTTATTAAAAACCTCAAAAGAGGTCTGCTCCAGGTCCATCAGTTCATCCATCAGTCATGGCCCAATCGGCCTCCTCAACTCGAGGTCGAGGGAAAGTTTACGAGAGGATCACCCTTAAGAGTCTTAAAAATCACGTCCTCGCTAACAGCTGACTTCTCGACGAACAGTTCGGATTAAAAAACACGCACTCAGACGTCCCGTACCAGAGTAGTTTCAGCGAGACATCGATCTGAGTTCTTCCAAAGCTCATCGCAGCGCTTCTTCGAGACAACACTCTCACACTTTAACCCACTGGTGAAAACGCAGCAACCTACGAACCGGACCAAAACCGAGTCATAACCTCGCGAACCTAAACTTTAGAGGGGCTCCGAGTATTAGTCCAATTGCACCGGACATCGCACCACACACCACAACATCACCCACTCGTCTTCGAGCGTGGTACCACCCGTACCGCATCGATCGCACCCTGTACACAAGGATCACCCGCTTTCCAGGGCGGTTCTTACCGCCCCCACCTTCCGACAACAGGTGACGACCGTCCAAGATTCATCATCAGACCAGATCAAGATAGGAGTAGGAAGACAGTCCAAAGCATAAGGCTTTAGACTGTCTTCCTACTGTGTTTAGGCCAGTTTGTCTAAAAACTCATCAATCATCATTTGATGATATGTTGGAGAAATCTGTCAAAGCTCTTCGACAAGAACTGTTTGATCTTCTTCCAAACTATAGAGGGTGGGGACGAGGAGAGAGGGACTCACAAAACTTTTGCCAACCTTGTTCCTTCTTTTCGGGTTGTGGCATTGATCTTCTGGTAATAAGGATAATTCTCCATGCTCATGCACGCGGTGTAGTCTGATTCAGCTTTCTTACTTTCTTTGATACTACTGGTCCACTCTTCATCCCACCAAGATGGGATGAAGGCTTATTTTTAGCTGAATTTTTAATCGGGATTGACGATTGGGCAACAATATCCAAGTATTTTATTAATTCTGGTCTGGAAAATGGTCGTTACCATATGCCGCAGTAAGGACCTGCCAAGAAAAGGAAGATGCAAATTTGGAGAACAAATGGAAAGGTCAACTACACTAGGATTTACACGATAGGATTTAGCGAGTGGGAGACCCATCATTCAGAACACAAACATTTAACACGTCAAAAGTATCCAAAAATAGGTTAGAGATAGGGTCGGAGGAATGGGAATCCCACATTTGATGATGACAGTTAAAATCACCTAAAAAAAAACTTATAAGGGGGCCCGTTATGACAGAAGCATTTAATTCAGAATAATTGAAGATGTAGAATGAGAATGTAGATAGAAACTACGGAGAAATCGAACACCTTAGCTGATATTATATTAAAATTAGAACTGTGCATGTATGTGAAAATTTGATTGTTCTGTTAATGAGGAAGGCAGTGCCGCCCCAGCCATCATCTCTGTCATCCCGAAGACATGAATACCCAGAAATTCTAAACAGGGAACCAGGCTTAAGCCATGTCTCCGCGATGGCAAACAAGGTTTGATTTTTTATTAAGTAGGAAATTTCATGCTTTTTATGACGGATACTTTTATAGTGTAGGAGACTTGGACTCATCAAGAATGTTTATTTGTGTGGTGAGCTGATTCAGAGCATAAATGACATTGTTCGGTAGAGTATCGCTAAAACGAGTAGTAGATGTTAAGAGATTGATGAGATATGCCCATCCCAAGATTCAACCAGGCCATTGGCATAAAGCCGAACCGTTAGGCAAGACAGAAGGAGGATTCGAAACAATTGAATGATGGATTTCTCCATCATATGAGTTACTTATAGTACTTCTGGGACTTAGTGGGGAAATTACCGTTTTTGTATGAGATGGTCTGCGGTGGATGAGAAGGCAAAGAACAGGTGTTTTGTATTGGTTTTGGGTGTTGAGGTGGTGTAATGTTAGTATTTGTTGCTTCTGTATAGGATTTTCGAACTGAAGGGAACCCAGCAGACGCCTCATTGTAAGGAATGTTTCTTCTGACATCACCTGTTTTATTGACTTCTGTCTGTGGTGTTCAGGAGTTCCTGTTCGTTGCGAAGTATGAGCCAGAGCACCAGAGAGAAGTAGCATTAGCCACATTAACATCACAGCTTTCCCCTGTATGCTCACCAGCACAACAATAACAGCGAGATTTCGACCGGCATTGGGTCTGAATATTACCAAAGCGACAATACTTGTGACATTGTATTGTTGGCATCTGATAAACACCGACCGGCAAAGAGCTTCTAAAAGAATATATTTTTTCAGGAAGTTTTTGTCCCTTAAATGTTAACACAACTGTGAGTAGGGACCCAAACAGCTGTGTTTTCTTGAAATGTTTTACGGTTCATAGACCTAGCTTTAATTACGGGGCCACAGTTATCCGGATATTCAATAGACTGGACCAGTTCCTTCATGGACCAATCCACGGGGATATTCTTAACGCCCATCTTAATTATATGGAATGTTGGAATGGAAGGACAAAATTGATTATCGGCAATGGACACTAGAAAAAGGTTGGCATGGAGTTTCGATTTAAATTCTGCAGATATTTTGTTACGTCCAAGAGATTTGACAACATCTTTCATGATTCCAGAGATATCATTTTTATATAAGAATTGGGCAAATTTAAGTGGTCGTATTGTGGTACCAGCTGAGGGGTCAGACTCATTCCTAACATGGATTATAAATAGTGCTTTGTCATTATCGTCATACAAATATTTACAACCAGAAAGGAATGAGGGACATGTGAAGGTATGTTGAATGGATGTAGAAGGATCCGCATTAGTTTTTTTAGGAATAATGATATCCATTGGATCACAAGGGCGATTACTACCCAATCTTGTATTTTGCTGGGCAGCTTTTTGTGACTGGAGGAGGTCCTTTCCATCAGGTAGGTCGGAAGGTGGATTCGGTGGAACTTTCTTCATCATTGTAGATTCTCAGCAAAGAAATTTAAATTACTACTTATGGAATTAAAATAACCACCAAAAAAACAGAGAATTTTAGTAACATATACCACAATCTTATTTCACGAATACGTGCGTCAAACTAGACCGCGACCAGCAGACCAGTCACAAATACTGTAACTCAATATTTTCCGAAAATATTTTTATATAATATAATTTTTTGACAGCAGTCAACAAATCCATTGCTCCTAGCACACCTTTATTTAATATTTCCTTATCATCTTTCAATCCCTTTTGTCATTACATACAAACAATAGGTTACACTGACACCATAAAATTTTAGAAATTAGAATTTCTGCACAAACAATTGCAATGTATCCATAGAGCTTTGAAACAATTAAGACAACCATTAGAAGGATTGCTCTCATACTGATTTTTCCTCTTGGCTTTATTCCTGAGCGTCATAAGCTGTTTAACAACAGAAGTAATCCAAGATGTAGGAGTATTTTTTATCTTCACACATCCTTTCTGAGTATAGTGCTCACACTTTTGACTTAGGTTGTCAACATATGGCCACTTCATCATCAAGACTGACAATATAAAATATGATATACAGATATCTTAACAATTATGCTTACCTGCTTCCTAATTACAGACTCAAGTTTGTTGCTTTAGATAGGTACTAATATTTTTAAAGGAAATAAATGTTCAGACTTAAAATTAAATATTCTTGATAGTACCTACTTATTTATATAACATTATTGAGTAATCATAGAAAAGCTTTATTTAAATCCTGGCACCATAAAACCATAATCAAATCTACGAATTAAAGTACTATACAAGAGCATTTAGGAATGAAATTTGACTCATAGATCCACAGAATACTAAATTAGTTAAAAAAAAATTGTCCATATATATTTCAAATGTAACAAATAGCCACACAATATTTGAAATAATTGGTAATTTAAGTATAAACTAGAATATTTAAATACTTAAATAAAGAAAAAGAAGTCCTAATATGGACAAGTGGCTAATCATGTGTTAACATGCTGATATTTGAATTTTTTTTTTTATATAGATAAAATTGTTAACATCAAATGAAATAAAATATCATTTGATGATTACAATTTTTATGAATATTAATTTTTATGGAATTTATAAAGTACTTCTAAATAAATTTTTTTTTCACTAAATTTTCATAAATTTTCAGTATAATACATATATATCTTCAGAATCCAAACTAGATCCTAAGTAATATTCCCATTCTAGACCGATTAGGGTGTTTTACAACTTCAAGCTTTGCTAAGTTTTAAAACACCAGATAAGATTTGCTAAGTTGTAAAAGACCGATTAGGGTGTTTTACAACTTAGCAAATCTTATTCCTTTTGCCTCTCTATCCCATATCTATGTGATATCATATATATGTGATATAAAAATCCAAGTAATAATGAGGACTACTGAGTCTTAAGAAATAATTTAAACAAAAATGTGTTAGATACACATCTAACAGAACAATATTCTAGTCCTGTTAGTATTCACAATACCAATAAACTCACTAGTCTGTACCTTACATAATTCTAGGAAACATTTGTATAATAAGAGCATAGTTTAGATGCTGTAATATAATATAGTTACAGTATATTCAGACCTTACTTGAACATTTTGATGTTTGAGAAATAAAAACCTTAGCTGAGAATCTAATCCTCTGTTATAAAGGTAACCTTCATATTAATATTCAAAACCTTTTTTAAATAGAAACAAGTGTATTTGAAAAGTATATTTGGTAAAAAGCTGGAATGAAACAATAAATGCTTAAATTTACAAAGCAAATCCAGCAAATTAATTATTTAAAATATATACCATACATAAATTTTTTAATAATAACAAAATTATGTTTATAAATCATAAACCGGTATTCCTAGTATAACTTAACAAATAATAATTCTTAAAAGAAATACTTAAATGAACAAAATTATGTTGTCAAAATTGTGTGTTTTAAGCAAAATTACTAAAATAGCATTAATAATAAATCTTTTATGTCATGGTTCCAAACACTGGGTTGTGTCTGCAAATACTTGGTCCATACTCCATGTAGGCCTGTTTAGTGTGACAGACTTGATAAAACTCAGGTGTGGAGCCCAGCAGGCTACCTCCAAACCATACTGCATACCGTTGCATGTTGTGAGATATAACTTGAACATCTATTGGCTTAGGTGTGATACGTCCCTCAGACAACATAGTTGACAACTTAAGCCTTGCATCAACTGTACGCTTAATATCTCTTTGCAGTCTTCTACCAAAATCTCGGAACATTGTTGAACCTCCAGAGAGAACAATATTTCCATACAAACCCCTCCTCACATCAATGGGACATGATTGAATAACTTCATCCACCATCTCATTAAGCGGTACTGTGAAATCAGCATTAGAGAATTCCGGATGGAAAAATATTTCTGGTCCTAAAAATCTTTCATATCCAACATCAACAGAGAAAGGATTTTTAGTTATTGCATTGATACCTGTGTATTTTTTCATCCATTTCCCAGGATCTGAATCATACTTTGCAAACTCCTTTGCAATGTCAGGACATATGTAACTGTACCTTTCTTTTATGGCTTTTGCTGTCTCTAAGCTTTGTTCTGGTGGGATGCCCACTTCTCTTTCACGAAGAAGAGATTGTATAAATGATGTAATATTCCTACCAGCAATTGGAATGTGTTTGATACATGACCCAATGACATATCCCTCTGCCACTGGTACAATGTGAGTAACTCCATCTCCACTGTCAACCACAATACCCGTAAATGTGCGTTTTGCAGATGTACGAGATTTCCACGAGGCGGCAAGCGCAAGAACAGCTTGTACGGCTATGTACAATCCAGGAACATTAAACGATTCGAACATTATTTCGGCCAAGTATTCTCGATTTTCGGGCGTATTTAACGGTGGTTCGGTAAGCAAAAAATGATGGTCTTCGGGTTCCGCTCTCAAGTACTTAAATATGCACTGCTCAATATATCGTTCCATGAGATCCCAGTCTTCAACTAAGCCATGGCGTACTGGATATTTAACCGAATAACCAGTAGCTTCAAATGCTTCATCGCCAATAAAAAAATCTAAATCTTCAACTGCTTTAGTCATACGCCGAGTACTTTGATCGCCAACTTTAGCAGTTTCCTTTATCGCTATGGCTGACGGAATGATAAACTGGGGCTCTTTATTACCGGCGAACCCCAGCTTTGTATATCCAGTCCCCACGTCAATAACACAAGCCGGTAAATGGTCACCCATAGCTGATTTTATTAATACTCTTTAAATAATTTACGATTAAACTAACGATTAAATGGGTGCGGCGAATTGACACTACAAAATATTTTAGTACTAAATTCAGAAACCAGTCAGTAACGTATGACAAATGCTTAATGTCAGTGAAAAGATGATTAATGTAAAATACGTTCCAATTCTTGAAAACATTTATAGATTTAGAAAAGAGAGGAAACTCGGAGGAATAAATATCTGTTATATTTTAGTTTTTTTAAAAAAAGTGTATTAGTTTTTTAAGACAGACTGAGTTATTTTAATGCCTAATTTGATGTTATTTTAATATGTCTAATTTACTCATTAAATGTGATTGCGACGTTTACAAAAACTAACAATTGTGAGTAGGATACATGAAGTTTGTTTGGTTGTGTTCTCACCTGCCAAGAATGTAATGGTCAAATTTTGACGCCGTTACCTATTTTTTATTCGTTCATCTCGTACCCCGAGAATAGTCATCAATTCATATATTGTTTATTCTTTACAACTATAACTTAGATATTGTAAGCTCAACACGATTTATTGCAATACATTCTCCCAACTCAGTGGTTATTTATATAGCATCATCGATTTTGCGTGTCTCGTCAACTCTAATATAAACATGAAGAGATCATTGATCATTGGGAATAAAATTCTGCAACGATATATTGTTTTTTTTTATTAGTATTCCCTAAAATCAATGTTATACAACCAGTTTCTAGATAATTATGTAAAATCAGGCATCGGGAAATGCTTATACCCATAATAATAACTAAATTTATACTCAGTCTCGGCCTTTATCCCAATCAGGTTAAATAAAGATAGCAACATTAATTTACAAGTTTTTCCTAGAATTTTTAAGCGCCAAATGTGCTAGTTGTACACTTTTAGTGTTTCTACATTAGCAAAGGTTGGCAGTCAGTGTTCTATATTCATTCGTCATCCTCATGAAGCATAACAGTTCGGCGGCACTTGCGATTTCCATCCACTCCCGAATGTTGCGTATTAGGATGTGCATAGTAGATTTCTTTCTACGACCGACGACCCTTCTTCCGGCAACTTTCATCATGATTACTTGCAGGAGTTCATATCTCTCGTGCCTGAACACGAATCCAAGGTATGCGATGAGTTTTGAGTCCAGCAAATGACCAACATACGCCTATATTCCCACATCTCCCAAGCTTCTTACATCTTCTTTACTAACTCACACCTCAAATCAGTACAGGGTAGTATTGGCCAGATGTTGAATACGCAAAGAGACCAGCATGCGGTAGCAGAGTACTTTTTAATTGCAAAAGGTACTTCGAGCTACTTCAATCCGATTCATTACCTGTTGATCGCTGCTCCAGGATTCTTTAAGTATCATATTTTGCACCCTTACAACTTTTTGGCCCGCAGTCATCATAACTATGTCCAGGTATGTCACTATGACTACGTAGTACTTCGTCTTAGATATGTTTATCCGCAGACCAGCTTTTTACTGCACCTGTTTACACAATGTTTTTGCATATCTTTGGGAGACGATGCTTTAAGTACTTTATAGTCTGCATATATGAGATAATATACCGGCCATTAATTTTTACTCCCAGTCTAGATCTTGACAGCTACTGTTATGATTGTTTACGAATTTAAATTAAATAGTGCAGGGGTTAGGATACAGCCTTGTTGAACTGCTCTCTTAATTTCGACATCTCCAGTGACCTCTTTGCCAACTTGAAGCGTAGTCCGTTGTTTCCAATAAAAATTCTGGATGATACATTCTATACTCCATATTCGTCGGGCCCCCGCTCGCTAGTCTGTTTTGATAAAGCTGTAGCGGTCAAAAGACCAATAGCATCACACAAATTAAAAAAAATACATTCTATATGTTCTTTCCATCTAAGCCAATATTACGTAATTTTGCAAGTAGACGTTCATGAAACACTCGAAGTAATACCAGGCTTGCTTGGAATTTTGTAAATTTCATCATCTAGACTGGATTTTCCCCTTTTTAAATTTTCTTAGACCTTTTGTTTCTTCACCTCTAGGTTACAATACTTTCAGGTCACAATATACACTACTAAACTTCGAAAGTCATCGGCAAAGTTTGACCAGATGTAATGTTACCTTAGTTCTTTTTCTTAGTAATATCCAATATTTCAATCAGTAGAAGTCAAACTAAAAACTAAGCAGCGATCCCATTGGCTAAATTGGCTATTGTGTCATAATACAAATCACACTAAATAGCTGATAGCGCAATGTGCAATAATCAAACAGTAAACTCCCTCTCTACCATGATAAGGTTTATAAGTAAATTAAACAAATTATTTATAAAGCAAATAATCATTATTTATTGTGACCTGTTACTAATAATATATTTACACAACATATGTATATGTATATGTATATATATATATATATAATATATAATTTTATATTTATATATTTATATATAAAAGGAATGTAGCTGCAAAATTTAATAACATTTTTACATTGTGAAAATTGAAATGGAAAAAGTGAAATACCAAAAGGAATTAATCTAAATTTCCATTGTTAAATAAAAATCGGAGTTTAGACTAATACTACTATATTTTTAATCAAATTAAAAATAGAGTTATCAAAATATTAATCTTAATTATTACTTCTTTAAAGTTCGGGATTCTCAGTTATTTTATCAGAACATATTCACAGATAAATTTTATTTTTGATGAAAGGAAAACTTTTAACGTTTATTGAAAATAAAAACATTTTATAGATAAAAAGAATATATAAATAACAACTCATCTACGCTATGAATTGGGCGACATAATACTATTATCTTTAAAAATAAACAATGATAAAATTTAAATATTCATACTAAAACTGTGTACCTGAGTCATTAAATCTATGGCCTACTATAATTTCTAAATAATTAAAAATAAAATGCTATTGGTTATTACTACAATAAATTTCCACAACAAATTATAGTAAGGATAACTTGTATAATTATAATTTTATCAGAATAAAAACTACTTACATGTGAAACAAAAAATAAATTAGTAATAAAAATATATTATTTAATGTTTGATCAATTAGGTCAATATCAGAAAATATAAATTTCAAGCATAGCAAAAAAAGAAAATCGTGATAATATTAAGCAATTTTAACAAATGCAACCAGTTGCAACAATAATGCAGTTGCACCAAATTTTCTGACCACATTTTAAAGGCATCAAGTATACTTAAACACCAATTTTTAAAAATACTAATATCAGTATCTTAGTTCAGACTTATTATTATATAGACATAACCACATCATTACTTTTATACAATAACCAGCTTTAATATAGTCTCTTTGATCTAAGGCGGCATAGCTAGATCTCTCACCACATTGCATAATCGGTATCGTCCATGTCGAAAATAGTGAAGAAGCCAATTATGGTCAAATAAACAATTACATTGCCAGCTAGAGTCAAATAACACGCGCCCCACATTATCTGAAAAAAAAAAAGTTAAATTTGGACTGTATTAAAGTGTAGAGGGGATATAAAAGATACGACAAATATGGAGGAAAACGAGTGCGACGGTTCTTAAGATGAACTTCGCTCCGGCCACTCTTCTAACCCTACCCCATCTTATACCACAGAGAATGTGGCTCTGGGTAATTATTAAAAGGTAGTTCTAATGTAAAAAATACAACTAAAAAGAGACAGCGCTTTAAGAATTTTCAACATTTTCCATGTCCACCGTGGACCACCGTCAAAGGTCAGCTGGGTGCCGAGAATGCTTGAAATTAAACAAAAACGAGTTGAGTGTGCTCGTGAGTTTCTGACCTTTGAAGCTCAAATAAGGGTGCAATTACTGACAGAATTGGCACTAAAGATAAAACGTCCGATCATTGTGAGTCTGAGTTGGTAGGAGTACATACAGTGGCAAAAATAGGGTGCCCGCCTTCAGGAAAATCAGGGTTCAGTTGATGGTTGATATTTTAAAGAGTAACATTAAATAAAAATAAGGAAAATTAAAAAATTATGGGAAGCTTACAAAGAGTGTGCTGCTTTTACATGTCGCAAACGCACCAGTTCATACAAGGACGACTGTTAATTGTCCCAAAAATAACAAAACAAGTTAGAGGATAAATATATTGAAACCCCTTCCCACTCATTTCGCGAATTTTTAGACCTCCCCTCGTAAGTCACTTCATCTTGAACTTGTCTCTTTTACACAACATACCATAAATACACAAAAAACAAGTTAATGCAATATCTTGTTTAATGTGAAAATTAACACTACATTGGACACTATTAATTGCTGTTACAATAGGCATAAAAAGAAGCTGAAAATAGATTGCTTAGTCTTAGATTATTGGATACATTTAAATTATAATACTATTAATAACACTATTTATATTATTCAGTATTTTTGAGATCATTTGTGGTTATTGATCTCCATTGCATTAATTAAGGTTTTATTTTGATCAATTAAAATTACCATATAATTTTGCAGTTAATACACATTCATAAAAAACTCTGAGCAACAAAGTTCGTCTAGTTCCTAACCAAAAAAAAAATCAATAAATGAATTAAACTAGTTTGTAAGTTCTGGGATGAAATATAATTTAAATTTGATTAATAAATTAGGTGAAATTCTGGACTAAAGAAAGCTCATTTTTGTTCATTTTGAAACACAGCAATCCTTTAAAGACTCAGTGCACAATATTATAATTACTAATACTGCGATGAATATTGTATGATATTGTTGTTGATGTGATGTTGACCATACAAACGATCATCATGCATGACAGAAAAACTAATATAATTAAAGATAATATGGAGTAACAAATCTTTATTCCATTCTATGTTAAAGATGAACAAAAATGTTATGCAGAAGACACAAGATGAGGCAATACAAAGATAACTCATGAAGAGGAAGCTGGTTCGTAAATATATGCAACCCAATGTTAAATGTCCAGTCCATGAAAATATGATATTTTAATAATTAGAAGTTTTGGTTTGTACCAAAACTGATGAGTTGTGATCTTTAATATAGTGGTCTGTGGTAAATTATTCTGTAGCACCCAATATTCTAGACAATGTATATCCAGTCTTAGATTTCGATATGAATCCAAGTCCACTAGAATGTCTGAAGACAATAGTAAATGGGGAAATTGTATCAATTTTGACTGTCTTACTGAGGATTTGTTACTAATATAGATTCTGACGATGAGTCTAATATATAGTTCCATAACACAATTAAATAAAGTGGAATTTTCCGCAAGTACTTTTCATTTGATTTTATGGTTCTATCA
Source organism: Teinopalpus imperialis (assembly GCA_029286865.1). Lineage (NCBI taxonomy): Eukaryota > Metazoa > Arthropoda > Insecta > Lepidoptera > Papilionidae > Teinopalpus > Teinopalpus imperialis. The sequence goes on from JAGSMU010000034.1 coordinate 4,552,060, forward strand.
ATTTAATATACCTAAATCCAACAGGGATTACATGTTAATATATGGTGTAGGAAAGATGCAGCTTATTGAGCACAATGTTAATGCAAACACCTTTTCAACATACTGTCTATTTGTAACCAAATTTGCACATGAATACAAGTACATTGTTAAGATATAGATATAGCTATCAAGGGCAATGCATCTCGTCAAAGCACTGTTGTGAAAAGAGAAAAGGTTCAGACCCATTAAGATTTAAAAATTATCTACAGGAGATTTATTGTTGACCTTTTCTTCCATCATCACATAATTTTTAGTAATATTAATTTATAGTAAACTTTAAAATAAACTGTATTTTGCAATTGTTCATATTAATAAAATGTATTGAGGCTTGATTTCATACTAGATAAAGTATTTTGGAAGTTTTTAATATTTTATTAGCTGGACATATATTATTAAAGATTGATGTGACATTTATAATTCTTTATATATTATTTAATAGTCTAAGAAATATTTTTTCCTAAATATTGGAGTTAATTTGCATTAATTGCATTGAGGCTTGATTGTTTGACTTGAGACAAAAAAAATTGCAAGACTTCCATTATTATAAGAATGGCACTTCAACTTCTTTATCAAAAAAATTTATTACGAATAGAAATGACATAAGGCGACAACCATAGTTATGTATAGAAAAATGTGATCTTGAAAATTTACTAACCACAGCAGCTCGGGCCAGCACAATAGGTAGTGCGAAAGAGCTAACAATGATGCCCATGGTAATAAAGATTGCTGTCTCCATGCAAGAGGAGTTTGAGCCTCCTGTACTATCAGTGTGGCGCCGCGCAATCATTGTTGGAATTGGGCACAAAATATAGAAAAGTACTACAAAAAATGGCCACCATAACCTGAAATATAAAAGATAAGTACTTAAATTGTGATTAGAAAAAAAAATGATTGGGTATATCCACTCATTCATTTTCAAAATAGTTTTCAGATAGTTAAAAGTATAGAGAATACACAGGTTCTGTTTTCACATTTCTTCTTGCCTTTATGTCATAAATCCCTAGCACATATATACCATCAGGTGAATTTTGTGCTTATTAACTCTTAATATTATAAAAAAGGTTATATTTATTTATAAATATTCAGTTTTAAAAGTTAGCATTTGATTCCTACAGGAATCTTTTAGTTCAATATTAAAAATTAAACAATTTATAAAAACTGTATTGTCAGCAGATCCTACTTTGAAATTGTTTGTTGGCCTTTTTCATTCATAAGCCTGGCTTTGTTTGTAAGTTCTGTGTTGCTGACACTATCAAATATCCTTGAATATTGAACCTACGAATCTATGCCCCTTACATATGAAGAGAAGGAGGAGAATGAGTGAATGCCTCTGTGTTTGCTTGAATATTATACAGGACTATAATATATTCTGTGATCTTCTAAGAGTTAACAGAAGATAAGGCCATGTGTGAAATCAGTCAGAATAATATGCTTTCATCTTAAAAAATCAAAATGTGCTTAATAATTTAAAACATAATATAATAACACAACTAAAAATATTTATTATATTAGCTATCGATCCTAGCATTATTCATACATTTTCATTTTATTAACGTAAATTAGAGAATTAAACAGTATCTATGGCCATCTGATAAAAAATGTATAAGGTTCTCTACCAATGTGAAATCATTTTAAATTGTTTAAACCAGTACAAGGGATAACCACATTACTTTGGTATAAACAAACCAACAGATATCCCTATTAATTAAATAAGTGTAGAAACCATTTACAGATTAGATGTTTTTACTTTTTCTGTATTGTATTTTTTGATTAATACTTACTTAAACTGAGGCAGAGCACATGCCAGTATAACAAAAGTCATACCAATGGAGCCAGCAAATGCAAGAGAAACCAGACTGGAAATTAAAAAAAATATTAATACCTTGATTTTTAAATCAGACAAATTTGAAAGGTGTAGTTTAAATGGTGTAAAGAAAGCTTAATATAGTAAAAAAAATCATGATATAAAGAAAAAAATTGATAATTGTCAATTTGTCACCTCCAAAATAAATCCAGTATAGTCACCATATCCACTATTAAACAACACATCTATGGTGGTATACTTATAAACAATGTTAAATTTCTTTAGTGTGATATGAATTTTTATTTCTTTTTCTCAAAATTAAAATGTTTCTGCAGATTTAGTCCATTCAAATAATTTTTAGGTAATTATTGGTACCCTATCATTTTTTTAGTGACCAGTTCATGTCTCTAACACCATACTAATTGCCATTCAACCAGGTTTCCTCATATTTATCCTGGTTGAGATTTCAAAAATATTCAGGTGAACAAACAAAACTGGTCACATATATTTTTGTTTTGTAAAAACAAATGTTCAATGGGAAAGATTTATTTGAAATTAAAATCAAGAGTTTCTAGTCTTAGTCTTGCTTACTTTAATATGAAAATATATTATTATACAAAGCATCAAACATTTATAAATTTTCTTGGTTATCTATATGCAGTTTTATATTAATCCCATAATACAATGGAAGCAAACATTGAGCTGTTCAATGAAACAAAGACTACATTGCCTATGTAACAACAATAATACACACAAGTTATAATGTATAGTTACTTTGACCTTAGTATTTTTAATTCACAAGTGACATGCTCTGTTATATATTGATTTTTGTACATTAATGTTAAATGATGCATATCTGTTACAGTTTTTCTGGCACACAAATTGACATAAATCTGTAGGTAATGGAAAAGTCAAATAGGGGATTTGCTCTGTATCTTAAATTTATTAAATATTTAAATCACAGATGTGCACTTACCCTTTTGGAATCGATGCAAACAACATGAAAAGAAAAAAAAATCTATTAATTCCATATAATAGTGACAAACTGTTTGTAAATATAAGGTATGACTCATACTAAAAGCAAAAATGTCGATTAGAAAAAGTTGTTAGTGTTTATATTTCTCCATAATTCGTACCTTTGATTCCAGCCATTGTGATTGAAATTAAAATTAGGATATCCTTATCTTACATCAAATAAAATCACAAATGATTATATGAATGACACACGAATGCGACACAAACTTCAAAACGTCACACTTTTTTTTAATTTATTTCACGGCCCTAGTTACATACTTTAATAAACTTTCTAAAAACTTTTAGTACTGTATCATAATTAACTCTTTATTTAATATAAAGCTTGGACTAGCCAAGCTTTCCCTTTCCTCAGTAATAACTTCAACAATCCTCAATTTAATCATTCAAATTGATAACGAATAGTGTTTCTGTTGGTACTTTTTTATGTCTAAGCTAGTTCGTTTAAACTAGTTATATAATAAATCATCATCATCATCTCACTAATATCATAAATGCGAAAGTTTGTATGGATGAAATTTAGCACGGACATAGATTATAGTCTGGAATGCTACTTTTTTACTAAATGCAAAAGTTTGTATGGATGAAATTTAGCACGGACATAGATTATAGTTTGGAAGGCTACTTTTTTGAGGGCGGAAGTTAGTAAATTTTTTTTATTAATTACAAATGTACAGTATGTACATCACAGTGTACCACTTACCACAAAAATAAAAGTGTGACATTTTTTATTTAAAAAAGAATTAGTCTGAGTCTGGTAACGAAAGCACGCCTTCCACTAATTTGTCATAATTTTTCCTTAATAAGCTCTATACACGTATTAATATTCCATTTTATATGTTGCTTTATAGCGGCCCATGCCATTTCAATGGGATTGAGGTCTGGGTGGTATAGCTGTAGTCTTAGCACTTGGTGATTTTCTTCTGCTAGGATTCCGTCTATGTGAATGTTTTAAATCTTTCCTTGATAGCTTTTATTAAATTGTACAACTGGGGGCTTTAGAAATGTAGCGTCTAGCGTCTGCTTTTTCGAATTTGAGGTTCGCGCGAGATCCCATTATTTATTATGGCGTGATGCGTTGTCGACTACCACAACGGAATTAGGTGGTAAGTTGGGCATTAACTGTGTTCTGAGCCATTTCTCGTAGTTTTCATAATTCATATTGTCGTGGTAGTCGCCTGATTTAGTAACGGTTTTAGAAATAAGCAACGCGTTCGGTTTAAGCCCAGTTTCAGATCCTGCGTGGACAATGACAGCTCGCTGGCCTTTAGACATCGGTTTTTTATGCCCTAAGAAGTGTCATCGGTCCAGGCTTTTGGAGTAGAGTGTGATGAATCTACGTAGTATTAATTCACATTTCATGGGACTTATAGGTTATCCTATAATTTTAGGTCAAAATTTAAAAGCGAAATTTAGTTTTAAAAAGTGTGAGAACTTTCATCAGTTTATTTGTCAAGTGAAGCAAGTCATGTAAGCCAAAATATAAAACCGAATCACGCATTCAAATTCATTAGGGTTTGTTAAGCTTGAAGAGCGCAGCGTGGTAGACCGCTTAAGGCAGGATAAAGGGACACTTTTACAATCATACTTTTTTTAGAACACTCAGCCGGTATCTTTATTTATGGGTAACCAGCACAAGGGTTTCCGGGAGGGAGTTTTGGCTTGAACCCTTACCCTGTTTCGCGAGAGCGTCTGATTCGAGGGTGACCAAGAGGGCCGAACATCGGCTCAGGCAGTTGCTGCAGACTAAGGATTATCTATATCGTTTTTATTATTAACTTGTGGTGGTACACCACTTCGGAATGCGAGGGCGCTGCAGAAGACGTGGCGCAAGAAACTCTAGCGACGCTTCTAGCATTATTGTCTGGTGAGAACCGGCTTACGTATGCGTATGTGATTATGGGTCGGAAGCGTCATGACGCAATATGTGTCCGAGATATACGATTTTTCATTTATTAAAAGTCTGCATAACCTTCAGTCTTATGCCGATTTATTGGAAACCCTTCGAGACTTGCTGGATCCAGCTGACGCATGCGACATTAGCACCTCATCTCAAATGCTTCGAGGCACCGCCTTGTGTCTTTTTAATAGTCTAAAAGCCTCACAACGGTATAAGACTATTGACCATATGTAGCAGAGCCTTATGCCACTGATTCAATATCTGATCTTCTGGTCTTTTTATTATAAAAACTACGTTGTTATCGTACTGTTTACTAAATATTTAGTAATTGAAATCGTCCATAAATCAAACTATCGAAAATCTTTAAATCAAATATCATATGTAATTAATGTATTAATTCATCAAATGTAATAATCAGTGTGATTATTACATTTGATGAATTAATCATATTAAAAAAAAGCGGTCCCATTGGTAAAAGAAATTTAACTAGTATACCTTACAACGCTATATTATTTTGATATCAGTCTCACTCTAACAACTATCGATTGACACCTGATGTTGACACGAGCAAGTGATAAACGCTAAAATTGAGACTACTGCAATTTTCGGCTTATTTTTAATAGGTTGTATATGTAGAAAAGCGGTAATAAGTTTAAATAAATATGGATGATGATGCAGAAACTTATAAACTTTGGCGTATTCGTAAAACTGTTATGCAGGTACTATTTTAAGGTTATATAGTTGCTTGTAAATAAACTTAAATTTTAATATTATTTAATTAATGTACACTGAATATATTTGTTATTTACAGCTGTGCCATGATCGTGGCTATTTAGTAACACAAGACGAATTGGATCAAACTTTAGAGCAATTCAAAGAACAGTTCGGGGATAAACCTAGGTATGGATATAACTCACCCAAATATATTTTTGTAATTCTTGATATATTTATTGATTTGTTTAACTTAATTTTTTGGTTCATAACCTGCATTTTGTTGGCTAACTTTGTGAGATACGGTATTAGTGTCTATGTAATGTCAAAATCATGTAAAACATTAGATTGATATATTTTAATTTTAACTTATGACATTTAGTTGTAATTGTCATTACTACCTATCTTCATCCAATAAGTTTATATTTATATTGGAAATAAACTATGGTAATTTTACAAAAAGTATTATTGTATTGTATGTATTTCAAATATTTTTGTTTTGTCATCCTAATGTTAGGAAAATATAAAATAAATAATAAAGAAAATATACAATATAAATTTTAGTTAGGAAATGTTAAGTATGTTTAATTTCAATGTATGTGTTTACTGTTGATTTTAATGCTTAAAATTTCACTAAATTATACTAACAAACTGAGTATTTGGTGATATAGGATTCCCTCTTGGTGCAATTATATCAATGTATGGAGTTTAATATAAACAAATTGTTCTTTTTGCAGTGAAAAGCGCCCTGCAAGAAGTGACTTAATTGTTCTTGTTGCCCACAATGATGACCCTACTGATCAAATGTTTGTTTTCTTCCCTGATGAAGCTAAAATAGGAATTAAAACCATCAAGACATATTGTACTAGAATGCAGGAGGAGAATATTCATAGGGCAATTGTAGTAGTCCAAGCAGGTGAAGTAAATGTTATCATTTAAATTTTATATACAAGCACATATGATTAGTGAAAATCAAATTAATGATAAATATAAAACAATGCAAATATATTCTATTAAAATAAAGTCAGGGTAAGGATTATTTCTTATATTTGAATATTTTTTAATTAAAAAATGTATATACATTCTATATATATTCTAGTTTCTGTAAAATTACCATAAATTTTACTATTCACACAAGTACATATAACCTATTTCCTAATATATTGTATGTATTGATAAAGAATATATAAAACATAAAATTTTTCAGGAATGACACCTTCAGCTAAACAATCTCTGGTTGACATGGCTCCAAAATACATTTTGGAACATTTTTTGGAATCTGAGTTGTTAATAAATATCACAGAACATGAATTGGTGCCAGAACATATTGTATTAACCCCGGATGAGAAGCTAGAATTATTAGCCAGATAGTATCCTTTTTCATATATATTCTATGTTACTCAGGAATACTAAAAGTTTCTGGATATAAAATCTAAAATACTAATGCTTTAATCACCTTTTGTTGATAACAACCAGAAACCCTTTCTTGACTTTCGGTCACCAGTCCCCATCCAAAATTGTGCTAAACATACACAGAATTATGAGATAGGGCTTTATTACTTTTTTTTTATTTTAACAGAATCACCAACATGGAACTTGATTTGTCAAAAACTTGGCCATAGATTGCTAAATACACATAATAACAAATGCTAATTGAAGTCAGAACTTTCTTTTTGACTTAGACTACATCAAATATTTGTAAAAAAAATGAGTGTTTTCAACAAACAACAATTTTCTTAATTTAAATCTATTGTAATGCAGACATAAAAATAAAAAGAAAATTTACATAAAAAGAAAATAAAAAAAGCTGTAGAATGTTTTTTTTTATTAATTTTATAGATAGGGAGTACTATTTTAATGTTGTTAACAAGTGGCCAGTTCCAGAAACTTTTTGTTTTAAAAATATATATTACTCAAAACAAAATATAGCCCATTATGTATTCAAGTAATTAATGAATACTTTAAAAAATCATAAAATTATGATTATTTTTGAATGTGTATGTATATAGTAGAAAGTTGTAAATTGTGTAAAAATAACCAGTTGTGAAAACTGTTCATTTTGTTTACTAAAATTAGACAAACAAAAATTACAAATTAACATTGCATATAGAGTTCAATTTAATTCTGATTTTTGCATCTTTCGCCAATATTTTCTGAAACTGCTGTGAACAAAGTACACAAACTGGTTTCAATGGTAGTATTTTCAACAAAACTAGAAATCAATGTGACTAAAAATCTATGTGAAAGATGAATTACCAACACATTTTTGTCTACTTGATATAACATTTGAGTTACAGTATAAAACATTGTTATGGGTTCATAGACAAGCCTAATATGTGAATGCTTAACTTTGCTTATGGTTATTTATAAACGAAACTTATGGTATATTTATAAACGAAAGTTAAGATGTGCACTATTCTGTATTGAGTAGTTTATTTAGTATAGGTTACTAAGTCAATGAAATAAATTAGGATCTGCAGTATTATTTTGAACTGTAAAATGTGCCAATTATGTACTATGTCCTCGATAGAAATAGTAGAAATCTACCATAGCAACACCATTGTTGTCACATTTACTATTGGCAACTATAAGGAGTACCTAAGAGAATTAATTAACTTATTGGACGACTGTAAGTAGATTTTTGAGAGATAATATATTTTTTTAATACTTCAATCAGTAAATTAAAAGAAAACATGCTGATGAGAATTCAAGCCGGTGATCCCGTGGCGCGATACTTTGGGCTTAAGAGAGGACAGGTTTGTGTGTTTTTTATTATTATAATAATTAGCGTTTACCTTATTTAGCAATTTACCTACATTTTACAGTCAGCGCAGTGACACATTCTGACTATATTTTTCAGATAATGAGTGACACAGTAAGTTATGTTTTAACTCTGTAGGTAACAAACAAAAGTCATTCAAACAAACTTGGATTTTAGTTTTATGACCGCCAGTCGCTTCTAGTTGATCAGAAATTCTTATCTATTCCGATGTTGTTTTTGTAAATATTATAAGTTCTATCATAGCACAGTTACAATGAAGGATAACCTTACTAGGCCGAATTATGCATTAACTTTGAATAATAATAAAAATATATTAAAGATAAAGGTTTTCTTATATTCTACTGTAAGTCAATATATCTATACTATCAAAGGATCGAGATAATCCACTTTAGACTTTTTAATATATGTATGTATATGTAGAACAGTTTTCTCGTGAACTGCTCTCTTTACAAGAAAAAGAAACTATTCCATAATAGGTAACAGTTTCTGTAGTGCCTAATATTTATATATTGTTGCACATTATCTATACCTGTTTTATATTTCTATATATTTTGCCTTCGATTCCGTTACTGCCCCTTTGGAAGTCTTCATCAATCACTACGCAGCAATGCAGTATAATCAATTTTAAGCAAATTGTTGTAAATGTTATATTAAGTATCGTTCCATTTTCCAGGTGGTAAAAATTATCAGATCATCGGAGACTGCCGGGAGATACATTTCATACAGACTGGTTTGCTAAGTTTAGAGGTATAAATATATTCTATCTTAATTTAACTTTTTTTATTATATTCCTATTCAAATTCCTATTTATTTAAAGTATATAAGGTTTAGTTATAAATGTTTAATTATAGTGGTAAAAAGTTCTATCCTACCTAAAAAGTCTAAGTGGGGTCCAGCTTTCAGTATTTTACTCCACCACTACACACTGTTATCGGCTTCGGAAACCTTGCACTCCCTCGTGTCCCTCGACACTCCCATTTTCCCTCTGGATGTTTGACCGGGGAGGGAAAGTTGTAGGGCCAAGTTCCCTACGTGGTCAGGTGACCTTCTCTGTACGGGACCATACCATTGTAGACAATTGCGACGCATCTTGTCAGCATGGTCATAATTCTCGTTTTGCTGCCATACATAAGCACTGGTCGTATGATGGTGTCACAATACTAGTTACTTCTCGCCATTTTAGCCACGCTGCTAGCCGCACGCGTCGGTGCTGAATGCATTTATTCATTGCTTTACAAGTCTCCAGCGCTGCGCATCATATTACCCGGATATTTGTATTGATCTCACAGGATCCGATGTCCGTCAATAGGAATGTAACTGATGTTTCGAGGAAAAAAGTGCCTCTTGTAATTTATCACGGCTCGTAGTGCAGATTGGCTACATTGTCTACGTATGTAAAAGTCCACGCTGTTGATATAATGGGTCGGAGAAAAAGTTTTTGTATTGTGTGTATTTTATAAGTAAAAATTTGTATAATCGGTCAATCTTTATGCTATGCGAGTATACGAAAAAACACGGAACTTGTCATCACTGGTAATATGAGCACCTAGTTCGGTTTGGAGATGTAATCAAACGACATTGAGTGCTTGTATAAACGCCGAACGTGATACAAAAACGAATCAGAGTATTGTTTCTCTTTCTGTTAGTACTCGAATTTTTAGTATAATTGTGGAATAGTTATTAGATATTAGTTATAGTCGACGCATTTTAAACTGCGTCGTCGGGCAATAAATGTCATTGAAGGTAGGAATATGCACGCAATGCAACCCGTTATCGATACTTAGCTACCTGCGCACGCGGGGTTGATGCTTCATTCCTAGAAAAGATAAAAACGGCCCTTTTCAGAGCCACATTACGATCCATACAATTTCTTTATGATTACGTCTAAACAAACAGATAGCGAAAAATTATTCCTATTAATACTTAACATAATTTAGCATATCGATCGTACCTATCCCGTTATCGATATGCCCCTCTACAATTCTTATGCATATCACTACGCCTCTCCATAAGACCTGTAAGTGCGAGCGAGACAGCGTATACTATAGTTGATGAATATTATAGATATACATTATATATGAATATACTTAGTACGCCCTTTGTATTTTTTTTTTGGAAAGGTAAATGTAATAAAGTGTAAACAAAATAAAATTAATAAATAAGCCGCACATACGGTCTTTGCAGTGTAATATATAGGTGATTGTTAGGTTATAAGTATTGTTAATATCCAAACAGAGGCTATTAAGTTGTGTCCTACGAAAATACCTATTTAAAATTCTAGAATAATGGGATCCTTGATAAAACCAAAAACAAAATATTATTATTATATTTGCATAAAATATTGGCAGTTACGGACTTAAGGGCGTAAGCTTCTCAAATACGACGTCAAAAGCCAATGCGATAGGATTTGAAGAAGATTTGAAGCAGAATGGGGAAGTAAACTACGAGTGAGTATCGCCGTGTGCTGTGTGTATCCAGTGCAGTTGATGTCATCTGCCAATACCCGGAAGATATTCCTCTGTGTCAAGTGGATCAGGCAGACATTAACCGGTTATATTTTGTATATCTGTGTTACGTAAGGCTACTATGTATTTTTAGTACTTGTGCAGTGAACATATTTATTTAATCCAATGTATGTTTTCTTTTACTTTTCTGTTTCCATATTTCATTCTATAGCTCTACGGTTCCCATCATTGCACACATGTAATCTCCATATTCCTATTATTTTTGTTTCCCCTGTACACTAAAACATAGAATAATAGATTGAGATATTTCATACTGTCTAATTTCAATATCCTATAATTCTGTAAATTTTATAATTTATACGTACTTTATTAATAAATTACATATTATCTTATAAATATGTATCGTATTTTTAAAAAATATATTTAAATATAAAAATATATAAAAATGTATCAACACTAATACTGGCACAAAACTTTTAAAACAGAAAAAATGACACAAATAACTGGGTTTTCGGATCTAGAATCTGAGAATAGCTGATATTCTGTGAAGTGCGTGGACCCGAATAGTTCAAACTTGGATTCATCGGTTCAAAGCATTTTTTTAAAATCTTCTTCAGTCCAATCTCGATGGGCAAGAGCCAACTGCATCAGTTTTTTCTTGTTTTGCAGCCTTAGCCGTGATTTTCGAACGGAAACGCGACCATACAACTACGCATCACTCAGTCGCCGTCTTACTGTAGCCAATGCAAAATAACTCGGGTTTTGTTTACTTCAACGCGGATTTCTGGTGCTGTTAAGCGTGTATTTCGCTTGCTGGTAACAACAATGAAATTATCTTCACTAGACGTGGTAGCTCTCGACCTTCCCAAGCGTGGACCATCTTGAGAACAGCCTGTCTCCCTGTATCGAGTTTTTGTGCCATGAACACAAGTCTTCGATAACTTCAGTTATTAAGTAATCTCACGTTCGGATTTGCCTTCATTATGTAAAACAACGATGGTAGAAAGCACTTCACAGCTAATTTCTCGACCTTTTCCCATTTTATGACGTCTTCATTGTAGAGACTACAATTTTGGTCTAACTGAGATTGTTTGTGAACAAACCCAAGTAAACTTGGGGTAATAATGAGTCAGAAACACAGTGTTTTCAGGTGCTAAATAATCCTATTTATTGACCAATACGTAACAACGGCATAGTAATTAGTAATGAGGACATTATAAAAATATTATTACGACTCTACCACCTGGCTCTAGCGCAGGATTTGTCGGTGTTTGAAAACAATAGATGTTTATTGTCCAATATCTTGAAAGTAAACAAAAGAATGACTTCTTTAAATATTCGATACTAACAATAGAATATGCATATGTGCATTGCTTTTATTTATCCCATGGGATTTTATTGCAAGTGATGGATAATTATGTTGTTTATGTGCGGCCTTATACTTTTGGCCGGCAGGGTATAAACAACGTAACAACAGCGACGGACTTAGTTGGGCGTCACCGTTATGATAATCGCATCGTAATATTACCCACTAACAAGCTATGTACCATGTAAAAATGAATAACTTTCGTAAAATACCATTATGCTTATATGAAACGTTAACATGCGAATCGATTCAATATAACATTACATTATGCGAATGAAGAGGCAACTTTATTGATACATTGTTAGCTATTTGCACTTCACACATTTTCCGAGCATCGTTCACCAGACACCTCGCGAAACAATAGCGCCGTTATAAGTACAAATAGCTATAAAATGCATCAAAACATTAACTTCACAATCCAATTTTGTTTTTTACGAGTGCTGCTCGAATTTTGCGCTCTCGCGGAGATCCGGCGGGTATATGCTGTGGATAAGACGTTAGTGTTAGTTGGCTGAGGTTAAAAACATTAATATAATAGATATATATATGATATAAACATTAAGAAATCGGTAACCATTTTTCTAAAGGTGTATTTTATATTCGATTCGTATATATTGTGTAAATGACAATGGGAATAATTTAATGCAGAGTGCAGTAATATTGGTAAGTCCTTACCGTGTATTTTTTCTCATTGAACGTTATATATATTTATATTATTTATAAAATAATAATAGAATGTAACAAAAAAAATAAGATAACTGGAATAAAATAATATTTAGAATACAGTATAAAAACTTTTGCACGACTATGCATGCCAGTTAGCGATAAATGGTCATAATTGAAGCTTTAATATAACTTATATTATATAACCTATGTATATTTTTTATTTTACTTTACTCGGAGACTAGTTTTATTGAACTCAGATTCTACGTCGTGTAATTTCGTAGATCTATTCGAATAAAGCCATTGGTGCTTTAATTTTGAATGGAGTAATGAGATAAAGACATTATGAGTCGATAGCTTGGTGGCACAAAGGTTGGAATAACGACCTACGTGTGTAGACTCGCATACCAAGTGGCTCCTAGCCAGATCGCTTTCGGATTCTTACGTTTAAGAAAAACTAGCTCTAAGGTTCGGTGTACGGCGATAGGCTCATCAGGTAACACTTTTGGACTCTACAAGTTTTGGGTTAAACAGATTTAAAGATGGTTAGCACTTAATAAAAGTAACACGATCAACCTTATATAATTAATATAATATTTTAGTGGTAGAGCTGTTTGTTTTTAGCCGCAGAATGAATGGGTCAGCGTAACCGAGGTGGGATCACGCCCTCAAAGAATATCAGCGTGAAATAGTAGCATAACGCTGGCGTGTTTCGTCTGGTGAGTGCAGGCATCCGGAGACCTTTATTATTGGTGATGAGGCATTCCATCTCAGTCCTCAAATATGACAACGCATCTGAATTATGATTACTTGTCATGGATGTATGAATGTAGATGTCGTGGGCCGCAGGAACCACTTGCCATCAGGTGAACTGTGTGCTCTTTTGTTACTCTCAATGTAATAATAAAAAAAAACTTAATAGGATGTGATTTTTTGAATTTGAGATAACTAAAGTACGCATCGTTATAATGCCCCGTGCCTCTACCACAATTTTTTATTAGTTAATATTCGTACTTACAATACCTTCTCACGGAACCAATAGTTAAAAGTAAATTTTAACTTATTAATTATATTTAATAACTTAAATAAATGTATCAAAAATAAATAATGTTGCCTTCTAATTCAAATTTTGCAGTTTGGTAAAATTAACCATAAATCATCTAATAAAACAATAGTTGATAGTTCCTTTTCATATACACACTGATATAAATTACAAAATGTCGGGCCTCATTAAGCGTTTAATTGACAATTAATCATTCAAAATTAGGTCCCACATGATGTACTTTAGGTCAACCGCGGAATCTTTTCTATAAAACATATAACACCAGATGCGAAAGCCAACAATTTGGTAATACATCGAACCTTGGATGCAGCAGCCAATCTGACACTACGTCACTGTCAAAAATACACAAATAATGTTCTGCGCCTGAGAAGCGAACCTTGGATGCAGCAACCAATCTAACACTACGTGACTGTCAAAAATACACAAATATTGTTCTGCGCCTGGGAATACGAACCTAGCATGCAGCAGCCAATCTGACACTAAGTCATTGTCAATAATCTTGGGCTAACACCATTCATGAGGTTTTATTTATTTATTAATTTATTTGAAAAGATTTATTTTATTACGCCTATTGCATTGTCATTTTTTAATTGTATTATTTTATTGTTTCGACCCCTCATTGCCTTATTATTAGGCTTAGTTTATTTTACGATTAGTTAATGAGATAGGCATTTTTATTGTACGTATATCTATGTCAGTATTCCACAGAGCCACGGTACCTGGGTAAAAGGCGGTTCAATAGAAAATGTTTATGCATAATCAGTGACATATTCTTGTTAACCTATTCGTATACATTACATAAACACATCTTAGAATCGCCTTAACAATTTTACGATGTGTACTGAACTATTGCAGATATTGAAATTCTTTCGAAACTATTAATTTAAGTTAACAACTAGGATATATTTTATATTATAATCTACGTACTTTTCGCCTCCTATTTACGGGAATATAATGTCCCTTGTACTAAAGGCCAGAAGAAAATTGGAGCAAAGCGTGCTGTGTTTCGTCCGGTGAGGGGGAGAAATTTTAGAAAGCAATTTTGCCTTAGGTAAAAAATCTGCGTTATGGTTCTATTATGAGGATAAATATGGGTTGTCATGGAGATCAAAAATCGCTTATCATTATCGTTGGTTACCCATTTTTTAATTAAAAAAAGACCTTTCTTTATTATACAACGGCTCATATCTTCACGAAATTTTCAAAATTTTTGTATGACAGTTACGACAAATGTATGGTCATATATGTTAGGAGTTTTAAAAAAAGTAAATAAAATTTTAAAATATTTGACCTGCATGTCCTTTGTAGAGCATAAATATCCATAAGCCTTGAAAAATTTATTAAACGGTTTGAAAAACCTATCACCTTCGCAGAAAGCATCGGTCGGTCACGAATTTCGAGTTAGAAAGTTGAAAATTCGTGATTATACCGCTTTGCATCGCTTTGAATATTTAAATCCGACCGGTCTTGCGTTGCAAAAGCAATTAAGTATTTTGTCAGTTGAAAAGAATATAGAAAATCAACAAAGTGAGGGTATGCGTAACAGCGAAACTGCTTATAAATCATCGAGTAATGTAATATGACGGAAAACGTACTGCTCGTAGTGTAATACGAGTAGGTTGTTAATGTATTCGTGTTTTTGTGCAAATTTTAGAAGTCGACAGAGGAGATAACGCATTACTTGTTTATGAATTCTCGTCTTATGTCCCTGTAATAAGCTTATGTCGAATGCGGCGTTAAATTAGAGATGCGTAACTGTTTAGTGAAAACTCTTAATAATTTTACTTGGTTGGTTCAGATATAAATTAAATTGATGGTAGATGCAAACATGAATATATAATATTTGATTTAGGTTTAGTAGTTTACATATGTAAGTAAAAAAGATATGGCTTAGATAACATTGGTAAGATAATAGCATAAGTAACCATAACTTTGTTTTAAAGTGAAATTTTAAAATTCTAATAAGATCGCAAAACTTGTAGTACTGAATCTGAATTCTTTGAATAACTTGTTAATTTAAATCATAATCAGAGAAAAATTCTATAGAAATAGGCATAGTAACGAAATATAACAAGATTCTATGCATAGTCATGTTTGTTAGTTACTATTCAATCATATGATAATTAGGTCCTTTCCAAAGTGGCTTTCTTTGTAACTTGAATTTGCAAGTGTATCAGTACAACGTGTGTAACATACACCACGACTTCGTATAATTTAAAAGAGGATACAATACTGTAGTGAGAATACGAACGTTCCATTTTTATAACTCATTTTCCTGTTAACTACGGAACCTCAAAAAAAAAGAGAAATGATCAAAAAATTGTATGAAGGCAGCTGACTCTTCATGTTGATTAAACGCTTGCGACAGCTAAACATATATATTTAATTTCAGCTAATCTGTCGGTATCGATTTCTAAGTAAAGTTGAGCATCCGTTAGAACTTTAAATATTGTATTCGGATGTAATCGTCCATTAACTGTATAATTTTTTGACGCTGTTCTATTTCTCAAGTCTGTAAGGTTAAAGTAAATATATGGCTTATTCTAAATTTTCAACGGAAAGTTTAGTGAAAGTTCCATTATAATCGGTTACATAGTAATCGGACGTAGTATTGTATATAATTATTCTTAATGAGAACACAGTGTCGATGCGTCATTGTTTAGTTTATGCGATTGCAAGTGAAGATGATGCCTTAATAATTGTGCTTGTGTACTGTAGAGAGTGACCGAGTAATCGTCACACGCTACTTGTGATTGTCATTAGTGAAGAAATGCTAATTAAAATTTCGCCTTTTAACACACGCCTTTTGCAACATTGCAAAATGTTAACATGTGTAGATAAATTTAATTATTGATGCGTTACAAAATGTATGACATGATCGGTGAATTTATAAATGCCGTCTACTGGCTATATATTAGTCGTTTGCAGCCAGGAACCAGCAGTAGTAGTAGCAGTTATAAATTTATAAGAAATAAATATTGTCTATGGCTCTGATTTCGAATCCAAAAGCGATCATACTGAGAGCTCAATCACCTTGTTGGTTAATATGAATTATTTAAAAATATTTTTTATAACACTAATGTTCTTTTCTATTTCGACTGCTGTACAGGATTTAATATTATAGTGTCGTGCATTTGCGTTAACACATAGGCCCCGTCATCCCCTTTATTGTAAAGTAATATCGTTAGAGGCAAATACGGGAAATAGTATGAAAATCTTATAATGTTTGGACAGATAATATTAAAAATATCACGATTATCCAAAGCGAAAATATCACGAACTGCAATGGCATCTAGGGTGCAAGATATTAAATGGTAGACATTGAACAAGCGGATAATAAATATGACAATATTTTGATTGCTTATCGTCTATAAATATGGATGGTTGGCTTGTCTGCTACTAATTTTATAATTTCATTTAAAAATTCAAAGTCTTGGTAATACATAAAACATAAATAAAAATGTAGATCGCAACCATCGAAGGGCACAATTTTGAACGATTGACGATCGTCAAGTTGCGGTGCAACCACGACATTCGGTAAATAACTATAATGGACGAAGTCCGTACGAAGGCGAGATCCGACGTTCCGGAAAGTTATCAGAGCGTCCCGCGGCGCCTAATGACAGCAGGCGACGTGATTGAGCGCTGGGGACATCGTGGTTTAATAAAATAGTAGATATCTCGATGATAATACTTTCTATGCCATGAGCATGAACAAAACAAAGTTATACCATCGTTAATAATGTCTAAGAGCCTTGATCTATGCCACATCGTTTTCAGTCTCTTCTTTATTTGTGGTTTATTTCAAGGCTTAATTAACCTGAAATCTACCCGGTTATAAACATAACCTCTATGAAGATATAAAAGTCGGCATGCAACTTATTTCTACTTATTCTTTCTTTATTTTTATTGTTTGAGTTTTCGCCGATTAAACCGACTACAACTTTTTTACTGCACAGTTGATTTACCACGTATTCAAATAATTGTATAAATTTTAAAATATCAAACGGTCATATACAGTGTCTGATTTAAAGAATAAAAAAGTTGTCCAATTTTATAAACATCTATATCAAATGTTTATAAAAGTATTTGCAGATCTTTGGAATACGTTTGTGGTGCCAAACTTTTAATATAAACTAAATATGAAATACGTTAAAAAACACCTAAACAGATTTTGAATTAATTAGCAGTGTTCCAACATTTTATTACAGCAACAGCTTATGCATTATATTTGTGTTGGTCATTATATTTGAATACTATAAATTTAATTAATCTAAGACACTAAATTTTAGAAGTATATTTTGTTCCACTTTTAAAAGTAACTTTATCACTGCATATGAATGTTAATACCGTTATGGTCAGACTAAAACTATCAAGTTGATCTTAAAATCTAAGTCTAGACTTAATCAAGTTTTCTTAGAAGAAATTTAAAATCTATGTCTTGTGTAAATTAGGGTTATTAAAATATACTTATGCATTTATATGATATTGGCGGGTAATAAATGATTCATTAAACCACGGCACCAACAAGAAAGCTTAATGCAGCGTATCATGCCTTTGAGTTTTACAGTAGACCGCACTGCAGTTAATTTTGATCTGTGTATTTTTTTATTATTTCAAAAATACAATTTATATATTACAAAAAAATAATACAGTATCTTTAAACCTAAATAAGGTTTGTCCAGACACTGCAAATAGATCATATCAAGGGAGAAAGATCACGTCCTTACATAATAGACTTTTAAAAGTTGGTACGGGAACACTACATAAAGACGTTTGATGCTAATTAATATGGTAAATTACTCTTGTCGTTGTTTGTTACATTTAATTATATATTTATGTATATTACGTATTGCTGTCTGGTTGAATATATTTATATAGTAGTGTATATATTTATTATGATATGTTATATTTCTTTGCAGAATTATTTCTAATTATAATATATTTTTTACGTTTTAAGTTTTTTTACTTTTTTTACAATGTATGATCTACCACAATTTCTCTCCATGCCACGGGTTGGGTTTGCCTGGTAGAGAATGCCTTAAGGCATTAAGTCCGATCTTTTTACTCCTTTTTGTAAGGCGGTGACCGTTAAAGTTAAATAAATAATAATACAAGAGTGAAATAGGAACATAACGTTTCTACATATTCGCTGTTTGAACGCTGTTATGTTGCTATATTTCTTATGGTAGTTGTAAAGAAACGGAGACCCGATTACTGGGGCACTCCATCTCAGTCAATGTGCATCTTGAATGCTTGTTGCGGATGGTTGTAGTCATTTAGGGGCTTCAGTCATCATTCACTATGAGGTGAACTGTGTGCTCTTTTGTTAATTTTAGTAATACAAATCAAATAATTGAAATGGAGTGAGGCAACACTAATAAAGTCTCAGATTTCATTCATTAAAAACAGCAAAGTTACGCTGCTCTATGAAAGCTTACTTTTTTCTCGTACGATCTAAAATGCTGTAAATATATATCCATGGCGTGAATCTAGTATTTATAAAGTCTATAAAGTGTAGTAACAACGTGTACTTATAATAATATGATTAGCACCTAAGCCTATAATTAGTATCTTGCTACACAGTCCTGTATCGAAGATATTAACTTACACCCGTTGTGCTGCTGATGTTCACAGACAGGAGTTATTGATTATCTTATATCTGGTGATGTTTCTTGATCATTTGGATCCTTTATTTAAAATATATATATTCCACAGAATAAGATTTAAGCGTCACTAGCGTTAATGGTTTAGGGGTCGTAGGTTCGCATTCCCCATTAGACTATTGCAGTGAACCCTCTCCTGGCACAAGCGTTTAAGCTTAGTTGGAGTGTTTAACGGGATTATAGCACTATAAGAAATCTTTTTTTTTAAATTATGTACTCTTTTTATTTTTGTTCCCTTTGGGCAATCTATAATATCCTCAAATTGCTCAGTACCGTCATATGTAGGGAATGTGTGTTTTATTTTTGTAGTTTCAAGTTTGACAACAGAGCACACAGTTACTGATGGTAAGTGTTTACATCCATATCTATCAACAGCAAAGATTCAAGATGCCGACCTCACCATACGAAACATAATTATGGAGCTGTTTCTCTATGGTATTAAGTGAGACTATGGTATGACTTTATCCTTCCATGGTTGTGCCAAACCATTCATGTGGCAACTAAACATTTTGTTATATACTTACCACTTAAAAAAATTATAATATAAATTATTTCATAAATAGTATCTTTCGCTACATAAACGATAAAATGCAAAATTCATTTATTCGTCTGGCCACAATATCTAATCTAAATGCAGCTATCTTGTGTTATTTTCTTACACTCTCAGTCCATGTAGGAAATCAGATAATCTTACGTCAAATATTTCTAATAAAAAATACGATTTAAAATGTATGTTGTCTCAGAAAATGTTAGTTTAAAAATTAGTTATTAAAATGTCATTTTGTAACCGTTCCGAGGTTAACCCGCGTCAATTGAACGTTACATTATCACTTTCACCGCAATTGTTTCATAACATAATATGTTACCCCGGTCTATTTGGTAGCGTCGGATGTTGTGTGTTACATGTCCGCAATAACATTTTGTTTCTAAGTTCATGTACTGATTTATACTATTATTATTTATAGGAATATGAATATGTTCGTTTGATCAATTACATCACAGCATCTAATTTGTGCTGCATGCTTATTATTTGTCATAGTATATATGTATATGTCATACAATATTATGATGGATGACAAATGACAGTTAGTAAGTAATTCCTCCAGCCATAATACCCACACTCGTACTTGTTAAGAATCATAAAGCATATACGTTGTTACTCCTTAGAATTTATATATTATATTTTTTTTAGGGTAAAATATATTTTTTATAAAGTTTAATGAAATTTTTTACCCTCGTTGACTGTCTATAAATTTCTGACATCTAATTGGAAGATCATTTAAACCTTTGCGTTAGAATTTTCGGAACCTGTCACTGTGAAGGCAAAAAGAAAGAAGAGAAGAAATTTTTTTTCCATGCAAATTTTATCCAAATCACGGAAAAATGTTAATCGGTTGAGGCGAGGTCCGGAGGATGACGGATGGTTTCTATATGCAGCTCTTCTAGTGGTAAAACTGTTTCTCGAGCAGTGTGAGGTCTTGTATTATCATGGGGAAATAATGGCGAAGATCGATTGACGAGTCTTGCTGCGAGTTTCGTTATTATTGTTCGGAGTCCTGCTTACTGTTCTTATTGCTTGATCGGATCTGAGGAAGTTGTAGTGAATTACACCATGCAATGACTACCAAACAGTCTATCACCTAACTAAAGGGTAAGTTTCGCTTTAGGACATTGTTATGGCGTTTGGGGTCAGCCACTGCGTTGTGCGCTTTAGATTATCGTAAAGAAACCACTTTTCGTCACACGTCACATTTCGGTGCAAAATCTCTTCATTTCTATACCGGTTTAACAATGTAAGGCTTCAACGCGCACTGCTCTCTGCAGATCAGGCAAATGAGGCGACATCCATTTTTCGAGTTTTTTAATTTTACCGATTTGCCGTTTATTCCGCTAGTTTGATATGGATCGGCTTCTACCATCAAATTCATTCTTTACCTTAGTGTCAAATTTTCCACTACGAAAGCGGTTAAACTAAAAATTGTGCGTTCGTTAGCCGTAACCTCTCCAAATACTGCATTGACATTACGAGCAGTTCCTGTTCGTAATTCATCATCATTAGTCCCATGTCGGAACTCGTATTCGAATTACGCTAATATTCGCGGCGTTCATCTTCGTTTAAAAAGCTGAATATAAAAACAAATGACAGCCGAACAGTCGAATGTCTAGTTTTTAAAATTTTTGTAATGTTTTTAAGATTTCATGCTCATAAAGTTTCAATCTGAAATCTGACAACACGAAGGTTTAATTTTAATTCAAAGTAGCCAGTACTCTTAAAACTGCAATTTCATATTTAAACCCCTATTATTAAAATGGAATGACTCAACACGACTCAACGGGCAGGTGTGTGATCGTAAAGTATTAATAAAAGAAACCAAAGCAGTTAAGTCCTTTAACTATATACGCTTAATCCGTTCTTGTAAGACCGGTGTCAGTTTGATTTATCATATATACTTGTATCTGTGATAAAAAAATATCCACCGTAATGTTTTCAGTATAGTTTATTATATTTTATGTTATTATTATATTAAATTTGTACAATATAGTATCCTCGATGAACTAAATCCACTAAACAATTCCTGTGCTACTAATCACAAATTCCATTTAGTTTACCCCGAAGTAAACAAGCGGATTTAAATTCAGTGACTCCCAAATAGTCAAACTTAATTGATATTTAAAAAATAGCGTCAATGAACGGGAATGACATTTAATGTTTTATAACAAAAATAGATACAACATTTATTCTGTAACTCGTATAATATAATAAATTGTTTGATCTAAATAATGTGGGATGTGAAAATTAACAATACATAACTTTGGTATTACTTAATCGCATTAAATTATTCGAACTCGAACTCCGAATCGAACATTCCTAGGTAGTCCTAGAAATGTTCGATTCCAACCGAAG
This sequence comes from Teinopalpus imperialis, assembly GCA_029286865.1. NCBI lineage: Eukaryota > Metazoa > Arthropoda > Insecta > Lepidoptera > Papilionidae > Teinopalpus > Teinopalpus imperialis. The sequence goes on from JAGSMU010000034.1 coordinate 4,574,456, forward strand.
ACAGTATGTAGTCCACAAGTTACGAGTATTTACTTTCCTGACCGAGTATAGTAGTTTTAAATCCCGTGTTAAATAAATCATAGACTTACACCGATTTAATTGTGTAGGCATTATTTGTTCAGAAAGGAGACTAGCGAATGCCTTTCTGTTAATGCAGTAACGTACGATACTATAAAATATCCTACGCAGTAATTTTATCAAATGAGAACATGCTACTAGCCTTAATTAATAAAGAAAAAATTACTAGGTTGTGTTGCATTTTGTTTTGAAATATCTGCATTGTCAGATTTGCGAATTTTTGGGATCCAGATTATTAATTTTATTTATATAAGAATTTTACATTAACGTTAGAACTAACCTGTTTCTGAAAAATGCCTAATTATGCATTTCCCAGGCATACGATTCTTATGCTTTAACCTTTTGATGTCATGGCCTACCAAACCTTATGACTCGTACTGATGTTGTAACAGATACATCCAATGTTTTTATTCTAGTTGTTATTCAATAATGCATATACAAGAAGGAAAAATCTAATGACAGACCTTAAGCACACGTCTGATCTTAAAATAAACTACTATGCTCCGGGTGTGAACTGTGGGTCACCAAAATCCTATGTGGTTAGAAAGTGCTTAGTGGTTGCTGATTATATATATTTTTTTTACATGTGAAAAAAATTGGATCTTATCTTAATAATGGGAGCCAAGTTTTTGTTAGTTCCCTTCAACCTTTGCAGATCTTTTGTATATACAAAGGTCACGCAATTGTTTAATGATCGCTAGTATCGATCTCACCAGTAGTAAGTGCCTATAACCTTCTGTTCTCATGTTTTGTATTACCAGAACATCTAACTTCTTCCTAGCAAGGGCTTTGAGTACATAGTACATAATTTCTGCATATAATTCATGCTATAGTGTCGTGTTAACGCCTCTAAAATGTCTACTGCGTCCTATACTTACAGATTTTCCTGTTTCAGTCTTGCTCAATGCTTTTGATAAATTTCTTTCCATGCTCATATCCATTTTTGTAGTTCTCCTCCGTTCCTTGTTATGCTTACCGATTACATGGTTTGAAATCGCCGTTTTGACGGTCAATGCTGGCCATAAACAATGCCGTACATTACAGAGATTATCTTGACTTTATTGTTTGTAATCAATTCATACATGACCGACTTTCCACGTTAGTTCGTCTTCTTATCAGAGCTTTTTCAGGCTTTTGAGCTCTTTATTTCTTGTTAATGGTAATACCATTATTTTTCCTGGGTTTATAGATAGAATAAATAAGTTTCATCCACTTCTCGGGAATAAATAAGATTAGTATTTCTGAAACTGGCTACTGGTATAGTATAGTAATGTTCTTTATTTAGTTGAACCAATAGTGTTATAATATGACCGAAGCTATAAGTAAAGTAACTGGTAAAGGAGTATTATGGCTACAGGTGGCCATCCTAATGCTCCTGATAAACGGAAAATATCCGAACTGTTTTATCGTACGGCATCTTCGGGGAATTTATAACACGTTTTATAACCATTATTTTACAACCCCTATTGGGCTTAGACATTGAAATAGATTCCTTTATTTATATCAATAAAAAACTATAGCAACTATTGGTAAAAGTAGTAATCAACTTTCTCGGTCAGCCATCTATAATATTACCGTACCTTGTTGCTTTATTTTCCTTTAGTTTATACCAAACTGCTCTAGTTTATACTAAATTAAATAGAAATGAGCAATAACGCCATTAATTCTTGGAATTTATTAAAGTAAAAGTGAAATTAAATACGTTTTTAAATATAATCCTCGATATGAAATCATAATGCAGAGACGTTGTCACAACTGAGGGGTTTGAATAGTCTTGTCCCCAGTAATAAGGTCCCAGACGAATCACGTTCTACCTATTCGTCTACAGCTAGTTCATAACTGCGTCGTGACTCTACCATGAAGAAGGAAGTGACTTATTAAAATGACGTACTTAAGGGGATGGAATTTTTCATTCTGTCCTCAATGCTTCGTAGCAGATGCATCGGCGTCCAGTGATGCAAAATACATCTATTTAAAAAAAGTACAACTCTGTCTCTAGGTCCTTCAAAAGAGTTATTGCAGACGAAAAGTCGGTGCGCATTGGCAGAATTGGCGAGAGACTAGTTTGCCTCCTTTTGCGAAGGCCTTCGATTGTTGGCGTTGACATATCGATCGACGTTCAGTTCTGTGGTCACTTGAAGGGTAACGCCAAATTGGCCTCTTAAAATCTCATCATGCTTAATAGTGCAGGACAGTATTTCATGTCGGCTCACTGTGTGCAACTTTACCAAGCACAAATTCGGCCTCATATAGAATACTGTTATCATCTCTGGGCCGCGGCACCCCAGTACCAGCTTCTTTCATTTGATCGCATGCAATGGAGAGCGGCTCGAATCGTTGATGATCAGATACTTTACGATTGGCTTGATTCACTGGCATTGCGAAGAGTTGTTGCATCTCTATGATTTTACCGAATTTTGCATAAGGAGTCTGACGACTTATTCGGATTTATTCTAGCTGCGAAGTTTTAACGTACATAACGACAGAATTCAAAATTTAATCATCTTGATGGTTGGCAATCTGCCACTGTGCGCTTTACGCGAAATTTTCTGCCGCGCACAACTACCCTGCTATATGCTGGTTCCAACCAGCCGTTGCTAGCGGTATTTCCGAACCTATACGACTTACGACTTACTACACCTTTCTTAACGGCCGGCAGCGCATCTGTGTCTCCTCTGGCGTTGTTCATGGTCGAATGTTCATGGGTGGCGGTAATCATTTATTATCAGATGAGTTTATTCATCATCTGACACCTTTTCTATAAAAAAAGTTTATTTTGCTGATTATTAAATGTAGATAAAGTCTTGCTTAATTTCGAAACCCACGTGAAAGATCTATTCAAGAGAAATTATCAATCTTCACAAATATTATCTAACTATCTGTTTACTGTATTATATAATTACAAAGTCATTTAAAAATAATATCTTAAACGTATAATAGCGACGTTAATGCTTCGATGAGTAAAATAAACGAAAACAATGTAATAGTAGCGAATACAACATTGTACTGAACGGTTCTTGATTGCATTACCACTATTTTATATCACGCCTGCGCTGTACAAGGCAAGTTGAGTAATTACTTAAAGACCAATGATGCATATACCAATAAATCCAATAATAATTAGTGAAATCATGACGTAAATATTGGATAAGAAAGGCTCTTTGCGATTAATAAATTGAACTAATAAAAACAACATTTCCAGCTACGATTCAGTTATTAAAACAATTTCGACACTGTTATTTTTCGGTTGTACCCTTTGTTAGTTAATCAGCGGTAATATTTATTATTAATGAATTCTAGTAACAATATTTTTTTAATCAATCCAGTCCTCCGCTACACCGCTTTGTAGTTTACAAAGCGTTTTAGGTCACAACAATATTTTATTACCGGATGTGAGATGTACTTCATTAAACTATTGGCGCCGCTTGGAAAGCAGTTAAACTGACATTATAAATGACATCCAAATAAACATCTGGTAAATAGCAACCAAATAAACTACTATTATATGACAAAAACTTGTATCCAATTTGATAAAAACTTGATATAAATTATTAATAACAGTAGTAGAGCTACATTGCATAAAGAATGGGTCAGCTGGACCGGGGTAGGCGTACCAGCGTAAAATAGCGGTATGATGTCGCTATGTTTCGTCTGGTGAGTGTAGGGGTCCGAAGAACTTTATTACTGGTGACGAGGCATTCTATCTCAGTACTCAAGGGTAGCAACGCATCTGCATTATAATTCTTTGTGTAGGAATGTAGATGTCTTGGGCCGCGGGAATCACTTATCATCAGAAAAAACAAAATATTAAAGTGAATACGTGTATTGTACTACTGCTGTGTAATGTAATAGGATTTTTATCTCCTTCGAAAAGTTGTTCTTTTTATCTTTATTGTGCTTAGTTGTCATAGAGAGCGTCATATATAGAATATCACATCAAGCTAGAATACGTAACCTTGACATCAATTTATGTCCTATCAAACCCAAAGTTATAGCATAGTATAAATGCTCAAATTAAAAGCCCGTTTTGTGAATATTTAAACACTGAAGTAAGTATGTAATTATCTTATACCACTTATATAGTGTGTGGTGATGATAATTTTGATATAATATTTTGATATGAAATAATAAATCAACTCACCCGTGTCAGGAGTCCTGATGATGATGTGCAAGATCTACTGCCTATTAGGCTGCAGGATTAGAGCTCCGGGGATATTCCCCTATTACCCGGACATCAGTCGACGGATCGCGGCTCGTTGGGAGTTGGCGGCGAAACTCATGGTTCTGGTTGAAGTGTTTACGTCATAAGTGGGTTACGTCGTCACGTCATATACAAAACCAGAAAGGAATTGTGAGAAAATAAAAATCACATCCTCACGAACTAATGCTATTGTTATCGTCTCGATTTAATATTATCTTGGTCGGGAGCGAGATAACCTCAGTTCGCGAGGAAGTGGTCGCCGGATGTTATTTAGATGGGGATGTGGTCCGTTCCTAGCGCAGTCGTACATACGACGCGCTATACGGGTACCGAATTCCGGGGTAGTCTTGAGTATGAGATTTGACGCGATAACATCGTTCCTGACGTAGCGACCAGCTCCCACTCTCCTAACAGCCAGGTTGTGTTGGGTCTGGTAATAAAATAATACTGTCACTGGCTGACGGAATTCCTAGAAAAAAAATAATAGGAACGAGGCCAAACATTTATGTCCTCAGAAACGAGAACCCATTTGGATTTTTAATCATATCTAAAACAATATTTAATCATTCGTTTATTTTTATTTAATTTTTAATAAATAAAATATAAAGGGACAAACCTTAAGACTTTTTAATCATATGGTCAACAAATAAACAATGTGTTTTAGATACGAGTTTTCTTTCAATTAATTTAAAGTATACCATTATTAAATATCCTACGGCATCTGCTGTAACATGTAATAATTCTGTTGCAAACAGAGACTTGTAACATTACCCGGAAGACGCCACCGTGGTACTAGGTTAAGAGGACGTTATTATCATTAAAAGAAAATAATTTATATGTTATAGAATTTGGTACAAGGTCCTCGAATAACTTAATATATTCCAGTTATTACGTAATTTTTAGGCCTATTTATAAATAGAATTAGAGAAATGTACTTAAAATATATCTATTATGAAACTTTACCACTTTTTTGTGCATATATAATATGGTAAAACTACTGTATATTGTATGTGTATATTTTTGTAAACAAAAATATTGAAGAGATTTTTATGCTGTAAATATTTATCACCCTAACAACTTATATGAATATGAATAATAATTAAAACGTAACTGTAATAGAAAATATAGAGTTAACAAGTTTTTCCCAATAATTTGTCTAACATTTTTTAACTCCGTTAGTTTTAAGCGATGAGTTCATTAGTAATGTAGAGCCACTCTAGGTTTTTTTTATTAACGTATAAAACATTTTCCTGTCTTTAAAACATTATTTTACATTTAGTAGCTAGTAAGATACTATAATAATAATAAATAAATCTATATTTGCAAGGATATGGTTTACAATAAGATGTTCATATAGTTTGAGTTTCATATATTCTGCTTAAAAGCATGCAAATCTTATAACTAGTACCTAATGTTACAATTAACTATTACAATTATATAGACATAAGCTCGTTTCAGACACTACTACAATACCAAAATAATTTTTTATAAAACATATTTTTATTTTTCATTTATGTAATCATTTATATTACAATACATTTTTGAAATAAGCTAGGTATATATTTCGTTTTTGAAATTTTTCCCCGTTATATCTATAATGCGCTTTGGAAGTCTATGAAATATTGACACTGCCATACAATATGCATTACTACTACAGAGCTTTATCCGCTGTTTAGGTATGCAGAGTTTATTTGGACGTCTAGAACTTTTAGTGGCTATTTCGCTTTTTATGTTTAAATACATTTGAGAGTTTTTAAATACAAACATGCACGTGTCAAATATATATTGGCACGGAAATGGAAGTATATTATATTTTTTAAATAATGGTTTATATTATAATAGTACCCAATTTTTTTTCCTTGTATGCCTTATATAAACTTTTTATCCCAATCCCAAACATAGATCTAATATGAATAGTGTCTCCTATCAACATTTGCTGTCTACCCTGCCTTTCCATTTTTTAGGTGTGTTTTAAATATTCAGACAGAAAGTGACCTAGATTAAACATTTAAATGCTGTTGCAGTAAAACTAATCAGCTTATGCAGGTTATCTCAGGATTTATTATGCTTTAATTTATATGACTAAGATAGATAATGTTGTGTTTTGGACTAAGTGGTTTTAAGCACTAACTTGGTGCATTTATCAACTTTACTGTTTTATTTTATATTTTACATACTTATTTATAATCAACAAGCGGCTGACTTGGTTTTGCCAAGGAGGAATTTAGTTTTGATATCATTTACAGAAACCGCTGAAGCTCAGCTCCTTCATGATTGGAGTAATTTTTAATACGCGTAAATCTTCCTCGAAAATTGAATATCATAACAGTAAAAAGTACACTCGAAATCGTTCAGTGGTTTTAGATAATTACATCACAGCCAAACACACACACCACGTTGCCGAATACTTCCTTTTATACTATGTATGATGGTATTTATTTTAATTTAAGAATAAAATTACTTGGATAATTTTTCGGTATGTCTTATGGAAGGCTTGTATCCAGAAGAGGTTACATCATAGTTTGAGATATTGATAAGTACTTGATTTTATGAAAATGTTCTAGCCTAAATAAAGCATTAGGCTATTTCTAGCCACTCTGCCACGTGCCTTTGCTTTTTACAAAGGAACTAAAGTTTAGAACAAAATACTAATATAATATTTTTCATCTTTGTGACATTTTTGATATAATCAAAATCTCGAAAACAATACTAGTATGTAATAAGTCTGCCGTTATTTCAAACTATAAGCTACGTTAGTATAAGGTCCAATTTGTGAGATAAAAATAAACCGGTTTATGTGTAAATAACTTAAAGATTTGCTATAGCGACCTGTATCAAGTTTTCTGTGGGGAATTTATCTTTTAACATTGGGAAATACTAAGCGTATAATAATGGAAATATTTATTAAAATTTTGCTCTATTAAATTAAAAGTTAAATACCATTCTCCCATAGACCACTAGTCTAGAGGCTGGACCTAAAAAAATCATTAAATTCTTTTTTAAGAGTCTTAAAATGACGTAGATTTTAAAACAAGCCTATGGTAAAAACGAGTAGATGGTTTTTATAACTTAGAATATATGCATATATTTAATAATATGCATTGCATACAGTGGTAGAGCCAGTTTCTAGCTGAAGCATGGCACTTTTTGGGGCAGGACCATGCCTTCATAAAATACCAGTGTGAAATCATTAAGTTGAGGTGTAGTTTCTAGTTTCTTCGTGGCCTTACCACTATACTTCCTCGATTGTTCAATTTACATGCATGTGTGTTCATAAGCTTAAATTCAGTAGGTTTTTGTTTAACAACTTTATTTTAATTATATACAGTGTAGTTAATGATAACTTTACATACCACCATCATATAAACTAAATCAGTCAGGTGTGCGGGAGTGATATATTCAAATAGACGTGATAGAGGAATAAAAAAGTAAAAGTAAAATTGTGAAAACTCTTGACCCAGTGTAAGGCAAATTTGCATTCTGACAGCTGGATAATTACATTTAATTATAGATAGATAGATATGCATTCTATCGGTTAATTGTTAGTACCTTACAAATCTTTCTATTACCGAACTTTGATTATCATCTCAAGATTAATCAACTCAGTGACTCGGGCCAAATAGCCATCTAAAGACCCGCAATGTTATACGATTTTTTTAATCTTTAAAAATTTTAATAAACGTAAACAGATGGAAAATACTTGCAAATCGTACTGTAAAATAAATAATTTTATCATTATACACTTTACTGTTAGATTTCTTCAATATACCTTAAAAGTGTCGCTGTGTCGACGTATTCTTTTTTCTTCTATTCTTGTTTATTAAAAAAGTAATTAAAAAGAGAGCATTAAATTGGTATTCGCAATACGGGATGGTGAGGATAATATACATATTAATAGCGTGCCAAGAAAAAAAAATCCACCATGATGTTTTCTTATCTATCGTATATAAGTCAGAGAACCGGCAAGAAAATTGTTTGCTTCTCTTTTCGGCAAAACAGGAAATTACAGTGTCACTTGAAGACCAATGGACAGGGACTGCTAATTGATACGTAAACAATTGCTTGCCTAGAGTGCCAGAAAAAATTGTGTAAAGCGTCCTAGCATACATTTCGAAAAGCAATAAATGTGTCATAAATTTAATATCTGGTGTTATTGTTATATTATTTAACTTTAAATTTCTTGAAACTTTCAGTATCACCTAATTATTGACGATAATTAGTGGGTCAGTAGATAGAAAGAACTAAAAGATAAAAGCTAAATTGGCTCATTATAGCCGATTATCTTACATATTGTCTATGGGCTTTTTAACTTACTATACACATATTAAAACCTTCGATTACTTTTACCGACTTTAACAGTATGTCTAGTGAGAGAAGACACGCATTCTATGCTTTTCTTTTCCTCTCATTTCAATTTTAAATGTTTGGTTATTTTTTTTCTTTTAAAAGTTCTTTTAAATTGTATAGGACTACAATTTAAAAACATTGATGTTTTATAAGAAAAAAATATTAAACGAATAAGGACTCAGAAACGATTATAAAAACATAGCAGGCTATCGGGTTTATTAAAAGGTAATTACAAAAGTAGGCTTGCAAGTAAAAAATATAGGCATGACAAAAAGCAAGTAATTTTTGGGTAAACTATAATTTAGTGAGAGTTATTAAGAACCATAGATGATGGCATCCAATTAAATGTTCAATTAGGTAGTTAAATTGGACTTTGGACACATAAAACATGTTTATGTTAAAGTTATTTGCTATAGCAGGTAAATGCTGGCAATTCTTTACTTTCCAAGTTGAATCTTGTTATTTATTACTAGTTTATGACATGTGTTATGAGTCACACATCCCGCCCGAAACAATTTTTTATAGGTAGCCAGACGTTTTTAAAAACTATTCTTTCGGCTGATGTAATTCTATAATGGTCTCTTTGGTCAGTGATGAGAATACAGGAACCGATTGATGACGTCAAGGCAAGTGTACTTTAGGGTTTTACCAATTTATTTTATGATATTAGTGAACGTGTACTTGAACACATTTCACCTGATTCGTTAGTTGCTGTGTCCCATGGAACTCACTTTTATTCTTAATACGAAATAATAATGCAGATGCGTTATCATCCCTGAGGACTAAAAATGAAAGTGGCGCTGATATTCCGTAAACGAGGCCGTGATTGCTCGAGTCAATTTTTTGTCCTACAGCTCCTATAGAATAAAATAAGGGTTCGGGTTAAGCATATTTTATTTTTTTCTTGTAAATAGCTTAGCTAGAGAGTGTAAATTCTGGTTCGCTTTAATTTTCCCTGCTATATTTTTAAAAGTAAAAACACAGCTTTATTTGATTCTTCTTAAAACATTTATGTATGGGGTATTTATTTAAAGTTTATGAATTTCTTGTTTTTCATTTAATCTTTCAATAAAATACCTGTTCTTGACACTGTATAACAATTTGAACACTCCGCAGCATTCGCACGAACAAGTTATGTTGATGCAGATAATTGTATATATTTAACGTGCCTTTGCCAATAACCTAATGGTACACCTTAAGAATTAGCCAGGTTATGTGCGTTAACAACTTGACACATTACACTTTGCTGTTCTAGAAATGGCAAAATACCAAAAATACAATATAGCCCGAGAAAAAATTACAAGAATTGGATAAAGTAATTTATAATTTATTAAAAAGGTGGCTAAGTCATAAAAACTCTGCAGGCCAAAAGTTTAAGACCACCTTAATTAAGTAGGAAAATAAAGTAAAACTTCAATAAAATATTAAATATTTAATTAACCTGTTTAATCAACTAATCGAACATTGATTGACAAGCAATATACTTTAAAAGCGTAAAGAAATATTAACAGTCTATGCAAAAAAAAGGCTTTAGTTAGCTAAACTGATTTTTCATCAAAAAATCCTCTTTTACATTTTATCACTTTTTTCACAAGTCTCGGCATACGGGCAATCAATTTGTTAATGGTGTCTTGTGACATATTGTTCCAAATTTCGCATAAAGCATTCCACATTTCTTCTCGCGAGGATGGGCCACGATTACGGACGTTCCTATCAAGCTCTTCCCACAAAAGTTCAATAGGATTGAGATCCGGGCTCTGAGGAGGCCAAATCATGTTTTTTAACACCCCTTGTGCCCCTTTCTCTTCTAAATATCCTCTACATAATTTTGAGTTATGCTTTGGATCATTATCTTGTTGGAAAATTAATCCATCTCCAATTAATCGCAACCTAAAGAAACTAAATGTTTTTGTACTGTTCCTTTTACAAAATTCCTTGGCTAGAGAAGCAACCCCAGACCATAATTGAGCCACCACCATGCTTGATTGTTGGGACTACACAATCTGACATCATCTTTTCTTGGGCACTGCGTCGAACGTAAATTCTACGTTTTTAACCGAATAGTTCAAACTTGGATTCATCGGTGCAAAGCACTTTTTTAAAATCTTCTTCAGTCTAATCTCGATGGGCAAGAGCCACCAGCCACCCACTGCATGCGATTTTTATTGTTTTGCGGCCTTAGGAGAGGTTTTCGAACGGCTACGCGACCATACAACTTCGCATCTCTTAGTCGCCGTTTTACTGTAGTCAATGATAAAGGTTCAACTCGGATTTCTGGTGCTGTTAAGCGTCTATTTCGCTTGCTGATAACAACAATGAAATTATCTTCACTAGACGTGGTAGCTCTCGGCCTTCCCGAGCGTGGACGATCTTGAAAACTGCCTGTCTTTCTGTATCGATTTCTTGTGCCATGAACACAAGTCTTCGATAACTTCAGTTGTGAAGCATCGAAGCGTGTGCGTTCTGCCTTCATTATGTAAAACAATGATGGCAGAACGCATTTTTCTGCTAGTTTCCCATTTTATGACGTCTTCACTGTAGAAACCACAAGTTTAGACTAATTGAGATTGTTTGTGAACAAACCCAAGAAATCTCGGGTAAATAAGTCAAAAACACGTGTTTTCAGGAGCTGAATAATCCTAATTATTGAGCAATACGTAACAAAAACAAAGTAATGACGAAATTATAAAAATATTAATACGACTCTACCACCTGGCTTCTAGTGCAGCTTTTGTCGGTGTTTGAAAACAATAGATGTTTATTGTCCAATAACTTGAAAGTAAACAAAATAATGACTTTTTTAAATATTCGATACCAACAATAGAATATGCAGATGTGCATTTTTTTTATTTATCCTATGGGATTTTATTACAATTATGTTGTTTATGTGCGCTCTTAAGCTTTTGGCAGGGTATTTAAACTTAATGACGTTTGTACTATTATACCATAGATGAACATTTAAAAAATATAATAAAGTTATCTATGGAAAACTAGTATTAAATGTAGTTTATGAATATTTTTGTTGTACTATATTGTTTGTATTAATTCAATTAACCTAATTTTATTGACAACGTTTATATTCTAAAACTTTGTATACCAAAATAAATGGCTAATCTAAGTCTAAATTTAAACATCACATTACAAAAACAGGAAACAAAAAAAACTTCACAAGAGTTATATAGGCATTAATGGCGATCAATCAGCTTTTGTTAGCTAACAATAACGCCAAATAGTATATGTATATCATTGAATGGAAAACGGAAGTGATAATATGTGTGGTATTAAGTATTTGTGTATGCAGTAAAATGGTAAAAGACTTTGAAAAAAATTATAAATCTTTTAGTACCCAAAGATATTCAACAGTTTAAATACGTTTCACCGTTTATGTGTGTCTTGGACTAATACCAACTTTCACTATTATATTATTTATGTTACAATATGAACACACCTATTATTTTCCTGGTAGTAGGTATGATGTCATCGCAAATTAAACCATTAAGAATGCGTTTTTTGTCAAATTAAGCGTGTCATATTTTTGAAGATGGACATACGGTGGGATGTCAATGTCCTCAAGACTATGATCTCGCGTAATCGGATCCCTGCAATCTCAATACGAAATAGAGTAACACTTGCTGGTATTCCACGGAGATCGACTCACCAAGCAAGGAAAAAGCCGGTCCCCATAGCAAGCTATCGTTTCGAGATCCTTTCCTACTTGTAAGGAAAAAGACCCGCGCGGCCAACCTACACGACCGATACCTATCGGACGATAACCGCGTCAGATTGTGGCATCGACCGCCAGAATAGCTTCCATCGGGGTCATCAGTAGGACTTTCTGTTCTACTAGACTCATCGATGAGCGTAAGCAGTCGAGTCCAACGCTTCTCCCTTGGTGGTTAGTCTAGACGTAGCGAAGGCCTTCGATCACGGGCACAAAACGCTTCTTTCGAAACTTCCTTCCTATGAGCAACCGACAAATTATAAGTATAGTATAAGTAGATCGCAAGTTAACTCATGAACCGTAGCATCAAGATCGTAGACGACGGTGCATGCTCTGCCTTCAAACCAGTGAACGCTCGTGGAACGTTATACACTGGCCGCCCCAATATTTCTCAGGAAAGCTTCAATGCGTTCCGGAACAAAGTTATGGAAGAGGTCGAGATTTTGTTGAACAAAGCCACAGATTGGGGCCGATAAAATTTAAGTCCACAAAGATACAAGTTTGCGCGGTTACCGCTAAAAAGAAATACTTTTTTTGTGACATCGCCTAATTTTGAAACTCTTGCTAAACTTCAGTTTGCATCGGAATCCTTGGCGTTGACATATCGAGGGACGGTTCCGCCGTCACTTGGAGGGTAAGGCCAAATTCGTCTCTAAAAAACTTGGAGTTACAAGACAATATATCATGTCGGCTCACTGTGGGCAACTTTGCAAAGTGCAATTTCGGCCTCCCGTTTAATATTGTTTTCATCTCTGGGCCAGGGCACCCTAGTACCAGCTGCAGTCAAATGGCAGACCGCATTGAATCAAGAGCGGCTCGAACTGATCGGCTGAATCTGATCATCTACGGATCAGGTACTTTCCGATCGGCTTGTACATATTTTATTATGATATATGGATGATATATTTGGGAATGTGATAAACTTGCGGGCATTGTTTGTATAAATTGCATTAAATTTAAGCATTATAATTTATAACTTATTTAATTGTTTCTAGTGGCCCAGCCGACTTCGTCAGGGTAGAAATCAGATCACCATAGAATCCGATCCGATCTCAACGGACATCGGTAACACAGCAAAATCACGGTTCTCACCGCCCCACGACATGTCAAGACCGTCAGAGTCTAGGTCCGTATACCTAGGCTCGGACGGCAAATAGATATCACCATGAACTCTCCACTCTGGAGAATTCTCAGATAGTAGATAGATGGCAAGTAATCATAGTTACAGACACAAACATTTTAAAGAGTAGCTCTTCAAAGTAAGTAAAAAACATCATTATAACTAGCTCGAGCCCAGATCCGATGAGGCTATAAGAGCCGCATAGGCTAACAGCACAAACGTCAACAGAATCTAGATAACAACTGTGCTTATGTACATCTTATTTACTTTGTGATCCAAACGACCAATATATGTCCTATTGAATCATTGAATACCAGCGCAAAAATGCATCATAACATTGCTGTTTCATTTGCTGAGTGTAAAAAATAATTGGAATGATATCAGTAATTAGGATTTCGGGATGCCTACACCAGATTAACATTATATGAAGAACAGCATATGCATGTGTATGCATATGCTGTTTTATGCGGTTACTCTGTGGTTCTTCTGATATTTCAACCGTAACTAAAAGCTAAAAAGAAACTAGCCCGGCTTTTCCACCAATTCATAATTAATTTAATGTTTCTACTTAGGATGACATATCGGGGAGTTCAACAGTTGGTTATGTTCTTTATTGATGTTATCCGAGGTAGCAAAGCTAAAACACGTAGAAGAATGGAATTCATTCTACAATAAATAGAAAATAAAATAGTATAATAAAAGGAAAAGTTGGCTTGGACTATTCCAATGTTGGATATAATGAACAAATTGAGGAAACGGCGCGAATACTATCTCCAAGTCTAAATTATTGCGGTGTATAGTTTCCTTTCTTATGATAAGGTATAACTCAATCTTAATGTAATCCACTAATGTAGTAGATATATAATTTATTTAGCACTTGATCGACTGTATTGTAAAACCGAAAATCGGTATTGAATTTATCTGTATATTAAATTTTGGTAGGTATCAGGGGCGGTTAAACAAATTGATTAAAATTTTAATCGTTACACCTGTTACCAAAGCTTACAGGAAGGAGGTTCAATAATAAAAATGTTTACATCAAAGACTGGTCTAACGCGTAAGTCGTGTGTCAAATCGCCCATCATGTAATTTCCCCACGTTATGGAAAAAATCCAACGTTGACAATTAAAATGAAGTTAGAAATACTTTCAAGGATTATAATTTACTGTTGTATTGAACATCACTATTTAATATTATATTTCCGTTGAATGTCGTTTTACTCTAAGGTATCCTAGCGCTCAGATTTTTAGTTCCAGTCTCACAGAATAGGGCTAAGGTACCCTCTGTCGCGATTAGGGTGGGGAGTCAGACCGTCGGGGTAAGCAAACCCGGGGAGGATGGCAACTCGAAGTGCTCTCTTACCGTAGCACAGCGAGGATACTAGGGGAGGCTTGGCCTGATGAACATGATTAGGCACTGAGCAGAGGGGTGCCGGTGCCTTCCGTAGGAGATCCCGGATCCCCTCCCAATATACTGAGGATGAACACCGGGTGATTTCATTGGTTAGGAATACCACATAACCCTGTCTCTCCCCCTCAAAGACTCCTCCCTCCGCCCCGATAACACAAAAAAAGGTATCCTAACGCTAGATAACATAACGATAATTATCGATAGTTGTTCAAAACTAATCCTACAACATATCGCCTCTTGTTTCTTTTGGTGAGTCCCGAAAACCCAGTTACTGATAGCGAAGCATTCCACCTTAGTCCTTAAAGTTGACAACGTATCTAAAATGTCGCGTACGATGTAGATGTTTATGGGCTTATGGCAGTAATTGTTATGATTAATTGAATTGTTGCTACTTCACGTGGGTATTTTGTGAGGTCATGTGCCCCCGGTCGAGTCGAGTCCCATGTATGGTTGTGCTAGAAGCAAGCTGCAGCACATTTTAAATGGTTCTTAACATGTTATACGAGATGCTCTATACTTTCGATCTTTTAAACGTAATTAGTCTCCTGTAAATTTATATACATTAACAATTACTTTAAGATGAAAGTGTGCCTCAGAGAAAAAACAACCTAAATACAACCTGAATACAAATGAAATGGAAACTTGTTAATTGCGTTTAAGTTATTTTTCGCTTTCGCTCATTTGAAATTCCCATTTGTTGAGGGCGAATCGTTAAAGATCACAACTTGTCGCTTCTACTCATAACGTTATAGGAATTTTCTATTTAACGACTTATATCAAATTATAATGCATATTAGTTTTTCATAGTTCGATGGCAGTAAATCAAGATTAACTCATGATGAGGCCGACAAAACTTTTTGAAGGTCACGGAAATAGAAATAAGATAAAAATTTTATCTTATCGATAGAAATCTTTATTAGTTTCGGAAGTTGATTAAGCAATGAGTTTAATGAAAACTCGAATTGAGAATAATGCTAATTGAAATCATCAAAAAGATGAAGTGAAAATTTATGATGTTGGTATTTTTGATATGATCGACAATTAACATTTCCGGCTTGTTGAAACAGCATTTTTTTATATTACTGTATGTAAAACATGTGCGGAATATTTAGTTAGGTGAATTTATTACAGATTATTATTATTAATTACCGTTGTATAATACGATTCGATTTTTTTATATTTGGTACACCACTTACTTACCAAAGGTAAACAAGTTTATGTGATTTTAAGTGATTTATGTATCTTGAATCTTTTTATAAAAAAAATTATAAATCTGATGAATATCATATCCATGTACGAAAGTTTATAATTTGTATTACTCCAATAATATTATTTGTCAGGTTATTTGAGCTCAATGCAACGTGGACTTCCAGTGAACTTTGTACAAGTATTCAACTGTTAATTAATGCGATCAATATTAGGTTGTACTATATTCCTCTAAATTACGAGGCAAGTTAAAATAAATTATGTATATATCGAAATTCTACATTTGACTTGCGCATTAGCAATTGTCGCACATGTTGTGTTAAAATAGTAGCACTATTGTGTTTCGTCTAGTGTAAGAAAGAAACCAGATTCATTATACCTGATGGCGAGGAGTACGAGTATGCAAACGCATCCAATACAATACGGTTCCTTATCAAGGTTAAATTTGGGTGACATGGGGCCGTATGGATAATTTACTCGTTAATGCCATAAAAATTATGCGTATCTCATATATACTCTCTATTCCTTTGGTTCTTAATAAGTTTCTGTCTATCTTGGTACACTTGTGTGATTACGAAAGTGAGATCAGTCAATGACGTAATGTTAAAGAAAAGAGCCTATACCTTTCTTAAAGGCCGGCAACGCATTTGCGATAACTTTCCGTACTTTGTCGTGACCATGAACGGCCACGATATCGTCCCAACTAACAAAGTCAGTAGGGCGCAAATATACTTAATTACGTTTATTTAAGGCATACAACTGTTACTACGGTTTTGTTTTACACGCATAATATGCATAGATTTTAATACTTTGCTTTGCACAACTTTTTAAAAGTTTTTTTATTAGTCTTGCTGTCTCATAGAAAAACATGAAAAATCTTGTGCCATGAAATAATATTGCTTCCGAGCAATATAACTTTTCTTATAAAGTAATGTCCATTACTTCACATTATTTTTAATTGCATTGTTTAGCGGATTGGATATCCGCTGTTTGTGTTACTTTCTTAGTCCTTTACTTTAAATATAATAATAAAACCGAAGGAGATATACAATAAAGCATGTCGAGAAGTCGATATCTCTTAGAATGATTTTCTACCAATGTAAATAATCACGTGTTACGTATCGTTCCATCTCAAGAGTGAACGTACATCTTAAATCTTTTTAAGGTTAGTTGTGGATGTTCATTTGTATCATTCCTCACTTATTATCGGATGTACAGGACTCTGGTTTATCAGCCTAAGTTTCAGAAAAATATCACCACTAAGGCTAGTATTTGCTTCATACAACTAGTACCTAATCATAGGGTTTTATAAAACAAAATGCATACAAACCTGCCGGAGGGTCCTTTATATAAGTATTTGTGATTGTTCAGTGAGTATTTTGTTTTTGTTTTTCTGAAAATAGCTAATTATCCCTCATTATTACAAAAACATAAAAAATACTAATGCATCCAATAACTAAACTGGAATCTAGAAATGGTTTGAAACTTACACCCGTTCGTCGAAGTTTCGACGAACTGCACCTGGGAACAATGCATAATTTCCATTGATTAAGCCGCCGTTCTCATTTCCCGGATAAACAAGTATTTTTCTCACAGCTCACGTCCATTTCCTTGCATGTAATTATAGACCGTTTTTTTTTAAATACCGTTACAGTCATTACTGTCGAACAAAAACAATAATTCTGTATGTTTGCACTAATGTGCGGCGAACCATGTTATTTATTCTGTAATTAAAGTAACTACAGAATAAATAACTTACCTAATAATCGTACTAAAAGGGTCAAGTACAATCTTTTTATTTAATTTTTTTGGTGATTGATTTTCTAACGGATATCGATTTACCGATATGCTTTATTGTATATCTCCTTCGGTTTATCTATTATATTTAAAGTAAAGAACTACGAAAGTAACACAAACATCGGATGTCTAACCCGCTAAACAATGCAGTTAAACTTAATGTGAAGTAATGATAGAACATTACAGAGGAAATTGGAAATTATATGTAATAGAATAAATATAATAAAAAACTGGATTAAAAATATTTCACAGGCATGTGAAGTCCGAAAAAATTGTGATTTAGTACGTGCTAGAGTATATTATATAACACCACACTAGATTAGATTTAATATATTTAAAAAATTATAATATAAAAAGTTCTTTCTACATTTTGTTTTATAACTTTTATTGTCTAATGATGACATTAGCTCTAGGTTGCAAAAAATTTTTTGTTATTTTAATTATGATTGAAAGTTATGTGCATTTACTATTAACATGCGTATTAGAACAATAAATCGTTCTTGTTAATAGACAAGAACGATTTTTTGCTAAAAACCGACATTGGGTTATGGTGTTGCTGCCTCTTTTTTAATCAAAATAAAATAAAGTTGTTTATTACTATTATATTCATCCACACCAGGCTGCCATGCTATTAATGCTTTACACGTTTTTTATCTACCTTGTGACTTTCATGTGATAGCCAGTCAGAAGGGCAATAAGATGCACCGACCTATATTTTCTAGTTCCGCGAGCGAAGGAGCCTAAGTTTTTGCTAATGATCATTTGCCTGCGTTATGATGGTCTTGTGGCTTGATGGATGTCTGCTAATCTATTCTAGCCTTTCATTACAGTTATACCAATGTGGTATAATTGAAATGTATAAAGGAAAGTATATACGAGGTAGCCACATGTAAAATGGTCGTGTGTTCTGTTGTGTGTGAAATTTATTTTCTTATTTCTTTATGAATTTAATTGATTTACATTATTAAAGTGGAGTAATGTAATAAATAACACATGCAAACTGTGTAAATATCTATATGAAATTTAAATAGTATTCATATATTTATATATTACATTTATGCGGATTGAAGCTGTGTGGCAGAGTAGACTACTCTCTAATCTTCTCTAGAGAGTGAACAAAGTCTGTGCCCAGCAGTGGGGCGTATTAATAATTTTACAGAAACTTAAATACTCGTTTATACATTTTTTTCACGGTCCTGGTGTAATTGTTAGAGTACCGAACTCCTGTATCGCGGATCCTGGATTCGAGTCTCAGCCGAGGAACAAAATTGAAGATTTTATATTCTTTACGTATTCCCCGTTCCCTTGGCAATGCATCTGAATATCTCTACATTTTTATTGCACATGTAATACATTTTATGACAGGAGCATATGATGAGTGAATTCTCTGTTTTTGCATATGCTTGTTTACATGCGGTAAGGTAAGGTCGTATGTACATATATCCTACGCAGTTGATATCGCCGTGGTCGAAATCAGAGTCCAACGAAATTATATGACATTATAAAATAAGAGGCGCATATAAATATTAAAATAAGAAAGTAAATAAAACATGCTACATCATAATAATATCAACACTAGATGAGGTGGAATGAGTACTCGATTTCTAGCGTAATTTTCAATTTCAAAGTAAGGTAACCACTTCTTAAAACCACAATGTCGGACGTGCTTCATAGGGTCGCTAATTATCTGTGTTTCTTCGGAATTTCCCATTCTTAGAGAAACATTATAGAATGTTCCTCTATTATCTATTGTACTTTTGTTAATAGTTGGTAATCAAATAATGGAAAGACGATAAATACGTTAAGAAGTCAATTTAGATGGTAAGAAGATAACAATCTATTGTTGTTTTTTTCTAAATTGTATATGTTCCTACTGTATCAATTTAATAAATCACGCACGCACAAAAGTTTTTTAGTCAACACATTCAAAAGCTATAGCTTGTTTATAGTTGAAGCATGAATAGATCGGCAGAATCGGTAAAAGAGTCACGCCATCGCTTAATACGAGAATTAAATAGCAGCATTATAAGCATGGCCTCAATTATCATTTATATCGCTCGTAGGTCACCCTTAGTTTCATATCAATAAAATACATGGACTATAATTTTTACCAGTCTGCTTATTCTTAAAACTTTGTTTTGATATATTATTAGTTGCTAAATACTACGAATAATTTTAGTATTTATTTCGCAGACGTATTTCGTTATAAGAATGGTGAAATTTATACGTTTTAATATTCAGGAAATGCTATGAGCGATTAATGAGCAAAACGTGCAACGTGTTGGACTATATTACGAAATATACGAATATTGATTCATGTTAAATAAATTATATTATATTTATATTTACCTATATTTGCAGATATTGTTAACAAGCTATGAAACTTTTTAATTAAAACGAATCTAATGTAATCGTACATATATAGCCGCTGCAAAATAAGTTTCGTAGGAGAAACTGTGTTTATTATTTCAGGGACTAAAAGTACTTTTCGACAACATTACAACTACCGTACAATTTGATTAAAGGCGAATACTAATTTTTCATTTTCGCTGAATTTTCATTTTTCTCTGAGGAAGACCCGCATCCTCACAGAATACGAGAATGAATTACCAGCATAATGATGCTCGAGATTTTTCACAGATTTTGAGCATTGAATAGAAGTGGAATGTATATTCGATCATTCAGAGCCTGAGTCATGAGAGAATCGTGTTTTCTTTTCGTGCTAATTTTTGCCTTTGCATTTTGATACAAAACTGAGCTTGAGAGGGGCATATAGTATTTTGAATAGGAATGGAGGTCTCCAGGAGATATAGGTATGCGAGAGTTGATATTATTCTCGTCCTTTCCCGCTTCTATTAGAATTGTGGCACCAATTATATTCTATCCTTCTATCCTTATATCATAAGTTGTAAGTCAGACACGGCACGTTACTTAATCGAACGTAATGACGTTTCTTAAATGCAGCCTTGAGAAATCAGGAACTATTCAGGATATTGAGTGTTCTGTTATGCGTCAAAGACCATAATACACACCACCAACCATACCAAAATACACCGTTATTTCTTCTTGTATCTTTTTCAATAAAATTGAGTTATTTTTGTTTACGATAGTCGCAAAATACGAGAAATTTGTTCTATATCACTTTGTGCTAATAGTACAAAAACTGTCCCTTAGTATCTTCGGCATCTGTTTCCTACCGGCTATTTCAAATTCTTAATAGTTTATCCAGATAATATACAGTATCAACATCATTGCACTCTCATATTTACTTTCAAGCTGAATTTGTTGACATCCCTAAGTTAATAACTTGAGATGGGCTTTGATTTCATCAGCAGACATCAAGAGGCTAGTTTGTAGCATGTAATCACAGGGATATTTCTCGATTCATTCTCATCATATATCTATCACAAAGATTAGGATGAAGCATCCCTTTATTCTGTCACCGATATGCTGCTATTTTACATTAGTATTTTGTAAAAGCATTATACTTTCCACGATCAATATAGTCCGCCTTTCTACACCCTTTCTTGTTACAGTGCGACTTTACGCTGAGAAATCATTACAGGTGTCCTTTTATTTCGTTAAGAACAATCTCAATTCTGGTGTTGCTAATGTTCATGAGCAATGGAGATCACTTACCATCGGGTGGGCTGCTTCCTCGTTTGCCACCTATTCTTTATAAGAAAAGAAGAAAATGTTTCATTTATACCGTGATTCTCGCAAAGATACTATATATAGTGTGTAATAAATTATCATATAAGTATCACTTAAGGTTTGCAGTAACTTCATGTTTTAGCTACAACAAGTTAGGAAGTTAGTAAGCGGTCGTAGCGTTGCAACTTACTTTTATTAGCAATTAATTGAAATGGCCGTCGCGACGTTTGACCCCAGGGTGTTTCCATTGATTTCTGCTTATTATTTCTTTAGAAAAACCGGTTGGTTTAATGACAACATACCTTTACTGATCTTCTCTGTTTGCGAGCGACCTTAGCTCGCTTTGATATATTCAAAGATTTAAATTTAAACTTAGCGCAGTCTACAACGGGTATCTTTGGGAAAACAAAAATAAAATGACAATAAAAAATACTATAGAACAATTCAGTGTCTATTCGTGTCCTAAAGACGTTCTATTGCAAAATATGTATCTTCCAATTCTTTATAAATTCTGTCGCAAAACTATTAAAATATGCAATAGTGCGCGATCTGTGTTGAAATGTGTTGTAACTTACAGACATAACCCAAATTTTTTGGATGTATATTACTTTTTATGAATTTACATTACATACCATAAATACTAATAACCGTGTTATTATTATTGACTTTTCAATAAATAATGTAGTGCTATCACAATATTAATGTGTGGACAATTTTATACTGCTACCTGACAGTATACTGACTGTCAGACTTTACCTGCTACCTTTTTACTTACCTGCTGCCTGTATATTGCAAGTTAAAAGACGTCCTCTGATCTTATTGCTCATGGATTGATTGTATCGGACTAGGGATGGAGACGACATTGAATTGAATAAGTCTTACCTATGAAATAACCGTTTTGTATGAAATAAGTTAAAGTATTTTTTTTTTCAAACTTTTTTATTTCTGTTATTCAAAGTCTTCTGTAATCGATGCATCTTTGCCAGTGCAGTGGTAGTTTATTGATGCCCTTCTTGTAAAAATCAGCTGGACTGGAGGCAAAGGCATTTTGTACTGCCTCTCGGGAATTGAGTTTTTTTCCCGCTAAAAAGGAAGAAAAAGGAAAAAGTAATAGTCGGTGGGTGCAAGGTCTGGTGAGTATGGTCGATGTGGGAGAGCTTCCAACCCCAACTATTGCTGCTTGGAGACTGTCTGTTGTGCAGTATGGGGTCTCGCGTTGTCGTGTAGGAGCAGCGGGGACGACCGATTGACCAAGGCTAGTTGCAGATGTGCGAGCTTCTCCATCAATGTCTTCAGTTCTTCACAGTACACATCTGCAGTAATGCTCATGCCGTTTGGTAAAAAAGTTTTTTTAGTGATTAATCACACCGGCACTAGACCACCAAAGTCCAGTGACCATCAACTTTCTAGAGGTCATTTTTCGTTTAGGACATTGCTTTGGTGCTGAACCAGGATCTAACCAACTTGCTGAGCGCTTTCAATTGTCACACAGTATTATAATATTTCAATTATTTTCACAGTACTAATAATAGTCTACAGCATAACATGAGCCTCCTAAGATTGCCACAAAGATCCTAAAACACCTACCATATCGCGTAAACTTCCAAAGTCATTGCGCCTTACGAGTATCTACAATCAATACAACAAATTATCTTAAATTATATTATTTTTAACTTTTGTATGGATCATTGTATACAATGATATAGAAAAAGCAAATGAGAGTAAGAAAGCTGCATTTATTATCGGCTGTGGTGAAGCGTTAAAGGAAATTGCGAACTATTTTTCTATTTAAATGATGTGAGAACTTCGTATGCTACATCTATACTATATTACAAATCGATGTAAAACGTTATCGTCTGCAGTACAACAACTTTTGCATTCTAGTTTATAAATGAGTTTGAGTAATACATACCGTAGTTGTAACCGTACCATACCGTCACAAAAGGGTTTTGCTGATGGTCTATTTTGTAGAGTATGCCTTATAAAAAGTGGTAGAGCCATCCAAACGTAGAGAACCGTAGACTCAGTTACTAATAGCGAGGCATTACATCTCAGTCCTCAGGGGTCATGACGCATAAGCATCTTGAATCTTAGTTAAGGATGGTTGTAGGTATGAATGGGCTGCATTTATCACTTACCTTTAGGTGAGCAGGGTGTACGTTCGTCACCCTTTGTTACATGAGAAAATAAAGTTATATACCAGAGTACTCTGGTTTGGGTAAATATAGAAAGATGTCCATCAAGTGCTAACGATTTCTTAACTAGTTTTTTTTGAGAAATCTCAGATCTCGGGATATGAAATAGAAACGGAACTCCTACCTACAATCTAGGAGGATTCATATCCACTACAGCTCCAGGCAGTCAGCACTTTTATATTACAAATTTTTACACTTCATAAAATAGTTTCCAAATTGAAACTTAATTACTATTCGCACTTGAAGATCTTTAAAATTATGTTTACTTAAGGGAACTTGTGGTTTAATCACCTTCCGACAAAATCAACTCAGCAAGGCAGGAATGGCATGGAAAATCTATCGAACCATTAAACATTAATACGTCAAGTTATTATTTTTAAAGTCAAAGTTAAAATGTTTATTGCAATTAAAATGTTACGTATATGTTTCTTAATAATACATTCCAAACGAACTCAATCAGCGAGTCTATATTTATAATTATCGTTTACTGTTATAAAAATGGAAAATCATATAAATTATACATAATTATAGGCTTTTGGGAAAATATAGAAACTGCGATGACCGATGTGGAACACACATTTAATAACTTAAAGCGAAAGTTAACTCTAACAAAGATTTTTAATCGAAAACGAGATGTAAACATCTTATTTTGTTAACACGTGTTAGTTAGTTAATTATGATATTTTGGTTGTTCTTTGAGACCGAGCTAAAAGAGTTGTTCTCCTTGATCTATTGTGTCTATAGTGTGTTAGTTCCTTGTTTGTCTATAGGTCTTATAGTGTCATTTATAAGATTTTATCGCGTTTTCTTAAGCCAAGGCAAGTGACAGTTATTTACAGCTCTACTAGGATTTTTAGTTAATAACGTGGTAGAGTCACGCAGCAATTAGCTGTAGAACGAATAGGTCAGCTCGACTGATAAGCTTTAATAGGACACCAACGCGTAAAATGCGCTACTGTGTGGTGTAGAACTAAAAAAAACACCAGCAGAACTTATTATGAATGACGAGTTATTGTAATCCTTAGGTTGACAATGAATTTGAATTATAATTACATATCAAGAATGAATCTGTCATGGGCAGCAGAAATTACGTAAAACTTACCATAAGATGAACTCTCTGCATGTTTGTAATCCCTAATGTGATAAAAAACGATATTCGAAAAATTCTTTTGGTTAAATAAAGGACTTCATTAAATTCCATGCTCGAAATCAGACTTTTAGAAATAGAGAACAGTTTGTGCATTGATTTATGTAATGTTGTATTACGGGGTTTTGTTCGGTCCAATAGTTTTTATTTAAAATATCAATAAATATATTTGAATGGTAAAAAAAATTTATCTTTAAATTACTCATAGTACAGTTTCACAGTCAATTTTTTGTTCAATTCAATCAATTGAATATTTCAGATATTCTATTTAATATTTATTGCAAAATTTTAGTTCTAAAGTAACAACAGAAATACGAGAAAAATATTACGTATAGAAAGTCAGCTTTAAAGTTTATGCTTACTTTATTTCAAATACTAATTCCTTACATCTTCAATCATTATTAGTTTTTAAATAGCTGCTAGATATAGGAAAAAAAAGATTTTTTTTATATTTTCTATAATACTTCTTGTATTCGTACACCAAAAAAAATTTAGAAACCTTTTCTAATTTTTGTTAAATTCCATCTTCACCGTTATTCTACACGGAAGGTGAGCAATAAATAAAGTTTGCATCGAAATTCTAATAAATATGCTAAATGGATAATCTTTTAATTATTATCATATATTACGTGCGCGCTTTTGACAAGGCCGTATCTAATATATTCGTATAGTTACTGTCTGACTGGTTTAAATTGAACCACACTTTAAAGACAAAAAAGTTCAAAATTACATGGGGTATAGCTTTCCCGTGTACCAAAGAAAATAATTGTCTTTATAAGTTATTCGAGTGTAAATTATACAGAAAGATATTAAATTAAAAGCCACATCGAATTCGTTAATTGTATCCACTGGATTGAAATGTGTATATAATTAGTATATATATATATATATATATATATATATATATATATATATATGTCAGTATTAAACTAAAACTATTAACTTCTATTTACGAGTGCCAGTAAAAAGCCCATTCAAATATACTAATTTTAGCAACTTTTGCTAGAAGGATTAGTTTTGTCCTCGCTCTTTTGAAAGTCCTGTGTCATAGAGTGGAGTAAAAGATTAACGATGACACTGAAGAGTACATTATAAATTAAATATATGGTAAACGATTCTATGTATTCTATCTTATCGACAGCTATGTACCCTACTTTACCCCAACTAACGTACTCCAACTTTTTTTATTTGCGTCTTATTATGAGTATAAAATATTGTTCTTTTTCGGATCCCGCATATATTAAAACTATTTTGATTAAGTATAAATGTATAGTAAACTATATTGAATTCCTTCAAAAAAGTTTGAACCATGCATTTGATTCGTGGTTGCACTTGGAAGAGGTTAATAACGTGTCCTCGACAATCTAGAATATATTAATGTTTTTTTACATGGTGGATTTTGCATTGTCGTATATTCGACCCCTTCCGGTAGCCTCGATTCCAAAATGACAACGTTGTCACAAAAGGACTACATTCATTATATAGAGTAGTAAGTCCAGGAAACCTTCCAATTGAGGGTCAGTTGAGACCGACATAGTGAAGGGACGTATTTTAATTGTTAATAAGACCCATCGCAGCGAATGGATTTATTAACAAATGAAATTATACTTACATTTGTGCTTGAATTTCTACAGTTACTAAATAAGTTGCTTCTGCTCCAGGGGTGATAAGGCTCGTTCGCTTCATATTAATATGACTAGTAATTTCTAATTACTACAGTCATATTAATATGGAACGAAATATTTAATTACATATTTATTATTTAAGGAAACAAACGGCTGCTTATTTTTGATACTTTATTGTAAATATTCCAAACAAATATTCTAGGACATATAAACCCACTGTAATACCAACTTATTAATATATTTTGTCTTATTGATTAATTTATAGGTTGTCAAATGTCAAATATATAGTCTCATTGATATTAATATGGTTTCTTAGTACAAAAGAGAAATTGTGAAAGAATCATCGTCTAAAGCCATATTTTTTATGAAAACTAAAAGATTAAACAGAATGAGAAAAAGGTAAGTTATATAATATTTTTATTTTAAGTATATAATGATGAATGAAAAACATAAACATGTAGCATAACAGATATTTATAAATCATTATATTATTTTGGGCGTGCCATCTTCAAATGTTTAAGACAGCTATGTATAAATTATAATATTAATAAATGTGTCAGTACATTTCGCTGACCTTCTTTATTCTAATTCCGCTTGTGGTCAAAACTATCCGGAACTGAGCGATATGATGTTAGGGCAGAATGCCCCGGAGCGTGTAGTAATGGCAACATTTGTTGTCGGACCGTCTTGCTGGTGTAACCTCAACGCATCTTCGCGAGCAAAGCGCGCGGGAAAAATGGCGTGTAATAAAAAGTTAACATTTCAAAGTGATGTTTTATGAGTTTCGAATTGAAAATATTGATTTATGATATTGTGCTGCTGGATTTTGATGTTAACGCACCGTTACATATTTAAAGTAAGTATAAAATTTATTATGAATGTATATTTATCATAATTTTATTTAAAGATTTTTTTAATAAATAAAATATTTTAAAATAAAACCTATGAATATTTCCCACACAGTTATAGTGATTAAACTTTATTATTTATAATTATTTAACATTAAATGAACAGAAAATTTAAGATAATATTTTACTATTTCGTACTTGAATAATATTGTAGTCAATGTATTAATGTGTCAATAATTATCTGGATTTATATATTCGTATACACTAATGAGTATTAACTTTTAAGGAATTTAAATTGTAGATTTATAATTAATAAAATAAATCTTAGCCCATTTCCTGGGATAAAGAAGAGATATTTAGAGCTTTCTTGGTATAGTAATAACACATTAGAACTTCGGTTTTAACAAATAAGTTACTTGTATACAGATTTATATTAATAAAAATGTTTGGTATTGAAATAATATTCATTAAATAATCAAGTATGAAGGAAATTGTTTAATGACAACTAGAACAAAAAGATATTTGGGCTGGTAAACGATTACACAGTTTAACTGATGGTAAGTGATTCCTGCGGCCCATGACATCCTCTTTAATCGCGAAAAGAAATCATAACACATAAAGCCTCGTCACCAGTAATAAAGAATACGAAGGCTTTTTCTTTCACCATACGAAACACATTACGGCGAGGGTAGTAATTGTAAAAGGGTTCAGGGTAGTAGCCCTGGAATTATATCTACTGTAACCAGATGCGGAGTTGTTATACAACGCGAAAAGGTTCAGTATGTTTTAGTAAGTGGGTACAAACGGACAGTCTCGAGAGAGGGAAACTTTTTATACTGTTAGTCATATCTTAAAAAAATAAAATAGTGCAAAACTTGGTATTAATACATTAATTTAAAAATTTATGACAAATGCTATAAAAATTAATGGAATAAATATTACAGTATAAAAAGAACATTTTACAAAATATATTTACAAATATTTTTAAATATTAACCATTAGTTTGATTTATATTTTATTATGAAGTTTACTATATAATTTTATTTATATTATATTACAAATGTATATGTCTAAACATAAGACATTAAATTTAAACTACTATTAGCTTAAGGTAACAATGGACCTTTGTGGGCTGAGAAATTAATATTAAATTAAATATTTCTATATTTCCACAAGAAGTTACAACACGAATAAAGACAGTTGCTGTTGACACAACTGTTGATCCAGTGTCAGCAAAATGAAGAGATGGGATATCATAGCATATCGTACGGCCGCCACGTAGCGAAGTGGACAAAGTACTTAGCTTCTAAGTCGTGATTCCTGGCTTGATCCCAAGCCGAATATGTGAATTAAAAATAATTGGTTCTCGCGTTCTCCCTGTTTCCATTATCCGATCTTATTAAACATGCATTGCACTACCGATGTATAGCGTCACGTTATTATTTTACGTATTTAAATGTAATTTGAATATAACATTAAAATAAAATAAAAAGAAATAATCGTGGGTTCGATGCCTATTCAGGTTCAGGAGAGGGAATAACTTTCCTTACTTGACTAGTAAGTTTATAGGATCTGGTGTGTTTCATTTCAAATCATCAAATATTCGTCGTGTGAACAAATTTAAAATTTAATTATAACACTGCATACTAAATTACTTATTGCTTGAGCTGCATGTACGAATATTTCACAAATTACAATATATGTTTTAATAGAAATTCTGCTCACAATTATCGAGATGAATCGCTCTCACTAAATTAAACAATGTATCTTTATACAATTTGATATTTTGCGACTCGTGCACTCTCGCCAGAGGTGTACGATGTGTGACGTGCCACGCGGCCATGACGTCGCATCCCCCTAGCTTCATCGCCACCCGCAGTACATGACAGATTAGAAGAGCAAGTAAATAAACGCAGAGAACCTTTGCACTTATGCCTGTGGCACTACAATATTTTCTGTGGTGTTGATATCATCTAATACCAATCAGGAGGGGTCTGTCACCGTGGTAGAAATTATAGGAATGTCGTCATTACGAGAGGTTCTTGAGTTTGGATCATTAGCATATAATACGGTAAACACAAAATGAATATCGATTTAAGATTAATCGTTAATCATCCAAGATTTCTAAATAATAATAGCTTATAGAGTCATTTTATTCAATCGCCATGTTTGACACGACTACTAGAACTTAACAGATATCAACGTTTAATGAGATGTTTAGGAGATAGCTTACACCTACAAGTTGGTAAGGCCATTAGACGTAAAGCGCGTAGTATATTGTATCCATGGAAGTAATACGTACTACGTACAACGGGAAGCCACACTTCAATCGCAAAATAAAGTAAATATATTAACTCTATACCGTTTGTCACGTGATTTGTTTTTATTATATTGATTTCATGTGATTGCTTTTGTAATGAACAGACCGAGACTCATTTTTTGAAGTTATTCCTTCCTTTCGACATAAGCCAAGTGATAACTTCCGAATACGATAAACATTAATACTTTTCTCGATCTGTTAATTCTATGTTATATTATTATAGTTACAAATATTTTTGTGTCAATTGAAGTAAAAAAAAGATTATCTTAGAATAACAATATTTTACTAAATAAATATTTGTGTTTAAACTATTATTTCTGTTGATATACCGTATTAAATGGTTACATTTTTGCAAAGGCACACCATAGTTTTTGAAGTTCTTTTTCATCTCGCATTTTGGGTTTGGCAGGGAGCTTTCTGGTTGTACGTAGTACCTATTACGTTCATAATTAAACCTGATAACTGCGTCGATATATCGTTAATCAAGTAAAGTGTATCTACCAATGATTAAACGAGAGCGCGACAGAGCTATGCAATAAATCGATAGATATATGCATATAATATGCATCTTACATTTCACTATTTGAATACTAAGTAGGTAGTTATGCGACTGGTTGCTCTCTCATGGATACTGGTTTCTCATATTTGTGAAACAAATAAATGGGCCGTGGCCGTTCAGTGTCTGGACAAACACCTTTGCTTTGATGCGACGCGAGGGCAATCTGAGTGCGATTTTGAAGACATGTAAAGTAAGTCCCACTGTAATAGTGGACTATACTTAATTACTCTCCCAGCCTATGCCTATTCTATATGTTGTATATATATATATATATATATATATATAAATAAAATGAAGATATTGTTAATTACTATTAGACGTTTTGTAACATCGTTAATATGTGAGTTTAATATATGCGGTGCTACCAATTTAGGTATCAATGTTGATGTTTAATTATCAGCTACAACAATAAAACATACAACTGGAATAATCTAAATAAAGACAATTAAAGTATGGATATAATTCAATTCATGACGGTATTATATTCTATATTCGTGCTTCACCGACGTTTTAGTTATACAGATGTATACGAGGAATCAAGTATGAACCCAAAATTTTTATCCGTTATCAGGCAAAAGGTACATAAAAAATTGTTAATTGTAAATGTATGCGAATTGGTGCTATATTTTTTCATCGCATAGCATAATTTCTATTACTTTTTACGGTGCATCGAAATTTATTCAAACACAACGAAACCGTTTTAAGTGTAGAAAGTTCAATAAATTTAGCTTCCTACGACTTAATGATTCTAGATTCAAATAATCCTGCTATTAAAAAAAGAAAAAAAAAACACACTCATTCAGTAATACTTAGCATAACGATTTATAATTGACAAAAAATACTTTAATGATGGAAATTTCTACTGCTTTGCATTTCCTATCAGCTTTTATTCGCACCAACCCTCTTTTTTAGCTTTTATACATTTTATATTTGACATTATAGAATAATTTATTGTGCTATAGAGATTATATGCAACAATTACTATTAATTTTGTATGCTAATTTTGTAATTTTTATACTGATAGTTTTAGTTATTCTCTTTCCTAGTCTGATGTTATGTGCAATGAGGTTACAGGGTTAAGTGGGTTTTCCTCCTTGACCCATATATACGTATCCAGGCCCGAAAACCAATAATTACTAATGCTAAAATTTTGTTCTCACTAGGGATAACCCCAAAGCTGACAGGCAAGCCAGCATTCAGGTCAGAGTATCTGAGCTTTGTTACGTCATCCTAAGATTGTATAAATGTAGTGTTCTTTTATAGTAAAGTATGCGTGTTATAATTGTTCATAAGGCCTATTATTTATAGGGTGACTTTTGTAGGCGTAAACTTGGTTGATATAAAATAGAATCGAATGAAAATTAACGAAATGTAAAACTTACTTCTGACAGAGCTTGTGAGGTTTGTCAAAAATTTTTAATATACTTAATACAATTCTTCAATCTTATACTTTACCGCTTTTTCCAAAAATTAACTTTCTTGCACTGTCTTATTTCTATATTTATTATATATACCAAAATATAATTATTATTTTATATTAAAATCATTCTAATTATCTTGTCTTATATGATTATACGACACACCCGTGCAGAAGTTATTTATTTGGTTGTTATATAATCACTAAATTGACGGCAGTAAGGCGTAGTATTAAAAGTAGCTGACTAATGAGTATCAGGTCCTAAGTTCGATTTCCAGTCTAGTTCGATCACAAATTGAAGGTTTTCGTAACAAGGCGTGTTTTATGTATGCCCTTTGTCCTATATCTGAACCTTATTCTGTACTTATAGCAAATGCATTGGACTAATTAATATGCTTACGCCACTGTAAATATCCTACGCAAATGACGCTTCTGAAAATAACAATAATCAACTAACTTCTCTATGCGGGTTTTGCTAAGTGTGACTATGTGTAAAAGAAAGTTAAAGTAAACACCCTATAAATACCGGCATGTTTTGTTTTGGCTGCTGTTTTTCGTATGATGAGTGCATAGAAGGAAGCCGATTACTGTTAACAAGATATTCCATATTAGTCCCTGTGTACTAACCACCGCTATTTTTTTATTAATAGCGAAAAGCATCCATACACATCCGTCCTTGGGACCAAGAACGTGTTATAAGACACGCACCGCCTAAATCTCAAGATGTTAGGCAGCCTCGTGTCTCGGGTAGGAATTCCTACCGCCCTCTTCTCCTGGCAACACAGCCCTTTGCCATATCGATTTTAATCCATCAATTATTTGTACTTCCATCTGAATGTATTACGATTGATTAACAATTTAAAAGTAAAGATATGATATTCAATAATGTATAGTGCTTATTGTAACTATATGCTGCACATCTATCTTATCGCGATATCGTCAAAAACGGTATTCGAGATTCTTGCTGAGAAAGTGCTCTGGTTCTACGTGAATCTAGTTTGTAAGGATAAAAATTGCATTAAGATGCAATCGGCATTGTTAAATCGGACCCGTCCAACAGGTGAGGTAACGCTCTATTAAACTGTTCGAGTGTAACTCTTAACTGTTTTGTATAACATTGCACAATTCCGAGAAGCTGTATATATTATTTCTTGTGTGTATAAAATAAATTTATTTTATTTTGGTATATACAACATTAAAAGAAAAAGAAAAATACTGGAACTGTAGATCAGATAACTACATAACAGCTATCAACTGACTGTAGCCCGTTGGTCATTTCCCAATTTTATAAAAAGTATTACCATTAAAATATCTATTCTAACAACCATATGCAAAATGCGAAAACAATATTAGCTAATAAAATAAAAATTGTCGAACCCGAAATAGTAAAAAAGGTGGAAGATTTACACTCTGCCATTCGTAAGCTGTAAAGAAGTTCACTTAATTCGTACTTTATATGCAAATAAAAATAAAAATATCTAGAGAAAAGGCTTCTTATGTGCGTCAACCAATCAAAGATAACTCAGAATGTATGGTGTCGGTATCTCCACTTCATGTTATTTACTTATTTATTACGCCTATTCACGTAGCGGTCAAATAGTCATAATCATAACTATAAAAATTTATGTTACAATCAGTTTATTAGTAATTAAAAGTAACTCCGTCTTTTTTAAACTTCCGTTCATTGTTCGACAATAAGCAGGTTCGAAAAAAGTAGTCCAAACTTTTATGGACATAACAGGACGTATCAAAAGAATATAATGATCTCTTAACTGGCGTTTATTCCGAAAATAATATTTTATTAATAATGCAAAATATTATATATTAAAACAGAGTCAGCCTGCCACCGCTTCTGTAGGCCCTAATTTCGAAAACTAATGAACAGATTTTATTCATATTTTCT
Organism: Teinopalpus imperialis; assembly: GCA_029286865.1. Classification (NCBI taxonomy): domain Eukaryota; kingdom Metazoa; phylum Arthropoda; class Insecta; order Lepidoptera; family Papilionidae; genus Teinopalpus; species Teinopalpus imperialis. Next base: position 4,608,004 of record JAGSMU010000034.1, read on the forward strand.
CAAGGGATATAATTATTCTCGAGGAAAGTTCGATTATATAAATTAATATTTATTATTACCGTTTCTGGAGATCCTGGAGTAAAGTGACCTATATCTTTAATTAAAGAGAGCAATTTCTTGAAAGCCAATTAAAGTAGATTTACGAACAGTTCTTGTCCTTTAAATATTATTTGCCGTCTCTTTTTATTTGATAGAATAATTTTAAAGTAGGAAAACAAAAATAAGTTTAAATATTCATCATTTATTTAAAAGCTACAAGATAATTAATTAATTCCGTTTTCAAAATAACCGATTAGACCGTTAGCGATTACACAACCTCTGTACGACATCCTAGTTTGTAATTCAGAAAGGTTATGAGGCGTCAGTAAGTCAAATTATCAAACCACCTTTATTGGATTTTTTTTGAAAATAACTATCCAAGGATTGGGAGAGGCGGTCCAAATCAAACCGATAGAACCTCCAATTTAAGGATAAGGATACATGGTTTTGTGTAATTTTTCAGAGATACCGAGCGGTCACTTGGAGTACGGGCGCATTGTATACATATAGAATATAATTTATCGAAGGGAAACAATATTTGTGTATCATAGATTGCTGTATCTTAAGTCTTGGTATATTATCTGTACGTTTCGTGTCCGTGACGCTACATCGGAACTTTATTCTGACCAAATTGCCGTGACGAAGGAGTGACGAGTTAGTGCCTCTATGCTCTACAATATATCTTGCCAGAACAATAGAATATCGCAGCAGTAAAGATCACATCATCACATATTCGCAAATATATATAGCTTTAAGAATCGAACGTATCCTGTCGTAGAAACTAAAACAAAATGTCCTTGCAGTTTTTAAGATACGTATACATTTAGATACATGGACAGACGACATACCGAGTCCCGCTAAGACTGCGTTTCTGCAGGCCAAAAGCTTAAGACCACCTTTATTAAAGTAGGAAATTAAAGTAAAACTCCACTAAAATATTAAATGTTTAATTAACATGTTTAATCATCTAATAGAACATTGTTTGACAAACAACATACTTTAAAAGCGTAAAGAAATATTAACAGTCCATGCAAAAAGGCTATAGTTAGCTAAACTGATTTTTCATCAAAAAATCCTCCTTTACATTTTATGACTTTTTTCACAAGTCTCGACATACGGGCAATCAATTTGTTAATGGCATCTTGTGACATATTGTTCCAAATTTCGTATAAAGCATTCCACGTTTCTTCTCGCGAGGATGGGCCACGATTACGGACTTTCTTATCAAGCTCTTTCCACAAAAGTTCAATGGGATTGAGATGCGGACTCTGAGGAGGCCAAACCATGTTTTTTGACACCCCTTGTGCCTCTTTCTGTTCTAAATATCCTCTACATAATTTTGAGCTATGCTTTGGATCATTATCTTATTAGAAAATTAATCCATCTCCAATTAATCGCAACGCGAAAGAAACGGCATTTTGTTCAATTTTTAAAATATTTTTGTACTGTTCCCTTTTCAAAATTCCTTCAATTTTAATCGAATCGCCAGTTCCTTGGCTAGAGAAGCAACCCCAGACCATTATTGAGCCACCACTATGCTTGATTGTTGAGACTACACAATCTGACATCATCTTTTCTTGGGCACTGCGTCGAACGTAAATTCTACGTTCCGAATAGTTCTTAGTAACTTGTATTCATCGGTCCAAAGCACTTTTTAAAATCTTCTTCAGTCCAATCTCGATGAACAAGAGCCCACTGCATCCGTTTTTTCTTGTTTTGCGGCCTTAGCAGAGCTTTTCGAACGGCAACGCTACTATACGCACTTCACTGCTAATTTCTCCAGTTTTTCCCATTTTATGACGTCTTCACTGTAGAAACTACAAGTTTAGACTAATTGAGATTGTTTGTGAACAAATCGAAGTAAACTCGGGTATAAGTATAAGTAAGAAACACGTGTTTTCCGGAGTTAAATAATCCTAATTATTGACCGATACGTAACAACAGCAAAGTAATTAGTAAAGAGGACATTATAAAAAATATTATTACGATTCTACCACCTGGCTAGCACTGCGCTTGTCGGTGTTTGAAAACAATAGATGTTTATTGACCAATAACTTGAAAGTAAACAAAAGAATGACTTCTTTAAATATTCGATACTAACAATAGAATATGCAGATGTGCATTGCTTTTATATATCCTGTGGGATTTTATTACAGTTGATGGATAATTATGTTGTTTATGTGTATTGCCGGCAGGGTAGGTGTTTTGTTCAAAAGTTTTGAAAATAGTGTTTCCTTTCAACATTCATTTAATGATTTTACGTTAGATTTCCATCACAAAAATAAACAAGTAGATAAAGTGTACACGGAAGCTAAAACCAGCAAAGCTAGTAAATCAATCATTGAAAATGACACATTCATCGATAATCACAGCATAATGAGATGCCGGTAATAAAGGAGTGAAAATAACTGCGCCTCGCTTGCGGGAACAAAATAACAGCCGTCGATCAGTTCCGGAATGCGACTTGTAAGGATGTACCTTTATATTAAGTCGCCAGAGCTGATAGTTCGGTGTCTGATATCGATTTGACGAAGATTTACTTTAGATAAACTTCAGTAGAGATAACCGCAGCACCAACTTCTGGTAAACTTCTTACCAAATTACATCAACTACACAGAATATTTTATAGTGCCGTTAGCATTTGACAGACACACTGGCATTCACCCTTCATCCATTTTCCTAGTCCGACGGAACAAATTCGTAGGAAGGTTTAGATGTACTTATAAAAATCTTCGTTTGACGCATAATCGTCTTCTCCTATGTCCTTCTCATCGTACTGATTTCATTCACTCATGATTCTTTGTTCAATCTATTCTCCTATGGAATGCGCTACCTTTCGAAATCAGAATGGCTAAAAGTCGCTTAGAGTTTAAACGTAAAATTCGAAAGCATTTGTTGGAAGTAGCGTCAGCAGATTCACTACATTGAAAGTTAATTATGTATATATTTATATATACATTTTCTTTTAGATATGTTTGTATTTATAATATGTATATATTTTTGTTTTATAGTTTATGTAAATGTATATAAATATCTATTATTTTACTTAGTATTATAAATTCCTAAGATAATATGTAATGATATGTATATATAATTGTATAAGTATTTAGATGTACTTTATGTCTTTTTTATTTATTATTATTCTTCTGTTCACTTCACCGATTTTGTAACTTGATTTCTCTGAACCCTCCCAAGGTTGACTGGTAGATAATGCCTTAGGTATTAAGTCCGCCTTTATGCATATGTTAGTTGTACAAAAGCTTATAAATAAAATAAATAAATAAAATAAATATACATATACACAACACTCCCTAACCTGAAAATCAAATATGTCGAGCTGAAAACTGTATTCTTTATCGAATGGTAATTAAGCCGCAATGCAGTAGTCACAGGAAATTTGTCTTCAAGCGGGAAGAAAAATGTCTACTATCTAATATTAACCTAATCGCCTTTTACTACAGACAGAGGATGCCGTAGCCCTATTTTATAAGCTCGGGACTAAAGGTATTTGCAAATACTACCGATTTTAGAAAAGCAGTCTGCTTTTTTACTATTATATATATTTTTTTAGATATTTAATGAATTAAAATAGTAATTTTATAAGTAATTAATAAAAATGTCCTTGGACACAGAACTATGAAGGGTCAAGGGGATCCACGACACACATTTCTGGATGAAACTTCTACGATAATAGCAAGATTTTACGAGTTTTCAGCACTCACCAAGTAATTTATGCAGATTTATAGTATATATGCACATTTATAGCACGTTATTTACTCAAATTGTAATTTTATTAAGCAATGATTCATTATTATTATTAATATATTTTTTTAATTTGAAATTTTTTATTTTACCTAAACACACAAATTACATGAAATCTCTAATCGTTTTCTAATTCTCATATATTCATAATTCTTCAATTCTCAATGATCGCTGCTTTCTAAATTTTTTAACTTTTATCAATTATAATTCGAATTTATCTTAAGTTATAAGATATTTATGATGCTTTGAGTTAAATTTAATGGTATGCAGGTACCAATTAAATTGTGTGTATCCTGTTCAGGTACTGTAAATCTTCAACGATTTGTTTTATATTAATTAACAACTATGAGATATCATTGATATATTTACCTTTAATCTTTGTGGTAAGCAGATGTTTTGATGATGTTGCGTAATGGTTTTTAACTCATATAGTTTTCGTTCAATTTAAATATAAATAATTTTGTGTCAATTTAAAGAAAAGATTTAATAAAATCTATTTTAATGATAGTCGTGAATCAAAAAGTCAATACCGCTCACACCGCAAAGAGAAAACGCGAATAGGCGTGAAATGATGGTGACATTTATAACAGGCGTTATATAAATTATTGGACATCAAAATATCAAAACGGACTAGAAAAAATTTATGTTATTACTTACGAAACTTAAGGCCTTTTAAAAAAACATAAAAAAGATATACATAGTAGTAAATAACATACTATTTGTCATGTTCCAATTTACTACATGTAAGATAATACAGAGGATATTGTTGTATATACATAACAGGTTTTTAACATTAATAACTTGAATAAGGAATTCGCTTGCTGCTAACTTTTCGGAGTAGCATTTTGAATAAATGTCATTTATTTTTATTTTACACAGGAAAAGAAAATATTTGCTCGTTTTAGTACCCAGTTACATATTATTTTTTAACACTTCTTAAAAAAAAATATACATTCGTATTTGGTTTACTTACAACAGAATAAATGATAAAAATTTCATTGTCTACTTTAAAAAAATGGTGTAAGGAGTAAGCCTAGAACTTTATTTGTTAAGCTACACTTCTCTGGAACTCTTCAGCATCGAATAGGCTCTCTTTCAAAAGCCTGGTACGGGAGCATTATCAACAGAGGTCTCTCGTCAATTAATATGGAAGGTAGTCAGGGGGGACCATATGCTACGGTTTAATTATATATGTATTATATAATTATATATATATTTATCTAAAAGTGAATTTCTTCTGTTTTGATATATATCGTGATTTATTATATATTTACTTTAGGAATAATATTATATACATAACAGTGAGAGATATATACATATATTTTTTTTAATAATTGCACCACTTCAATTTCTCTGGCTGGTAAAGAATGTCCTATGGCATCTTAATCAGGCAATCCCGATCCAATCAAAATGAGGCAATCCGCTCTTTAAACGGTACCCCTTATTGAACTGTATGAATAATAAAGTTTGAATAAATAATAAATAATATCATTCGTTTCAGAAGATTGGAAATCCCTTACCAAAAAGCGTTCATTCATTCACCATAAGTTAAAAAGTAATCTATACTTTCGACTATTGACAGTTGATGTTGACCTAGAACAATATCTGTTTATTAAGATTTTAGAGTAATTCCAAAATATTATTGTTTTTATTTTATTTAATAATTCAACCGGATGCGAGGATATTAAACTTACAGAGCCATAAAGCAATTTCAATGTCGTTTTTGTTTTCTTTTATAAATTCTATTGATTAAAATTACAATAAAGATTCATTTAAATAATTCTAATGAGTACATTACACCGCTTTATTTAAACAGAAATCCTTACGCCGGAAATTTATTCAAAACATTGATAACATTTTTATCTACATTTACTTAAAACTGAATCAAGCTCAAAATTAAAAAAAGGTCATTAAAAACTTTTTTCTTTTATGTAATGTAACGGTTTTTTATCTGCGAAGAGTAACGGTTGGAAAAGAGACATAACAAGAGTAATTTGACTGTTTCTTGTAAGTACCATAGTGACGATAGAAATACTTACGTTTTTAGAGGTTTTTTGCCTTATTACATTGGTATCAGAGATACCATCATTCTTTTCGTAGGCGTTATAAGAGTCGAATAGAGGCAACATTGAAAAACATTGTTATCACCATTTTTAATTGTCATAGACCCACAATGTAGCTTTTTCTATCTGGCGCATGAATGTGTTAACGCGATCGAAGAAAGACTCCACGAGTGAACGAACCCCACGTCCAGTTACCTTGGTTTGTTGCTTGGAAAACGGAGACCTGCTCACTGGTAACAAGGCATTTCACCGTTGAGGATATAAGTATTTCTTTTTTATTACATTGTGAGTAACAAACGAGCATACAGTTGCAAGTGATTCCTGCGACCTATGACAACTACATTCATCCTTGACAAGGAATCATAATGCAGATGCATTGTTACCCTTGAGGACTGAGATGGAATGCCTCGTCACCGGTAATAAAGGTCTGCGGATCCCTACACTCATCAGAGGAAACACAGTAGCATCATGCTGCTATTTTACCCTGGTACTCTGTATGGGCGTGGTCTTACCTCGGTTGAGCTGAGACATTAATTCTGCAGCTAGAACAGCTGTACCAATGTTTTTTTGTTGAGTATGGGTCCAAGTCATAATTTACCATCAGACAGACTGTGTCTTCGTGTGTGTGTTCGTCGCCCTAAGTTTCTTAAAAAATGCTACTTCATTACGATTTTAGTCACATATATATGCTAAAACTTCTTCAAGATATTTAAATGACCCAAAAGAATTTGGTTAATTAAATCAAAGATGTCATTCGTCATTTGACATACGTTGGATTTACCGCAAAGATATATTAATGGAGAGAATCATAAATTTTCTGATGGTTTCCAAAAACATAACATAATAATTAAAATTGCTTATTTTAATGAATAAATAAATTTGACGGTGCAGAGCCACATTACAGCCAATGTTATGCTGCCATTTCACACTGGTATTATGCCAGAGGTGACGACGAACGACCACGTTCCCCGGTCGTGCTAACCTACTCATTCTCCAGCTGGAAAGTAGCTTTAGGTTTATTCTATAGCTGTTAAGAAAAATGGTTATACCAAGGTGGCAACTCGTCAATGGTTATAAACGAGTTCTTAAAAAAGGTAAGTATTTCTATCATATTATAGTTAATTTGAAACAGTCAAACTACTCCAGTAATAACACTATTTTTACTATTCACGGATAAAAAAAAAGTTTATAATATGTTTTTTTCAGATCCGCATACGGATTGACTCAGTTTTTAGAAAAAAGTAGATAATGCTATCAGTGTTTTGTATAAATTTCCGCCCGGATTTCTCTTTAAATAAAACGGAGCATTATACTGTAAGAATAATTTAAAGTTAGAATAGGTTAATTTTAATGAATTTATATATATGTAGCTATATATAACCTTATATAACCTAAAAAAAGTTAAGTTGGTTTGTGGCTCTGAGGGTTTAATATTTAAATAAAATAAAAATGAATTAATGTAGAACTCGTACACATTTATTTCTACGTATCATCGTTATAATTATGGGGTTATATATTATAATTTTAAACGTACATACATACAAAGATATGATGAATCTATGAGCAGTTGTGATGAGAATTTTTCGTACTGTAAACATGATAATATCTTAAAAGATAAAAAAGAAAACAACAAATACGTGTAGATAAAAATACAAGGAAAAAGATAAGATAGCTTTGATAAAGGGATTCCTTATTTCTAGATAGATAGATAGATCTTAGATATCTAGATCTTCATATCTTTTTTTTTTTTTTTTTTTTTTTCGGGCTGATGGCCGCTGTTAGCCCCAGGGCTTTTACAGTTTCACCGGGTTGAGAGGTGACCGAGCACTTATGGCTCTCAGTCGAGACCTCTATATATGGGTAACCAGTGCAAGGGCTCCCGAGAGGGAGCCTCGGCTTGGACCGTTACCCTGTTTCGCGAGAGCGTCTGACTCGAGGGTGCCCGAGAGGGCCGAACCTCGGCTCGGTCAGTTGCTTCTGACAGAGGATTATCTTAATTAATATCACTATTATTATTAACTACCTGTACCACCACTTCAGAATGCGTGGGCGCTGGAGAAGAACTGGCGCAAGAAACTCCAGCAACGCTTCTATCTGTATGGACTGGAGGGAACTGGCCAGTGACATGGCGGTATCGCGAATAACTTTGTTTGCGATTTGAGGGTGCAATGCATGTGTGTTGTGTTTTATGAAGGGCTTGGGCCCTGGTGGTTGCGTCGTCAGGGTCGTCGAGGGCGTGCCTCGGTCTCCTATGGACGCGGGTAAATCTGTGATTCGCGATGGGATTGTAAGTGGCGACACTTACAATCAAAGGGTTTCGGTGTGTGACGGCAGAGTCGAAATATCGGCGAGAAGCCTGCTTCAGGTACTGAGCTATGGTCGGCAGCTCAAGATCTATGTGTAGATTTTCGTTACGCAAGAACCACGGCGCACCGGTGGCCTTGCGCATGAAACGATTTTGTATTACCTGAAGTCGGTGAATGTGACGCGGGGAGGCATGCGCAAAGACGGGGCTTGCGTATGTCATTATGGGTCGGATGCACGCTTTGTAAAGTGTAATTTTATCACGCAGGGACATTTTGCTATTTTTATTAAGTAACGGGTGCAAACGACCTAGGACGATCTGCTCTATTCTGCTGGTTTAAATACAGACACGTAGAGGCCGGTGTCATCGGCGAAAAGGGCTAGCTCTACACCGCGAGTGCGCGGTATGTCGTTGGTGTAGAGTGCGTATAAAGTAGGACCTAGGACAGAGCCTTGTGGTACTCCAGCACAAATGGGGTGAACCTCGGAACGCGTTCCCTCGACGCGGTAACGAAAGGTTCGATTTCGGAGAAAATCTCGTATGATAAGTACGAGTCGATCTGGCACACCGAGCTCATATAGTTTGTATATGAGCCCGTTGTGCCAGACCTTGTCGAAAGCTTTCGCCACGTCGAGAAAAAGTGCCCCAGTTTGGTAGCCCTGAAGAAATTTACTGAGGATGTGTTCCGTGATGCGGTGCACTTGATGTGTGCATGAGTGTTGGGTGCGAAACCCGAACTGCTCATTGATTGGCAGCCCTCGGGACAGCATGAAGTCCTTGAGGCGGGTGAGGATGAGCCTTTCATATACCTTACCCAAGACTTTGAGTAGGCTTATGGGTCGATAGGCTGATGGATCGGTTGGATGTTTTGAGGGCTTGAGAATCCCTATGACATCGGCTTCCTTCCAGGAGTTCGGGAAGGTGCCTTTGGATATGGCCGCGTTGTAGATTATCACCAGTAGGTGTTTCATCACCTTGTTGGTGATACCGTCGGGGCCGGGAGCCTTGTGTGGTCGCAGGTTTTTAATTATGGACTCAACTTCGGTGCATGTAACTTGAGTGACGGAATCGCGAGGTGGTTCCTTACTCCTCCGGTCGACCTCGCTGTTAACCATTTCAAGGTGAGCGGCGTCGATCGGTAGGGTGCTCGGTGAGCATTGGAGCTCGAGATTGTCAGCCAGACATTCGGCTTTCTCTTCGTCTAAGAAGGCGGGTGGTTTATTGGGACGCGCTAAGGGAGGCATTGTTTGGGCGTTACCCCCTTTTAGGGATTTGGGAAGTCGCCAGTAGGCGAGATGGAAAGGTTCAATGTTGGAGAGGTGATTATCCCACCGATCGTTCCTATACTGGGCTATGCGTGATCGGACTTCACGCTGAAGGGTACGTAGCACCAGCCGGTTACTTTCAGTGGGATATAAGTCATGGGCACGAGTCGCCGCATTCTTGCGCCTCATTAGGTCCTTTATGTCGTTTGGCAGGGTCCTTCGGTGATCTTCCACCGAGGGAACCCGCCTCGAACAATCCTCGACTACGGTCTGTATGTGCCTAGTGAGGGCATGAACTGCGAGGTGCGTGTCGTTGACTGAAGATATGTTCCTAGGAATAGCATCTAGGTGCGGTGATGTGGCTTCCCTCAGGGCATTCCTGAGTCGGTGCCAGTCTACAATGGTTTTGGTGGTGGGTGAGGTTGGCGCGGAGGGCCCTAACCGAAGAAGAACGGGGCGATGATCGGAAGCGAGCTCATGGATTACCTCTATGCCTTGGAAGGCGAGATTGGTGTTCTTACAGATGGCAATATCAAGCACATCCGGTGCGTGACCCAATATTTATGGAAAATGGGTAGGCGTAGTAGGCGCTACGACGTCGAAGTCGAGTGCGTCGCTTAGCGAGTCTAAAGCCAACCCCCGGGGGTTGATTTTAGTTGCATTCCACCGAGTGTGCTTGCTATTGAAATCTCCTGCCAAAATGACTGAGTTTCCAAGGGAAAGGAGCGCCACGAAGTCGCTTCGTAATACTTGTGCGTCACGTCTGTAAGGCAGGTAGACGGACGCGATTGTGATGGGGGCATGGCCGGTCATGGCTAGCTGTCAGACCGAGGCTTATAGGAAGGTTAGGGTTGACGTATCGACGGGCACGCAGTGCAAGGACTTTTTATAGTAGATGAGAGTTCCGCCATTAGTGGCGGAAGTTCTATCATTCCTAATGATGTTATAATTCGCAATGTTGGGATTGCGAGTGTGCGGTTTGAGGAATGTCTCTTGCACTAGGAGCACGTCGACTTGGTGATCGCGAACAAAATTGAAGATTTCGTCGCGTTGATTATTAATACCCTTAGGGCTTTTGCAAGGGCTGAGACGTCGGCGCCGTTGAAAACGGCGGCGAAGCGACACACAAGGTCGAGGTCGCTTTCGTTAACCGGCCGTCCGGCTGATGGAGGGGGCTGCTCAACCGGTTGAGCGACGGTCACTACGCCGATAGGAGTTTTCCATGCGGGACGTAGAGGTCGAACAGGAGCGAGAATAGGCGCGGGAGTGGCGATCGGTGTAGCTACCTTAGGTGCGACTTTAAGTGCCGGGCGTTTCGGCTTGGGAGCCTTTGGGCAGCCAAGGTAATTGGCTGTGTGTCCCTCTGAGTTGCTGAGTTAACATGCGTATGTATATATATAATATATGTCTACGTACCAACCTGCAGTGGAGATTTGTGTGCCAACAACCCAGTGCGAGGAGTATATCTATAGATATGAAGACGCACCATTCGACGCTCAGCAGTCGCCGAGAACGGTCGCCCGGCGCCCCGCCGCGACCCTCGCGAGTTCGGTGCTATTGTAATCGGAAATTAGTTTCCGAGAAAGATTATTGCAAAGCCACCTGAGTGGTTACACTAGTGGATACCTTGCGGTGTTAACTTAGATAGTGTAGGGCTTTTTTTTCTTTTTTTTTTATCTTGGGGAAATGCCTACGCATACCCGCCCTCTAGGGGGCGAGGACGGGTTATGTCGGACTCGCACCGACTAAAACCCCACGGTGGTCGCCACCAACGCTCGCGAGGGGTCGCGGGATCTCTGTAAGGAACGCAACCGCAAACCCCCTGCGCTTCGCTTTCCCGGGGGCGTGCGTGAAGATCGCACCCCCAGAACCCTCGCGGAACTATCGCGACGACACGGTACCACGTCGTGCCGTCGTCCTCCTCGGGGTCGCCAATACTGGACGGTCGCAGCCCCCACTCCGACCATCAGCGACCCGAAGGGCCCCGTTTATGGTAGGGGAGCACCAATGGGAGGGCCGTGAAGAGGCGTGCGAGCGCCGCGTCGGCCCCGTCTCCGAGCAGGATCGGTCCTCTCTCTAGCAGCCTCCCCGCTCGGCAGCCTCCTTTCGGACCATTACGGTCTCGCAGAAGGTGGCTATGGCCCTCCACGCCGGTTCCCCGCTCAGCATCACCGACACGACTGCTGGCAGGGTCAGGTTCCGTCCGATGTGGCCGACCAAGACCCGCCGCTCGTCTTCCCACGCCGGGCAAGCCGCGAGCGTGTGCGATGCGGAGTCTCGGTCGTTGCCGCCACAGTGGAAGCAATTCGCCGTCGCCTCGCGACCGATCTTACACAGGTAATCACCGAAGCATCCATGTCCGGTGATCACCTGCGTAAGTCTGTAGGTGAGTCTTCCTCCTCGTCGCTGCATCCAGGCTTCGAAGACCGGCAGGAATGCTTCGACGACGCGTTTGCGCGCATACCGCTCCTCACCGAGCCGTGCGCGCCACGTCGCGAACGCGATACGTCGTTCCTGCTGTTTCACCGCCTCGAGCGCCTCTTCTGGCTCACCATCACCGCTCTGGCGTAGGACACGAATCCGTAATACACCCTCGCGTCCATGTCCGCCAGTATATCCAGAGGTGGAAAGCGAGCCAGGATTGTCGCCGCCTCGAACGATACCGTCCGGTATCCTCGCACGACCCGTATGGCCATTCTACGCTGGACGCTGTAGATCTTAGTCCTACAGCGTCGGATGGCCAGCCTCTTCGCCCAGACGGGCGCCCCGTACAGGGCTACGGATCGTACGACCCCGGCATAGAGGCGGCGAACTTCCTCCCCCGGTCCCCCGAGATTGGGCAGCAGTCTGTGCATAGCACCCGGTACCCTCTCGATCCGGGGGACCAGGCGCTCGAAATGCTCTTCGAAGCCCCAGCGACTGTCCAGAGTGAGGCCCAGGTACTTCATGTACCGCCCCACTCTGACTTCAGACCCACCTACTCGGACGCACGAGTCGGGTGGTTCCCTGCTCCGCGGCAGTTTGTGGAACCATAGCGCCTCGGTCTTGTGAGGCGCTACCTCCAGTCCCAACTCGTGGACTTTGGCGACGACGATTTCCGCCCCAAGCTCGGCGAGCTCCTTGGTCCTCTCGAAGGAGTCCCCGCTGGCGACCACCAACGTGTCGTCTGCATAGCAGACAACATTAACGCCAGCGGGGAGCTCGACTCGCAGAACAGAGTCGTAGGCGAGATTCCACAATAACGGGCCTAATACAGACCCCTGTGGAACTCCACACTGGATCTCCCTCCGGATCCTCGTACCGTCTCGGTCCATGTACAAGATGTACCTGTCGCGCAAGTAGTCTGCGATCACGCCGTGCAGGTAGGGGGGAACACCATGGTGTACGAGTGCCCCCCTAATCGCGTCCCAGGGCATGGAGTTGAAGGCGTTGACGATGTCTAGACTAATCGCCAACGCCACTCCACCCCTAGACACAGCCTGCTCCGATAGGGAGCGGACGCGCAAAACCGCGTCGATGGTGGAACGCTCCCGTCGGAAACCGAACTGGTTATCGGCGAGATCGAGACCGACGCGCGACAGATGCCCGCTGAGACGGGCGGCAAGAATTCTCTCGAATAACTTGTCAGCCTCGTCCAACATATGCCGGCATATGGGGCGGTACGCAGAGGGAGAATCTGCGACTCTGTCTGCCTTCTTCAAGAGGACCAGTCGGGCCTCCTTCCAGGCCCTAGGGAACGAGGAGTTACGGAGGCAGCTGGTGAACAGATGCCTCAACCTGTTCCCTAGGGTAGCCAGACTCAACACCCAGACCCGACCGGGAATTCCGTCGGGTCCTGGCGCGGTGTTCCGGCCTTTCAAAGGGCTCACGGCTCGGTCCAGCTCCTGCTCGGTCACCCCCATCTCGTCTCTCCACTCCCACGAAGATTGGGGGTGGACTGAGGGACTTGACCGGCCCTCCGGAAAGAGCGAGCTGATCACTCCTTCCAAAAGGGCCGGATCGAGAGTTTCCGTCACCGGGGGCATCCAGGGACGGAGCTGACCTAGCACCATCCGATACGGACACCCCCACGGATCCTCGTTGAGTCCCTCCAGGAGCTGTTCCCAGGACCAAGACCTGGCGTTGCAGATGGCCACCTGCAACGCCTTCGTGGCCGCTCGATACGCCTCGTAGAGTCTGGCTATTTCCTCACTTGGAGCTCGCCTTCGTCTCCTTCGGGCTCTGGTGTACTGGCGGCGGCTCCGCAAGCAGATCGCTCGGAGCTCCGCGATCTCTGCCGACCACCAGTACACCGTCCCGCGCTTGGGGCGACCGGTCCGGGACATCGACGCGTCACAAATACGCGTCATCGTGTCCCGGAACCAGTTCGCTTCCACATCCGGATCGGATGGAACCTTTTCGGCGCTTTCTGGCCATATCGCTACGTTGGCGGCGGCCCCGAGCTAGTCTCGGTCTAGCCACTTGAGACACCAGCGTCGCGTGTGGCTGCCTTCTCGGTGGCTGGATTCGGTGTCAGGGCGGCGGATTGCAAGATCGAACAAAATATGGCGGTGGTCGGATAGCGTGACCACCTCCTCTGCAACCCGTCAGCCCGACAGCATGCGCATCGCAGCGGGAGTCACCCATGTAAGGTCCACGACCGACTCCCCCTGCCACCGCACGCACGTTCTTACGGACCCCCGATTAGCCAATCGGAGGTCCAATCCAGCCGCCCACTCCATCACCGTCTCTCCCCTCGGACTGTCTCTGGGATTTCCCCACGCCCTGGAATGGGCGTTGAAGTCTCCCAAGACAATCAACGGACGAGGGAGGCACCTGCGAATGCAAAGTGCCACCTCATCCAGGTACACCTCGTAGTCGGCGAGGGACCTCGCGGGAGAGACGTAGCAGCCAACTATGGCCAGGGTGCCCCATTGCACTGCAACAAAGCCCTGACCCCTTCCTAATAGGGAGCAGGGTGGGACACCCTCACCCCCCCCCCCCAGTAGATCGCCACGGAACCCAGCTCATCACCGAACCAGTGAGGGTGGTCCGGCACGGCATAGGGCTCCGTCACTACTGGCAGAGCAACCCTCCACTCCGCAACTGTCCCCGACTGTCAACGACCCCGACAACGTGATCACCAGGCCCTTCATAAAACACAACACACGTACATTGCACCCTCACATCGCCCCCGCCGACGGCGAGGGCGTCGCAAACAAGGATATTCGCGATACCGCCATGTCACTGGTCGGTTCTCTCCAGTCCATACAGATAGAAGCGTCGCTGGAGTTTCTTGCGCCACTTCTTCTCCAGCGCCCACGCATTCCGAAGTGGTGGTACAGATAGCTAAAAATCATAGCGAATTTAAAGAATCCAAATTTTGACTCGTCTCCTCTACTTCTTTTGGCAGGCGTCGAAGGCTAACTGGTCAAAGATTTTTCCCTAGATATTTCCATAAAATCCACTACAATGTTTTCTCGAGCTCATTTAGCTTCAAAAAACCCCCAAATAATTAGTATTGGTCCAATAATTAATTAAGTGTGCAAAAGTGCTTTGAATCTTAACCTAAGGATATGGAACCACTTTCTGACTAAGCCATCAACGAGGCATTGACTTGTGTGATACTCAGAGGTTCTTTGTGCTATCTCATCCTTATTTAATGCAGCAAGAAAAACAAACACGAAATAAGCGAAAGTAACTTATTTCCAGTCTAGAACAGGGTGATTACTATGAATAAGTTAAAAACATTAGACACAACGACAGGAACTCAATATTGTGCTTTACACCTACGTAATAAAGCATGGAACGGATGTTTCCGAAATATCTAGGGGCTATACTAGATTGAATGCTCACTTTTGAAAGAAACTGCTAAAACAACATCTCCTGGAAAAGGGTAGCTACAGCCGAAGGTAACACGGGGTTGGCATTTTGTTTTTTTGCAAGAGAATACGTCTGTCCAGTTTAGCACCGAATATTACATAATGCAGTGAATATTGTTCTGAATGAGACTTATATCAGTTATTTGAAACTGATTCCCATAAATGAAATTTACTGGCAGGAACACACCAGTCGAAAAAATGTTAAAGAGCCTAGCTAGTTTCCTTGCTTCCGTTACTGCTTGTAAAGATGATATCAGGAGAGCAAGAAAGACTATGCCAGAACGGATTTGCAGCATATAAATATCGAGCGACATCCAGGCTGGCTACAGAAGTTCATATCTGAACTTCTAAAGTAAAGAAGTCCCTTAACAGGCTACATACTCAGGTCGGCTGATATAATCTCGTTAGATGAGGTCTTCACAAAGCATGGCTCATCTCTAGGTCTGTTCGATTTGTCCAGAAACATACACATTAGAGGTAATTTACGAGGCCAGCTTAAACGTCATAAGTATCGCTACGCACTACAATGGGATAATGGAAATAATAGCTATGCCATCGACACGAAATGAGAAAAAGAAGAATGCAGCAACATGCATTATTATTTCGGTTATGCCAAAGTGACCAGGAATTATTATTTTTGTTATTTCTTCAAAGAGCTTCAAAAGCTTAATGTACTGCTCCATCAATCACCACTGTCAAGGCGTTAAATTGGTGTTTCTGAACTATCAATATACAACCGATATAGCTCCAAAATTGCATATTACACTGAAATTAATGCTTAGATAAAATTCGCCCTTTCCGGTTCACCAGCAGTTTTTCTTGAGCTAAGCCTGAATTCAAGTTAGCCCCTTAATAGCACGAATATTATATCATAGACATTAACTTGTTTTGCACCAGTACTACACTTGTAAGGAACAAGCAAGCTAATGAATACTGGAAATAATATTTTTTTGCCACAACTTAATTTGAATTTCAAATACTGGCCAGCAATGTATAGATTAATTTTGAATAAAGAACTTTCGCGCTATCTTAAAATAATAATTGAATTGATTTTGTTCGTTTACAAAAAATGTGTGGACGCAAAAGGAAGACAGTCGCGGTTATTGCGCTACAATGCTCAGTTTACGCACAAGCTGATTAAAAAAAAAATATTTGTTAATATGCTATTTGATAATATCATAGTCATTGTTTATATACATGTAATTAGCATATTAACAAATACCTTTTTTTTTTAATTAATCGGGAGAAAAAAAATTTCATTCGTTATCGGTACTTGACAAGCTCGAAAATATAGACATAAAATTCGAGATTTACGATATCATTACATATATGTAGAATACATTTTTATGACATTATACACATATATGACACTTGAAGAATACGTCACGAATATATTGAGCCACACGTTATTTACATGTTTTCTAATCTCCGCAAACCGGTACAATATGATATTTTAAGAACGTATAAAATTTTGTACGGACCGCATTTCTTTTTTAAGTATGTTGGTAGAAAATATGGCATTATAACGGGTTCCGAACATTTATTTATTGGTCGCGTCATGTAGCCTTTGACCGCACTAGAGATTAAAATATAATAAATGGCCGGCTAATCTACGGATAACTTGATTAACCCTTGATGCTCAGTCTCACTGACCATATCTTTCGTCTAATTAATAACGACTGGTAAACAAAATTTTATATAAATAATCATCGGTAGCAATTTAAATTGACTTCTAACAAAAACTAATACTTCTAAAGAAGTCAAATACTTTGTAATTTGTAATTCAGATATAAATTATTAAGCTATTTGGATGGTGGATATAACATTTTTTATGCAACAATTTTTAGGTTAGTGACTGAGCACACAGTTAATAAGATCACTCCGGCCTTATGGACTATTCATAGCTTTTTTTTAATGGTTGATGGCCATTGTTATCCCGAGGGCTTTTACATCTTCACTGGGTTGAAAGGTAGCCGAGTACTCACTCAGCCGAAACTGGATAACCAGCACGAGGGTGGGCTCCCGTGAGTGTGCATCGACTTGCACCTTCATTTTGCACAGATTTAGCTGATTACATACTCTTGCGTATCTAGACTGCTACGTCAGCACTTTTAGGTGAGTTGTTTAATTCCTATAACCAGGCCAGTTGCTCTTCAATCTCAATACGGGTCAGAAGTCTACAATCAAATCCTATATTCTATATCCTAATTCATGAGTACTATTTCTATGTTCTAAGTTAAGGGTACTAATTAATTTTAATAATATTTATAAATATTTAATTTAAGGATAGTAAAATAGTTGTTTTAAAAACCTAACGTTGAGAACCCGTAATAGTACGTAGACATTCTATCTCAGTCCTAAGAGGTATAAACGTCTATGCATATTAAATCTCTACTGTAATTTAGTAGGTGTTTATGGCCAGAAACCACTTAGGCAGTTATTATTAACGTTACAGCTGATGAATTGTACGCAAATGTTTCTCCCTTAGTCTCATAAAATGATTGGCCTGTTAACTAATTATTATTACCTTAACTTGTCGCTTCCGTGAACTAATATACCTCAGGTTTTAACTGGTACTCCGATTGCCAACTTTCACCTTTCAAAACACAGTCTTTTATCTGCTATTTTATGCTAGAATTCTATAAGAGCTCTCCTTCGCTGGTCTATTACAACTAATGGATAAGATGTAGATGGTGGTTGCACTTAGTAGAAAGTTTTAGGTGGTAATAGGGTAACTTTTGAGCGTATAAACTTTTCAAACAACTTGTATTAAATACGTTCCACTGATGAGGAAGGAGGCATGTATCCTTTGTAGAGATAATGAAATGTAATGCAAGATATGAAATTTACTAAATAAAAAGTTAAAACTAAACATTTGCACTTAATTTCATGTTGATTATCATTTTAATTGGCCAAAATGATAAAAAAACAATTAAATGTTCACATGTTAAGAATAAAGTCTCGATTTCTCATAGATATATATATTACATATATACGTGGGAAAACAATAAAGACTTTAAAGACCGAAACTGCAGTAGCGTCGAACTTGGACCCCGACCATTGTTAATCGGGATTGACAAGTTGTTGCTACTCGTACGTCTTTTATCTACTTTTATAATTTATGGCTATCGCAGTCATTTTAACGATGAAAGGTTGATCATTTGTTACTTTGGATATTAACTAATAAAATGTGTCTATTATTTTGAATGTTTAAAATAATTATAGTTCGAAATAACGAAAGTTACGTGGGTTAACCTTAATTTATTTATAATGTGAATGGCCACATCGACGAAAGATTCCATCGCTGTGGATGAGTGACGTAAGAAGAAACAAAAGACGTAATAGTCACCATGAATACGCATGCTTTAAAATATCAAGACCGATGATCTACATATCAACTGTGTCCATTTTGTACGAGGTCTGAAAATGAAAACAAACTTCTGCAAAGGACAATAGCAAATCGTCTCAAATTAGTTCTTATAGAATTCCAGCATAAAATAGCAGAATAAAATACTGTGTTTCGAAAGGTGAAAGTTGGCAATTGGAGTCCCAGTTAAAACCCGAGGTATATTAGTTCACGGAAGCTACAAGTTAAGGTTATAATAATTAGTTAACAGACCAATCATTTTATGAGATTAAGGGTGAAAAATTTGCTTACAAATAATCAAAGCCTTCTGCAAAGGACAATAGCAAATCGTCTCAAATTAGGGATAAGTCCAGCAGACAGTAAAGAGTAAAGACTCACGAAGACAATGAAAAAAAGCAATAAGAACATAATATGGCTATCAGACAATTCAGGATGATAACCATGTTTAAGTTAATGTCAAATATTTGTTATATATTGAAATCTACATTTAATAATTCATATGATTATTATATATTTTATCTTTGAATATTATTCTCTTTATTATAATGATTTTAGCGTAATAATTAATAGAAATTAAAGAAGAATTAATACTTATCTTCATTATTGATAATAATCATCAATAAAGTAGGAATATCTAAATAGATGTCTTTAATTATGTGACCGCCACTGTATAGGCTATTACTTGACTATACCTGTAGTCAAATTCGGAAGTCAAGTTCGTTTGGTTTGTTCTATAAAAAAATTGTTAGACAGTTTAATTTGTTAGACAATTTAGTCTAAAAACATGTATATCATAATCGTAGTCATTAAAAACGTAACAAAATTTTCGTTGCGTATTGTTACAAAATTAGTCTAGAAAGTTTATCGCTTTTTAATTAACATATAGGTCTAATATTATTTCCCAGTATGAAATATATTATAAAACCAGTTTAAATTGGTGTAAAGCGTTCATAATATATTCAAGAATCCAATTCTAGCATATTTTGAATAATTTGTCATCCTTGGTTTCATTAAAAACGAGTTATCTGATAACAACGAAAACATGTCCCTGTGTCGGAATCGGTCAGGTCAGCTCCTAGATTTTCCAGAAGCTTTACTACTTTATAGTGATTAATTACGTACATACATTTATATTTGTAACAATCAATGTAACAAACAAGCATACAGTTCACCTGAAGGTAACGCCTAACCCGGTCGAGCTTATCCATTCACTATACAACTAGAAACAAAATGCAGTGTAGATCTACCACTGTGTAAAAGATATAAACTAAGATTCCGACCAGACTTCGTCTGGAGTTTTTTCTTTAAGTACTTTGTAAACATAAGTAAAAATAATATGAATAAAAATATATAATGATAAGTATATGTAAACCTTGAATAAAATCTGTTTAGTCGTTACAGAGATTAAGGGCGTACAGACGGAAAGGAGGCCCTGGGGATTTCGTTTTACACCATGGAGTGATGATGATTCTGTTAGAAAAGAAGTCGACCTAGTTTATTGAAACGATTAAGTGCAGAATGTGCGCTTACCCGAGACCTTTGTAATCCGTTTTTCTAACTAGGTGTTGTAAGAACAATTCATCTGATTGTGTTTCGTGCTGCCCATTATATTCGTCCTCGTCAAGGAGTGCGATTCCACTCCTTAACGAATGTCATAGGTATGCGTAACCCTTTAAGACTCAAATGCCTACTCACCAGGTATATATTTTTTCTATCATCGGACGAAACACGACAGCATTAGGATAAAAAATTACGTTGATTTCAAAAAGTGTGGTTCCACCTCGATTTTGTGACCCTATTTGTGTTTTCAGTTAATCTTCAGACGATCACTTATTAGCTTGTTCTGAATACCAAACATATTAATATTTTTTTTTCATAAAATAAATAATAACGTAATGGGTATCTGATAACTTTCAATATGCAAACATTTTATTTTCGTTCCTGTTAAATTCGTTTTACTAATAAAGGTTTATTTCAATCATGTTTTGCACGTCGTTGATCACGTGTGTTTGTTCTTCCCAAGCAAGAACAATTATAACGGATATAATAATAAAAAGGTAAGAACTCACAACTAACAGATATTCAGTCCATACGGGCTGATAATAAACAGATGAAATCGTATGTAACAGAGCAAATCATCGTTCAACTGCAAGATATCGGATATTGTATCTGTGTGAACAAACGAAAAATAAAGCAAGAAAAAAATAAATACCGTTTATTATTATGGAAATAATTACATCATGGTACGCCATACTACTGAATCGCCTATACTTTTTATTGCATCTGACAAGAAAATATCGTCGGGATTATCCTTAAAAAATCAATTTATTACTATTTGTATATTTATCTTTCCTTAGTTTTGTTCCTTAAACACACAATATTGTAATTTTCAAATATATTTATATTAATATTAATAAATATTATAATGTTAGAGGTTTCCAAACGATATATATATATATATATATATATATATATATATATATATATATATATACACAAAACGTACAAAATGATAAATACTAACGACATTGTATGTTTATCTGAAACATGGTTTCTTCAACCTATTTGTAATACTGAGCTCATCTAGAGCCGTTGTAATGTAAACAGAAATTATCGTAAATGTAAAAGACTTGGATTAGGGCGGTTGGACACTGATGGGGCGGTGAGGAATAGACGCGGGCTGACAAATGACATGCTTAACTCTCGCGGCTGCCAGATACTCCTCGTGTTTGCTTCGTAATGCTATTGAGGTTGTACTGTGTAATTATATGTTGCTGTTATGTTGCTTCTAAGCCCACATCAAATCTCAACTGAATTAACATTTTTTTGAATTTGTAAGTGATTTATAGTATAGAGGCTTTCCTAACTAAGTTTTTATTGATCGGGAATTTCAACTTACAGGACGCAGAATATAAGATATAAGTGAATATACCTGTAGTCTCTAAAATTCTTCAGTGAATGATCAGATCTTTTTAAATTAAGACTTTACATCATTATAAAAGAATCTCAAATAATAAGGTTAATAAATTTTAATAAAAAAAGGTAATAAATAATTTGTATTAAATATTTACAAACTCTTTATGTGAAATGTCGCACAAAAAAAATCCCGCTCTCAGAATTAGCTACAATGATTTAGGTCATGACAAAAGTCCTGCCCTACGCTCAACTCTGACTATATCACACAGGTTTTTTTTCGGGCTGAGCGCCACTGATACCCTCAGGGTATCTGTGGCGCTTAGCCCTCTGTAAACTGCGTAAACCCGTTAACAGCAGGTTTACGCAGGTAATTTGATCAAATTCACACGAGTTATCAAAAATTTATTGGTCCAAATAAAATATGATATTTATGATTTCATACCTGTTAAAAGAGTATCTACTGTAAATCAATACCTTTAAGATTAAAATTCATTCAAAATATTTCTTGCTTAATACAAAAATAGTATCATTGTTTCTAACACTTTACATATAAATATTTCTATATACAATTGTGTTCGGATTATCATACTTATAACTATAATCTAATAATAATCATAGTAAACGAATATCTCACAAAACTATACGTCACTAAGGACAGTGACCCTGATAGATGGGATATCCCTAGCGCTGTTACAGTCGTTTGGCCTTTCTTATTTGTATTTTTTATGTATGAATTATAATTGATATATAAATAAACTTTTAATTTTAAATATTCACAACACACATATAATTATTTAGACATCATGAATAATAATTAATGTCGTCTCGAAAGCGGTAAAAAGTTGAATGAAACTTTTATACTGACAATTTGATAACATATAAATAAATGAAATATCGATTTCCCAGAGACCTAAGATTTGTAGTAGTCAGTTTATTTTTAATAAAATCCATTTAGATTTTTTTAATGATAGCTTATCTGTGCTGACTTTCAAACTGGGTTTTGGCTTAAAAGTTATTACCATTTACAGTTAAAGAAGTGCTTTGCAAGCAGTGTTTGCCCACATTTTATATATTTCATTTCTTCCTTCATTTTTCTATGCTTTTTAACACGGTTTCACGGTGATATCTTTTGGTTATTACCAAATGATATAAATGCGCTACAGAGTAAGTACAGGGTTGTCAATCCCCTAACAACGGAGATGGAATGACTCGCTACCTGTAACTCTACATTCTTAAACCTTACTAAATTAAAGCAGACTTTCCGCAGATTTGCATAGGTCCATCCATCTAGTGGGGGTGTGCCTACCTGTACCGTGTGTACCTAATGCGCAGCATTTTGATATTGTCTAGCAAACGTGATTTAATTATTCGATAGCTATTTATTTCAAATAATGGTTATATGTTTTTTTATATTTCTACAATCTATGAAATAAAGATACTCTCTGGGTAAATTTTTCACTTATTGCTAGACGACCCTTTAGGTAGCGATCCAAGTCGAGGACTCGTACCTCCTTTAGAGGGGCCCTCGGATCGTATTATTGCCCCCCTCTGTTGTCGTCGACGTTCTTCGTCCACAGGGGTTGGAGTGCAACGGTGGGGCAGCAGCAGTCTCCGCGCCAGCTTCGCAGCATCGTCGTTGTCTCCCTACTCAGCGGGCCTCCCGCTCGCGAGTCTAATTAGATACAGCTGTAAAGGTCTCTGGACCAACAGCAATACTCACACACAAAAAAAAAGCATACACAAGTTATATAACTATCAGTAAACTAATGCATTTTAAGATATATATTTTTTAATAAAATCGAACAAGTCGACTAAATCGTAGAGAAATGTTATTATAATATTGATTTATTATATAAATTAAGTGACACCTTACTAATTCAGCCGAACTTCTAGCAGTTCTTCTAGTAGCTAGTAATTAAAAGAAAATAAAAGTAAATAAAAGAATATGCAACTTTAAACAATTTAGTAAAATATGAAACCAGCAAACTGTGAAAACTAATTATTGTTTTCTTTTTATTTTAGGTTTAATTTACTATAAAGAAAACTTTGTGAATATAATTTATGAAAATGATTGGAAGCTACACTAAATTCACAAAATTAGCAAGTCGAAAAAGCGACATCTGTCGGTTACAATATGAACTATTAAATGCTTCTTTAATATGATGTATTTAAAAGACTTGAAGATGGCGCTCGTACTACTTTTGATGCTAATGATACAATCAAGTGTTTCTAATCCCAGCGAAGAGATGGCGCTAGCAAATGTAACAAGATTTGCATCAGGTGATCTGTTTTCACTTGTAGGTAAGTGCACAGAAATTTGTCACAAAAAATTATATTAATTTGCAGTTATTGTTAATATTGTTACAAAATCCCTTATGACCTTATCTTATTTTTTTGTAATTTCGTTAAAACGTAAAAACGTCTATTAAAAAAAAAGTACATGAACAGAAATTGTACAATCCTTTTGGTAATAACATATCTTTTCGTCAAAAAATACTACGATAAAAACACGTTTAAGCCATACTATGAACACTTTTTATAATACAGACATGGCAAACGAGCGCAGAGTACATTTGATGATAAGTGATGATTACGATCCATGATAAATATCTACGAACTTCAATTAAAGATTCATCAGTCAAAAAGGGCTGTGAGGGTGTGGTCCTTCCCCAGTCAAGCCAACCCATTCTGATGCAGCTTCAAAACATACTGCTGCGTGGCTCTACCAACCTTAAACATTAAATTGTTAACCAGGACTTAACTATTACGGTTTGTCAACGGCGGACCATGACGTAAATATGTTAGTAACTTTCACTAACGTTATGTTTATGAGCTACCATACATTTCTGAGGTTCTGAGGAGTTGTTCGGATTAATTCGAGAATTCAAAATTTATCCTCATCATCTCGATGGTTGGCAATCCACTACTTTGTGCTTATGAGAAATTTTCTGCCACGCACAACTACTCTGGGAAATCAACTGTCGCCAGCGTATTTCCGAACCGATACGACTTAGGGTCCTTCAAGAAAAGAGCCGACACCTTTCTTAACGGCCGGCAACGCGTTTGCGACTACTCTGGTGTTGCGGATGTTCATGGGCAGCGGTGATCACTTCCCATTGTGTGGGCTGTTTGCTCGTTTGCCACGTATCCCATAAAAAATAATTGATTTTATATAACCACTCTTTTTTTGATGACTGGTAGAGAATGCCACTGAGCATTAAGTCCGCCCTTGTGAACTTGTTATCTAAGGAATAAATCAATAAATAAACAAAACATAACCCAATTAAAACAAAGCGAAAAAACAATCGTTTAAATGATTTTCTAGGTCCTGATTGTGGTCTAACTCGCTGCATGGAGATATCGCATGGCACCGCCTTGGCCGCTATGGGTGTAGTCGGAGGGACTGGATGCTCTTGTCAATGCAGCAGAGACACGCCCGCATTTCGCGAAGACCGGAAGACTTGCGTGAATCACATTGATGGTAAGCAACGTACATTCTAGATCGGGGATTCGCCAAAGTGTCGATATCAGTTTCCCAAGGGTCGACATAAACGAAGACTGATTTTGGGGTCGACGAAGTCTAAAAATCGACCCCTATTAATTCTTATCTGAAATGTTCAATACTATTTATGTTGTGTTACGTGTATATACGTGTTATAAGAACGACTAATATTTCAGTAGCAAGTATCATTGTTGTACTTTTTTAAAAACTCTACAAGTCAATAAGCGTGGACAAACGTAATCGCCGTCACGGGTTTATTTTTTCAGATTTAATCTGTGGTTATATATAGAATAAACATTTGTTTTTTCCATTTGGTATAAATTATTTATTTATTATAATACAGTAGATACATGGTAAGTTACATCTACAGTGCGTAAATATTTACATTCATTCTCATCTAAGATCAAGATCATCATTGATCACTTCTGAGGAGCAAGATGGAATGCCTTGTAACCAATTAGGTCTCCGGTTTCCTACAATCACCATACGAAACACAGCACCGTTATGATTGCTTCCTACCAGTGATATATGAGAACTTGGTATTTTCCCGCTCAAGTCGAACAATTCTTGCTGTAGAAGCTAGCTGTAGTTCCCCAATGTTAAAGTTACAGTTATTTTATACTAGTGTCAGGCAAGGATGATTATTGTTCCAACCATACAATCACCATAGTTATTTATTAAACATGAAGCGTACAGAATAATTTATCTAAAGGTCAAAGTAAGGTTTAGATCGGAGGTTATGTATTTTGTTTCGTGTCCTCGTGTAGGGTCTTACTTTCAAGTTAGACGTAGACGAAGACTTTTTATTATGGAAATCATGGGTATGATTTAAGTGATGAGAAGTAGGCCGTAGTGATTCAGATATCCTTAAACATAAACAAAGTGTTTGTTTGGATAAGTGATAGACACAGAAACTCGTTTTTTTATAACTTTGTCTCGTATGAAATTGTTAGAAACTCTTATCTTACTACCAGTATTTTTTTTTTAGTATAGTGTATTCTTTTCTCTTACAGAGTGTCAAATGGCGAGCTACGGACGAGGCGCAACAAAACCCCAAATACCTTTCGTGTTTTTGCCACTCAAAGGACAAATTGTTTATCCATCCAAAGAAATTATTTTCACAGGTATACGCATTAAAAAAGAATTCTATTTAATTGTTATGTTATTTTATGGCAAAAAATCTCTTTCCGGTACCGGGAATCGAACCCGAGCCTCCTGGGTGAGAGCCAGGTATCCTAGCCACTAGACCATACCGGATCTGATAATGGAACATGAAATAACAGATAAGTATAACTAACAATATAGTTAGTTTCTTACCACTGTCAATATTCTGCATATTGGAAGGATGTGTTTAATCACCAGGCACTTGTACGTCGCACTCCTCAATTAGTACGCTAACCATCGCCGAACAACTCTAAAATTCAACAAGATTGTCAAGTTCATCGTTCAATATAAAGATGTTTATAATTAAGAGAAATACGCGCACTATTTAGAGCTTATTATTTTCCGATAACTGGCATATCTCGCCATTGAAACGTTTGGAGTGGCAGCTTTAGAAGCATCAGTGCAAATTCGCATAGGGTAGGCCCCGTAACACCCCGACTGAGGTATCCATAGAACTCCGGATCCCTACACTCACCAGACCAGTGGTATTGTGAGGGCGTGGTCCTACCCCGGTCGAGCTGATCCATTCATTCAGCAGATAGAAAAAAACTGCAGTGTAGTTCTACCAGTCTATTTTAAATTTTATTGACCTCTCTTCTCACTTTAAGCGGATTCTTACGTTCAAACATATTATCTATCAATGCAACATTATGGCGGTAGACTTACTTTAGTTTACGACTTCTTAAGCTACAGCCAAAACAATTTTTTACTATCCGCCTCTAGTTTGATTTACGTAAAATAGCGTGAGATTACTATTATTTAAGAGCGTATGCTTGTTATAGATGTTGAAGACGCAGTGTGCGCAGTAACAAGCGCTCAGTATCTGTCTTCATCGGGATGGGTGACCCTCAGAGACATCATCGACAATGACGTGCCCTTCGGACTTTACAGGGATGAGGGTAGTACGTATTTACAGGTGGGTTTCTTACTTATACTTTAGCGGAATTTATAATTTAATCAATAAAATTACACTAAGACATACCTATATTAAATATAACGTCGCTCTATTTGCTTATCTGCCTTCTTACTTTATATTATTAGGCAATTTAAATTAGTTATTGTTGTCACTGTAGCTGCTGTGGCCTGAATAGCTCGAATCAATTAAGATGAAAACCGCACACTTACAGAATACCGTAATAAGATGAATGAAAGTAACCTTAGACCTTAAAGCACCAGCAGGTGACGAAACATTGTCTTGGCTCAGAGGTGACGTACCTTCATTATACTTTCTTATCAATGATGGGTATGGGTTTCATGGTCCATTGGACCTTAGTGTAAACTGTAAACCACCCCTAATTAATAAGTAAATAAATTCAATATGCTTTCCAGTTTTAACGGAGGTCGAAAACGTTTCACTCAAAATTTGAGTGACGTTTAACGATTCGTCCATTAAGCGATGTTATATATTTCATGGGGTAAATAGTGCAGTGTATTAGTACTGGACATTTTCGTAGAACCCCTTTACATATTTGTTACTTAATTGTTTTGTTTTCTTTATTTACTCCATTCAAAACGATCAATATCTAACTTTTGGATCAACACTAACAAATTATTCTCGATGACAAACTAGGGAAGCAAAACAAAGCAGTGTCATATAGTACAAGTGTCAAATGTTATTATTTTTTATTTTATTTTATAGCGGTTGCCATCGAGGATGTAGCTCACCCGATGGTAAATGGTTACTGCAGCCCATGAACATCAGCAACATTATTATTTAAATGATATTTGTATAAATATACACGATAGTTCATATAACCGTATTTCGGACGGTGAGTAAGGAGATATATCGAATTTAGTCACTGTTGAAGGATGAATGTTAGTATTTAATATATTCGTATTTAATTATATTCAACAATTTTAGTTGAACTGTGCTCATTAACAAACTCTTACTTTCATAAAGAAAATAGTATATATGGAAGTCTTCAAGTCTATTTATGTCATATATGAGACATTATAGGGGTTGGCTTTTCCAGAGTGCGTTTCATTTGATGCAGTAATCACTTAGCATCAGATGAATTGTGTACTAATTTGTAACCGATTGCATATAGAAACTGAGACATCGTGACATATTGATTGATTGTTCAAAATCGATTCTTAAAATGAATCGATTTTGAACGATGGTCGGTCGCTTAAATTGAAAGGCCGAGTGAATGTGTTCGGACAAATACTTAAAGTATATGTTAAGCCATTGACATTTACTGGTTCTGAAGTATCGGGCGGTGTTAAGAAGTTTAGGAAAAAAATATATATACATACTCGAATAGCAATTTTATTATTTAAAAGTAAAATTGCCAAATTTGCATAACGTCATTAAATTAAATACTCAAATAAAATTAAGCCGTTATTTAAATCGATTTCAATCGTATGGGATAGTTTGAAAATCAATTAATGATTTTGAGAGGATGTTACAATTAAAAGTACATAAAATTAAATTATTAAATGTATCGTAGCCTGCATGTTTAACCAGCTAATGTATTTTCCTTATTCCAATCTTTTCATACTGTAATTTCGTTGTAGGTATTGTATTTCATAGTTATAAAAGTATTTATTTCATGTTTTGGAATATTAATTTAATCAAAGGCTCAAGGGATCAGAATGCTGAAACGGCCGGCTATATAGCCCGAAGTTCGATTCTCGAGTGACATCCTCGTGTTGACCATTGCGGTGTAGGGTGACTTACTTAAATCAACGTTGTAGATGGATGCAGATAGTACAGGATCGTGTTCAGTGGCAATCTGAGCGGGCGATCTACTTCCCGTACTAGTCCAAAAGTAAAAATTTTATTTCAATTTTTTTTCGTATACCATTGCTACAGCAAACTTACAATTTTCATAGATAATATTAACGAATAAAAGCAAAAAGTTGAAGACCGCACATAGACAACATAATTATCCATCAATTGTAATGAAATCCCATAGGATAAATAAAGAAATGCACATCTGCATATTCTATTGTTGGTATCGAATATTTAAAGATGTCATTCTTTTGTTCACTTTCAAGTTATTGTACAATAAACATCTATTGTTTTCAAACACCGACAAACGCTGCACTAGAGCCAGGTGGTAGAGTCGGACGAATATTTTATAATGTCCTCATTACTAATTACTTTGCTTTTGATACGTATTGGTCAATAATTAGGATTATTTAGCTCCTGAAAACATGTGTTTCTTATTATTACCCGAGTATTACTTGGGTTTGTTCACAAACAATCTCAATTATTCTAAACTTGTGGTTTCTACAGTGTCATAAAATAATAAGATAACCTCGAGAAATTACCAGTGAAATGCGTTCTGCCATCGTTGTTGTTTCTTGAAGGCAAATCCGTACATGAGATTGCTTCACAACTGAAGTTATCGAAGACTTGTGTTCATGGCACAATAACTCGATACAGGGAGACAGGCTGACGGATACCACGTCTAGTGAAGATAATTTCATTGTTGTTACCAGCAAGCGAAATAGACGCTTAACAGCACCAGAAATCTGCGTTAAACAAAATCCGAGCTAAACATTTATCATTGACTACAATAAAACGGCTACTGAGAGATACGAAGTTGTATGGTCGCATTGTCGTTTGAAAACCTCTGCTAAGGCCGCAAAACAAGAACAACAATCAAGCATGGTGGTGGCTCAATTATGGTCTGGGGTTGCTGCTTCCCTAGCTAAATAACTAGCGATATTAAAATTGAAGGAATTTTAAAAAGGAATAGTACAAAAACATTTTAGAACATAATGCTATTTCTTCCGGGTTGCGATTAATTGGAGATGGATTCTTTTTCCAACAAGATAATGCGTAGCTCAAAATGACGCAGAGGATATTTAAAAGAGAAAGAGGCACAAGGGGTGTTAAACAACATGGTTTGGCCTCCTCAGAGCCTGGGAACGTCCGTAAACGTGGCCCATCCTCGCGAGAAGAAATGTGGAATGCTTTATGTCAAATTTGGAACAATACGTTACAAGACACCATTAACAAATTGATATAAAATACGGGCAATTCCGAGACTTCTGAAAAAAGTCATAAAATGTAAAGAAGGATTTTTTGATGAAAAACAGTTTAGCTAACTATAGACTTTTTTTGCATGGACCGTTATTATTTCTCTACGCTTTTAAAGTATATTGTTTGTCAATAAATGTTCTATTAGATGATTAAACAGCTTAATTAAACATTGGCGTAAGTAGATGAGAGATTAGTATAATACAAAATAAAACTTTATAATACTTTATATATGTATATATTATTTAATAATATACTATGGTAAATATTGGCACAACAAAAATAAACACTAAGCACAAATGACACAATCATATATTAATTTAATGTTAACTTATTATATTTTTCGAAATATTTGAACACAATGTGTGTACTGTGTGTATTATATTTTCTGAACGATCCAATTAGTAAACTTTGAACATGTGTATGAAATTATCGATTTGAGCAGCAAGCCGCCACCCAAGCAGAATTTGATAATATTTCGATAATTTGGTTATTAGCCCTCAATATTTATCGAAATGTGGTAATTATTTTCACATATTTATTGATCGTTTCGGCAGTAATAATAGGCAATAAAATTGTTAATATTATAAAACTTTGTGATACGTAAGCTTAAAGAGATTGTTATCGGCAGGCGGGTCATTTAAATCGGTGCAAGTTGGTATGGTATTGAATAACAAAGATATTTTATTTACTGGAAGTTAATATTTTATAAAATTTCAATGATTTTTATGTACGTCGTGTTGTACGAAAAAAATATATCATAGTATTTTTTCCAAATGATTACTGCACATTGATTGCTGATGGTCTACTGCAAAACACATGGGGATCGAACGTCTCATGAAGGAAAATTATCATATGAATATACTATATTATTACTAACTAAGAAAATTCAGCTGCGAACGTAAAAAAGGCTGTTGATAATTATGAATTTTTATTCATAAAACAGACGATTGTTTTAAAGCCATTAACTTAATTGTTATTGTAGTAGGATACTCAATTATTGTAAACAAATTGTCTTATTATATGTCTCTGTCTACATGCTTTAATTAAAATTTATATGGAGTAAGCTCACGAAAGATATTAACTTTAGCAAGCATTTTACTATCTCATATTCATGCCATTATTAATACATTCATTATATACATATCATTTACTCTTGGGGTAATAAATTACTGTAAGAATTTTTATATCACTGATGAGATATTATTCCTATAAGTGGTAACGATTAACTCCGCCTGTGGTCCATAAAAGGAAAATATGAAACGTATAATTGATAACTTTCATCAGAAGACAAAGATGTCTAACTTTATGGGCCTCCAAGCATCAATGAAATAGATTGATGTAGACAGTTCAATGAGAGGCCACATCCAGTGAAAGAGCATTTATTTAGATCTTTAGGCAACTATGCCAAATCATAATATGGTTTGGACTGCAAGTGCTTCGTAAAATTTATTTTAGTCAGTGAGTACGGAATGATCGGTCAGCTTGTTCGCCAGTCAGTTTGAATTTAGTGTTCAATAAGAGAAGAATCATTTAATGATAAATATTTATATAGAGATTAAAAAAGTATATTTATTATTACAATTATGCTAAAAGATGATTTCTCATCAGTCGATACCGAAGTGAAATGACACCCTTATCCTACGACGACTTAGAAATAAGCCTATTACAATTTTTTTTTTTTAATTTTGAAGTCTTTAGAATTTTTAGGGATGATAAACAATCACACATTAGATCAGGCAGTAGATTTCTAGGGTTCACAAATTCGCATTAAAGCTTGATAATGCAAATGCGTTGTCTCCGCTAGTAACTAGGATTGATTACTTCGTTACCATTAAACAGATCATCGGTTTCTTTTACTCAGCAGACATTATACAGCAGTGCTAAGCTTTCATGTATATATTCTGGAGACGATAAACTTTTAAGTATGTATTCTGGAGAGCTAGCTGACCAATTCGCGCTACAGTATTTTGCAGGGACGGGGGTGCTCTATCCCGAATATGATAGTAAAATATTTTCTAAACGTCAAAGGACCCAAATGTGCAAAGGAGATAACTAGTAATCTATAATATTAATATGATATTAATACTTGATTTGCATTGTATAGTTAAAAACTATCTATAACCAAATTTTAATTACCATCAGTAAAACCAAATATACATAAATGAAAGAAAAAATATTATTGAGTTTGCGTTTACTTTTCAATATAAATTTGATTTATTAAAATGGTATTTTAAGTGTTAACTATGCTATAAAATATTTCATTTACTGACGTCGAATATATAAGTAACAACAATTTTATAATAATGTATCTTTACAAAGAACCAATAAATGTTTTAGCAACTCAAAGGATCCTTAAAATATAATTAAAAATGTCCATTTATAACGAAGTAAAATATTTCAATAATAAATAAAGATTTTAAAAATTATTTTAAATTTGAAAGCGGGACACGAAATTATAGAAGTTAATGCCTTACTAATAATGTAAAGCATTTATAAATTTATGATGGTCGTAAAAAAAATTATACGTTATTAAACAGCAAATCAAAACGTAAAAGCTCAGTAAAAATTACAAAAATACGACTGCATAATGGTGTTAGAAGCGGTGTGAGCATTTTGGTATCTGGAAACATCTATTTAGGTTCCTCGTGTGTTACTTGTTATACCTGAAATTCTAGTCGTTACTACTCCGTTTAGACAAAGATCCGTCTTGCGACCTGTTGGGACGGACTATGCAGAGATAATATCACCATTGCTAAGAAATTACACTCGTACTCGGAATTGACTATGATGTGCTGCCTACCATGTTAACGCGTAGTCTGATTTTTACGCGTTATACTGAATTTGCAAGGCACGTGCCATTACGGTACTTAATATGTTTTTTTCTTTATTAATACAATCAAATACATAAACATTTTGATCGGTTCGTGCCACCCGGGGATTAACTTGTTTTATTTGTAAGTGCTCTGGTTTTTCGATCCAGTTTTAGCGATTGCGATAATGGTAGAATGCAAGTCTTTTAAAGAATTTTTTATGTTAACGAAATGTTGAGCGAAGTTTACTTGTTAATAATAATATTAAATGCCATTGTTTGTAATAAAACAGATTGAGTCGATACGTTTATTAAGTTCCCACTTACGTACCTAATGAGGTTTTGTGAGTCCATAATAAAATTCTTGTTTGATTTTTGGCAATTTTTGTAGACATATTTATATTTATTAATATGCAAAATAATACATATTTTTATAATGATAGATAGAATGAAGAGGTACAAGTTCTATGTCTAATAATATATTATTTTTTTGAATTCATGATTTTGATAGAAATTTTGGAAAAAATGCTCGGAATATTACATAGACTCAGCTCATACTTTTCTGAATTCTAGAGAAATGTGGAAGAGATTAATAAATGTGTTGTTGCTGGAGGAAATATCGTGTAATGCTTAGATGCAGCGTTGTAGGGGATACGAACATAATAATACTGTAATGTAAGGTAAACCAGTAGAACAAGCATATAAAGATAGTTAAAAAATTAACAAGGTTTTTATTTCTATATTATTATAAATTTTGGCAGTTTATTTGAATGTATTTTATTGCCTTAAATCAGAAGAAAAATCATCAACTTTACATAACAAGAAAATTGAAATATATTTGCATAACCAATACGAGATACATACGAGTACTTAGAAAAAATAGTTTAAAATTGTTATAAACATGATGTATTGTAATGATTCAGATTAAATCGCTATCTAGTGTATTCGTGAAAATAAATATCTCAATATTTCTTATCACTTAAAAATAAGACCGTGTAAAATTGGACGATCCGAGATATTATCTCACTTGTGATCCCCATGAAAAATACACCGCGTCATCGCCGCAGTATGTCAAGTCGCGCGCATGTGTTGAAATCCGACGCAGCTCCGATCAAGTGGAAGATAAACGCGGAGGCGTAAAAGTCGCAATTTGTTTAATTCGTGCACATATCTCGCGTTCAGATTGTTTAACTAAGATAGTACGATATTGCATTCACATAATATCATTCAACGGCGAGTATGATTTCCCTTCAATCGGCGCGAAGATTGCATGTCAATGCATTGCGTTTAGAGATCTAGAATAATATTATGCAAATGCGGGAGTGTCAGTAATACAGAATGTTACCAAAGGCAACTACGTGAATAGATAAACGAGTACAAAACTTTCATTGAGTTCTTGAACAATAATCGCTTAAACGGATTCAGAAGGAAGGTTCTTAAGTATTATTTTTGGAAGAGCTTTATTTTTTGTTAGCTTATGTGAACATATTAACAAATGTATTAAATTTAAACTAAATACCTCTCCTCTCAGTAGGTATCTGGGTGTTACTTTAGTTAAGATGGAGATGATCATACATTACTACATTTAAATAATTTTCATGAACTGTGCCAGTGGCGAGGCTCATCTACTCTTCATGATCGGCTCGAGGGTCGGCTGGTGACAGTCCACGTGCTATGCTCGGCGCCCACTCCTACACGACTCGCCACCTCTTGTGCTGCTTTCCGAGTCGCTGGTGCAACGCATAACACACTTCTTGGTAAATGTTGCCATACTACTGTATTTGAAAGAATGAAATAAAATAAATTAAAAATTAAAAATAAGCTATATAAAAAATAAAGCTAATTATAATTATATATATATATATATATATATATATATATATATATATATATATATATATATATATCTATATATATATGTATATATATATGTATATTTATATATATATAATAATAACATGAAAAAAGCTTGTACATTTTGGAAAAATGTCATAAAAATCACTGAAGAATTTAACATATTTATAGACATTATGGTTATCAATTTAGAAGTCGAAGACATTATTAAATAAACCACTAATTCTATATCTATTACATTTTTCTTTATAATAAGTCTAAGATTGAAAAGAAAATCATTTGTCTACTTGCTCACTAAACAATCATTTTTTAAGCCGATTGGTACGTCAGCAACTTAGCAATACTTTGCATACTTTTTATACAATAGGTTGAAATTAAAAATTATGAAGGGCTAAAATTTTATTTGGATTTCATATTTTTTTCATAATATATTACATGTATGTATGAAATTTATTTTTCTTGTGATACGATGGAAATTATTTCTTTTACAGACGTACGATCAATACCTTTTCATGCGGGTGAAATAGTCAGCATTGACCCGGCAAATCAAAACAAAGGACTCAGTGTTCTGGAATCGCTAGCAATTGGTGTTTGCGTTTTAATGCTTGTCTTCATATATGCGGCTGGGATTATTTTTTATATACATTATAAACAAAAACAGAAACGTAAGGCAATTGACCCGGAAACAACCTTATCGAATACTGTGTCTACTGAAAATATATCATCAATAGATTCTCGTATTGATATGGATAATGTGGTAAGATTACTTTATGATGATTGAGAAACTTGATATTTGTAAAAATTTAATTTTATAGATTAAAAATTATTACATCTAATAAAAAAAAATTATTAAATGTAATAATTGTAACTTTGATCAAATTTTATAGATTTGTCACGATGCTCTTTCTATATCGAGTGTGTGTTTTCTTATTTAATTATTAATATTTTTGTTTCCAGAGGATGAAAACAAATCCATTATTAAACTTAGATAACATGCGAAATGATTTTTTAAATGATGCTGGTTTATCTGATGTTAGCGAACGCACAGAGGACACTGTAGAATCATCGAAAAAATTTCAAAAAGTAAGTTTGGTTTTCTGTAAAAGTATTTTATAGAAAAAAAATCATTCTCTTTAACTAATTTTAAATAGTTTCAGAGCATGAATTCAAACATCGTTTCTGCCATAGTCCATTCTCATCGAAAGAAACCATCCCGCCCATCAATACGTACATCTACACCGGAAAGAGTAACTGAACGTTTGCAAAGACGATCGGCATCGCCCGAAATAGAAAAAGCTCCTCACTCTGAATTATCTATCATTGATTGCAGTGTTGAAGGTAATTCAACGGCAAGTCCCAACGCACCTACAAATGTGGAGCCAGTTATTCGTAGAAAACTCTACTTTAATCCAGTATTTTTTGAAGTTGAACATCTGAAGGTAAAACTTAATATATTCGTATTGTATATTTTAAAAATATGTTACTTATATGAAGTTTTGTTTTAGAATCCGCCACCAGCAGCTATTGAGTTTCTGATAAAAATTCGTGAAATCATGGCTATAGCGAAGGAAAAGATGTTGTCAAAAAGATTTATTCCAATGCTATCGGATATACCTGAGGAAGAATTATACCACACCGTTGATCTCGGTTGGGATATACCTTGTGCACGACGTGGAAGACGATTCAGCGCAATAAGTTTAAAGAGAGAGAACAGTAGGAGAGCAATACATTGTGGAGGTTGTCCAGGTTGCGATAGCAGTGATAAGTCTCAAAGAGCACCAGGTTTAATTAGATCTAACTCTTGTAAAACTTGTGTAAGTGATGATTACAAACAAAGAATTGTACAAAAATGGTTGGATGAGGTCCCCTCACCTCCACAAACTATACGACCTGTAAAATCTGTTGCTAAAGTGAGTGGAACACCAAGAGTTATTGAAACTAAAAAGAAAGATGATATTCGTCTCGGTCCAGTGATTCATATGGGAAATGTTGAACCACAATCTAATAAAGAAGATACAAAGAAGGTAACAGAAACATACGTAAGAGAATATCTTAGTGATATGCGTTCTACAGGAATTGTTGATAAACGAGATGTTGATAAATACAAACATCAAGTAATTTCTCATCAAGAAAACAGTCGAACTGAGAAAAATCTAATATCACCGCCTTCAATTAAAAAAACACAAGAGAAAAGAAGCCCATCAAGTAACGCTACGAGACGTGTTATAAGGAAGAAGTTACCGCCTCCACCACCGCCACCAGTCAATCCACCAGAATCTCCTAAATCTGAAGACAAAGAGCCAGTCTTACCAGATGTTAAAATGAAAATGGAGGCTGTAATAAAAGAGCTGAATAAATGTAAGCGATCAGAAGAAAGTGAATTGGAAGAATTGCAAAGGCTTGCTACATCTTCCAATGGACCAAAATTGGTAATACCAGTAGTCGCGGCTGATTCTCATTACTACAGTGATGACAATATGTTGTCAAACGCTCGTAAGAATACTCATCTCAATGAAATGTGTATTGAATTTGATAGTTTGGAGAGAAATATATTGAAACGACGAAGATTTTCTTTGGACATCGGTTCTGAATTAATTCAAAAAGAAAATAATATTCAAAGAAATACGCACTTATCTCAAGAAAGGCTATCCAGAAGTTGGCGTGATATAAAAAAGGCAGTTGACAACTCCCAAAGTGCACATAATCATTTAGAATGCCTCAATATTTTAAACACCTGTCACGTAAATGACTTATTTATCAACCCCAGTGAAGCTTTGTATAATAACGTTGAAAAGCCAGGTTCCCTCACAATCGAAGTCCGTGGATCACCTATAGATATTAGGCAAAAGATTAATGACGACTTTGATCCAGACACCCTTGATAGAAAGCCTAAACGAGAAGTGAAGAAATCTGTAGAAAAGATTTTATTGAAGTCAGGAGGAAGTTTTAAACATAAAGTGTATCAAAATGGTAATGAATCGTGTCATACAGAAAGAAACACGCCACCTGCAGCAATATTTACAAGAAAAATAGGAAGTTTGAGACAAATTTACGAAGCCAAAACAAAAGCACAGACTGACTCGCGTTCAGTCTACGAAAGACGAGGTAGCGTGCCTTATGGCAACCAGGAGATAGCTGCATTTGTTAACTCTGTCCGCCCTTCGGAATTCATACGTCAGGTTGAAGGTCAAAAAGATCCAAAGCCACCTATACCTCCTAAACAAAGACGAGGTTCAGAGAAGTATAGTCCTCCAAGTGAGCGACAACGATCTGAAGAAAAAGATCGAATAGGACAATATGTAAGAAGCGATTATCTAAACGCACGTCGATCTGGCCGTCGTTCTTCAAGAACAAGATCACGTAGAGTTGACTTGAAGAAACTTTGCCGCACCGAGGACTCTGGTTATCTAAGTACGGATTCAAACGAATCAAAATGTAGAGCTAGGTATTTAATGCAACTACGACCGAAATTTGCACCGCCAGAACCTGCCCCTAAACCAACCATTACACCCGTGGTTAGAACATTAGCACTGCAAACAGAATCGGATACTGACGAATTGGAATCTTTATGCGACGGACGAAGTGAATCCGGCGGTGAGAGCGTTGAAACTGATTCTGTCTTCTTCGGCAATTTCGATGAGTCGAAAGAGTTGTATGCTGAATTGGGCTTGTGTGCTTTCGAAAGACAAAATATTTTGGCACCGAGTCAAGAGCAAATAGACTCGGGTTTCGCCGGCGAGACAAATATAACGCTAAGTGGTGACAGTGATTCAGAACATAGAAGTGTTATATCTATAGTTACAGGCCATGACGGCCGTTCGTCTGTTGCATCGATAACTAAATTAGACGATTCGCCATATGTACAATCCGTTGAATGTTAATGTACATTTTCATATTGTAAATTAAAGTATCTGCCAAATTGCTAATCGGTTAAGTAGGTTATTCGTTTTGTAATTAAGATTTCTCTACAGATTTGATGTCCAAATTTGATTTCATTAAAAATATATGGTGTATGATACTTTTAGCGTAAATTTATTTTTATATTCTTTACTATAAAATTTTATTTACGTTAGGAACCTTTAGAACATAGGTATTGTAAGAGTACATGTACGAGTATATGACATTACGCATTAACCTATCGAAGAATACCCTTTTACTTCCCCTAAATGTACATAAGACAGTATTTTTCAAATATATAAAATGTACGTAATATTGAAATAACAGATAAAAAATATTTAATAAAACCCACCTTCCAAAATAATTTTAAAGTAACAATATTTGTATATAATACACGTTTTGGGTTTATTTCTTAGAATTTTGTTTTACTTTATAGTTATGTTTTATTTTATTCGTAATTTATTCATTAATAAATGTAAATATAACTCGATTAATTTATAAAATTATAACTATTTGTACATAAAGGTGAGCGGGCCGGTTGTGCAATTAATAATATCTTAGAAGTTTCGGCTCTTAAGCGACTTTATAACGTTGTTAAGAAGGTTTGTATTATATTGATCGAAATTATATTTGTTTTCATTTCTTATATGCTTTATATGCTACTAAGAAATTTATAAAAAAAATATATACTTATACTTTAATACTCATATGCTAGACATAATTTAAATGTGTGTATGTATGTGTGAAATTTCTCTTTCCGAATGGTATTATACATTAAGTTTTGTATAAATAAATATTTTTTAACAAGAACTTTTTTTACTCAATTTCAGAAAATCCTTCAGACAACTCGAAGTTTGTTTTTAAATCCGATAATTAGACATTTTTCTGTTAGAATATGTTAACATTTTAATATGAGACACGAGCAGAAAATCAATGTATCTTATTTGTTATTTAATTTAAACTAAATTCCAGTAATTTGCAATATAACATTTCTATTATTTAACGGAATAGCGTTTCTCAAAATATTACTAGCGTTAAAGCTTCTTAATTCAAGTGTATTTAATAATTTTGATTCCAAGTGTAGAGTAATGTCTTTGAATCCGCCGACTCCCACAAATTATTTCGTTAATTTATTTTGGTGTCGATGTTAATTGGGTCGGAGACATATTCTTATGCACGACTTCGGTGCATTTTTTCATTGCCCGTTCTTTTAAAACTCGTTGCACGAATACAATGTTTTTTAAAAATATAGGTGTAGCCAGCATTTAATTCTGGAGCGGGTCTAATAATCGTCACCGTATATTTATTTAAATAGTTGATTAAGTAGTAAAGTTATAATTATAAATTTTTCACATATTTATATAAATTTATTATATAATATTACATTAATTACTTTTACTACAACTAATTTTAAATATTTATGTATTTTACACCGAGTGAACACTATGAACGATGTGCCATGCTTGGAAAAGTATTCTATATATATTTTGATGGTTGTAACGTTCCTTATTATATATATATATATATATATATATATATATATATATATATATATATATATATATATATATATATAAATATAAAAGCAGATCCAAAGAGTCTCAAGTCATTTGTGCGAGTACTTCATAAAAACTTACATTAGAATTGAATTTCGGATTACCCTTAAATTAATCATGTCCGTGTGTAAGATATTTCGCAGCAGGTTTTCAACTATAGGCTATAGATGTTATCCTATTACAAATCTTTTAATTACTAGAATGTTATGATAGATTCTAAGTATCAAAGAAATACATCCTTGAACGTATAATACATCACCGCTGCACTGATCTGATGTGTTCAATATTTTAATTAATTGGGTTTTGATGTAAAATCGGAAAATAAAACAAATACAAATCTAGAAAATATATATAAATAATATATTTATATAAATAATAATAAATATACGCAATAAAGAAAGTCATAAGGCTTTGATATGGAGTATAAGGGTAACTGAAAAGGGAAACAAAAAATACATAAAATAACATAAATATGTATATTACACAAATATAAGTACTTACATGAGATAAGGCAGTCTAAAAAGTATGTTAATAAAAACGCACATTAACAAATAAATCTGTTTAACTTCATAATTAAGTCTGGTTCAAAATTAAAAAAGAGTACACCCGAGGAGAAATATTCTCCTTGTCTTTCGAAATCGATCAGGAGTGCATAATCTCTATGCGGCAGAGCTTCTGCATCTTGACATACAGATACTATAGTAAACCCGGGCTACCGTCGGCTTATAAATGTCTCTTATAAATCTTTGGTCCTATATACGCAGAAAGAGATCATAGTGTCTCGAGGTCCTGCAGTAGTATGTTTGGTTTGGGATTTATATATGTTATATTCTGTGGTTATGAATCACAGAATGTTCTGAAGGCTATTCTTATGCTCGTCTTTTTCTATATATTTTCTATATATATATTTATATATATATATGTATATATATATATATATATACATATATATATATATATATATATATAATTTTATAATTAAGCCCAAAATCTAAAATTATGTTTGAGTATATATGAACTGAATAAAGAACCAGCCCTCTTTTCACCGCCATGAGTAGCGACTTTAGTTCTTTTAAGAACTCTAATTTAAACATCTATCTCGATTCAATTTAAGACAGACAGGAAGTCGGAGACTATGGTTAATGGAACTTAATACGGGTAACCTAAAAACGTAAGCATAAAAGCTCTTCTAGCATCGAAGAGGTAAATGAATAAACCTTTGAGTGGCTTGCGGTATTCTTAGAGACAAACATCGGTATTACTGCCTATTGTGTATTCAACGATAAAGATTTCTATCGTATTGCTTTGTGAATGTATGAACTATGATTTGGCGGAACGAGTTTTAGCTTGCCTTAAACTTGGCTTTTCATAGAAGGAAGATGTAGACGAATTATTTAAATTATTTAAGCTGCAAAAGTGATGACCTACTGTGGCTAGCAAGTCTGACTCAGCCAGAGGCCATGAGTTCAAATTTCAGCTAGGTTATACCTATGTCTTTCCTTTGTAATTGTAGAAAAACTGAAGATGAAATGTGTAGAGCATTTATTGCTATCTCCTTTTTCTTTATCAAATGATTAAACGGAATAAAAAAATTCAGCTTATATGTTTACGTTCTTATTATTTCCTTTAAGAATAATTAGAGTTATTTTTTAACCAATGCGACTATCATACAAGATTCAAAGGGGGCCCAAATAATTTTGATGTTTATTTGGAATAAAAAGGCATTTATCAAGTCTGTAACCTGAAAAATATATTTAGGAGCAACAAAGTATCTATCCAGAGTTAATAATCCGGTTTTATCACATTAAACACGTTTATAAACTAAACGTTGGTGAAATTAACTGTAAAATCCGTTGTATCGTCCGAGGTTAACGTATACTGTTCCATTTTTTAAAGCATGAAGAGGTTACAAGTGAACGTGGTAGAGCCATATCGTAGGTAATTCCTAGCTGCAACATCAATGGGACAGCACGATCGGAGAAGAACCACGATCTCACATAGTACCACCATGAAATAGCAGCATTACGCTGCTGCGTTTCGTGTTAGGAAGGTGGGGATTCGGAGACCCGATAAATGATAACTTGGCATTCCATCTCAGTCCCCAGGGGTGACAACGCGTATGCATCTTGAATCTTTGTTTAGGACGGTTGTACAGTCGGCAGCAAAAAATCGACTCACTTCAGGTCTTCTGTAGACTCGTTGTCGTCTATCGCTCACATGGAAACACGCCGCTTTCATCTGAGAAGAGAACAGCTCCACTGTTCATCGGTTTCGCAAGAGAACACGTAATCAGGTTGCTCGATAAGCTGGGGTCAACTTAGAGCAGTAACCGGCTTTTTTGGAGTCAGGTAAGCCGCCTGTAGTCTTTTTCTGACTGTCTATTTCTGAGGGAAGTACTGACGATGAATCAGTCATCCCTCTCTGATGTGCACCTACTTCTGGGAGATCCGCTTCTTCGGTAAAATCTACCAGTCTCCTGGTATCGCCGGTAAACTCTGGACACAGCAGACTAGCACATAATTAACACACGAGCCACTTTTCGCTAAATCAGGCCTTGTTCCGATAGGACCACCGCTTGAGCCATTTCTTCAATAGATGTGTCCATTTTTAGGCACTGTTTGTGTTTAATAATAAGAGATAAGTGTACCGGTTGACGTTTAATGATTAACTAATAAGGGTACGTCAGGTAAATGACCTTTTATTGAGCGCGACAACCCCTAATTAGCGCTAATGGCAACAGGTGCAAAAATAGTGATTATCAATAACAACATACTTTAAGTCGTATTTTCGGAAAAGATAGCATTTGTTTATATTATTTAGAAGCCAAAGCGTTTATAATTAAAAAAGAAAATTATTATTAAGGGCTTAATTTTTTTTAAAGACATTCAACCTCGTTCAATATGCTTGAGTCGATTTTTTTGCTCACGAGTGTAAATGTCATGGGCTGCTGTTTTCACTTACGAACCATAAGTATACATTTGTCACTCCTAATATTATAAAAATGCAAGTAAAATCTAAAGATAATGTGTTTCCTCGTTTTAATTATTTCGTTAACATATTGACACTCATGGTATATCAGTTCTAATACACATCAAGTATTACGCTCTTACGTTTCTG
Source organism: Teinopalpus imperialis (assembly GCA_029286865.1). Lineage (NCBI taxonomy): Eukaryota > Metazoa > Arthropoda > Insecta > Lepidoptera > Papilionidae > Teinopalpus > Teinopalpus imperialis. The sequence goes on from JAGSMU010000034.1 coordinate 4,651,475, forward strand.
GTGCCCTTTAAAGATCCTATAACCGTTTAACGCTTAGAATGTTGGGAGTCTACCCTTATCCTTCTCTAATTTCGCTAATCACACTAAAAGAGTGGTAAGTTATTATTTGATCTATGTATGTACTGTGAAACCTGATTAGTCTGATTAGACTTACTCTTACTTCATTCGACGCTCAGCAGTCGCCGAGAACGGTCGCCCGGCTCCCCGCCACGATCGTCCCGAGCTACCTGCCCCCGAGCGAGCCACCTGCGCACCCATTGTTCCGAGAACAATACACCGAGCAATTTTTATTGCGGGTGCTATTGTAATCGGAAATTAGTTTCAGAGAAAGATTATTGCAAAGCCACCTGGGTGGTTACACTAGTGGATACCTTGCGGTGTTAACTTAGCTAGTGTAGGGCTAGCCCCGTACGCCCGTGGTTCCCCTTCTGGGAAACGCGAAACCGGAAGGAGTCGACGCAAAACTTGGCCTTGGGTAGTGCCCTAGCCAAGGTTGACCAACCCGCTGGACTTATAATAGTCCCACGCGTAGTTTTAGTTAGCTCTAAGCACACACCCAAGTGCACAATAAGACTGGCACTTGGACGCACTAGGGCTACACAACTAGGCACACATCCTCCTGCCTATACCCGGCAGGGAGGGAAGTAGGCTATTCACCCCGGCATCCCACCGGTGGCCACACTTCCCACGAATAAAGTAGGAAAAAATAAAAGTGAACAGAGTGCACAATGGAGGACTCTTCCTCAGAGTCGTTGCTGCACTTCATCAGCATACTAAAAAATAAATACCCCGATGTCTTCCAGGACATAATCAAAGAAAGACCGCTCCCGGATAGACCCTCCTCAAGGGCCTCCTCCATATCCTGCACTTCATCCGCAGTCTCCGAAATGGAGCTGGATAACGCAGCGTCCACTGAGTATCCCCAAGCCGAAGACACCAGCGATTTCACGCTGGTTGAAAAAAAAAGAAAAAAGCGGGCTTCACCCGCCCCGACGCCGCCTCCTAAGGCGAAAAAACGGGAAATGAAGGCCCCCTCTCCCCAGCCATCTACGTCGGCCCTGCCCCAGGGCCCTCTCACAGCTGCCCCACAGCAAGCCCCCGCCGCTCCTGAGCGCGCCTTAGCTGGCTCAAAAAAACCTTCGGCTGTCTCACAGCCATCGAAATGCCCACCGCCTGTCTTCATTCAGGCACAAGACAAGTGGCCGATTGTCGCATCGGCCCTATCCAATCGCTACAAATATCAAGCGATCCCCACCGCTGTAGGTATTAAACTGCAGCTAGAAACCACGGACGACCATAGAGCGGTAACTCGCTTCTTGCAAGACAAAGGTGTTTTCTTTCACACCTACACCTTGGCAGAAGAGCGCCAACTCAGGGTAGTAATTAAAAACCTCCCGCGGGAAATCCCAGCTGATCTCATCAAAGAGGACCTTCAGGCCCAGAATCTCCCAGTCCTGTCTGTGCATAGGATGTACAGTGGCCATAATAAAAGCCATTCAACATGGTGATTGTGGCCCTCGAAAGATCCGAGGCCGGGAAGCAGGTATTTAACCTGAAAACCTGCTGCCACCTCTCTGGGCTGACTATAGAGCGCCCACATAAAAACGGCCCACCAGGCCAGTGTCACAAATGCCAATTATATGGCCACGCAGCACGCAATTGCTTCGGTAAACCCAGATGCGTCAAGTGCCTGGGTGACCATGGCACCACCGAATGTCCGAGACCCAAGGACAAGGCCCTTCTGGCCACTTTCGGTCCCCCCGCATGTGTCCTATGCAACACAGAGGGACACACAGCCAATTACCTTGGCTGCCCAAAAGCTCCCAAGCCGAAACGTCCGGCACTAAAAATCGCGCCCAAGGTCGCTACCCCGACTGCCGCCCCCGCGCCAATTCTCGCTCCTGTCCGACCTCTACGCCCCTCATGGCATACGCCGATCGGCGTAGCGACCGTTGCTCAACCGGTTGAGCAGCCTCCTCCATCAGCCGGACGGCCGGTTATCGAAAGCGACCTCGACTTAGTGTGTCGCTTCGCCGCCGTCTTCAACGGCGCCGACGTCTCAGCCCTAGCAAAAGCCTTAAGGGATTCTAATGGCAAGTCCGAAGTCAGGATTGCCGCCACAATGCGCTACCAACATGTAGTGTCAGCCATTGTCAACTTTCAAGCATAGAGGGCCTTTACAACGGCAGAGTAAAACCGCGTTCCCTTAACGTCGCATTTTTTAACGCGAACGGTATTAACAATCAACGCGACGAAATCTTCAATTTCGTTCGCGATCACCAAGTCGACGTGCTCCTAGTGCAGGAGACATTCCTCAAACCGCACACTCGCAATCCCAACATTGCGAATTATAACATCATTAGGAATGATAGAACTTCTGCCGCTAATGGCGGAACTCTCATTTACTACAAAAAGTCCTTGCACTGCGTGCCCGTCGACACGCCAACCCTCACTTTCCTAGAAGCCTCAGTCTGTCAGCTAGCCATGACCGGCCATGCCCCATCACAATCGCGTCCGTCTACCTGCCTTGCAGACGTGATGCACAAGTATTACGAAGCGACTTCGTGGCACTCCTTTCCTTGGAAACTCAGTCATTTTGGCAGGAGATTTCAATAGCAAGCACACTCGGTGGAATGCAATTAAAATCAACCCCGGGGTTGGCTTTAGACTCGCTAAGCGACGCACTCGACTTCGACGTCGTAGCGCCTACTACGCCTACCCATTTTCCGTATATATTGGGTCACGCACCGGATGTGCTTGATATTGCCATCTGTAAGAACATCAACCTCGCCTTCCAAGGGATAGACGTAATCCACGAGCTCGCTTCCGATCATCGCCCCGTTCTTCTTCGGTTAGGGCCCTCCGCCCCAACCTCACCCTCCACCAAAACCATAGTAGACTGGCACCGACTCAGGAACGACCTGAAGGAAGTCACATCACCACACCTAGATGCTATTCCTTGGAACATATCTTCAGTCCACGACACGAACCTCGCAGTTCATGAACTCACTAGGCACATCCAGACAGTCATCGAGGATTGTTCGAGGCGGGTCCCCTTCGTGGAAGACCACCGATGGACGCTGCCAAGCGATATAAAGGACCTAATGAGGCGCAAGAATGCGGCGACTCGTGCCCACGACTTATATCCCACTGAAAGTAACCGGCTGGTGCTACGTACCCTTCAGCGTGAAGTCCGGTCACGCATAGCCCAGTACAGGAACGATCGGTGGGATAATCACCTCTCCAATATCGAACCTTCCCACCTCGCCTTCTGGCGACTTCCCAAATCCCTAAAAGGGGGCAACGCCCAAACAATGCCTCCCTTAGCGCGTCCTAATAAACCACCCGCCTTCTTAGACGAAGAGAAAGCCGAATGTCTGGCTGACAATCTGGAGCTCCAATGCTCACCGAGCACACTACCGATCGACGCCGCTCACCTTGCAATGGTTGAGAGCGAGGTCGACCGGAGGAGTAAGGAACCACCTTGCGATTCCGTTACCCAAGTCACATGCACCGAAGTTGAGTCCATAATTAAAACCTGCGACCACGCAAGGCTCCGGCCCCGACGGCATCACCAACAAGGTGATGAAACTCCTACCCATGTCCATTTTACACCTACTGGTAATAATCTACAACGCGGCCATATCCAAAGGCACCTTCCCGAACACCTGGAAGGAAGCCGACGTCATAGGGATTCTCAAGCCCTCAAAACATCCAACCGATCCATCAGCCTATCGACCCATAAGCCTACTCAAAGTCTTGGGTAAGGTATATGAAAGGCTCATCCTCGCCCGCCTCAAGGACTTCATGCTGTCCCGAGGGCTACCAATCAATGAGCAGTTCGGGTTTCGCACCCAACACTCATGCACACATCAAGTGCACCGCATCACGGAGCACATCCTCAGTAAATTTCTTCAGGGCTACCAAACTGGGGCACTTTTCCTCGACGTGGCGAAAGCTTTCGACAAGGTCTGGCACAACGGGCTCATATACAAACTATATGAGCTCGGTGTGCCAGATCGACTCGTACTTATCATACGAGACTTTCTCCGAAATCGAACCTTTCGTTACCGCGTCGAGGGAACGCGCTCCGAGTTCACCCTATTTGTGCCGGAGTACCACAAGGCTCCGTCCTAGGTCCTATTTTGTACACACTCTACACCAACGACATACCGCGCACTCGCGGTGTAGAGCTAGCCCTTTCGCCGATGACACCGGCCTCTATGTGTCTGGGTTCAAACCAGACGCTATTTGTAGACGCCTCCAATCTGCAGCCAACACCTTAGGGAAATGGTTTCGGAAATGGAGGATCGAGGTTAACCCCACCAAAAGTGCAGCCATGTACTTCTCTCGGCGCAACAAAACGCCGCATCTCCCAACTATAGAGTTATTTGATCGTCCAATCCCCTGGGAACAGACAGTCAAATACTTAGGCGTTACTTTAGATGAAAGACTCTCCTTCGGTCCGCATGTCAACCGCGTACGGAATCGAGCAGCGTTCGTCCTAGGTCGTTTGCACCCGTTACTCAATAAAAATAGCAAAATGTCCCTGCGTAATAAAATTACACTATACAAAGCGTGCATCCGACCCATAATGACATACGCAAGCCCCGTCTTTGCGCATGCCTCCCCGCGTCACATTCACCGACTGCAGGTAATACAAAATCTTTTCGTGCGCAAGGCCACCGGTGCACCGTGGTTCTTGCGTAACGAAAATCTACAAATAGATCTTGAGCTGCCGACCATAGCTCAGTACCTGAAGCAGGCTACCCGCCGATATTTCTGCTCTGCCGTCACACACTCTAACCCCTTGATTGTAAGTGCCGCCACTTACAATCCCATCGCGAATCACAGATTCTCCCGCGTCCGCAGGAGACCGAGGCACGCGCTCGATGACTCCGACGACGTGACCACCACGGCCCAAGCCCTTCATAAAACACAACACACGTACATTGCACTTCACATCGCCCCGCCGACGGCGAGGGCGTCACAATCAAGGATATTCGCGATACCGCCATGTCACTGCTCGGTTCTCTCCAGTCCATAGATATAGAAGCGTCGATGGAGTTTCTTGCGCCACTTATTCTCCAGCGCCCACGCATTCCGAAGTGGTGGTACAGATAGCTAATACTCATAGCGAATTTAAATAATCCTCTGTCAGAAGCAACTGACCGAGCCGAGGTTCGGCCCTCTCGGGCACCCTCGAGTCAGACGCTCTCGCGAAACAAGGTAACGGTCTGCCGAGGCTCCTCGGGAGCCCTTGTGCTGGTTACCTATATATAGAGGTCTCGACTGAGTGCCATTAGCGCTCGGTCACCTCTCAACCAGTGAAACTGTAAAGCCCTCGGCTAACAGTGGCCTTCAGCCCGAAAAAAAAAAAAAACTCTTACTAACTGAGATTGTTTCTTATGTATATTATTGTTTGGTCAGGTCGTGTTTTATTACTAATCCTTCACTATTGTTGTTCACGGTAGTTTTGTAAAATAAAAACGAAACCGAAATGGGTTTGGAAGAAGATATTCATTCGTAATCCATTATTGAGAGAAATAGTCAAAGTACAAACTAAGTTATAAATTTTATTTTTACTTTACTGAATCGAATTTTCATTTAGATTTTATTTTCAGAAATATACACTGTATTAAACTTTTCTCCAATCGTAATCATAATACGTAAAAAACGTATCTCAAAAATCACAGTATGGTTAACAGTTTCATTTCATTTGTGTCGCCGTTTTGTCGTATAAGTTAAAGTATAAAATATTATAAAATGAAAATCAAAAATATGTATTGGCCCATGAGGGGATCGAACCCGCGACCTTCGCGTTATTAGCACGACGCTCTAACCAACTGAGCTAATGGGCCGATATTCGCTTGTTTAAAAATAATTAATGTATTATATGCGTGCGTGACGTAATTCTATGTTCAATTATATTTGTTTAATTTATTATTTTGTAGTAATTTATTATTAGTGCTGACATAGAATTCAATATAAAACTAAGATCTAATACTAAGTCATCATTTTTGTATATCATAGTTTTAGTAAAAGATACTACTAGGTCTTTAAATCCTTGACATGATAACGTGTGCGATTAGATAGTAATGAAACTAGTAAAAATAAAGATTTTATCGTCTTAAACCGTTGTTCTCAAAAGTATGTAAGAATTTATTTCTGTATACTTACTGTCTGTTAAATCTATAGGTCTATTTTATATTCTTTGGATTCTCTTCATTATACACGCCTGTTTTAGGATCAATAAACGCTTCTTTACAAGATGAAACCGCAACAATGTTCGAGTGGGAAGTTAATGTTTTGATTTTTTATAGCAACTTCTTGAATATACATTGAATAAATAAATCTAAATATTTCCAAAGCTATTATATAAAATTTAAATAAAACATTTTTGTGGTTAAGTTGTAAATAAAATTAGTAATCTCATCTAAAATTATTACAACTACCTTATTTTTTTTCTGTTTGTGATTGTATTTTCTTTTTAATGGTGACTAGAAACCGGAACCCTTTCCGACGGAGGTAATATTCAATAAAATCTACAGTCAGTATCTGAAATTACCTCATTTATATAAGCTAGTATATTTATATGGCCACACGACCGTTATTGAACGAATTAAATCTTATATACAAAAGACCAAGTAGGCTCACCGTTCTATCTCATGTAAAGTAATTATTTTAAATTATGAGTTCAATGCGAGCGATTAGTTCCCGGTTGATAACTCTAGGTGAAATTGGTGTACGTAGGTATGTAGACGGTGAAAACAGTTAAGTTAATCACTAGAGTTGTGCAATTACATATATACGTCTTACGGTAACATATCGATGTGCTACTATTACATATCGATGACTCGCTTATTTTATATATATTGCGATCTCTGCGGTGGCGAAGTTTTTACATTGTTGAATGGCAACATCGTATACTATTATTACTGTACGGTAGCTTCATTCTATCTCTATTGCTGTAATTTCCTCTATAGACTATGTTTATATTTATAAACCCTACAATCAATATCTAATTTGTGAAGGCATATTATATGGTCCATTTTTGTAGATGAATTAATCTCATGTCATTATTTTGTAGTGGAAGCTCTTTTAGTAACACTTCAAGAGTACATTCATTCCTTTGTTTTGTTATTATATTATGGTACCTAACCAACTGTATATATATATATATATATATAATGATAAGATATATAATGGTTTTGGTTATTCGTATTATGCCATAATATTTCAGTAATCTTGATAATTTAACAGAGAATCGCTTCAAGAGGTATAATTAATGTTCTAATGAATAAATAGATGTCACCGAAGCTAAAAATGACCAAAGAGATTTAGGTTTACCTATCATTTAGATACCAATAAGTTCTATTTATATTCAAGTAGCTTTTGTTTTAATCTTTTTGAGTTTTATTTGATATTTACTTTTATAATAATAAGTCTGTGTCCATACATATGAGTATATTGCTAGCCTTCCATTTTATATTCATTCATTAAATTTTTCATATAAAACACAAACAAAAATAGACAAAATTTACGCTATTATTTTTACAAATTGTAAATAAACGTTTAAAAACTTATTTAAATATGGAAAATGAAAATCATTCTGAGGAGTTGCTCGTTACTATATTATAATGACATGACTTAAATACGTTATAGTATAGTACTTAGTAAATTTCATTTATTTTTGAACAGATTAAACATCGGATTAAAATTTAAACACCTATAAAATTGCAATTAACATTTCAAGAACAGAATTTGAACAACGTGCATCTTTGTATCCGATCGGCTCGGTAAGGTAATATAAAAATAATAAAATTACTAATTTTAAAGTTTTCTCCTAATATTTTTAGGAGCACGTTACGTAGCCCGCTTTTCACAATTTTGCAAAATTTCTCACTTGTCCATTCATAATAAACGAGTGTCATCGGCCAGTCACGTCGGAATCGCCTCGTAAAGTAACACCTTCATACCTTCACAGCTTTCTTTGGGAAACTGCTAACACGATCTACGCATTTCGTAATTTCATAGAAATCGTAACTACTAGCCATTTCTGGAATACAGAGCATTGTAGGGCCAGGCTGTGGGGCTTAATAGAGTGCCCCGATCCATGGTTCGATTGGTAGGGCTTTTTTTTAATAAGAAAGGGATGAATGCGGCCCATCACATCTCTAACAAAGGCGTACATGCTTTTTTTATGGCTGATGGCCACTATTAGCCTGATTGCTTTAGCAGCTTCACCGGGTTGAAAGGTGTCCGAGCGCTTAGGGCACTTAGCCGAGATATTTATTCATCGGTAACCGGCACAAGGGTTCCGAGGTTACCTTGCGCGTGAAAGCAACTGACTCAAGTGCTGCAGTGGGGCTCTACAGTTGTTTAAAATGTTAATATATGTATGAACAACACAAATCATAGGATTTCGTAACATCTTGTAGGTATGTTTACTCGTAAACTGCCTCGTGTGGTTACACTGCATCTTTACCTATTTCCGATCTTCACACTAACTAGCAGTCTTCGACGATTACCTCTGTAAATATATTCATAAAAATATAAAATTATGTTATTCTTTAACTAGGTTTTTATTAAATAACAAAAAATATATATTTTACATTTTAATAAGAAAATAAAGTGCACGTTGCAGAAAAACCTCTTCAATAATATTTCCACTTTTATAAAATTTAAATAATTTGAAGGGGCCTGATAAACTACGGATGTAACTTACTAATTTTCAATTTATTAGTTTTTTACAATTTCATAATGTGTAAATTTCTAATTATTTTATTATTAAGAATTGAGAATAAATCAATTCTTATTTATAGAGGATTTAGATTTAAAAATAACTAGTAAATTTATAGTTCAAAATTTATCGTTGACAAAGCTCACTTTAATTTCGGCATATAATTTACGAGGTAGCGTGGCCGAGCGGTCTAAGGCGCTGGTTTAAGGCACCAGTCTCTTCGGAGGCGTGGGTTCGAATCCCACCGCTGCCAGTTCTTTTATAATAAAAGAATTTGAACATTTTAGATCTATATTTATAATATATCTTCAAATATAAATCTTCTTTTTTATTGCAGGTTACTTACATAATTCTATTACTGGGACTAAAGATGCTGGGCGACTATAATTAGGTATCATCGTGGGAGCGAAATGGTTTGCCTTATCTTCATGTAAAAACATGAAATCCTCTTCTTCATCATATATTAATTTGGTGCTGATAAGAATAGAAGGTAAACAGATAAATGTACTTGTTTATTAATATATATAACATTACTTTAAAAATAAATAAATTAATCCATCTAATTACATAATAGCTAGAAAATACTTTATATATCAGCGCCATCTATTTCATCGAGGAGCAGTTAGCAAACGATAAAGCGCAGAGTTAACATATGTACTTGACTCAAACCAACACTTGTGCCGTATAATTAACAAATTATAATATTAATTTATTACTTCGCCCAAAGAATGTGTTTAAGGCGGTCTTTGTTCAACTGTGGATTAATGGGCCAAGATTATAATGATATTACTATCCGCGTAGTGTAAAAGTCAGAGAAATCTCTTATTTGAAACTTAAGAATTTTTTACATGTAAGGTAGTAGAATTACTTCGTATTGTAACTTATCTCGTATTGTTTCGTATACTATGTATCACCCTCAACCAAGTTTCGGATTTAAAAAGCTTCAGGTGGAAAGTGGATAGTATTTGATATCGCTGTTCAGATTTTGCATAAGTAAAAAACAATATTTCTTGGCTTTCCGGTTAAAATATAGGGGTCACTTAAAGTAATAAATATGATAATAAATTAATGAAGCGATTTATACCTTTAGCTTTTATTATATTTTGGTTTTGAAGCTACAATAGAATTTTTTAATATGTTTGTAAGACAAAAAATATTTTTAAGCAAATTTCTCGTTACTATTCTTGACATTTTTAATAGAATATCACATAAATCAGACGCACTACCATACTAAAATTTCAACATAACGCCCACATCAATAATCGTTTATACAAAGCTCTGACAACGTGCATTGAGCACCTGCAAACTTAACAACTGACTTTTAATTCTTACCGTGTACAGCTAGGCGGGTAAATCGATATGACGGACATCAATCACTATCAATTCGTAGATATTTCTAATTTGCCGCATGTGTTGAATTGAATTTAATGGCTGTATCCCCGTGCGATATGTGCACGGAGATGAACAGGTGTACGCCGTACCAGCCGCCATTTATCCGTCACGCGTGGCAACGGTTACACTCGCGCACACCCCGGCAGCGCGCGCCTTACGAATCTGCGCTCGTAAAATACGCTACATAGGCGCTTAAAAGTTTACCGCCAAAAATAAATTCAAATAATATTTTTCATAAATATAACAAAATGTGCTTTCATTTCAATTCGTGTTTTAAATATTGCTATGAGAGTGGACTTTTGTGATGATTTATAATCATGTTCGAGTTAACAAATCAACATCTTTTATATCACCATCGTTTGAATTTCCAGACGACTCGTCAACGATAAATTCTTAGGTAAGATATAGGATTATGACCTTTTAAATTGACTAAACCTTTTTAAACTTTTTAATATGTTATACGTAATACTAACAAAAAATAACTTAATTAAACCAGAAATATACATTTTAATTTAAGAAAGTAGTTTTTTTTTCTTACATGGTTGCTTTTTCTTACATTGCTAGGTAATTGAAAAACAGATTCTGAGTGAAGTTTTAAATTACATATGAAAAAGAAAGTAATGATTCACCAATGACGTGTTTGTTAAAAAGAAATTTTATGAAATATAATTATGATAAACAAAAAAGATCAGGTTCTTCACGAAACACAAACCCAGCAGCGATTTGAATATATTTATAATTAAAGACAAAAACATTAATATTATGTTTTTGTCCTTTTTCCATATCTTATACAATTTTATTTTAATTTCTTTTTATTAAGTGTGGCCATAACCTTTTCATTATAATATAAACAGAACAGAGTATCTCAGCCCTTAACAATAGATAAATAATTGTTAAATGTATATCCCACTCTAGTATATGAAACACTTGGGAACTCTTCCGATAATATTGTTCCAGTGGTTTCCCACAACACGGTGTAATAAAAAGAATAACTCTCTATAATAAGTAGAGATAATTGACGCGCTACATACATCAGAATGAATGCACAAGTGATTGTGAATTGTTAAGTTGTTGTACAATCAAACGCGATAATTTTTACAAGTATCGTTAATATTAACCTTTCATATTGACCTTGTTGTTAAAAATTATCAATGAAAATGTTGTTTTTGATGCGTATTGTGTTTTTATATTTATTTCCATATATGACTTCTTCAAAGTGCCTTAAGGTTTTTTGATATCTTAAGATTTGATGGAAATAACACTTTTTGCTCTAATGTGATTACAAACAGCAGAAAGGATGGGGTTAATAATGTGCTGTAGGTCTAATCTTGACTGACAGCCTGTCTAGTTACGCAGTCATTAACGATACAGCATTTTTGCATAATTTGTTCCGGCGGTGGTTTGTGCTGCCAATTTGCTCTTTCTTGACTTCACTGTTATGGATTGATGTAAATAAGTGTTGGTTCACTTCTATGAATGAATACTAATTAATAATTATTGAACTCCCAATGACTATTAATTGACCTATTTCCTATGGATGTCAAACGTACAGAAAAGTTTATATAAATATATCTTATTAGAACAAGAAGATAAATATGTGTAAAGGAAAGCCTCTTTGCTTGTATTTAAATTCTTTCGAAATGCTTCAAACTTATACTGGTATTTTATTGATATCGATGTAACTTATTTTTATATAATTTAATTTATATAACACAATTTATTATTCTACCAGTTATACACTACACGTTGGCTCTATCGTGTATGTATATTTACCATAAAAATTAAAACTGTTTAATAATTTTGTTTTTTATTCCAATTTGAATTGTATTTTAACATAAATATAGTACTCATACCGTGATTGTAAAACGAAAGATGCAAAATATAAGGTTTGATAGTAATGGAGAATAATTACTTCTTTTTACTTTTACGCATTAAACCGGCCATGTATAAGTTTCAACATTTAATTAATTATAAATAGATAAGTAAGGCTCATAAATGTGGACTATTTCATATATATTTAATAAATAACGCAACATATGCAATTGCAATTATGTTGTAGGAAAACTATTTTTTTTCGTATAATCAGCCGATTAATTTTTAACGACATCACGACCTAGCGCTCATGTAAGTTATGTTTTAAGGGAATCAAGAGAAGTCATTTTAGGATAACGGGAAAATAGGGCAACGATGCCAGATTTCGATGCTAACGACAGATGCGGCGTAATACCGTCATTGCATCCGTAACTAAGTTAGCAGTACTTTTCAATAAAGCAATATCGATATGACTTAATGTGAAAGAATTTAAATTTTTCTCTTACTTTATTGCATAAATTCCAATCTAGATTCCTTAAAATAGCTTTTTCATTCCTAAATATTTTGATTAAGATAAGATAGAGTTTATAATAGTGAATTTGTGTTTTTTAGCTAGACCTTATTACTGACTATATATATACAGACCTATATATACCTATATACAGACAAGATATTTCATCCTAGTTCTCAGGGATGATAATACAATGTGGATATCATGGGTCGTATGTTCACCATCAGTGCTGGTTTGTTGTGATAGTTTAAGAACATAATAAGAGTGAGAAGATTATAAAATTCATTTAGTTTTTAAAGTACTAAAGGCATGGCGATGGACCGACGTTTGAAACGGCGATGCGCGCATCGGATGCTGTGTCTTATATCAGAGCAAAAAAATATAATGCACATTAATGTCCAATATTTTATATATTGGACATTAATGTGCTTTTTTTAAATTAATAAACGCTCATTTCGTATTAATATACTACTATACCAAATTAAACAGGACTCTCGATAGAAGTATAATATATACAATCGTATCAAATTCTTCCATACAACTATTTAGCTGCATACAACTTCCTTGATAGTTCTATTAGAAGATAAGTATTAATTATTCTTTAGTTACTATTAATCAGTACACTAACGTCATATTGTTAAAATGAAGACAATGAAGACTTGTATTTAGCAATATTTTAGACCTTATTCGTGTTTTTAAATAAATCACAAACTTTTTTAATATGTATTCTGCTGCCTACCTAATTAAAGATGGTTGAATGTTTCATGTTCCTAATTTAAAAAAAAAACAGACTCTTATTTCTTCCATTTTTCCGGGCATTTTCAAGAGACGCGCCTAAAGCAAAATCTAGACTATCGATATCTAAATATTCATATCATTTTGATCATTTTTAACGAGTTACTATTGGACAAAACAAAAGAAAAAACGATTCCTTTACAAAGAAGATCATTCTAATTTTTTATGAGAAAATATGATCATATAGGAAAGTTACGAATCACTTGCGCTGTTCTAAAGTTATGGTTATAAAAGCTATCAAGGATTTCAAGATGTTTAATACAACGGAAATCGAGATTTAAAAAACAACCGCATGTGAAGACTTAAGAATGATATTATTAGCCAAAAAAGTACCGTTCCAAGGATCAAATCTTATTTGTTTGGAAGTATTGGTGCTAGAGGGTCGAGAGATGTGTCAGCAATGTAGCGAATTGGAAGGTGAATATGTCAGGCAAACTCATGTGAAAGAATATCTCGTAAGGAACCACTTTAAAAAAAACAAATATTAAAGCTAGTTTGCAAAAAAATGTTAACATTGGACTGAACGTGAGTGGAAAAATGTACTATTTTCGGAAGAAACAAAAATTAATTAATTAACTTAACAGAAAAAAATAAGGGAGACGTCCTCCGAATAAAGAAATGGATCGTAAAAGACTGTCGAACATGTTTGGGTGGAATGGATTTTCCAACAAGACTATGATCCGAAATATGTGTTTCGGCTATGTAGCCGCAGTGGTCAAACACTTCCCATGGTGCCAATCATTAACGGTCTTAGATTGGCCTCCTACAGTACTGATATCAACCCTAATAAAAATTTGTGGTGCCATGTGACGTAAATGGTGGCACAAAAAGCACCACTAACGTTTAAACAACGTCATAAAACTGAATAAGTAATTAACACTTAATTACTTATTCAGTTTTATATATATATATATATATCATATATATATAAAACTGAATAAGTAATAGCATATCTCAACTTAATTGTAAATATTTCAAATATTTATCTCACAATGCCTACACAAATAATTTAAAAATTGTTGCAAGTTTCTATAATTTTAAAAATAAAAAAAAAGTAATGAAAAATCTCAGTTGACATAATATCCCTTGATGTGCTTAATTATGTAACCACCACTGTATATTTGTATGTACATATATAAAAAGTTATATGAGTAAAAATGGTGAATTTCAATTGTGACTGACTAATCGGACCTCATAACTAAAATAATTAATAATAACAAAAAAAAGAAACCAAGAACATGATGTCAGCAATTAAAACTTATTGATTTTTATATTTTTTTTTTTACAAATTAAATAATAACATTTTAAAGCCGACAACTACCACAATACCGCCTGACCTTGATTGGCGAGGCAATCTGTGATGGTAAATCACATAAAGCGCTGCTGTTCGGCCCCAGTCTTCAGTAATCAGTAAACTGTTAAAGTTTTTCTATTCAGATTTCCTACACTTACTTCTTCGAAACCAGACCTCGCCTATAAAAGACGAGAAGAGTCTACATATTATTATTACAACTCACGACTAATACGTTGTAATAAAATGTAGTAACATAGTAGGACAAAATTACATCTCATCAAGATAACATCATCTGATTAGTATTATATATTTTTTACTTTTCTCTTTACTCTGAACGAACAAACACTTAGTATTTTTTATAAGACATATTTAGAAAGAGAAAAGACTAACTAAAAAAGTATTATAAATCTAAACTCTTTTCAAATTTCTTTTCATAGACAGACATATCTTTGTATCATTGTACTTCGTATGTAAATGTCGATCAGTGTTACGTATGTATTGAAATTTACTATATTTTGAAACACTATTTATCTTTTTTTGTAGAATATGCGCTATATTCAAAATGACATTAATATATTTAAAATACTTATCGCCGTTTATTAAATATTATAAAAACGATCAAACCATTATATACAGTATAAATAAGTGTATTTAACAGTTATTTATGATGGTATAAAACAACAAACGTATGTGTTAATGGCTAATCTCATTTTCAATGTTATAATTAAAATACTTTTAATAAGTGCCAAAATTGATACGGCCGACATATAAAATGATTTTGTAGCGTTAACGACCTTATATGTTACAGATAAATTATTATACTGACGTCTTCTTGTGATTGCCTTTTGCATCGATTTCAGTTGTTACTTTTGCTTCCTTGAAATCAAATAAATAATAAAAACAATATTATGTCATATATGAGAGTATTTTTCGTTCTTAAGACAGATAAGATATTAATAAATTATAAATTAGCTTATATATGATTATGAGTTTCACTATTTATGTTTTTTTTACTCATAAATAATTTTAATCAATAATGATTTGCTTTATTAATATTAGTAAAAAAATTCTAAAGGAAAGAGGGCTAGGTCTTTTCTCACTCAAGGGTTATGACAAAACAATTCTACGTAGAAATGCAGCTAGTGGCTATAACACTAGTAGAATGACTGTAATTTTAGTTTAAAGGTATTTTAAATGTCAATATTATTTCTTACAAGCTAATTACCCATAATAATAATAAATAATAAGGTAATCATTTAATAATTTTTATACACGTTTTTAGTAAAATTGTGGTTCAGTTAAAGAGTACTAAAACTATTACAAAAATGTGAATTAAAAAAAAATCCACATTCTAATTATAACTGTTAATAATACTTTATTTATCTGTTTCAAAAATATTAGATTAGGAAAATAAAAGGAATCAAAAATAAAGTTATGATTTCCTCTTGAACAGTTTTGACACGGATACCTTCTATTTGGTTATTACACCATGACATGAATAAAGATCTTAAACCTCAAAACTTACACCAACTGCGCATCTTATATTATTATAGTATCTTAAGTATTTGCGCAAACACAGAGGCACTTATTCGAGTCCCTTTCCTTATAAAATTGTAATGCATGTCCAATAAGATTGCATGAAGGTTCAGATGCATTGTCAAAGACATTGGAAATACAAACAAAACACCCAGACCCAAAAATCAATAATTTGTAAAACGTAAATATTGTTCTTCAGCTGGCCATCGAACAGAGGGGTACCCGTGTCCCAATAGTCGAGTACTTTAACAAAACATAACATAAGATAACAATAATAAAAAAAAGATTCTGTATGTTGTACCTTAGCTTCATTATATCAATTGAATACATAATATCAATTGTAAATAGAACATTTCTCGAAAAGTGTAAGAAAGCACTAACAGATATGCAAGGATGAGGATATATAAATTTTATTTTTGTTTTTTTTTTTCATACAACGAGTAACAAACGAGAGCACAGTTAATTTTATGGTAAATGATTCATGCGGCTCATGAAACCCAAATAAATCCTTGACAAGGAAACATAATGCATATCTGTTGTCACTCCTGAAGGAATAAGGTGAAAACCTCGTCACTAGTAATTAAGATACCCCGATCCCCGTTTGGATATTACAAAAGAGACAATTCTTTTCCAAATAATATATTTGTAAAAAGTATTTTTTTCTTGTTTGTCTTTTTGTTGTTCTTTTTGCAAAAGGCAATTGTTTGCAAATACATGCGAACTCTCTAACCTCTACGAGAAATTGACCATATCACTTTAGTTATTGTCTTGTTGTTATGTGATATACTGTATTCAAAATAATACCGACTGTTAATATATGTACGTGTATATGTAATATATGTACTATTGTACTTTTAAACGATACTCCAACTAAGCTGAAAATGCTTGTGCTAAGAAATGGTTCACATCAATAGTGTAATGGTGGATTCGAACCTACGACCTTAAGTTTCGCAGACCGTATCCTAAACCATTAGGCTTTTGGGTTTGGGTATGTTATATATAGTATGTATGTAGGCTGTACCGGGGATACTGCATGGTGCAGCCTACATCTGTACCTATGATATATCCATTGCGCGTCGAGCGAACGCTTTGGTGTTTGTGCGAATTCTTTCGTCAGCATAACAATATTCTACACAGATAATCATGTGGTAACAACCGGTCTAAATTGTAAGAATATTATTGCCATGGTTGGAACAATACAAGAACATCGCTACAATCATAATGTTTTACAATGGAATATTTTAATACCAGAGAAGTAGTTTCAAATGATTAAAAAAAAACCATCGCCGATCTAAGTAAATACTTATAATTGAAGCACCTTTAACCGTTTATTTAATACGTCGCCGCCTTCTGTCGTGGTCTGACCAATGTGGCCGGCATAACGGTGTTACGAGGTGTCGCACTCCCCACTTAACTTGACCGCCTCGTGTAGTTGCCAAGTGCCGTCAACTTTAATAGGGTGGATAATTTGGCGACCATCTTGTTTAACGGTCTAAGTTTTAAGACCTTTAATCCTAATCCAATTATAACTTCTTATAACGCGTATTGCGACATATCTTGCCATGACTTATACTAACTGTCTAGGTATTCACTGTTCTTTAAGTTTACAGCTTCATCTAGAGGCTAAAGCGATTTTGATATCGAATTTCAGTTGGTGTCAATGATTTTCCCCTTGTAGGATAGATACTTGTGTAGAAAAAATAACTCGTTAACACTTGTCGGCACAACAAGACAATAGCTCATCCCTCCTCTGTCATGCTTAGAACCTAATAAGGTCAAGGTGAAATCATAATAGCACTTCCTATCGCATTCTAACCTCATTGAGATACATATGTACCTATATGACGTGTGAGCGAGTGCGGCGTGAAATAGAAAGACAAAGAGTTATAACCACAATGTTCAAAACATTCCGGTGATAGATTATATTCTGCGTCAGCTCACGGACCCCTCAGTTACGCGAGCCCTGTGTACGATGAAGCTGTAAGAGCCGCTATAGGTTAACAGCATCAACATCAACAGAATCTGCGCAGATGAATATTTCTAGCTATAGCCGCAATATATTAGTATTTTATTTAGAGGAACGTACATGTACATATGTTATTTACATAATTTTTACTTATCTTTATTATAAGATATTAAAATAATATTAAGAATCGAAAAGAGTTAAATTAATAAACAGACAAAAACAGTGTTGAGTACGATTATTATTTTAAAAACCTTCATTACATTTCAACAAGCAAAAACTAAGCAGACTATGGCTTTATTTTATTATAACTCGTGATTTGTCTTGAGAATAACACAATAAGTCTTCGGTTTGTATCTATTAAACTTTCGCGTTTTATATATTGCTTTTACACAAATATGCATATATATGGTGTTACAAGGGTAATTATTAGTTGAATTGGTAGATTTATGGTTTTTTATTTATTTAAATTGCTAAATGCATAATTAATCGTTCATATGTCAGGTTAATAATCGTAAAAGCTCACTTACTACTAGTTTTTAACAGGTCTCTCTTAAGATCAAAAATTTTATTTCTCGAATTTTATATCAATAAAACGCGGTTTATCTTATAATTGAGTTTTCAAAAAATTCATTAAGTTATTCAAATTAAAAAGTAAATTCGATTTGAATAAATGCTATGATCGTAGCGAAATTAAATCAAAATGTGATGCCATGTCCATTTTGAAGCCATTTTAAATAACTTCCAAGTTACTAAACGCATAAATTACAGGTAAAGTTACGAGTTTTAAAAACCGTGTTTCTTTCGTTTGGTAAATGCAGTGACGGCCGTGTGGTTTAGTGGTCTCTGGAGTCGATTCCTAGTGGAGGAACCACATTGGTTTTACACAAATTGTACGGTTTCGATTCTGGGTATTTTGTATGTACGTCACGAAATACCCAGAATCAAAACACTGCATCCTAGATTGTGTTGATGCTATTAGCCTATGCGGCTCTTACAGCTTCATTGGAAACAATGTTTATGGAGTTGAAGGGTCCGAGAGTTGGTTACGTGACTGCATATGAACCTTCCTTTGATTTTTTTGTTTATGCATTGTATTTATTTTTATTGCTCATACATTGATTTAATTAGTAGAGACAAACACAGCAGCCAAAGTCGGTTTTCCCGGAAAAGGTATTCCGTGAAAATATGATTCGTACCAGAATACCATTGAAATGGTAGTTCAGTGTTAATGTGTTACATTTGATAAGTTAAGGAAGCTGACCTCAAGAACGATAAAGAAAAGATGCATACCTTTATCATTTCGTTTCTAAGATAGTACTAAATAGCCTTACCATTACTAATACTCATTTCTGACATCGGAGCAGTCCGTCATTTCCCTCATTCATCTATTTTTTCGTCACCACTTTTATATCATTCTTCACATGTTCTCCAGATTTTCCTGTGTCTTTTTCGTAACTCATCTCTCCACATTTAAGCTCGCTCCTTGATTTACATCCTTTCACATTATATACCGAAGCCATGCCGCTCTGATTTTTCAATGTCCGTCACAAGTGAAACTTTCAAACTGACTCCTAGCTATTGAATCATCATGTATGTACATTCTTCATATTTCAACATTCTCATTTCATCCTGGCGAAGGTATTTTGATCCGTACATGACATTGACGTTCACAAAATAATTCAAAACTTAATTTACGAAGTAAGTCCTGATTGTTGTATAGGACAACAGTAAAGACTACACGAAGGCATTCGTGAACATACAACATCTTTAACACAAGAACTAGCCAGAAACGAACGATTAACTTTCGTCAAACAAATGTATCTCTATCCCTTGCGTATAAGATGAATTATATCTTGAGTATAGTATTAAAGAAAGTTTACAACGAAATAGTAAATTAAAAAGAAAGATTCCATAAACCGGGAAAAATGTGAAGCGCGTTTTTAGCCCGTTGAGTTATTTAAATTATCATGAAATAATTAAAACGAACGTTCCGCACGCGCGCCATCCGTTACTCTAGTGCACCTATTATGGTCAATTCAGTAACGGAATCTTGTAGGCATTCGGATAACGGAGGGTTATGACACGCGATTTGCCGTGCTCAAAATTTATCGGAATGGATTAGGTGCGCCGGTTATATATAGTTTTTTTTTTAATGAAAAGTATTTGTAATCGATCTATTTTGCACATTGTTGTCGATAAATCGATATAGTAAGTACATTTTTAACGGCCGCGTGACATAGCAGATAGATTCCTTCCGCGAATCCTAGATTAGATTCTCAACCCAAAAATTATATAATTATATTACACTCGTGTCCATTGCACCGTTGCATCTAAAATTTCCATCAATTTTATTGTATATGGATAACATTGAATTATGGAAGGTGAGTGAATGATTCTATGTTTCACCGGGTTGAGAGGTGACCGAGCGCTTATGGCACTCAACCGAAGCCTCTATTAGTGGGTAACTAGCACAAGGGCTCCCGAAAGCTTGGGTCGTTACCCTTGCACGAGAACGACTGACTCGAGGGTGCCCGAGAGGGCCGAACCGCGGCTCAATCACTTGCTTCTTACTATGGATTATCTAAATTAATATCTCTATTAATATTGACTATGTCACCTGTTAATAACTAAAAGATATTGCCGTGACCGAATTCAACTAGAAGGGTTAATATTATATATTGAGAAGATGAGAATTATTAGAATAGCTTAGTAGTGTTTAGTTAAACGCAGTCACTTTCCAAATTATATTTAAATTTTTTGTAAAGTTTACTGAAGAACCTTGTTGGCTGGCCATATTACACAGTCCCGTCACTCGCGCACTCACGGCTACAGAATTATTCGTAAGAATTTTTAATTATATGTTCTTAAATATTGTAAGTATGTAAACATCATGAAAGGTAATAATAATAAGGTCAGATGTAGCCGTGGTTCATAATTTGTCTAGGTAAACTTTTTTATAGACATACGAAGTCGTTGACCTGCTGACGATTGATTACTGAGGTCTAAATACGCCACTTTCATCCTGATTTTTATACATATAAAAATAATAAAACATATAATAAGTCTGATCTAAACAAACTGAGGTTGATTCTATTCAATTCGAAGACAAGAAAGAATAAATAATTTAAAGACAAGATTTCATACAAAAACCGAAGAGGTTACTAGTGTTGGTCTTTTAATATATGTTTGCTGATAAAGATAAAACAAAGCCGCAATTGTTTTCATTAAATAATAAATAATATTATTTGCCCTTAGAATGGAGTTTCATTTCAACCAGAAAACGCCAACAACAATCGATACAGATCATTATGTTATCGGCTTTTTTACACAATACCCTCATAAGTTCTATTAGTTTACATTACATCGTTTACAATTTTTTTTTATCACACATGCGATTATTCAACGTCCTGTTTATCTTTGAGTGGATAAATAAAAACTTTGATCTTATTTAATTTAATTGCCTAAACAACGCATACTAACCTTTATTTGAATCGCTACAATGTGATCTGAGCTTTTGTGGTACGGTATTACATGTATTTCAAACTTGCTTTGCATATTAAAACAAATTATATATGGCGAGACTTACATGCGTGTATTGACGTCGGCAATCTATTATGCGACTGGTTTTAGCTTGAACTTTTAGTTAAATTATAATGAACGCACAAGAAATCAATTCTTACAATGAATTCTAGTATATACATTTATTCGCTTAATAAATATAAGACGCCGTATTGATCATATCATATTGTAACGATTCTAATTGACTCTCACTAAGGATAAGATCTGGATCACCTTTTTGGACTTTATTTAGGTGTATATCTTAATATCGGTAGAGTTACGCTGCAGTTTCTAGCTGCAGAATGAATGGATCAGCTCGACCGGGGTGAGGTAGTGAGGACCTCTCCCTCTCAGAATACCAGCGTGAAATAGCAGCATATTGCTGTTGTGTTTGTGAGTGTGATCCGGAGATCTTTCTTACTGGTGACGAAGCATTCCATCTCAGTCCTCAAGGGTGACAACGCATCTGCATTATGATTCCCTGTCAAGGATGAATGTAGAAGTCATGGGCTGCAGGAATCACTTACCATCAGGTGAACTACGTGCGTTCGTTTGTTACTCTCAATGTAATAAAAAGAAATCTCAAGCTACATGTTTAACCAGTAAAATAATAAGAGAGTTACAGAAACACGTAACCAAATATATAAAGCACTTTTTAAATTGGTTTGATTATCAGTTTGACGTGCGTTTTTCGAAGTCAGCAAGCATAATCTCAGCGAAGTTGAGTTAAGAATACTATAAATTGTACTAATGATAATGGTCTAGCAATAGTCCTGAATCTAGGCCTCGCCAACAGTTTATCACCAAGCACGTTTGTGAGGCATCCATCGAATTTGCGTAAGCTGTTACGCCATCTAGAGAATTAAATCAGCTACGCTGCAGCATATTATGGTTCGGACGAGCACAATAAAAAAGTATATTCTTAGTGCGATATTTTATTTTTAAAATCTCTAAGCATATGTACTGTTTTAGATATTTCTCTCAATCTTTATATTAATATTCTATTATATATTATATTATTTTATATGGACGACACAAACCTCAAAATTAATCATAATTTTTTATAAAATTTTCATTAATAACTGTGGGAATTCTATTTACAATTTCCTCTTCGTCCCGATATCCTAAAAGTTTTGAATGTAAATGTTTTGACATTCAGGCATTCATTAGTAGGCTGTCGCTAATATATTTTATAATTATAAATGGTATCTCAGCCAATCATTCTCTATTAAAAGGCACTACTTTAAATTGTCACAAGGCAGAGGCTTAGCGCAGAGCTTTTAGTAGAGTTTTGCAAACCTGAGTAAATATAACAAATGTCAGTAGACTAAAAATTGTTTTAGCTACATAGTTTTTCACTTATATTGCCGAAAATACTGGTTAGTCAGGGATTTTTAGATAAATATATACAAATTAATGGCAAATTTATTATATTCATTAATTGCTAGATTTGTAGATTTTACGGTTCCATTGGCCTTGGGCATTCCCGTTGCGCTAGATATAAATAAGTGGTAATTTACCACCAATTTATACACATACTATGGTGATGTAAAAATACAGTTATAATTACAGTTAAACTAAAATTATCGTGAGTCGTATCAGAAATATTAATTTGCAAACAAAATAATTTGTGCTATAAAATACATATTTTCTTCTATAAATTTTTCTGTGTCTGTTGAAAATGTTAAGACGTTATTTTCAAAGATTCATTGATGTGAGAACCATAAAGCTTTCATAAACCAGGGTATACGAAAGTTTTAAAGCTTAAGATGGCGGTTGGTTAACAATGGGTTACCATATTTGGACTTCAACTCAATATTGTATTGGAAATACATCTATTGAAATCATCACATCGTATGAAATGTCTCTCGGTGTCTCTAACAAATTTCATAAACCGATGAACGTGATGATAAAGATAATTTTATATTTAGTTGCAATAAATGAAACAATAACAATGAAATTATTCCTTAAAATGTTTTATAACTGTAGTTATATATAGTATATAGAAATTATATGTAATAAATAAATATCGTAATTAATTAAACTGATAATTTGAAGAATTTTTTTTTAGTAGACAGAAAAGCAAAATTATTGAATATTTTGGATATCTTAAGTCAGTCCTTAATCGTTAAAAATATTTTATTACATATTTAGATTTAATATTTATTTCAAAAACTTATCGGTTACATCAATCAATGCTTATACTATCCTATTAAACAAGAAACAGCTGGTGTAAGGATTTTTAAGTGTCCGTACATTTCATTAAATTTAATAACAATTATATACATATATGTGCCTACTAAAACATATAATGAGAAATTACTGATCCATTTTCCTTTTACTAGATATGATTGAATGAAAATCATGAACATAGTTATTTATTATATTATAAAAACAATAAGATCCAAATGTTTCGTAATATCTTTCCATATATACATTCCACATATTATAGAATTAATTTTATGACAACACTAAAACAACAAACATACGACAAATTTTATAGCCAGTCCCGTCCACAATTCTATTTAAGTAAACTAATAACAAAGTCTTTAGTAATTGTTTAGAGTGTTTATTTAGTGTCAACACTAATGTGCGATCACGTCCATGGGATAACGAAAGAGCTCGGAAAGTCATAATGTCCTCACGACGTACGCGCCTTGCATAATTCCATAAGGTATATATCACTAAGCAGCCATCAACTATGGTGTCCCTTTTAGTTACTAACTAATACATCTTATTTAGTATGTTCATATTCTCATAGTGCCAGAGAGAGATAGATAGAGAAGGAACACCTGTTCCTGTGTGCATTGGATAAATATTGAGAAGTGATTTTTATGTAGTACTTATAATCCATAAATTGAAACTCATAGCTACAAGGCAGCTAGAAATTAATGACCGCTAGAGGCAAGTTTAGACTTCGACACGATTATAAATTATATGTTTTTTGTAATTATTTATATTAATAAATAAACAGCCAGTAGGTACATATATTAAGCTTTTTCTTTATATGTATAACTATGATATGTTCTTTATTTTATGCAAACTGAAATTATATTTAATTAAAAAGTAATAAAAGAAAATACCTAAAGCTGCACATTACTCGTGGTTAGGACAGATTCCATTTTAATTCAAAATTCAGTATTAATTTTGATTAATGGGTGTGTCATCAGCCCCAGGTATCACTTACCGTGAACTGTGTGATTGAGAAAACCCTTAATATCGTAAAAAAAGATATTAAAAACATTAAAAAACAAGTGAATAGGTTAAAATGAATTATTTAATACTTAAAATAATTATGCAGCTTTTAGCACCTTTGCAGGATTTCATCTATGAAGAATTATAGATGAAAGATATAATAAAATAATGTCGACATACAGTACGTGGTGATATTATGGTTGTCTCCTCTACATATTGGCACGAAAGAAGATCCTGATTAACCGCATTCATTGAATTTTTGCAGTTTTGCATAGGTCGTCGCTCCGTCTGGTATGGTTCGATTAAAAAGTTAGGTAACTAAATCAGTTGCGGTAAAAAAATAAAGGTGTATTGCCCTTGGTGTTTATATATATATATATATATATATATATATATATCGCAATCAATGCCTGTAATAGGCGTAAGATAACGCAGGTGTGATTCGAACCAAGGACCCAATTACAGGTAACGAGGGATATATATATATATATATATATATACATATATATATATATATATATATACCTAAAGTACCGTTCAATTCACCCCAATGTATCCTTAGTTTCATTGTATCGTAAAATACGTTTTGCGGTGACATCATTCCTAGACTAGGCAAATAGCGTTATTTTTAGTACAGCATTCGATACGCATACCAACAACGGCTTGGAAATATTTCACTTACCTAATCAGCTCATGCGTGACCTGCATTATAAAGTAATAGTAAAATTTGCCAATGTAGTTAAAACTAGTGTCACTTTTTTCAATTATTCTTATAGACAAGCATATTGCAATTTTTTAATTCTTTTTCACAGGGGATTCCGAAATGGAGCCTAGGTTTGGGCCGTTACCTTGCGCTCGCATTCAACTAACTCGAGGAATCCCTAGAGGGTCGAACCTCGGCTCGGTCAGTTGCTTCTAACAGATTGAAGCCAGTTGCAAATGACCCAGTAATTCTTTCCTACGTTTTCGCCTTACCGTTCACGTGTATACTACATATTTTACTATATAAGAAAATAATTGTTTTTTAGACAATTCAAATCATTGTAAGTTGTTTATTTCGGCTTTCGAGTAGCCAACATTTTGCGTACAAACCAACCTTTTGGTCTATAAACACTGAATAATATCAAATATTGGACTACAATCTTACATACTAGTGATAGGTAGTTATACAAATCTTCCGGAAAAACCAGAAATATATATATAATATAAATTGAACATAAAATTTATTAATATTGCTTTTCCACGTTACTCAATTTTTTTTATGTCAATTTTATTCTGCATATTATATCTACACCAAAGAGCTATCCAAAAAATAAATTACAAAACTTTATCCGATGTAATTTTATATAATTTTTTTTTTTCCCTGATTTTCCGATGTTTATATAATTATCTTATTGATTAAAAGAAATCAAAATTTTCTTGAGGATTTAGGTGACGTAATTCAAGAGACTTAAAAGGTTATGAAATAATTAAATATTAATCTCAATATTAAATAATTATGTTTATTTATATTTGTTATATATATCTAGTTATATATTTATTTTAAAATTACTAATATGTTGTTTATTTATATAATATAATTAATATAATAGTAATTAAATCGCGACAAAGTTTTTAAGCATACACCTATCTCATTTCACCTCTGCATCACCCTAAGGTTAACTGGTAGAGAATGCCTAAGGCATTTAGTCAGCCTTTATACATCACTGTATATAAAGCTTAAATAAATAAATATAAACATCACAAAGAATATATTATAACACGTGTGTTCCTTCGTTATTACAATTTAATATATAAACAAAGTTGAGTGACAATAGGCGTCAGGGCGCTATCCTCCTGCCCGAACGTTGGAACCAGTAGATGCATAAATCCTCATTCACAACGCGGTGAGCATGCTCATTACACTTAATACATGACAAGTCGGGCCCGATTTGCGTATGTGGACTTGAGAAGTAAATCTAAAAGCTCTTTTTATATTTGCCGTGTATAAACGTCATAAGAAAATCTGGTCTTAATTCCATGGTCTAACTTATTATTTAGGCTAATAATGGGCATCTGGTTTTTTTATAGTGGTAGAGCTACAATGCAGTTTGTTTCTAGCTAATGGCTGGCGCTCCCTCAGAATACTAGCGTAAAATAGCAGTATAATGGTGCTGTGTTTCCTTTATTACTAGTGACGAGGCATACCATCTCAGTCCTCAATAGCGACAACACATCTGCATTATGATTCCTTGTCAAAGATGACTATAGATGTCATGGGCCGCGGGAATCACTTGCCATCAGGTGAACTGTGTGCTCGTTTGTTACTCTCAATGTATTAAAAAAATCTCAAATTCAGTTGCAAATCCTAACTCAGTCCATTACTTAGTCTTTTAGTCTCGGAACATTTATCCTCGATTAAGAATTAGACTCACTCAAAATTTAACACTCAGATGGTATACCTACTATTGATTTAACTACGTATAATAATTGGTTAATCTTATGGATGGCATACAATTATATATTTTATTTACTTTTAAATATTTTGAAACATTTTTTAAATTTGGACATAGACAAAGAGCGTATCTATATTATATAGCTGCATGACATTAGCGGCAATACGTTACCTTTTGCATCAACTGTCTTGCGGTTTTCGAATTTATTCAACTGTGGGAAACTGCGATTTCGCGAAGAGCGATGGCTAAGTTGAAGATACAAGTTGTAGATAAAATGTACATTTTATCAAATATATTTTCACATTCTAACCTATTCACATTTTAATTTTTTTTCGTCAATGAAGGAAAGCATCGTGAGAAACATGCATATCGGAGAAACATGTTAAATGTTTTTTTTGGTAGACGTACGCTTCAGTGGGGAGCATATATATAATATATATATATATATATATATATATATATATATATATATATATATATATATATATATACTCTTAGTTCCCAAAGTGGTCCAGGACCTCCAGGGGTCCACGAGAGACTCGACGGGGTTCTACGTTGACGTGACATAATAATTCACAATTCGTAAGCGAGGGTTAACGAAATTCTATTTCCTTCCGATAATGAAGAACTAAAATGTTGACTTGACTTCACCTATCAATGTAGGGAGATAATATTTTAAGAAGCTCAGCGACTTGTAAAAACTTGCATATTCGATATTCAGTACAACGTGTACGTTTTTGTCGTGTTTTCCGGACACCACCGGAACCAGCTAAATTTTGAAAGTGGTCTTTGAGTAAAAAGTCTGGGAACCTCTATACTATATACATATATTATATATACTTTATTGTGTTGATGTAAGACATATTTGAAGTAATGATTCTTTATTCTGTGGTAACAGGTCTGATTGTATTCCACTTAACAACAAATTAAGTTACAGAGTTCCTATAAGAACGCACGACGTAATAATGTCCTTTGTTAGCTACTACTCGATGTCGTACTGTTAAACGGTGACCACTCTATCGACTGGTTGACACTTTAATAGATATTTTCTTACTATAGATGTTGTTGCTTCACGTGTTCGTGTATTCAAAAAGTCGCTTTTATATGTACTTAGAGACCTCTTGGAATGTTAGTTCCAACTTTTATTTTTCTATTGCTCTTTAAAAATTTATAATTTGGTACTTGTATTTATTCGCTTTAAATATACCTTGCTGTGCATTGCCACTTCTCAATTGTTTTTTTTCCTCTTATATCATAGCATATGGTTAACGGTGCTGGTGGCGGACTATACATTTAGACTCTGTGAGCGTTACTAGATTTTAAATACAAACTAGTATTATGTGTGTAGTTCTTAATTTAATTTAGATATATCATTAAGTTAAATATTAATTATTTAATTTATGCCACTCAAATAAAAAAATTAAGAACTGTTAATATAACAATTATATCAATATAAAAACTCTAAATGCTATATTATGACATATTATTATAATCTTCACTATTCTATATCAGGATGTTATTCTATACTATATCAAGCCTTTAATACTGAATGATTAAAACTGTCTGGATATTTATGCTATATGTAGAATATATTTATTTATTTGTTCTTTATTGCATTAACCTTAACAAAGTTAAAGGTTCACAAAGGGCGGAATTAATGCAAAAGGCTTTGCACCAGTCAACCTAAGGTGTGGTGAGATATTATGATAGGTGTAGCAATAAACTTATTAATAAAAAGAAAAGGCTAAACTAAATCACTTATCTAAATTATACAAATAAAGAATAATAAATTCATATATAGATATTAAATATATGTAATATCTATTATGTATTAAAACATTTAATATTAATGTATTTATTTATACATACATAAATACAATATACATTATATATATATATATATATATATATATATATATATATATATATATATATATATATATATATATATATATGTATACATAATATACAAAAGCGGTAGCTACCCATAAATTCTAATGTGTGAACGATGACTATCTCTAATATATACATATATTCTTTCATACATTATTTAATAAAACTATGATATAGGCCTGTGGCGTATTATGAATTCATTCGAAGTTAGTTCTGCGTCCTGAGCGAATTAAATAGGTCACTAAATCTTGAATATATTCAGCTTGCAAACCTTTTTAGCCCTAGCAAAATACGCCTATTGTTGACTTATAATAGAACATAGTGTACAGTGGTACAGACACGCTTCAGCTTGTTATTAGCCGCAGAATGAATGAGTTAGTTCTATCTGGGTAACACCAAGCTCTCACAAAATAGAAGGTTCAAATAGCAACATAACACTATTGTTTCGTTTGGTGTTTTTATGTGTCCGGAGACCCACTTTTATCGAGCCATGTCATCTCAGTGCTCAGGGGTGATAGTGCATACAACTTGAATCTTTATTGAGAATGGATGTAGATTTCTATGGACTTCAGTCGTCATATATTATCACGTGAACTTTATGCTTATTTGTCATAATTAATTTCCATAAGAACAGCTTTCTGTAATAATTTTATTCGCATATACACTTTAGTTCCGTATAGAACATGTATAAATTAAAATAGAAACAAGTATATCAAAGTACAAAAGAGCAGATAAAGTTCCACTCGAAGAGTCACCTTCTTATTTTAACACTTTACTTCCGAATAAAAAACCCAGGAAGAAGTTAACGCTAGCTATGTAGTTCATTTCTCTGGGCATTTATTTGGTACGCTTGAGCGATAGTCGCCGTACCATATCGGACTGGCTAATGTTAAAATATACCCCGAGCATTTGAAATTCTTCTTTATTATTATAGCCATAAAGATTAAATGTTTCCTTGTAATAAATTGATATAAATGCTTCAATCATATCGTTCCAGTAATTGTGATTAAGTGAATGAACTATACACAATTTCCATATTCAATGTGCGTATGTTTTAATCAATTGTGATAAAAGTTTTATTATCAACAAACTAAGCTTGCAAAATTATTAATATTATGTATATGAAAAAATTTGCAGGTGAAATTAGAAAATGTTTGAATTTAAGCACATTAGAAGTTGTCATAATTTGTCTTGAATGTCAAACATTTGGACTTTCTATATATGTATGTATATGTCACATATTTAAGATCCGTGTCCCGTCTTATTTCATATTATATAAGCAACCCCGGTGCCGGTACCAAATACACCCAACATATTAAACCCAATTTTAAGTGCTTACTTACATTCGAGTTAAGCAAAATATTATGGAGAGACTTGCGCAATTAAAAGATAAGTAAAATTGTGTCTCGAAGATATCATAGTTCACCAATTCACCCCGTCCTCCAATGCACTCTTTAGAGAACGAGTTTAAGCCCAATAGTCTTATGTTTATATGTATAGGCTGTTAATTTATTTTATTTTAAAGCAGATTCAGACCAATATTCAATTTCAAGGAAAGTAAAGCGGCTACTACACATTATAATCATTAGATAACTAATGAAAATGTTTAATTAAAAAAGACTATATCAGCTTATATTCCAATTAACTTAAACTTAACGTGCTCCGTTCTGCTAACGTTACTGTTTCACTTGTAAACGAAAAATCACTAATAATATTAAGTTCAATACTCTATTTACTAACTTAATATACCTTTCCATTACGATAGTCCATCAAGAGATTAAACTTTGTAAAAGAGGTCGTTAGCCTATCACCTAAAACGTAAAGTCCTCCCCAATATATTTATGTCAAACGTTATTGCTAATTAAGGATAGATTTCTGTGTATTCTTAAATAATAATTTTTCCATAATAAACCTAAATATAAAAATAACTTAAAAAATGATATACCGGTAGCGTATGGGATAGGCATACATAGTTAATTTATAGCAACGAGAATCGTCGGAATGGTATACTACAGGTTCTGAAATGGCAACAAACAGAAAAGTAGGTGGAATGTATGGATGATTCCTAAGTTTAGCAGTATACTAATACTGGGTTTAAATGATTACAATGATAATAAAGAAATTGGTAAAGTAAATCGCATATGAATAGAATGTCTTTTGATTTTTCCAATCTCTCTCTCACAATCAAATACATAAGATCAGGACCCTAAAGACTAGGTTATTTCATAGTCTGCGTCATAAAAAGCAGCCTGAAATTTTATATCGTAAGAATTTTATGAAAATTAATGAAAGTATTTTTTTTAGAATAAGCATTTTTGTATCGATGTAAAATATGAAATGAAAGTAAGGGATTTGAAAAGTGTCAGTTTAAAAATGGTGTTAATAGTATATAAAAGTAGGGATCATAACCATTTGCACTCGGCTTTAAAAGTCAATGTCAAATCAACTGTCATAATATGTAAATATAAACCTCGACTTTATTTTTAAATTTCAAACGGCATGTTGGATGAAAGGAGGTTAGAATAGAGTCAGTTTACACGTACGGGTTCGCATTTATTTGCTCGGCAGCTTCGAGTAACTGCAATGCTGTAGTTTACTTAATGTCTGTTGATATATAACATTTAGAAAACAGTTGTTTTATTGCTTACTGTAAGAACTTTCTATATAACCTACTGTCTAATTGTTCAGAAATATATTCAAATATATCTAAGTTTTTTTACAGTCATTTTAGAATGATGTACTTATTTTAAATCAACAAGTAATAAAGGAATTATCAAGTATTGAAAATTAATTGTTTTTAAAGGATTGATAATAAAATAGTTAAACTTCTGACCTCTTATTAAGCGGCAGCTTGGCTTTACAAAATATAAAAATATAACTGCCTAATATTATCAGTATCTCAGCCTGTCCACTACTGAATATACACCACTACTGGTTTCATAGATTGTCATGAAGAACGGTTCTCAACCATCCATCGACTTCCGGAAAATTTTTATGGGTTGTCGCACCATCTAGCGTAATGCTACGTCAGGTTACTGATCCAATCATAGTCCTCTCCATATCTCACCGAGTGACTGATCTCTCTCAGGCTAGCAGTCTGAATATCTAGCAATGTTTTAGTACCATAAGTCTTCAATGGCAACATACACTGGTCAAAGTCTTTTAAAGCGTTGCCCCTCAATTAACTAATATATTAGACAAGAAGATGGGTCAGTAATGCACTAATGTTCACGTTCATCTTAAGACCCACCAGTTAGGGGACATTGCTGAGGTCATTGCGCATAAGGTTTCTCAGCGATCCTGCCACGATTAGGAAAATCAAATGTAGGTGATGTAATACGCCATAACTGTCACATACGTATAATTTCTATAATAATAAATATCTAAATATAAACGTTTTCCAATGCAGAGATAAGAGTTTCGGGAAAGTTGATTTCATCAACTTGTGCAACCCCTTTCTGCAATTAAACGGAATGAAAGGCTTTCTCATATTCCTCTTTATAGAGAGTATTGGAGCATAGTTTGCCACGTAGTTTCCCAGTGGAACTTTACATATTTTGCAACACATAATCAGCCTGTATCAGTCCACTGCTGGACATAAGCCTCTTTCATGGCACGCCACTGAGCTCGGTCTTCTGCTCTTCTCCTGCAGACCCTGCCCGTTGACCTACGAATATCATCGCCCCACCTAGTTACAGGGCGCCCTACACTACGTTTGCCGATTCGCGGTCTCAAGGACCTGTCTGCCCCAGCAGCCATCGGTTCTACTGCACTTATGTCCTGCCCATCGCCACTTTAGCTTGCTAATTCGTTGAGCTGTGTCGAGCATAGCTCTTGTCATAGCTCGCTGAGCGATCTTGCACTGATGATTTTAATGATTATTTTTTTTATTTATTTCTTTGTAATTTCATAATGAATTTCGTTGAGGTTGACTTTGGCAGTTTTAGATAATTTAATTCTTATAATAAATTATACAGTATATACCGCTGCCTTCTGTAATTAACGTTTACATGTCCCACGAAGGATTTAATTCTTGTAGTGATTAAATATAAAGTGTCGACACTGCCATCAAAAGTTTCTGCCATTTATTATATATGGAGATCAAAGGAACTGTTGAATGGAACTTTTGCCTACTGCACATCTTAACTTACTTAAATTGTGTTATATTCTTTTGTTTAATCTATAATGACGGCTATTTAAACAAAAAATTTTAGAAACTTATTAATATCAATGTACCAATGAGACATTAAAGTTTTATTTACTCAGATCAGATCAGATTTTTTTCCTTCAACGTTATATATGTACTTGTAACTTATTTAACTATAAAATTGTTCTTGTGTTTGAGATGATAATTTTGTTTACCATGATAATTATACTTCTTAAAATAAAAGTTAAAGTTATGGGGACAATTTTTCTTAGTACTTATACAAACTAAGATAGTTTTTGCCAGAATTTCTTCATAAAATTCTTTTCTTTTTCCCTTCTTCTTATGCGTAAAAGGTAATTTATATATTGTAGCTTGTTTATTATTTAATAACAGTAAAATACATTATATTACGTACATACGGAGGCTTTTATATTATATTTCATTTATATATTTTTCTTTACAGATTTCACCCATTCTCAAAGCGAAACTACAATGAGGTTATAAGGTAAACTGTGTACATATTTGAATATTAATGACTACATGTATAAGATTATCATTGCCCAATTTATTAATATATGGAATAAAATAGGTATGGAAAATTTCTTCCAATCTTATCAATTGTTCAGGATACATAAATTTCAGTACAGCGTTGGAATAAGAAGAAAGAAACTCTTACTCGTTCTATTCTAACATAAAGGGTTCGCCGCAATATTAATAATGTAGGATATTTACAATACTGACCAATATTCTATTCCAATAAAGGAAAATGTTGTGAATATCACAATAGTGTCTACTGTTCAGGACACATATATTACAGTACAGCGTTGGCAGGAAGAAACTCTTACTCGTTCTTATCATACATAGAGGGTTCGCTGCAATATCACTATTGTAGGATATTCACAATACTGTCCAATATTACAGTACAGCGTTGGCACAGGAAGAAAGAAACTCATATTCGTTCTTATCATACATAGAGGATTCGCTGCAATATCACTATTGTAGGATATTCACAATACTGTCCAATATTACAGTACAGCGTTGGCACAGGAAGAAACTCTTACTCGTTCTTATCATACATAGAGGGTTCGCTGCAATATCACTATTGTAGGATATTCACAATACTGTCCAATATTCAGGATACACATATTACAGTAGAACGTTGGCACAGGAAGAAAGAAACTCATATTCGTTCTTATCATGCATAGAGGGTTCGCTGCAATATTACTATTGTGGGATATTCACAATACTGGCCAATATTCAGGATACACATATTACAGTACAGCGTTGGCACAGGAAGAAACTCTTACTCGTTCTTATCATACATAGAGGGTTCGCTGCAATATTACTATTGTAGGATATTCACAATACTGTCCAATATTACAGTACAGCGTTGGCACAGGAAGAAAGAAACTCATATTCGTTCTTATCATACATAGAGGATTCGCTGCAATATTACTATTGTAGGATATTCACAATACTGGCCAATATTCAGGATACACATATTACAGTAGAACGTTGGCACAGGAAGAAAGAAACTCATATTAGTTTTTATCATACATAGAGGGTTCGCTGCAATATTGTATTCAGACCGTGGACTTTATAGATGGACTTAACATTGATATAATCATGCAGCTAGAAATGAACTATAGCGTCGCAAATTAGTTAGCTCGACCAGGGAATGACCATGTCCTAACAAAATACTAGCGTACAAGTAGCATAAACTGAAGTTTTTTATTTGATGGGTATAGGGATCCAGATATCATATACCTCGTAACAAAGCATTCGATCCTCAAGGGTGGTAAAGCATATGCTTATCGAGGATGAATGCGGGTGTCATGGTCCACAGAATCCCTTAGCATTAGATAAACTACGTTCTAGTTTGTCGCCCGAACACATTAAAATAAGATCCGACAACCTAGCGTCTGGGCATTTCACAAATATGACCCCGGATTAAGCACCAAGTTATTCTGACCATTACACTACTATTCAATAACAAACGTTCCGCCTAACGATTCGAAATGCTGAGTAACGGGTCCTTAATTAGATGTTTAGATAAGGACAGTATTTTTGTATTTCGTATTTTTTATGTCTGACATTGCTCAATTACTTACAGCTCTACAATCTATCATGCTCATTTGAAATCGTGTGCTACAGAAAATATTAAAAAGACTCTAAACAGACATATCCAAACAAATCTAACTGAACATGTTAGTCAAGTGGACCAATAGTTCAACAAACAAGACGAACACACAATTGTCAATAGCACAATACCTGCTAGGGTCCATTAACAGCGCACAGTGTAATTGATACTTGATTGTTGTTCACACCGACGAATGACAGATCAATTTGAGAGTTCAAGAGATTGTTCCGACTCGATAATTCATCCTAAAGAATATTATTCGTTGAGAGTGACCTTGTGAATGAAAATAACCTCAAACAACAAAGCATTATCTCAATTCGGAATCGGATTCTTTGCATTTGAAATGTTATTTCGAGTCAATGTACTAGATAATTATGAATGTGATAAATCCGTATTCATATTTAAATAAAGTTACATAGATTTTTTACATATATAGAAAATCCCACTGGTCAGCTTGGTCAACGGGGTAGGACTACGCTTTCCGAAATACCAGCGCAAAATAGTAATTTATTGTCTAGTATATATAACCGAAGATGAGGAACGTATATTGGTCTCCAGGGCTAACAACGCATCCGCATTATGAAATCTTATCGAGAATTTATATTGGCGTCGTGGCCCGTAGGAATTAGGTGAATAGTATGAATATATATATAAAATTCCTGATATTATAAAAAATAGACAAAATATCCGGTATATTTTGGCTTTCTAAATGTTTTATGTTACGCTGGCAACTATAATGACATGCATAATATTGCATAATTCGTATGCATTTTTGCGTCTATATTCATCTATCAAGAAAAGTAACGACACTGTCTGCGATATCATTAATATCATCACAGTCATGCAACAGACTGTGAAAATAAAGATGATTAGCTTACACACCCTATTACATAAACGGAAAAAAGTAATTGCCAATATTGGTATTAAAATCTGCCATCAAATGGTGTATTAAATTCTAGATAAAAAAATCTTGAAGTCGTTCGGAAAACTAAAAATATTTATATCTTGGTATTTTCTTAAAAAAACCAAAGATATAATCTTTTGTGACACAATTCGTTATAACAATTAATAGACGTAAGCGTCCATTTCAATATACATATGTACATTTTAAAATAATAAAGCAGAACAATAATTTCTACGCTATTACTATTATTATATGTTTTATTTTAAAAAGAGGTTTATTAAAAATTCGCAGATTTTATTGAGTTACATTTAATAAGTCCGGAAAGTACATATTGCATTTTTTAAGCAAAACAACGCTTTATGTTCCTTCTTTAAACCACTTTGGCCTACGTATACATTAAGTGCCTTGCAACGAGCGGGAAATTGTACATTAGACCGGGATACGGTCAACCTCTCATAATGTTTTTCTTGCAACTACTGCAAGAACTTACTTACTATCTTACTTAGCTTACTTGCGTAATCTATCATTGAGACAACCAATAAGACCCGAGTTTAATTAACTTTAAACTCTCTGTTACGTTTATTAGTTGTACCTAATATCCGGATTAAATCATTTAACGAAACAATCGTGTTTAGCTAGTACAGTTCGGTTTATTGCTGATGATTACTGAAATTAAAATAACGAACAGAATGGTTTATTATATTTGTAGTATTCCTAGAATCTAATACATCTATTGTGTTGTCATCAAGAGAAGTATAAAACGAAGTGTCTCCGTGATAACTATTCGTCTGTAGCCGTTATTTTGCGAACACTCACTAAATAAATTTTGCTCATTGTTAATGTTTCTTTCAGATATACATTCATATTTTATCAATTATATGAATAAATAATAAAGTAATAGTTAATTATAATATAAACCTATATTTAATGTTAATGGAGAAACCTTTTCATTTAAAAGTTTTTTCATCAGAAAATGTTCCATACCACTATTTCTAATAATGCCAGAGAAAAGAGTTGATATATAAATACAGACGGAAATCTTAGTTTCCACTTCTTCAAAGAAACAATCTCTAAAGAAAGATTCCTTCCTCGTTCCAACCTAATCAAATAAAGATCACATACTCGATCAGATGACACTTGTAGTCAAGTCGATTTTAGACAGAAATTTGATGTTACATACTGACTTTTTCATCAGAGGCCCTATAAAATGCTTTTAGGTGTAGAGAGACATCGATAATCTCAATAATCAATGGAAGGAAACTTAATCGTTTAGTTCAATCGTCTATGAGACATTACGTTATGGCGGTAATACAAGCAGTGTAGCAAACCGCAAATAGTGCGGCATTAGCCACGCATGGTCTTGAGCACGCGATAGATGTCATACGTATCTTCCATGGCGGCAGGTTGGCAATCAACCGAGCACGCGGTGCGCGCGCGCCGTCACTGTGGTTTTTTACACCATCCATCTATAAGACGGACAATAATTGACCAGACTGTGTAACATTATACGAGGAAATGACAACAGTAGCCGTGGTCTTACAGCACTCGTTGAGATTGCATACCAGCGTCAAACATCTCCGATAATCGACTGGTAGATGATACACATTCCATCTACATCGGAATTTGTATTATACGCGTACAGTTTGAGCAACTATTTATTTCATCGAGTCCGAGCGTGATTTGCAACTCTAATCGCATTTTATTCGTCGTCCAGTCTATGCATCGGTTATTCAAAAATTAATGGAGGTCAAAAGCCATTCCATAAGTCACCTCAGCACACTTTCTTGTTATTATAATTGTTCTGCAATAATTAATTCTTGGTAATGCGGCTTTGATATCAATTTGATATACCATCTTATAAATCAAAAACAAATTAGACGACTGTGGCTAGTTATTATGCTATTTATCAATAAACCGCCTGCTTTTTCGTTAAGGCGCATATTGACAGCATTCCTTCATTGATTAATGATAATTTTATATAACATAAGGAATTACAGTTTGAGATGCCCTTTGAACAGATCGCGGTGTTTTTTTATGATCTTTCGGCATCGTTGCTGAGGTTATAAAATTAAACTTAGTACAAAAACCCTTAATAAAAACACATTTAATGAACTAATGTATATGAGTAATTTGGATTATATATTAATAGTGTTTTTGAATCATCAGTTTCAAAAAAAAAAATATCGACAGTGCAAATTTAAATCCAATGGGATGAATCGGTATCCTCGTCGAATCGGCATCGTCATCATTTGACGTGTGCAGTCAATTACGTCGAGTCGTCTGCCATATGACGGTGGGGAATCGAGCAAATTGGCGACAGAATCGTAGCTAGCTCGCGTGTTGCACATCACTTACTAACTCTGATTGTAGCAATGATATGAAATTATCAATCGTGGCTAGTATGATGTTTATAATGCATACCAGTTTGAACTCGCGAAAGGTAATTGCATGAGGCAAAGTACCGTTTTTACAACGATTTTAGATGTAGAAATATTTAAAAGTTATTCTTTCTATAGTTTAGGAATATGAGTTAATTGCGTCGGATATATATCACAAAAGGAATTTTAACTTATATTGCAACGCGACGTTACTATGTACACTAATTATCAAGTTTGTTTACTATTTTATGTTCTTGCGGTTGTTTATATACATCTATTACATATCAAATGAAAGTTAAAATAGCTGCAGTATGGCTTAATGACTTCAGTAGTGGCTCCCAACGGGTAGGTCTTAACATGGATATGGACAAGATAAGGATAATGTCTAACGTTCATGTCACATCTAGTATTTCGGTGAATTTGCACTTCGCTGGAATTGTAATGGCGTATGTTAAGTTAAATTTTGATCCAGAATTAGAACAACGCTCGCGGTTTATCTTCTCTTCGAATATCCCTCAATGTTTAAAGACAACAAAACTTCGTACAGATTACCTATGGAAACTGAGACGTGAACATGACGAGGGCTATGCTCGGTGCTTTTTTGCGTGATATAATCATAACATGGTTATCCGCAGTAGAACGACGTTGAACGACATAGCTGAATTAGTAATCTCAAGTTAAATTGGCCTTATATCTCGTAGAGCCGACAACTGAAGAGGTAGATAGACGCTTGTATTGTTTACCGCAGTCTAGGACGATCTCCCACTAGATAAAGTGACGACCTATCAAAGTCTGCTTGAAGTCAATGGGTGCTGTTTGTTCTGGGTCGTGGGTCGTGCTTGGGTCGAGACCACAGACTGCTTATGCTTAACTGTGGACTAGCTACGGGCGGAGACAACGTTGATAAACAAAAGCACAACTCTCTATATTCTGTTGATGTTTATGCTGTTAGCCTATGCGGCTCTTACAGCTTCATCGGACACAGGGCTCACGGAACTGAGGGGTCCGTGAGCTGGTTAAATCACAACTTGTGTCGTCTTTTCGTCTTTATGGCTAAGTTTTTCGCAATATAAACTAACACGACAACTTAAACCAAACTACTCGTAATATAAGCTGGAATATGCTGCTGCATCCACATCCACCAACGCAACATTACACGAGCATACTGATCTAAAGGTTAGAGATAAAAATTTCATGAATATATTAGATCGTTGTATATAGATGTCTTGCTTACCGGATATTTGAACAAAATATTTAATTTGGTGGTAAAAACTTAAATTTATTGTTAATTGACTTTAATGCGTCGTTTTAATACGTTATTTTAATACGTCGATCTATAATTTTGTTGTAAAAATATTCAAATTCAAATAACAAGCTACAATCTTCGTCCTGACAGTCAAAACCGGTTGATGTATCAAAAGAAATGCTGATGAATTGCATACCCTGCTCTTGTCAAGTTGCAGCTTTCTACGTTAAAAACTTGATCGAGTTGCAAACTTGGCACCGTGACTCTTGCGACTTTAAACACTTTCCTAATGGAAACGAGGATACTTTCTCGGTAGCAACGTGTTTACATTAGTCACCTTTTTATGTCGCAACGGAGTACATTGTGCTTTTTTATTTTTAAATAAAACTTTTTTACTATTTTTTATAAGAGATAATCTGTATGAGCGTTTATCCTTCCCAGTCGAACAGGACCATTCATTTTACAATCCGTATTTAGCTGCAAGCTCTTGTAAGTTTATTTTAAAAACAATTTAAAATATTTTTGTTATACGATGTAACGAACGTAGTTATCGGTGTCAGCTATCAGCTAAATCCATTATATAGTCTAGCTGTAAATTCCGTATTCCCAAGTGTACGAACAGCGTAGTTTTTTTATATTTGATTATATCAATCAATACGACCAAATAAGTACCAGTTATACTTGCAATCTTTTTTTAGTGATGTCCACATTAATCTATCGATATTTATAACTGTATAAAAGGAAAGTGACATTGTGTAAAATCATTCCGAAGTCATTAGGTGCTAAACTGCGTTTTATTGTGAGAGCATTAAAGGTGTACAATGCCTAATGATTCGATATTCGGTACACTAATGAGTGGGAGAGCGGTATCCAGGTTTGTGTACGTTATTAAAGTGTCAGGTGCGGGCTCATCTACCGATACATCTATTGTTGCTGGCGTCCAATGACACACTTAGTTATATTTGTCAATAGCTGGTTGCTGCCAAAGGTTACAGACCCGATGGTCCGTGACTTATACCCGTTGATTATATCGATGAAATGGGTAAAGTTAAGACTGCTTTTACAGACTAGAAGAAAATTTATAGAGCCAATAATGTTAATACCTCTTTTGCATATCTTTCATCGCGTTATTGTTATTCTTGCAGTATTATCATGTTGTTGACCAGTGATTAATTGCGTTAATTTTGGATGCACAATGCAAGTATTAAGATGTTTATGACTGCAACTCTTTAGGTTATTACGAAAATTCCTATATATGTTTCTGTGCATTGCTCCAATGATATGTAAAATGTGAGTTTCACTATAATTGTTCTCATACAAGAAATTCATGGTAACGAACGTATTAAATTCAACATGAATAAATAAGAAATGATGTGGTGACAGTTCAATAGATCTTATGACCTTTTCATTCCGTTCGTTTGTCTGCTGGACACTGTCTTTTTGCCGCAATCAATTCAAACAATCGCAGTATGATACAAGTAGTTTGCGCTAAATAATTCTAATCACCTTTTATTGCTTACTTTTTTTTTATTTCATCGTTTCAAGAGATTGAGTGATTGATTCTCATGTTATGCTGTAATCCTAGGAAGTTCCAATTAATAATCAATAAGTATGTTAGACATTAAGATAATAACAAGAAAACCCAATACAAAGTATAATAATGTGTAATACAATTCATTAATCATTTTGTTACATGAATACAGAATATAGAATTACTCTTTTATTTAAAAAAAATGTCTTTCTGATCAAACCAGCCCGATAAGTAAGCTTCATTTGATTAAACGGATTATCTTTATGTAGCATAACAACTGATGAGTAGCCACGATATCGAATAGTACTGAAAAAGACGTATATATATATATATATATATATATATATATATATATATATATATATATATATGTAGTGACAAATTATCAATATACTCGTATAATGTGACTAAATAATAACGAATAAAATAAAATTGATTTCTTCTTAAAATTTCTTAATTCACGGCCGTTATGATATAAATACGCTGAATATATGCCAAGTATTATTCAATTTCGCCTGTAAATGTATACGGAATCCTGTAAAATTTAACAAGTTTGTAAAAGCATAAGTTCCCGCCTGGTTCATCGATCAACGTTAATGGTACACGAGATATCGTAATGATCTCCAGCGCATATTGCTTTAGCGTCAAATGATGTGGACGTTACTCATATTCTTATTCTATTACGTCTAGGGGCACCAAATTTAAACATTTCAAAACTTAACACCTTCACCGTTACCTTTTTTATCTATAACAACTAAAATGACTAATACGTGAAATAAAAATTTAATTTATCTTAACTGCAGAACTATAGTAGTTTAGCGCTAGTGTGTTTAATATTGGTGACAAAGCACTCCATTTTAATTCTCATCGGTGCAAGAGCATCTGCATTATGATTCCTTATCGATAATGAATGTGGAATCTCTTTCTCTCAGGTGAACTGTATGCTCGATTATTACCCCTAATATTATAAATTACCTACAGCAATTACGGTCAAGCCCATTTTCTGTTACTATGACCTAGGGAAGGCTACACAAAATGTGCATAAGAAAACTAAGCATGTTCTGTTCTACATTTCGTTATTTTGAGCGCCACAAAAAATGCATATTTAAAAATGTTTTAAAATAATTTATGTAATTAAATCTCAAACACAATGTTTTTTGGAATTATTTACAGCCTAGGGTGATCCATAACGATAAATTTTACTTACATTTCTCGGTGACATTATAATCTGTGACACCTCGGACGACATCTAATGCAAACATATCAGATTCCCAAACAGGTTAAAAGCGAGCTAAATATGCAAGAAACAACAACAATTCTACGACGCATGTCGTATGTTTAATAGACGTAGCTAAGATAAATCTATTACAAATGAAAATAGAAACCCTTTTTTGAAATATTCTTATACCAATTTTCAAAATTAAGTGCCTTAAAAATTACGATGAAATAAGTACATACAAAAGTAAAAGTAAGTACATATACAAATATATGAAACATAAAAAGGCAAGTTATAAATGTTACATTTAATAAAATAATAGAAACCAAAATGGCAAACCTAGGGTAAATTAGGTATTACACAAGCTTTTAAATGAAAAGAAAAGAGAGATAAGGCATTAAGTGGAAACAAAAGTTAAGGTAAATTAAATTTATTTTAACTTATCTGCCCACGATAAGAGTACTGTCAATTATGAA
Source organism: Teinopalpus imperialis (assembly GCA_029286865.1). NCBI lineage: Eukaryota > Metazoa > Arthropoda > Insecta > Lepidoptera > Papilionidae > Teinopalpus > Teinopalpus imperialis. Next base: position 4,694,643 of record JAGSMU010000034.1, read on the forward strand.
ATAACTATTGATTTCGCAATTTATATTGCAAAAGAACACCACGTTCATTTTACGTTAATCTATGCTTCATATTTATTGCACAAATTTACTAATAAATTACAAATATTTTTTTAAGGTTTCACACACACTTCAAGCATTTGAAGTGTTGTGAAACTTAACGACTTGCAAAAAGTCAACCCATCATTTAGACTAATATGCATTGAATTAATCTGTCTGATTAACTTTATGCCGTGCATTTGCCCTTATTACAAGTCGAGTCACCAGTATACTGACGGCCCTTAAGAAGACTCTTTTCTTGAAGGTCCGTAAGTGGTATCAGTTCAGAAATACCACTGGTGACAGCTGATTCAACAAAGTAGTAGTCTGGCAGAAAATTTCCTTGAAAATGCAAAGTAGTGGATTGCCAACTATGGAAATGATAAGAAAAAGAAAACTTCATGTTTTGAATTCTGTCGCGATGTTTAAGCTGGAATTAATCCAATCAGCTCTCTTCATCTCGCAACACCAGTGAATCAGATCGAAAAGAACTTGATCTTCGACGATTCAAGCCATTTTGCGACATTTTTGAATGTCAATGTGGTCAAATCGAAGGAGTACTGTGGTGCCCTGACCTAGAGATCAAATGAAATCAAAAGAAGCTGTTTTCAAGTTGGCTTATACAAAAACCTTTAAAACCACAAGATAGCTAATAGGTCTCTACCACCGTTTCTAAATTGAGTTAATTAAGAACTAAATTGTTTATATTAAATCAGACTAAAATACGTAAAAGAGGACTTTTGTTGACTTGTTACATCATAGTGATTTGTTTTTCTATCAATTCTAAATATAAAAAATGTATCATCTGCAAACAGCACAATGTCGTAAATATTTTACATAAAATATGGTAAATCATTTATATATAACTCAAAAATAGAAAGGACCCTGTAACATCCATTTGTGAAGGGAATCTATATGACGTTTGACCGTAAAACAAAAGCTTCTGAATTCTTCCATTAAGGTAGAAGGAAAAAAATGTTGCGTTTATAATAAGACATCATGCTTATCGCAGTCAAATGATTTTGATAAACCACGATATATACCAACGGCATTTTTTGATCTCTTCCCAACGTCTTAAATATACCCAATAAGAGATAAGAAAGAAATCTAAATTGTTGAAAGTGAAGAAGCATATTTAAATTAAAATATAATAACAATTGTATTAGCATTTTTTTCTTACATTTAGCTACTACTGGTAAAATAGAAATTGATTTGTACTTTCCTGCATCATTTTCATTACCCGACTTAATAAATGTGAGACATGTGAGACCGAACTCGCAAGTTGTAAAGTTAGAAGCGGTGAGCCGATGAAAACATGCCTTCTATAGGCCAACTTGGCCTGACTTCCAAATTATAAGAAAAAACCTGAAGATAATTTTTTATGTTACGATACAAAGAGTGGTAGACGAACACACAACTCACCTGATGGTAAGTGACGAAAACACAAAGCACACCTAAATTTGTTTAGTATATTAAAGCCACGCTAATTTCCACTTGCAAAATGACAGGTCAGCTAGACCGGCGAAGGGCGACGGCCTCACGGAATACCAACGTTATAATAGCAATGCTGTATTTCGTATAGTTATTGGGATTGGGGACCCAATGACAGGTAACGATATTCATCTCAGTTCTCAGAGGTCATTCTCAGTTATCTTAAATCTTAGTGAGATTAGATGTTGATATTTCCGGCCGCAGTCATCACTTACCATCACCCATGATAATAATTATGAATATTAATATAAATATATTAATATTTATCTGAAGTCAGATAAATTTATCATCCACATATGAAATTTATTGGTAGCTACCGCTATTGTATTGTATACTATTGTGTATGTATATATATATATGTACCTGTGTATGTATGTGTATGGATATATATATTTATATATATATACAAATATATATGTGTGTGTGTGTATGTATTATTATTTGCTTGTATTAGTTATTTTTAGTTTTTCTTCTTTTTTTAATGAGTTTATTGCTACACCTATCATACACATATCTCACCACACCTTAGGTTAACTGGTAGACAATGCCTTTCGCAATAAATAATAAGTCCGCCCTTTGTGAACTTTGAACTTTGTTAAGGTTAATGCAATAAAGCGTAAATAAATAAATAAATATTCCCAACATCCATTTTCATCATCAATTTTCTATTTACCTGTATTCATTTTCAAATACAACTAAATGTTAGCTTTGACCCAACCTAGAAAACTAATCTTCGGATTTTTTCTCGAACCAATGTTAGGCATGAATAGCATAAGTCAATCAAGTGACTATTCAGCTAACTTAGAACGTTTTTCCAATTACTTTTACAGTAATATAAGGTAGCTTTTATTAACTTTGGAAGCGATAAATAAAATATTTCGATATATGTACATCTTCATGTATATCGAAATCTAATTATATCACTTTTGTTATAATTATATTTTTTATACTTTATTTTTTCTTACTTTTAGCATAAATGCTCAAAATATCTTTGTTTTATTAGATTCCATAAAAGTGGCTGTTAGGTATTTATCTTAATTATGCTATATTTCTTGTCACCTGTTACGTGTTAAATAGTATTGTCAACATTAATATCATCACCAAAAACTATTTCTTTATTACAAACCCATACATTATACGTAGGAAAGAAATAGGCTAATTCTGAGATATTAAAAAAGAAAAATTGTTGGAATCAAATAGTCACTGATTTTTCATACAAATTCCAAGATTCAGATCTAAGATAGGCAGACAAGTTAAAAATAAAATGTCACATTTTAATTACACAGGGTAATAAAATTTCAATAATGAGCAAATTGTTAGTAGTAATATTATAGAATATATCTATATGTTTACATTATATTTATTACTGATTTTTATGTATTACGGACAATGTCTGTTAATCTGCCTTTGAGGTCATAACTTTTCTCTGGCACGTCGCTCCTTTAAGTTAACACGTCGTTTGTTTTGCCAAGTGCTGGAAGGTTTCGCTTATGTGTGCTGACCACGTTTAGTAGAAGACATTTGTGATCGAATGCCAGCTGCCGTGGTCAATCCTAGATAATATGTCACAAGGATAGGTTGCTTACATTTGTTCGTACGTTAAGTTTGTAGTGCAGTTCCTTTGATATTACGTGATTACCTACTGACTGAAGATGAAATGCTATACTTTCTCCGTTACTTCCATAAAATTTAAAAGTGTAATATTTTTTATGGTTAAAAAAAGTTAAAAGTATTACTGTAAATTTTTTAAATTTAAATTAAAATAAAAATTAAAAACACAATGTATCCTGCTTATTTGTAAACTTTTGTAACAGTTGCTAAGTCAATTCAGGGACTCAATTACAGTATCGTACAATGCATTGTGCATTTCATTTCAGTCTTCAGCGATGACAACGCATGGACATCTTGACACTTTGTTAAAGATGGATTTAGGAATCGCTTAGCACTTTCGTAATTACAGCAGGGGAATTCGTACCAACATCCTACATGACTAAAACAAAATAGTAATGTTAAATTACATTTATTATTTAAATTCATTACATTGTTAATTGGTTTTTGCTATTTTCCAAAATTGATTTGTTTGTTGTTTGTTTAATATTTTTTAAAATTGAATATTCAAGGCTTGCTTCGAATACTTTCTTAACTTTCAAAAGGTTTGTCCTATTGATAGATAAATAAGAAATGAAAGCCCGTGCCCAGTGCCGATGACGTCGCGTGCATCATGCATAAGGTACAGCGCGCGATCTGATTATCATTTATCGTTGCGATTTGTTTGCGGATCACGAACCGAATGCGCTTTTGTTGCAAATGCGAGAAAACATCATGCGGTCATCACTACACCTAAAAACGTGGACCACCTCACTAGTTTAAGATTTTAATGCGCGAAGGAAGCAGCGTCTTATAAAAGGAAATAAAATAAAAGTTGCGACGGCAATTTATATTATATGTGGTAAACTGGTTGACCATATATCTCGTGGAATCTATGGGTTACTGAGGAGATAGTTGTTTGTATTAATTCCAGCTGCTGTGTTTAAACAATCACGACAGAATTCAAAATTTCATCCCTATCATCTCGATGGTTGGCAATCCACCACTGTGCGCTTCACGTGAAATTTCCTGCTACGCACAACTACTCTGTGGAATCAGCTGTCGCCTGCGGTGTTCCCGTGATACGACTAGGAACCTTCAAGAAAAGAGCCTTTTAAAGCCCGGAAATGCATTTGCCACTCCTATAGCGGTGTTCATGGGCTGTGGTGTTCACTTACCATCGGGTGGGCTGCTTACTCGTTTTTTTTTTTTCATCTTATTTAAATTTACTTTGACAATTTTACATATATGTATGTCGCCAAACTACAATGTAATTTGATGGTGACAAAAAAAACACTCATTCACTTTTTAAAACCTACACAATACAAATACAATATTTAATACAATTTCGTGCATTGCTAACCTACTCTTACATTACATTACATTAGTGTTCAAAGAAATATTTTTTAAATTTATTCTCAAAAATCTTTTTTGAATCTACCCTATAATCAGTTCTCAGCCATTTAAAATCGTTACATAGTTTTGGTACTAAATATTTAGTGCATCTCTCCCCGTAGCAATTAGTTGCCGATGCCGCCTATTCTATAAAAAAACAAAAACCTCGGACTAACAGTCACAGTGTAGGATGACCCCCATTAGATGGAGAGACGACGTATGGAAGTTTGCGGGAAATCGATGGATGTAGGTGCCACAGAATTGTGTATTCACAAATCACAAAATATTGATTTAAATGTCTCTTAAACCTCTTGAATAAATTATCCACTATGCCTAAACACACTCCTTAAATAAATATTATCAATATATTACATAATGATATAAACTTACTTCGTTCAAGTATTTTGTTCCTGTTCCTCCATAAAGAATTATAACTGTTTTTATCGCTACTGTAATTTTAAAAGTTATTTTAGAAAACACTGAATATGTATACCATATTATGTTTTTTTTTCGGGCTGAAGGCCGCTGTTAGCCCTAGGGCTTTTACAATTTCACCTGATTATCTCTACATATGGGTAACCAGCACAAGGGCTCCCGAGAGGGAGCCTTGGCTTGGACCGTTACCCTGTTTCGCGAGAGTGTCTGACTCGAGGGTGCCCAAGAGGGCCGAACCTGCTAGGTTAGTTGCTTCTGACAGAGGATTTACGGCGAGGCCGTCACAAACAAGGATATTCGCGATACCGCCATGTCACTGGTCGGTTCTCTCCAGTCCATACAGATAGAAGCGTCGCTAGAGTTTCTTGCGCCACTTCTTCTCCAGCGCCCACGCATTCCGAAGTGGTGGTACAGATAGCTCATAATCATAGCGAATTTAAAGAATCCTCTGTCAGAAGCAACTGACCGAGCCGAGGTTCGGCCCTCTCGGGCACCCTCGAGTCAGACGCTCTCGCGAAACAAGGTAACGGTCCAAGCCGAGGCTTCCTCTCGGGAGCCCTTGTGCTGGTTACCTATATATAGAGGTCTCGACTGAGTGCCATTAGCGCTCGGTCACCTCTCAACCCGGTGAAACTGTAAAAGCCCTCGGGCTAACAGTGGCCTTCAACCCGAAAAAAAAAAAAAAAAAAAAAAAAAGAAAAAAAAAGAAACAGAGGATTCTTTAAATTAATATCGCTATTATTATTAGCTATCTGTACCACCACTTCTGAATGCGTGGGCGCTGGAGAGGAAGTGGTGCAAGAAACTCCAGCGACGCTTCTATCTGTATGGACTGGAGAGAACCGACCAGTGACATGACGGTATCGCGAATAACCTTGTTTGCGACGCCCTCGCCGTCGGCGGGGTCATATTATATGCGCACTCCGTTATATTTTCAGTTTATATGAGGTGATCTGTGTTCCATGGTCAAATCAATTTGATTACAAAGATAATACACGTACGTCATATTAAAGATTTTGGGGATGTAGTCTATTTTATCATTAGCTTTAAAACAAATGAATATAGTATATCATTTTCATTCATAATAGAGGCACGCGACAGTCTTCAATGACGTTAATACATATGTATAGAGAATGAATACATTTTTCACCAAAAACTAGTTTTCCCATTACCTCCTCACACATTTTATCACACATAGATATTTATTTTCGAGAATTTTGTTATTACAAAATATTTCTGTAAAACTTGTCTTTTCATAAGATTAAGGTAGACAAGTACGAGGTGTTCGGTGCTCATTTTTTTCTTCAGTCAGTTGCTATTCCAAGAAAACTTGGCTCTTATAGTTGACAAACACATCATAAGTTATTCTTAAAACTAGTTTTTAGACAAAGCGAAAATCTATGACAGAAAATATATTCTATAAAATCTTAATTACTTTTTAATATATATTACACGAGACAAAAGTATGCTTTAACTGTTTAAAATCTTCTGTTAACAAATAGTACCCAAATTTATTTTATATATATAAAAAATTAATGCCATTAACAATTTAACTTTTTGCTTGCCTAACAAAAAGTCATTTAACGGGTAAGATTCACGTCTATTAAATCAATTTGTAGGAACTCCATTATGCATACTGTAAATAGACATTAGCAAAATCAAATGAAAAGACTTTCTGAACGCCTCATTACGAAGTACTTTTTTTATAATTTCAATAGTTCATCAGAGGTCAAGCAATTTGGTATCTTACTATTACGCACTTTATAGAATGTTAATGGGGGACTATAAAAGACTCCAGGCCCTCCTATATCCGTAATTTTATACATCTGCTTACTCCATGTATGGTTAATTTAGTAAGAAATATTTTCTTTTAACCCATTTTTGTATCTGCTAGTAATTTATACATTTATTATTACTTAAACCAAACTATCCTTGGTAATATGAACCGTTGTATTAATATAATAATGAACAAATACACTGTTATACTGTGTATTGAACAGTACACATTATGCATTGTGCCCAGCGCATGTCATATGCGTTATTATTTCGGTTCCAAGTTAATTTATTTTTTACTAATATTTTATTTAATTTCGGATAAGTTTAATCCATAAATATGATAACAGCTAGTAAATATAAGGCTGTAAAAACCTTAAAAATAGCGCAACTAGTCAGGTATTTACAAAAAAACAAAAATGCCCAATAAATAAATGAACCGATAGAACATCTAGTTTAAGGGGTTATTTATTAATCATTTTGTGTATTTAGATATTCAAGAAACGCCGGGCGGTTACTTAACGTTGGGGCACATTGTAAGAGTAGATGACAAAATGTTCGCAAATGCTTACTTATTTTGTAGTATATCCTGCCAAGTGTCATGTGGAAGTGGTCAAAAGATGTCGCCAAAAATATTGGATGAATCTCTCCACTAAGCAGCAAGCGTTTCTCTATGTAAATTTCATCAAGTTTGACTCCAATAGTACTCGAATACTCTATGTATATTATTCAAACACAGCCACCCGGTCGACGTTCTTAATCTAGACTTAGTGATATCCTGCTCTAATAATCATAACCATTTATATAGTGAATATTGTATCAGATACCTTGGATTCCTGTTACTGCCACTTACATATTAATCTTGTTCAGATAATGTGGATTCATTTGTTTAACATCTTTCGGTATCGTCTCGAGGCAAGGAATACAGTTAAATATTACATTCTTTAGCAAACTGGTTCATATTTGTGTGTACAAGCGTAAACTGTCATAAACTAAATATATTTAATAAAATATAAGTGTTTTATTTTCTGACAAAACACAATAATTAAATAACAAATGACAACTTTTTATTGGACTTTAACATAATACATAGAACTACGTCCGTCCTCGACGAGAAATCAAGATTCATTGTTGGATTAAAATGTTAATATCTCTTCATCGATAATTTAGTTCTGTCTTTAAATGTATAGCGGATAACAAACAAGAAAATACCCGAAGGTAAGTGATTTCTGCGACTCATAACAACCACTTTTATCCTCGATAAAGAATCATAATGCAGATGCATTTTCATCCCTGAAGACTAAATTCGAATGCGTCATCAATAAGTCTCCGGATCCCCTACACTCACTTATTGAAACACAGCAGCACTGCGGTTTTATGCTAGTATTTTATGAGTCTCTCTGTTAAGTTTAAACCTTAGTTAAATTTACCTTCAAAGAGGCGATATGTTGCTTAATACAGAAATGTACAGCGATTAGGTGATCCTTCGTTGGCTGAACCAACTTATTAATGCTACATTAATTTTCATTGAAGTTTATATTTGAATAATTTCACCGCGTATATCTCATCACGAGCTATTCAAATGGCATTATTTCATCTCTGAATAATTTTAATAACAATGTATGCAAATAGAGTGAGATCTCTGGTACGGACATAATTTGCAAGCGCCGCGACTAGCGTCACGTGACGGCGGGATGGAGTGCGTGTGTAATATAAGTCAGTGATTTTAAAACTGTCTGTTAAATAACCTTAAGAATAAAATGGGCTCCGTTCTTTTTTTATTAAAGTACTGTGGCACTATCAACATATATCTAAAACCATTATTATTACTTAGAGAAGCGTTAAATTTAAACAAAAATAGAAGCATAATGAACGGAATCCATCATAGTAGATTAAATTGATAATTTTATAAGTATATTAGAGTTTGTGATCTTAATTTGATCGCAACAACTCTTTTGCTTTACATGCCTGCCAGCAATGCGCCCCTAAACTTTTCTTCTTTCAAAAATCTTTGATATTAACTTGTAGTTGTTGATGTAGAGAATTTGAATGAGTTATTCCGATTTTACGACCGATAAAATATCACAATTAGTAATTAAAAGATATAGACGGCACAATTATTTAATATACGATATTTTAAACATATTTTTATTTACGAGTATACAAACTAAGTACTAGTCGTAGTGATTTCAGAAATAAAATTCTCCGAAATAATTATTATGTAAGAGTAATGTAATGTAAATGTAATGAATACACAAATAAAAATTGAAATAAAAATTGATGCATCAATAATCTAGTGATTTAGGGTAAGGTCAGCCAAACTTAGGGTCGTAGGTTCGAGTCCGCCATTAGACTAATATTGTGAACCATCTCCTAGTACAAGCTAAGCTAGCTACATTTAAGCTTAGTTGGAGTGGTTAACGGGAATGTTATTCAAAAAAAACTAATTTGGTTATAGATGTGTTATAAACCGCGGCGGTACTTCTGATTTAGTTATAATTTAATAGGGTATTTAAAGGAACTTGATAAAAGAGCTCATGAGAAATATAAGTGTTTTTCTACATGATAGATTTCGCAGTGAATTATTAATAAGCTGAAGTCACACTGAGCCGGCTACATAACTCGTACATAACCAATGGGCAAGAAAAGTTCCCGAGTGGCAGTAACTCTGTCATATTGATAAACAATTTGTAAAAATAAATAATACAAAAAAAACCCCATTTAATGGACTGATGACCTAGGTATGTAAGTCTCTAAGAAGTTATAGATGCAGGTGGTTTAGGGCTGTGCTTTGTGGAAATCTGTGTGTTCATAAAACGAGTTATTTCAACCTACTCTTTTATATGTAATGTACGCAGCAGCATAAATATGTTGGTTTAAATGGGTATAGACGCTCTTATAGAGTACCAGCTAAAGTATGTGTGAGTATTGGGAAAGTGATAAGGTAATTATTTCATTTCTATGAGATGTCTATATCTTTTTATTTATAAAATTCAAAACTTCAATAATATACTTAACGACCACAAGTTTGAGAACCACTATCCTGAGCCATTATACTACATCTCGAGCGGGGAATCGAACTGAGGTGAGTCCGAGTCAAGCGCTCTCGTCCGTTACACGAAGACTAATAACGACACGTAACTAAATTCAAAAGCGAAGCGAATTTATCATTAAAACGATTGATATTAGACGCCGCGAGTTGCGGAACATATAAAATGGAGCAAAAATATTTTCATTACAATATCTGGTAATGTTTAATGTCGCATGTTGTGCATAAACTAGTATATATATATTATATCTATGGGCATGTTAATGATCCACTGAGTCGACGCTTTTGCATATCCGTATCCGTATCCACAACAATCAGCGACTGCGACGCCTGAATCACGATATTGAAATTTCTGAAATATGCAGAACATCGTATTATATGGACATCAAAGCTCTGCATCGGTGACCACGGCACACCTGACTGCTCCCAGCTGGCCGGAGCGATAGAACCCCGGTGCTGCCTATCCGAGGCAGAGGGTCACACAGCGAGTTATCGCGGGTGCCCCAAAGCGTCGCAGATACAACGCGGTGGGCAAGGCCACAATGGAAATAAATGGCCCAATGCCCAGCCGGGCAATACCCTAATCTCGGTCTTGAATGAATAACACACCTAAAAGTAGGCTGAAACCACGCTCTCTGACTGTCTCGTACTTTAACGCGGACGGACTCAGGTCTCAAAAGACGAAGAAGCGGTCCACTTAAAAGATCACAACATCGACGTGATGCTAGTGCAAGAAACCTTCTTGAAACCTAGCCACCGCGATCCTATGATCGCAAATTACAACATTATCCGTGGTGACAGGCTGACCGCCCCAAAGCCGGCACCCCGATCTACTACAAAAGGTACTTGTACTGCATACCGCTCGAGGTTCCGCGATCAACGAACATCGAAGCTACCGGGTGTAGGGTGGCTGTGACCGGTCATAGCCCGATAGTTATCGCCTCGGTTTATCTATCACCGACGAAAACCGTACTGGAATCGGACTTCAGGACCTTACTCAACCTAGGTCCCTCGGTCGTCATAGCGGGCAACCTAAATAGTAAACATGCCTCCTGGCATTCAATAAGGGAGAACAGAAACGGCAGGTCGCTTCACGACCTTATGGGCTCTTATAACTTCGATGTTATAGCCCCCTACTCCCCGACACTTTACGCTCTAAATGTTGCAATTCAACCACCCGACGTACTAGACATTGCTTTAATCAAAAACATTACTCTAGCGGTCGACTCCATCGAGCCGCTACTCGAACTTTCATCGGACTACAGGCCGGTGATCCTCAAGCTGGGCCAACCGGCAGGCGAGATTCCTCATACCAAAACCATCGTGGACTGGCTGCTCTCGAAGGCAAACTCAGAGCCACGACCACCCAAAAGCTAGACGTTATTCCTAACGAGATCGTCTCACCTGATAAGTCGTATCGGGCGATCGACTCTTTAACTTCACATCTTACCTCGGCCATCGAAGATTCGTAAAGGACGTACCCCGCGTCGACTGATCAATTCGGGGTCCTTGAGTGTCCGTCGACTGATAAGGACAAAAAATCGCGCGGCAAAGCTTCAAGATTGATATCGTGAAGATTGATTGATATTAGACTGCGCCACCTCCAAAGGAGGTCCAAGAGCGCATCAAATCTTAAAATGATGACAAATTAGGCAACTTGCTAGAGGACTTCGAATACCACTTACTGGCAGTATACGAGAGGATTATTCTTAGGCGACTCAAAGAATACCAATCCTAGCCAATAGATTACTTCCCGACGAACAGTTCGGATTTAGGAATTCGCATCTTGCGTTCAACAGGCTTCCCGCTTAACAGAACACATTCTTGCAGGTGTGAGACCTGCAAGAATGTGTTCCGTCCCAAAAACCCAGTAGGTACTGGTGCACTATTCTTCGATGTCGCAAAGGCATTTGACTAAGTCTGGCATAACGGTTTAATTTATAAACTTTACTCGCAAAATATACCGGACAGGCTCGTGCAAATCATACGAGCCTTCTTGTCGAACCACACTTTCCGATATCGTATCAACTACTACCATTCGTCTCTAAGCCTCAGCCAATCGGCGAGGCGATTAGTTTATATAGATTAGAATCGAAATCAACCCGGATAAAAGTGCAGCCGTCTTCTTCTGGAGAGGCACAGCCAACCCATTCTGCACGGCACCAGTAGCCTACCTAGCGGTAGACAGTTTGAACAAATCACCATCTTCGACCGACCATTCCATGGGTAGAATCGGTCAAATACCTAGGGGTCACCTTTGACAGAAAAACAGTTTCAGCCCGGATCCATATATATATATATATATATATTATGAGGCAAAGGGGTATTATTATATATTATATATTATTTTTTATATATTAATTATTATATATTATTATATATATATATTTAGACTTAGCAAAAAAGAAAAACAGAATTATGTCTCCGGGTTCGCGTCCTAAAAATGACAATGTGAATTACAAAGAAGTCTTAAATCGGGGTCACCGGAATTTACTCGTAACTGAGTCTTGCCTAACGATGGTTATTGTTCCCTACACAGTGCAGGTATTATTATATGGTCTTCACTACACAGAGATCTGAGACTTCACATATAAGTCTCCATTACACAGTGTATACTTATGATAAATACCGCGATAGTCAGCTTCATATAATAGCGCGAAAGTCAAAGTAAAAAGTTGGTATACTATTTATTTAGATGACACGAGTCATGTCATGTCATCTAAATAAACGAACGTACGAGTACGTCGAAAATTCTAATATGTTGATGTTATTTACGCCTGTGGCAAAATTAATTTACAGTTCCTCACTCTTCACATGCAATAAAATTATTATTGCAGCGTAAGAGTATTAGAAAGTAACTGTTAGTAACAGTATGCACTCTTTACCATGGCACTAACATGGCACATCTTTTGCATGGCTCGTTGTACTTGAGAGGGAGATCCAAAAGACGCCCAAAAAAGCTAATTTTTTTATATTCAATTCGTAATGCTCAAATTTCGCACGTTTTTATTATGTTGAGGGTGACAAATAAACGTACACTCCATAATTGTGATTCCTTCGGCCTATGACTTCCACATTCATCTTCGATTAGGAATCATAATATAAACACCTGGAGACTAAGATGAAAATGTTTTTGCAGTAAAAATGGTTTTCTCGCTATACTTTTTATTTACGTTGCTATTCTGCGGGAAAGTGGTCTTTTCCTGGCGAAGCAAACCCATCCATGTACTACTAGAAGTAAAATGCAGCGTGGTTCAACCACTGTTATAATACTAATGTTATTTTAAATTTCAATGTTAAAATTTATAGTGTAGTTTTAACATTAATTTTTACCTGATATTTTTATACCCTATCAAGCGGTCATAGGTTTGAATATGTATTCGGGGCCTAAATGGAAGGGGTAGTGTTTCCAATTTGCGTATTCCGTATCATTTAACAGTAATAGAACCATGCTTCAGCTTGTAACTATAGTCGACGCATTTTAAACTGAGTCGTCGGGCAATAACTGTCACTGACAGTAGGAATGTGCACGCAATGCAACCCGTTATCGATACTTAGCGGATAGGGGTAGATGCGTCATCGTGACCTTCATTAGTGCTCTGACTCCTGATTGGTCGAGTAACGGTTTTTGTTTTTCTATAAATATAAGATTTTTTGTTTTTGTTATGGCACTCATTACATTACTTACGCTTCGTTACGCAATACGCACAATAGAGAATTTATTTTGTAACGTGGATATAATGAGAATTTTTGAAGAACTAAGAAACATCCCTAGAAAAGATAAAAATGGCCCTTTTCAGGGCCACATTACGATATATACAGATAAAATGTTTGTTTTACATTTTATCTTACAAATTAAAAACTTTTATTTTCAGATAGCAAAAAATTATTTCTATTAATACTTAACATAATTTAGCATATCGATCGTACCTATCCCGTTATCGATATGCACCTCTACAATTCTTACGCACATCACTACACCTCTCTATAAGACCTGTAAGTGCGAGCGAGACAGACAGATAAATAATTTATGACCCGAAGCCTCTTTTCATAATGTGTCGACCATAGGTGCAGCATAAAGGGATAGTCCTAACAGAATATCATGAGAATGGATGCAGGCGTTTGGGCTGCAGACTTTATATATACCTTCAAGTGAACGAGCAAATATGCTCATTTATCATCCTAAGTTTCATAAAAAAAACTTAATCTTAGTTTTATACATATACCTATTATATATTTATACATATACCTTCGATTTTTTTCTTACTCTATAAATTAGCGTCCTAACTCGCACAAAAGCAAAACGCTTATTGTACTACCAGGAAGGATTTAAAAGCCAAACAAACACTGAATCTGATATATATATATATATATACATATATATATATATATATATATATATATATATATATGGAACAATACGACACGTAATGTACCTTATCCACTACGTTTGATAGCCTCCTAATGAATTTCGACCACATAACCTATTATAGAGCATCTACTATGCAGCATGTTTAATTAAAGGGCCGTAAACATTAGTGAAAACACAGAGGCACTCACTCATTTCCTTTCCTGTGATGCATGTGCAATGAAATAGGAGGTAGATTCATTTGTGTAATTACACAGACATTATGCCTCGTCTGAGACCACGCAGCAGCCTCGTATCAATACGGTAGGCAGTCGACGAACCAATATTATGTTTAATATATTATTTACAATAAAATTAAAAAAGATATTTATTAGCAATAAATATGTGAGTTGGTGTAATGAGATTTTTGAATAAATTACATTAAACACAAGCACGACCATCCGAGGCTTCATTAAGTTCTCTATCACTAAGCTGTGAAATAATATATTTGATTTAACAAGTTTAATATCAAATAAAAGTTAAATATCAATTCAAAGAATGCAGCATATCTATTCGAGGATAAATTTACTCAGTGTTTCCCTGTATATACTTTGAATTTTACAACTGTGTAAATTGTGCCGGAGTTTTAATGGCTAATAAAATATAAAATCTTACTTACAATTTTAAAGTTTGTTTTGCTGGAATTCCATAATATATTTTATACAGTGTTACTTTAAATAAATTTCGTCATCTATACCAATATAGTCATTTTATCTTCAGTTGTATAATTCCAGAATATTTATTTTCGTCTATTAGTCTGTTAAACGGATCCGTTTTATATGTTGAAACACGAGAGTTATATAATAGTCGTTTTTTTTTTACATTGAGAGTAACAAACGGGACGCAGTCATATATAGAGGTCTCGACTGAGTGCCATAAGCGCTCGATCACCACTCAACCCGGTGAAACTGTAAAAGCCCTCGGGCTAACAGCGACAATCAGCCCGTAAAAAAAAAGGTTAGTGATTCCTACGGCCCATGACATCTATATTCATCCTCGACAAAGAGCCGTAATGCAGATGCGTTGCCACCGTTGAGGACTAAAATGGAATGCCTCATCACCAGTAATAAACGTCTCCGGATCCCTGCACGCACCAGACGAAACAACAAAATTATACTGCTATTTTACGTTGGTATTCTGTGAGCGCGTAGTCCTCCTCCTACCTATCCACCATCCTAGAAACTGCAGCTCTACCAGCCGTAACGATCACCCATTACATTATGGGGCTACAGTATTTTTTAGGGTTAATTTTTATAAAAATCGTTTTAATGGTTTTTTTATGTACAGCAATATATGGCGCTTTTGTAAACTGTCATGCACGCAGACGGCTTATTAGATAGACTGAGAAATTCTTTTCACTAACTGCACGCTAATTATCTTAATTTATCATTTTGTATTTGGGTCTCAGAAGTTATTGAAATAAACTAAAGAAGTGTAGTTGTGATGGTAAATTATTTTTGTAACAAATTATTTGCCGTAAAATAGAAAGCGCTGCTGTAAGTCGATGGCGAATGATAAATACGAAACCAATTATAATTAATTAACAAAGCCTACATCTTAGTCCTCATGGGTGTCAGAGTATCTGCAGAATGGAAGTCAGTGTACCTTGTATGTAACACTAAATTATTAAAAAAAGATTTTATACAGATGATAGATGACGAGATGCGTTATCAAAATAATTAATGTTACATGTTTAATTATTCCAACTTTGTTTTATGGCTTTAATAAAATGCTATCAACAAAATTTAACACTAATCAAACATCATTAATTTTACAGTAGATGTGATTGAGATAACGATGCGTCAGTTCAAGAAATCTGACTTTATTGATGCTTTAAAATTGACAAGTCCTCTTAAATTGGTTGCAGCCGAATTAAGATGGTCCATTCTTGCACCGTGTCAATTGATTGCAGCGATAAACAGAACAGTAAAGTCAGTTGTCACTTATTTTTATTGCAACTGCCAACACTTACCTCCTTCTATCAGTGGCTGAGAACATAACCTCAAGTTGTCATAAATTATAAGCTACCGGGAACCATATAAAACCTTGTTTCTTGATTGGTGTGCCGCCACATAAAATGTTACTTATTTGATTAAATAAATATTCAAGTAGCAATACACATGTAACAAAATCGAGCAATTAATGACTATATTAGCGCCAGCCGGTACCAATCCCTTGAAATAAAGATTTTAATGGTGTCGCGCAACATAATCAAAACACTGTAGCCAACATTAATTAGGATAATATATATATCATTATTCTTTTTAAAAAAATAAGTAGTAAGTAAATCTTAAACGTCTGTCGCAGCATTCATATTCGCAGCCAGCATATTTAAACCACATATCTATATAAATTCAAGTTTTAAGCCAGGTGAAACCGGGCTCGTCAGATCTCCTAGGAACAGTTTTATCCAATCGTACGTAATCAACATATCAATATAAAATTGCGGTGCTAAATAATAAGCGTCTCTTAAATAACAAGTCGCCAAGTCACGTGTGTCTGCGAAATCAGACATGCTATCATGGGAACCTCGTCTCTGGCCCGGGCCCAACAACCGATCCACAATTGCCCCCGTTCATACGTCACGATAAATCCAACGTTCACACGGCAATTTCTTCGACAGAATTTAATAACTCTCTTTTAGTGGTGTGAAGACACTTGTACACATAAATGTAATAAACGGAATTTTGTAAGTGCTAAAGCAGTTTTTTTTTCAAGTTTATCCTTATTAAATATATTAGCGTCTTTTTAAAATGACAAAAATATGTCATAAAATTATCCCATCATATAGTCCCCAGGACTAGGTTCTGTAAATAAGGTAAATGGCATAGCTTATAGTGGAAGATGGACCTTTAAAACTTAAGCCTTTGAAAATGCTAACCATTCACCTAAATTATTTGTTCTTTGTGAAAAATATTAAGATTAAAGATAAATAGGAAGTCTGTATCCAGCAGCCTATATTTATGTTTTAATTTCATATAATTTAATAATCAAAATAAATGAGTTTAACTGGTAAAATGTAACAAATATAATAAATACTTTCTCTATATTCTTTATATATAGCATTTTATTATATGTATATTCAATAAATATCTTTCACATTATATTTCTTCGCCATGTTAATTAAGACTTATTAAAATATATATTAATTGCCGTAAATAGTTTACGGCAATTGCTTTTATAATACTTGTTTTTTTTTTAATATTTTGTTATTCAGAAAGCTAAGTCGCATCACTACACGAATATCAGAAGACAATGGGTGCTACACTATTGGAAAATATTACAGAAAAAAAATTAACAAGTACTGTTATGATAGATGTCAAAGCTCGTCGAAATGTATTCTTCAGTTTATTGTCTACATGCAACAGTCATTAATCAAGTTTTTTAACAAGATAGGTAGATTTGATTTTTTAATTAACGTTTATACCAATCAACAGACTTCAGTTAGTAACTACTAAACGAAATAATCAAAGAGGCTTCATAGCGTGTATTCAGCATGTACCCAATCATATCTGATTGTGTTATTTTTTAAGTAAAGATTTTCCACTATTCAATGTTTATCAAGCGCTTAGACTTTTATTATATTTGATTAATTAAAATTGTTTTATATGGGTTCATTTTTAATCAGGTATAAGTATTTGTAAGTCAGTATACACAAATGATAGATTAATTGGAGTTCCTTGTTTAATAACGTATTATTGGTTGTTAAAGTACATAGTTGCTGCGTTCGTTTTTCAGTCGAGAACCAATATTTACGTATCTCTAATTGTTGGATTTTACTCTATGTTATTTGTATATCCCGTTCCAAGCTTCTTAATACAATTTTATAGCACGTTCATTAAATACGACTTCTGAGGGGGACTGTGGGTAAGAGCGTGCGTGTTTGCGCATATGCTTACGATACTGTATTATATCTATAATAAACTAATTGTCGAGGTCCAAATCAACCAGGCAGAAATCTCATAATCATAATACATTTATAAATGATATATACGAAACTTCGTTATGAATAACAGAAAAACCTGAACAAAACATTTAGAACGTTCAGATATTAGTCCATACAGGTGGACAAATGTGATATAAA
This sequence comes from Teinopalpus imperialis, assembly GCA_029286865.1. NCBI lineage: Eukaryota > Metazoa > Arthropoda > Insecta > Lepidoptera > Papilionidae > Teinopalpus > Teinopalpus imperialis. Next base: position 4,712,901 of record JAGSMU010000034.1, read on the forward strand.
TGGGTCAGCTCGACCAGGGTAGGACCACGCCCTCACGGAATACCAGCGCAAAATAGCTGCATAATGTTGGTGTGTTTCGTTTGGTGAGTGTAGGGATCTAGAGACGTTTATTACTGGTGACGAGGGATTCAATCTCAGTCCTAAAGGGTGACAAGCAACTGCATTATGATTCCTTATCAAGGATAAATGTATATGTCCTGGGTCGCAGGAATCACTTGCCTTCAGGTGAACTGTGTGCTCGTTCGATATTCTTAATGTAAAAAAAATATGTCTATGACACTATGCGGAATAAGATTTGGACAGTTCACACCTTGCTCTTGCTATGAATTACATCAGGCTGGAGAAGGGGACAAGTGAATGCGCTAGTGTATGTCGTTAGTATATCACAACATGAGACGACAACGCAAGATGCGCATGCGCAACTTTTGTTGCATATTTCTGATGTACACCGCGCAGTACCCACTCACCAACTGTATTCTAGTTTGTTTCACCTAACATTTATAAAAAATGTACACTATAATATATTCTTTATTATTGATTTCAACTGGTGTCCTCAATCCAGATATCGCTGTGATCGAAATCCATTATGAGGAATCATTCCATGTGACTTATAGGAACAAGAAAATTACTTATAAAAATAGAATACCAGCGTGAATTAACAGCATAACGCCGCTGTGTTTCGTTTGGTGAATGTAGGGAGAGCCAGTTACTGGTAGCGAGTCAATACATCCAAGGCCATAGGAGTGGTAACGCATTTGTATCCCGAATCATTGTTGTGTGATCATTCATGTGTTGTAGTCATCATTTACCGTCAGGTGAACTAAGAGCTCGTGTGTCACCCTTAGCATAAAAAAGATATGCTTGTCCCATCGTATTTTTTTTTTTTAATTTTATCGATATTTTTTATTAATACCTCCAACCCTCTTATTCTGCTTAGATTTCTGCTAAACCAATGAATTATATCTTCTTATGAGCACAACTCGTTTTTATATCCTGATAAAAATCAAGCAAATGATCAGTGATGATGGTGTCCTCTAGTCGATTTAGACCATCGCAAAATATTTTGATTATTACCAGGTATCACAGTACAGTAATACACAAAAATCCTTGGGCAAAACCGAACACTAATATCCTGAAAAAAGGAACTTGAGACCCGCGATGCAACAGACACATGCTCTAACTACTATACCACGCGACCAACAAAATATCAACAGACAGTACCATACTAAATAGAAGATTAAGTCCAATCTAATAAAGTAAACTGGGATTAGAAAATAAACAATTATAATAAACAGGAATGAATCTACCATTATCCATGTTAATCAACGTTTTACGACTAAACAACCAGCAGAAAAGTGGTTACGTAGTGTCATTTTATGTAGATAGAGAAGACCAAATTGCAATTTTATCTCTATGTTGATATTATTTTCTCTAAGTTCGTGGTGTATTATAGAAGGTTGAGTACTATTTTGCTTAATCCTTAAATCCAAATATTAATATTAAGCATATAAAGCTTTTATTATGCTGTTTCAAATATTTGATTATTTCTATAAATTGATGATTAAAGCCTGTTTGCGCCGAAGGATGTGGAAATCTTTTACACTTATTTTCTATATTTAGTATGATGTTACTCTCATCTATTTGGACCACAATAGATAGCAATAAATAGCTTCGGATTCATATCAACTGTATCCACTATCTATAATGTAAATTTTAACACACAAGGCTGTTGCTTGTATTTTCGTCTTACCCCCAATCTGTTGTAATGAATATGTTTTATACATACATATGCACACAGTGGAATATGTATATATATATATATATATATATACATATCCCACTGCTGGGCTTAGACCTCCTCTATGGAGAGATGTTGGTGTATAGATCGCCGCTAAGCGCCTCCACTGCATGTTGTTGCACTTTTAAATAAATAAAAAAAATAAAGCAGTTCTACTATTTAAATATAGTATTACAAATAAACTCTTAATCTTTAGGTATTTCAAAATTCAATATTACACGCAGCATGTCCTAGCAAACCCCGTAAGAAGTGTTTCAAGTAGTAATCTCTTACTGAAGACCTCAGTATACAACGACCACCCACCAGAAAAACGTTGTGTGCAAGTTCGCGGGGAGAAATTTGGATGTAAATACGGACAGTTCACCAGATGGTAAGTGACTCTTGCAGAATGTTATATGCCAGCATTCATTCTCCATAAAGCATAAAAATACGGAAACATTGTTATCCCTGTCCATCGCAATGGAATGTTTTGTGGAATGGAAGAAACCGATGACCTATTTTTTTTATTACTCTCACTCACCACACAAAACACAGCGCCACTCACAGTTAGGTGTTCCAGTCAACCTTCTGTGGCCCAGTCAACTCTGTTTGTGCTACAGTTACTTTAGCTAAATATGAGTTAATCTATAGAATAAGCTTAGACTTTATTCATGTCTAGCTAAGATCAAGCTTCGGCTGACATTAAATATTACGTTAAACACGCATAAAAACTTACCATTAAAAACGCAGAATAAATTATCGCGCGTGTAAATCGCGCCTGTCTGAACGGCCGTCTAAGTGAGGTTCAAACTTCAAATAAGCCATTAAAATTCATCCCTAACCGAATCTTTTGAGTATTATTACAGTGGTAGAGCTACACTGCAGTTTGTTTCTAGCTGCAGAATGAATGGGTGAGCTCGACCGGGATAAGACCACGCCCTCACAGAATAGAGAGACTAGCGTAAAATAGTACAATAATACTGCTGAGTTTCATCTGGTGAGTGTAGGGATCCGGTGACCTTTTTTACTGGTGTTTGAAGCATTTCATCTCAGTCGTCTGGTGGCAAAGGGTGACAAAGAATCTGCATTATGATTCACAACATCACATCTTGTTTTTTCGATTGTTGGCCTCACATGTCTTGAAATATATTTTTTTATTTTCCTCTAAATATTTAGCTTTCCTCACGTTCTGTACCTTCGCACCGCCACGTAGCAAGGCAGCACCTAATTGTATTTAACACTTTGATTGGTAGCCGGCATCTGGTATTGTGAAATTAAATGCGAGTGCTAAAACACTGAGTTACCACTATGGCTTATGTTTATCATAAGCCATAGTGGTATAAGCTATTTCTTTGTATACAATTATAATATAAAAAATAAATAGATGAATCACAATCATCTTTTATACTTTCAATGCCGACAAATAGTGCCGAAAATAAATAAAAAATAATAATATCGTCATGTGATTACGGAAACGAAGTGAGACATTAAAAAATAAGTATTTTTTTTTATCTCCTGTGGGGCATTACAATGCAAGCGTAAAATTAGATGTTGTTACATTAATTCTGATTCATCACTAACAGTCAATAAGAGTTCACTAAGCGGTACTAATTAGCCGTCTTGATGATTGATTGCGATTACCTACTGAAGATTCACTGCTGTTTGCAATGATACACAAAGTAAGGTTGTGGTCACAGTGTTAGCGGGTGTTAAATAGAAAATTATGATATGTTAGGTTACTTAACACGTAAAAAAGTTATAGGATAGACATAACGTAATACTCTGTCTATATTACGTAATGTCTGTTTTAACTCATTGACCTTATAAAGATTTGTTTGATTTCCAGTCATGGAACAATTTTTATGTATGATAAATTGTTGGTTTTCCGGTCTGGATGTACTGTATATGTCCTTCAAACTGTACTTATTACATCATATCGTGCACAGTATGGAGAAATTAACGACGAATAATTGCCTTCTGTGTTTGTGCAAATGGTTCTGGCACTATAGTATATCCTATAAGTATGTAAATCCTGCGTAGTTGATGTTATCTAATGAGAACCGGAAGAGCCGTAAGAAGAGAGTAATTTTTCAAACTGAACTACTCGTATCATCTAGAAGCGAAAAGTGTAATTATTTGGATTTAAATATCTTTCTTACAAAGAATATCTTCTGCGAAAAGAAATAGTATTAATAAATTAATCACGCACATCATCAGCCTGTACCAGTCCATTGTTGGACATAGGCGTCTTCCATGGCACGCCACTGAGCTCGGTCTTCAGCTCTTCTCCTTCAGTCATAGGAAAGCGGGCAGCGTTGTCCTGTGAGTATCATCGCACCGCCTAGTTACAGGGCGCCCTACACTACGTTTGCCAATTCGCGGTTTCAACTCAAGAACCTGTCAGCTCCAGCGGCCAACGGTTCTGCGGTATATATGACCAAAACACTGCCACTTCGGCTTGCTAATTCGTTGATATATGTCAGTTACTTTAGTTCTATGCCGAAGGACTTCGTTCCAGATTCGATCCCTAAGAGACCTTCCGAGCTATATAGCTCTTTCCATAGTTCACTGAGCGATTTTTTATCTGCTGTATACGTCTCTTAACAGCGTCACTAGTGCGAAGAGTTACGCCCTGCGATCGCCAACCTGCACGCCCAGCGATTACGGCCCAAAACAATTATGACAAGTGACAATTAATGTTTCAACGTATTTATTTATTTACTCTATATTGCTTTAACCCAAACAAAATTGAAGGTTCACAAAAGCCTGATTTTATGCTAATGGCATTTTTTTTATTATAATTATAAATAAATTAATAAAAAAGAAAAGACTAAAAATTGCTAATATAAGAATTTAAAAAACTATGATACATGCATATATACGTTATCTACATATACGTATTTATGTAACTAATAATTAATTCCATAGTCGAGAGACATGTAATAATAATAACTACGGGTATTTTTAAATAAGTATTCATGAACGAAACTTTTAGAAGAGCTTTTATGTTTCCTCTTATGTACTACTTCTCTGACAAAATTTCTCAAACTACGTATGTACATATTTGTTTAGTCTACCGAGAGCGGTGTATGTCTGGCTATCAATCGCTTTCTTTACGACCAAACATATACTTCAATAATGATTGATGACTTAAAACTATTCCAATTTCCTTGACTGCAGTAATTTTAACTAGCAACACCTGAAAGCATTAAAATATATGGCAGATTCTTTGAGTTCCTACTTAACTTTCATTAAAGTAGTAAGTCCACTTTTTTTTATCTGAATGTTTTTTAGACTTTTACATGTCATACTGGTAGTTAATGACTAGTCAATATATTGATATTTTTTATAGTGGTGACCATCGAGCAAGCAGCTTACTGATGGTAAGTGATTACCGCCGCCTATGGATATCCGCACAACCAGAAAAGTCACAAACCTGCAAAACCTGCAAAAAAAGGTGTGAAAAGGCTCTTTTCTAGTACATAACTCATTAACATTAAACTTAAAAATTACCTATAATTATATAAACACTTCGTAAAATTTCGTATAAAGATGCTCCAAACTTGTTTAAATACTTTTAAACCGAGCCAGCGTAATCTACTCCGCTTCAAAACGATAACACACTCGTCCCCATAATAAAAGAGTGGTGAAATTCCATCAATTAGATCATTTTATACCGTCACTTTGTTCACACTCCAGTGCGAATATTGACACTTCAAAGTCTAAAGATTTTTAAAGTTTCCTTAACTATATGTCGCGGTGACATTATGGCGCAGGCGAGCGTCGACCGAACGTTCCTAATTTCGACATTATATCGTCGATAAACTTTATGGACCTATTTCATTTTATTGGAATTTTAAGAAACCTTTACAGGATTTAGCAAAAATATCAGATAACCGTGCATCGTATTTAATTGTCGTCGGTGCAAAACAAAGTTAGAATTTTATCCCATTTCTTCAGCATCTATTCGTTACTAAGAAATAAGATGAAGGTACAAAAGGACTCTGCATCTAAAACTTCTTGCATTCTTTTTACTGTATATGCGTTTTTTTTTTCGGGCTGATAGCCTCTCTTAGCCGGGTTTCACCGGGTTGAAAGGTGACCGAGCGCTTGTGGCACTCAGTCGAGACCTCTATATATGGATAACCAGCACAAGGGCTCCCGAGAGGGAGCTTCGGTTAGGACCGTTACCCTGTTTCGTGAGAGCGTCAACTCGAGGGTGCCCAAGAGGGCCGAACCGGCTCGTTCAGTTGTTTCTGACAGAGGATTATTTAAATTAATATCGCTATTATTATTAGCTATCTGTCCCACCACTTCGGAATGCGTGGGCGCTGTAGAAGAAGGTGCGCAAGAAATTCCAGCGACGCTTCAAGGGTTTAAATTATATGACGGCAAAGTCGAAATATCAACAGGAATCCTGCTTCAGGTACTGAGCTATGGTCGGCAGCTCAAGATCTATGTGTAGATTTTCGTTACGAAAGAACCACGGTGCACAGGTGGCCTTGCGCATAAAACGATTTTGTATTACCTGCAGTCGGTGACTGCGACGCGGGGAGGCATGCGCAAAGAAGGGGCTTGCGTATGTCATTATGGGTCGAATGCACGCTTTATATAGTATAATTTTACTACGCAGGGAAATTTTGCTATTTTTATTGAGGCAAAGGGTGCAAACGACCTAGGACGAACGCTGCTCGATTCCGTACGCGGTTGATATGCGAACCGAAGATGAGTCTTTCATCAAATGTGACGCCTAAGTATTTGACTGTCTTTTCCCAGGGGATTGGACGATCAAATAACTCTATAGTTGGGAAATGCGGCATTTTGTTGCGCCGAGTACATGTCTGCACTTTTGGTGGAGTTAACTCCTCCTTTTACGTTAAGTCCTCCTTTTCCGAAACCATTTCCCTAAGATGTTGGCTGCAGAATGGAGGCGTCTACTAATGGGGTGAAAGCTTTTTCTCGACGCGGTAACGAAAGGTTCGATTTCAGAGAAAGCCTCGTATGATAAGTACGAGTCGATCTGGCATACCAAGCTCATATAGTTTGTATATGAGCCCGTGCATATGCGTAACGTATCGGACTAGGTAAGGGATGCCGACTTAGTGACACTGACGCAGAATTGTGCGAACGCCAAAGACGCGAAGATATCGACCAGGAGGGCATCAAAATTAAGGTACGAGACATTCTATGAGCCACGAATAAACTAGGTAATAACTATCTCCATACTGCGTCACAAAAATAATAGATGTTGTAAATAACTATCTTATATGTGTTTACTTGTAATTTATTTTATCATTTTTTATTTATATTACTATTTATTTCAATCCTTTTTAAGGATTCCGGAAAATTATTTTGTAAAGTCTCATCGAAATGATAATAAGTGATAATATACACGTCCAATAATAATATACACGTATAATAATATACCTATAAGCTACATACAAATTTTAAATTCAACATCTCTTAGGTTCTTATTAATTTCTTTTTCAATATCAAAATTTCTTCATTACATTTTAGTTTGTTTGAAATCTTACGAATCAAAATTTACCACCGGTTCAAAAATAAAACCTCTTGAGAAAGAAATAAAAGAAACTTTGGACAATTTTTTTATATATATATAATAATATAAGAAATAATATAAGGAAAATGTTAAAATATTAAAAGCAGGACACAAATAATGTTAATAGTTACGAGCACAGTACAGTAAGTTTTATATGAAATTAGAGCTAGATTATACAACTCAATAAATGAAATAAAATAAACTCGTTGAGTGTTAAATTTTCGGTTTATATATTCACACAAAACAGTTGAAGGAAAATGCTGAAAATAACTAGTATCAATCTCTGATTTGTTCCACTGGGATAAACATTAACATTTGACCTTTTTTTTTAAACAGTTCATCTTTTTCTTGATACCGGAATCATAGAAACATGCTGAAAATTGTAACAACTAATAAGAATTTAAAGTCGTTTGTCGGAGTATTCCCAAGAAAAAAACGGGTCGCTTTGTCTAAAAATTACTACAAATTGTTTATTCTTTTATTTCGTTCGTGACATCCAGCACTCGGACGCCGTGCCGAACTAGTGTTCTTAAAATTGAGTTGTTTGACGACTTCCACTAAATCGGACGGTTACTGCGAGTAGAATATTTCTTTTTCACAAAAAAAAACTATTACCAGTTACGGCCGCGCATCATCGTGTTTGAAGTTAGCTGCCTTAACATACATTTTATAACATTATTTCTTAAAACGTAGTAAGAAATAATAAAGAACTACCTTGCGACATAAAAACTGTCTGACTTGGTTTTTATATTTTCATTTACTATAAAACAAAAGCAAAGCCCTTATCTAAGTTTTGATCTAAAATGGAACTCTCTCTCTCAGAATTAATAATTGAATAGCAAAGCATAAATAGTCATTATTTATTTAATAATATAATCTAATAGATTTATTTGGATTGTATCTACTAAGTAATTGACATAATATATTTATGAGTATAATATTTTCCACGCGACCTCAAATTGTTAGTTTAAAAAGCAAATTAGTTATTCCAAATGCAATGCGTTATTTTTCTACATCATTCACAAAAATCTTTCAATCGTTATGTGCTGAGCAAACTGAACGGTAGGTAAGTACAGGAGTTCATCCCAAGTGAGGACAAATATTTGTACACCTGTGACTGGTCAGCCGAACTAACTGTTCCCGAGACTCTCTTGAGACACAAAGACATCATTAGGTACGCCTGGTGAAATCTAAGTATTTGAAATCCTATTAGAGTAAGCACTGATAGGTATAACACGTTATTATATCGTATACATGGGACTTAATCGTGTGCGCACCTGTTCAATGAGGGTTTTAGTTTAGTGTATGCAGTAGTATATAAAGGTTTCATATATTCATTGAAAAAGAATAAAGACAGTTGTCATCTGAAAAATAGACTTTTACAGTCAGTATCTTATTCCAAGTGAATAAAATGGTGACACGACATTTTTTTTTATTTAAATAAAAAGAAGGATGCTAGAGGCATACCCCTCTCCCGGTGATAAGTGAGATATTTAGAGTTAGACCTTGGACATCCACATTCATCCTCAATAAATAATCATATTGTATACCAACATGACACCTGTGTGAATTACCAGAGTGTTGCTCCCTAGAAAGGACATGGGCCACTCCATACATTGCACGGCCCACTAAACGAAGTTCAAGGACAGTAATGAAATTAAGTTTAAATACCAGACTATATATCCCTTTTATTATAAACAAATTAAAATCAATATTGTTCATCGGGATACAGAGATATTTAAAAAATAAGATAAGAATTTTAGGTTATATCATATGACTTTGCCGTCAATACACTGACACTTTAACATCATCATCTTAAATATTATTTATATTACTATACTTTATGACACAGACCTAATTCAATGAACGCCAAGATTTTGATGACAAATTTTATAATAACTATGTAAAAATTAAATGGTTTTTTCTATAGATATTTCATTAAGGTCCTTGAGAGCACGAGTAGCTGGGCCGAAAATGGCCCATGTCCTTTAAATTTCCCCATTTGCCATCAGATTCCGGAAATATTATAATGTATTAATAAGTAATATTAACTACTTAAGTAGGCATATGCAAACATAAATTCCGCTATTCTTTACGGGAGTAGAATCTTAAGGATAATAAATATTTACCTTTATGCTCCAACATTATAATGTCAACCGTTAGGCTAATAAAATACAATGTTAATTACGTAACGGAGTGCAGAGTGCATAATGACAGGATTCTATAGCAATGTATCCGGTACGTACCAAAAATAAATAAATCAACGTAATTTGTACCCGTCCTAATAAACCCTACCTGGGCTCAGATGGGTAATAAATAATGGATATTTCTTGACAGCTTTAACACTAGCGCGGTCAATTACATTGTGATTAGACAGCCTCCTCTCTTATACAATCACCAAGGTGGTCATTAAACTTAGACTGGTGAAAATGAAGTTGTAAAGTAATACGTCTCCATTTATGTGTCGAGCAATACCGGCAAAAAGTAACCATAATGAGTCTTATGCAAATATTATATATGATTGTAGTACTTCGATAAGTAGACTATCACTTGAGAGTAATTTGTTTGCACTCTTCTCGACTCAGTTTGGATGGTAGTGATTTTAAGTTCCAGCCGAGTTTACCAAAGTGTTACACTTTTGTAGGTAGTTACAGTGTTGGAGAGTTTATTTTGACATATTTGGTCAAAACATCGAAGACATAAATTGTAAATTATTTTGCATTAATAGTGTGTTAGATATTAAATAATGCATTTATAGACTTGGCATGTTTAAGAGTAAATAATAAAGATTTAATATTCATACTCAGTTAAATATTTAAATTACACTTTATGTTATGGGCTACATTAAATTCTCACTTTTCGTTACAAATTGTTTTAAATATGAATTTAATCGTGTACAAAAATTAATTGTTTCACATTTTATCTGTATCAAGATAGACAGAGACGGCAAGTTTATACTTTTTGTTGGAAACTTGTAGTGCAAAACGTGCGCGTTACGCATACACTGTGAGAGCATAACCGCTTTTATATACAATATGAGATATTATTGATACACTAGATAACGTAATAGTGATAGCTAATGCCGGCAGCGCAATAACTTTGAACAACATAATATATAAGCATATATATACATATATATACGTCACATTACTAGTACACAGTAGCCCATTTCCAATGACATAATGTCAAAATAGAGACGCGTTCACCGTTACCTCTGAGAACTAAGATAGAATGCTTCGTTCCAATAATTGGTACCCTGTACCCATCATTCACCATGTGTAATACGCAGCTAGCTGCTATTTTCCTATGTCATACTGTGAATATCAACTCCAATAGTGTTACAGTTAATACAGCATAACTCTGTCATGTAAACAGACACATAGACAGCAATGTCGATACATTTCGGAGTTTCAAAACTTTTTCAATTAAAAAAAAATTAACATGTAAAGAGCGGCAAGTCATCGGAGAATAAAATAACGTGGAGAAATCTGCATGTCTAAAACATATAAATAAAAAGATATTTCGAAGACATGTGAAGTTCACCAATCTGTAGCGATGATTGGTGGTGTGTGCAGTGTGGATATTATGCAATAATGCAACTAAAGAAAATGATTATGAACAACTGTTGGATCTATATGAATAGGTATATAGCCTATATATACCTAAGGCTTTATATAAAGAAAGGAATTAGAAAGAGCCATGGTATTATTACAAACTGACTAGTACAGCTAGGAACTATATAGACCTGCTCGCTCAGGTAAAAGAATATACTTTCTGTGAATAATAAAGTAAAATAGCAGGATATTGCAACTGTTATTCATATGGTTAGTAGGAGAACGCAGTGAAATCTTATTGTTATAGAGACATTTAATCTCAATCGTCAGAGATTTTAAACTTTCTTTTTTTTCGGGCTGATGGCGGCTGTTAGCCCGAAGACTTTTACAGTTTCACCGGGTTGAGAGCTGACCGAACACTTATGGCGCTCAGTAGAGACCTCTATTAGGGGGTAACCGGCACAAGGGCTCTGAGAGGGTGTCTTGGTTTGGAACGTGACCGTTACACGAGACAGTATGACTTGAGGGTGCCCGAAAGGGCTGAACTACAGCACGGTCTCCTTTATCTTGACTCATAATATCAGTTGAACTGTGCGGTTTACTCTGATTTACTAAAAAAACGTAAAAGTATCAAAATTAGTAAATACAACATAAAAATAATAATCATCAAGTTGAATGTGACTCGATACCGATACAGACGAATTTATTTTATTGCTTTTCCGTTTCCATAATGCGACCTTAATCGTATTCAACAATTAAATCCAATAAAATAATAATCATCAAGTTGAATGTGACTCGATACCGATACAGACGAATTTATTTTATTGCTTTTCCGTTTCCATAATGCGACCTTAATCGTATTCAACAATTAAATCCAATAAAATAATAATCATCAAGTTGAATGTGACTCGATACCGATACAGACGAATTTATTTTATTGCTTTTCCGTTTCCATAATGCGACCTTAATCGTATTCAACAATTAAATCCAATAAAATAATGTCAAAATAGAGACGCGTTCACCGTTACCTCTGAGAACTAAGATAGAATGCTTCGTTCCAATAATTGGTACCCTGTACCCATCATTCACCATGTGTAATACGCAGCTAGCTGCTATTTTCCGATGTCATACTGTGAATATCAACTCCAATAGTGTTACAGTTAATACAGCATAACTCTGTCACGTAAACAGACACATAGACAGCAGTGTCGATACATTTCGGAGTTTCAAAACTTTTTCAATTAAAAAAAAATTAACATGTAAAGAGCGGCAAGTCATCGGAGAATAAAATAACGTGGAGAAATCTGCATGTCTAAAACATATAAATAAAAAGATATTTCGAAGACATGTGAAGTTCACCAATCTGTAGCGATGATTGGCGGTGTGTGCAGTGTGGATATTATACAATAATGCAACTAAAGAAAATGATTATGAACAACTGTGGGATCTATATGAATAGGTATATAGCCTATATATACCTAAGGCTTTATATAAAGAAAGGAATTAGAAAGAGCCATGGTATTATTACAAACTGACTAGTACAGCTAGGAACTATATAGACCTGCTCGCTCAGGTAAAAGAATATACTTTCTGTGAATAATAAAGTAAAATAGCAGGATATTGCAACTGTTATTCATATGGTTAGTAGGAGAACGCAGTGAAATCTTATTGTTATAGAGACATTTAATCTCAATCGTCAGAGATTTTAAACTTTCTTTTTTTTCGGGCTGATGGCGGCTGTTAGCCCGAAGACTTTTACAGTTTCACCGGGTTGAGAGCTGACCGAACACTTATGGCGCTCAGTAGAGACCTCTATTAGGGGGTAACCAGCACAAGGGCTCTGAGAGGGAGTCTTGGTTTTGAACGTGACCGTTACACGAGACAGTATGACTTGAGGGTGCCCGAAAGGGCTGAACTACAGCACGGTCTCCTTTATCTTGACTCATAATATCAGTTGAACTGTGCGGTTTACTCTGATTTACTATAAAAACGTAAAAGTATCAAAATTAGTAAATACAACATAAAAATAATAATCATCAAGTTGAATGTGACTCGATACCGATACAGACGAATTTATTTTATTGCTTTTCCGTTTCCATAATGCGACCTTAATCGTATTCAACAATTAAATCCAACAAAATAATAATATATTACTTTCTACCGCTATTCACTTCAATTAACTTTACGTCCATGTAAAGGCGGTATTAGCATGTTTTATATTTTATTGTACTTACGTCTCCATTTATGTGTCGAGCAATACCGGCAAAAGTAACCATAATGAGTCTTATGCAAATATTATATATGATTGTAGTACTCGATAAGTAGACTATCACTTGAGAGTAATTTGTTTTGCACTCTTCTCGACTCAGTTTGGATGGTAGTGACTTGTTCGCTTCCGAGAGCGGCCCTGATATGAATGTAACTTGAGCATGACATAGTAAAATACGACACATAACTCAAGACATTATTCTAACGAAGATTTAAATTACACTATTAATAAATATATTTATAAGAATACGAGCTATTAATATTACTAATATTCGGATTAACCATTCCAACTACGTAAGCTGCTTGTGCGAGGAGATGGTTCACGGCAATACTCCAATGACGGATTCAAACGTACGACCTTAAGTTTCGCAGACCGTACCCCAAAACCATTAGGCTATTGCCGCTTCATGGATGTATTCTTCAATTAATCTCTAGATTATGTTGACGTTGATGCTGTTAGCCTATGCGGCTCTTACAGCTTCATCGGACACAGGGCTTACGGAACTGAGGGGTCCGTGAGCTGGTTATAGAGTTTGGTTCTCTTACTTACACCAAAGCGCTCATACACTGAGCGTGTCGGTCCGCTCTGATCACGTTCCTATAATAAGAGAGCCACCTAAGTTGCCAGATCCCTAGCTATCGGAAGATTCTTCAGAGTGGAGAACGGATAGTGATGTTTACTGACCGTCCGAGATTAGGTATGCGGACTTAGCCTTTGACGGACGCCACCTTTTGTCTGGTACAATCGGAAGCTGTGGACGGTGAGATCCGCGTAAAGATTATGTCGCGCTTGAAGGCGAGGGCGACGCGGTGAGATGTCGGCGGTGAGTGACGGTCCGGGGTCCGTTGAGGACGGACTGGAGCTCGGCTCAGCATTTGCTTTTGGCTCAGATGAGCTGGTGAAGCTGGCTCATGACGAACGCGGCCTTCTTCCTCGCATTTCTGAGTTTTCGGTCAAAGGTCATCAATTGCACCCATGGAATGGGTCGGTCGAAGATCGTGATTTGTCCTAGATTTCTACGACTAGGTACTGGTGCCGTGCAGAATGGAATGCCTGAGCCTCTCCAGAAGAAGACGGCAGCACATTTGTCCGGGTTGATTTTGATTCTCCGTAACCGGAACCAATCGGCGAGGCAATTGGCTGCGGCTTGGAGACGAATGGTAATACGGCCCTTGTTTGAATAATATAGGGTGGTGACGTCCGCGAAAAGTACGAGACTGACCTGCGGATCTTTAGGAATGTTACTTGTGTAAAGTGAGAATAATAAGGGAGGGAGAACAGAGCCCTGTGGGACTGCCGCTAGGAGCGGCTCGCTTGAGGAGCGCGTGCCATCGATACGATATCGGAAAGTGCGGTTCGACAAGAAGGCTCGTATGAAGGGCACGAGCAATTATATATTATTCATAATTTCCGGTAATCAATCAAAAAAAATCTTTTAGTATTTGCTAAATATTCAATTTATTATTTTATACGATAAGATCGAAAAAGGATTCAGTGTCATGAGACCGTCTCTGTACACTGATATACAAAAATCTACTTTTTGTTTTTTTTTGTTAGCCCGAGGGCTTTTACAGCTTCACCGGGTTTAAAGTTGGCCGAGAGCTTAGGGCATTCAGGCGAGACCTTTATTGATGGGTAACCTGCACAAGGGTTACCGAGAGGGAGCCTCGGCTTGGACCGTTACCCTGGGCGCGAAAGCAATTGATTCGAGGGTGCCCGAGATGGCCGAACCTTGACTATTATATATTGTTACTATGATGTTTGCGAAGAATATATAATGCCGTATATTACGGCAAACGTAACGGCACTATTTGGCCGTCACCTTCTGTATGCCTATGTAAACATGCTTTAAAGACGATGTCAAAGTAGAAGTTCAAAATATATTTGTCACATTCTGCTTATTCTACGTTTGAAATGAAGTGAAAAATACTAATGAACTTAATATTACAAATGAAATGAATTTTTAGTAAACAGTTTTCGCCTTCCAGATAACAATACCAAAAGGATTATTACATGAAAGTTGTTGATGACATCAACAATTTAAATAAGAAACTTCTTTTATACTTTTAGCTACACAATGTACATGTTTTAGCCGCTATGGCGTCTCCATAAAGAAAATAAAGCTCAACGTAAACCTGATTTTAAGGTGTATACTTAAAAATTGCACTTTACCAACTTCAAATTAATTTTGCGAAAAAAAAAATTCCCACGCGTCCTATATAATATTTAGTTTTATTTTTAGTTCAAATTATAAAATGAAATTATATAATTCAGATGATTGTTAATATATACTACAAAAGATCTTGTTATAAATTTAATTTTACCCTATTGGTTTACTCGTCTGTATTTTGCTATCTAACATGGTCACTAAATCTACAAAGGAACAGAAGAATTTTATTTGGTAGTAACATAATGGGTAGTAAGCCACATTCCACTCGGATCCCTCGAGTGGAGCAGTCGTCCCGGAAGTGCTCTCCATGCGCCTCCAGCCAGACGAAGATACTCTAATACTTACAGTGTGTTATTTAGTATCTGTGTCATCATCGGTGGTAGTAGTAGTACCAAAGTGCCAGAAGAAACCGACAGTGCATGTGTGTGTGACCAAGTGCGGGCGGACTACCGCCCTGTGAAGTGAGTGCGTCACCGCGCACCTGCAAGGACACCTGCGCGCGCCTACCTGCGCCCACCGGATCCAGCGACCCCGTAAGTTGCCACACCGCTCGCCTCAGAGGCGGCTATTGTATTTCTTTTGTTCTGTCGCATTAGGCGACCGACAGGTACTCACCCTAAGCGTACCCAAGACGCTAGGATTTTATTGTATAGTTTTTAGGTTTTACACCCCCGCCGCAAGGCGGGGACAATAAAATCGGTTTTTCTCGCGGACGGGCCTTAAGCCCCAAAGCGAAATAGCGATGGACGCCAGCACGATGCAGGCATTCTTTCAGGCGGCCAGCCCCGAACTATGGGCTTCCTTCATGCGCCATTTAGAAGCTCCGCGGGTCGCCTTCAGCGACAGACGTCTCCAGGTGGTTCGCCACACTCAAAATATCGTGCCCCAAGGCCCAAAATACGCCACAAGGCATACGTTTAAACCTACAGACAGTAGGTGACTTCCGCGCGGCCACGAAACTGCTGCGCGAGAAAAACATAGGTTTCCACACCTATGCCCTCCCGGAGGAAAGGAAACTCCGGGTCGTTATTCGCGGTCTCCCATTCGAGACAGAACTAGAGGAAGTGATCAGATCCCTTAAGGATCAAGACCTCCCGATTTTAGATGCGCGCAGGATGACAGATCCGCGCACCAAAAAACCCATGCCCCTCATACTGGCCACCCTGGACCTGACTCCAGAAGGCAAGGCCATTTTCAATCTTAAAACCCTTTGCGGCCTCTCCGGCATATCTGTGGAGGCCCCCCTCAAACGCGGACTCGTTGGACAGTGTCATCGCTGTCAATTTTACGGCCACTCGGCCAGAAACTGTTTTGCCAGGCCCAGATGCGTCAAATGCATCGGGGACCATGGCACCCGGACTGTTCGCGCCCCTCCGGGTGACAGAGCCCCAGCGTGCTGCCTATGCGAGGCAGAGGGCCACCCAGCGAGTTATCGCGGGTGTCCCAAAGCGCCGCAGAGGCAACGCGGCGGACTACTCAAAATGGCAAAAAGCCAAACCTAAAAGCGACACCAACCCCAGCCATCCCCGTAGGGGCCGCGCCTGCTCCCAGGCCCGCCCCCACTCCAGCTGCAGCTCCAGCTCCAGCCCCCAAACCCGCTGCCCCTTGCAAGCCCCTAAGGCCCCTGCAAAGCCAGCCTGGGCAATGCCTCCTGCTATGGCGCGCAAACAAGTCGCGCCTATCACTAGGCCAAACCCTCCCCGTGCAGCCTGCCTCCTCAGCGCAGGCCACACCACAACCTCTGGGTATGCAAAACCCAATTACCTACTCGCTTAACTTCATCAGCTCGCTCGACTTTAACGCCCTGGAGGACCTCACCAACATGGGGATCCGCCTCCAGCAGGCCAAAACGCCCTTCGAAATGCTGCAGATCACTGCAGAACACATGGGCACCATACGCTCCTTCTGGGCTCTCCAGAATGGTCCCATGCCCAGTAGGGCAACCCCCTAGTTCTGTCTCCAATGGCTAACACACCATTAGGTAGAGTCAAACCCCGCTCTCTGACTGTCTCGTATTTCAACGCGGACGGACTCAGGTCTCAAAAGACGAAGTAGCGATCCATTTAAAGAAACACAACGTCGACGTTATGCTAGTGCAAGAAACCTTCTTAAAACCCTAGCCACAGCGATCCCAAGATCGCAAATTACAGAGTCATCCGTGGTGACAGGTTGTCCGCCCCAAAGGCGGCACCCTGATCTACTACAAAAGGTGCTTGCACTGCGTACCGCTCGAGGTTCCGCGATTAACAAACATAGAAGCCACCGCGTGTAGGGTGGCTATGACCGGTCATAGCCCGATAGTTATCGCCTCGGTTTATCTATCACCGACGAAAACAGTTCTAGAATCGGACATCAGGACCCTAACCAACCTAGGGCCGTCGGTCGTCTTAGCAGGCGACCTAAACAGTAAACATGCCTCCTGGCATTCAACAAGGGAGAATAAAAACGGCAGGGCGCTTCACGCCCTCATGGGCTCTCATAACTTCGATGTTATAGCCCCCGACTCCCCGACACGCTACGCTCTATACTTTACACGTCAAACACCTGACGTTTTAGATATTGCGCTAATTAAAAATATCACCCTAGCGGTCGACTCCATCGAACCGCTACACGAATTATCATCAGATCATAGGCCGGTGCTCCTCAAGCTGGGCCAATCGACAGGCGAGGTCCCTCAGACCAAAACTATAGTCAACTGGCGTGCTCTCGAAGGTAAACTCAGAGCCACGACCACACAGCAGCTAGATATTGCAATCAACGAGATCGACTCACCTGACAAGGCGTTTCGGGCGATCGACTCCTTAACTTCACACCTTAGCTCGGCCGTCGAAGACTCGAAAGGACGGTCCCGCGTCGACCGATCAATTCGGGGTCCTTCCTCGAGTCTCCGTCGACTGATAAGATCAAAAAATCGCGCGGCAAAGCTTCACGATAGATACCCGACGGATGTTAATCGCGTTAGACTGCGCCACCTCCAAAGGGAGGTCAAAGAGCGCATAAAATCATATAATAATCAAAAATGGGGCGACCTGCTAGCAGACCTCGAGCCTTCGAATACCGCTTACTGGCGTGTGGCGCAGGGTCTCAAAGCAGACACCATCTCGCAAATGCCCCCTCTAATTTTACCGGATAACGCTACTCTCGCATTCGACGACTCAGAGAAAGCCGAATATCTCGCGGACAGTCTAGAGAGCCAATGCTCCCCGTCGAACTCCCCCGCGGACCAAGACCACCTCCGAAAGGTGAACGCCGACGTGGCGCTTAGGGCGTCGTTACCACCAGCGGGCGAACCGTTAGAACCCGTGACCACCGACGAGGTCACGAACATTATAAAAAACCTCAAAAAGAGGTCAGCTCCGGTCCCGACGGGATTAACAATAAAATAATTAAAGCGCTTCCCGCTAATATCATCTGCCTCCTTGTGGCAATATTTAATACGCTCCTCTCCAGCTGCTCCTTCCCGGATGCCTGGAAGGAAGCGGACGTCATCGGGATACCCAAACCGCACAAACCGCGGAACCCCCCACCAGCTATCGCCCAATCAGTCTCCTGAACTCCGTGGGCAAGGTATACGAAAGGATTATTCTTAGGCGACTTAAAGAACACGTCCTAGCTAATAGATTACTTCCCGACGAACAGTTCGGGTTTAGGAATACGCACTCCTGCGTTCAACAGGCCTTCCGCTTAACGGAACACATTCTCGCAGGGCTAACCCTGAAAAACCCCATCGGTACTGGTGCACTATTCTTCGATGTCGCAAAGGCATTCGACAAAGTCTGGCATAACGGTTTAATTTATAAACTTCACTCCATCAACATACCAGACAGGCTCGTGCACATCATACGAGCCTTCTTGTCGAATCGCACTTTTCGATATCGAGTCGACGGCACGCGCTCCTCAAGCCGGCCGCTCCTAGCAGGTGTCCCTCAGGGCTCCGTTCTTTCCCCCCCTCTTATTCTCACTTTACACAAGTGATGTCCCGAAAGATCCGCAGGTCAGTCTTGCGCTTTTCGCAGACGATACCGCCCTATACTATTCAAACTTACACAAGGGCCGTATCACCATCCGACTCCAAGCCGCAGCCAACCGCCTCGCCGAGTGGTTTCGGTTATGGAGAATCGAAATTAACCCGGATAAAAGTGCAGCAGTCTTCTTCTGGAGAGGCTCATCTGATCCATTCTGCACTGCATCAGTACCTAACCGTAGAAAGCTAGGACGCATCACGATCTTCGACCGTCCCATTCCCTGGGTAGAAACGGTCAAATACCTAGGGGTCACCTTTGACCGTAAACTCAACTTCAGTCCGCATATTAAAAATGCAAGGAATAAGGCCGCGTTTGTCATGAGCCGGCTTCACCCGCTCATCTGCGCTAAAAGCAAAATGTCCTTAAGACATAAACTCCTTCTATATAAGACCTGCGTAAGGCCTATTATGACCTACGCCAGCGTCGTCTTCGCCCACGTAGCCGAAATCAAAATTAAACAACTCCAAACGGTTCAAAACCGTTTCACTAGAATCGCAACCGGAGCAGAGCCGTACCAACGCAACATCGATCTGCACAGTGACTTACACCTCGTCACCATACCGGAATACCTCAAATCTCTCGCAGCGCTTCTTCGAGAAAGCGCTTTCGCATTCTAACCCGCTAGTGGTAAACGCCGCAACCTACGATCCGGAACCGAATCCGGAAACTATGAACCGTAGGCCCCGTCACGTCCTTGACGACCCCCACTTCATGGGGGAACCTAATGCCAGTCCGTCCTCAACGGACCCCGGACCCACACACAGTGCATACACCTCGTCGCGTCGCCCTCGCCTCCGAGCGCGACGCAATCTTCGCGACACCGCGTACACTCGCTACACCCGCGTGTCAGGGCGGTTCTCACCGCCCACAGCTTCCGATTAATATGATTACAGGTGGCGTCCGTCAGAGGCTAGGTTCGCATACCGAAACCTCGGACGGTCATTAGTCATCACTATCCATTCTCCACTCGGGAGAATCCCAATATAGCTAGGGAACTGGCAACTTGGGTGGCATCATCAGATAGGTGTGAGATCAAAGAGTAGAGCGACACGCTCAGTTTATGAGCGCTTTGTGTAAGTAAGAGAACCACAGTAGGCAACACGGTATAAACCAGCTCACGGACCCCTCAGTTCCGTGAGCCCTGTGTCCGATGAAGCTGTAAGAGCCGCATAGGCTAACAGCATAAACATCAACAGAATATAGATGGGTAGTAAGGTTGCTGCGAGGAAGGATGTTTAAATGGTTTTAAACATTATCCTTTCCTGGCAACAACCTACCAAGAGCGTAGGAGAGGTATTGAAGCTTAATACAGAGGTTTTCTTATTATTTTATTTGATATTAGGAGGTGACACACGGGCACGCAGTTTATACCTACTATGTTGAATGACTCACGCCTGCACCATGACATCGACAAAGAATGTGATTGTAAATTCAATGTTTCCCCTTGACGATTTTGTTACAATGCCTTAATACCAGTAATAAAGTGTTCCACTACTATCAACCACCAAACAAAACACGTTTGATAAATAAAAGAAGTCCAGTTGGCAACGAAAAACTACCATTTTACGCTAATGTTCTATAGAAGTGTGATTCTTGTCGGATCTTGCCAACCTAATTGTAATATAACTACTTTACACCTGCCACGTCGCCCTATGACGTGCAATTTATATAAATATAATGAAAATCCGTGAATGCCAAATTATTTTTAAATCCAAAACAATGGTTTTCCATTACAGTGAAGCGTAGTCGTTGATAATTCTATGGTTACGTTGCAGTTCCATAATAGGTCCGGCTAGAGTCTGTTCGCCCTAAAACTATTCACTTTACAACCCACAAATTACCTTCACTCTACCGAACGGTACGTCAATGACAAATAATAAAATTTAAATGCAACCTTTGTGGTCATTGTTTCTTGGGGCCTAAATATCGTGTCTTCTCCGTAACAATGGTCCATCTTCACCTATCTCCAGGCCATTAAGAACTAGAAATATGTTTACTACTTCCGTATCTTTATACTATATGTAAAATAATATATAAATAAGTATAATATAAAGACAAGTACTTTTTTTGCGAAGCATGTTAATTTTGACATCACAGTAGAGGATATAACCGGCGTGAATAATTTACCGCGGCGTATCCCGCATTTGCATTTATATTTATATGCACATTGCAATAAATAGTACTAATATGTCATCATTTGTCACTTAAACATATTAGTTCGTACTTCATACTTACAGAAAATGATACTCAGCGGAGTGATTGACTGCAAGAGCTCTTAAATCGACGCACGTACCTGGGGGGTCTGACCTACCACCGCGTCCGTTTGTCTACGTCATTACAAGGTGGAACATTGTCGCTTTAGTAACATTTTAAACAGTGTTCTCAATTTTAGTAGTGGATGTTTGCGCGGTATCCACAAATATAGTTTCTGTTCGATGGAGCACAGATTCGAAATGTCAATATGTAACGTGTGGCACATGCTAGAAGTGCTAACAGTTCTGGACGTGCAACGTCAAATTACCAAACATAGATAAATTTGACAAATAATGTAACTTAGTTAGTTAGTTAATGTCTTTATTCATGAATAGAATTTATAAACAAAGGCTCATGCCCTAATTGTTTCCCACAGGCGGTATATAGACGCTACAAGCAATTCCACATTTCCGCTTTCCGCACGTAATAGTCACGTCAAAAAGCCGTACGGGCAATCCATGGAGAAATTTGTTGTAAATAAGAATTCTAAATATACAATGCCTGAATTGTAATCCTTAGGTCGATGAATAACTAAATGCTAAGAAATGTTGTGATCTCAATTCTATGAATTATTCGATGATAAATATTTACCCATAGTAAACTGTTCCCAAAGATCGGGAAAACTAATTTACTTATAAATTTTAAACTTACGAGTAATATATAATAGGTTAAATTTCTCAATGCATTTTGTATAAGAGCATCTATAATCATAGGCATATATATGGTTTTATTCAAAAGTAAAGTTGGGGCAAGTTCCAAAGTGACCCATTTTTAGATCGTTCTCTATAAAACAGTGTTCATGTTATTAGGATGCAGGATGTAACGAGGTAATATGGAACTAAGTATATTTTGCAGACTTTTCGATGACGTCACGGGAGTGATTGCTGTAGTGCAATACAGTTTCCAGGACATGGGTCATTCAGAAACACGCCTAAATCCCGGAACTGAGGACTCGTACTTTTATCAAAATATTGTATGAATTTCGGGCCTGTTATATATAACCTGAACACTAAGCTAAGCAGTCGTTAACTTACACTTAGATATAATATATGTTGTGATATTCTTCTTATTTTAACAGTATAAGTAAATAAATTATGATTTGAGGTAACAGTAATTCTAAGTTTTATTATAAATTATACTTTATCCGAAGGAGGAGCTTATTTTTTTCCCTATCTCCACTTGGTTGGTCAATAAAATGAATAAATTAAATAGTATACACAAACAATAAAACATAGAAAATATAATATAAAATATATATAAAGATATGTATATTATTATTATTACTTATCATATGTTTACATTATATATCATTGCAAAAGTTCCTTTAAAATTTTATTTTCTCACGTGTACACATAATGTAACTCTAAGAAAATTATTAGTAAAAACCATAAAACGATCTATTCTTCATCAGTCAAAGGTTTGTGCGCCATGAGAACGTAGTGAAATCGAACATAGAACACAATGCAATGAATTTTTGCAATATCTCGCATGCTTTCACTCGCCTCTTGTTATAATTTGTCTTATGCTCGTTCAGCTCTACTTTCA
Source organism: Teinopalpus imperialis (assembly GCA_029286865.1). Taxonomy (NCBI): domain Eukaryota; kingdom Metazoa; phylum Arthropoda; class Insecta; order Lepidoptera; family Papilionidae; genus Teinopalpus; species Teinopalpus imperialis. The sequence continues at coordinate 4,736,054 of JAGSMU010000034.1, forward strand.
TTCAGATGTCAAATGGACTTGATTTGAAGATCGCTTTATTTATTATCTAATGCTTTGTTAGAAAAAATATCTTGTCTCACGTCTATTATTATTTAATAAAGCTGCTGTACAGGTTTTTTATTAAATGTGTGTTAGTTAGTTATTGTTTAAGTGTAGCAATTTTTTTGTATTCCATATAAATAGACATATAACGCACGATATATAGTATTACTATTATGGTATTTACGATGTTTCTTCATTTGTTATTAATTACTAAGTTTTGGATAATTTTACCATCGACATTTTTTTTAAGTTTACTCTTAATTCTTCCTGACTGAAAAAAATGTTTTATACGAGCCTTTTTTAGTTTTCTACACTTCTATAAAATAAACCAATTGTAATATTTTAGTTATATTTCTTTTATCGTATTCTTTAATCATAGACTTATAACGCACGACATATAGTATTACTATAATGGTATTTACGATGTTTCTTCACTTGTTATTAATTACTAAGTTTTGGATAATTTTACCATCGACATTTTTTTTAAGTTTACTCTTAATTCTTCCTGACTGAAAAAAATGCTTCATACGAGCCTTTTTTAGTTTTCTACACTTCTGTAAAATAAACCAATTGTAATATTTTAGTTATATTTCTTTTATCGTATTCTTTAATCATAGACTTATAACGCACGACATTTAGTATTACTATTATGGTATTTACGATGTTTCTTCACTTGTTATTAATTACTAAGTTTTGGATAATTATATCATCGTCATTTTTTTGAAATTTCTTTTTTTAGTTTTCTACACATAATATACATATATACAATACAATACATATATAAAATAAATCAATTGTAATATTTTAGTTATATTCCTTTCATCGTGTTGTGAATAAAACGTACAACCTCTGTTTAACATGGTACAAAAAACCACAAGGGACAACTTTTTACATGCGTCAACTTATAGTATATAATGAAACAGAAAAACCGTTCTCACCTTATTTCTATGTAAATATTAAACTTTACACTATGAAGTACATAATTCGCGTAAACCACACGAAAGCTAGAGATTTTACTGGGGTATGCGAAACCGCGGTTAGAAAAATTGGTGTAAACTGTGAACATCGACTTGGTACGACCTAGAAACGTTGCTTGGCAACTATATAAATAGTACCGTGAGACGTCATGATTGTTTGGTCGTGTTGGCGTAAGGAGCCATGTTAATCACAATTTTTTTTCCCTTGGAATCCAGCTTACTTGAGATCTTCTTCCAAAGAATCAAATCAAATATATCAATATAATCCAATACTAAATTAAGCAGTCGAATACATAACTGTCCTTCATAAAAACAACAAGATGATAGTGACACATTTGTTTATATATAAATTTTACAAGAAATTTTAAGAATAATCCCAATAAATGCAATACATAATAACCTTGTAATGTTAAAAAAAACCGAAATGGACTTAAATTTCTTTTAATATACGTGTAGGGGTGACAAACTAGCACATAGTTCTTTCATCCTAGATAAATAATCAGATAAGTTTTTACCTCTGAAGAACAGGAATGAATGGCCTTGTCCTTCATCCGTAAAAAAATTATAGACTAGAATATAGAATGCGTTTTATTAGCGATAAACTACTATTCTGATCCGGAAAGTGTCGAGAAGAACTATTTTACCAAAAGTTTATTCATAACTACGTAGTGATTCTTGTCTTCTCATGTTGTCTCATGAATCAATGAAAAAAAAATGACATTGAAAGTCCGCCAATTCGCATAGCGGATAACCCGCCTAGGTGTAAGTTCTATGAAGGAATTTTTTTTTTTATATAACTTTCTTCTTTGTGTTATGTAGGTTATTCGCTATGCTGTTCGGAAGGAGTGTGGGAGGCGCGGGCGCGGGCGCGGGCGTGGGCGGGGGCTAGCATGGCGGCGCTGCTGCTGTTAGCCAGCTGGCTCGCCTGCGCGACCGCCGCCACCCTCGGTGACCTAGCGCGTCGCGACAACGGCGACGTTTTCACACTTCTCGGTATATTTTAATTAAAGAATCTTTATTTATTTATTTTAAACTTCATGCACAAAGTAAATTACATAGGCGGACTTAATTCTAAACGCATTTTCTACCAGTGTTATGTCTTTAGTATGGTGAGTACGGATCCGGTGACCCAATGACAAGAAAGAGGATATCCATCTCAGACCTCGTGGTTATAACTCATTGGCATCATGAATCTTTGTTGATGTATCTGATGATGATGATCTCAATTACAAGTCGCTGTTATCGCCCTGTGTTTGTTTGTCATACCTAATATTATAAAAAAAAAGCATAAAAATATTAAAACGACGTAATCCTACCAACAACTTCATTACACCAATGTTAAAAGTAAACATATACTATAAGATACACACAAAATTTAATACTTTATGAGGACCGACAAGCTATGACAGTTCAACTTATGACAACCGTCCTAGAAAGGATTATACTTTTATTTATTTATTTGAACTAATTAGCAAAAATGAAGAGGTACATATAATTAGCAATTTTTCCCAATCAACAATTAAGATATTCATAGATAGACATAATTTGAGAACTGCTGTAATACACCGAAATGGATTATAATTGCTGAAATATAATAAGATTTTACGTTTCTCTTTTTAAGTCCGACATTAAACTATATATCATTTTTATTGATAAAGGTGGCGAGTGCGGCGCTGCTCAATGCGCCGAGCACGGTGCAGGTGCTGCGTCGCGAACAGCCGACGCAGGCCAATGCGCATGCGCATGCCCACAACGTGCACCTCTCTTCAGGGAAGACCGTGAACTATGCGTCGATGATTTACCAGGTAAACTGCATATTGATTAAAGCTTTTTTTTTTTTTTAATAAACGCTAACATAGTGTACAATACCTTAGATGAATTATGTGAAGGATATATTAATGCTACTAGAATTATAGACGAAGATATAACATTCAAATTTGGAATTATAATTTAAAAAGGAAATTGGAAAACATAAGTTAAGATGCGTACACTATATACACCCGCGTGTCAGGGCGGTTCTCACCGCCCACAACTTCCGACTAACCAGACAACAGGTGGCGTCCGTCAGAGGCTAGGTCCGCATACCAAAACCTCGGACGGTCAGTAGTCATCACCATCCATTCTCTACTCGGGAGAATCTTTCGACAGCTAGGGAACTGGCAACTTGGGTGGCACCTTCAGATAGGTACGAGATTATAGCAGACCGACACGAAAGAAGAGAACCACAAATAGGGACATCAATTAACCAGCTCACGGACCCCTCAGTTTAGTGAGCCCTGCGTCCGATGAAGCTGTAAGAGCCGCATAGGCTAACAGCATCAACATCAACAGAATCTAGACTAAGCTAAGATTCATTAAAGTTTGCAAATATTATACGTAATAGTGATATTAAGAAAAAAATTAACAACAATTTGTTAAGTGTTGGGTTAGTCACTTAGAATAATTAAAATTTTGTAAGACACATACATTACAATGTTAGAAATTTGCTTGTTAGAAGCTTGCCAATGCTATCCGAGAACAAATCTACATCTGCATCTCGAGAGATTGTTACATTTTCTAGTTATTATATTAAGAAGTGCGTGCTGTATAATGTATGATTCCACAAATGATCCCCGTAGTCTAATCATGCTCGATACGGAATTATAATAATAATGCGTTGTCAAACCTTGAAGACTAGATAAGAAATGCCTAACAATATGTTCTTTACTTATTGACACTCACCAGACAAAACATGGAATAGATAATAGATAGCTACAGCTACTTTTGGCATGGCTCGACATAAAATTAACGCAAACAAGGAAGAGCTACCACTGCAAGATGACTCTATCCACTGGGCTACGTGCTCGTATAAAAAAATATACGAATATATAAATATAAATAAATAACGGATATACAAGTTATAAATTTGAGAGAACGCAGTAAGAGAATGTCCCCAACGTTTAGAGTTTACAACTGTAGTTCGGGGTTTTTTAAATATTTGTATTACCAAGATTTTTTAAGCGCTGAAAATGATCTTGAGTGCAGCAATGATACCTATATAGTAGGCTATTTTATTTCCAATGCACAAAAAGTAATTGGATATCATAAATGATATTCTCCGGATTGAATTCAATCACGACATCTTATGATGGTTAAAGTTTGTGCAATTACTGTAGCACTCTACGTCATTTTCCCTAATCCAATGCATATACCTATAAAATCGAATGAAAGTCAGAGATGAAAACTAACCTAACATATAACTGCTAGTTACTCTAAGCAGTGTAGTCTCTATATTTTAGATACAGTGATGAAAATAAAAAGAAAGACGAAGTGTTTGTATTAAAAAAAATAATAATGGTATAACTTGTTTTGATAATTTTACTTTCTACGAATACAAACGTGGATATTATTATCGATATGATTATAAATACAAAGACCAACTGCAGTGTTATGCCCATCCATCAGTCTTTGACTTGTGTTATCCTTCAGACGATCAAGCGATGCAACATAACTCATACTTAAGTACTCAAAGCTGTCCTATAATACTAAATTAATATTTCGCTACGTCTGTATTACAGTAATTTTAATACCCAAATCGAAGCATTACGTTCGTCTTAACTTTACCGAAAAAATCGTTGTGAGAATCAGATGCTTAAAATGATTATCTTTTTGGTATCCTAACAAATTAACTACAGTACTTTTATGTCAAACGATGTGTTATCACCGCCATCACAAAAGCTTTTGCATAAGCGCAGGCAACTTTAGCAAAGTTTACAATGTACCAAAATTTCAAAATAAATTTATCTTACAAATGATACGGTATTAGTCTTAATTCCTTTACAAATGACATCCAATAAAATCAACGAAATGACGGTTCGCGAAGGAGAAACGGTGGCATTAAATTTGTCAAATATTTGTATTACTTATTACATTCGTAATTTTGTTCCTCACAGAATGCTCTTTGGCGACTTTCGGTACGGGCATTAGCGTGCAACGTATACCATTCGTGTATTTGCCTTTAAAGGGGCAAATTATTCATCCGTCCAGAGAAATAACATTTCAAAGTAAGTATTAAGAAAGCTCCTCATAAATATTTCCGACCAGTATAATTTTTTATATATTTTTATTTTTTTACTATAATAATCTAACTTCTTATATTTATTTTAGTCCTGTCGTCATGCCAGTTTTCAGATCTACTCACTTATTGATCTATATTGTGTTTACCAAAAAAACTGCCATTTAACATTGAAACTAAATTCCAAACTAGACTACTAGACCGTAAAATCAAATAATTTACGATGCAAGATTGTAGTAAATAAGGACTCCTTTATAGAGTCTGACACAGTTTTCAAATGATTTGAATTAATTTAGGTACTTACTATTATTAATAAAGCTTCTTCGTAGCGTGAAGCTACATAAAAACTGATCTGCCTGACCACAAAGTAACGTAAATAACGCTTTAATGTAAGTAACTTTTTATAAAATAGGTTACAGCGCTGTATTGCATGTTGACAGGGGTGAAAGATGAAAATTAATTTAGCTGGTCATCACGGAACTAATTTTAATTAGCAGTTTCATTCATATTTGTCTTGGTCTTTTTTCGAAAGTCTTTATAAAAGATAAGAGCATGCGCACATCACTAAGTTTTTTTTATAAAAGAATGCAACCAATGCTTCAACCATTTTCATTAATCACTTGGACTAATGTTAAATCATTGTGCTACGATGGTTCATGGCGATACTCGAATGGCGGATTCGGACATAAAGCTTTAAACTTATCCATACCCGAGGCACATTAGTCTGTCGGTTCTCAACCACCGTGTCACGAGACATTGATGTGTAGAAAGTGTATCGCGAGTTTACAAATAAGATATTTTTATCTAAGGTGACACGGGGAAATTTTGGTTTTAAGTGTGTAAAGGTGTCGCGAATTTAATATTTAAGAGTATGTAAGTGCAACACTGAGTAAAAATGGTTGAGAGGCTTAAACAGCCGTTTAAACTGTGATCACCATAAGTGAAGTGAAAAATAACATGTTATCTTTACTTACAAAACATCTAATTAATTTTCATTTATTTCTATCAGATGTCAAAACACCAATATGCGCAGTGTCAGGAGCCCAATTTCTCACTCACAAGGGGTTTTTAGATTTACGTAACACGCTTGACGCTGACGTGCCGTTTAGCCTTTTTCGAGATGAAGGCCGCACCTTCCTACAGGTAAGTTATATGATATTTTTTATTAATCCATTACAACTTTATAACAATATCTCGTTAATTAAATCTAATTTAATTGATAAGCCGGGAGATGACATAACCTTTTTTTTGTTGTAAAGTTACGCCACAGTGAAGAACCTGTAGCCCAAATAAGGTCTACCATAGCAGGACAACATTTTCCGGAATATCAGCGTAAAATATTGATTATATATATATATCTCGAGTGTGGTAAAAAAGAAACCAAAGACCTTAAAACTGATGGCTAGTCATTCCATATTAATCTCTAGAGGAAGCCTCGAGTGTTTTTGTGACTATTTCCAATACCAATGGTTACCCTTCGACTTAAATAGAGACGAAATCTCTTTTTACTAATGATCCTTGTCGATTTCGTGATCATGGTGATAGCTTTTGGTTATCACAAGTTTTCATTTAGAGCACCAGTTGTGCATGTAGCACAGGATGTACGAGTATTATAGTGCCAACAACATCCACACAATCATTCATCTGACTTGTTGACCCTTCACTGATGTATTGCTTGTGCAATAGAATTGAAAGAAGGTTCGGACGCAATATCACGGATAAAGTAAATACATACGTTCATCTAAACAGCAATTTCTCATGGACAAATATTGTAAATCACATAATCTCTGCTAAAAATCGAACTCAGGACTCAAACACTACTCCACGCAACGGATTGTACGGACGTTGCAAATATTGTTCAGAAGTAGACAAACCCGTTTCAATGAATTAGAGCCATAAATTAATAGAAATACAGATTATTTAGATTAGGAAATACTCTAATATATGCTAGCTTAGAGTTCCTATAGTAAAGCAGCATTGACTTCAATAAAAAAGCGATGGCGGTCTGTTACAATTAAATGTTATATTCAAATAAGTTTTTATTAATGAAATTACTCTGTCAACAGTTGGGTTCAGCTCTATAGTTATATAATAGGTACAACTCTATTCTTAAATCTTCATATAAATTTATAGTAACTACAAATATTATTGTTGTAATTATTAAAATTTTACATTCTGTGTCGCTTTATGTGAAATTTCAAATGCTTAATTAACATTTACTTAATTGTTACTAGTATTTAGCGAATTAAAAGCTAGCAAAATAATTTAACTGATATTATTCTGATAATATAACTCAACCATCCTTATGACATTAATGCTTTTTTTTTGTGTATGAGTATTGATTTTGGTCCAGAGACCTCTACAGCTTTATCTAATTAGACTTGCGAGCGAGAGGCCCGCTGACTAAGAAACAATAATGCTAATAACCAACACAAAAGGTGTAGTTATGTGATGATAGATTTCTTTACATCATTCCCGCGGATTTTATATGTATACTTTTTATATAGAAGTCTGTCAAGATCTTGTAAAATAGGAAGCCAAAATTAGTGCGAACTTCTCTGAGTAACGGGCATTACAGTTAATTACTAATTTATTCTTTAGTGGAGTGGGGAGGATGATGTGCGCACACGAATGGCAGGGCGGGTAATGGTGGTGCGTCTGTTATGCCGGGATGTCGCTGCCGCTCCTTCATCTCCTCTAGACCTGCGTGGAGTCTTTACACCATGCGTCGCTTTCAGGGTGCAGGGCACCCCGCCTCGACCACGAGTAGTATGCAATCACATTATCATTTTTTACTCCCATTTCAAAAATGTCATCGTTCCAAAATAAAACTAATACATTTTTCGTATTGTATTTTTACATTCCTAGAAGTTATACTTTATGCAGTATGCATCAAATTAACATTACCTGTAAATATTTTTATCTTCAATAAAAAAATAATGGAGAAAAAACATTTCAGATATAACTGAGGTTCAATTTGCACCAAACGCGCAAGCTGCAGCTTCCACTACTTCCGGTTTAACCGTTACGGAATACGTAGTGATTGGCATCAGCTCTCTTCTGCTTGGTCTTATATACATTGCATCGGTTTTCTTATATTTGCATATCCGCAAACGTCGAAAAGCAGCTTCTGATAAAAGCAACGTAAGAAAAATTAAAGGATTAAAAAGCAAAGATGGGAAAATCATAACCGAACGTGATATAGTACGCATCAACAACGAGCGGACCCAAACGTTATCTAATGTTCTTGGTCAAGACAATGGAATTATTAAGAAAAACCCTTTGTTAAGTCGACAATACCATGATAACAAAGGTTTTCCAAGTGACTCTGGAAGTAATGTATCAGATTCAGAAGACTTCGCTGCCAGCAGCTCGCGAAGTGAAGACAATGTGTGCAAAGTATGTATACTATATGACCGACTTAAGTAAAAATGACGGAAGAATATATACTGATGTAGTGTGCTTTTATTTCAGAAACAAACTACGTCAGCTGACGTGCATCTTAATAGCCGTGAACTTCGCCATCAAAGTAATTCGGACATAACACATCGTGATGAATCAGGAATCGAGAGACTACCCGACGAGCATGTGTCTATAGTAGAGACAATCGATGATCGAGAAATAACTCGCCCGGTTGGAACTACTAGACGGAAACTTTATTTCAATCCAGCGTATTTCGAACCGAATTTAATGGCTGTAAGTGATAAGTTCTTCAAGATCCGTTCTGCTTATTTTTAATTTGACTTGGCACTCAGCATATGAAATAATAACACACAGCTTTATTACGGTTGGTGAGTGTAGGGATCTGGGAACCAAATTATAGGTAACGTGGCATTGACGTTACCTGTGGCATTCCACCTGTACTTCAGTCAGTCATCTTGAATCTTTGTTGAGGATGAATAGAATTTATGGGATGCAGTCATAATTTATCATCAGGTGAACTGAGTGGTCGTGTATCAAAAAAATATTTTTTTATTTCAGGAACCACCTCCTGCAGCGCTAGAATTTTTAACAAAAATAAGGGAAGTGATATCAATTGCAAAACACAAGATGGCTTCTAAACGTTTCCACCCCGTATTGAACGAAATACCTGAAGAAGAAACTTATCCATCTAATGGAAACAGCTTAGACCTCTATGGACTGGGAAGCCAGCGCAGTGGAAGTGTACTAAGCCTTAAAAGAGAGAACAGTAGAAAGAAAATAAATTGTATGGGCTGCCCCGGCTGTAAAACTGATGATAATTTAAAAAATCACATGCAAACTGACTTGAAATGTTCGAGTTGCCTTAATAGCAAAGGCGACAAACAAAATAGCATTCGTAAATGGCTAGAAAATATTCCTAATACAAAGCAGCAAATTATATATAGCGACATTTTACCTAATAGTAGTCAAAATAATTTATCAGATTCCCTTTTATCTTTACCCATGAAGGCGAGCCAATGTCCATTAAAAAAGCAAAATAGCTTTTCTTTTGCAAATTCAATGTATTCGCGTGATAATTTCCCCAACGTTCCAAAAAGATCATCAACTCGATCTGTGCGATCAGAACCATCATTGAGGAATTACAATATACCATTGCCTGACTTTGAGAATATAGAATGTCATCATAGTTTCAATCACTGTCAGACGGTATCAGAAATTGATGACGACATTGCTTTTAATGACTGTCGTTCCAGCAGTTCAAGAAGCTATAAAGCACAGCAGCGTAGAAATAATATCTTCAATAATAAAAACTCACTTCCTGATATGGTAAACGAAGCTATCGCCTTGGAGCATTGTTCGAAATCTGATAATCTAAGCAGCTCAGATGAAGAAAAATTCATAAACAGATCTCTTAACATCGACGAACAGAACACGCATATGATAAATAAATCTGAAAGTCCAAACGGAAACGACTACGAAACAGATAGTTTAGAAAGAACATCAAACAAAAAGAGAACTTTAACACCAATTGACTATCTAGAAATTCCGTCTTCGCAAGCGAGCCCCAGCTTAAGTAACGCTTTACCCTTGGAAGAGGAACTCACAATGAGAAATGCTGTATACAAAACTCATTCAAGCAGTAATAGCAATACCCCTTCGCCGCAAAGAGATATCGGTGTAGATCAAAACCATTATGAAACGATAGACAAAGTACATACAGAAGTAACTACATCGACTCCTAATGAAATAACAAGAAGTACCAAAGGGAAAAGCGATTACAGTTTAGTAAGCGAAGTATACGTTAACAATAATTACAACTTTGGTAGTACGCCGACTTCGCCTAGTGGATCAGAATGTTCCATGGGTAGTAGAAAATTAAGTCAAAAGAACAAAGATTGTGAAGAAAAGCCAGGTTGTTTAACAATTGAAGTAAAAGATCCACCGGAGAACTACATTAAAATTCACGAGTCAGATGGTTTTGAACCTGACACCCTAGATCGCAAACATCCCAAACACAAAGAAATTACTGATAATGTGCAGTTTAGGCGAAAGGATTTATTAAAACCGTTAACGATAGTGAAAAAAAACCTAGTCAGCGTATACAACTCAGGAGCAGTGGGACATTTAAAAATACCAGCAATAAAGTAGAATATACAGCAAAATTTAACAGTCTAAGAAATGATACGGAGCAAAATAATCGACCTAAATTGTCCCCAAGTACATTTAGCGAAGTAAAAACCATTGAAGACGCAGATGAAACTTGGGATGATAGGGAATGGAACGTAGAAGATGGTAGAATATTAACATTAGATTACAGACATTCAAAGAGACAACGTCAATGTACACCGCCTACAATAAAACAAATCAAGAATTTAGCTAGGCCTGATATTTTACCTCCATTACCACCTTCAGACGGAGGTCCAATATACGAAAAACCAATTGTTCCACCCAGACGAGTAGAAAATGATAATACTTTTGTAGCAGAAACTCACTCAAAAAACTTGAAAAGCAGAAGCCTTAGTCCGAGACAAATTTCATCATTGGTAGAACCCGATACGTGTAGTATCCATGATTCACAATATGGACCCTCCTGCAGTCCAGCTAGAGCTTCTGGTCAATCGCAGACATCAGAATACGCTGATACTAGTTCCGTTAACGCAGTTCAAAGTACAACAACGAATGCGAGTATTTCTTGTAGGAATTCTAAACGACTAATTGGCAAAAATTGTTGCACTGGTGGTATAGATACTAATACTTTTGTAAGAGGAAGGGAAGATGGACAGAGTAGAACAAAATATAGACGAAAGAAAGGCACTAACATAGAAGATTCGGGTTATTTAAGCAGTGACTCGACAGGCTCTAGACAAATTAAAAAAAAAATTGTTTTAGCTAAAATAGTGAACTGCAGCGACACAGACGATACAGAGAACGAAGCAAGAAGTGAATCTGGTGCTGAAAGTACTGAGACACATTCTGTGTATTTTGGTAGTTTTAGAAAATTGCCTTCAAGTGATGAGAACTCGAATGATAGTAAGAGTTTCAGAAGCAGTTTACGTAATGTTAAGCGTTAGTGACAATATAGTTAAAAAATATTTATTGAAAAATATTATTACGTGGAATAAACAAAATTTATAAACGTGTGCAATAGTTTGTGCAATAGTGTATATAATGTATTTATATAATTAGATAATATAAAACAACAGTAGTTATAAGTAATTAAAAAGTAAAAGAGATTATACCTCTTAATATTTAATAAATATTATAGTTTTAATTACTTTCTATTTAAAATAGAAATAAAGGGCCGGAAGTGCAATGCAATAGTAGAATAATAAAATATCAAGGGTTATAATTAGAAGCTAATATTCCTTCAGTGTTTAGTTAACGTTATTAATTATTATAAGAATAATTTATTTAGAATTTATTAATGTGCATTTAATTATAACTATATATATTTTCATAAGTTAATTTATTAATTAAACGTAAAGAATTGTTAAAGGATAATATTTGCTTAAATATAAAATTGTAAATACAATACAGAGTCAGGCGGCCAATTGTAGCTCCCTAGTACCTGACAAATGCCCCATGCTCCGGATAGGACTTTCTTTTGACAAGTCCTCTCTGTGCAATCTATTAAAGAGCACAATAACTGTGATGAAGTATGTTGAAAACAAATAATCTACTTTTATTATTATACTTGTTTAAGGCGTAATATATAAGCATACTTTGTTTTATGTTACCTATCTCTCTCACAACTATAAAGCAAGCCTATTCCGGTGTCTGTATATTTAACCCCCGAAAGTATAAGACATGGTTTAAATAGTGCTTTTCTAACGCCTTGCCATGCAATCCCGAGAATAGAAGTGCTTAGTTATACTGCCCCTAGCGGTCACTCAAACAAATAGGTGCCAAATCGTTCGTTATTTATATTAGCATGTCTTAACAGTCTAAGAAAGAATAGGTAAATTCCGCTACGCTTCTTCGCTTCTCGTTCTTACTAATCTTAAAAGTTCAGGTTATATATATATATATATATATATATATATATATATATATATATATATATATATATATATATATATATATATATATATACATATATATACACGATATCATAAAAATCATTGAAATATATTTTAAATCGAAATGATAATTTATCCAAATTAATTATTACTTATTTTTGAGTTTCCACTCATTACTTCTACTTTGTGTTTTTATTTTTACTATTATGCTTATTTTCATAGTTTGAAATGTGCCTTTTGTTATTTAATATTATTATTTTACGATTATTTGTAGTCAACTGTAACGGGTTATAATTCGGTTGTGGGTTACTTATTAGATCAAATCATATACCGTTGTCCTGTAAATAATAATTTGCAGCTACTGTGTGGCCATCCTAGGGTCAATGACATAGACATTTTTAGGAAGCTGGTCATTTAGATTTTCATAAGCTTTTCTACAACACGAATGCTAAACCATAGTCATAACATTTTTCATTCAGAAAATACTTTGGCTGCTCATAAAAAGGCAACAAGTTTCCGGTAGCTTAACTATTCGAAGACACAAAAAAACAAACTTTCAAAGATGTACTTCATTAGTTGCTATAGCAACCAAAAGTTAGTTAGCAATGAATTAAGGCCTTTGCATCAATGAGTCGACTTGACCTGAGAAGCCCTCGCAAAATATCAGCGTCATATAGCAGTATAATGCACAAGCAAATAATACAAATAGCGCTGCTGTGTGCCATTGTGAATGCAGGAGGAATTCGGGGTCAGAAATCTAATTTAATAATTATTGACATCAAATAATTTATATAGAAATTTGAGTGTGAAAACAATTTCTGATTTTATATACGGTGAAATATTGAATTAGTTTATTATGTTATGTTTATATGTCTACATATTCACTTTTACACGATTTAGATGTTTTATTTCACTTTGAATTACAATTTTTTTCTTGTTACCATTCCAAATAAGCTCGAGGCTTGTGCTTGGATATGGTTAACTACAATAGTTGGAAGGCAAGATTCGAACGCACCACCAAAAAATCGGCGGTCAGAGCCCCTAACCATTACACCATTGCCGCTTGTTATGTTATGCGAGTGCGTGCTTACATTCAGTTGATACAAATTAACAGTTATATCTAAATGCGTTTTTTAATAAATTATGAAGAGAATCAGGGAGAAGAGGCTATATGTATTAAGGCCGAATTACAAATAGTTGTGCAGTCTCGTCGTAGGTTAATTGCTGAAGGTAATATTAGACTGTTCTTTTACATTTTATATAAGGTAGGGAATATACATTACAGACCTTATTAATGGTATTATAAAGGTGGCAACTGAGACTCGGAGAGCTACGGCTTGCCAAAGCAGTTTTGGTAGTAACAGAAGGCAAATAAGATGTTTATCACGTTTCCTGTGACGTTGGATCATAAGCAAGTGTTAAATGTACACGTAAGGTGATGTTTAACGCACATAGCTGCCGGACAGTGAGTACCGAAATGTCTTTGTATAGCTGGGCAGTTGGATGCCGATATGGTTTGTGAAGCATGACCTTGAGAACAGCTCTATGTGCTCTTTCAAAGCGAAGCAAATATGTTTTATATGTACCCCATGCAGTTATGCAATAGGTAAGAAGTGGCTATGCTAAGGTAAAATAATGAGTTTTTAACAACCTGCAGCTATACTTCTTAATTTTTTCATAGGAAACATAACCTTACGAACACGCGATACTGTCACATGAATATGTTTCTGTTCTCAATATATCGATGTACACGCCTAGATATTTGACACTAGAGCTTCTGTGTATGGAAGGACAGTTGAAAGAGGTATCTGTAATGTGGCAGCTATGAGCTTTGACATCAGTTAAGATAGTCTGTGTAGCAGAGTTGGCTGAGAAAGCAATGTAGTGGGTTTTAGTGACATTCAATGTGAGCAAGTTTAATGATAGCCAATCCATCACTATACTAATTGTAAGTTCAGCTGCTTGGTGAGCAGAATCACATGAGTCTCCGTTTATGATAAGCGTAGTATCATCTGCATAGACTAGGATAGCTGTTTGGAATTGACAGCTGGCACAATCTATTTATGTGTATTAAAAATAGGGTAGGACTGAGTACGCTACCCTGCGGTACGCCAAAGGTTAGATTCACATCGTCACTGATATAATTTTCAACCCTGACACGTTGGCAGCGATTTGTGAGATAATAATGGAAAAGTTTTATCGCTACGTCTCTTATACCTATGTCCTCTAGTACTCGTAGGAGGATGGGGATGGAGACCGTGTCAAATGCTTTGGCTAGATCAAGGAAGCTTTGGATATAGAATCAAGATTCTTAGCAGTTCGGTTTGTTAATTCAAGAACAGCATCTTCGGTTGAGACGCCTCTCCTGAAACCGAATTGATTTGGGGCAATTATCTTGTTACGTTCGAGATAGCTAAGCAATCTTTTGTTTAATTTTTTCCATAACTTTTGATAAAGTAGTAAGCACCGATATAGGCCTAGTTTTCGACACGATCTCCATCACCTCCCTTAAAAATAGGAGTGACAATTGCCTTCTTAAAAGTATCAGGGAAAATACCATTTGATAAACATAAATTACAGATATGAGCAATCACTGGCACAAGGACATGTTTGGCAGATTTAATAACACAAGTTGATATCCCGTTGTGTCCAATTGATGTTATTTTTTAAAGATGTAATTATGCTATATCTGTATTTGTCTGTAACTAGGTATTCCATCACAATCCTCGGACAACGCATGTGCTTCCTAAAACTCTATTTCGAATGGTGTAGATGTCAATAACCGTAGTTTTAAAATATAAGATTTGAAATAACAACAATACTGCCAATAATTAAAAAATACGTCACTTTATATTGTGCCAAAAGCCAGTTTTTTGATCGGTCGTAGGATGCCCATACCACAGCTGTCATTAAATATTTACGGGACATCTGTGTACAATAAGATTAATAAATATATATATTATATAAATATTGTAAACATTTGTATATAGATTATATAGCTGACTCTATGGTGCTAAGAATACTAAGATAACTTATTTGTTATTTAAAGTATACAAACAATTGCAAAAAATACTTCATAATTTTAATGTTCATAGTTTATTAGTGTGTTAATTAATATTAAGGTAATATGCTCAATTGACAATGCTCAAGTGCTATTTTTTAAGATAGCAAAGTTAATTTAGGTTAGGGAGTGTGGGCACTTTTTACTACAGTTAATATTTCATTGTTGTTACATATTGATGTATTTTGTGATTGAAAACTGTTTCCTCATTAATGTACAAATGATTTATACAGATTCCGAAAACGAAAAAAATCTGCTAGAAATTTTTCGGTTTCGGAGTCTTGCCGGAAATTACCTTTTTGCGGTTTTAATACAAAAAATAAATTTTTAAAATGTTATTATATTTATTTAATTCATACATCATATTTAAGCCTGATAATTCACTTGCTTATTATTTTCATGTCAATTAGGACAGGATCTTTTATCGTGGAAGTTGGAAGTAACATACGCTCAATATGAAAGCGCATTTAATAGTATGGCAGTTTATAACCGCTTCTTTGTATGACCACATTTCTAAAGTCTTAAATAGCTGACTATCAAATAGAGGCAAGATTCTTTTCGTTCTTTAATGTGTTAACTTAAAATTGTGTTCATTTTCTTTTCGACGCAGTCATGCGTTAAATAAAAAAAATTAAGTTTCACTCCACTCCAGCTCCTCCAACTTAGTTATTGTACGGGCTCTACTAATCTGGTATCCGATGACAATAGAAAAGCACAGGACAAATGCTTATCCAAGAATCTAGTAAAAAGCAGTTTTAATTCTACTAGCTCTTAACAGAACCTTATATTTTACTATTAATTGTTCCATCGGGCATTTTATGTACGTCCGCGTAGACTAAAAGATGCTTGGTATGTCAAAGCAACGCTTTTATTTCAGAACTTTTAAAGGGAATCAATTCCGTCGTACATGATTTTTGCGTAATTTAACAGAGTACGCAACGGAAACTCTCAAAAGGAAGATTTTTTCCCGTTTTTACATTTGTCATTGATGCTCCGCTTGGTCGTAGCTTGATGTTCTAGTCTATAGTCTTGCTTTATGAATGGACTATCCAACACAAAAATAATTTTTCAATTCGGTCCAGTAGTTCCTGAGTTAAGCGCGTTTAAGCAAACTCTTCAGTTTTATATTAGTATAGAATTATACATAAATAAATGTTTATTTGTTTCAATGTCAAAAATCTCTGAATCATTGTATACATGCGATTTAAGTTAAGACTAAATAAGGAAAAATTAATCAAATATGCACTAATTTGATTAATTTTTTCCTTATTTAGTTTCAATATTTTTTTTATTATTATTTATTATATTTGTTTATTATTTCTTCTTGTACACCTTTAACGTTTTATCACACTATATGTTGCTTGAAAGACAATTATTAGCATTAAATCCTCCTATTCTATTCTCTCTTTAGGTTAATACAATAAAGTTTTAATAAATAAATGAGACAACTGGAACCTGTTATAATGGCATATTTTTATATCTGCTAGTTATTATTAGGTACATAAAGATCACGTCTTAGAAAGCAATTCTTAGTAATTATACTCCTTTCATACTTTATTTTTAGTTTTGAGATTTTTTAATATAAAAGTTTTAGATCACTACGAATCTCGATATTGGTTTTCACAGAAAACAAAGAACCACAGTCCGTGTGCATTAAAAATTGGATGTCCCGTCTCGCATTACGCCGCGCACTTACCTCTATCTCCACCTGCATAGTTTTGCTTCCTGAACTTTTACGACTCCAGGAAAAACAATATTATTAATTAAACAATTATTGATTATAAATAATATGGTAATCATTATTGTGATCAATGATTGATGCAATAAATGTGATCCTATTGTGTTTCTTGTTCAATCCCGCACTATTTTACAATGTGAGTGCCACAACACAGCTACATTATATTAATACTACATTATTAGCTATACCACATTATTTTAGAGTTTTTATTGTTTCAGTATTATACACATTGACAGCTTTTGTATTCTGAGGTTTTTATACTATATAATTTTTATTATTTGTAAAAACTTATTGATAATTAATTAATTTATTGTCAAAACATTATTAAAACTACTATCTCTGTTTGTAAGTTGTTTATGACAATAAATTCATTGCGATAATTTATACATATATTTTATTTATATTTATAATTGTTAATATAAACTTCCTAGATGAATGTGAAATGTAGATAATATAAGAATTTAGATATAAATTATATTTTTGTAGTAAATATATTGTTATGTTCAAATTAAATTTGCTGTTTAATTTAAACATGGAGAAATTTAATTAAATTTGTATATTTATTATATACCATAATAAAAAATAACTTGATTGTTGGTTGATCCTAATTTAAATCTGAGACAAGCCTTGTAAGAAAATAAATATATACAAGAAACTATAGTTTTTCTTTCTACTCATCGTTTATTATCATTTTTGCATATTCTTTCTTAAGCATTGTGGATTTTTTTGATCTTAAACATTTTTCTATACCAGCATATACTTCATCTAGTAGATTTCTTCTAAACTCAATAAATTTCTCTAATCCACAAGCGAATATATCTATTTCACTCCCAACTTTGCTTAGCACAGCTCGATTTTTGCTCTCTTTCATTTTTTCCATACAATTATCAAGATATTTTAGCAACATTGATGCTTGATTTAAAACAGATGAACCATATTCTACGTAATTTATGCTTTGATCACATCTAAGTGGTACTTCCTCATTATAATGAGCTAACTGTTGCGTCTTGGCAGTAATTTTGTAATTTGATGTTGTTGCTATAATTCTAAATGGAACAGCGTCATTGATGTAGTGGATTAAAGCCAACACTTGTGATGGATGTCTGTAATTCATGATTAAAACCGAAATTAAGTAATTATTTAATTAAATGGAAATTGCTAAGAAATACCATTCATAATTGAAGAAATTACTGGTAATAAGTCCTTATGGGTGACAATGCAGCAGATGCATATTATCTTGATTCTGTATCCAGGATAGACATGGAAGTCTGGGTTTACTTACTATCAGGTGAACTATGTGCCTGTTTGAGTATGTGAATTTGATGTAAAAAAGTAAAAGGGATTCAGCCTCTTAAAATTGAGTATAGTTTCCTGCCACCCAATTGTAGTTCCACATTTAGGTACCCACCATTTCTCAATATGTTGTTTAAAAAAAAATCCTATGCCTTATCACAAATACATCAAAATTAACTAACCTAGCCTTTATAGTATTTGATATACTCCTATTTATATCTGATGAATTATATAAAAGATAAAATATAAAATGGTAAATACCTTGAATATATTTGAACTGTCAATTGACCATCATCATTGAATTTGTCATTTTGATATATTATCATTACACCATGAAGAGTGTGATATGGCAAAGTTTTATGAATCACAACATTTTTAATTGTTAACAACTCTTCCATATTTAAATGCTTACAAAATATGTCTGAAGCAGTTATACTTGATTCACCATCATTTTTAATATGCCTCAGACACAGCTCGGTTTTTTCACAAGTACTGAGAATGGCCAAAAATGTATGTTGCTCATCTGAAATAGAACCAGACATAAACAGAGATTATCCTTCCACATTAGAATTCCAGAACATTAAAAATATGGGTATGCAAATTTACAAGTTTATTTTATTTGAGTGACAGAATATACAGTAAAAGCTCTTTATTATAAATATGCCGCGAATACAGAAAGAGGGTTATTCCCAGCATTCCGAGGTGACAAAATTTTTTAAAAGCTCCATCAAATCAGACTGATATGTGAATAAAGAAATTTTTAGCCACGAATATAAGAATTGGGTAGCATTTTCTAAATCCGCTAATAGTGAAAAAGCGAATGAAGGAAACACGAATGGAGGAAACGCAAATAAGGAGCTTTTACTGTATTTATATTCTTGAGAGTTCCAGTTCATTCCATTCATTAGGTGAACTGAGTACTTTTGTCATCCAGAGATAATTAAAATAAAATAGAACCATGTACTTTACATAGTTGGTGCATGAAATTTATCAATAAAATAATTAATACCTCTATGACAATTTGCAAGAACATCATAGTCTTTTCCCATAATATCTGATACTGATATTACAACTTTCTCGAATGGCAGGAGATATTCTTTCCCAGATTTTTTAAAAGTTAAGACCATGTCATATTCGAAACCACAAGTAACATTGCCTTGAAGCTCTTTTAAGCTAATACTTGTCACCATTGAAACTTGGGTGTTGGGATTTATATTTTGATCTTCTCTTTCAAGCCAATTTGTATGTGTTTGTTCAAATATTTTAGTCACACAGATAATGGAACCTTTTTTATCGGTATTTAACAGACCATATACTTCTTCTAATGCTCTGAAAATAAAACTTATTTAAGAAAACTTTTAAACCTAAAATTTTTGAATCATTACCATGTTTGTCATAGTCCTCTCCCTAAATCCTGAGCCTGTTGCACTAATCAGCTTTCTGCAGTCTTGCATCAGTAAGCAGAAATGGCAATGAGAGATAGTTTGTAGAACTGATATCTGATGGGAAAAAAATCTTCTTGAGTGGCAACCTCATAATGGAGTGATGATCCTGATCCTGTGAAAATACTTTAATTGTACCAAATAGGGAGAATTGATTGGCAGACTACCTATGCAGTATTTAACTCTTTGGTTAACACAGTCTTAACACTCTGAGTGTAACTATGTGTAAACTTTTACTGTAAAGGTAAGGGTACATACCCTTACCTGTTCTGAGGAGTTATTTGGATTTTTTCCCACCACCTATTGAGTATAACATCATACATCACAACAGAATTTATCCTCATTATTTAGTTGGTTGATCCACCACTGTGCATTTTACGAGAATTATCCGCACAACCACTCTGTAGTATCAGCTATCACTAGTTTCATTTCAGAACCGGTATGACTTAGGGACTTTAGGGAAGAACAAAGTCTACACCTTTCTTAAACACCAGCAGTGCATATGCAACTCCTCTGGTGTTCATGGGCGGTGGTAATCACTTACCATCAAGTGAGCTGCTTGCTTCTTTACCACCTTTTCTATATAAAAAAATCCTTAGTTTATAATGCTCCTTTAATTAACATAGCTGGAAAACATTAAAGGTAACTTACACATCATTTTCATTCATCAAGTTAAATGCTACAATAATTTTCTTATTGCATAGTTTAACCAACAGATTCCATATCTTTAAATTTATTGACGAAGCCATCTGAAATGTTAAATATTTATGTGTGACTTCATGAAAATATTTTTTGTTTCTTTGTATAATATTTCAAGACAAATAAAATTAACCCATTATATGTAATAGATATACTGTGATAGTCACAAAAAGACACTCATTTAGCTACATACAAATATAGTGATAGTATTATTAATAGTGAAGATAATTTAATGTGCCATGTTCTTAATTTAAAATAACAAATCAATAGCCCTTTTTTTATATATACAGAGTACCTGATGTCAGGATTAATACATTTGTATTTTGAATTGTGAAAATTAAGTGAAACTCAGATCACACACAAAGTTACAAAAGCAAATAATGCATAATGATTATTGTGTACCTACTTCTTTAGAATTACCATTGCAAAGAGATTCATCTATATTAGGAGCCATTTTCTGATATAAATAGAATGTTGCTACTTGACGCAAATTCACCAACTCTTTATATTTGTTTTCGTTGCACTGAATGCTATACTTTGCTTCTGTTAATTTTCTCCTGATGTGCATTATGACTGGGGTTAAGTCATCAGACTGTAATATTTCTAAATTGGTACATCTTTCACGAAGACTTTCAAGATTATCATCAAAAATAATGGCATAGCGTCATCTTTGCGAATCACTTTTAGAGAAGCTTGGCCACTACACAAGGAATCATAAACTTCATAGCTATCAACATCTGTAACTTTGTGTTCTAGTTTTAATTCATCCTTCCTCGAAATAATAAAAAGTTCATCATCAGTTGCAACAAAATAAAAAAGATCACAAGTTACATTTCTAAAGCTTCGCACTTCACGTAAATTCTTCGATGTGTTTAACAACAAAGAAGAAATTTGTTCTCGCTTGTAATATTCTATAACTTCTTTGCGTTGTGTGCAAATCAGTACATCATTATCTTTATTACCTCTTGGATGATTATCATAAAATACAAAACATGTAATATCACTTATAATCGATGATGGTATCAATGTTATTAAATCTTGACGAACATTTCCAACATTCATTTTTACCTCCTTTAGTTTAAACCTCTTGTTGAGCCATCCGAAAATAAGTATTTTGCATGATAGATTGAAAGTAATAACCCTTTAGAAACTTAACTTTATATCTGATATAATTTTTTTTTTATTGGGTTTTTAAAACTTGTAATTCTTAAACTGTTATTTTAAAACTTTGAAGTGTGATTACTATTCGACATATGACCAGTGTGACTAGATTAAATTTTATGTGAGTACTACTACACTTTGGAAAATTATTAAAAAATACCATTCTTCGGCAAGACTATTTAGTAATAAAAATTCAATATAAAAATGTTTTAATCACTACCGTGTCGATAAATAAATTAATTATTATATATATTATATTATAACTATAATGTATGTCCTTAGCTTGAATCCCTCGTTTTGTGTCTAAAACCACTGAGATATATTTGTTGACTATTTCTTACCTTGGATTTTATTAAATTTCTAAAAATCTGTCAAAAAACCATGAAATCCGTAGTTAGTAGAATTTTTTGTAAGTTTTTGGGTACTCCATACTTTTGAGTAGCCGACATAAAGTTGACCATGAGAAATGCAAGGAGTAACCAAATTAATTCCTGCCACTTTCAACTCTTGGTCTTGGATCTTATTAATGGTCTTTCTAAATCTTAAATATTAATCCAAGTTATAAACTATCGGGTTACAAATTTCATTGAAATCCGTTTTTGCGTGATCGAGTAACGCGCCTACAAACTATCATTTCACGAAATAAAAAGTTATTATAAATATACAATTTATTTAATTGGCTATCTGTACCACCACTTCGGAATGCGTAGTCGCTGTGGAAGAAGTGGCGCAAGAAACTCCAGCAACGCTTCTATCTGCATGGACTGGAGAGAACCGGCCTGTGACATGGCGGTATCAACTTGTTTGCGACGCCCTCGCCGTCGGCGGGGCCGGTATGAGGCTACAATTTACGAGTGTAGTGTTTTATGAAGGGCTTAGGCTCTAGTGGTCGCGTCGTCAGGGTCGTCGAGAGCGTGCCTCGGTCTCCTTCGGATGCGACTGAATGTGTGATTCTCGATGGGATTGTAAGTTGCGGGGTTAGCGTGTGGGACGGCAGAGTCGAAATATCGGCGAGGAGCCTGCTTCAGGTAGGCAGCTCAAGATCTATGTGTAGATTTTCGTTACGCGAGATCCACGGCGCACCGGTAGCCTTGCGCATGAAACGATTTTGTATTACGTGAAGTCGGTGAATGTGACGCGGGGAGGCACGCGCAACGGGGCTTGCGTATGTCATTATGGGAATTAAGTGATAAAAACATAGTTCTTAAGCAAATTACTTTTTTACTCCTACGTATTATCGGTAATGTTATAAATAACAAATCAAAAGCCGTTGTTTTGGAGACGAATAATCTACGAAATCTAATGTAATAAAATCACAAATTAAATTAGTTTGAGACACATATTATATACTATACTATATACGTCTCACACACGTTATCAGTAATTTTTCAGAAGCATACACTATCATCGAAGTAAGATTACTTCGACATCTGATTGATACACTATGAACAAAAAAAATGCCAAATTTCTATGACACTCAATAGATAATGGAATAACTTCCTTGAATATGCTTGCCTAAAATATCCAGTTACAAGAAACAGCGTCTATGATGTGAAATGCGATACACCAATACCTTTAAACATAGTTTTGATTATTTATAATTGTTACTCAAAATAAGATTATATTAAAAGTTTATTATATTATCTACTATCATAACAGCAGCCTAAAATTTTGGCAGACCTTAATTGTTTCATTTCATTGTTATGTTGACTATGCTTGCCAACTTTTAGATACACCAAATACAGTAAATATATTAAACGTGCACGCTGTTGCCAAACTGTTGAAATATCCATTTTAATTTACATATGTTTTATTTCCAAAGTTTCAATTTTATATGTCTTTACTATCATGTAATCGTAGCGTACGTAAATAATTAGCCTTTTATTTGAAGACATATCTGGGTTTGATTATTAGAAGCCTTCAATCCAACAAGTATATCTATTATTATAGACCATTGTTTCTCAACCATTTTTATGCCGCGACCATCGAAAATGCCAACAAGTTAATAAAAGTAATAAGGCTTGAGAGCCCTTCACTAGAAAATCATTATAACATTTCAATTAATAGTTTATTCAAACGTTTAAACTGCCAAGGCTTCCTTAAGGAGGAGGCCCAAAATTGTTGCAGCAATAGGATGTAACATCTCACGAGTCCTATTACAAAATATACTAAGAACAGATATCTCAATATTGTAGGCGGTAAAATGTAAAATCGCGCATTGCAAATATAAATTATCGAGCGTGAAAATCGTAATATTTAATTAAATATAAAATTAAAATTTTATTTTATATACAGGTCTTATTTATTGAACAGATTGCAGTCGTCCTTAATTACCAATGCGACCCTAAGATTTAAAAATGGTGCTATAGACACAGGACGAGCCTATGAACGAGGCTTAAAAGTTATTTAATAAATATAATTCGTTTTTATTATACTATTTTACCAGGTAGTGTAATGTACCATAGGGTATTTAAAATATACAATAGACAATCATGAAATTACCAATCGATAAATATTTTACAAAACATCATAATTAGAACCCTAAATTTGTTTAACATTACTTTTGATAATTTCCCTAACTATCTATACTGCAATAACACTGCTCAGAGTTTTCATAGAATTTTGGATTGTGGAAACAACACTTGAGCGTCCATAAGTTATAATTCTGTGGTAGACGGAAGACATAAAAAAAATCTTTATACATTTACTTTACATATGTTGAAATTAAAGAAGAAAATCTACTTTTGCTGCACTTCACTTAAATTTTCTTTGTGGTCTTTTCTTAGACGAAGTTTTTTCATTAAGTTTAGACTACTTTTCTAACACATTTTGAAAACTTGAATCTACTTGTGTCATTTGCAGGATAAATAATGTCCGTTAAATATGCTTTTTAATGTTCTATTATTTCAATCACATCACAATAATTCGCTAAAAACAATTATTTACATGATAAAGTCACGCTGCAGTTACATTCTAGATGTAGAGTTCCGGAATGCCATCATAAAATTATTAATTAAATTACTTAAGCGAAACCGTGTTTCGTCTAGTGAAACAAAGAAACACGTTAGCTTATTAATGATGACGAGGCATTATATTTTAGAGCTCTGGGGTTATAACTGCAATATGATTCGTCGTGAATTTGGGTCTGTGTGCCGCAATAATCATATACGATCAGATGAACTAATTTGCTCGTTTGTCACCCCTAAAATTATAAAAATACGTTATTAACAATAAATATCTGGACAGTAGTACCTATGCACATAATAACACAAAAGGTCGCTATCATTTTCTTTTATTCTAAATATCTATAATATATATTTTTATTTTACTTTTTACGTGCGAGTACACAACCTGTGGCGTATTATAGGTAAAAATTTACAAGTAAGACCAAATAACAATAAAAATTTGGTCGTTCGTATCATACGCAAAATTATTTAGTATACAATACTTAAGAAAATATAAGACTATTAACAAATTCATTGGTGATTACGGGGATTACTCCCCTACCGATACAGCCTACCTCCTAGTATCTCCCTCACAAAACCGACTGGTCTAGGTTTTTGTACATTTTGTTTTTGAAAATGACATCACTTACACACCGCCACCTCGCGACTGCAACAAATTATCCTAAGAAAATCAGAAAAACGGGTATCCCTAATTAAACTCAAATTCCCATCACACGCTGCTCCGGTATTGTAATAGTCCGCCGCATACACCGTGAGATCGTAATTGGAATGAACGCATAATAAAAGTGTTTTGTGCTAAATAACCTTGTACGTATTCTCTGTTAAATGCAATTTCCATGTATAATTATATTCTATTACATATTATCAAAGATATTGGCTCATATTACAATGGTTTGATAACCGATTTTCTAATTATCAATGTTCCTGGACATAATGTATGCAAATGTAGAGATAATGTTACCTTCCTATAATATGAGTATTAAAACTGCCTCCTATCTCATATTATATCCGGTATACCCTCACCAGTCGAAACTAAGACACATATAACTAAGTTATGACACGATGCTTGATGATGAACTTGAAGATGTTTGAGTTTGTCACTCGATTTAATAATTTTTCTTATTAGCGAACAGACTATGCTTAGTCCATTGTGAGATAACGTCAATCCTCATAATGTGAGTATGAGCTATAATAATTAAATTGTAGATTGGCTATATTACCAGATGCTTCTTTTTTATTCTTTTTTATGACTTCATTTTACAGCTTCACCCTGTTGAAAGGTGGCCTTAGCTTAGGGCACTCAGCCGAGACCTTTATTAATGGGTAACCAGCGCAAGGGCTCCCGAGAGGGAACCTCGCGGGTGTCTGAGACGGTCGAACCTCGGCCCGGTCAGGATTAAATTACCAGATTCTTCAATGTTAGAATATATGCAGGTTTTATGTGCAGCGAAAATCGTTTACCAGGTCAGCTGTGATCACTCGTATTCCTCTTAATAAAAGTTGTTCTATATCTTCGATAGGGCTATTATAGATTGTATACAGTAAATTATATTATCATCTTTTTTAGTAATAGTGTAGTGTATATTTCTTCAAACAAACTTTTCTTAAAAATGATTTATTTTATACTACTTGAGTAAAAAAATTACATATTAATCTTCTTTATATATTCTGTTCATGTTTTACCGGGAAATATGAAGCACGTCATAGAGGCGTCGAATTATTAGGAGGCAAGTCGAAACATAAGCAAGCAAAATAGTGCTCGCTTCCTCCACTCATATTACATACATACGCCGACTATGTGGTCCACACATTATACATGTCGTGAGGGTTGATCATGCGGCAATCAGGGACCTCATCTATATCAAGAATGTTCCATATTTGCTATTTACATACTGTACATATATCTATATGACTCTGTGATTACACAACAAATCATAGTTATTTTTTACAATGGGTTCGTATAAGTAGTTAATTGCAAGATATAAATACAATTTGTTTTTTGTCTAAATAACAAAATGAAACAAATCGCTACTCGATTGTGATAATAGGGGCAATATAAATAGGCATAAGTTTCACGATTAAATATATACCAATATAAAACTTAACGAGTTGTTACATTTCAATACAATAAAAGTAAGGAACTAAAATTTTAATAATACTTATACTATACATATTTGCTTCCCAAATTTTAATTTTTTTTTTTTGCCAGTATTTATCGACCTATGATCGACATTGATTTACAATCTAGGCCTAGGATCTCTTGTGGCTTGTATTAGTGACTGCATTGTTTGTATTATTTCGTACAACAAAATAACGCACTAACTTTTGTGCCGGCAATATACTTTTCCTTATTAACTATTGGCAGTTAATAAATTTTGGGTTCATTATGGTTTTCAAAATGGTTTTAAAAGAATAACAGCGGCTAATAATAGCGTTGAAGGAAAGCATTGTGAGGAAATTATGCAGGTTAACTCAAGTCGAAGAAATAATAAAAAAATATCATTTTAGTCCGCCAGTCCGCAGTGGAACCGCGTGTCCAGCAGTGGGATTTATCTATACATGCTGTTACTTTACTTTCTTTGTATATATACATTAGCTAGCTTAGTTATCTATCAAATTTGAATAATAGGCAATATGTCCTATAACCATTTATAAACGATATTATGCGATATGTGTCTAGTAGTGGGACTGTTATATTACATCAGATTTTTAATCCCTCACGTATTAACGTTAGTGTTATATGAGTAATATTTTTTTTAATATCTGATAATATATTACTCCACATTTAACTTATAAATATTAATACTTTTCGACTGGTCTAGATATGTCTTGTACCTCGCCGTTTCTTTTTCTTGTCCACGTATACAGTGCGCATTGCGGACAGCACCTCCTCAACCACGGCGCCAGCTTTTCCTGAAGCTACTGCTTCTTTTTTAGAAAGTCGTGACGCCACCTGGTCATTTCGTGATTTATATAAAATAAATAGACCACAGAAATACTTGTATACAAAACTCGAGATAAAAATACTACATAAAAATATCCACAAAGTCTACGGCGGGTAAAATAAAAACCCTTATCCCTATTTTACAAGCAAACCGTTATATCGCTAAAAATATTCGGAATTATAATTTTCATCTGATCATTTAAAATACAGGATATTTAACTTTTTACAATATATATTTTGATAAATGATGAAAATAATTTTTATGTCTCTATGTCTGCTGTGTTATAAAACATTCTCATGAAATAGTGGTTTGACTATAAGGACTATGATAGTGATTTAAAACAAATTTAGAAATAAACTCTTGTGTGAAATATCATGTAAAAATATGGAAGCCTATTTGAATGGTAAAGTGTTACAATAAAAAAATGTTAATTTTAGTAAAATTACGGTGTTATTTCTTGAATACATTGTCAGTGTATTCAAGAAATACGGTTTGCTCACCAGTGCCCACACCCTGGATACGCCCATGCTTATGTCGTTTTGTAATAAAAATGAATGAACACGCGATCAGTAACATTTTAATTAATTACTAACAACGAATCCACGACTACAATAATTCCAACATATTGTCGACGTCAGATGAACATACCATAGATGACAATGGAAGAGCTCATTCATACTAAAATTGTTTACTAGATTATTTTAAGGGATCCGTTATTATTTTCATGGTGACGTATATAATAAAATGAAAGGGTTTATATATGATACACGTCAGTATTCGAGTTCCAGTAAAACATACCATTCCGACATATTGCGTCATTCTGTTTTGTCAAGAAAAACTGCAACATAAAAACATGAATCCGTACCTGAAGACGTATAGAGATGTATGGTGGCCTTCACACATGACACGATGAACGTTATGTGTATTGTATGCTGTTTGGTTACTGGTGAGTTGAAAGGGCGCGCCATACAGGTAATTTGCCTCACAATTGGATACAGTCGAAATCGCCTGGCCTTACTCTTGCGACGTAAAAGTACTTATTTGATGTTTAGAAGGCAACCAACACTATGGATTTTATGAACAAGCAGTAGCGACGAATTGGCAGTAAACACTAAACTGCTGTATGAAGGAGGGATAAGAGTGTATACCGGATGTCATAAAGTACACTACGTGTATCTAAACTATCGCAGTACTGCCCCGAAATCAAGTTATGAAGAAATAAACTCCCTATGCCATCCATTCGTCAGATCGACAGAAAAAGAAGGATTGTAACAGAATACCAGTGTACAATAGATCGCTGGTATATTTCGTATGGCAAACGGAAATATCGACGATAACAATTACTAATATCAACGTATTAATTCTTTATCATAAATGTATAGTATGTAATAGGCCGAATGAATCACTTAACACCAAAATCAGCTCGTTTGTAAGTCTATGTGAGTAGACGACGAGAAAGACGATATTTTGACGAAGTTGCTGGTTCTACACTTTAAGTTATCGAATAAACCTACGCTTTTTATAAGTGTTGCCTCTTTGTTTGCAATTAATGATCACCAGGGTCGATCTCACCGATGTGGCGAAACAGCGTGGTAAGTGAACAAAGCGTTGATGATTTAAATTAACTTTACAGCTATGTTTATTTAATGGTCGCAGTATTAGAGTACAGAGTAAAGTGAACGTAAAATAATGACCTTTATTAAATGGATGCATTGAAGTATGTATTAATATACTGCAATGCATCGGAATATATAGAATACCTTGAATATGATAGTAGGAGATAAATTACAACCGCAATTTGGACATGAATTCCTCGTAAATTATTGTGTTATTTTGTTGACTTTTAGTCATTATCAATTTCACAAATTAATAATAAGTGCCAAGTACATAATAATGTACTTTGTCAACGTATTATTTGAATCTCATGTCCATCTGCTAGCCATGTTAAACATTATAGTATAAAAAAGACGATAACGCTTAATTATATACTTTATATAATACAATTTCTTTAAGTTTAGAAGTTTCTAAGTTAGATATTACTTCGTTAACATCGCATACGTAGATAGGAATAATACATATTGTTTTTGACTCTTTTTGACCAGCTTAATATAATCTTTACCTTCTCAAATCCATACTTAATACTATGTTTATGCTATTAAAGAATACAGAATAAAAAATGTCAGAGGTCATGGAGCCAATATTACATAGAAGACTATATGAATGGCGACGGTCGTATTTGTTTGTAAATATTTCTATTGGTTAAATGAAAACTGGTTTAAGCAGGAATATAAAAAACATCCGTATGTGTCCCAATATTGTGTCTTTGGGAAAAGGGTCTAAGATTTCTTTAATGGCCATCAGAAACGGACCGGACCCGTGACTCCTGTAATGTTACTGGATATACGAGCTACCCCAGCTGGAATGGGCTAGTGATTAGCTTTCGTATGCTTACTGCATTTTGGTCTAACGACTTTATATACTTTCTCTGCTTTTTTATTCAAAAGTTACTAAATCAGGAACCCTCTTACTTACGTATGAAACATCATGTTTGAAATAATATTCAACTTCTTTAATCATTAACCTCAATGGAGTGGAACTCGTCCGTTCCCACATCTGAGCGACCTGAAATCAACGTGATACATGAGATTATTATCTGGCACTTATCACTATAAAGTTACAAAGTAAATTAAGACACCATAATCACTCCTGTCCATGGACAACTGATGCACCAGTGTTTTTGCCAGTGCTTTATGGGGCTTTAACTCTGCTGTTGGAAGTTGATTATAAAGTAATGTCGCGATACAAGAGGCACTTAAAAGGAAAGCCTCCAACTAATTACAACAGAATATGACTGCAATGCCCCTGTAAAAATCCTGTTCGTACAACACAACTTCCCATCGCCTTTCTCGGCTTTTGTTTTAGAAAGGCTTGAAACAATGAAAACCTTTGTGTTTTTCGCTGTTTACAGAACTTTTGTAAAGCGCCATACAGATTGCTAGCATATGTGCTATATGGAAGAAGACCACAGAGAGTCTATTCTGTGTACATCAACAATTTGAAAAGCTTTCTTTTATATATAAGTTTTGAGTTTTGTTTATTTTTTTATAATTATAAACATTCTTATAAAATAAAAGTTGCGCCATGACTAATAAATATTTAGCGATATAGATAAATTAACATTTTTAAGACTTTGGTTGCAAAAAAACACACTTATAGAAGTGTTTTATAAAATATTTGATTAAAATGTAAACATTGTGATTTTTTTATTACATTGAGAGAAACAAACGAGCACACACTTCACCTGATGGTAATGATTCCTGCGGCCCATGCTGTCTACATTCACCCTTGACAAGGAATCATAATGCAGATGCGTTGTAGACGTAATGCCTCGTCACCAGTAATAAAGGTCTCCGGATCCCTGTACTCACCAGGCAGCAACATTATGCTGTGATTTTACGCTGGTAATCTGTGAGGGCTTGGTCCTACGCCGGTCGAGCTGACCCATTCACTCTGCAGCTGTAATAGAAACTAACTGCAGAGTAGCTCTACCACTGATTCATTTGTAATACTGATATTTTATTATTTTAATAACTTTATTAGTAGGTAGTATTTCAAACAAATTTGAAGACATTGGAGTGTCTCCAGGCATAACTAGGCTTAGGTTAGGTTAGATACCACTTCTCCTTTTTTTCTATAGAATAGGTGGCAAACGAGCTTGCAGCCCACCCGATGGTAAGTCATCACCGCCGCCCATGAACTCTTTAAGGAATATGTAGGCTCTTTTCTTGAAGGTCTCTAAGTCGTGTCGGTTTGGAAACACCGCTGGCGTTAGCTCATTCCACAGAGTAGTTGTGCGTGGCAGGAACAGGAAAATTTGCGTGAAGCGCACAGTGATGGATTTTCCGACCATCGAGATAATGAGGATGGAATTTTGCATTCTGTCGTGATGTACGATGTTTGAACTCAGCGACTGGAGCGGCTACTCTATTATATACAAACGTCATTAGCTTCAAAATTTGATATAGACGGATAGAATCAAATCTCAAATAACCGTATGATATGAACATAAACATGTTAATGACAATATGACAACATGACACTTCCACGTGTAAAAATACCATACGTAGGCCATATATTAAAGCTGTGTAATGCTATATTGAAAG
Source organism: Teinopalpus imperialis (assembly GCA_029286865.1). NCBI lineage: Eukaryota > Metazoa > Arthropoda > Insecta > Lepidoptera > Papilionidae > Teinopalpus > Teinopalpus imperialis. The sequence goes on from JAGSMU010000034.1 coordinate 4,768,037, forward strand.
TTGTTGACTAGTTTCCAATGTAATAATTAGGTATTTTATAGTTTTATAAAAGTATAGAACATTTTTTTCTGATGGGAAATCACTTGCATGAAAATATTTACTTTAATACTTATTACGGTTTTAACCTAGACTAGGCCGAAAGAAACTTTTTCATTAACGAAGTCCGTAGAACTCGTGTTATTTTCCTGACCCCGTTTTTACAATATTCATTCGATAGCATTTTGCAGGACTGTACAGTTTCGGAAACAAAAAACTATTACGTAATTGCAAATCTAAAAAATCTCTCACATTGTCAAGGAACATATTCAAATGATTATATTTTTTTTTATGATATAGTATGAACATTTTCTAGTATATGTCGTGTTATACACGTCACATATGTGAAACTACTCTTATAAATTTAAAATCCCAGTTTACAAACAAATATTTTAAACGTTCTCTAATAAACGGTAATTAGTGGGAATTTTGTACTTGTGTAATAAATTTTCTCTTAGTGATATTAATTTCATGTACTACGCATTTAAAGAACAACAATTTCTTTATTTTTTGTAACCTTATCCACATTTTTTTGATTAAACCTTATTCTCGTGTAATAATAATAATTTTTATAGGCAAATATACTTATATTTACGTATAATAATTAATATAATAAATATATTATTATATTAATTACATATAATCACTTTAATTTTTTTTTCCCGGTCACATTATCAGGCTTCGCAGAAGCTTCTCATTTCTATAAATGTAGCCAAAACTTTAGTGAGCTATTGGTGTCAACGTGAAACTTAGCAGAAATACGAAGATGAGAACTCTGAACTCGGTATAGTATGAAGGGTAATTAGGATTTAATTTTTAAAAAATCTAAAAATATTAAAACTGTTTTATTAATTTTAATTCATTCTCATAAATTTGAAGTTTTATACATTGCAATGTGGCCATTCTAGCTCACCGTAGAACAAAGAATTATTCTCCGATAATGTGTAATCTAATCAAATTTCTTTTTCCTATATTTACAATATATTTTAATTTTAAAAAGCCTAGAGCGATTATTCTATCCAAGTTATGTTATCCTTCAACAATATTTATTAATATTATAATAATGTCTAACGAGCAAACGTTCCTTTATTATTTTTTAGTATTTTACATTTCAAAATTGTAAAAATGTATAGATTGCCCCTATAAAGATATTACTTATTGTACGCATATATGCACGTGTATACAGGGAAGCGACAGTTATGTTTTTATCACCTTAAACAAATTCATTAGCAGTACTTAGTGGCCTAGGTAAAATACTGTTTGAATAGCTTCTAACTACTTTGGTGAAATAAGCTGGTATTTATGTCTGCTGCTTTCTTGAAAATTAATACAATAAGACATTATACTGCAGAAATAACTAAAATACATCAAACAAGAAGCATACTGAGCTAAGTTTATTCGCCAGTCTATTAATACGAAGGCCCCATCGCAATTTTGCATCAAAAGAATCCATTAGAATGTTTTCTACCAAATATTCAATCCGTCAAGTGTACATTTTATTTGCTCGATAAGTTAAATGTCATTTTACTCTGAATAACCTGTTTTTGTATTTGTATCTCAAAGTCCACTGATTCTGGGACGGATCATTGATATGTTTATTGACACAGAACCGGGTCGTAAAACTATGCAATCAAAATTTTTGCATATATTGCTAATGTCGTGTCCGATAAATCTAACTGTATTTTTTAAAATAAAACATATTTTAAGCAGCTTTATTATTTAAGTGCTGTTGTTAATCTTGATAAACATGCCGACAATAAGATAAAGGGTTACCTATTAGAAAATAAAATAGAAAATTGTAGATAAACAAAAAGTTCTAGTCAAAGACAATACCTTTTAATACATATTAGTATACCTTCTAACTTGTAATTTATTTAATAAACGCTAAAACGCTAAAGATACCCAAAACCGCAATGGATGGCCCGATTGGGAACGGACGAATGGTTCGAACAGATAGGGATCTCATCAATCAAGGGATTAATTGAGGAACGATCTATGCAAATATGCTGGAAATTTATAGACGCAAGCAATGCATTTTAACAGCGCAATTTTACATCCTGTAACACCAATACCCCATCTGCCCAGGCCTGGTAACAATCCTGCTTATATCGTGACGCTATTTTTCAGAAGCGATCAAACCAAGAACCTGCCTCCGATGGGCACTATTGAAGATGGAATGAAGAGTTCCATTCCCTGTAGAACCACATCGGACACAGAATCGGCAACAGCGTTGGGATCATTCAGTAAGAAGCAAAACCGCGCCCATGAGTGGGATGCAAAAAAAGACCGCATCCCGTCCCAATCTGCTGACCTGTAATGCCACACACGGTAATAACCTGCAAATCGCAACGAATACAAATGAGGCACCATACTCCGGATTAAATAATAATCCTATGAGCCTAGAGGTACGATGGAGACTAAATAGTTGTCCGGATGAGAGGTCAGTAGAAGGTCCAACAGGAAGGTATTGAACCCGCGTACGCTAAGTGACCAGGTATGTTAGATCACATGCCAAAGCAAAGTAGTGAACAGATCTCTCGGTTTTACGCGATCAAAGCCATTCGGCGTGGTGAGTGTTAGAGTCGCCGAGTATCCCGATCTCTGCGGATGGGATCTATTGTGGCACGGAGTCTGTAGCCATTTGGACGTGGTCGATGAGTCGGTCAGTGTCAGTATTACCGTTATGGGACCAATAAAGGCACGCATATACACGAGGATAGTCATCGCCGTCTACGCGCAGCCAAAGGATGGACAGGTCCGTACTTTCAAGACTGGCGAGACGTCGGAAACAGATATCATCTCTGATGTATACACTCCAGCCCGTGGCACAAACGAGTGTACCAATTTGTTCTCAGGGTAGGAGAGGTATGACACCTCATAGCCTTGGTGAATCTCTCAGACATGTTATTTCCCAATGTTTGGCGCTTTCTAAGTCTGAGTATCTGCACAGGCACCAACTAGTAGCCAGGATTCTCCACCTAGAAATCGCTAATATATAGTTGCCGCTTGAAACAATAAATATATCATAAGATGGTTATGCCCCGGCCACACCATTGGTTTCGCCAATAATTTTGGCAATTTCACTATAACAATATTTCAGATTCAGTTATTCCAAATCCTATGAGGATAGTGTTATAGATGTTCGCCATATGGCGATAACTATGCTTCACGACAACGCGACACTAATTATCGCCCTATGATGTAGTCGGAGTATAAAAGACATAATTGACGGCCCACGCGAGCGACGTCTGTTTGTCGGACAGTTTAAAATAGTCTCTATAAATGGCATACTTCCGTTGGTGAGGTGGACGGTGATTGTCACCAAAAATGGCGATGGAAGGTTCATACGTCTAATTCTATATCGTTATAGGAATTGAGAGATAGCAATAAGTTGTCTACAAAGTTTTTTATTATCAAGAAAAAAAATATATTACCTGTAAAGCCCATGCAAAATAAAAATACTGCAATACCTATTGTTTATTTATACACAACACTTAATTGTAACGACAATATCTTAAAATAAAATTAAAAATATTTAATAAAAATCGATTAAAACATAGTTAATAAGAAATGAAAATCGATATATGTATGTTCTATACAAATACGCAACTAGGCAGCTAGGGATATTGCATCAAACCAGTCACGTATAGAGTGTGCCGGCAGCCGATAGGTGCGTATGGTGTGTAGGTGTGTATAACGAATACATATAATAAATAGATCTAAAAATACATCACTTATTGAAAAAAGCTCATGTAATTACCGAGAATTATTGATTTAAACCAATACACCTCATATCATACCAATAAACCGTCCCGGCTTTGCCGATTTCCTAGTTTTTAGTTTTTTCACATCACATCACATCGAATATATTTCTGCCCGGTTATATCGGTTGATTAATTCAGATCACATGACAAAAATCATAACATATTATTTCTGCTACATATAATCGTATATACATATAAATCATATATCATATAATTGGATATGCCAATAAATCTATAAAGTAAAATTTTTTGCCGTCGACAGTTTTTCCTTACAAATTATAGAAACATCTACTGAGATTCATAATTGTAAAGTACAAAAGAATAAAGAAAAATACTTATTAAAACCGTACATCTACAATTTAAACCGCGATGGCGGTATTGATTTCATTTAACTGCTGTAGTTAAAGTCTGTAACGATATAAATAAATCTGCCCTTGACAATGAATAAAGCTGTCATGGTCGCACATAGTGCATACTGCGAGTTTATTATTAATTCTGTCAAGTGTTTTTGATTATTTTTTGCATATTTATACTGTTACTTGTAATTGATGTTGTTTTTATGTGCTAGAGATACGCTGTAGTTTATTTTAAGCTGCAGAACCATTAATTCTGCAGCTTAAAATAACGGCTTGAACGGAGAAGGACCGAATTTACCTGGGGAATGTTTTGAAGAGTTGTTTGGATTAATTCCAGCCTCTGTTTTTTCAGTTTACACATCGTACATCACGACAAAATTCAAAATTTCATCCTCATCGTCTCGATGGTTGGCAATTCACCACTGCGTTTCATGCGAAATTTCCTGCTCCGCACAACTATTCTGTGGAATCAGCTATCGCCAGCGGTGTTTCCGAACCGATACGACTTAGGGACTTTCAAGAAAAGAGAAACCTTCCTTAAAGGCCGGCAACTCATTTGCTACTCCTCTGGTGTCGTCGATGTTCATGGGCGGCGGTGATCACTTACCATCAGGTGGACTGCATGCTCGTTTGCCGCCTATACTATAAAAAAAGGACTGAAAATACAAAGATCAGGACCATTACCCCAAACTGAAAATAAAATGATCAGTGATGAACAGGCGTAACTAAGGCACGACCATACTAATGACATCGTCTCGTGGATGAAAGCAAATCTTTCCAAAGTTGGAGAGGTCTGTATATGTTGCGAATTACTGACAGACGGATGATTACAATTATTTTTAAACTGCAAAAAAACTTATTATGTTCGTGTAATGAAGAAGTAATTGGTGGCAATTCTACTAGTAATTACTTGTACAAAAGCTAACCACAATCTAATCAAATCGACCGTTCTCGTTTATAACGGAGCTACCAACCAACGATGTATGGGTGACAACATATTTATGGACCGTTAAAAGAATCACATTAGTCGGTTCTAAATCGTTACTTTGTGTAAATCCATAAGCACAAATTTAGATGTATCTAAATCTCTGATAAAATAGAAATTGAATTGTGTTTTATCGAGTACTACCAAGCAACGCTATCCCTTTCAGATGGACTGCACATGCTCCGAAACACTTAAAGCCGTTTTAATGCCGCACATTTTTTTTTTTTGGTAGAGAGGAAATCTTCAAAATATGCCCGCCCTCTGGGGGAATTGTACACACTAAAATCTCCTCAGGGCATTAAGCTGCATTAAGACCTAAGTTCCGTTTTTGCAGAATTTAAGAAAAAAGTATTTTAATGTTAGCAAATGTATAAATATACCTAATGACTGTGATGACACGTCACTTAAGATGCATTATTTTTACACCACGCCGAGATATACATGATAAATAATATATAAAAATCATCCATAAATATACTCATCGAATTATATAAGGCATAGTACTCGTAATATGAAATAATTTCGCCAAAATGCTTAATAAAAATTTGCGACAAAGATTATTTATTGAAGTTTGTAGATATTACAACATACCGCAGTGTCAAATGAATGATGGCGGTGTCATTTGTTATGTTTATGTTTGGGCGGCCATGGACTCTTAACCTCTAGAGGTCTTACAAGTCGAGTAGACTCTAAATGTGAGAACAAGGCCATTTCATCAGCCACCGACTGCCGCTGCGTCGGTCCGATACGCATGCGTACTTCTACATTATTCAATATTAAACATTGATAATATTATCACAAAAATTACAGTTGTGAAAAATATAGTGTGTTCGGATGCATTATAAATGTTTTGGAGGTCAAATTGATCCCAGGAACCGGGTCAGCGGCGACTGCGATGCGTGACACGCACTCCACTCATTGTTGGCACAATTTTCAATATGCCGTGTCAAAATAAAAGTTTGGTGCGGCAACGGGGTGTTATGCCAGAAATAAAGCTGCAGTGCAGTAGTGAGCTTGCAGCAGCGAGAGACTGCGGAGCTGGCCCTCCATACATTGTCATGCCGGAGGTCGATACCTAGCATTCTGGCAGTATCGTCGCGACCGTCGCCGTGAACGGATGACTCGCATTGTTTAGTTCTCCGCATTTCGTCTGACAGACGAGAGCTGCGCAACCGAGTGAAGCATTTATTTATAAACAAATGCAGTGTTTATTTGATTTACCATCAAATGATACATATATATTCGTAAGTGATTTTTAAGTGACTGTATCGATATTATCCGAACAATAGAAAGCACACGTGATTTTCGCAAGGTATAAACCTGATTATCTGATACTTAAATTGTTTTTTTTTTATTGACACTAATTTAATAATTAATGTTTTAACGGTAAATTTATTTTTAATTGAAATAGCACTTAATCTAACCACCTAATTATTATAACGTTTTTGAATTTGATTATATGGAGTAAAGGAAACCTTCTTATAAATTTGCAGTATAAAAAAGTGGTTTGTATCGTCTATATGTCCGTGTGTTACAACATGATTTTGTTGACACTGACATTATTGATGTTAACACATAACAGCACTCATTGGCAATTATTACACTCTTCCGCACAATAATTATTACAATATTAGCCAATACATCACATTCTCACATAATATCAACTAACTATATAATTACTTACGTGGTATATTATATATTGATGCCTCGAACTAAATAAAAATAATTGTGCTTCTAACGTATACGTAATATAACAATATGACTTAATAGTAAGGAAACCTGGACGATGAACTTAAATGAAATCTGTATGAATGTATAAATTTGTTATTAGTTTAATGGTTTGTTTGTATTTGTCGTTCGTAGCTGACACTGTTTCGTAACCATTATAATTTTGTTAAAGTACAAATGTGTAAATACATCCGTGTTGATGTGACGAATATATATGGAAATAGGTACTTATGTATGTCCATCGCAGATGACATTTGGCATCAGGAATATATCTACCACGCAACTGCATACTACATGGCAATTCCGTGGCTTAGTGGTCAGAGTATCTTACTACTGCGTCGAGGATTTGATTCCTGACCGTAGGAGATATTTGAGTACAACAAATTATTCGTGTTCAGGTGTCGGTGTGATATAAGTAAGTCCCGTGTCCTTGATATTTCATTCTTTTTTCGCTGAGAGTAACAAACGGGTACACCGTTCCCTTGATGGTAAGTGATTCCTGCGGCTCATTTCACCAACATTCATCAGGACTGAGATGGAATGCCTCGTCACCAATAATAAAGGTCTCCGTATCCCTTCACTCACTAGACGAAACACAGCAGCATCATGCTGCTGATTCAGGCTGGTATTCTGTGAGGGCGTGAACGGTCGAGCTTGCAGCGTAGCTCTATCACTCGACAAAGATTGAGTGGGATTTAGATTTAGGATTAGGATTTAGAACCTAATTCGATCTTATTCCACATACATTACACCGGACTAGAGAAGATAGATAATTTGTAAGTTGCTCTGTTTTTCCCGAATTCACACTGCACTGTAATACACGTAAATCGCGGTTGGTGTCTTCTGGTAGATGTTCTTGTGGTCTAAATTAATATTGTAGTTTATTTTATCCATCGCAGTAATGGTAAATAATTAGGCAAAGACGGTAACATCATACAAATGACAATTATTTATAATCTCTAATACATATTTTCTAATGCATATCTCTAATACATATTATGATTTAGTTAAATCACTTATTGTTTTTCTTTTGCTAACTGATATAATATTAACCTAATCATTAAAAATGTTAAAAAAAATCTTTATCATTGAATATTGAAGGAGATACTTACAGGAGAGACCTCGATATTTCATCAGGTTTATTTATGGAAGATTTATTTATTGTTTCTGTTCCTTAAATCAATATCCCAATGGTTTAGGGTCGTAGGTTCGAATCCGCCATTCGACTATTGTTGCGATCTATCTCCTAGCGCAAGTATTTACGCTTAGTTGGAGTGGTTTAATTTAGCATTCTTTTTTAAAGAAAACGAAAATAAGAATTTACAAGGGCGGATTTAATGACCGGTGACATTCTCTTCCAGTCAACACTAGGAGAATGAAGATGTGGGAAACGAACAAGCACTTCACCTCATGCTAAGTGATAACCGCTGCCCGTTAACTTGCGCATCAAAGAGGTGCGTTGCAGTTTAAGAAAGCAGTAGGCTCTTTTCTTAAAGATTCCTAAGTTGTATCGGTTCGGTAATACAGCTGGCGACAGCACATTGCATAACATAGTTCTGCGAGTCATAAATTTAGTATAAAGCGTACAGTGGTCGATTGCCAACCATCAAGATGGTGAGGATGAAATTTAATTCGCTCGCGATGTACGATGTTCAAACACAGTGACTGAAATTAATCCAAACAACTACGTGGTAAAACATGCAGAGCCTTTGAATCAAGCCGATCGGAAGAAACCGTGTCGTTTACGATTTTATTGAATCTTCGTTGCACAACCATAGAATTTGAATGGAGCTGGTACTAGGATGTGACCCAGAGATGAGAACAGTATACCTTGAGATGTGAGGCCGATTTTGTGAAGATTGCGCTTCGATAAGTTGCAAGCGGTGGACCGACACGAAATACTGTCCGCTCTATTGAGCACACCACGCTTTTTAGAGGCATATTTGGCCTTACCTTCCAGGTGACTGCGAATCTGTAAGTCGCTCGTTATGCCAAGTATTCCGATGCGGCTGAATCAATAAAATTCTCTAAAATGAGGAGTTACGACTACAGGTTTTTTTTGTTGTGGCAAACACGGAAACTAGTGTCTTATTGGGGAAAAAAAAAATTGAGGAATATGTACGCACTTCTTATGCTGTCGTCTGCATAGTAATGTAAGTCAATTATGTGCAAAATTTCATTGATATGCAGAAGAAACAAGAGTAGGAGATAGCGCTGCTTTGGGGAACACCAGCGTTCACTCGAATGGAGTCGTAGAATGCACCGTCGACTATGACCTTGCTGCTACGGTTTGTGACAAAAGTGGTGAACCACTTGCGTAATTTCTCGGGAAGCCCATAGGAAGGGTTTAGTGCCAAACCCGATCGAAAACCTCTCCACTACGTGCGCACTAACCGCCCAGACTCCCTTGGTCTGTGCTCCTCGATGAGTCGAGTACATTTAAAGAATGTGGGACATGAAATTTATATATAACTACATAATACTTTCCTTTTGTATTTGTATTTAGCTACTAACATGTACCACGTGTAACACCACAAACACCGTTCGTGAAATTAATCATATAAATTATTCATATATGTACATAAAATATTTATGTATATAAATAATTTTAACTAATATGTATAAATATATATATATATATATATATATATATATATATACATATATACTGGTATGACCACGGCGATATATTTCATTTGACTAGATAACATCATTTACTCAGAATAAAATACATTGCCTTAAACTATAGCGCCAACAAAACGGTCCGCCTCTCTAGTCTTAGTCCCATGTAATATGGAAGGGTCATATGCAGTGTGAAACACACGATACATAACCATGATAGAGCATAGTGCTTGGTACTAGCTGCAACCTGACCAGTCCTCAGGATTGACAACCCATTTTCATTATTGTTATTGATCGAAGATGAATGTGGATGTTTCGTCTTAAAGATTTAAGTCTGTGTGCTCGTTAAAGATTCTCCATAAAAATATGCATATAACACACAACTAGACCCACAAGAATACGCAAATACTGTAACTGGAAATTATATTTAAGAACCGCGACGAAGCAGCCAGCCACTCAAACAATTATGCCACTCGGGGTATATACTGATTATAATAATAGTGAGGGTAAAAATAGTGAATTTGTGTTAAAATATTAAAGTTAGATGGAATATAATACTTTCTATTTTATGGTAAGACATTTTACTCCTAATCATAAATAAAACAGTGGCCCAACACCAACTGCGTTAACTAAAATGGGTCACCTCGACCGGGGTAGGAGCACGCCCTCACAGAATACTAGCGTGAAATAGAAGCATAATGCTGCTTTGTTACGTCTGGTGAGTCTAGGGATCCGGAGACCTTTATTACACTTGTAATAAAGGTCCCTAGATAGAGGAATTCCATCTCTGTCCTCAAGGGTAACAACACATCAGCATTATGATTCCTTGTCAAGGATGAATGTAGACGTCATGGACCGCAGGAATCACTTACCATCAGGTGAACTGTGTGCTCGTTTGTTACTCTCAATATAACAATAATGAAAGCACCACAATGTAAGGTGATGGAGTATTCAAAATGTCGTAGGCTGCTATTATGCCTTTCGACAATTTTCTTGTCATTTCTAAACAAAGATGTTACGAAGATGGAAAATTAATATTTCAGGATATTCGTTCTTATCCTTACAGTAATAGAAAGGAGCTGCCCTTACTTCGTCTAGAGCTTACGAAGTCCCAAAAGTATTCCTCTGTACAAATTATGACGGAAAGTCATTAGCACAGGTCAGTAGGATTTGAACACGACCGTTAGGTCATAAGTTTGACGTCCTACTTACTAGGCTATCGCTAAATGGAATGTTTGAGGGGTTATAATCATAATAGCATTCCAAGCGTATACCTGTACTGAAATAGTTTACAGACTTTTTGCCTGTTTGTCTGTTCGTTTATGTAGACTAGCCTCCACAACAGTAAAATCAATTTGAAACCAAGTGATTTTCAGCGATTTATTGAGATAAACTTGGTTAACATTTAATGTTTATTAACAGGCTATGTATATTATACATATTTGTGCGTAAGAAATCACTAGCACAGCGTGTATAAAATTGTTTAAATTAATCAATAAAATCGATTTCGAAGACTGCACTTCTTTCGCACGAACACTTTACACACGGACATTTAGAAAGTGAGAATCGTCAAAAGTCGACTTCCTTGTTTTTTTTTACTTATATTTTTTAACAATTATTTTTTTTAATATCAAATTGTGATATTAGGGTTCAGACATTACACAGATACATATGACCTTACATAATGATGATACAAGAACATGACCTTACTATTAATACACGCCATATCTTTTAAAAAGTGGGTTTAGTAAAACAGATTTTAATAAAACAAAAAGCTGTCCTATTTCCTGAGTACAAACATACTAAAACCAGTATAAAAATAATTAACACAATCAGATTCGTAGTTTCTGAGCAATTCGTGGACAAACAGCACATTTGGTACAGTTTAGATACCCAGAGGGACTAACAAAAGATAATAACACAACACTTTTTCAAGAGCGTAGTATACATACGCGTATACTTCTGACCTTTTTATGAACTATTTTAAAAATTAAAAAACACCATAGCAACTCTTTGAATGTGTGTCGATTTGTAATTCAAATTGGAATAAAAATATTCACACGGGTGTCATCTTCACGAACAGCCCACCATGACACGCCAATCTTGTATGTCACCGGTCGTACCGGAAAAGCTAGACGCTTCAATCAAACTAACCAAGGCACGTGACGTACGCTTCAATACCGCGATCAATATAAACTAGACTTTCTGTATTCTGTTTAAAGTTTAGATTGCAATGTAGTTCAAAAAGACCTAGCAAATAAAATTCGCCTTGGTATATAAAGTGAGAACGAGATGAGATCGATAACGAAATTAATAATTAGCTTTGATATCAAATATTTTAACATACCATACATATAAATTTCGTTTTAAATATTTACGAAAATTTCATAAAAATAACTGGTTATTTTTAGTTTTAGTTTTCCTATCACAATAAAAATGGTGAGGATGATATGGAAAAAAGCGGAATATGGATAAGTTATTAAACAATTGGCAGTTTTTTTTTCCAATCACTTATAGAAATAAGTTTTAAGCATTATGTTTTTTGAAAGCAAGTATTTTACATACTTTATCATAGATTTAAAATATTTTTTTTCCTTTCTTATAATTTTAATTGCTTCATTTCCACGTGCTTTGACATTTGATGATATTTTTTCCATACTGTATTTATTCTAGTACCCGAATCTTTTCGTGACTTGTAACGGTTTTTCTTAATTCATTTTATTTGTAATAGATTTTTCTAAATATTATAGCCCGTTTTGTTTTTTTTATAACCAATTAATAAAGTGAACTGAACTCAGTCATTAATAACTTATACTTTTGTTTGCTGCTGGGTGCAGATCTCTTCAGTTCTAGATATATTTGTTTGTGATCTCATGACAGTGTATCAAGAATCGCCATATAAAAATAATGTTTCTGTTTGTTCGTTGATACATGATCTATAATTGTTTTTGTAGATATAGTATCACGCGTGTTATAAACACTATATATTTTGTTTAATATGTGATATCTTTCAAGTCAATTACTATTATTCTATGTACCTCATACTTATATAATATATAGTTATATATACAATATAAAACAGACATTAAATATTTGAAATTAAAGGCATATTCAAAAGAAGGATTATGTAAACGGAAGATTTGTGTAAAAATTATAGACGTCAATAAATTTAAATGTCTTCGGTGTTATATGAGTATATAAGAAGAATTTATAAATTCTATATATTATATATCTTATATGCTCTATTTTCTAATTAACACGTTTAAATAGAATATTTCCAACAATATTTTATTATTCGTAAATTTGTTTATGCTATGACGAATCAGATAGAGCATATGCATAAATGTTACATTTTTATAATTTTTTTTAATTTTTAATATATTAACAAAAAAGTGAAAAATAATTTTAATAGCGGCATTGTTTTTCGTAAAGGTTTTGGGTATCTTTACCTGCTGTATTCATTCCGGCATGAATCACAATATTTGATCAAGGCCACCCGGTGACTTCTAATATCGTAACGTCTCGTTTACCTTTTAACATTTACAAGTTATATACGATACTGAACAGAACTTGTGTTTTCTAACACAAATTTACGCATGTTTAATATTAGTATAAAACGAAACAGGTGTATTTTTAAATCTAATAACTATGATACTAGTACCGTGTTTTGTTTGCATTTGTGTAAGAAATAGATATTTATATGAGATGCCATGATGTTCAGATACTATAACATTAGAAAATCCTTAGATGTGTGTTACAATACATTGTATTGCAGGTCCTTGCCGATGTCTATATATGGGCAAAACCATCGTCCGCAGGTTACAGAAAAGTTGGCCACCCTTGTCCTAGAGACAAATCATTGAAATGAGATGCTTATTTCTCAATATGAAGGTTTCCAGACCCTAAACTCACCATACGAAACAAGACAGCATTTTTGTTCAATCTCACATTGGTTTTCTGTGCGGACGTGTTGTTTTCGCGGTCGAGTTAATCCAATTATGGTCTAGCTAGAAAGTATCTATAGCGTGACCTAATGAACATAATCTTTCCTATAAACGTTTTACATGAATCTGGCAATACAACAACTATTATATAATTGTACATAACAATTACATAATGCGTAAATACAGAACACTGCCCAGTGTTCTGTATTTACTTGGGAATTAGTCTGCCTATCGTTGAAAACCTGATCAAAATCAGTTTAGTTAGTTTTCGAGATTAGCATGTACAGACGTATCGTCGCGGCCGAAACTACTTTCTTTTAACGTCGTACTAAATATGAGCGTAGTGCTGTTATTTCACGGTGATGAGGATCTGTGAGGGCCCGGTTCTTCCCCGGTCAATTACATCGTATTATATAGTACATATATTAAAATTCGGTTGTCAATGTGCGAATAATTTTGATTATTATTTGTCGTCTCAATTTCAAAAGACTTTTTAAATACTTACATTTATTTATGATTATAAAAGAAAAAATGTCAAACAACCCTGCGGTCATATCGGTTCTGTGAAGTTTAGTTTCAGTCCTACATTTTTTTATCTGTGCCCACTGTTTTATACAAAGGGTAAAAGTTCAACGGATATTGAAATCTATAAAAGACAACATGCTCGTTGTGGTGTATGTACTGTGCTGATAATATATCATTTAGAAATTTATTTTTTAAGGAACAGACATTTATACTCTGGTCCTATTATATAATAGGAATTAAAATGCTTATTTTTGTTCACACAGTTCTTCTGTGGCAAGTGATTACTATGGCCTACGATGCCTATTTTCATTCTCGATAAAGAATCATAATACAGATGTGCCATAAACCCCGTGGATTAAGGTGGACTGCTAAGTCATGGGTAAACCACAAAAGCTTACTCTATGCCAACCGTCTCAAATCCTCAAGTTAAACTCACTCTTGGACAGGCGTAAGTTACTGGTTCTAACACAGTTTACCCTAATCAGCGTAAAAGATATGAGAGCTTTACCTTTTATACATTGCAAAGATATACATGATTGAGATTTGATACGGCAGTACAAATTATATTCATGTATGGTGATTACCGCCGCCCATGAACATCCGTAAGACCACATGAGTCGCAGATGCGTTGCCGACTTTAAATATTTATTACATAAGCATAGGTTCAAACATTTATTATTAAACTGATGGTTTAAGAATTGAAATCTTTGTAACAATAACTTTTCTTATATTGATTTTCCCGACAAGCATAATTGTTACAAATTGCGAATGGCCGTCCATTGCTTTTGTTTGCCTTTCCAGATATAATAGAAGTTTAAAATCATCCAATTTCTTTGGTATATAGCATTTACATATCGGGATTGAGTATATCATGAACTTCAAAACACTACTATAAATTAATACGATTTAAATATGTTAGTATCGTAATTTTTTTCGTCATTTGGTCAATTGTATTAATAGTAACGATAATTATCGATGTACACATATTAATACATAGATTTTTTAAATACTTTCAATATTTTTACAGCCATCTCGGGATATTTCACACTTAGTTCTTTGAACTTTATTTAAGTATGTAAACTAGTAAAGTATATCTATGATATATCTTCACTATGCATTTGAAAAGCCTTATCTTGATTTGATTAATCTATTTGTCTTATTTTATTTAGTGAACGGAATCTGCTCCAACAACATATGGTATTTACAAATTTAAGATTATGAAAATAAGAATACACAAAACTCAAAATCTTACTGATATACTCGATTTTCTATGACATTATCTTAAGATAAACGAGATTGATGTTATATGCGCTCATAACTAAAATATGTCAACAAGCCAGAGGCTACATTTGGTTTCAATAAAAACAGATTCACAGTAATAACTAAACTATTTTGGCTTCAGATTCTAGCCGTGGGTGTCATAGTATCTATTTAAGAGTTTTATTATTTTATGTTCTTACTTTACTATTTTTTATAATATTACGGGTGACAACGGGCACAAAGTTCAACTGTTGTAAAGTGATGACAGTTGCCATGTCCATTTTATTTATCCTCAAAAAGACACCCCTTGGGACTAAGATGAAATGCCTCATCACCTGTAATTGGTCACACTCATCATACGAAACATAGTAGTGTTATGACGTTATTTCACCCTGGTATTTTGTGTAGGCGTGGTCCATCCCTGATCGAGTCATTCATGTTATAGGTAGAAACTAGATGCAACGTGACTCTACCAAAGTCAACCTGTTTACTTTTATCAGCCATGTCGTTGTACATGTGTTCTAATCTCATGTTTGATTGAAACAATGATATACACGAGTACGTGCAAGTCTTACGGTCTTCGTACCGCTCCTGTTTCCACTTGTTTGAAAAGATCTATGCCCTGCCTTAGCAGAACATCTTAATGTTCTGATGAAAATTATGATATCTTCAGCTGTAGTCCTTTTATGGCGAACATGCAAACACTATATTTTTTTTACGTAATGGTACATATTTTGTAGCAGCTTATGAGGGTGATCTATTTTAGCAGTAGACCTACAGGTTGAAATAACGGAGATAAAGAAGAAAATAGGCTCAGCTTCATGCGGGAATAGCATATTGGCTTAGAGTACGGTCAATTATATACATATATATATATATATATATATATATACCCTGCCGCCCAAAAATTTAAGACCACATATAATCAACCAATCATCAATTGTAATAAAATCCCATGGGATAAATAAAAAAAATGCACATCTGCATATTCTATTGTTAGTATCGTATATTTAAATAAGTCATTCTTTTGTTTACTTTCAAGTTATTGGACAAAAACACCTGTTGTTTTCAAAAACCGAAAATTGCTGCGCTAGAGCCAGGTGGTAGAGTCTTAATAATATATTTATAATGTCCTCATAACTAATTATTTTGCTTTTGTTACGTATTGGTCAATTTAGCTTTTTGGATTATTTAGCTCCTGGAAACATGTGTTTCCGACTTATTATTACCCGAGTTTACTTGGGTTTGTTCACAAACAATCACATTTAGTCTATACTTGTGGTTTTTACAGTGAAGACGTCATAAAATGGGAATAGCTCGAAAAAATTGCAGTGAAGTGCGTTCTGCCATCTATGTTTTACATAATGAAGGCAAATCCGAACGTGAGATTGCTTCACAAATGAAGTTATCGAAGACTTGTGTTCATTAACTCTAATAGGCACAATAACTCGATACAGGGAGACAGACAGTTTTCAAGATCGTCCACGCTCGGGAAGGCCGAGAGCTACCACGCCTAGTGAAGATAATTTCATTGTTGTTACCAGCAAGCGAAATAGACGCTTAACAGCACCCGAATTCCGCATTGAAGTAAACAAAACCCGAGTTAAACGTTTATCATTGACTACAGTAAAATGGCGACTGAGAGATGCGAAGTTGTATGGTCGCGTTGCCGTTCGACAACCTCTGCTAAGGTCGCAAAACAAGAGAAAACGGATGCCGTGGGCTCTTGCCCATCGAGATTGTACTGTAAAGAAGATTTAAAAAAGTGATTTGGGCCGAAGAATCCAAGTTTGAACTATTCGGTCCAAAACGTAGAATTTACGTTCGACGCAGTGTCCAAGAAAAGATGATGTCAGATTGTGTAATCCCAACAATCAAGCATGGTGGTGGCTCAATTATGGTCTGGGGTTGCTTCTATTGCCAAGGAACTGGCGATTTGATGAAAATTGAAGGAATTTTGAAAAAGGAACAGTACAAAAATTTTTTAAAACAAACTGCCATTTCTTCCGGGTTGCGATTAATTGGTAATTAAACGGATTCATTTTCCAACAAGATAATGATCCAAAGCAAAGCTCAAAATTATTAAGAGAAAGTTTAGAAGAGAAAGAGGCTCAAGGGGTGTTAAAAAGACATGGTTTGGCCTCCTCAGAGCCCGGATCTCAATCCCTTTGAACTTTTGTGGGAAGAGCTTGATAGGAACGTCCGCCCATCCTCGCGTAATCGTGGCCCATCCTCGCGAGAAGAAATGTGGAAGTATTTATGCAAAATTTGGAACAATATATCACACCATTAACAAAATGATTGCCCGTATATAGACTTGTGAAAAAAGTCATAAAATGTAAAGGAGGATTTTTTGATGAAACATCAGTTTAGCTAACTATATAGCCTTTTTCGCATGGACTGTTAATATTTCTTTCTCTTTTAAAGTATATTGTTTATCAATCAATTTTCTATTAGATGATTAAACATTTAGTATTTTATTGGAGTTTTACTTTATTTTCCTACTTTAATTAAGGTGGTCTTAAACTTTTGGCCTGCAGTGTATATATATTTATATTTTATATATATATATATATATATAAAATATATAAGACCAAGAATATAAAACTTATTTAATCTCATGTACACTTTGTTCGTGTTTGCTATCCCATTCACTGTGCATTTACATCGAGGTCTCAACTTTATCGCGCAGAAGCATGTTTTCTAAAAGTTTACCGTAGAGGCGTTTTCCTTATTATTTTGATCTACAAAAACCGGCATTGTCTAAGTTGCTCTTGCACAATCAGTTCAAGTTATATTTATAACGATATAACATACACATAATTTTTTAAAAAAAAATTGAAATGCGTTAAATAAAATTATGTAACAACTATACATTTTTTTAATTCTATTATAATATTTCTTCCTTTTTTTCTCTACAATCTATTTTTCTAAGTAGACAGTTCGAGTCTAAACTGGGCGTGGCTAATTATATTTTATAACTTACAACCATCAAAAGACAAACAGTTGATTTACTCAGTAATTTGGTTTTAACTACGAAATACTAAAATAATAGCTTGAAAAAAATCAACATTTGTAAATCGGCCATTTTTGACACAGAATGCAAAAACAATATTAAGCAACATCCCGTTTTAATAAAATTCATTTTGCACGTGGTTCAGTCAGTGCCGTGCAGTGTAGAAATTATATAACCACTATAGAGTGAGTCTGCCTCACAAATGGCAGGAGCGCAGACCGCCGCATAAGAGCAGCGCTATGCGGAAATGCAGACTTCTAATATCTTCGAAATATTTTCTATATTTTAGACATGGTGCAGGTTTTCCCAAACCGATTTACAGTGGTAGAGCTACATTGCATTGTTTCTAGCTGCAAAATGAATGGGTCAGCTTGACCGCGAAAGGACCATGCCTTCACAGAATACATACGTAAAATGCTGCTGTGTTTCCTCCTGGAGGAAATGTGGGAACCTGTAGGGATCCGGAAACCCTTATATTACTGGTGTCGAGGCACTCCTACGCAGTCTACGAGGGTGACAACGACAAAATTTCTTATCAAGGATGAATGTTGATGTCATTTTCCGCAAGAATCGTTTGCCATCAGGTGAAGTTTGTGCCCGATTGTTACTCGCAATGAAATAAAAAAAAATGTTGCTTATCTCAGTCAAGCCATTAATTATAATATTAAATGCCGATTTAACACTTTATCATCACTTTCAAGTGTAATTAGAAAATTTCGCTTATATAATATTGAATTACACAATTGAACTAAAGACCGCAGTCCAGTACTTGAAAGCATCTTTAATTTTTTTTTCATTTTATTACTTTTTATTATTTTAAACGGGGCTAGAGCAATGCTTGTTTCATGCTTCAGCATGTATTAGTCAGCTCAACCGGGGATGTACCACATCCGCACAGAAAACCGGCGTGAAATAATTGCATAAATCTGCTGTTTCGTTTGGTGTGTGTAAGATGCCGGAGACCAGTTACTGGTAAGGAGGCATTCCATCGCAGTACTTAGTGCTGACAACACTAGTGTAACTTAAATCTTAGTTGAGGACGGATGTTGGTGTTTTTGGCTGCCATTTTCACTTAACCTCAAGTTGCGTACTCGATTGTCAGTATCAATTTTGTTATGCAAATAAAATTAAGTTAGTGATAAAGTTAAATTTTTATTTAAATCTTTTATCTTATTCAATTGTGAAATTGATTATATTTCACATTGACCAACGATGCATTATTCCTTAAGTCGCTTGTATACTGTTAAAGAAAGTCTTTTATTAATATTCTATCTTAAATTGATAACCGAATAAGCTTTTTTTTGTGTGTGAGTGACTATTGGTCCAGAGACCTTTACAGCTTTATCTAAATAGACTCGCTAGCGTGAGGCCCGCTGAGTAGGGAACCGACTAAGCACTAACATTCATTTAGCTATCTAATCAATAATATATTTTTACGTTTTTAACATATTAACGTTAATAACATATAACGCAACTTATTGTAAAATAGCAGCATAAAGTTGCTGTTACCTATCGTAAGTGTAGGGAATCCGAGGCCTAGGTGCTGTAGCCAACGCACTTGATCTAGGTTCTCAGGCCTGAAAGTGGATGTGCATCTTGAATTGTTGATGTAAGTTTCAATAGACAATAGTTTTAGTCAAATCCAGGTGAATTATAGGCTCGTTTGCCACCCTTTATTTCCTAAAAAATCAATTTGAATATAACATATACATTAAACCTTATTTAATAAATTCGAACCTAATTTAAATAAAAAATACATAGGATAATTTAAGGAATGGACGATAGTAAGTTTTGTTTTATATAATAGGGTTCTAATTATAGTGATATAAGTAAATTTTATACAATACATAAACAAAAAAAATAGTATACAAAATTACATTAGACATAATCAGGTTAAGTCATCGTTTACGGCAAATCATCCTATGGGATATCTAATAGTGAACTTTTTAATAACTAAAAATTATATTAATAGTTTAATTACTATAGAACACTGGATGCAACTATTGTTACATTGTAGCCGTTACCATGAAGTTGGTTAAAATTCGTTTGATATCCAATTGTTCGTTATGGTTTCCTACAAACGATATCGAAAAAATCAAATGTAAAATAGAAAACATAAATAGGAAATACAATAAAAAAAACTGTTTTATTTTTTCCATTAAACTTTTACCTTAACCTTAACCGATTTTAATCCTCTTATTTTGCTTAACTTTTCACTTCGCCAATAAAGCTTATCTTCTGATCTGTACTTAACATAACTACAGTCTCTACTTACTCATTTTTTTATGCTTTAGTTTTTAATAAAAGGTTTTTTTATTTTTTATATTTATTAAGTGTAGCCGCAGCCTTACCGTTAGCATTTAGTCATTTGCGTAGGCAGTGTTGGCACGTCCTATGGAACGATACTAGCAGGTCGCGAGACTTAGTTTCCTCGCAGTGCATACTACGTTTATTTTTAGTTTATAATGTAACAATTTGTATTTAGTACACATTTTTTCTACGCATTTACGTCGATTATACAATCCGTGGATTACTATAGGTACGTAAATTTAGAGTGTGTGGAAATTTAACGTTTATTCTGTGGATCAGTATAGACTGTCGTTTTATTTTTATAGATATTATTTTTATATTCATCACAATAATCTGATATATACAAAGATGTAATAAATCTATGTAGAGAGAATTTATAACTAACAAAAAAACAGAATAATTTTAACAAAAAGTTTAAATTTAACAATAATTTAATTCAATGATCCGGCACTAATAAAATTGTTAACCGCGTTAAGTACCACGACCTCAGCGGTGAAGGAAAACAAGTGCAGTGAATAAAAAAAAATATTTCGAAGATATATGAAGACCGCTAAAACGCAGTGGAGCTGCATAGCTCTACTGCGGTTTAGCGGTATGCTCTAACACTATGTCTAGAGAAGAGGCCTAAACCCATAGCGAGACTTATATACATCGGCTGTTACTTAATTTTTATTTAAAAAGTTTATTACCTTTTTAGAAAACCAAGTCACCTTTGACATTAAATGATTCTATCTGTACTGTATTTATGAATATGTCTCACACATGACACATCTAAAACAGTTGCGTTTGCGAAAAACTTAAGATATTTTATGGTTATGAAAATGCTATAAATGTTACGCTACGATGTTATGTTATGATATTATTAAAATGATATGCTATTATAGATTTCAAAAATGCTATCTTGTTTATATACATACCATTTGAGCTACAAAATCATATTATTTTGTATTTATACATAAAATGTAGTCTAACAGTCCTGTGAAACAAAGATAAAAAGAAAGACGAACGAACGTGGAAGGATGAACTACTAATAAATCAATTTATTCATTTTTAAAAGCTACATATACCAAATTGTATTAACGGTCTGACAATTACATTGATAACGGCCGTTTTATCCACCAAAGGCGTTCTATCTCCAACCATTATTCAACCACAAAACGACACTGATTTGCCGCCTTGTTTAACGGTTCAAGTGGCATATCTTAGTCTTTTCTAGTCTCCAGACTTTCTCCAGATAAGGACACGATTACCTGAGTACTGATCGACGAAAACATAATTTTCCACATGTCTTCCTCATTTTCTTCATCACTTTGACGCTGCCTCGTTATAATCTACGTTGTCGTCTTTGCCGTGTATTAAGTAGACCTCATTCAAAATGGTGTAAGAAATTCCGAATGGTTTCCGAGTGCTAATTTCACGTCCGATGTTGGCTTGTTACTGTGATCTGGTTTGAGTGGTGTTGATCATTGGAAAACGGGCAATCTGGTGTGACGCTAATTTACACGCGCTCTGGTACCTTTGCAACGTGGCTAACAAGCAAATTTAACAGACACAGACTCTGTGGGCTATTTCTCTCGTAGAGTAACCTCCTTCGCTCAAAGTTATTATTCTTGCTCTTGCTCCTTGCTACTTACTTGCTCCCAAAACTTCCGATAACCCCCATGGCCTCTCAACCAAAATATCTTACTAGCAGAAACAAAGATAATCGTCAAAAACCAGTGATTTCATTTTTACATGAAACAACATGAAAAGATTTACTATTATATTTGTTTTAAAATCTGTTATTTTTAGGCACAGAGCAAAAATAAAATTTAAAATTTTCCAGCATAAAATATACAACATATATTCTGTGATTCCAATTGAAGGCATACTTTTTTTGATGTGTGTACATCTATTCTTAACAAAGATTCAAGATGTACACGCATTTTCATCGCTGAACACTGAAATGGACTGTAACTGGATCTTCAGATTTCTACACACATGGCTTTACTAACGTAGATGTTACATACCTAAATTACGTAAATCAGAGGAGATCCGATTTTTTTGTGCGAACCCATGTACTGCAGCATTGTGCTTGTCCATATAGTTTTTGACGATTGTCCATACATTAACAGTAAGAAATATGCTATGCGATATTCCCAGACATATATAGAGCTATCCGAAGGATATATTCACCATAATAATATTTATGGGTAAAATATAGTGTTGGTTAGTGAACAGAAATAAAATACCCTGTTTCACGGATCCAGGTTTTTATTCTGGACCGATAAATACATGAATGTCCTGTACAATACTTTAAAGAGTGGTAGATTCACGTTATAGCTAGTTTCTAACTGCTGCATATATGGGTCAGCTCGGACGGGGATGGACCAAGCCCGTACAAAATACCACCGTAAAAGGGCAGTACAAAGCATCTAGTATAGTCTTGAACAATATTTATCGTTTCCCTAAGTTACGTTATGAGTAGATTAATTACCTTGCGGTCGCAATTACAGGTAACGAGGCATTCAATCGGTGTCAACGCATGTGTATCTTGAATCTTTATAGAGAATGAATGTAGACGTCATTAACCGTTGTAATCACGTACCATAAGGTGAAGTGTGCTCGTTAGTTACCCCTAAAACTATTAAAAAATCCATATAATAAAAACATAATATATAATAAAAATATATATATATAATAATCCAAATAAATATTATTTACAAGAATATTTTCTTAATACACTATTCACTATAACAATCCTTCCTTCCCTTCCCTTAGTTAGATATATATTCCCTCGGATACATACTAGGGCGTTAGAAAATGTTGGAGCTCTTCCAAAATAACGAAGGCGCACTTATTATTGGTAATTAAATATGGCATGGGAACAGATGAAGCGTAAAGAGAACAAAAAAAGAATACAAATCTTGACGGACGTGGTGTTATTCTAGTTGTCATTAAAGATAGATCAATTATAAAATCATGGCTATTTTCTTAAATACTTCAATGTTGAATCACGTTCTATTGGTATTGCAAACAAAGCGATTTTATACAGGTTAAGATTTTAATTCTTCGGGTACATAATATTTTTTGGTTTGGTGGCAAATGGCAAGTGATTGTGTCCCATGAACATCCGCAACACCGGAGGAGTTGCAAATTACCGGCCTTTAAGAAAGGTGTAGGCGCTTTTCTTGAAGGTCCCTAAGTCGTATCGGTTCAGAAATACCGCTGACGACAGCTGATTCCACTGAATAGTTGTGCGTGGCGGGAAATTTCGCGTAAAGCGCACAGTGGTTGATTGCCAACCATCGAGATGATGTTTAAACTCAGCGGCTGATTATCCGCTGGCTGGCATTAATCCGAACATATATCTTACGATAAATGTTGACTGACCATGTACACTTATATAAGCCCTGAGAATTAAGAAGGAATGCTTCGTTTCCTTCGGAGGGAGAAATAAGTCAGAAATGTCAATAAAGGGACGGCTTGTTTGAAGCCGCACCAACCAATGTGTTATCGTTAACATTTTTTTTTTAATTTCTACTCACTTATTAAATATTAACGGTATAATGACCTGACCTAGAATTCTTTAGTTTCCAGTAATGGGGCTCTTGTTTGTTTTTCTGTGGAATTGCAGTTATATACAAAGCAGTTCTGCTCAATAAAACCATTATGTGATTTTTCTTGTCACTAAAACCCGGCGACATCTTCTAGTTAATACCCGTTGGCTGTACACGATATATTACTTGGCACTCACTCGTCTCCTTCCCTAATTAGTATATAGTGTTTTGGATTGACGCAGCTTTCGTAAACATTATTTGGTGAATACATTGTTTTTTTTTTCAGCATATATCACAAAATAAAAAAAAATGTTATTCAAACTTAGTGAGAAAACTTTAGCCCTATGAAATAATATCCTCTGATACCTTTTATATTGTTATAATATACTACCAATTTATATTTTTTGATATTCATCTCCTTACAGCTCTTTTGTAAACCGTAGGTAATTAAGTTATAAACTCTTAGTCAAAGACAGAAAAAGAACGAACAATCTCAATAAATATTTTGCAAAACAATGATATAAACACCTCATGTGGTCACGTATTGTGGATTTTTCCACAACAAATTTATCTATAATATGTCTTTAAGTAAGACACGCGATTAACAATATCGTGTTCTTGCATTTCCGGATACAACTACATTTTCTCTAATTTATACGGTTATAAAAATATTTGTTGCCAGTATTTTTGATTTGTTGAACAAATTTTTACTGATTAAAGTATAATTAATTAATTTTATATATATATATATATATATATATATATATATTGCAAGAATCTTTAATTAGAAAAGTATAGTTAGTATGTATTTTTTATGGCTTCGAACAATGTGCGGTTTTGTCCATATTATTAATAATAATATCTTTATTGCATTAAACAAATTTTACTAAATGGTTGGCACGGTACTTTGATAAATTACACTGTGATCACAAATGGTTTATAGGTTTGACATTGATCAATTTATGTTTATTAATTATGACAATGCCCACAAAAATGTTTCGTTGTTGTAATAAATTTGATTTAAAAGGAATGAGTGCGCAGTGGCCTTACAGTTAACGGCTTTACCTTTAATATAAACAAGAATATTTGCTTATATTATAAAGAAAATGTCCAAGGTGGTAACAGAATCTTATTATAATAGATAATTTAACTGTCGGTAGAACGGAATTTTTGTCTTTAGGTTTTGTTATTTCTTTAAATAGAGCCTTGCGATGTTACAATAATATTGTGTGTAAGATGAACAGCTGTGTAACATTAAGAAAAGCACATTTATATAATGGAACGATGGGAAAGAACATTAGTTGAAAGTAGAAACTTTTAAAATAGGTCTTTGGGCAATCTCAAATGGCTATAGGATGGATTCAGTCTCCTAACAAGAAATACAGTAATGATAGTTTGACATTGTGCATAAGATACATTACGGACTTTAATGGAATTTGCAAGTTGTCGAATAATTCAAGATATGTATAATAATTTGGAAACTCTGGATGTATGGAGATACATCTACATATTAAATTTTAGATTTGTCTACTTTATGCCACTTATCACTAAAATTAATATGTGGGCATAGACCATGAGGTGATCGACGAGGACAGGAGTGAGTTTTAAAGAGTACAGGAGTTTTGGATCCCGAAATCGGAGTAATTGTGAAGGAAATAATTTTAAATATATCCAGATCTTACTTTATCTTATTGAAATGTTCTATTATACCTTTGTCGAGCACTGTTTTATTATATTAATTTTATTTAATATTTCTTAGTTTACTTAGTTATTATTTAGTTAAAATAAATTAACTATAAAGTACCTATTTGAATTAAAACAATGACTGCTATTTGACACGAAATCTAAAGGAATTTGTAAGTAACGAGACACTCCCCTATGAGTTTCGGATTTTACTTATTCCGTATCATAAATGCTTTGTAAGACTGATATAATTTCAATTACTATAATTTCATACATAGCAATTTTACACGACTTATTCCCCTAAAACTTTATTTTTAATCATAATGGGAAAGAATGAATGACTGCGTTTGTATGATTTAAAATAAAATAAGACAAAAGTAAAATAGTTAAAGATGGAATTTGCTTTTCGTTACAAGTTGTAATAGTAGTTGGAACAGTGATAGAGCTACACTGCAGTTTTTTTGTACCTGCAGAATGAATGGGCCAGCTCAACCGATGTAAGACCACGCCCTCACAGAGTACCAGCGTAAAATAGCAACTGTTTTGTATCGTCTGGTGAGTGTATGGATCCGGAGACATTTAATATTGGTAACGAGGCATTCCATCTCAGCCCTCAAGAGTTTCCATGAGTATTATGATTCCATATCAAGGATGAATGTAGATATCATGAGCCGGCGGAATCCTTTGCCATCAGGGGAACTGTGTTTTTATGTTACTCTCAATGTATCAATAATAAAAACAGAATTAAAACGTAACAGACGAGAGAAAGAGAGCATGGGTATTCATAGACATTTTTTAAAACATCATTATTTTTGAGTTTATTATTTTTAATTATGACCTAAACATTTTTACAAGTAACAGTACAGTTACACGCAGTTTTAGTCACATAATTTCCTTTATATCATGACAATAATCCTTCCTAGATACTCTGGTAAGAGGATATCTGAAACTTTCTAAATCACCAACTATTCAAGTGAGTGTCTTTTTTAAAGTCCTTTGTTGCCGTTTGTGTTTTTTAAAGTCAACAAGATTCGTCCATTTGTAAAGAAACTCCTGTGCCCAAATCCGAAAGGATTGCCTTCTAGTGAACATCCCGAGAGATGACCGAGCTCTTATGGCGCTTAGTCCTAACCTTTATAAGCGGATAATCAGCACAAGAGCTCCCAAGAGGGAGCCTAGGCTTATACCGTTACCCTGTTTCGCGAGAGTCTCTGACTCGAGGGTGCCCGAGAGGGCTGAACCTCGGCTCGGTCAGTTGCCAAATTTTACTACAATCATGAGCTAATTCTGATGATTTTATTATTACTATGTATTATGTATATTAAGCGTGTAAATTTTTGAGGTTAATGAGATTGATGGCCTCAGTCCAAGAAATCCAGTCGCAGAAAATTCATTGGAAATTACCAATGACACTGCAAAATCTAATTGGCACACTTTAAAAGAACACCAAAAATTCAAATTCCTTTATTTGTTCCTTTTTTCCGTCAACGGTTAGTTTAATCTCGTATTAGGTCTAAGGTTTATTAATTTGAATGACACATATGCGTAAAGCGATGTAATGTTCACCGTAAAACAATGATGCGCGCAGATAAATCACATTCTAAAACAGGTTTGTAAGAATGCGGAGGTCATCGAAAGCAGTGGTACGACTGGATAGCCTCGATTCCGCAAACGAATTTTCTCCAATACTGCGAGAGCTTTCAATTTTAAATTTTAATGACTTAATCTACGGAACACTTTCCTAACGTGTTTTATATTTGTTAACGGCACTTAAGGCTCCGTTATAAGTCTTAGTATATTATCCTGATGGGAGCACACAAAGATAGTAAGGGCTCTTATATTTTATTGCTTATATTTGCATGCCAAATATGGGCTTATGTTATTTGGACAATTATAATTTGTAACATCTACGAGCGCACAAATTACGCAAATAAAGATAATTTTTAATGCACTTCCTCTATTAGGGTTGGAGGGGGGGAAGGAGGATCTTCAAAAGGTCCTGGGAGGCAAACAGGGTAACGGGATTTTTACCTGCTAAATTTAACTCAGGATGACCACCCTCAGTACAGCTATGGGCTTCGGGATCTCCTACGGAACGAACTCATACCCCTCTAAACATGCTACAGTAACACGAGATTTCATTACAGGATCCATTTGAGTGGTCTATTCTGGCAGCAAATATAAGTTGGCTCGATCAAGGAAGGACAATGCCCTCGCAGAATAACTTTGCGAATGTGAAAAATGTGAAAGAGTAGTAGTGATTCTACATAAACGCCTTGTATAGCATAAAGTGGTGTTCAACAATCAAGATAGTGAGGATAATATTTTAAAACTTTTTTCGTGTTCCGTGTCTGTTCCTCAATCTTACTATCACAAAATCTAAATATTTTGTGATATTTGTATTTAATATATGAGTGAATACCAAAAACCAGTGAAACTGTGGTAAACATAGTTGTACACACTCATACGTTACTAACACTAAGTCACTAAGGAAATAAAGCTATGGATTTTTTTTTTCTGACTGCACCAAACAAATATATAGGTATTGCATTTATGATAGCTGTCCATCGTGGTGCATATATAACTATTCAAAAGTTGCAAAACTTTGCCGATACTTTCTTAGAAAAAGTGTAACAAATGAACTCATACTATAGTTCACTTGACGGTAACTATTCTCTGTGGCTGTCGGTCTTATCAATTATATCAGTTAACAGAAAAGCATAGCGATATACTCGTATAATTATCACGTACGTACCATTATATGCAAAGTGAAATGCTGTGAAAAGTGAAGTGTCGATGGAATTTGTCAGAGTTAAGTGCATTTAGCACTTATATGATCAAGTAAATAAAACCTATGTAATAAAAACATTATCCATATAATATCAAAACATCATAAATTCCCAATTAAATAAACACATACAATTTCTTTTTTCTATTAAATCAAAGCATTGAATTGCTTTTGTTTTGAAATATTATTTTTTATTTTGTAATAAAAGCTTCATTATTAGGATTGTCATTATTATATAGTTTTTTCTTTATCCGAATTCGATCCCTAACTATGCAATTACTAGTAAATAATTTGAGGTAAAGCATGATTCAGCCTCGATCCTCGATAATGAAACGATAAATAGTACTAAGGTCAAAAAACACATAGTTAAATCAAGATTTTTAAATTTAAAGACAATTTGAGGTCGAGGTTTAAGGGGCAATTTGGTCTTGAGAATAAGTCATCCCCTCTTTGTTATACTTATATGAGATCTTAACTTAAATGCTCGACATCACGGGAATGAGTTATGTGAACTCACAAAGACTAAAACTCTGTTTAACTTTCATCGTATGGGGTAGAGCCATGGGAATATTTTCACACTATAATGCAACTATCATGGTAATTCACTCATTCTTTGGACACTGCATTCGTTGACATAGAAGGAGCCTTTAATCGCTTAACCTTTGAGACAATCAAATTAGCGGATATCAAGCATGGCATTGAAACCTGATGACACGATATATTCGAAAACTTTAAGAGGACACACTCTTGGACACAAGGCGAAGTATCATCGCCACATCCGTGGGGCCTAGGGGTCAACGTAGAATTAAGTAGTAAACATAGGGACATACGAGTCTGCAGACGAATTGACAATATGAGTGGATGGTGAATTCCCAACCACAATCTCAGAAATACTACAAAAGGCGTTATTCATTGGTAAAGCAAAATAACGGTGATACATTTTGCAAGGAAAAAGTAACTCAAAAACCTAAACAGATGCAGAAAATAGTACTTAGCCTAAGAGGAGTCGTATTGAATTGGTTTACACAAGTATAGTTGTTAAAAGCTCATATCACACAAAGCCATGATAATCTTTGTGAAAACAAAGACAACACTCTAAGGTAGTCCTTGTTTCTGGTATTTTTAACATGAAGACGGCTGTTAATAAAATATGTTTTGTTAATGTATAATGTATAGTAAAATTATTTATTATACCGAAGCTTTACAACGTTTCTAATGTAATGGTAGTCCAAAATTTTAGTGTACCTAACTACTTAAAACTAGTACCAAAGTAGCTTATGTCATTCGAACGCGAATGACATAAAAGAAAAAACTTATTGATTACGAGGTTTTGAGGGTTGCGTGGAGTTTGTCCAGGTGGACTTCAATTAAATAAAACCTTTTAAACATTCTTTAAATATAGTATTGTAATGAAAAAAGAAGGTTACTTACTGCTTTATTACCTATATAAATTTATAACGTTTGTCTTCTTATAATTATAGATAATTTAACTCAAGGATATTTATAATTTGGCATTTTTTCTATAAAAAAAAATATATTTCACTTTTCCATCTTAGAATTCTTGTGCTGTATAAATGTGAAACGTATTGTTTTTTATTATAACACTTGCCAGACGACGTTCGGATCAATTTTTTTACTTGCAAAACTCATATCCTCGCAAAATATTTCGATAGTTAAAAAAATCTGCTTAATATTTTTTTTCTATTTCTGAACCTACCATTGGATGTGCTGTTGACGAAATCATACTAACATGACATCGTGGTGTTTAACAGTACTGATCTGAGATCATAAATCACTATTTCGAATCTATCTATGTTCTCAAGGTTATATAATCTATAAACTTAGCACATTACGTACATTCGATTATCAAAAATATAGAAACTTTAAGAAATTATTTCGTGTTTCCATAATTACTAACTTTTTTTATTGCTTTGAGAGTAACAGTCCACATGATGGCAAGTGATTCCTGCGGCCCATGACGTCCACATTTATCCTTGACAAGGAATCATAACGCAGATGCGTTATCACCCTTGAGGACTGAGATGAATGCCTCATCACCAGTAAATAAAGGTCTCCGGATCGCCTAACACTCGCCAGACAAAACACAGCAGCATTATGCTACTATTTCACGCTGGTATTCTGTAAGGGCGTGGTAGGGTAGGTCGAGGTCACGCATACATTCTGCAGCTAGAAACCAACTGCAGTATAGTCTCTCTACCAAATATACTGACCACCTGATAGTTAATGGTTCCTGCGGCCCATATAACCCACATTCATCCTAGGGATAACGATAAAGTATTATTAGGCAGATGCGTTGTCTTTAGCTTATCCATTCATTCTGCAGCTAGAACCAAACTACAGTGTAGCTCTACCACTGAAAAACTATCGCCATAATCAAAACACGAATATATTTATTTAATAGTGTTATTTCCAAGTTCTGTTTTTATACGTATTTAGCGAGGCAAACAAACAAACAGTTCACCTTACGATAAACGCTGCCTAAAGCTCATGCACTGTCTGTCCTCTCTAATAAATCAAACTGCGATAGCGATGATTGATTATCTGTCCGTCTGTTTTTCAAAAAACCAGGAGATTCTCAATTTGATTTATACTATTGAAGTTTACTGGGATCGAAACCGCACCCGCTAAATCGGGAGAAAACGTCCTAGATACTAGGCTAGCACCGCGTTATGTATCGTACTTAATTAAGACATCGTTGTTCACATAAATTAATTTTAAGATATTCAAAAATCACTTTAATATAATATTCAAAATAAATAATAATAATAAAACAAAGTAATAAATATTTCTATTATATCAAATAAATTTGAAGATACAGTTGACAACGGAAACGCATATCTCGTCGAGATGTTAGTCACCGAGTCTCCTGCTCCGAATTTCAATTTGATTTCAACAACAGAATATTTGAATTGTAAAAGCAGTGAATACAAATTGAATGATTCTTTGAAAATAAGCTTTTTAGCAATAAAGGTATATCGAGTCGTAATATTCTTCGATGGTTAAAACTGAATAAAACTTGCATTTTGTCGAAATCGACTAACATGACGTCATCATTATAAATCGTCTATTAGAGAAAATTCGGATAGAAGTATCTGAGATTAGCTCAAACAGAAGAACAAACGGAATAGGGTACTTTGTTTAATATTATGTAATAAATGACATTGCTTTCAAATGCGAACAGAATTATGTAAGAAATATGCGGTTGATTAATTATTATTCAAGCTTTGTTAATTGCGATCTTTCACACACTTAGCACGTCTATTTTAGTATTCGCAGATACATCTATTAACAGCCACTTCAATTCTTTTACAGGCGTGAGGAGCATCAACTTTCAATGAAAAGTATTCGTTTTTAAAAGTGCAATAGTGTCTAGTGTTTTACGCAACAATTATAAAACTAAATGTAGTGTTATTCAAAAGTGATGGTGTGAGCATAGCAATAAGATGGGAAGAAGGAACATGAGCATGATGCGGTTAGGGAGGTGCGTGGCCTTCCTTGCTGCCGCCGCCTTTCTTCTGCCTTTCACCATTCTGCTGATGGTGTTCGACCAGCAATATAACTTTACTTACAGCTCAAAGCGAGTCTTCTACCAAGAGGTGAGTGTTCGTTAATTTCTTATTTTAATAGATTAAAAAATAGTATTCACTTTACATTTCTATAACAACGTAATCAAAAGCAATTAGAAGTCTTTAGTGCGAGATGAGTTCATAGTTCATATAACCGATTTTATTTTTATTTTTATATGCCATAAGTATAAAATTTTGAAATGACTTAAGGATACTGTTAACATTAATGAATAAAGTATTTTCAAATGTTTGATAATAATTAATCTTCCATTAGCTTGTATTCCGTTTTTATTTTAGTCTTTCTTTTTAAACGATGTATAGCATCATTATATTATAAATTGAACCGATGTTATCGAAAAGCTTTTATAACAGCATAGGTTTTATTAGTAGTTAAAATTTATTTGCATTCTTAATATCGGAATCATTATTTAGTTTTCTGATATATCTCTTAGATCCCTTAGATCCATTTCTATTTCATCATAACGTAATTTGATTATATACGTTCTTATTTATATATGATTTCTTTTATTTACAAAAAATGGAAGAAAATAAGAAACATTACGATACTATAACTGAAGAAGTGTTCGCTTACTATTTAGGCAATGCAATATACGTACTTGTTATAGAGTGAAGTGATTTTATCAGTTTCGATTTTTATTGCACAATTGCTCGATAACAATAATAAACGTAACATAAAGCTATATATATATATATATATGATGTGGTACGAATACATTCTACTTCAACATTCGAATTCAGGATGAAAGCCCGCATCATGATGCCGTTGAATACATTTCATTATTTCTTCTTTTACAGAGCGACTTCTATAAAATAAACGGAACTGTATACGCTCCCGCATACATGTTAACGACACCCTCTAATGTACGGACACAGGTAACTTATGTGATATTGTCGAATGACACCTAAATTGGAGCTAACATTGCACCTGTGCTTCCTAACACGTACTAACAAAGGTCTAATGACGACTTTGCACGGAGTCCAGTGTTTTTTTTTACAGCCCGTTCGGCACCGGGCAGCTTTCGATGTGTGTTGTATTTAGGTTTCAAATTGAAATTAAATTGTTCTATACTATATTGAAAAGTAATATTGCACATTTTTTTGGTAAAGTTTTTGGTTAAGACTGATATTTTTGTAGTAAGCGTTTTCGGTAATCTAATCAATGACTTGAACTCATCAGTTCAATTGACTAACAAGGAAGGCACAAGGAACTTTAACTGTAAATGGGGCTAGTTTTCCTAGTGATTATTATTTATTAATTCCAGTATTAAATAAGGCTTATACTGGCCTATAAAGTTATTTCTTTTCAATATTTTGACAATTAAACTTGATTAAGACAAGAACTAAGTAATAAGTATATTTCATCATCAAAGCCTATAACTTGTTATATTTCTGAACGTATGCCTTTAGTAATAAATGGATTATTAAAAACTCGAGTTAGAGGTTAAAATGTCGTTATGCTTAACTTTTAAGTTTTCCCAAAAATTAAATTGCTTTTTTCTGTATCTCTCCTGCCGACATCCTTTATAACAAATTTTTATTTATATAGAATGGGACTTTTGTTATCAAAATATAATTTTCATTATACTATTATAGAAAAATATAAGCCAGTTTTGTCTCTCTCTCTCTCTCGATCTCGATATAAATTTTCTTTTAATCTCCTGATATGAATTGCGAGGAAATTTATGAACCAATTATATAAATATCCTTATATAATATTTACATCCTGTTTTACAATTAGTGCTACGTACGAGAACGTCAGAATGGTTTCAAATCATTCTCGAGATTAAAGTCCCAAAATTTGCCTAGTTACTAGGTAAAGGTAGGCCCCTAACACACTATTATCAAAAGCTCTTTCTTTAACAATTTTATAGGAATTTTGAAAATGTGTAATATATGTTAGCCTATATGTGTTACTTGTTATAAATACAAATTATAATTGTTCACGTATTTTTTATTTTAACATCTTTCAACTTAGTAAGTTTACAGTAGTTAACAGTTGTGTAATTAAATTATCTTCCATTGAACATAAATTCGAAATTAATAACAAAATTATGCTTACACACGTACATCCCGAGTCACATCCAAGGTTTTTTGTATGTCAGACTTGTTCATTTGAATATCCTCTCGCTAAAAGTGCACATTTTTACCATATAAGTATAATATAAAATTGGTGAAAATAATTAAGCTGAGAGAATTCCAATTATGGTTTTCTAATGATAATAGGCGAAGCGAAGACACTTAGTTATCAAGATGTGTCTAAAACCCGCCTATTAAACAATATGATAATATTTTATTTTTAGTTGTATTTTGTAAT
Organism: Teinopalpus imperialis; assembly: GCA_029286865.1. Taxonomy (NCBI): domain Eukaryota; kingdom Metazoa; phylum Arthropoda; class Insecta; order Lepidoptera; family Papilionidae; genus Teinopalpus; species Teinopalpus imperialis. The sequence continues at coordinate 4,802,515 of JAGSMU010000034.1, forward strand.
TAAAGTTAAGGGATTCAGGTACTTAGTTGTAATTACGGTTTAGTTGACTAACACTTTATTGATTTTTTGGTGTTGGTGGCGTTGACTTCGATAAAATCGGTATTTTTTGTTTTTGCTAAAATTATTCACTTGATTTATGGCTATTTGAAAGGTGAAATGTTGATAAGATTTACTATCTCTGTCTATCCCGAATGGCCATCACGTGAGGTCATTATTTGAATTACTTCATTATTTATTTATGCTAATATCCAAACAAAAATATGATGTGTATATAATGTCGGTGTAAAACTTGTCGTCGTCCCAACTCTGTTTAAAAGTAATACGTAATAGATAGATGAATATCAACACATTTCGCACGTTTTTCTCATACATTTATAAAAAGTGCGAGATATCTTGATGTATTTACATTGCCATATTCGATAAAATATTACGTAAAACTCTTTAACATATGTTCAGAAATATATCTAACAATTACTTCAAAAATTATTTATGTATAAATTATGTTTGACAGTATATGTATGACACAGGTAAAGCTACACTGCAGTTTGCTTCTAGCTGCAGAATGGGTCAGCTCGACCGTGTTAGGACCACGCCTTGCAGGCCCTCACAAAATACCAGTGAAAAATAGCAACATAATGCTGCTGTGTTTCGTCTGGTGAGTGCAGGACTCGGAGACCTTTATTACTGGTTACGAGGCATTCCATCTCAGTCCTCTAGGGTGAAAACGCATCTGCATTATGATTCCTTGTCAAGGATGAATGTAGATGTCATGGGCCGCGGGAATCACTTGCCATCAAACAGTGTGCTTGTTTATAATTAAAAAAAATGTTTGCTTTGTCACTAGAAATCTAGGTTCAAGCTGCAATTTGAATGGGTCGGCTCGCCACGCCTGCACATAATACCAGAATAAAAATGGTAACAGCCTGGCCTTGGTATATAACCCTGTATGTTTAGTATGATGAGTATAGCAATGCCATCGTCGTCAACAACACATGTCTCCCTTAATCTTTGTTGAGGATGAACGTACATCTCATGAGGCGCAGTAAACAGTTACCGTTAGATGAACAGGCGTGTGCTCGCGCTAATTAAAATATTTTCGGTGCCCATTATACCTATCTGTATAGAATTAATATTATCTGTTTAAAATTAGAATGAAATGCACGCAATTGTTCGTGCCTTATAAACATTTGTTATTAAATTGCTTAGAGTTTAAATGTAAAATTCGAAGGCATTTGTTGGAAGTAGCGTCAGCAGATTCACTACATTGAAAATTAATTATGTATGTATTTATATATATATTTACTTTTAGATATGTTTGTATTTATAATATGTATATATTCTTGTTTTATAGTTTATGTAAATGTATATAAATATCTATTATTTTATTTAGCAATATAAATTCCTAAGATAATGTATAATGATATGTATATATAATTGTATAAGTATTTAGATGTACTGTATGTTTCTTTTTTTCTTTATTATTATTTATCTGTCTCTACCTAGATTTCTCTGAACCCTCCCAAGGTTACTAGATAAGGTAGATAATGCCTTAGGCCTTAGTCCGCCTTTGTGCACATGTTAGTTGTTCAAAAGTTTATAAATAAATAAATAAATAAGATTTTTCAATAAAAAGCGAAGAAGATTATTTTACTGATATTCTCATAAAAGGAACGTTTATCTCGCTTCTAATGTTATTATAATTACAGATAATCAGTTCAACACAACTTGAGCTACATTACAACAATAGTTCTATGGTAGTGATTATTTATTAATATTTACCCGCTGTGTGGCGTTACGTACTTAGTACGAGTGGTATTTCCTATCCCACCCAAAAACTAAAATTTATGCATTATAAATTATTGCTTTGCTATTTTATATTTTTTCTTATCCATGACACCACATCTGAATCTTCCTTCGATCCTATTGAACATGCATTACTTTGTAACAGGGGATTCGAGGTCAAAGGATATCACCTTGGTTGAAATCGATCGGGAAGTCATTATAATTTTTAATGTAACCTATAATTTGACCGAAATGTCTTACATGACTAAACGGCTACAACTGTAATAGATTACGGACAGCAAGAGCATAAGTCTAAATTCAAAGAGGCTGTAAATGTAAATTAAAAAAATACAGTGTAAACTGATTTACCGGAAAAATTATACAATAGAAGTCATGCTAGAATTTGACTTATAGCTAATATAATATAACCAGTCTTGACAGCTACAAGAGCCTGGCTGGGGCGATGTTAATAATCGATCATATTAAAATTTATATATAATGATGTACCCTCATATTGCCCCAGCCGACGGCGAGGGCGTCGCAAACAAGGTTATTCGCGATACCGCCATGTGTGCCACTTCTTATCCATCGCCCACGCATTCCGAATTGTTGGTACAGGTAGTTAATAATAATCGCGATATAGATTTAAATAATCCTCTGTCTGTCTGTGAGGTTTGGCCCTCTTGCGCAACCTTGATTCAGAGGCAATCGCGAAACAGGGTAACGCTCCAAGCCGAGGCTCCCTCTCCGGTGTTGGTTACCCATATATAGAGGTCTCAACTGAGTGCCATAAGCGCTCGGTCACCTCTCAACCCGGTGAAACTGTAAAGGCCCTCGGACTAACAGCGGCCATAAAAAATTAAATTAAAGAAGAGGAATACATGTATATATAAGTTACATGTTTTGATTATTATAACAGTGCACAATCCAAATAATGGTCAAAGCCAAAATCAGATCAAGAGAAGAAAATACGAGAATTTATTAAAGTGTGCTGGAGTTTGGGGTTAATGATAGTTAAAAAATGTCTACAATGAATTGTTCAGCATTTTCGCGTTGGCCTCTAATATTTTGCGTTTCACCTATAAAATAAATTCCTTTTTCGCTTTCACCATGTTTCACGTTGAATATCTTGTTGAACCAAGTGGAAGGATGTCCAAAATTATTAATTGCGGCTCTTTCCAATTGTTCACGGGTTTTATGAAACTCTCCTAAAATTTGAAAAGAAATAGTATTATAAAATAGGATTTTTGAAAATTTAAAAATGTATAACTTATAGTATATTGTTAAGATACGACGAGGAAAGTCCCTATAATAGCTTTATGCTCTTGAAATTGACACACTGTCAATTATTGTATATTCGAATTAGCTTTTAACGTAAAAAGTTATAACTGAGTAACAAATTTTAACATAATAACCTCTTTGCATGTCGTCTTATTTACTTTTCAACCAAAACACTGCAGCGTTCCTATGCATTATGTAAATTGCAAACTGGAAAATACTACTTAACCGCATATGCCGACGCGAGCTACAAAACTACGAAATTGGTATGCAAGCCCGAACCTTAGGTCAACGACGTAACGGTATTCGGGTAAGAAACAAAATGTAGACAATACTCTGAGAACGACTTAACAATCGCTGTTCAAATCACACGACAAAAAGAGTCTGCTCTCGAATTATCGTATAAAAAGCAGCAGAGTAATTTCAGTAAGTGCCTCAAGGTATGTTCCAGCCATTATACGCTATAGAACAATCTGGTATAACCCACTTACTTGGACATTATATTCAGATGTTTTTGATTATTTTAAGTTTTTGAGAGATGTACTTGCGCACCAACGAAGTTTAGGTACGAAGTAATTTTTTTTTTCGCAAAATGTTATATTTTTTTAGATAACGTTATATCATTGGAAAAGTAATTTATTGTGGATAAAAAAAAGCTCTTCAAAATTAAGAAAAAAGCTAGAGTAATTTAATAAATTTTAATTAACTTGATCTTCTTAAACTTGTCGTCTCATGTTTAAAATAAGTTTGTCAATGCTGGCCAGCACAATCCTACGCTTGCTTCAATTTTGATTTAAGGATGTAGAAGTAAATCGTTTTCGAGTAGGTCAATTGTTGGAAATTTCACTAAAAGCTTTTAATTAATTAGTGTGAGATTCATCTGACCATATAAATTATACTACTACTACTATAACGAGCCCATGATAACTGCCTCTCCTGATTTCGGCGTCGTGGTGATGCGATACTCTAAGGCCTGCAAGATTGCATGAAGTGCACCCCTCTTCTGGCATTTTGGTTACAGATTTGGTGTGACAGCCGCAGTCTCCCCGCTAGTTGGCCAGTGGTAATATTGACCTTCTGGCATTATTTTGTTAAAAAATATCTTGTATTGATTGTTATATTCCTTGGTGCCGTTCTCCACATCCAGTTAGGTAATATATAAATATAATATCAATAAGATATATAATATATATATGTATATATATATATATATATATCTTAATATACTTAGTCCGAACATAAGTTACAAATGAAAATGCATTTATTTAATGAAGTAATGTAATATTATTAAAATTTATACCTACATATTTATTAGTCAGTCAGCAAAAAATAAAAAAATATTCAATTCAAAATTGCCACCTTTGGCTTTTATACAGACTTTTAATCTGTTTGGCCACGAATCTATGGATTTACGTACTGTTTCCAAGGGTAATTTCGCCACTGCTTGCTCCAAAGATTTTTTAAGAGACTCAATGTCGCCGTGTCGCGTTTAGAGCAGGCCAAGTTTCAGACCAACCATCATACGAACAAGACCTGGCTGTATGGACTAAAGTCCTTTGCCTTTCCCATTAGGGATAAATTAATATCATCATCATTAGAGCAGGTCATGTCCTCTAAAACTGACCATAGATGAAGGCCAGTCTCAGCACACGGCCGCCCCGATATTTTCTGGTCATCGACAGAGGAAGTGTTGTTGTATCTATTGATACGAACATACGGCTGATACCAAGCTTTTGAAGTGTCTGGAATATGACCGACGGCACCATACCCACTTTGTGCAAGGCGATCACTGCAATCCCATTTTCTTTAACACCCCATTCCATATTGTAATTTGATAATGAACGCGAAAAAATATGAAATCGCAAAATCGAAAGAAGTTTTTAAAATAATATACGTGTTCCAAATTCAAAATAATTAAAAGTTGAAAAAAAGAAAGTTTTATGTAACAGTATTTATGGCCAGACTAGTTACGTATTGTATTTAAATATTAATTTCTAATGTTTAAAGAAAAGGATCAAATTAATTACTAGCCTAGCGCTACTTGCCTTATTTTTAAATAACCTTCCACCCTTACACAAAGCTTATTTTTTTCGTCTAAAAGCCCTCGAGCTAACAGCTTCACCGGGTTCAAAGCTGGCCGAGCGCTTAGGGCACTCAGCCGAGACCATTATTAATGGGTAACCAGCACAAGGATTCCCGAGAGAGATCCTTGGCTTGAACCGTTACCTTGGACGCGAAAGCAACTGACTCAAGGTGCCCGAGAGAGCTGAACCTCGGCTCGGTCTAACTGACCGTATCTGACGTATTAACTAAATTAATAAACATAATTATTCATTATCAACATTCACCACCACTTCGGACTGCGTTGGCGCTGGAGAAGAAGTGGCGCAAGAAACTCCAGCGACGGTGCTGTATATACTAATTGGTGAAAACCGGCCTGAAATATGGCGGTAACGCGAATAATCCTGTTTGCGACTCGCCGTCGGCGGGGTCGGTAACACTAACGCAAGGTTAGTGTGTATTGTTTTGAGCAGGGCTTGGGCCATAGTGGTCGCTTTGTCGTGGTCGTTGAGGGCATGCCTCGGTCTCCTTCAGACTCGGGTTGAATTTGTGGTTCGAAATGGGATTGTAAGAAACGGCACTCACAATCAGCGAGTTTGGATGTGTGACGACAAAGTTGGTAATCGACCACTGTGCGCTTCACGCAAAATTTTCTACCACGCACAACTACTCTGTGGAATCAGCTGTAGCCAGCGGTGTTTCCGAACTGATACGACTTAGGGACCTTCATGTGCATGGACGGAGGTGTTCACTTACCATCAAGTGGACTGCAAGCTCGTTTGCCGCCTATACTATAAAAACAAAAGCTTTTCTGAGGAGGCATTCTTTAAGTTGAGCCTCCTTTAAAAGCCTTGGAAAGTCGCCAGTAAGCGCAAGCTTAACTTGGCCGGGATTCCTTAAGCGTATTAAGCTTTCCGTCATACCGTTGTTTCACGTGGATGCGCGTGCGTACGCCCATGACTTTATATGACCACCGGCTCGAATGCGGCGAGGTCTACACGGTATAAGAATTTATAATTTAAGAGCAATGATATATGTACAACTATAAGTTTGAAATTAAAATAAAATATCTAAGTATGTATATTATAATAATCAACACTGTTGGCAGGTCGATGGGGTGGATATAACAGTTATATTGTAGGTAATTGCTTATTTAGCCTTGTAGGTACAAATAATATTTATAAGTATAATACGTCCTTCATTGGATATTGGAGCATTGGCTTAATTCGCAGGAATCACAACTCAACTAAGTTACTTTATATAACCACTATGAGTGTTATAGATTGGATAAATTAATTTGCAATCAGGTGAATTTGTTTCTAAATATTACTACGAACATTCAAAATAGTATATATAAAAAAAAAACATTATTTCAGTTAATATAAAACACGATCGCTTTTGGCAAGAACCGTAAACTTTTTACACGAAGTTTTTATAGAGTTGAATAAAAGGTAGTGCCGGCTCGCTGGGTCGGATGACTCGACATGAACATGCCACCAGTCCCCTCACCTTATTACAGGGCGTCGCTGAATAATAGCTCACCTTGACACTGCGATGCGATTTCATCCGCGCATTCGGCGTTTTGCAATCGTGATATACTCATAATAAACTGCTAAGTGCAGTTTTAATTGCTGATTTACCACGGGTTCGTTAAAGCAAAACACTGTGAGCAAATCTGTCAAAGAAACAATAATAATAATAATAAAAAAAATATTTCGAAAACATATGTCCAATCCACAGCACAGCCGTGTGGTGGACTATGCTCTAACAACCTCAAGAGTCCGACAGGGGTATTTATATATGTAGGCAGTTACTGTTAAAGCGATACATACATATAACGCAGATAATTGCTAATCTTTTTCCTTAAATCTATAATGTGAAGGCGCCAAGCTAAGAGTGTCAATAAATAGGCCAAGATATGCGTAGTCGAGTCTTTGTGGACCACGGTGTTATTAAATAATATTGATATAATTCTTCTGAATTACCAATGAATCTTATTCAAAATATTTGATAAGCGTCAAAGATTGTCATGAGATGTTAATTTATATAAACAGGTCCTATTTTTATCGTAAGGAATGAAGCGACTATGCTTTATTAATATGATGAATTTGCCTATGGCATTAGGATATATACAATGGCGGCTGGTGAAGAAGCATTCTATTGTAGTTCTCAAGGGTCCATTGATCACAGGAGAGTCACATCCCAAAAAGTTGAACTTTTGTCAAATCGTGTGTAAAATTTGTAATAAAAAATGTGAGTGAATTTAGAGAGCAAAGAAGCAAGGTATCGGGCAACTACTCATTCGTGCTAAACTTAAACAGTCATCGATCCGTAAACGCGCGTCAGACAAAAAACATGACTGAACATAATCGGACGATTACTTAATCTTTCGTGCGCCTCGTCCTTCATTATTTATTTGTCTACCACAATATATTTTTTAATTTTATATTACTGCATAAAAAGTTCAAGCATAAAAAGTTAATGCAGACTTTGACGTACTCTTATGCATTTATATAGATTGTTATGTAATGTGTATTTAAAGGATGGGACCATAAAGATTTCATTTACTTGATTGTTTTTATTATTATTATTTTTTTATTACATTGAGAGTAACAAACGAGCACACAGTCCACCTAATGGCAAATGATTCCTGCGGCCCATGCATAATGCAGATGCGTTGTTACCCTTGAGACCTGAGATGGAATGCCTCGTCACCAGTAATATAGATCTCCGAAACCCTACACTCACCAGACGAAACAGCAGCATTATGCTGCTATTTTACTCTGGTATTCTGTGAGGGCGTGATCCGACCCCGGTCGTGCTGGCCCATTCATACTGCAGCTAAAAACAAACTATAGTGTAGCTCTAACACTGTTAAAATTTTAATGTACCCACAGTGTAATTTTCAGGCTTCAGAAGCTTTCATTTAAAGTAATTAAGAGATGGATTAATTTCTTAGTGAAAGTGGACACTTTGGTTGTGTTATTGAAGGTACGATTTTTCCATTTCGGATTTTATTGTTGTAGGATTTACTATAATTATTGTGAAGAGTTTACAAAGGTGAAAACTGGCAGTGATCATCGAATGCTGAGAGGCACATTGAATCTTAACATCAGTCTCGTCTGATGAATTGTACACTCTGTCCATCTCGTGCCCGTATCTAAATTGCTTTTACCTTTCATCTCGAATTGCGGAATCGCTTCCAAGCCTAAAGACTTGCGATACAGCGGACGATATTTAGGTCATGTTCGTGGAAACTGTCCATGTGGCAGGAGCAAAGTAATGTAAGAACCACCGTATAAATAGAACCCAAAAACTCACCGATCACACTCTTGATGTCAGTGAAAGCAAGGCGTGAAATAAGACTTCAACTGACGCTAGTGCATAGGCAGCTTAATAGGCAGATATACGGAACTGTGAGGTGAGACTTGCGCAGCGTCAATACGACTCGTATCGAAGAAGCGATAGAGCGAAACCAAGGGTCAAAAGTCTTTACTGGAGTTCTGTCTATCGGACAGAGCCAACTAAGTTGATGACTGAGAGCGGGGCCATCGTTTCCGCTGTTAAGAGTTGAGAGGTTTTGAGTGAGTATAGTGTTACTGTTTTTCAAGAAAGGCGATAATACCCTGTTGAAGAAGCATAGACCAATATCCTTTCTGAACCGCTTTCGCTTTTTCGAGAGTTATCTGGAATCGTCTTGCTTCCAGACTTGACCAGTCTGAATTGAGGAACTTCACAAGTCATGAGTACACATGTTTATCATTTATCGGATAGGAACATTTTCTTACGGCGTTTTATTCATACCCAAGCACATACGGGGTAGTGTCTTAATTTAAATAATAATTGTAACGTCACCAGGGAAGCATAATCATGAATTTATGCAAGCATCCGCAGACTAAGCTACTACGGTGCTAAGTTAATGTTATGTGTTACCAAAGTAAAATAGCAATATAACGCTGCTGTGTTTCATGTCGTAATTTTAGCGATCCTGAAACCCTTATTACTGATGACAAGGCATTCCATCATAGTCCTGAGAGGTGACAACGCATCTGCATTATCGATTATCGATGATGAATGTGGGTGACTTGGGCCGCAATCATCACCAACCATCAGGAGAACTGTGTGGTATTTTGTCAACCATAATACAATAAAAGATTATATAAAGCATAGGACCGTGCTATATACATCATACAGCTCACTGCAGCCTTCATGACTATGTATGGTTTTACTCACGAGCTTTTTAAAACCTTGTATCTCTTACGGATTGCTAGTGAACAAGTTTAAAAGTCTAAAAAAGAAGCTACTATTCTTCCTGTCACTTATAAAGTTAGTATGATGTAACAAATTAATTCAATCAATTTGTAAATTATATAATACATGTATATATATAAATATATATTACCATACCATATATATGTACCATTGTAGGTACTAGAAACATATAGTATACATGAAACCAGGTAGAATTGAACTCCTGAAACTGCTCCTTATGTGTTTAAAAACATTCAAGGTATAAGTATCAAAGTTAGAACAAAGCGAGTATATAAGGCAGTGTAACCGCAGTGCGCCAATATTCAGTATGCATACGTTCCTCGCCCGACGGCATCCGTGATATTCCAATATTGACCTATCTTTGAATTCGTGCAACATTATATTATGTTAGAAATTATAATTTAACGAAGGTATGATAAATGTGGCAATATATAAATATTGTAAACCTTCCTATATGTAACCATACAATCCGTCTTAATGGTTACGGGGATAACACATTTGAATAATGTCACAATGAATGTCACGGGCCGCAGGTATCACGTTCTATCAGGTGAACTTTGTGCTTGTTTGCCAACCTTAATCTCATAAAAAGCACATTTTCAATGATATGCTTTAACTAATTAAGTTCACCATCCTATTCAATCATAGTAGACATGGACGACATAATCTAATCTAAAGTTAAAACTCATGAATCTAAAATGTAACAAGGTGTAAACCTATTGCTGTATGCGGCTTTGTTTTTGGTGAGGTTTTTCTTCAATGTTCAAATAGCCTGCACAAACGCATCTCCAAGAAAGCACCGACAATAGTGACACTTAACGGAAGAATTTCCATTCTTTTTTTTAATACATTGAGAGTAACAAACGAGCACACAGTTCACCTGATGGTTAGTGATTCCTGCGGCCCATGACATCTACATACATCCTTGAGAAGGAATCATAATGCAGATGCGTCGTCACCCTTGATGTCTAATATGTAATGCATCTTCACCGAGTAATAAAGGTCTCCGGATCTCTACACTCACCAGACGAATCACAGCAGCATTATGCCCTGGTATTCTGTGAGGGCGTGACCATGCGTTGGTCGAGCTGTCTCATTCAATTTGCAGCTAGAAACAAATTGCAACGTAGCTCTACCACCGTTATTGCAATAGCAAATATTTTAAATGTGCCAAAAATTTTTGTATATAAAGATCGTATTATCTTTATATTGATGTAAGTTCTCAGTACAAACATGCAACAGTTGTGCGTTACAAGTAACGGATAGTAAACCGGCTTGGTTTGTCACACTATCTAAGGATATACAACCGTACGAGATGAACGATAATATTTGCGAAACGCTAGGAAATTCGCCTGGGAACCAACGCTATTTGCATGTGATGCGGATCTAACGGCTTTGTAAGTTAAACTTAAATTTTTACATACAAAAAAATATATTACGCTCTGTAAACTTTTTTAAATTGATTGATTAAAATTGGAAACAGATGGACATGTTCTTGATTGACAGTATAATATCGAGGTGCCAACGTTCGTTATACAGGATCATGCACGAATGATCTCGAATTAAATTTATTTTGAGATGTAAGTCAAATAATAATGCACTTTTTATTAATAGAATTAATAAAAAGTACAAGCAGAGAGCTACATAAATTAAATAAAACTATTAATAAGGCAATAAAAATAGATATCAGAAATACAATATCCGGATAATCAAAGATAAACAACAATATAAAGGACCTAAAGTTTTTAGAATACAAATTTATAAAAATAAAACACATTTAAATAAGCTTTCAGGCAAATCTGGCAATGCGGTAACAGATCGCGACAAGGTCTAACAGATTGTTAAAAAGTTATACGGGGAATTGTACAAATCTCACATCTCAATCGCGAGAGCCTGAAGAAACAGATACTACTGATGTCACAGCAAACCCTATAGAGCGCATGGATATTCCCTCAACCCGATGAAACTGTAAAAGCCCTCGGGCTAACAGCGGCCTTCAGCCCGAAAAATAAAGAGGATATTCCTCCAATTATAGCGGAAGAAGTAGGGTTGGCCTTGACCAGAATGAAACGCGGTAAAGCGTCTGGTGAAGATGGTATATACGTGGATATGTTACAAGCAGATGGACCTCCCGTACTGAAAGTTCTCATTAAACTCTTCAACATGGTACTAATTTAACAAACCACGCCACGTTCCTGGAAGAATGCTATTGTCACCATCTTGCACAAAAAGGGAGATAAAACCAAGTTATCCAATTACCGCCCTATCAACCTACTCTCTCAGGTCTCCAAACTTTTCACCGAAGTTCTGTGCAACAGGCTAATGCGCCTCCTCGATGAGTTTCAGTCCGTAGAACAAGCGGGCTTCCGGAGTGGATACTCCACTTTGGACCACATTCAAGCAGTCAGGCAGTAGACGGAGAAATGCAAAGAATACAACCGACCCCTGTGTATCACTTTCGTAAATTACGAAAAAGCTTTAGACAGTATCAAACACTGGGCCGTGTTCCATTCTCTCCATCGCTGCAACATTGACAAGCAATATGTGGATATCCTCCGGGAGCTGTACAGGACTGCGAAACTGCAGGTGCGCATGCATACGCTGACTCACCTCGTGCCCATACGTCGAGGAGTGTGCCAAGGCGATACCATCTCGCCCAAGCGCTTTACCAACGTATTTGAAGACATGATGAAAACGTAGGATTGGAGCCACAAGGGTTTTAATATCAACGGCGCTTATATGTCGCACCTGCGCTTTGCAGACGATCTAGTCCTGCTCAGATCCCCAGATTATGCTTGCAGATCTGCAAGTGTCATCCCTGAGGGTCGGTCTCAGGATGAACATGTCTAAGACGAAGATCATGACGTATCAATATTGCGTGTATCCAACATAATTGTGGGCAACAACCAGGTATAACTGGTGAATGATTACGTCTATCTTGGACATCGTTTATCTTCAGGTAGCTGAGATCGAAAGACGTATACGGCTGGGCTGGGCTGCCTTTGGAAAACTTGACGACATCTTCAAGTCCAAGCTCCCACAATGCCTCAAGACGAAGGTGTAGAACCAGAGTGTCCTGCCCATTTTGACATACGCCTCCGAAGTATGGACGCTCACAAAGCAAAATCAGCACAAAATTCAAGTAGCACAATGGATGTGGAGCGCGCCATGCTAGGAATCACTCTGATGGACCGTATACCCAACGTCGAAATTCGCCAGAGAACCAAAGTCGAAGACGTGGGTATGCGGATCATGAGACTGAAATGACAATGGGCAGGACACCTGGCTAGGAGATATGACGGTCGGTCCACTAGGGCAGTAACCGAATGGCGGCCAAGGCAGGGGCGCCGATCAGTGGGCAGACCATCGGCCCTATGGTTGGACGATATCATCAGGGCAGCGGGGCCGCAATGGTTTCGGGCAGCACAGTATATATCTATATATATATATATATATATATATATATATATATATATATATATTAGTGGTAATTGTGAGAACTTCTCCGGCCGAACCGACGCAGCTGAGACACGGCCTAGAACTTGCTGTAGTTAGAAATGACCCACAGTACAATGAAACGATAGTCGCTTTATTTTTTAACAAATAAAACTAACAATTTATTATAAATATTTAAGACTTAATCGTTCCTCTCCATTTTTTAAAGTTTGTTAAATTGTTAACCTCTAAACAATATCGTTATCGCTTATCGACAACCACCACCTCAAAAGTGTTCAGTCTACACTGAGCCTTATTTGTGGCTTCTTGAGAATTTGCGAACAGGAAGTTTTATCTGTGTGGTTTAAGTTATTGCGACTTGCTAAAGTTATGGACAACTTATTATCCTTTGCAATATAAAGGCGAATAACGGATAACTTTATGAGGAGCGGTCAAACAAGTATCTGATATTTCTTTGGTCTTGGCAAGAATATGTAAATAAGTAACAGTAAAATGTAATATTGCATATTTTTATAAGAATACGTAAAAAAGTGATACTTTATATAATCGACAGGTGACAATAGGCCACTTCACTTAATCTCCAATTGGATATTATTATTATAATTGGAGATCCACTGCGGATTGTCGAAATTCATCTCCAAAACATATTTGTTTTACACGCCAATTTTCTCACGATGATTTTCTCTTCACCGCTGAGCTCGTGGTAAATCAGCACATAAAATTGAATTAACAGTTTTATCGGTACATGCACCGGGAAATCCATTTTGGTTTGTTTGCGTATATCTATTGCATATTACGTATATACAAAGTGAGTGCTGAAAGAAAGAAGAGCTATCACGGATTATTAGCCCAACACGTGGTCATTGACCACCCAAGACACCGACATTTGTTGTCTATAAGGAATCATAATGCAGACATGTTGGTTACCCACTAATAAAGGTCTCAGCTGAATACCATAAGGGCCTGGTCACCTTTCCATCCAGTGTAACTGTAAAAGCCCTCGGGCTGAGAGCGGCCACCAGCCCGAAAAACAAAAAGCAGATACGTTGCCAGTCCTGAGGTCTAAAGTCTCCTTTGTCTCTCTTTTAACAGACAAACATACACAGTTTTACGACGGTATTCCGAAAGCAGGTTCTCGCTCTGACCTGGCCGTCATATTCGTGTTACACCTGGTTCATAATTGCGCTGTGACCGTAGCCTTATGAGACCGTAAAAAAAAGGCTTCAATATGGATTGGTGATGGTGATTTAAGAACATAATTTAAAAGCAGTGGATTAATGAGATGAATGATAATAAAGAAAAACAATGATTAATAATGCAATCCTCATTACGGAAGCACCTTTCAAAGTGTATATATGATATCGAACAGAACAACTCTAGAGTGACGTAATCGACAGTGCACCGGAAATGCGGGCGACCGGGCTTCCGAGGCGCAGCCTGTGAGCTAGGCACCATCGCATCCGTTCCATTGTTGGTAATACGGAACCCGTGCGCCTATTTGTGGAATGGCTGTTAGCTCAGGGAAATTAATCGACATACTGTATTCTAATGTGTTGACATCATTTAATAGTGTTTAGATATGTTGCCGGTGATGGAGTAAAAATCTAAACTCATTTATTTTTCAAAATGTATTTGCACTTAGTACAAAGAAGTGGATTTTGACATGTTTTCTATACCAGTCTACCTATAGCACTGAAGATAAAGAGAGATATATGACGAACGTGAGGTTTAGAAGCACAATAGAATTCGAATGGTGTAGCGGACTCGACATATCTACGAGTGTTGTAGTAAATTCTTTCCAAAATAAACGAACTACTATAATAACTAATATATAATGAATAACTTTCAACAAAAATTAACGAATAACTTACCATACCGATCAAACGTTTACTTAGATTAACTTGACATGCCATTGAATTTCAAGTCCAGATCAGTCGTAAAAGGCAGAAACAACCTGTACAGCCTTATAAACGTAATGCACATTCAATGCATTACGTTTATAAGGCTGGCAAGGAAAATAAAATCATTGCCTGTATGTACGCCTACTTAGTGGGCCCCAGCTCGCGAGTCACCGATAAAGCCGTAGTGGTCAGAAGACCAACAGTAAAACATAAAAAAAAACCAAACAAAAAACCATGTATGTACATGTATAATATAAAAT
Organism: Teinopalpus imperialis; assembly: GCA_029286865.1. Classification (NCBI taxonomy): domain Eukaryota; kingdom Metazoa; phylum Arthropoda; class Insecta; order Lepidoptera; family Papilionidae; genus Teinopalpus; species Teinopalpus imperialis. The sequence continues at coordinate 4,817,525 of JAGSMU010000034.1, forward strand.
ATTAACATCAGGTTTCAAGTATATTTTATAGACGTTGTCTAATGTTTGAATATTCGGGTCACGAAGTTTCTTCCAACATATTTGCTTTGTACCAGCAGGTATGAGCTTATGCCGGCCGCTCTTTGGTCACAGATAGATATTACTAGTATAGTATAGTACTATTTTTTATCACATATTTATAAAAAAATAAAACGAATATCAGTAATCCTACTAACATGACTATATTCCAGAATATATTCCAGTTAACACTCTAACCTGTAAATGCTGTGCTAGGAGATAGTTCACGACAATAGTCTAATGGTGGATTCGAACCTACGACCTTAAATTTCGCAGACCGTACCCTAAACCATTAGGCAATTATATCGATTACAATACATCGTTTATATATAATAGAACTCACCTTTGTGTAAACGTAGATGACTCCTATATTATAACCGATATATATCTTATGAAACATGCTGCAAGCATACGATGAACATATTGTGTCTTTATCGTGGCTTAAAAGAATATACTAAAAGTATTTAAGTGAATTAAACTGATAACTTGCATACTAAAAATGTTTAATTCATATTCTAAAAAATATCTATAAGTTACAAAAATAATGATCACATTTAATATAAACGATGCCTAAAATTAACGTTCTGCCCCTGTTCCCCAATATGTTACCCAATAGTATAGAGTATATAACATACTCAACATTTATATTTCAATTTTAAAATGAACACGCTCTGTATAGGACATGTTCATGCACGCTCTGTATAAGATATATTTTAATTTAAAAAAAAGAAAATAAAATAAAACATTAATTAGTAAATAGAACAATTTTAAAACATAAAACCTATACATTCCTCGTTTAACTTGCACGTTCTGCATACAGAACAAGAATGTCTCACTAATACTTACTCTCGCTTAAAACATTAGCGTAGTATCAAACTTGTGCGTCAACTTTCCATTTTACTAGTGTCATATAACCAAGGAAAGTAATGTTTAAATCTTAAAAAAAATAACTTAAGGAAATAAAAAGATTTTTTTTGTTTAAAATTTAAAAATTATATATAAATGAATTAAAAAGAAAATAAAAATTCTTCAAACACTATAATAACTGCCTTTTTCTTGTTTTGCGGATGACAGTCGGCTTTGAAATTCAAAGGCTATTAGAACTGCGTATTTAACCATTCTGATGGAGGGTAACTAGTACAAGAGTTCCCAAGAGGGAACCTCGGCTTTTCGTTACCCAGAGCGCGAAAGTAAACTGAGTTGAGGGTGTCCGAGAGGGCCTCCGACTTGATCAGCTACTCCTAACGGAATATTAAATAAGTGTCGCTACACTTTTACTCTCTTGAACTCTGTCTCGCTCACTCACATAAGTACGCGCTGCCTCGTGCGATGCATCGCCGCGTTCGCTCGTTTCACTTTATGTTAGTTAGGTCCCGCCTCGAACGTGCGCTAAGAATCTTCGCTTTGTTGGAGCGAAGATTCTTAGCATGGTTCGGCTTATACGGTATAATCGAAGTAACAGTCCATTGCACTTTGGGACACTGGGACTATCATTAAATGTCTATTAAATATTGTTTTAATGTTGACCTCGGCAAAATTTGAACTGAAGCACAACAACGGTACATCTTGGAAACTACGGCTAACTGTTTAACTACTCGGATTTCATCATTCGACGCTCAGCAGTCGCCGAGAACGGTCGCCCGGCTCCCCGCCACGATCGTCCCGAGCTACCTGCCCCCGAGCGAGCCACCTGCGCACCCATTGTTCCGAGAACAATACACTGAGCAATTTTTATTGCGGGTGCTATTGTAATCGGAAATTAGTTTCCGAGAAAGATTATTGCAAAGCCACCTGGGTGGTTACACTAGTGGATACCTTGCGGTGTTAACTTAGCTAGTGTAGGGCTAGCCCCGTACGCCCGTGGTTCCCCTTCTGGGAAACGCGAAACCGGAAGGAGTCGACGCAAAACTTGGCCTTGGGTAGTGCCTAGCCAAGGTTGACCAACCCGCTGGACTTATAATAGTCCCACGCGTAGTTTTAGTTAGCTCTAAGCACACACCCAAGTGCACAATAAGACTGGCACTTGGACGCACTAGGGCTACACAACTAGGCACACATCCTCCCTGCCTATACCCGGCAGGGGAGGGAGTAAACTATTCACCCCGGCATCCCACCGGTGGCCACACTTCCCAGGAATAAATTAGAAAAAAAATAAAAACAGAGTGCACAATGGAGGACTCTTCCTCAGAGTCGTTGCTGCACTTCATCAGCATACTAAAAAATAAGTACCCCGATGTCTTCCAGGACATAATCAAAGAAAGACCGCTCCCGGATAGACCCTCCTCAAGGGCCTCCTCCATATCCTGCACTTCATCCGCAGTCTCCGAAATGGAGCTGGATAACGCAGCGTCCACTGAGTATCCCCAAGCCGAAGACACCAGCGATTTCACGCTGGTTGAAAAAAAAAGAAAAAAGCGGGCTTCACCCGCCCCGACGCCGCCTCCTAAGGCGAAAAAACGGGAAATGAAGGCCCCCTCTCCCCAGCCATCTACGTCGGCCCTGCCCCAGGGCCCCCTCACAACTGCCCCACAGCAAGCCCTCGCCGCTCCTGAGCGCGCCCTAGCTGGCTCAAAAAAACCTTCGGCTGTCTCACAGCCATCGAAACGCCCGCCGCCTGTCTTCATTCAGGCACAAGACAAGTGGCCGATTGTCGCATCGGCCCTATCCAATCGCTACAAATATCAAGCGATCCCCACCGCTGTAGGTATTAAACTGCAGCTAGAAACCACGAACGACCATAGAGCGGTAACTCGCTTCTTGCAAGACAAAGGTGTTTTCTTTCACACCTACACCTTGGCAGAAGAGCGCCAGCTCAGGGTAGTAATTAAAAACCTCCCGTGGGAAATCCCAGCTGATCTCATCAAAGAGGACCTTCAGGCCCAGAATCTCCCAGTCCTGTCTGTGCATAGGATGTACAGTGGCCATAATAAAAAGCCATTCAACATGGTGATAGTGGCCCTCGAAGATCCGAGGCCGGGAAGCAGGTATTTAACCTGAAAACCTGCTGCCACCTCTCTGGGCTGACTATAGAGCGCCCACATAAAACGGCCCACCAGGCCAGTGTCACAAATGCCAATTATATGGCCACTCAGCACGCAATTGCTTCGGCAAACCCAGATGCGTCAAGTGCCTGGGTGACCATGGCACCACCGAATGTCCGAGACCCAAGGACAAGGCCCTTCTGGCCACTTTCGGTCCCCCGCATGTGTCCTATGCAACACAGAGGGACACACAGCCAATTACCTTGGCTGCCCAAAGCCCCAAGCCGAAACGTCCGGCACTAAAAATCGCGCCCAAGGTCGCTACCCCGACCGCCGCCCCGCGCCATTTCTCGCTCCTGTCCGACCTCTACGCCCCTCATGGCATACGCCGATCGGCGTAGCGACCGTTAACTCAACCGGTTGAGCAGCCTCCTCCATCAGCCGGACGGCCGGTTATCGAAAGCGACCTCGACTTAGTGTGTCGCTTCGCCGCCGTCTTCAACGGCGCCGACGTCTCAGCCCTGGCAAAAGCCTTAAGGGATTCTAATGGCAAGCCCGAAGTCAGGATTGCTGCCACAATGCGCTACCAACATGTAGTGTCAGCCATCGTCAACTTTCAAGCATAGAGGGCCTTTACAACGGCAGAGTAAAACCGCGTTCCTTAACGTCGCATTTTTAACGCGAACGGTATTAACAATCAACGCGACGAAATCTTCAATTTCGTTCGCGATCACCAAGTCGACGTGCTCCTAGTGCAGGAGACATTCCTCAAACCGCACACTCGCAATCCCAACATTGCGAATTATAACATCATTAGGAATGATAGAACTTCTGCCGCTAATGGCGGAACTCTCATTACTACAAAAGTCCTTGCACTGCGTGCCCGTCGACACGCCAACCCTCACTTTCCTAGAAGCCTCAGTCTGTCAGCTAGCCATGACCGGCCATGCCCCCATCACAATCGCGTCCGTCTACCTGCCTTGCAGACGTGATGCACAAGTATTACGAAGCGACTTCGTGGCACTCCTTTCCTTGGAAACTCAGTCATTTTGGCAGGAGATTTCAATAGCAAGCACACTCGGTGGAATGCAATTAAAATCAACCCCGGGGTTGGCTTTAGACTCGCTAAGCGACGCACTCGACTTCGACGTCGTAGCGCCTACTACGCCTACCCATTTTCCATATATATTGGGTCACGCACCGGATGTGCTTGATATTGCCATCTGTAAGAACATCAACCTCGCCTTCCAAGGGATAGACGTAATCCACGAGCTCGCTTCCGATCATCGCCCCGTTCTTCTTCGGTTAGGGCCCTCCGCCCCAACCTCACCCTCCACCAAAACCATAGTAGACTGGCACCGACTCAGGAACGACTTGAAGGAAGTCACATCACCACACCTAGATGCTATTCCTAGGAACATATCTTCAGTCCACGACACGAACCTCGCAGTTCATGCCCTCACTAGGCACATCCAGACAGTCGTCGAGGATTGTTCGAGGCGGAGTTCCCTCGGTGGAAGACCACCGATGGACCCTGCCAAGCGACATAAAGGACCTAATGAGGCGCAAGAATGCGGCGACTCGTGCCCACGACTTATATCCCACTGAAAGTAACCGGCTGGTGCTACGTACCCTTCAGCGTGAAGTCCGGTCACGCATAGCCCAGTACAGGAACGATCGGTGGGATAATCACCTCTCCAATATCGAACCTTCCCACCTCGCCTTCTGGCGACTTCCCAAATCCTAAAGGGGCAACGCCCAAACAATGCCTCCCTTAGCGCGTCCTAATAAACCACCCGCCTTCTTAGACGAAGAGAAAGCCGAATGTCTGGCTGACAATCTGGAGCTCAATGCTCACCGAGCACACTACCGATCGACGCCGCTCACCTTGCAATGGTTGAGAGCGAGGTCGACCGGAGGAGTAAGGAACCACCTCGCGATTCCGTTACCCAAGTCACATGCACCGAAGTTGAGTCCATAATTAAAACCTGCGACCACGCAAGGCTCCCGGCCCCGACGGTATCACCAACAAGGTGATAAAACTCCTACCTATGTCCATTTTACACCTACTGGTGATAATCAGCAACGCGGCCATATCCAAAGGCATCTTCCCAAACAACTGGAAAGAAGCCGACGTCATAGGGATTCTCAAGCCCTCGAAACACCCAACCGATCCCTTAGCCTATCATAAGCCGACTCAAAGTCTTGGCTAAGGTATATGAAAGGCTCATCCTCGCCCGCCTAAAGGACTTCATGCTATCCCGAGGGCTACGAATCAATGAGCAGTCGGGTTTCGCACCCAACTCTCATGCACAAATCAAGTGCACCGCATCACGGAGCACATTCTCAGATTGGGTCTTCAGGGCTACCAAACTGGGGCACTTTTCCTCGACGTGGCGAAAGCTTTCGACAAGGTCTGGCACAACGGGCTCATATACAAACTATATGAGCTCGGTGTGCCAGATCGACTCGTACTTATCATACGAGACTTTCTCCGAAATCGAACCTTTCGTTACCGCGTCGAGGGAACGCTCGAGTTCACCCTATTTGTGCCGGAGTACCACAAGGCTCCGTCCTAGGTCCTATTTTGTACACACTCTACACTAACGACATACCGCGCACTCGCGGTGTAGAGCTAGCCCTTTTCGCCGATGACACCGGCCTCTATGTGTCTGGGTTCAAACCAGACGCTATTTGTAGACGCCTCCAATCTGCAGCCAACACCTTAGGAAATGGTTTCGGAAATGGAGGATCGAGGTTAACCCACCAAAAGTGCAGCCATGTACTTCTCTCGGCGCAACAAAACACCGCATCTCCCAACTATAGAGTTATTTGATCGTCCAATCCCTGGGAACAGACAGTCAAATACTTAGGCGTTACTTTAGATGAAAGACTCACCTTCGGTCCGCATGTCAACCGCGTACGGAATCGAGCAGCGTTCGTCCTAGGTCGTTTGCACCCGTTACTCAATAAAAATAGCAAAATGTCCCTGCGTAATAAAATTACACTATACAAAGCGTGCATCCGACCCATAATGACATACGCAAGCCCCGTCTTTGCGCATGCTTCCCCGCGTCACATTCACCGACTTCAGGTAATACAAAATCGTTTCATGCGCAAGGCCACCGGTGCACCGTGGTTCTTGCGTAATGAAAATCTACACATAGATCTTGAGCTGCCGACCATAGCTCAGTACCTGAAGCAGGCTTCCCGCCGATATTTCGACTCTGCCGTCACACACTCTAACCCCTTGATTGTAAGTGCCGCCACTTACAATCCCATCGCGAATCACAGATTCACCCGCGTCCGAAGGAGACCGAGGCACGCTCTCGATGACCCCGACGACGTGACTACCAGGGCCCAAGCCCTTCATAAAACACAACACACGTACATTGCACCCTCACATCGCCCCGCCGACGGCGAGGGCGTCACAAACAAGGATATTCGCGATACCGCCATGTCACTGGTCGGTTCTCTCCAGTCCATACAGATAGAAGCGTCGCTGGAGTTTCTTGCGCCACTTCTTCTCCAGCGCCCACGCATTCCGAAGTGGTGGTACAGATAGCTAATAATCATAGCGAATTTAAATAATCCTCTGTCAGAAGCAACTGACCGAGCCGAGGTTCGGCCCTCTCGGGCACCCTCGAGTCAGACGCTCTCGCGAAACAAGGTAACGGTCCAAGCCGAGGCTCCCTCTCGGGAGCCCTTGTGCTGGTTACCTACATATAGAGGTCTCGACTGAGTGCCATTAGTGCTCGGTCACCTCTCAACCCGGTGAAACTGTAAAAGCCCTCGGGCTAACAGTGGCCTTCAGCCCAAAAAAAAAAAAAAAAAAAAAAATCGGATTTCATTTTAAAGTAAAAGTCATGGCTTGATCTATGTCAAGTTAAACATTTAAATAGTTAAATATGTAACAAGTTAGTATATATATATATATATATATATATATATATATATACGGTCGATTTGTTCAAGTTTCCAAATCATATATACAAACTGCTAAATTTGTTTATTCATTTTCAAAAACGCCTTCATATTGACGGCCGTATGTACGGACAATTATTGTCATTAAATAAAAACTTGTTCGTTTTTAACATATATTTTCTAAGTGCCATAATCGAAAAAAATACTTCGACAAATAGCTATTGTTATGTAATGAATGCCTTCCCAAATGTCGGCTACGTTAAAAGTCCATTACTTCTTCATCAATAAAATATAACACAATCCGTTGTCTCCTTGATATAACATGATATATGAAAGGCAATATAGATATCGTTTCGTTTTAAAACCGGTTTTTTTAGACGCCATCCACCATTAGGGGTAAAAACCTTTAATTCGCACTTATCTTATGAATATTTTTGGGATCAATAACATTTAGGAAATTTAAACAGTCATTTGCACGAGTTTAAGAAAATTGAATAATATTCCGGGTATTCCAATACGGCACTCAAGTACAGATTGAATAATACAAGAGAGTATTATACTTTCTTTCATTTTTTCTACAAAAAGTTTGTTTAAGTATATTTAGAATTTTAATCTTTTTACAAAAGTAATTTTAATACAAAATATTAATGATCTGCAAGTACCTGAACATCACAGGCGAAGAATCGCTTATTTTTTCTATGGGATTTTTTATATGAACTCAAAAACATAATTCACAATTAAAACGATGGATAATTTTCACATAAAAAAAATGGAAATTTGGGCAGGAGATTCTTTTCTTGATGCTATGTTAGAGGAAATGCAGGTTTCATAAATACTGAAGAGATAATGTATGATAATTAAATTAATTACAAAAATGAGCCATTTCCTTCTGTTTCCCGTTTGATATTATTTCCCAGAATTCGATCCTTTTTAACACTATCTGGTGAAATAATAAAAAGAATTTTCTTGTTATAAGGTTTGATTTCCGGCTAGAACATTTAATGACATTGATGCATTTTTAATTTCGTTAAAATCGGGCTCAAGACTCCTTTGTGCATTTTTCGATATTACACGATGTTTCGGATTTGGCGATACATGCCCATTTAAGAAATTCACTGAGTATTCTCTTGAATAATATTTTTATTCCTTATATTTAGCATTCATTCGCCATCACGTCATTACGCAGGATTTCATGGTCAACATGAAAGGTGCGGTAGTTATTGTCCGTTTGAGGCTAATAATACAATTGGACAGTAAGTCGTCATGCCAGGGTTATGACTGATATGAGACTTTCATCTGTATTAAGGATGAGTTACCATTAGAAATGGGTTATTAGTTTGTAGTATTAATGCTCCAAGATATTTCTTCACTGAAGGAATTCATTTTTATTATGTTGATACATTTTGTGTCGTTACTTTTGCTTATCTATCCAATTTTTTTTCTATCTATACTATATCTAAAATTTGCTGAGACTGTACAAGTGTAGTTACATTAAATATTTAGATGTTATTAAACCAAAATCGAAAATACGGATTTTTGATTTTTTCTTTCTATTCGTCTCTTGGTTATATTCATGAAATATTGTTCGCACCGATTTGATTTATTTAATTTAATATTCACTGGTGCTAATAATATTTTATTAACCTATAGATATAATATCTATAGATTCAAAAACTACTGGACGTAGACTAGCTGTTCGATAATTAAACTTTCAACTTACAAGATTGAGATACATACGTTTAATTAATGACGATGGATCCGTCCTGAAGAGGGCCGCCAACTTAAATCGCTGGTTGTATTCTTTTTAATTCAAAAATAATTCAGTAATAATATTAGCATTTCCCGTTAATCACTTCAAGTTTAAACTGGCTGTTATAAGATGTTTTACGAAACAGTTGAATGGTGGATTCTAATCTACAACGTTAATCTCACAAATCGTACCCTAAACCATGAGGATATGTCGCTTCGACACCACAGCTATCAAAGTATATCACCAATTATTACCTAATATTATTGAAACATACAATTTATATTACAATACCGTAAGCTTTCGCGCAATTCAGTCACTCACTTGTCGTTCCTTTCTCGAGTCCATTGGAATTCGAATACGCAATAACACAGGAGGAAGGATTGGATGCAATGTCAAGGGCAGCCTACATTACACAATACAATCAGACAGAGGAAATCATTAATTTGTGTTGTACAAATTTTTTGTCGGCTGGGAATCGAACCCAGCACTCACCAGGTATTCCAACTACTAAGCCTTCCTCTGAATTTAAAATATAATAACAATATCTATGTAAGCAAATCCCAATTGAAAACAATTTACCTAATCACTAATTTTTTTATAAATTAAAAGGTATAAATAATAGGAATAAGAAAACTTTTATTCATAACAACGACATTAACAATGAAATTATTATTAAAATTGCTTGTTGCTTTATGTCTTTACATAAATTGGAAGTAATTAAAATACTCGTAACTCAGTAGAGACTCTAAGGTCTCTCTAACTACTAGTCCCCGAGAGCATCTAAACGAATAAAGTCAAAAGGTATCCTCTTTAGGTCGACTGCGCTCATCACTGCTTATCTCAATGTATCTTTTAAATCCTCATCTGTCTTTTTTCCGAGTAATGAAAACACAATAAGCCGATACCAATCCATAATTCTAAAGATAAATTCGTTTGAACTCTCGTAGGTTTGCACGTTAGATTTACCTAATGTGTGCCGCGTTTAGAGAACATTGCGGGCTTTCTCTGTTCTGCAACACACTAATTGCGAGAAGTGTGCTGCAAACATCATCGTTGGTTATACAGGCCGAATAACTGACAACCGTAATATAAGAGATATGAAACATTGGGCTAAATAATAAAAATTGCTGTTGTATTTCTTTTCACAATAAAAAAATTATCAGCCTGTAATATTCGCTGTTTTTTGTTTTTGACTGATGGCCACCGTTAGCCCGAGGGCTTTTACAGCTTCACTGGGTTGAAACGTGGCTGAGCGCTTAGGGCACTCATCCGAAACCTTTATTAATGGGTAACCAGGACAAGGGTGCCCGAATGGGCTGAACCTCGCTACGGTCAGATGCTTCTGACGGATTAACTAGATTAATATCTAATCTTAATCTAGTTTACCACCACTTCGGAACGCGCTGGCGCTGGTAAAGAAGCAATTAACCAGCGACGCTCCTATCTATACTAATTGGTGAAAACCGGCCTGAAATATGGCGGTAACGCGAATGTATTATTCGCATGTCCGTTTATCTCTTTCTCGGTTTTTGTATTTTTTCCAAGATGCTGTATTATCTAAATAAAATAACTTAATTTATTTCTTAATTCTGAGTAAATATTTTGTTTTATTTTTATAGAGATTCCATTCATGAAACATGGATTTTATAAATTTATAAAATAATTTTCATTGACCTCAAGAAACTTACTTATACATTCAAACCTGTACGTTAAGCGATCTACTATATTGTTAACTATAAATAGATCTTTGAAAATTCTGAAAAAGTTATTTTGGTGGCAAAAGGTGGCAAAACCTTTTCTATAAAATAACAGAGATCTATTTACCTGATGGTAAAACATGCGATGATAAAACGCCATAGCACATATTTCTTAGTCAATTTATAGATATCGCTCAAAGGATTTCTAAACTGAAGTGACATGCATGACATGCATAGCTTATCCAATCAATTACCATTGAGATAGAAAGGTTCTCGTGTAACCTTCTTTCTCACTTTGAGATTAACAAACGAGCACACAGTTCACCTGATGGCAAGTGATTCCTGTGGCCCATGACATCTACATTCACCCTTGACAAGGAATCATAATGCAGATGCGTTATTACCCTCGAGGACTGAAATGTAAATTCTCATCACCGGATCCCTACATTCACCAGGCGAAACACAGCAGCATAAGACTATTTTGCGCTGGTATCCTGTGACGCCGTGGTCCTACCACGGTGGAGTTGACCCATTCATTCTGCAGCTACAAACAAACTGCAGTGTAGCTTTCGGCAATCAAATTGTAGGATGACCTTTCACTATATGGTAGACGACCAATGTATGCAAAGAAACAAGTAGGTCTGAATTGTAAATTGTCACACAATGTAAGTGCTGAGTAATACTGTTTTGTTTCATGCGTTGATTGTGGGCAACTGACCAAATTACTGGTAACAAGGCACTCCATCTCGGCCCCTGAGAGTGAGAACACGTTTGCGTCTTGAATCTTTGTTAACGAAGAATGTTTATAAGTCTTTATGGACCGCAGTCAGCAGTCATAGCCTGTTAGGATTAGGTGAAATGTGTACTCGTTTGTCACCTTTAGTTTCATAAAAAAAACTTTATGAATTAATCGTGAAAGAGACGAATGAATGATTGAAATTGATAAAGTCCTATTGATCAAAATGTTATAGTAGACTAATAAGTACTGAGACTAGCTTATAATAACAGCGACTTCGTCATGATTTCGATTTCGAGTTCTTAATATGTCGTATGTTATAAAAAATATATCGCACGGTATGTGCATCCTTGACATTAAATTTGAACCTTCCTCCGATTTTATTGCGCACGTACACCGGAGTAGGGAAGGGGACGTATGAGTGCCCTTGCGCGAATACTAACGCCATAATAATATATTCTGCGTAGTATATGTTATCTGATAACAACCAGGAGATATTGCCACGATCGAAACTGACTAGGAAGACATCATAATATAAAGTGATATGAAGAGCCAACATATGATGTTTGAAACCGATATTTCGTAAGATAAAATATGCTAAGTTGCTTAATACTGTAATATTTATCTCATAAACAAAATAACACATATTATCTCAGAAATTAAATTACGCTAAAAAGGCGAAATTATTTGTGAAATATTTTATTTATTCAGTTTAACTTTTATGTACAGAAAGCATTTATACAAGGAAAGTTAGATAAGAAAAGTACATATGTACAAAGGCGCAGCCTGTTTTTACAATAAAAATCTCTTCCAGAACGCCTGATGTTGGACATATAATCGAAAAAAAGAAACGTAAAGTGTACTCACAAAAAAATAGAGAAAAAATATTAATGTACTATATTTATTTATAAATACATAAATAATAATACATTTAATATATAAGGTAAACATTAATAATAAATATATTATACCCTACAATAAAGTTAATGCAGCATATTATTTCATTATATATTCAACTGGATAAAGATAAGAAGTGTTCCTTCACGAGTTTTTTAAATAGCACAACAGCTCTCGCGGCACGATTTTCTTCAGGAAGAGCATTGCACAAACAAATTCCCGGAACAGTGTTGGTATAGAAACTAGTTTTATGAGAAGGAAATTGAAGGAGGGATCTAAGCTGAAATCTGCAGGATTCTTCAGGCGGATGTACAAAAGAAAACTGTTTGCTTGGAGATATGAGTCTTCGGGGAATGTATGGATTACAAATGAGCGTACAATTCACCTCATGGTAAATGACGATTACACAAAATCCTACGCCCATTCTCATAGAGATTCAAGATTCATTGTCACCTGAGGACTGAGATGCCTCGTTAGCAGTAACTGGTTGTCTTTATACTTACACTTACGATACCAAATACAGCTGCAATTTCATACTGGTATTCTGTGAGGAGGGTCTTTCCTGGTCAATCCCACCCATTCATGCTGCAGCATGACCACATGGAAATAAATTAATCACAACTTGAGTTAATTAAAACGTATCAAAGAAAAGAGGGTGAAAATTTTTAAAAGAGATATTCTCGTATATTAATGAGATCCTACTTGATGTTTTAATTGATGCATATAGCAACACTGCGTATTAATTTAAAGACAATAACTGAAGTCACTATATATTGTATTGTATTATAAATTGAATAATAACAATTTTCAGGTCTAATTGCAATATATATGTACCTCTTGTGAACCGAAAATGCATCTGACCTTCCCTCGAAAAGGGGACGACTAGATTCTGCTGAACGGACGGAAGATGTCGCTGAATAAATGAATAAAAAAACATCATCAAAATATATTAAAGGTCTTCGGATCCCTACACTCATCAGACGAAACACACAATTGCAATTGCAAAACAAATGCAATTTTACGCTTTTATTCTGTGAGGGCATGGTCTTACGCCGGTCTATTATAGCTCTACTGCTCCATTTCCATTGGTTGTGCACATTTTCAGTTTATAAGGGGGAACTAAACTTTTTATAGAGTGTTCACCTAATGTTGACGCCAACGTCAGAAGGTGATTTGGTAAGAATCGTCCAAGTTCCCAAACACAAATATTTAAATCAGAATAAATTAAACAAGCAGTCATTAAAAAGCTATTTAAGTTAAATCGATTTGCTGCGACAAGTTAATTGAGACGATTAAGGCGATTCGTCTCTTTGGGTCGATAACATGGACAGGGACTATACCCTATTGAATAAACTGTATAGTTAGTGTGGTTTTAATACGAATTGTAGAATCTAAATATCCATATGTATTATTTGTATTGTGTAACTAAAATATTATTTATTTTACTTAAATATTCGTTATTTGCATAAGTAAAATAAATATTGTTTTAAAGGCGGACTTAATGCCAGCCTTACCTTTGGATTGAGCAGAGAATATATTGCGGGTGCAAGAAAAAATATTAGAATTTATGAGTACATCAATGTTAAATATAATATATAATAGGTATCACTGAACTCATACATGCCTATACTTTAGCGGCAGCAAATGTTTATAAAATTACTTTTTGATACCACTCGGATTTTTCAAACATTTTTATGCTACTTCGAATTCCAATCCTGCGCAGGCTATGCAAGTTATGCTATGCAATCGCTGTAAGTTCCTAAATCAATGAAGCCTAGCGCGACCACAGTTCCGACGTTCATATGAACCAAATGATCACCAGTCACATTGATAAGAAAGTGAATCGTTAAAAAGAAAATATTATGAGTTAAAATCTTTTTTTTTAGAATATCAATTAATAACGCATATATGCAATAGCATCTTACGGTTTTAAGTACCTCCATGACAGTAAGTGACGAATAGCCACTTAAAATGTGATAAAAAAGTGAATATTTAAATTAGGTAATATTTATCTCTTTAGGAGATAGAGCTGAAAAGTATATCTGGGTAGATTTTTGAAAAGAGAAAAATCTTAGTGACACCGTATAAATTCTAAGACATTATAATATATTTCTAATTGTCATGTTGGTATCACATGCTAACCGAATTCGAAACCGCAAATGTCTAACGAATTTACAACACTAATGTAATCAGGCAAAATATAGCAAATTAAAAAATATAACACTAATGTTGCTCAATAAACAATGGGAGCGTGAAACGTCTTTTTGTAATACATACGTGCAATACATTTGATAAAATTGCTTTTCATGAGTACGGCGCGTTCACTTTAATCGCATTAAGTTGACAACATACAACAGCCATTACATAAAATAACATTGCATGCACGCTTATCTAAATATGCAGTGTACACTTACTGGAGTACATAGGAGAGGAAAGTGTAGCTACTCTACCCGATATCCCGGTAATAATTATATAAGATTATAGTGACAGATTGTGCATAGATCGAAAAACCTTTTATTTCAACAGGAAATTCAATTCCAGTCAGCTCCACCAAGTAGCTAACTGCGGTTTGTCACACTTTACGTGTCTTTGCAAACCTTAAGTCGAACGTCATTCGTCACTGAAAATATCACTTAAATTTGCAATAAACAATTTTATTAATGCCGGCACCGAAAGGAACACAAGTTTCTCGACGTTAAATTAAAAGTGAACGCCCGCTCATTAAGCGACTACGGTTTCAACTATTACGGTATTCTCCCATATTCTTAAACAATACCTTTTAAAAAATCTACGACCTCGGATCTAATCACAAAAATAGTTTTAGATTTTTCTTTAATTAGCGTAAAACAGATACATAAAACTAACGTACGCCTCTGTGTGCACAAATGACATTTGTTTTCAATTTATTCGTTGTTAAAAAACGTCGTCGTCCAAGTTCTTTTAATTGCAAGACTTTTCCTAGTTAATAAAAAGAATTTTGTAGACCAAATGGTGTTTATCGAACGTAAATCGAGCTTATTAAAGTAATATTAATATTAAGTTAAATAAATTAAGACTAATAAACAAATAAAAATAGTGGTTGTTTATACAATATCATTTCAGTAAAATAAAACCCACTGACCTAATAATGAAGTAAACAGAAAACCGGTAAGTTGTACTTCTTTACACTTCCTAGGAATAAATTTAAGATCTTAAGTGGATTTTTAATCTTGTTGTTTTTATTTAACTTCGCAAAACACTAAGAACTACACTATAAATTAGGCCCTTTTTTATTGTATTAAGGGTGACAAACAGGCACAAAGTTCACCTCGATAAGGAATCATAATGAAGTCACCCCTGTGGACTGAGATAGAATATCTCGTCACCGTTTATCAGGGTCTAGGAATCGACCTACTCATGCTGCAGTTAGAAACAAACTGCAGCTTGGGTCTACCACTGACGATTCCGAAAAAATATTCGAATAATATTAAATGGTTAGTGATTCTCTTGCTCTCTTGTTATCTTATCTTATTGTGGTAACCGGGACTCTATTGGTATCCGGTAACCGTTCGACCTCAACAGATATCCTGCGCGCTTTTACTTGGTATTCATCTAAAATGATAATGTTACCACCGTAGTGACCACTAAAGGGTAACGTTTTTTTTACTGTATTGAGAATGAAACTGAAACACAATGAATAAAAAACACATTCGACGAGTTCATCTTATGCTTAAATAATTTCTCCAGCCCATGGCGCCCATATTCATAAGATCAGGAGTCATAATGCAGATGATATGACACCCTAGAGACCTAAGATGGAATACCTCACTAATAGTATTAAAGGTAAGAAATTAGAATGGGTTTATAGAAACAGCACATACTATCCACATATCGTTTTTTAGTACGTTAAGATCAATAAAAGTGAAATTCATTGGGTAATCTAATAAAACTAATCACAAAAAATACTTTTAGAAACCACATTACTTAGTTGTTTATTCGTTTAATTATTAATCTTAGTTCAAAGATATAAAATAATAAAAAAAATAAAAAGATTGTGTTAACTTGAAAACGTTATTCATAAATTAATTATAAAATGAAGCCAAATGATTTTTCAGTATTTACGTTAACCTTAAATAATGTAACAGGTTTTAGCGTAAATAATGAATTAAAAAAAATTATTAACTAATCTCACAATTTAATTACAAAGTTCCTGTTCTAAGTATATATACTATTGTTTAAAATCTTTCGCAGACAGCAATACTGTCGAATTAATATTTAGAGTTCCTTTGAATTTAACTTTCACTGCACTCGTTCCTTAAAATGGATGACATTTTTTCTGATCACAATACTGAAAAGTAATTAGATTAATATTACATTAAAATTTTATATAGTATTGTCACATACATATATAAATCAATGAGGCATTTCTTTTACGGCGTAAACATATGATTTACTTGTTATACATAATTTAAAATAAAATTAATTTTACCTGTTCTATAATTAAAAAAAAAATTGTACATGTTAAAATTTCGCCGCATCATAATAAATAGACCATCTCAGCTCAGGCACAGAACCAATAGACCTGCTCGAATGGGATAGTACCAAGCTTTCGGAAAACCAGCATAATACAGCATATATAGTTTAGCGTGTTTCGTTTTTATGATTGTTTATGGAGAATTAGTGTGGATGTCATGGGCTGGAGGAAACACTTACCATCGGTTGAACTGTGTCCTAGGTAACTAATATCATAAAAGATAGCTCTCAATGTCAGCTTGATTTCTGCAGTTTGCTATCATCCTTTTTAACTGACAATGTTCGGCATCTAAAAATCACTGTACTATATTATAGTCTAAACCAGGGGTGGGCAACATTTCTGTTTATAAGATCTACTTTTTATCTTAAAAGTGTGTATATAATTCTACAAAATTTTATTATTATTACTTATTTTTAATTCATTTTTATTTGTCGGTGGGTAAGTCGTCAACGGATTTTCAGTTTTATTAAATATCACGATTTAGAACATGTTCTTTGCTGCTTCTTAAATAATGTAGGAATTCAATCTAACCGGAAAATATAATTAAAGTACATTTTAGAAAACGCGCAACATACAAGGCCTTAGTGTTACTACGTTCATTTAATTGTAAACGAATACGACGATTTCTATCACGACAATAACATCTGGTTTTTATCAGATGGTATCAACTGCTCAGGATATATAATAGTGCCGTAAGGATTCTCACTTGGTTCTCATCATCTCCTTCCATAGCCTGACATGTGTATATGCAGTAAGATCGGAAAAGAAGATTCTCGATATACAAGCAACACGAAGCCAAAAGCCGACAATATGTGATACACAAATTTTGAGGTCATTCTTATAATATTTCACTTTGTCATAATCTCATTTAGCCGGCGTTTAATTACACGCACTAATAAGTGAAAAAAACTGTTTATAATAAAAGTACATACAGAATTGTTTTAATGAATATGTATATCTTAATCGCAAATTGTCGGAAAGAAATCGTTAAAGCAGAGGCCAGCGAAAGTAAAGGGAATGTTCAACATAGGCGTACCGGTCAAAACACATGTGTAGAAAGTTCAGAACAATTTCATCTTAACGGTACATTCGTTTAAAAATACCCGGAAACAAGTCAAGTTCATTATTTAATAATAAAGTAAAAAAAAATATATGAAAACAAATGTTAATTTAAATTGTTAATTATAATTATCAGTTTCTCTAATTAAACTGATAATATTTTAACGGTTAACGTTAATCAGCTCTGTTCCGAACACAGATTCTTGTAAAAATAGTACGTTTGTATACGTTTTATTTTAAATTTTAATTTAAGTCCGGTTATGTCAGCAAAAACTATTATTACCCATAAAATAATTCCTAGAACTACTTATCTATAATTGATTTGAGATAAGTTTTTTAAGAACAACAAAACGTACAAATTTCCATCGTTAACATCTAACACTGAATATTTTTAAGAAGTATGTTTATGTACGTACGTAATTGTCGTACGTTACTTTTATGTCTTTTGTCATACCTTCCTATTGTTGTCTATCCAACTAGGGTAGACAGAAATAGCAAGACATAATAACATTACAGGATTTTATTTAGTATCAAAAGTGATGGGGATAACTTATTGATGCACACTACTTACTAGTACAATCTACTGGGTCCTGTCAAACCCGTTCATACCAGGTCACAGGTCAGCCAAAGATGCGAATTGTGTCAATTTGTCAAATTTTCCACCCAAAACCAGACCACTTTTCATGTCAAATGTTGGTTAATATTTTTTTTAATTATCTTGTTTTCTTCTTAATATTTTTCTAGTGAACCTTGAACTGTGAACATTGGAATAGTTAAATAATCTCGTCGATCAAGACGCTCAGATTTGCAACACTACTTGACTGACCTACCCGGTTTCGAATTATTAATTTTACACTTATAGTACAAAATTTGACTGAGGTTAGTTAAAGAGAATTCTACTGACTTGTAATCACGACAACACGTGACCTTTAAGACAAATAATATACTATAACCTATTAACATTCAATTCTAACCAATCTTTAATAATCAAAAAAGATTATTTATTATCTTTTTTCGTCTTAAGCTTCAAAGAATGGAAACTGATGATATAAAACTTTTTCATATTTCTGTTGCAGCATTATTACCTTATTGGATTAATTATATATTATATATATTTTATAAGTATGCAATTTATAAACTTAAGATCAAGTTGAAGTTCGTTTAATAAAAATTAAAATAGCGTCACATTTATCATTCATTTCTTTAAGTGGAAGTTATGTCGCAGTTATAAAATAACTGTAGCATGGCAAGTTATTCTCGGACACGAGACATTTCATGTTAGTCCACATATGTAACAACGAATCTAACTTCTATTCGAGGATGTGTAATCACCAACCTCTCCTGTGTCAACTTTAATAACAAAACAACATAAATTATAAAACATGAAAGTATAAATGTCCTTCACCTATAGCATTTTCAGGTCGATATGCGTTGCGTGATAATTATGCAAAATTAAACTTTAATTTATTTCCTATTCATTGAGAAAGCTGTAAACAAATTAATCTTATTATAAATCCAAGACTACGTAAGTTGAAGAGATCATTATTTCACAAGACAAGCTATGACGACTTACGGATTATGTAAATAAATGCAAGTTTTTATTTGTTTTTTAAAAGGAATATTAGCAAGACTATAAATTCCGGTAAACCACTCCAAGTAAGCTGAAAATTCTTGTGCTAGGAGATGGTTCACGACAACAGTTTGGAACCTACGACCTTAAGTATTGCAGACCCTACCCTAAACCATTTGGTTTATACGCTTCACGCTAAGTCGTCTGAAAGTCCGTCAACGTCAGCTTTATGACCCAATTCAATATATAGGTACATTTTGAACGTAAGTTTTATTTCAACTATAGTATATTTAGTATTCTGAAAATTACATTGATATTTTACCCGTAGTTTTTACGTTGTCCCTTTATTAACAAACCTATGAATGGAAAAATTCACAAAAATCTGAATATATTTTACAATTTATTTCAGTCCCCTCAATAAATTCTCTTATTTATTAGAATATATCAGATCTGCCGAAGAAATAAACATTCTTACCACCGTAAAATTACTTTCAACTGCTTTTAAGCTGGGACGGGACGTGGAAGAAAACGGAGACCTTATTACTCGTAACGAGACATTCTCAAGATAGAATTAAGAATCCTCAAGGATCAGGATAAATGTCGGTGTCGTGCCTTACTTACTCTCACAATCAGATGAACACTTACAATTGATACACTCGTTTGTCACCCGTAATATCAAAAACATGTATAACCTATTAAGTATGTAATGAGTATTCATCAAACTAACAATGTTGTCTGTGTTTATTGAAATAAAATGAGAAGTCTAAAAGTCTTTTTTTATGGCTGATTTGATGGCCACTGTTACCCCGAGGGCTTTTACAGCTTCATCTGGTTGAAAGGTGGCCGAGCGGTAACCAACACAAGGGTCCTTGATAGGGAACCTCAGCTTGGACCGTTACCTTGGCCGCGCAACTGAATCGAGGGTGCTCAAAAGAGCTGAACCTCGGCTCGGACGGTTACTTCTGACGGATTAAGATGTTTTGCATACCAACATTAGTCAAGCGAAATTAATTAACGGAGTCTCCGATAAATAATTTTTTTATTCTCTTCATCGAAATGTGAAATATGAAAATTCACATAAACTACTATTTTCAAATTCAATCTAGGTGCGACTTAAACTTTTGCTCAATAACGCATTAGAAAAAGATAAGAAAAAAGGTCAGTCATATTTAAAAGATAAAACAATATACTTATTTTGATCCTATTACCGACTAAGCAAATAATATCAAGGTTTGGAAGTCTTTCCTATTAAATTTTACAGACATCCAAGTGACGACTTTTGTGAAAATAATTGTCTAATATTTCTTTTTTTTTTGTTCCAGTATTTATTCGAGAATGGTACTCATGATGAACTACTTCCCCGTGACAAGTTTCTTGAAGTTGGCGCAAGAATGGATGCTCGAAAAAATTACCTAACAAGCGAATGTTCCAGAATGAGCTTGGATAGCTCCAGCCACAAAGCCTACGCCTGGGAATATCTTATTAATAGGCAGTATCATGTCATCTGGTAAGTATAGTTTATATTTCTGCCGATTTACTCGACAATTACGGGTGTATTAAACCAACATAAACGAGCATAGTTAATGACTTTTCTCGCGTAAAAGGATTTAATAAGTGGAGTATTAACTTTCCTGCTTTAGTAGTAATTAAAAATAATGGCCACGTGAGGCAGTCGAGAGTACCAGTTTGCTCCGTCACGAATCCTAAATTTGATTCCCGATTGAGAAACAATACTTCTGGATCATAAATTATCAGTCTTTGAAATTAACGTGTTCCGAGTCCTTGTCACTGCATCAGACCCTGCCTCCGAACTTATTGCGCATGCATGATTAGGGAAATGCGCAAATACCTACATCATAAAATATTCTGCGCAATTTATATTAGCTGGTAAACTGGATAATACCATCATGCTAGAAATTCACCAGGATACCAATATCATCTGGCAATACGGATCTTCTGTTCTTTTTTCTATGTTACGTGCAGATATTGAAATTGCTCGAAAATAACTAAGAAAAATTTAGTCATACATCACATCAACTGTAATTCCTTACACAGTTCATTGAGATAACACAATAACAAACAGCGATTTTGAACGAGGAATGGAAAATCTAATTTCAAATATAACAAGTAAAACAAACATCTGTGAATTGTTTCGTCCACTACAATTGATGGATCAGAGAATATGAGGCATGTGCAAGCATTAACATTTCACGTCAGTTACATTGGTACAACATTTTTAATGTTGGACGAGATCTAAATAATATCAACGCATATTTTATGCAACGAATACTTATTTATTTATTTAACTTTTATGTACACAAAGCATTTATATAAGGGTAGTAATATAGGATATGCACAAAGGCGCAGCTTATTTTACAATTAAAATCTCTTCAAGGTGGCCTGGTGTTGGCCATGTTATCGGGGAAAAAAACATAGTGTACTCACAAAATAAAAAAATAAAATAGAGAAAAATAATAAAAATAAATACAGAACTATATTTATTTACAAACATGCATAAATTTATTAATTACTTATTTCAATTTTTTTGATGTTGAGAAAGCCTAGCTGGTTAAAACACCAAAATGCTGATTCGATAGGGCAACACTAATATAATACTAACTAATAATAACACGGTAATGCTTCTAAGAACCCAATTTTTGGAATAACATGTGAACAAAATATATAAGGTGACAAACGAACACACAGTTTACATGTTAGTGATTGATTGACGGTTAGTACCTGGCAGCTGCGCTGCAGAACCTGATCTTGGTTGCCGAACAAGAAAACGTGTGTTTGCGGAAATTCTTACGATACTATAATAGATTCTGTGCAATTGCTTTGATCTAGTATCTAGTATACAATGGATTTCATCGTGGTTGAAACCGGCTAGGACATAAAAATCACGTGTTTCCCGTGGTACATCTGCATTCATCCTCCATAAGTAATGATAATACAGATGGGTTCTTAACCCTAAGGAATAAGGTTGAATGACTCATTTGCCAGACGAAACACGGCAGCATTTTACGGTGATACTATTTTTTGATATCGCGGTCGAACATTACTGTACCAAATATCTACCTTATATCAATAATATAAATAAGCCTTTAAAATATTCTTAATTATCCATGACCATAAAATCTGTTACACATTATAACACAAAACGATATGCCACTTCAAGTATATACTTAATTCGAATTTGAAATACGTTTACATTCCAAATTTAGTTTTAGATAAAATAAAAAATAGATCTATTTAAATAGTAACGTTACGACCATATTATCAAGCTTCAGAGTTAAAGTAAACAAGGAAAATAGACCTAAACATATGCATACAGACAATAAAAAGCATATGTAAGTACATATATTAAACCCTGGGGAGCAGTATTATATAATATAAGATTATGTCGTAAACTCTGGCTATCTTACATTGTGACGAGCTCTTATAGTAAATAGCGTATTTTTGTTCAATCCCTTATATATACGTACATAATATATTTATACAAAGTATAGTATCTCAAGATTTTAAGAGAATTTACTTAAATGTTTAACCTGTTTTTCTTTGTCATCTGCATATAAAGTTTTGTAATAAACTTACAATCAATAGTGACAACAAAATTCTTTAATAAAGAATATCTGTTTATGGGATTCATAGTTGCAATAAATTACTTGCTAAAATTTGTTTCCGGTCCTTAGTATCGGAACTTTTAGTGCAAACATTCCCAAAATGCGTAAAATATAAAACTAACATGTAGATTACACTTAAACGCTATAACCTTATTCCAATTTTTGAATAGATAAACACGTACCTTCTATCCATATGCTTTAACAAGTTATTTAAATTTGAAAATTTCATAATTCAATTCGAACGTGTTTCGCGGTTGCGATTGGTCATGTATTACACAACAATTTGAACATGGACACAAAATAAATATACATAAACATGTTTAATAACACTGAGAATTGTGGATTTTCCTTTTTTTATAAAAATAAAGATGTTTTGACCTAGTAAATACTACGAGGGTATGATATGCATGACGCCCTCCTGGTCGATTTTGAACACGGTTAAATTTCCCGCTTATGAGCAGATTTTCACAATGGTAGAGCCACACTACAGCTAGTTGCTGGCTACAATATGAATGGGTTCCCCTCATAGAACACCAGCTTGAAAAAGCAGCATAAATCTGCTGTGTTTCGTACGGAGTAGGGAGCAGAAGATATTATACTATAGCTTCGTAAGCATTCTCGCTTACAAGTCTAAAATTGATCCTCTTGCCTCTAGCACTAAAACTGTCGCCCTCCTTCCCTAATCCAATGTATTTTATGTGTAACAAAATCAGAGGAAAATTCAGATGCATTGCATGTCAGAGTCACGGCGTATTTAAAAAAAACACCGTAACCCAAAAACCAGTAGCCATTGCATTTCTTTGCACGCGTGTAAGCAGCTCAGCTGATGGTAAGTGGTTACCAAATCTTTTAACATCCGCAACACCACTAGAGTCGCAAATGCGCTTTCGTCTTTTAAAAAAATTGTCCGTCGGTTGTGATTTGAAGCCGGGACCCACAACGTGGAAGCCAGGTATTCAAACATCAACGCCACGCGAACCGCAGATGAGATCTATATAGCATTATACTGGCAACCATAGCATAGAGCAATCCTCATCAGATAAAGTGGTATCGTCTGGACACACGCAACACAGAAGTGACAAGCTGCTACATTACGCTGGTATTCTGTGAATACCAGAATCCTCGGTCGAGCCGGACTGAGCGGGCGGGTGTTACAATCAGTTTCTATATGAAGCATGCGTCTATCACATTCTAAGTGACCATGAAGAATTACATATTTGACTTTTCAATTATAGGTAATTATTTCAGGTGTAACATATTTAAAGCGGCATCGACCTCGTGGATGTACAATTTCAACTTAATGGCAAATTATTCGGCTGCATTCTTGGATAAGACAAAAGAGGTTCCATTAGAGCTGGCGAGGAAGAAGTACGCGAGGCCAACAGTTGAGATGATTAAAAAAGCTCAACCGGACTCAATTACATTCCTTATTGTGAGACATCCTCTGGAAAGGCTCGCTTCTGCATATAACGACAAAATTGTGCACGCTTGGCCTAAGTCATTCCATGACAAAATGGGTCATAGAATCATAAGAAAATATAGAAAGGTAAAATCTATGATATATTTAAATCTTCTACGGAGTAGTTCTTGGTTATTATTATTTTGTGTGAGCTGGAGACATGCAAATTAATTTGAATCTAGCTATTTAGATTTTATTTATTTTTTAGACATTGTATATATTTAAACATATTCTCTATCTCTAAGACTATATATATATATATATATGTGTGTGTCTATAAAGAGCGTAGCGTTACTTTAAAAAGACTTATTAAAAGAGTTAATCACGTAATAATATGATGAAATTATTTCTATTTAAATTCAAGAACACATAACAGAAACTATTTTAAAGGCCACCTCTTCGCCGCCATTCATATGTGCGAGCATCAAAATAATGCGTTGTTGATTTCGCAAGTAAGCCAGTATGTTTCGAGAGATACAGCCTCCCACCGTACAGCCTTTCTCTAATGAACGAACTATGTCCTCCGTCATATATCGGACAACGTACAAAAGACAAAAACGTAAAACAGAAATATTTAAATTATATCTAAAATGTTAAGAACTATCTTCATTTTTTTTTTAATTATAATGTGCAACGTCATTTATAATTAAAAATAAAAGATGAAACGTAATGCCTTTGTCTTTGGTGTACTTGATTGGTTCATACCTAATTTATTGAGCTGACACATCGATAGCTCATATTCGCTAATAGGAACATTAAGAACTGCATAAAATGCACATCTATAGGAGTAGATGTGCATTTTATGCAGTTCTTAATTTCATTACACACTTCTGTTAACATGACAATGTGTATATATTCACAATATACGTCTATACGACTTATAAGTAAATAGGTATACGCAGTAAATGGATCATATTCATAATTATTGAAATACTAACTTCTGGCTTCATTCAAAATTATATATGTAGATATTAACTAAATAAGAAAATATAAGTGTACATAATATAGAAATTTGTCTGATTTTTTTATAATAAAGAAGTCTGTATTTAGACGTTAATCACTCCAACTAAGCTTTTATTCTTGTGCACTAGAATATGGTAAAGGTCGGAGACAGATGGCGGGTTCGTACCTACAACGATAATCTTTTACCCTACCCTAAACATTAGGCTTTTGAGGCTTTAATTACCTTATAAGTAAACTATATCGAGGTATGTAATTCGCTTACACCTAACTTTGTACTATGAATTTTTCGTTGTTTCATAATTGCAAAATTTTCTCAATAGAATATGCTCCAATACCCCAATATGAATTACTTTTTAAATTTAAAACTGTAAATCAGCTTTGGAAAGTAATAATGTTAAAATTTCAGCAGTACAACGACAAGCCAACGCCTACAGAGAGATATCCAGTTTTCGAGGAGTTTGTTGCGTACGTCCTGGATGAAGCGCGCGCCAAACGTACCCTTGATATGCACTGGACCCCGTACACCGACTTTTGTACTCCATGCAAGTTCAACTTTGACGTCATACTGAAGTTCGAAACCCTTGACGTAAGTGTAGTTATATTCAACAAAAAAATATTCAACTTGAAAAAAATATTTAAACGTAATTTATAAATATTGTTTTCAAGTTGATAAAATTAACATTCAACATCAATGCCCGGTGTCGGGCTGGAATAAATTCTTAATTGTATTTTCAAGTGCTGGTCGAGGTGGTTTACTTATCACGCATTGAAATAAAACTTCTAAGAAATATATAAAAATAATATATGGCCAATCCTGTGTGGATTCGCTTAGTCGAGTCGAGGTCTAGAGAGGATGTGTTACTTTACTTTTGTATCGTATTCATCACCATCGATCGTGTACGGTATAAATAAGGTATACGAACGCGAAAATTTCGCCTATATTATAAAGTTGATAGACCGCGTAGATGTTGACTCTTCATAATGACTCCTTGCCGATGATAAATGTGGATGTTATATGTGGATCTCACTTACACACGAAAAAATTTGCGCCAAGTGTAAAATGATGTACGGTCAGCGAGGTATTTATTCTACCTGGGTGATAAGTAGTATTTGTGTATTATACAATTTGTAGTTCTGACTGGATGGCGATGTCGACAGGGATTGATATCGCATTCACGACTTTCATCGATGTTATCGCAATATTCTTTTAAGCGTATATTCAGACAAAGATAAATACGACCCTACGAATTTAGTGCATAATTTTGTGCTATAAGGTTGCTAAATATAGTTGCAGTCACCCAAGAGGACCTAATAATAAATAGATCACACGAAATAATTATACTGACTTTTAATGGACAAAATATTAGTTTTTTTTCCCCATATTCAATTGCGTCGTTAGACTTAATAACTCCATTGAACGTTACAACATGATCAATATCGTAAATATAATCCATTATGTAATCAAGAAGAAGTGTGGTCATATTTCATTGACTGTCGAAACCTTTCCTATTAAAAGTTTCAGACCAACCATCATACGAACAAGACCTGGCTGTATGGACTAAACTCCTTTGCCTTTCCCATTAGGGAGAAATGAATATCATCATCTTTCCTATTAAATATAACTAGCTATACTAATAACACGGTTATTTATTTACGAAATTGGTGATAAATAACTGAAATAATGAGGCGAGCAGTTAGCGAAAATAAATAAAAAAAAGTAATATCGCCTGAACTTAATAATGAATTGATGAGATCATCGTTTTAGTGGAATTAAAATACGGCGAATATAATCTTTACTTAAGAATATTTTATATATAATAATATAACAAGAGAGTTAAGTATTTAATTATCAAAAACAAATTTAGTATAGAAAGATTTGCAATATAATACTATATTTAAACATGAAATAAATAAAAATTCAAGCACAAATTCTCTCCGTTCCAATTTACGACGGATGCAAATAATTGGCTAACCCATTTTTTTTGCAATGATATATATACAGTGTCATCAATATTAATTGTTAGCTCACGGATACATTGCTCTAATTGTCTCCAGTCATGCGATACATCGATACGGTCGGAAATAAATACACATGTTTCAATGTGAATTTTTCTTTCTTGTTTCGTGTATAATCACAATATAAAGTATTTTCCCGTTCCTTATGAACATAATGTTACCATGTTTAAAAGTTATAAAATGATGAAACGTCCCATAAAAATTTTAATAAAAGTGTATAAAAATGCATTTTACATATAGATTTTTTTTAAAAAATGCATCGGCCGGGAATCGAACCCGGGCCGCCCGCGTGGCAGGCGAGCATTCTACCACTGAACCACCGATGCTTCGCATGAGTGAAACAAATTGGATATCAATATCAAAGCCCACATACTTTTTAACATTTATCGTTTACATAACGTTTCTTCATACCTAAAATATTAAATTTTTACATGAAATTAAACATTCAAGCTATTATGAACTAAATTCGAGCACCAGTATGCTTGAAAAATGTGCTCCGGAAATACATGATCTGAGCCCCTCCACAACTGGATCGGTTTGACTCGTGGTTGCCTTCACGCGCATTCATACTCAACGCTTTGGTTCCTCGTCTCTGATGAGCACGCCAAGGAATGGAAACATCTCCTGCCCAAAACCGCCATCCCGCTTTTTATATCAAACATGCACGTTGTAATTTCATATGAATATTATCTCTATCTAATTTTAAAGGATAACTAAAGTTTCTAAAGCCAGTAGCGTTATCTTATCTTAACAATGGATAATACAAAATGAATATGCGCATTTCAATAATTAAAGATTACAGAGTAAACCACCCTACAAATCCATTAATTGTAATAGTTTTGTACGGCAAATTGTATGTATTACAATTTTTTTGCAGATATTGTCAACACTGAGAACTAAGACAAAATCTCCCTCTTTTCAGTAATCGTATCTCCCCTTCCTCCTAACCCCGCATCCCTTTCAAAGTCTTTAAAATAATGAAGCAAATATGCAAATACTCTTGCACTTTTAATTTCACGATCATTTTTCATTCTAATATTTATAAAAATTATATTTCTGCTATATATGCACAGGTCTTTAGTACTCCCCTTCAAAACTGCCTATAATTTTTTTTACTAATTATTTTTGTATCTCGGATTTTCAGGAAGACCAAAGATTCCTCATACAAATGGCGCGACTTCATGACGTGGTGAAACCTGAATGGCGTAACAGTGGCAAAGGCACGAACACCCTTCACAACATCAACCACCTGTACTCCAGGCTCAAGAAGTCACAACTCGACGGCCTTTATAAATTATACAGGTAACTGTATTAATCTTATATATTAATTTTTATTACATTGAGAGTAACAAACGAGCAAACAAAGTTCGCCTGGGAGAGTGATTCCAGCGACCCATGACATCTACATTCATCCTTGACAAGGAATCATAATGCAGATGCGTTGTCACCCTTGAGGACCGAGATGAAATCTCTCGTCACCAATAAAAAAAGGTCTCCGGATCTCTACACTCACCAGACGAAACACAACAGCATTATGGGTATTTAGGTAATGGGTAACCAGCACAAGGGTTCCCAAGAACGAGCCTCGGCTTGGACCTTTACCCGTTATTATGAATAAGCATATCACCAGTAATAAGGTAAATAAAATATGTATATTAGTTATGCGGAATATATAATATTTCTCTTATACCTTACATAAACTTACAAGTTGTTATTTTTATTTTATATACCTCATTATAAAAATATATTTACAATATATGTCAATCTCAAATAACAGCTAGTTATTTCTCTTTTTCCGTAGAAACAACTTCCACTACTCTTCTGTGTTTAACAATAATATAAAGTTTTACATTATTATTTAAAGTATTACTAGATTTAAGGCATTTAATATGAGATGGAAAGTTAGCCAATTTATCCCCTAATATAAATATTTAATATTTCAGATATGATTTCCAGCTATTCAATTACACGATAGACAATTACTACGAGATAGTACAAGAGGAGGACAAGAGCAATCATGGATGAGATTTGGACTCAAACATTGAAAATATCTTATACATAATTCAACACCTGGCGCATAGAAAAAAAGCTATAATAGGCTCAAGACAGAAGTAAGAATAGTTAATAACTCGAAAAGACTGGTTGGAGCGAAAATATTGACGGGGAGTTTATTGATCCGATGCCTTGACGAGTGCGAACGGTAACGCGTTACTCATACGTCAATTTAGGATATTTGTTGTCAATTCCAAATATTTATTTAAAGTCGCCTGATAGATGTTTTTTGTGATACAAAAAAGTTAATAATAATACCAATTCTGAACCACAGGTGGCGTACTATGCAAATGTTTGATAATTTTGTTTGTACATATGGTGAAACGATTTCTTTTTACCTTTTTAGAATTCAAGGCGTACATATTTATGCGTTTAGAACTACGGCAGACGTGTTCTGTTGATTCGCTATTTTACTATAGTTTTAAATTTTATGGAACTGTTTAATTATTGCCCGTTAACATGTTACATTTTTATTCTCTAATATCAGATATATATTGTGCGTTATAATTGTAGATAATTGTTGAGCTCATAGAAGTTATGAAAATAAGATGTAATTTGATTGTAATTGGTAAAAAGATAAATGTATTTGTATATTTAGTTTTATACGAATAAAAGATTCATTAGTGCTTCCGTAAATGTAATGAAAATTTTAGAAAATAATACGTGATACACAAGAAGTAGTAGCACTAAGAAATGCACATGATCCGATACAAACCGCCTGTAAAGAAGAAAGTGCGACAAGAAATTGCGATCACTTCAGAAGCTCGTGATACAAGTACGTAACATATATAAGTGGTTATAGAATTATGTTTATGATCACATCGTAAATCGAGTAGTATCGTATGTGATACGTCAATTACATTATGGCTTAGATTCGATCTGCGAAACTTAACGTTGTAAATTTGAATCCGCCATTTGAATATTATCGTGAACCATCTCGTAGTACAAGTTTTTAGGCTGAGTAGGAATGGTTTACGATGATGTCAGTAATGATAATGTCATTGCTAGCTATATTTTATTTTAAATATACAAATCATAGACAAAAATTACTGTAACGTGACATATTTTTGTCATCTTAAAAAAAAAGTTACACTATTAATGTGCTTACAGAAATAAGTTTATTTATGTATAAATATTTATATATATATATATATATATATATATATATATATATATATATATCAATTTTTATAGCTATTATATAAGAGTATAACCATATGAAACAAATTGTGACAAGAAATTGGCATTACTGGAAAATTATAATAGAGAATAGTTGAAGGCTACCACATTAATAACGTAATATAACTACACAACCTACAGAACAATTATTCATAAGTACAAAATATAAAGTAGGTTATTATAATAATAATGCAAATAGGTCTTTCAAAAATACAAAAAGATATACCTATATTTTTACAAATATAACGAACTATATAAATTATAATCGAAATATATATCGCACAAAATACATTGTAACGAATTGATACGCAGTTATTTAATAGTTGCGTGTTTAAATTTAAGGCTAATTATTGCATCGATTAATTATTTTGTAGATTAATTCAAAGTTACCAAAATGTCAACTTATAATAATGTACTTTTGATGACATTGGAATACGTTTTTAAAATAATCCTAATAATTTTTTAAAGGTATAACTACATTCGATGTTTGCGGGGTACTTTTTATTAAAAACCAGTTTATATAGATCACTAGTGTTGAATTGTTGTCTTGATAATAAGTATTTCTATTTATTTTGTTTGTGGCAATTAGTTTTAGGTATTTACCTTGAAACATGCGTGTATGCACGCACCGACTTTCTATAATGATTGTTTGCAGTACATGCTGCGCCTCATGTTGTTAATATAATAAATAGCTATTTATTACTTTTAACTGGTTAGTTGTTAAAAGGACAAAAGTTTTAATACTGTTTTATGAACTAGTCGTAGTTTTAAATTTTAAAGATTCTCCGATTGTTTATAGATTATTTAAGATTGTAGATTTTATAAACACTTGACAAAATAATTAACAAAAGATGTGTACAAATGTGCAAAAATTGTACGAGTAGTCTTCGATTTTATTTGCGCTCCTTACAAAAGAAATGAGTTGGCATGCCTAGCGATTTTACAACTAGCAATACCACTATTTACATTTATCAATAAAATTATGTAATGGGCTAGTAATAGGCCATACAGCAGTAGTCGTAAAGTGAAATCGATGGATAGGAAAGGTAAACTTGTATTGCAAACAGTGTAGGGCAACGCCCTGCTTGGCGAAACGCTTCTTTGAGCATCGTTAATTTTAGCAAGCCAAGGGGCGGTGGTGAATGACGATTGATAATTATAACATGAATAAGACCTACCTATACACAATAATATTTTATAATTTACGTAATAGCTGCCGTAAATTTTCAAGTTTCATAGGGTAATTTTTACTTATCTTTGACTATTAATTTCTCCGAAATATACCTGTGTTGTTTTTGAAAATAAAAAGATCAGTTTTTTGAACTACTTAAAAATATAGATAAATAAATCATTACATACAACAGTATGATTATAATTAACCTATAGCCGTGTTGCCATTTAATGTTGTTTATAATAAATAAAAAAATCCTGTATAAGTAAAGTTTAGCACATTTCTTACAGGCGCAACAAACTAACTGATTTTAACTAATACTTCGATTTAAAACTTACCAACAGTAAAAAAGTATACAATTTCGCTATTGGCAGTATAGAATCTAAATAGCTTTGGATAAATGCTTCTAGTTGGAATAATTAAAGAAACGAATGTACCTAGTTTTTATGGAAAGAATACTAGACCAAAAAGAAATGGCCTATGATAGTAACTGAAATGGTGCTATAGTCCTTTAGATTATGATCTCATATCAGAAGGTGAGATATGAATGCAGTGCGTACTTGTTGCTAATTATGTATTGTGTTATAGATTCCAACTGTAACCAAATCGGTTGTGTTTACATGTTAAAAAAATATTCTTAGTACTTATAGAGAAATAAAGTTTAATACCTACATTTACGTGTTTCCTTTCAATTCATTCGGTTTCTAATACGTTGAAGACTTTACGTCTATTATGTACTACATGTAACACGCTACATTTTCTTGAAATACATACGTAGTATTCAAACAAAACCAAGTAAATTTCCTGTGTTTTTGGATTATTCATCAAGTTATATTCAGCGTAAACATTTATTGTCTGCAGGATAGACCCAAACTGCAGATAGTCTCTGGAATGAAATCGGTAATGGATCGGCTCCAACAACCACACCCACACCGAATACCAACATGAAATCCCAGCATAAGCTGCTGTTTGCACATTGAGTTTAGGGATCGGAAACCCAATTTGTTCAAGTCAGGGAAACATTCCATCTCAGTGCTCAGAAGTGACAACAAAAATGCATCATGATGCATCATTTATCATCAGCTGAGCAGTGTGCTTGCCTATATAAAAAAGATTGGAAGCTGGATCACAGTTGACTGTACCAATAATTTTGGGTTGTGTGTATGCCTCGATATCATTGTGAACCATCTAGCACGAGGGTTTTAAGCTTAGTCCAAGTGGTTAATCAGAATGTTAGTAATGATAGCTTTGATTCTAAACTAAAGCACTCTTTAAAAAAAAGTGTAGAATAGTGAGGCATTGGAGATTTACTGAAAACGAAGCATTTCATTCTCTCAGTTTTTTTTTTAAATAAATAGTAATAACTAGCAATACTATTAACCACTGGCAATAAGTTCATTGTGATTTTTTTGTGTTAATGACTAATAATCGCTGGTTGTTTTATTAAAAAAATATTTTCATGAAATAATAATAAAGTACGTTGGAGATATATCGTAATTGGGGTATTAATGTATTTTATTGAAATAAATAAGACACACAGAATTCTCTATAATTTTATACCAATAGTTTTATGTAGTTTCGACTAGATGCATGGGGAACTGAGGTAGATATCCTCTCTTCTCTGCCACTTTAGTTTTGTTCCTGTAATGATTTTGCACATGATTGATATTGTTATATTTAGCGAGAAATAAAATGATATTATAAACCAGTTAAGTAACATGTGGTATCATGCTGTAATAGAAACGGTGGATGGTACAGGATTAAGGTGCAGTATGTATTTTTAGTAGTTATTTGTAGTATTGTATTTGCTGACCAATACAGTAATCATAAGCAAATTATAAATAATTTTTATTGTATTAGCTTCATTATTTCATTAATAGTAAATATATTTACGAAAATTTGTGGCAGAATTACACTATTTATATTGTAATACTGCAACAGTTGCAACTTTTTAACTTTACTAATCAAGCACTGTATACTATAAATGACCACAATAAAATTCAAACTAAAATTTTTCATTCAAGTTTGCTTAAAATAAATAAATAAGAATTGTAATTTTTACATTTCTGTTTATCGTCATTGCAAACATGGTAAAATATCAGAAAGAGTTTTGATTTCAAAAAGGATTTAGGACATGACATGTACTTTTTTTCTTGGTATGCGTGGTACCAGGTTTTGATGCATAGTTTCTGGGATATTAGCCAATTGGTACTAATGAGTAATACCACCTTATATGGTTTACTTTAACCAAAAACTTCAATATTTTCTTTTACAATACAATATTAGAATACTTACAATGTATTATTTTTCTTCATTCTTTTTGGTGTTTCTAATATTTCAATAGGTTTTGTTGTAATAATAACAGGTCTGACAGAGCCAAAGAAATCTGTTATAAGCACTTTAGTTGGATCGCGCTTAAATAAGTCTTTTCGCACACCCACAGTGGATAAACAAGCACTTTTTGGACATACAGCTAACTGGAAGAAAACATTAGTTATTAAAGATACTAATTTTCCATAGATTTCCTAAGATATATAATATAATGGTTTTGATCTCAATTAGGATTTCATTATATAACAAAATATAGATTTCACAATATTTTTTATTTATTTATTTATTAAATGGATTACCAATTCGCAAGATACAGCATTTATATTTTATACTGTACAAGAATAAGGTATTCTATGTAACTGTTGTGATTACAATTAAAGGTAACCACAACATGCTTAAAAAAATGTGTGAATGAATATAAACTTAAAAACAGGAATTCAAAAAATTCAAAAATTATTAAATTCAATGTGCTCACTTGATGCTTAGATTTCCTACTTAAACACCCATATCCATTTGCAATAAAAAATTAAGTTGTATCGCTAGTGGTGGTACAATGCCAGTATAACACCAGTATTCTATGAAAGCATGGTTCATCCCCAGTCTATTGATCCGCACATAACCCAACTACTTTATTGCTGAAGTGTCAATGTACTATATAAGAGTATATAATACCTATACTTTATCAGGTAAACTGCTGAATTTAGAAAAATATAGATCAAAACTTACAAATTCAGACATAGTCTTCTTACTATTGGGCTGAACATTTTCCAAAAATTCAAGTACATAATATGTGTATCTGTCTATGATGTACACTCCAATTGCAGAATCAACATGGTGCTGTAGAAGCCGATAATAAACATAATTAGCATCATACAAGAAAGTCTTACAATTTCTTGAAATTGTTAAGCAAAAATGGTGAATGATAGTTATACTTCAGTAAAATTTAGTATTAACTTAAAAAGTATTTTTAACAAAAATAATACAATAAGCAGCAAATTTAACAACAGACAATATTATATATTCAAATAATAAAGAGCTTTCTGTGTAAAATGAGCTATCTTAAGCTCTCTGAATCCACTATTTCTTCACCTCACCTAATTCATCAGTGATTATGGTAGCCTCCTCATTGATTTCAATCTTGGTGACATGTTTTGGTTATTACCAGAACTTCAATGACAGAAAGTATGGTTTAAGTTAAGTATTCACAAAAACACACAAAATTGAAGTTGTCATAACTTAAAATAAAGAAACTCTAGATTTAATAACAATAATTTCTACTTACTGATAATGAATCCTCTCCCACTAAGCTACTGGCAGTTGCTAATATATTTGGAGAGTAAAACTTTTCATACATAGATGAGGCCTGACATGTGTCTATTATGAAGAAAATTTCATTATATCTGAAACAAAATGAAAAAAAATTAAAATCTGCATACCCCTCAACAGAATGTTTTTTTGTGTTTAAAATTGTTGTCATAATTTTGAACACTACACAATATATAATAATAATATGCAACTATATTAATGTATTTTAATGCATATGAGACAACAAATCAAAACACAAATGAGTGAGGCAAAATTCATTAAAAAAAATTATACTGGATTTTTATGCTAAATTCATTTTATGTGGACTTTAGGGTAAATTATTTTTTTTAATAACTAAGGCCAATTGTGACTTTACTGTATAACATAGTAAGATATATTTACAAAAATCAGAATAATAAAAATTATTCTGATTTATATTAATATTTACACTTCTTTACTTATTTTAGTTACATTTAGTATATTGGTATTCTCACTATTAATAAATATTATACTATTTATAAACAAAGTATAAAATGTCATATACACTTATCCCTTCATATTTATCATTTTCACTTGAGATGGTCTCCTTGTACAGTGAACAAAATAGTGTTTACAGATCTCCAAGGGTCTCAATTAAGGGATGAAGATCCAAACTTCAGTTTGAATTGCCAACAAAGGATTATTTTACTATACTTCCATGTGATAGGGAATCTCACCTTCTCTTCTGCCACATTTGTTCAAGTGCATCAGCTAACTCCTGACTAGTGACTTCTTCAGAATCCTGGAACTTTAGAAAACCATCACCACCATGACCAGTCAGGTAAATGAGAATATTACTGCCCTCATCAGTGACCAGTCTTTTGGAGCGAGGAGTATCTGGATGAACACGTCCAGTAAGTAATCTAACAAAGTTTTCAACAGAAACCTAAAAAAATAGAAAACTTGTAACATAAATAGTAAAGATGGTAAAATATTTTTGCGTAAGCTAATATTAATTATTTAATAATATTATTTCAACTAACAAGTACAAGATTTCATAACATAAATCTCAATACATCTACTAAAATTTGAAATTCTACCACATAATTAAGTGGCAATAGACAAAATAAAATTTATATGAAAATATTCTTGAAATATATTGAGACTTATATTTATATTATGTAGAACATGTATTCCACTATATGTCAATTATAGATTTGAAAATATTTTATTAGAAAGAAATTGCTATTGCTTGCAATTAGTTGTACTGTGAATGCCAGTACGCCTAACAATTGTTATATATATAATGTGATGAATATAAATATGACTATTTAAAATCCGATAAGAATGCTTTTATAACACTTACTTCATAGCCTCTGTAATCCACCTCCACATCATCCCCATAAACACTTATTGACTCACGTGCATTATTAAAAATGGTAGCAGGATGTGGATTCCGTGGATTGCATGCCATATCATCTGAGATCATTAAAATAATTTGACTGTCAGGGATGCCGAGGCGTTTAACACTACGATAAATTGATAACACGTTCGCTACATGACGGTAATTAAACCAGAATCGGGATGTATCCACTAATACTGCCCAGTTATTGGTGTGATTGGATTTTTGAAACTGTTCCGGTATCTAAAATGTTAAATATATAAGCTACAATAAATTTTAACACTTTATATTTAAAAAAAAAACAGTGTGCTACCTCTATTGCTTTATTGGATTGAATCAGAAAGATGTAGGTTAGTAAAACGAAAAACAGTTTATTTAATAACATTATCTTTACTACTTTACGTTTATTTTAAATTAAAACAATTGTTACAAATTGATCCAGCAAAATACAAACAAATTAATGATGATATTAATTTATCCCTAATGGGAAAGGCAAAGGACTTTAGTCCATACAGCCAGGTCTTGTTCGTATGATGGTTGGTCTGCAACTCCGGCAAACAAATTAAATAATTATTGACATTATCACTATCAGATGTCAGAAACAGTTTTTTTTTAAATTGACATGAGACACACATAGACATTCTGCCTGTTGAATAGGAGGAAAATAAGGATATGTTTAAGTTTAATAACTAAATTATGCATCATGTTTGTCTTCTAGAAGAGTATATATCAATGTAGTAGTATAACGGTTTTTCATATTTATAATTCTATTATAGTTCATATATATCTCCTATATTCATATATTTTATACGCTCGTTGGTCAAATACAAAAAGAAAGAAAGAAGAAACATTTATGTAGTAAGTATACTAGGTCTTAAAGCGACATTTACTATTTTATTGATGTTTGATGTGACAAATACAAAATTGTAAATGTCCAGTTTAAATAATGCTTTTTAAGCATTTTCATAATATGTTTGAAACACAGATATACTAAAATGGCGAGTAGCTCAGCTCATGCTGCAGCAAATACCTGGAGCGCTGATTTCCAGCTCGTACCAAGCATGACGAATAACTCGGTGTGAATATACATGAGTCTATAACCGCATTGATATTAAACATAAGATACATAGGTTTTGATTTATTTGTATCATTGTTTGAATATTGCAGAACAGTTATTTGGATGAAGTGTAGTGGAGTGTCATTCTCTGTCTCCAGGGCGAGCGGCTGACGGTAGCCGCATAAGTATACGGAGGTGTACGTAAACGTACCGCTCAGTACGTTGCTGGAGGATTCCGGGAGCGGATGTCAGCTTCAAGAGGAGGAACTAAAGTGTTCCACCTTTTCTAAATAGATGTTATTCGTCCCTAGTCGCTCTAGTCTAATAGAGTTACTAAAAATCAGCAATGATTTAGTATTGCTGTCAGAAAGGGGTTTGGTACGGATAAAGGATAGGGTGATTATTTCTGAGATCATAGATACGTCTATGCCCATGAACTAACCTTTTTGAGGTTGATACGTACTAGTCTAACACTTGGGTATAACATAAAATATTGGTATGGATGAGGTGAGCATAAAACAATCGGTTCGCGACGTGTCGCCTGAGAAAGGTTCTTAATACATTTTTTGGCGTAAAAGCACGCGCGTCTAATGGTTCATGCCTACCCCCAATATAATTTTTTTAAACTTTCAAAGCACTGCTTGACCACGATCCCACCTGATGTTAAGCGGAACTGTAGTCCTGGATGGTAAAGTGTACTAGCTCAGTAAATGCCTATTCACTCTACTCTTGAAAACACCCACATTGTTGTAATCGGAGGGAAAGACGCGGGCAAACTATTCAAGTCCTTTGCTGTACGAATAATGAAAGACGAAGCAAAGCGCTTCGTTCGGATTTGAGGGATGTTCACAACAAAAAGAAGAAATCCAGCAGTGCATCGTAAGGTCCGATGCTGGAACGGGGATGGGGGAATTAGATCATATAATTCCTGAGCACACTCACCAAAGTGCATTCTGTAAAACACTGAAAGGCTAGCCACCTTACACCTGTGTTCAAGACCGAGCAAATTGGTTTCAACTGCGTCACCAACTATCATCGTTGGGTTTTGTGCTATACAGGATCAAGTATTTAAGACCATCAACTTTGAGATACATCCTGAAGGATGGCAGCGTTTACATCTGTCGAGCTTACCACCGCTTAGGTGAGAACCTCGGGCATGTTATTTCCGTTTGTTCACCGCTTTTTTAACTCTGCGTCTCTGCACAGGCACAACCTAGCGTTTCGCACACATCCCACACCCCACCCGCGGCCCCTCCTCCGGGGAGATACATCCCCTCTCCACTCTTCCAGGCAAAGCCCGTCGGAATATGAGCGTGCCTTCCTACTCAGCCTCCTCTGCAGGCGGGAACCGGAACCAGCGAGTTCACCCCCAGACGACATAAATAATCCCAGCCCCGTGCGGTGTATCTGCTTTGAGGCTCTACCACCAACCATAGTTCATCCGCGGAGTACAGGGAGAGCGGCAGCGAATCTGATACTTCTCTTCCCATCAATAGTGGGTATAGTACAGTATATATATAGGTAAACTCTGCCGGCCATAAGTTTAAGACCACACATAACATAGTTATTCATCAATTGTAATAAAATTCCATAGGATAAATAAAAGTTCTATTAGATGTCAATCAATGTTCTATTAGATGAATAAATAGGTTAATTAAACATTTAATATTTTATTGGAGTTTCACTTTATTTTCCAACTTCAATTAAGGTGGTCTTAAACTTTTGGCCTGCAGTATAAATATATATATATATAAATATATATATATATATATA
The DNA here is from genome assembly GCA_029286865.1 of Teinopalpus imperialis. Taxonomy (NCBI): domain Eukaryota; kingdom Metazoa; phylum Arthropoda; class Insecta; order Lepidoptera; family Papilionidae; genus Teinopalpus; species Teinopalpus imperialis. The sequence goes on from JAGSMU010000034.1 coordinate 4,857,019, forward strand.
TATATCATCATATTATTTATAATTATATATATATATTTAAATAAACGGCTGTAAATTTGGAGCTTTACGCATTAGATTTGGAAAAAGTAAATTGTCATAAAAAAAATGGTTGTCAAGTATGATTATTAGACCAACCATCATACGAACAAGACCTGGCTGTATGGACTAAAGTCCTTTGCCTTTCCATTAGGGATAAATTAATATCATCATGGTTGTCAAGTAAACAACGTAAACAGAAGTGTTGGGTCAAGAAATTTATAAAAATTTTCATCATGAGTAACCGAAATCCTAATACGTTAATGAGTCTTCCAGATGAACAATTCGATTATCTATTTAAAATTGTACTCATTGGTGATTGTGGTACTGGAAAAACGTGTATTGTGCAACGACTAAAGTCTGGAAATTTTATAGAAAGGCACGGAAATACAATAGGCGTAGACTTTTCTATGAAAACATTGATTGTGGATGGAAAGAAGGTCAAGGTTTGTGTTGTCTAATAATTTATATCTAGAATAGGTTTCATTCAGATAATATTTAATAGTAATGTCAATTTTTAAACAGCTTCAGATATGGGATACAGCGGGGCAGGAGCGGTTTAGAACAATTACGCAAAGTTATTATCGCTCAGCAAACGGAGTTATTATAGGTATTATAAACATTTATTTATTTACTCTATGTTTGCTATGGATTTTTTTTAATCACATTAATAAGACCTATTAGTCACTTGAATAATAAGATAAATTGATTATGATAAACTTTTAGTATACCCTCATAATTTTTTAATGGTTATTTATATCTTAATTCCTATATTTGTATAAGTAGCCAGTTGGTGTGCTGATTACTTACAGTATAATTTTGTTAACCAAAAATTGGGAAGCAAATAAACTAGTCCAACAGCAGCAGTTTGATATGACTTGTCTTTGTGTATCTTAATAAAAAACATTCATTGCAAGTAAAAATAAAAGTATGTGCATTAAAATTATAATATATAGAAGATAAAGCTTACAATAATTATTTTTAAATGACGGTGAAGTTATGTAACAGGTTAAAGTTAATTGTAGAATACAATTTTTCATATTACTTTCCAAAGCAAATTATAATTTGTTATATTGATGCTTTTCCAATATAACTTTATAATATATTGCTGGGAATTGACACCTTTTGTGTTATATGATTTTTTAATATATATATTTGAAAATATTTTTTTTATAAATTCTAAATCTTTCCACAATTTTCAGATCATTTAATATTTTTTAATAATTTGCAGTATATGATATAACAAAGAGGTCTACATTTTTGTCCTTACAAAAATGGATAGAAGAAGTTAGGAGGTACACTTCATCTAATGTTATTGTCTCATTGATTGGAAATAAATGTGATCTTATGGACCAACGAGAAGTAGAACCTGATGAACCGAAATCTTTCTGCCGTTATGTTCCGGAAATTATGTTTGTAATGGAAACTTCTGCTAAAGACAACACAAATGTTGAAGACACATTTCGTAGTTTGGCTACAGAGTTAAAGGTACTCAAATAATTCAAGTCCTTTGTCATACTACAATATTTTATACCACAATATAACATATTTCAGATTTTTGTCCACATTCAGTAGTTTTCTTCTTTTATAGGTCTCAAAAGTATTTCAGTGTAGTGTAGATTATGATAGAATATTTTTTCACTCCTAAATAACACATCCTAGTTGGGTTTATAAAAAATAACCCTTTTATAATATTGTGGTATTTGTTATACACCACATGCATTGTATAGCAAACCTGGAGCTGAGTTTCAGTAACTTGACCACTAAGCCATATGGCAGGTATCTGTTACAAGTGGCATATAAAACAGATACTCTCTCTTAATTACTTTCCTAACAAATAAACATTTAGAATAGAATATGTCTTCTATTATTAATAAAAATAAAAAAGAATATATGTAACTCTGTACACATGACAGAAATGAAACTTTAGTGGTACCCCTCAATTTTTAAGTAAATAGTAATAAAATATAATATATATGGTACAGCTACACTGCAGTCTGTTTCTAGCTGCAGAATGAATAAGTCAGCTTGACAGGGGTAGAACCACACACTCACAGAATACCAGTATAATAAAAAACCAAACCAGCATAATGCTGCTCCGTTTCGTCTGGTGAGTGTAGGGAAGCATAGACCTTTATTACTATATACCTTTATACATATATATATATAAATATATATATATATATCTTTATATATATATATATATATATATATATATATATATAAAGATATATAGTAAGAGGTAAATTGGCAGAAAGAGAGAGAAAGTGGATATATAGTATAGTTCCCCTTGTACTCTTTCGGGCCAGATACATATTTTCATTCTTTTTGTGTCGAAAACACTTCATTTTAATCCATTACATTTTGAGATGTTATATTAAGAAAAAATGCACTCAAATTCGATCTTGAAATTTTACTCTCATTGTGCCCACAAACATCTCCGAACATCCCAAAACAGCAGTGTCAAGCCATGCTACTGTTTGTTTCTAACTGCAGCATAAATTTGTCAGCTCAACTAAGGTAGGATTACAACCTCATAACCCTATTTTATGTTTGATGAAAGTATGGATCTGAGAAACTTTATTACTGGTGACATTTGACCTTCATCCTCGGGTGACAATGTCACGATTCTGCATTATGATTACATGTAGAGGATGAATGTAGCTGTCATGAGCCATAGGAAAAAATCACCTTTCGGTGAACATTGTAACCAGTAATAATATGCATATTCCTTATTTTTTTGTTTTCAATATTTTACTGCAGGTTTCTAAAATCTCTACGTCCCCAAAAGAAAATAAAGTAAACTGAAAATGATTTGTCAGTCAACAAAATTGCACATATAAAAACAATGAATATTTTTTTCTTTCAGAGACAGCATGACAATAGTGAAGGACCGCCCGCTGAACAAGACTCCGTAGTTCTCGGTGAGAGCCACTCTGTAGCTAGATGTCAGCCATGCAGTTCATCATAAGCTGAAAGTTAGATAACCTGCCTTGCTGATATAATTTAATGTTTCTTGCATACACAAAATCTCATGGTTCTAAATTATTTTTGGTAACTTTTACTTTTTTGGCTATGAGATAGGTTATCCTGTAAATAATGAGATATTGAAATAATGGTCACAAGTCTAAAGCTTTATCATTAATTAAGTTATTTTTAATATCACTATATAATATTTTAGTTTTTATATTACTTATTTTAGGTTAAAACAGCAAAAGATAATAAATATTTACTATCAGATTGTCTCCATGGAAATATTATTCATTATTTTGAGGTAGAACTGCTGTCAGTAGAAAGATAAGGATCATATAAACACATATGATCCTTGTATCTTTTCATAAAATATAAATAATAAGTTTTGATCACCTACGGTCGGACTTGATTGTTAATGGGTTTAAATTATAGAACCTTTTACAGGTTACAAGTTACCCTTTCTCAGATTCATATGCACTAAAAATCTCTTAATATGTATTGTGCCATGTTTGCTTAATAGTTACTGGTGGAAAGTGTATATCACTGTCTCTCTATTGACATAAACTATGTGAAAGCTTTTTTAAATAATGTACATGAGATGTTGAATATTACAATTAAAAAGGCAATTACTAAAATATACAAAAATGTAGTGGTCAGAAAATTATTACGAATGACAGAAGTGCTTAAATATTTACTACCACACAATAATGTTGTAAATTACAATGGTATTTTTTTACTATAATAATAGTAAGTAGTCTTATATACGGTTAGAATTAGATAATGTAACTGTGAATGTTATAATTATTGATTGTAACAATGATTTAGAATCTCATTGACAAATATTCTTTTTGAATAGAAAATTATATTCAAATAGCTCATTGAAATCTAATTCTTATATTTATATAGGGTTGTAGTAAGAAATTTACTTAGAAAAAAATGTCTTACATCTGTTATTTTGTTAAACATAATTATATTCAATGCCTCAAGGAGGTGCAATCTTATATGTATTTTAGTTAGCTAAAAATGAAGTTCCATTATAATGGGAATAATAAAAACACTCATGTAATAATTCCAACACTGTGAGATATGATAAATATTGTTGAGATTAATGTCATTGTCGTATTTTATAAATTCACATATTATTTGATTTTGTGCACTAATCGTCACCGCATTTCGTTACGTAATGTGTGTTACATAACGCTGCTTTAGAAATATGATTTATATTTTTAAACAAAAATTGCACTTTTACAAAATCTTACGGTTTTTTAACATTATTAATTTTCCCCTTAAACAAAAACCCTTCTTTATTCAAAATTAAAAAACCAGTAAAAATTAAAGCTTCTTAAGTTCCTAAATAATCGGACACTTGAATTCGTCATACCTTTAGTAAAAACAAAACATTAGAAAAAATCTGTTAATGTATTTGTTTCTATTTTGTACATAATTGTAAATATTTTGTTAATACCACCTATTCGAGACTGATGTAAGCCATATATTGAAAAATAACTGTGAGGACCATATATTATTTCACTTTGCCATTATGTAAACAAATCCATAGGACAAAATATAAAATTTGTCTTTCCTTCATATCATCGGAATCCACTAGCATCTTTCTCAGAATCTCCATAAGCAAAATCAAGAAAGGTATGTGAAATAGTAGTTATCTGAGAACAATGTATATATACATTGCTTTTAGTTAATAACTATTAAAATAAATCAAGTTATCACTTATATTTTATATAAAAGTGCGGATGACAAACAAACACACAATTCATGAGATGTTAAGCTATCGCTGCTATATTTAAACACCCACATTTATCTTAATGATTACTTTTTTTTTGACCTTGTAAACCTTATGTAAGGGACAAAAAGAATGTATGAATTGTCTATCTAAAATGCTGCACCAATATGTAGCTATTCTGCTTCAGTATCTGTGATGGAGTTGTTCTTCCAGGTAAAGCCTAATGATTAATATTCTAGACTATATATCTCTATGTTTGCCCCACAGACAATAATTGAATATATGTATTTGTTTGACTACATTGTATAAAATTGATTGATATAGTAATTAGAAAGTATATATTTTCTTGTAATAAGTTTCTATTACATTTTGTTTTCATCCATGTAAATCTACAATAATATACTGTAATATTTTAGTTTTTGTAATTAAATAAAGACTAAGAGAGAAAGCTTAAATTTAGTCTGAAAATGCCGTTCATGTTTGGTATTAAGTGAAACGAATGCAATTAGAATAGTCTTTAGATTAACCTTTCGTAGCGGGCAAAACAGGTATGACAGTGTTCAAATGTTTCATACAAAGAAATATTAGGTAAACTCTCATGACCAAATGCCTAGCTCTAGTGGATGTGTTCGATTACTAACCGGCTATTATATATAAGATATTCTTATTGAATATTAATTTTATATATTTTATTTGGAAAAATGCCTATAATACTCCATTCGCATAACAGTTTAAGTGTTAAAATAAGGTTTATAAAAAAGTCTATCAAAATTTTATATCAAATCTAAGCTTACAATTTCTAAAAACGGGTCTAATAATTATGTGTCTTATGAATTACAAGTAGATAATAGTCCCATTTTGTATATTTTTTTAAAATGAAACATGTACCTATCCCATAGAATATTATTTTAGATCGATTAGTAATAACAATTCAGGTTTAATTTTGATATGGGACTATTGTAAATGTATTATTAGCACGTCATCACGGCTGACTCCAAATAGTTATAGATGATACTAGGAAATTTAAAAGCAATAAATCATTTTACACAGTACATCTTGTCATTTTGTGCGTCCACTGAATAAATATTTGTCGTATTTTTTATTAACTTAAGTATGTGATTGTCACATCATTTAACAATCGTCTATAGTTGTATTCAAATACTTTCACGAATCTTATTTTTGTGATATTAATATTTCAAAGTTTTAAAATTAAGTTAAGAATTAACAACGTATTTTTTTTGAAGGAAAACCAGTGGGTGGTGCGTTGTTTTTCACATTATTTTTATTCCATATTAAAACATTAACGTTAAACATGTGTTTTATTTAAAAGAAATTGACGCTATGATTTTTTGTGTCGCTGACTATAATGTCTAATTGCTTAGTGATGTGTATCCCGGATATCCATCCGAATTTCCCGGGCTCCGTACCCAGTCGGCCGAATACTCTCACCAATTGTCCATTCGGTTTGAAGACTTGTACTCTGCAATTGCCCGAATCGCCGACGAGAATAAAGCCCATAGGATCAACTGCCAACACTTCTGGTTGTCTGAATTGCCCCTTTCTATGCCCCAAGGAGCCAAATTCTAAAACTTTACTCCTGTCCTGCTTATTGTACACTTTCACGCGTCGATTTCCACTATCTAAGACGATCACTCGATCGTTCGATATGGCGACAGCGGTTGGTGCGTTTAATTCTGTACATAAGATTTCTTTTGTATCCCAAACGCTGGCCGTGTGCATTGATTGCTGCTTCGTCGCAACACCTATTTGATCTACGAATTTTCCATCTGGTTGTAGAATCTAGAAAAAAAATACATACGTACATTTAAATAATAAGTGACAAACGAGGACAAATGCACCTGAAGGTAAGTGATGGCCGCGGCCCATAAACACCTGCAATCATCATCAACAATGATTCACTGAGGACAGATGGAATGCTTTATTGCCAATTATTGGATCCCCGGTTCCTTAAACCGACCACACAAACATCATTATGCTTCTATTTCACGATGGAGTCCTATAAGGACGTGCACCTTCCCCGATCTACCCGTATGTCCGAATGAAGCCAATGTGAGGCATGCATTTACAAATAAGGTAGTCTAAAAGTAGTGAAAGTTAAAAACCCGATCTTTTTATGGTGTAACCGTTTTGGTAGCTTGTCGTTTAAGTTATATATTAGTTGCATTGCCACGTCTTTGCCTATCGGGACTTATTTAGTTGTTCAGAAGTATAAGTACATATTGTGTGTGGGTTGTGTGGCGTAAGTATCCGCGACGTCACACTCTGTGGTTATCGCCTAACAAAGATAGCGGCTACGGTAATGAAAAAGTCAAGATGGCTGCGTCTATAGCCTAATGGTTTAGGGTACGGTCTGCGAAACTTAAGATCGTAGGTTCGAATCCACCATTCAACTATTGTCGTGAATATATTGTCTCCTAGCACAAGCGTTTTCAGCTTAGTTGGAGTGGTTAACCGGAATATTAGTAAGGTTAATAGCAATCCTAATATTTTTTTTTTTTTTTTAAAAAAACTTATACTGATGACTATTTTGTAACTTGAAATAATGTTCCTGTGTCATTTGATAATATTTTACATAATACATATCCGTGTCCAGGTACATGTTATTATAATCGAGATGGACAAGGAATACATTCGGTGTCTAGACGTATTCTGGTTTTATTGGACTATTTAAATGTTAGAGAAGGATTCGAGTTTGCTGTAATGCTCAGCCTTGAATTGGCTTGAGAAAAGGGGCGAAGGAGTTCCTTAAAGATGCACTAAATATTTATTTTTCAATAAATTATATCATGGAAGTCTGTATGTACATATGTCTTAATGCAGGGTAAATGTAGAGTGGTAATCCCACGCCGCCACATGCATGGATCAGTTTGAATGGTGAAGAAACACACTCTCACAGAATACAAATGTAAAATAGCACCGTAGCATCCGGAGACCCGTATTACTGGTGACGAGGCATTCCAACTTATTCCTCAGGGTTGACATTGTGATGGGTGTCATGTGCCGCAGAAACCACCATCAGATGAACTGTGTGCTCTTTTCTCACCCTCAATACAATAAAAAAATGCAAAGATCACCATCACCATCATCCATCACATCTATGTCTTCTCTAACATTAGGTATAGTATATGAAAAAATATAGATGCCACGCTCAATTTAGGATCCGGTATAGCAGTGTTCAATCTGATATCAATTATGGCTAACAAAAAGTGGTAGCATTAAACTTTAAGATATGGTAACATTAACGTGCTAAACCACAAACCAAATGACTTAAATATAAAGTAAATTAAAAACTAAACTAAAGTAACTAAAAAGGCTCAGACCTGCACTCTATCATTCCCGGTGTCAACTACATAAATGAGTTGGTGCGCATTGTCCGTAGCTATACCTTCTGGCGACCGGAACATACCGTCGCGACTCCCCTTCTGTCCCATAGACCTGAGGTGCTCGCCGTCTTTAGAGAATACGTGAATGCAATGTTTCCATTTATCTGAAATCGAAGAATATATAATAACATATATAATATATATATATATATATATATATATATAATTAATGAAAAATTAATTAAATAATTAATTAAATTATTTATATTATAATATTAATTATATTATTAATTAATATTATTTTTATTTACTTAATTTACATGAGTCAACACAAGATTACAAGATTTTAGTGTTTATTAAGTAATTATTGATAATATATTTTAATATTAATTGCCAATCACAGGTTGGGCAGACTTTGAATTACAGATTGCATGATACTCATGAAGACTAACGGTTTTTTTATTATTAGTTTGGTATTGCTCTCGTTTAAGGAACTGCACATTCATTATATGACATATCATGGCATTTTGATACTGAGATCGGTAAGAAAAACAGTATGTGGAAATCACCTGTGACGTAAATCTCCCCTAAGCTTTTTAAAAAAGCAATGTGTACCGGGCACAACATCTCCTCGCATGTAAGTCGCATTACCGTCTTTGCTTGCGACCTTTCTACCACCAGAACGCTGTGGCTATCCATCGCGCAGATATATAGATGTTCGTTCCAAGGTCCAATACCGACGCCACAGGGTCGAGCTGTCTTCCGCCATACATAGTGCGGAGTGAAGTTACGCGACCTTAAATAAAGTTATTGTTATATAGTATATATTTTAGTTCTACGAAAGTATGTTTATAATCAGTTGACTAAAAATTTTACCTGTAATATAGTATTAAGTTCTCTTCACTTTCTAAAGGGTTATTATGTTTTGCATCTTCTGGTAACGGGTCATCAGATTCTGCATCTAAAGGCGTTGCGGTATCAGATTCTATGCAGAAGTTTTCTTTATCGAAGACAAAGCTGTTCGCGTCCCATTTGGACACGTCCGTGAGCAATTGTAATGTATTTTGGTGCAAGTTTATAAACGTCATCACCTTAGTAAAATATTAATATCTGTTAATATGTTATGTTATGTATATATATTTTAAATTATAATGATATAGAAATTACTATTATATTAATAATAATCGATGGATTCAGGACTGTCCTTGTGATTATAGAAGTTTCTGTTTACTTTAAATTACCATTCCATTATGTGGTAGCGCTACGCTTTAGCTATTTTTTAGGTACAACTTTAAATTTAAAGAATTCCTTGAGGATAAATGTAGATGTGATGGGCCATACATTTGTTTTTTTCATATTTTATGTCTCTCTGCTTGAATGCACTAATGTCTGTTGAGGTGTTATAGAAGAAGGATAGTAGTCTATCGTGATACCTAATTATAGTCGACACATTTTAAACTGAGTCGTCGGGCAATAAATGTCACTGACCATAGGAATGTGCTATGCAACCAGTTATCGATACTTAGCTACCTGCGCACGCGGGGTCGATGCGTCATCGTGACCTTCATCAGCACTCTGACTCCTGATTGGTCGTTACGAGTAAGGTTTGTTGTTTTTCTATAAATATAAATTTTTTTGTTGACACTCATTACATTACGCTTCTTTACGCAATACGCACAATGGAGATTTATTTTCCAACGTGGTATTGAAGAAATTAAATGGTGACATCAACGCTCAAGCTCGGGCTGTAATTCACAACGTGTTCCTGTTTTAAAAAAAATTGAAAACTGACGCCGAGAAAAAAGCTTTCCTCAATTTCAATAATCCACGAGAGCTTGCAGCATTAAATTAAAAACTTTTCAGATAGTGAAAAATTATTCCTATTAATACTTAACATAATTTAGCATATCGATCGTACCTATCCCGTTATCGATATGCACCTCTACAATTCTTACCCACATCACTACACCTCTCCATAAGACCTGTAAGTGCGAGCGAGAGAGACAGATAAATATGATTTATGACCCGAAGCCTCAGTTCATAATACATCGACTATAGCTTCTGTAATATTTAGTACTGTAAAATATTTTTTTAATATTACAAATCGTATGAATTTTCATACCTACTATTTAAGCAGTATTAAAAAAAATGGAAACTATTTTAGTACTGTAAAATATTTTAGTAATATTTTATCAAAAATGATTATTATTGATTACATTTCCGACAAAAACATATCTAAAGATTAAAAGGGAATTAACTTAATTAGTACATTAATTTAAATGTGCTACTATTTAAAGATTGAAATAACCATTATACCATATAAAGAAAATATACTTCCCGAGAGGTAAATTATATTTGATATAAAATTTGTTTTTTCCATATTACTCAACTGGTTTTGAAATAATTAGTACGTTATATACTGTTAAGTTGCAAATAACTAGCAAAATGTCGTAATAAAATTCTTATTGAATTATTATTGATCTAATCTTATCTTATAGATACAAATAAAACACTTGAACGGTAATCTAACCGTTTATTTCATTGACACGTTTTTTTTTGTAATGTTATATATGTAATAACATAATTAACAAAAAGAATATAGTAATGCATGTAGAATACGAGGGGCATATACGATGTTAATATACGTCCATGAAATAAGTTGTTTTAGTTATATCTTCTTTACTTTACTTTACGTAGATTTCAACAATTGTAGTCACGGTGCAGCTTGTTCGTAGTAATGGCATGAATGGAAAGCCCAAATTGGGGGTGGACCGCGCCCTCACAGATTACCAGCGATAAATAGTAGAATAATTATCGTATTTTTATTTCGTTTGATTAGTGTAGCGACGAAAAATTAGTGATAGATCCAGAAGCAGTCTTCTAAAGTAACAACACATGTGCATCTTCATCTTTTGATGTAGGCCGCAGTCATAACTAACCAAAAGGTGAAATATGTTTGTCAGCCTTACATTTATACAAAAGAATGCACAAATAAGTTACACGTATTCTTTTCTACAAGTAACTTAATATACTTTTTATTTGAAATTGTGTATTAAATATTAAACTGTTAAAAATATTATCAATATTAATATGAATTAATATTATTTTTATTGTGTATTTTTCATTATATATTTTTGATATAAAATTATTAATAAAAGTCATCATTAATATCGAACTATATAAAAATGAATAGAAATAAATTTGTATGTGTGTATAAATCTTAATTATAGCCACGAAATACACGAATATACGAGTACGAGTCTCTGTATACTATTGATTTCATTGAACATTATTTCCGACAATAGTCTAGTCGCGCCTTAAGAAATATTAACTCGAGTATTCCAGTGACATAGACATGGGTTTCTATTATTAGGTATCTACGCAATTTACGTAGGTGTTTAACAAAACTATACCGGAAGTAAAATTTAGCTATGATATGGATGGTTCGGATTAAGCTAGGCAGAATAGCGTAACAGTTTGACGCTTTATATTAAGCAACCGGAGATATTAATAGGAAATGAGGTATAATTTAATAAGAAATTAGAAATAACTTAATAAGAAATAGGGAAGTGAGTTAGACTCAACCCATCAGACGTCAATATGCATCTGCATCTGGACTCCTTCCATAGCGTTTGAGGGCAGTTGTAGATGTCATGAACCACGGAGAACTGGGAAATATCCAAAGAGCTCGTTAATTCGTTTCCAAGAAGAAATGCTAAGATCTGAACAAACCTTTTCATTATCCTCAAGTGGTTCATTGGAAGTCATTGCTTTAGTCGCAACCTCGCGGGCTTCCTGCAAAGACGACTGCAGCGCCAGAGCGGACATGTCTCCCGTTTTTTGCAATTCAGAGGCTTCTCGCAAAAGGTTGATTTTGCCTTCAAGTACAGCATTGATTTTCTCTTCTGCGACTATGTTTATTTGCTCTGTTATGCGCTCGCAGCGATCCTGACAAAAAATATTTTTAACTATTGTAATGGTCTGTTAGTATATTAAGTTTATATATTGATTAAATTTTGTTTTGTAATTTACTTAAATGTATAGCATTTAAGTAAATTACAAAAAAAATAGAAACTATATATTGAATGTTTTAATATTATAAACTGCAGTTAAGTAATAACACCCCTAATTATTTAAATGTATAGAATATTAGTAAATATTTGGCATTATAGCATAGAAAAGAAAAAAAAATATTCGATTGAAGACATAAAACAAGAATATATTTTAAACGAAATATAAAGCAAAAAAAACTACTATTTATCTATATATATATATTGAAGAGTATTCTTAAATCGTTCACTTAATTCATATATTTGTATTTGTTGTACCTTGTAATGTTCAATCTTATGTTCAAGTCGATTAGCAGCCGAGTCAAGTTGTTTCAAGATGGAACCAATTTGTGTGCGCATATCCTCCAAATGTTGTGACCAGCATACTTTACAAAATTTCTGAAACCATTTCGGACAGTCATTAGGTGAATGCAATAAATCAACGCTTGTTAGTTATTAACTTAATTACAATCTTATCTATTTGCGGCAAAATAAATTGTAATGGATGATATGAAAAATATATTATAGATTGTGAAATTAAATAAGTATATACAACAAATGGAATAGAGTATCAAATTGATTGTTGGAGAAAGATCCGTAGGTGATGGTTATCAGCAACTCTATGATGGTGCTAATAGGCGCTATCGTTTTATGTGCGCATTTATATATATATTTATTTACTAATTATATATAGATATATATACATATATATATATATTTAGTATTAGTATATATATTTTATATTTAGTATATATATTTTATACATATATATATACATTTATTTCTTTATTAACTCTTTATTGCATTAACCTTAACAAAGTTCACAAAGGGCGGACATAATGTCAAAGGCATTCCCTACCAGTCAACCCAAGGTGTGGTGAGATATGTGTATGATAGGTGTAGCAATAAACTAATTAATAAAAGAAGAAAAAAATACTAAAATTAACAAATACAAGCAAATAATAACACACACACATATAGATAATAAATACATAATATATGTGCATATATAAAAACACAATATATATATACACAACATACACATACATTCACATATACATATATATACATACACAATAGTATACAATACAATAGCGGTAGCTACCAATAAAAATAAATATTGTATTTATATATGTATTATATATTTACACATGCAGTATGTATGTAATATCTATATATGTATGTATAATTATTTATTATTATATTTTATATTTAGTATATATATTTTATATTTAGTATATATATTTTATACATATATATATATACACAACATACACATACATTCACACATACATATATATACATTTATTTCTTTATTAACTCTTTATTGCATTAACCTTAACAAGGTTCACAAAGGGCGGACATAATGTCAAAGGCATTCCTACCAGTCAACCCAAGGTGTGGTGAGATATGTGTATGATAGGTTTAGCAATAAACTAATTAATAAAAGAAGAAAAAAATACTAAAATTAACAAATACAAGCAAATAATAACACACACACATATAGATAATAAATACATAATATATGTGCATATATAAAAACACAATATATATATACACAACATACACATACATTCACACATACATATATATATATATTTATTTACTAATGATATATATACATATATATATACATACACAATAGTATACAATACAATAGCGGTAGCTACCAATAAAAATAAATATTGTATTTATATATGTATTATGTATTTACACATGCAGTATGTATGTAATATCTATATATGTATGTATAATTATTTATTATTATATTTTATATTAGTTATTTTTAGTTTTTATTTTTATCACAATATCTCACCACACCTTGTGTTGACCCCTTTTGAACACCCTTTGTGAACCTTTAACTTTGTTAAGATTAATGAGATAAAGCGTAGAGTCTGAGTTTTATTTCTTTGTTTTTACGGAATTTATTGGATATAATTTTCCTTTTTAATGCCCTACGTATCGCGATAGTAAAAATAAAAAAAAATACTTCGCAATCATATCGATGTACGCCATTAAAAAACATAACTTACTAATTTGCAATGTTCACATGTTGTAACATCACTAGTATCACACATTGTGCGGCAATGACAGCATCGCATTCCTCCAGCGAACAAGTCGACATTCTGTATCCCGGCCACCCCGGCAGCTGGTGTTGTAGGCGGTGTTTCCGGTTTCTTCGGCTTCGTGCTAGTGATGCCCACCATTTGTAGCAACGTATCGATATATAGATTCGACGGTAGTTCATCTACATAGTTCGCTCCGTGCACTTGAATTCTTGTGTAACAAATAGGGCAGTCGATTATCGGTTCAGCTGCAATAATTATAAATAAAATGTATGTACAGGCAAAAAATTATGTTCATAATTGTACATTACGTTATCCAGGGACCCAATTGCAAGTAACGAAGCATTCATACTCATATTTCATACAGTCATATTTAACTTGGCATTCCGTTAATGCTAGAAAACAAGGCAACGTTATGATATTAAAAAAAGACGAGCCTTATGTTTTCGTAAAGAACGTTACGTTTGAAAGAAAGGAGAAAATAAATAAATGTTCTTATATCTACCCGATTTTGTTTTTATTACATTGAGAGTAACAAACGAGTTCACGGTGACGGTAAGTGATCCCTGCGGCCTGTGACATCTACATTCATCCTTGACAAGGAAACATAATGCAGATGCGTTGTCACACTCGAGGACTGAGATGGATTGCCTCGTCACCAGTAATAAAGATCTCCGGATTCCAGCACGAAACATGCAGCAATATATCGTTATTTTACTCTGGTATTCTGTGAGGGCGTGGTCCTACCCCGGTCGAGCTGACCCATTCATTCTGTAGCTAGAAACAAACTCCAGCGTAGCTCTACCACTGTTTGACTATGTCACAATCATAATTTGACCGTTCTATAACATTCACTGGTTAACATCTCTGGTTTCAGTACTATTATTACTTTGTCCGGTTCATATTTAATACTGTGTTTAGGTTTTTTTTATAATACCAGGTGTGACAGATGAGCACACAGTTCACCTGAAGGTAATTATTGACTGCAGCCCTTGACAACTTCGTCCATCTTCAACTGTGTAACGTTCAGCAATGTTAAATCTACCACTGTTTAAAGTTAAGCCAAAATACATGCTGGTGTCCATTATTGGTAATCTTATTACAATACATAGTACAGGCAGTTGTCGTTGTGTTAGCGCCTAATTTAACGATAAAGGAAATTTATCAATTCAGTGAATAATACTAAGTAAAACATAATCCGTAGACATACTATGTTATATATAGTTAGGCTAAGTAGAAGAGGTGTTTAGATCAAGTAACTAAAGAGACTACGAACATGTGTCCTTAGTCTTAAATTTACATAGTACCTCTGAGACAAAGTGAAATGTATTTATGCATGATATAATAAGAGTAAAAGAGACATAGATATTTTATTAACTCTGTATACGTATTAAAATTTTCGATCAGTGAGATGAACCAATAACGCCTAATTTAGATTGTATTGTTTGTATTATTATATTGATAATAAGTCCTTGGCAACCATACGTAATGTGACGATATATATTTTGTCCTTTAGATATGTGAATGTTAAATCTATATAATACTTTATTTAAGTAATTATAGAATCTTACCGTCTATGTAGACTCTAAGACAAGCTAGGCAAAATGTGTGTTGACACGGTAACATTTTAGGGTTGTGTAGCACTTCCAGGCATAGGGGACATTGTACAAGTTCTTTAATACCCCCTGCAGATATCCTGTGTAACAAAGGAACATGATTTATAACGTTTATCTTAAAGTTAGCGCAAGATAGTCATGAAAACGTTGTGATTGAAAATCATTTCCATTGATTATGAGGGCCATGACAAAAAAACTTTAGATACAAGTAGTATCGTCAAGCGAAACTATTCATTCTGCCACCAGAATATATCTATAAGTTCTAAATATATGTGTATTGTTGATGGATTCATAATCAATAATTTTTAAGTCCTCTTGAGGGCTCAGACCTTTTCGAGAATTCGGTAGCAAAACTAGAACTTCTTGGGAGAATCACACGTACTCTCCACGCTGGGCCGGTTAGGGTGTAGAGTAGAGGCGGTGCTCTCGCGTTATGACACTTCTCGTGATTGTGGTTACTAGATTTGGGTTTGGAATATTTGTGATTGGGATATTTGGATCTGTTTTTTACCATTAATCACCTGACAGATTTACCACCGTTTAGGTTAAGCAGCTGACTGCTCCCTGTAAAGGACGCTGGCAATTTTTTTTAAATGGATGCATGCTAGAGCTTGTCTACAATCACACCAGGTGTTGTGGTGATGTAGACGTCGATGGTAGAGTGCACTAGCTCCGTTAATGCAAATTGAAATGACTGAAAGTTGATATGTTCCCTTTACACACATGGCTTGAATTTATTTAAAAAAAAAACATATTTTGTCGTTTGTTATTACAGATTGATATAGTGCAATCTAAAAATAATCTTAATAAGTTTATATTTATCTATATAATATATATTTGTGAACAGTTCAATTAATAATTGAAACAAGTTTAGTTTTATATTTAAAAAAAACACAAATGCTTTTATAATGTTGTACTAATACATTTTGAAAGTACATAACACTGAAATTTCGTAGTATTATGATTTAGATAAGGATCTAAGAACATACAACAACAGCAAGACGAGAGATTTAAGTTAAATTGCCTTATTAAAACAATTGCCAAGAAATTTATTTATTGCTGCGTTCGTACTTTCATACGTAGAGTAGAAAATGAGGAAAGAATATGAAGAGGATTGACCAATTCTATGTGACAATTTGATGATAGTATTCGTATGTTATAGACTTCTCTATTTATCTTAATCAACCTTTTAAGTTTTTCAATATTAAAAAGTTCTTCCCGATATTTATATGATAAAACTCGTAGATAGCAGCTATAAAGAGAAGTAGAGTTCCTTTATGTTATAGATTCATAAGTTAGGATATTAATGACCTTACGGACAACGATTATGCGCAACAGTAGACGAACATGAAGATCTTGAATCTTCTTTTAAAAAGGATATTTAGGTCATAAATAATTTTCTTTGCCACCATAGACATTTAGTATGCTGAATACATTTGCTATGTCGACTCTACAAATAGATCACGTAATAATGGATTTGGACAGCGGTACTATTACGGCTTGAGCTTGGAGTAAAATGGCTCCCCCATTTCCCAAATTTTATACAGTATAAATTAAGAAAGCCAGAGCGTCCGTCTAGTTAGGAGGCAATTTTGAAGTTCTTTTTATTACTACAATTTATGGTATTGGTAATAATAGGAGAGTCACAGAATTGCGAATGGATTTCAAGAGCCACTAAAATAAGGAATATTTCAATTTAGACGTGGATTTTATTGAAGTGAACAGAACAGTACAAAAGCAATATATATATAACATATTCTTTCTTAAAATATAAGATTTGGAGTTCGAAACAGTTTAATCCTAAACATGTTCCAGATTGATTGAATCCAGATATCCATTACAGACATTAGCATTTTGAGTAGTAACGCAATTACAAACCAATAACTGGTCATGATATTTTTATTAAATCAATATGTGTTTGTTTGAAAAGTTACTAATAAACTTAATTTTACAGAAGTACAAATGGTGAAATACATACAACTCTAACCTACATAAATAATAAAAATTAAGACAAATTACTTTTCTGTACACGTACGTCGCGTCGTTGTTTATCTTAGTCACTAATCTTTATTGTTCGTCATTGGAAACCGTCTATGAACGAAATTGTATGCAAGTAGATGTCGACCATCCTACCACCATTTAGTTGGATATCTACTTAGATTTGAGAACTTGATTGGAAAATAGTTCTTGCGTTTAATTTTTAGATATATTTTAATTGTTTATCAAACGTTAGTATTTTAACATATTAACTTTAATATTAGGGTCATGTCAAAATAAATAAGATACTATACAATTACAAAATGTATTCTATATTACAGGTATCGGTTCAAAGTATTCACCTTGGATACGTTTATACATTTTCAATCGTTTAAACCACTTAAAGTGTGCTGGGCACTTAAAGTTGCCAGATTTCTGACACACTAAGCAGACTACACTTTTGGGGCACAAACCTTGCAGAAAAATGATGCAACTATATGTTTCTGTGTGCTTCATGGACGGCGACATTTCTTTGTATCCTGTTCATTTACAAAGGTCTTCCTCGATTGTTGTTTTGTTTCAGGAAGTTTCGGCACCCGTCAATACATCATAAACGTTTTCTTTTTATCACCGTCTCCTAACTTTTCTGTAAATCATTTGTGCGATACCCATCTCGAACAAAGTTTTCGCTGCTGATTCAATACCCTGTTCAAGCTCAAGCTACATACATATGTAATTCGTTGGTTTTCACGAATATTTTTCATCTACAATGTTTTCACGTCACTTTTAAATTGAGAAAATATATCCAAATTCAAAAATTGTTGATCCCGCACAAGCAGAGTTACCAAAATTAAAACATGCTTGCGGTTTAAACCTTTTTTATAATCATAATAAATCATACCGCGAAAATTAAATCCGGTTGGCTCAATTGTTGCGACGAAATTTAAAAATACATTTATAAAAAAATAATTTGATTTTAATAAGTTTAATTTTAAATTTATCAGCAAATAATGCCTTTACGATAAAATGGGGTATTTGCGAGTATCAAATAAATGGGTGTGGAATATCTATTTTCTTTTGGTATGAACCTTCTAAGGACCTCGAGTTTAGCCTTTATAATATAATAATAATTTAAAGTTAGAGGCAGTTTTTTTATAAAATAAGTGGCAAACGAGCAAGCAGTTCACCCGATGGTAAGTGATTACCGTCGCCCATGAACATCCGCAACAGTCGCAAGTGCCTTTAAGTAAGGTGTAGGCTCTTTTCTTGAAGGTTCTTCCTAAATCGTATCGGTTCGGAAATACCGACAATCGGAATGGCGACAGCTGATTCCACAGAGTAGTTGTGATAAAAATACCTTTATAATAAAGAAAAAAACATGAAATAATTTTCATTAGTTTTTAACGATATCGGGGCATAGAAGATAATCATTTAAACGATAAACGTTATCATTAGATTGGAGTGAATTATACAAATAAAATGTCCATATAAAAATTCGCCTTTGGTTATGTTTAATTGTCTAAAATTATAATGGTGATAACAATATGATTTAAAAAAATATTTCAGCACTTACGTTGCTTAAGTTTCCTAGGCTATACAAAGTTATTAACGTAAATAAAGGTCCCAAAAAGGCATCGCTGATATACAACGGAAGTTAAATCACTTTTCCAACAAATATACTTAATCCGTTATGTTTGTTATGTTTAATATATAATTTATTAAACCGCTCATATGTAACAGAAAGAGTTATTTATCTTTTGAAAAGACTGACTCACTTTCTAGGTTTCGATTCGGAAACAGGTGTAGGCACTACGCGCGGCGCAGGCGTTGAAGAATTTGATTTAAACAATTGCGAAGGGTTCTGGTTTTGCACTTGCGGTGTTGTCGGGGTTCTAGGGTAACTCGTCTCATTAGTCGCCTTCTGACTATTCCATCGTTTCAACGTGAAGAAAGGCGGTTTCTTCTTTATTTTTTCCGCCATTTTAAAAGTTCCGAACACTTAAACCGCAAAATAAAAACTAAACGATCGATATAACGAATTTCCTATCGATTCTAATGACATAAGTACTAGATAATATTAAAGTGATAAGATATTCAATAATTAACCAATTGGCATTGCGCTTTTGTAATCAACAGTGGTATAATGTTTATAAATAGATAATCGGTTTTCTGTATTTTATTTAAACGGCAAATTAATAAATAATGTAATATATAATACATAATAATTAAATTTTATACAATTTTTTTTTGAATATACATATATTATGACAAAAATAAGCCATCATAAAAAATAATATTAGTGTTGCATAGTTACTGAGTTAATATTCTATGAAGTGTTTGTATAGGTGGTAAATTATGCAGGCTTTTTTAATAAAGCGTCTGTGTAGAGGATTTTTACTTCCGACGTGACTAATGAACCGCTCTCTTGAATTTGTAAATAGGTATATCTATGTGATATATTTTGCTTGAATTGTTTTAATATATTTTGTATTAGTAAAAGCATTTTCTATTCTTAATTTTACGAGTGTAAAAAAGGCACAGTTACTACACATTTTAACACTATTATCGATATGTGTACAAACATATATTTTATTAAAGGACAGTTATTTGTGTAAATATAGCGATCCTTCCAAATTACAATACAAACTGTATAACGAAGAAACTTTGGTATAAAATTACCAAGCATGAAGGCATGCAATGACAATCGTAGAACACCAAAGATAAGACCAAGCATTGTAAGAGTAAATATTTTTTTAAGATATTTACGGTAACCGTCGACGGCGACGGCGTCGCGAGCAGAGTTATTCGCGATACCGCCATATTACAGGCCGGTTCTCACCAGTCAATACTGATAGAAGCGTCGCTGGAGTTTCTTAGGCCACTTCTTCTCCAGCGCCCACGCATTCCGAAGTGGTGGTACAGCTAGCTAATAATAATAGCGATATTTATTTAGATAATCCTTAGTCAGAAGCAAGTGATCGAAAAAAAAATGAATCCATTGGCCCTAATCCGGCCAATACGATCCATTCGTGCTAGAGTTAGTTTATAACTATGGCTTGACTCTACTACGTTAATAAGATACGATAAGATATCATCCATATTTAGATACTATACATATAAAATCATTCAATATAAATATATGTTTTACTTTCACAAAAGGTTAATACTTTTTGCTCACTTCATCCTAAAAATTTTCACGCAAAAAGACCACAAAGTTGTAACCTCCATACATAAATTGATAATAACTCTAATGAAAAATGTTTATCGATACTTCGCGCCAAATTTATCGTAAGGATGTCGTGTTTGTAAGCCTCGAAACAATGTAGGCTTCGAGGTTGCAATATTTTAGGGGTTATTGTAGAATAACGGTTTTTGAAGACGTGCTCGACGCTCGAAGGGTATGGAAATTATTTAGACACGCGAGTAGGTGGACAACCCGGTTTAATACTTGTGTTCATGATACTATCGAGTATTGAGTATTTGAATCTTGAGTGGAATCCAAATGCAATATGCACTATATTAGTACAAATCGGCACATGATAAATCTGGTCGTTGTATTGATAACATGACAATCGAAGATGATATCTGATTGCAGAGACTAGATTCTGTTGATGTTGATGCTGTTAGCTTATGCGGCTCTTACAGCTTCATCGGACAGTGGCCTCACGGAACTGTGGGGTCCGTGAGGCTCTACTTGCAATTACGCCCTGTGATGTTTTTTATGTTACAATAGGTGACGAACGAACAAACAGACGGTAGTGATTCTTGCGGCCAATAATATTCCAATTCGTCCACGATCGATAATTCTTTATCTGATATTGTATTCGTACTGTGGGGTGATATTCTTCACACTATCACCTCACAGAACTAATAGACGCATAATGCCTCAGTACCCGTAGTAAGGTTTCGGTCACCATATGCAACTATGGAAAGCTAACATATTTTTGGGCTGGTTTTCTGTGAAAACGAGATTCTTCCGGGTCAATCCGACCGGATCGTACTTCTAGCCGTTTTCCACCACGATCATATCGTCGGGTAATTAGCAGCTGACATCAACTGCGAAGAATATATTTCTGATTCCCATAAACACAGAAGCACTTGGTCCTCCTTCTCTTCCCAATTTCTGTTCCGAACGTAAAATGTAGTGTCACGGACTCGGGACAAACATACCACCCAGAACCGACACTTTCACCACACCGAAAGCCAGCCATTTCGTCGCGACGCAGCAGTTAGTTACTGCATTGCGGGCCCTGAGTTGGATTCTGAGCTGAGGAACAGTATTTGTACATCAAAAATTTTAATTTTCGTTTCTGGATTCGTATCCATATCCGTGACACCACACCGCACATGTATTACACCAGACCACTCTGTTTTGTCATCCGCTTCCCATGCAGACTGCCCGCGAACCTGCAGTGCAACGTTTTAGCCCCCTTATATGACAGGCAGGGCTAAACTCTATCCTATAAACCTAGGGCTGATGACTATCACTAACCTAATACCTTTAAGAGATGTTATTGAACATTTGAAATTGTTTATTAATTGTAATACTTGTAATTATAATAGTATATTTGTTGGTCTAATTCTAACGTAAAGTTTAACTTTAGTATTAAAACGGAATATTAATTTGTAAAAAGTCTGTTAAATTATTCATTAGTTTTTGTGAACGGTGTAGTAATGGAGGTTCGGCCCTCACGGGCACCCTCGAGTCAAACGCTCTCGCAGAACAGGGTAACGGTCAAAGCCGAAGGTTCCCTCTCGGGAGCCCTTGTGCGTGTGACCCACTGATAGAGGTCTCGACTGAGCGACATAAGCGCTTGGTCACCTCTTAACCCGATGAAACTAAAAGCCCTCCAGCTGACAGCGGTCATCAGCCCGAAAAAAAAGGTCTAATATTTCTTCGCGAATAAATGAATAGTAAAGTGTTATGTATTCTTAAAATATTTTTTTTCTGGCCACAATACATTCTCTCCTCAACACAAAGATAACTGGTAGAGAATGCGTTTTGGCATTAATCCCTCCTTTTAATACAATGTTTGGTTTACTTGTGCAAATAAAGAATAATAAATAAATAAATATGGAAGTTCACTTGGTATGGGGATGTCCCTTAGGAAGCGTGTCAAGTGAATACAGTCCAGCAGATCAGGGTGAACAACTTTGCAAGGCAGTTTGAGCTGCCAATTAAATTCTTATGGGTAAGCTGTACTGTACTTTATACGCTTCTACAGAGTGCGTTCTTTGAATCAATATGAAAATCGAATGTTTTTTTAAAGCTTAAAGCTTAACATCTTGAGATGGTTGAGCCACCATAAATCCTATTAACGTAGACACTGATATCATCAACGTATATAACGTTTAACATATACGTTACGTTACCCGGGCTACAAAACAGAAATAAAGTTGGTGTCACGCAGAGTATGTTTGTAC
This sequence comes from Teinopalpus imperialis, assembly GCA_029286865.1. Classification (NCBI taxonomy): domain Eukaryota; kingdom Metazoa; phylum Arthropoda; class Insecta; order Lepidoptera; family Papilionidae; genus Teinopalpus; species Teinopalpus imperialis. Next base: position 4,880,245 of record JAGSMU010000034.1, read on the forward strand.
GTCAAGGAGGATATTTACCATCAACACCTTCCACATCTCTGAAAAAGGTTTTTTTTCTTTATATGCGCAATTACTACATTCAGGTTTACGTGTTTCTCTATAATTCCTATAGATTAGTATCCAGATCTAGTATCTGTTCTACTCTTGACGGTCTATATTAGTATACAGTACTCGTCCAATCGGTGACTGACTAGCTTCTCAAACAATGTTTTTAAATCGTGGCCTTAACAGATTTCAATGTCCTCAACGCTGATTGGCTTGGTTCACAAACGACTGACCATGCTAGGTTTGCTTCTTATCGGAAGATTCTAAGGCATTCGCTGATAGTATCGCCGAGGTTGCGTTCCAGTGTATGAAATTTTTCATTTTTGCCGAGATGGTACCTCATGGAGACAGATCACAGCCTGAATGCGTTAATTATACACACCAACATTGTTTGTGAATCAATCAAACCATTGGTGAAAAAAAAGATCTGCTTCATAATTTCCGATATTAGTTAGTTATGGACCAATTGAGGACAATATTTATAATTTCCGGGCATTATGAATAGTGAATAATCGAATTTGGGCATAAAAATAGTAAGCATAGTAAGCGTGAGATTGTAAACCAATTTAATTATTGCGACCCGATTTTAATCCACTTAGTAAAGTAACTAAATATCGTCTTTTAGATTATAACGATATCATATATAAGATGACTTCTTCATCTCAAAATCAGTGACCTAAACTAAAAATTCTTCTTAGTTTAGTCAATGTTTAAGAATCATCATTTGTGTTCATTTATTTTTATTAGATAAATATTAAACGAGTACACTACTTTACTCTGCCCAACATATAAAGGATACTATTATTTTTAGTCTTAGTTTATTATTTTCAATAGTTATCATCGTGTATTATTCAAACTGTCTGGGCATTATTAATTATGCCCTTTTTACCACGACGTCCATTGATAGCTGCGGTGTGATTATTTTTTTACTAATGAGTGATTGTTTCATTAAATTGTTTTTATTATTATTGAAAAATAATAATGTCAAGTATATTGGTTTTCTTCAGAAATCTAATGTTTTCCTACTTACTGGCGATGAGACCTCCTCAATATTTTTTATTTTATCTTTCAATGCTTACCAAATGAATACATATTTTTACTGGAATAGCTTTAATTTATACTTTGCTATTTGTTACACAACAACTACAGACTATAAAGGGAGGGGAAAGGTTTTATTTCATTTTTTGGTGCACTATCTTTCGTTGAACAAGCTACAAACTGGCCGAGCCTATTCCTGGGTTTACGACATTTCTAATGTGCAAAATTGATAGAGCACTATCTCGTACTGCGATAGCAATGTTTGTATGTTGTTTTCCGTTGCACGATTATTCCGCCCTACTATTCTATAATTAGCATATAAAATAAATTTGAACAATTTTGAGGTATTTTAAATTGATTACGTTTTTGTGTAAAATGACTTTTACATCATTTATTATAACGCTCTATTCTTACTCGACTATGAAGATAAATTTGTACACATAAAAATATTTCTAATGTATTTATATAACTCACTCTGATTTGGAGTTGCTTTTTGTAGCTCTTCTAAAATAATTTACGAATATTAATTGTGTCGGTTTTCGAAATCGACAACGAGAACATCATCAAATAAATAATTGAATAGTTCGTATCGTAAAATTCGTGCTAAGTAGTTCAAATCTTTGCCTTACATCAAGTTTTCTATCCTATAATTAATAACGTAACTAGATTCGAAACCGTTTGTGTTCTAATAAAAATCGACATCGTTATTAACTTTGTTTTGCATAGTAAATTAGATGTCGCGCAAGTCAATGACCAGGTTTAAACCAGAATATAAACACAAAAAAATCTGCTCACTTATTTTAATTCTAACCGTGGTTGATAATTAAATTTCGTTAACAGTTGGATTATTGACAGAGTGCGAACATAAGCATAAACATATATTATATAAAATAATCATGTTTAAAAAATATCTTAAAATAATATCGCTTTTTAATAAAAAACTTTTAATCAAACTTTTTCAAATTCCCCACGTTCCTGGATATTTTCTTCTATTACATCAGATATTATAAAGTTGATGCCCGAGACTATTATTTCAATAGATATAGATGATAAATCCCTATTGGATTGAATCGGAACAAAAATTTGCAAAAAAACCTGATGGTATTAAGGGTTGATTAGAACTTCAGAACGTCAAACACCCCAGTTCCTCTGTGACCACGAGTGGTGCAAAGCATGCATGCTGGAATTCAAAAGCGTTTAATTAAACGAGATAAAAAGCGTAAAACTATTATTCAAGATTTTTACATTTTTAATGAAGTTGATAAAGATATACTGGTATCTGGATTAATAGGTAAGACAAATATAAATAAGCTTTGGAATGTTATTATATAAAGATTGTCTTAATCTAAAGCTTCTTAAATGTTACGAGTGTAACCTAAATAAGAACTTAATAGTGTTTAAACAACACATCAATTATAATATCATAAAGATTATTATCATATTGATTGTATTGGAACTTTGCTTGTTTTACACCGATCTCCTTTTATCGCAGCTTTAATGTTGGTAAAGTTATAGTTACTTCTTGTGATAAAACACCATCCTAAAGAGTTAGTTACAGTTACTCACCTTAGTTTAATCGCATACTTTTAAAACTTTTAATGTTTACAATTACATGAAAACATCATTTTCTAAGCGTCGTTTCCAGAAACAGTACAGAAACAATACATAGGAACCCTACGACCCTATGTTCTGACACATTAATAATAGAATATATATAAATATATAATTTAGTTAGAATTATATCTTTAGTCGAAAATCTATAATTCTAGACTAAAACTGTTCAACTTATAACTTGAACCTTCTTAACCACTGCATGCGTAATAATAAATTCATTATTTGTCTATACAAGACAAATTAGAGTCATTAATTATAAAAAGTACTTAATGTACATTATAATACAAATAAACTATGTAAGCATTTGTGTCTTTTGCGCACAATTTAACAATAAAGAGAGAAGAGAGAGAATTTTATTGATATCTGCGAATAAAGTAACAATGGGTATATCTCTCTCGATCGATCGGATCGATTTAAATTTTGGATAGGGATGTATGATATCAGATATATTCTTAATTTCGACCGATAATGTACACAACAGTAACAGACGTACAGCTTTAAAAATATGTACGTAGCATTTATTGTATAATAAATGTAGTCAATAAATTAGTAAGGCTAAAGTTGGTTGAACGAAGTAAAGAATACACCCTCACAGAATATCAGAGTATAACCCTGCTATGTCTCGTATGGTCAATGTAAGGACCCGGACCAGTTACAGATAACGAGGCATTCTATGTCAGTCCTCAGCAGTGTGTATCTTGAAGCATTTATTTATGTATAGTATATAGAGTTGTTTATGGGCCGCAGTAATCACTTGCACAAGGGACCTGTGTGCTCGTTGGTGACACACTCAGTTTAAAAAAAATTAGAATGTTAGTAGTAGTAATAGATTTCAACTCAAGAATTTCTCATAATGTGTTTTTTATCAATTTTGTTAGTGAATCGATTAATGAGATATTCTTAGTTAGTGGTAGAGCTACCTACAGCTGCAGAGTGAATGGATCAATTTGACCGTGATAGGACCACGCCCTTACAGAATAGCAGCGTAATGCTGATGTGTATCGTTTGGTGAGTGTTGGGATCCTTAGGCTTATTACTGATGACGAGGCCTTCCATTTTAGTCCTCAAGGGTGACAACGCATCATGATTCCTTTTCAAGGCTGAATGTAGATGTCATGGACCACAGGAATAACTTACCATCAGGTGAACTGTGTGCTCTTTTGTTACTCTCAGTGTAATAAAAAAATAAAAAAAAGTATTTTGGAGTCACTTACAACCTCCAAGGGCTGGTGTTCTTTATGTAACATAACTTTTCACAGAAAATAATTAATTTTTTTTTGAATTTATGCTCACTTTACAGCCTATAAATAAAACTTTTCTTCAATCTCTATTACATCAACTGCATAAAATAAATAAATTAATGTTATATTGATACTGGATGATAATGATATATTTTATGTTAAATTTAATGATTTAATTTGTATTTTACAAGTTCGAATGCTTATGTTTCCTAACTAACCTAAAATAACATTGTAGGTTATCTAAACCAAGTCTATAAATAAACAAATTGCATACATGTCATTTACTTTAAATTGGCCGTCTCAATCAGCTCGTTCCATCGCATCTATGAGATTATATATACGTGATTTGACTTTATTATATGACCATTTAAGCAGAACAACGAACACATAATAGAATATGGTCATTTGCATGGCATACGCAATAGATCTGTTCATATATAATCACATTGTTAGGTAAATTAATTTTTGCATAGAAAGTTAAGTCTCTCAAATCCCAGTTGTTTATACATTTCCGCGTATAAACATAATTTTACTTAGACAATGGCGTGCATAATGTTCTCGAGGAGCCATTTTAACGGAAACGTCACATTTGTTGTTATTAAAATGGTCGTATTTCTAGAAAGAAACTTCCTAGAAAATCTGTGCCAGCGAGAACAAATAGGTCTTGCTAGAGCGCGAGTAAATCACATATGATTTTCACCCTTGGGTATCCGGGTTAAATAGTTCATTATCATAACAATGGTGTCGTTAAAATACATTATTTAAACTAATTCAATCACATAGGCATTGAATGAGTTAAGTGCAAGGTTTCTATGCTGTTTGATGAATAAAGACTCCTATGTTGCTTGCAACGGTGTTATGTCCTTACTAACTATAAAAAACTCGTAATTAAATATAAACATGTAATATATCTCTTTTGTATTAAAACAGTATAAATTTCTAAAAGAAATAAATATAAAATATTATTATGATTTTATTTAAAAAAAAATTCTTTAATATTGAGTTATTTATTATACGTACATAGTATATATGTAGGTTTTATGTAAATTATTATAAAGATATATTTTTAATGTTGTCCTAGATTATAATTGTTCCGACTAAACTCTTATTTTCTTTCGTTGCAGCGAATTAAGCATTTTATAATCGTTCGTTATATAAATAAGTTAATTTAGTATTTTCTTTGTGTGAATATAAGTCTACAGGTCTAGATTTGGCTGATCTGTAAACTGTTCAGGTAGTTAAGATGAATGAGGAATTATTATGAGCTGAAATTGTATAAAGAATGAAGCCGGCGCTTAGAAATCTCAAGCATTTTAATATGTACAATAGCATTTAAGTATTGAAGTCAAGCCAAGAAATATTTGCTAACAGTATAACATAATCAAATATAATATAACCATATTTAAGAAAGTTTCTAACATATATGACGCATAGAGCTTAAAGTTATTAATGATATATTTTTTTGTACCGCCTTAGGTGATAAATTTTACGAACCTAGGAAGGTGCGTCTTACTTGGAGGCATGTTACCCATTAAAGAGATATAGCTGGAAAAGGAACACCGCTAACCCAGTGGCCAACTGGCGAGGCGACGTCGAACGATTACACCGCCGAGTCACCATTCCATACCGGTACCGCCGCGCCAGCGCTCGTAACCAGATAGCAAGCGAAACTCATTACGAAAGGCATACAATCCTGTCATTAAACACACGACCTTACGATGGCCATGCTTTAAAGAACCTGCACTATGTGGAGCGGCCACCTATCACCCCGGGGTGCGTCGACGCGCCATTGTCTTGCGAAGAGGAAAGCGAGGGACACGCCGTGCATCGCAATTAGCAAAGAGAGTTTCGGCGGCAAGTGAATACAAAGTCGTCATCAATATTGTCGTGGGCGAAGAAATTACTGACGCGACGGAAGGAACCGGGGACGAACGTGACCGCACCGATTCGTAACCGGCCGAAGTGCAGGGAAATTTAACGCGATTTTTTTAAAGGACGAAAAATATATGGAATGTATTGTTATGCGTGAGAGTAACCGTAAGTTTGCGAAATTTTGGCAACGATACCGCGTTCAAAGCGTGCACCAGGCATCCGCGATCCCCCACAAAGTTTACATCCGGCGATGACAGTCTGTGAAAGACGCAGTTCTCAGTGATTAACAGTGCGAATTTCTTGATAGATACATTATACAGTGTTATTTGTGAAAATTCTTAACTTAAAGTTAGTAATTTTGTAGGTGAGTTTTTATATTCTTTTTTTTTATACCTGTCTTATTTATGTGTGATGTACTACATTTGATGTTATCGTGTAACAAGAATATAAGATGTTTGATAAGTTCAGTAACTGATCATAAGGTTTGATAAGGAAATAGAGAATTTTTAACGTAGCTAGGTAGTTGCAGTGGTTGATAAAATAAATAGGAAATCTCTTGTTTTATCTCAAACCCGATTCGTACTATGCTAGATCGTGTATTACTTCGCGCCAACAAGTTTACAAAAACACGGTTATTTCTTGCGACGAGACAGGAGAGCATTTATAAATTTTTAAATATTGCGTACTTGATAAAGAAGTTTGCACGTTTACAATAATTAAAATCATCAATAAATATGTCATGCGCCCTAAATATATTATATTTGATACTTAATTTTATAGTAAATATATGTGCATTTTGTAGGAAACTTTCAATACCTGTATATATTACTATGTGTGTTGAATAATAACCGCCTCCGGCTGGTGTTTGATTGTACGATTACTCATACAGAAACTCAGAAGCTCAATTTGGCGAAATCTTTTGCTTTTATCACTTTTACAGTTACATTATTCATACAGCAAAATTTCAAAAGGACCAAGCTTTTGAAATTTTACCACCGCCGACTATACAAGAAACATATATAGAGGAAATGTGACTAATTTTCGATATTATATAGTTTTTTTCTAGTATTTATAATAATAAAGTGCTTTTTTTTGTTTTTTTATAATATTATGATAAATGAGAATATAGTTGGTATGGTAAATGATGACTGCAGCCCATGACATCCTCAACAAAGATTCAAGATGCTTTGCCAGTCGAGTCAAACCATTCACTTTGCACTACTGCGCTCTTATCAGCAGGGTGCCTCTAACTATTATTTTCATTCCTTAAATTATTATTTTCTATACTTGGTTACTATATTGATAAGGCAAATGCATACCGTATATGTTGTTATTTCAGATGAAAGGCAAAATCAATTTTATTCAGTATTTAATCTTATTTTTAACGTTTATTACGAACGTTAAAATACTATCACCGACTCTTAAGATTTGTCGTCTGTCGGGAGCAACTATTGAAAAGCTGTGGTCAATTTTTAGGTCCTGAAGTATGTATTCTAATTACATATAGAAATTTTACGTTAACAAAATAATTGTCAGTAAATAAAAGTTCGAAACTATACCTACATGCAAAGGTTTTACACAATAGTAAAGCAACGCTGCAGTTTATTTCCATTGTCTGTTCGAATGAGTGGGTTCGAGCAAGGACAGAGCAGAAAATTGTGGCTTAACGCTTCTGTGTTTCGTTCGATGAGTGCAGGAATTCACAGACCTAGTTACTGACACCGGCGCGTGCTATCTCCATCACTTACCATCAGGTTCACCCGTGTGTTTGTTTGTTATTCTTAGCTTCATAAAAGAAAACGACGACTCTACGTTGATATTACTCGGGGGCTATTTGGACCAATACACATTCAAAAAAGGGATTGGTCACTTACCATCAGGTGAACCGTATGTTCGTTTGTCATTCTTAGCTTCATAAAAGAAAACGACGATCTAAAAAGGATCTCTTTTTTGGATGTGTATTGGTCCAAATAACCCCCCTGTAATATCAACGTAGAATCATCATTTTCATTTATAAAGCTAAGAAAGTGCTAAGTTCGTTTTCTTTTATGAAGCTAAGCTGTGAGTAATACTGTTATAAATGTTAATTTAGATCATTTTATTGTGTACGACTAACAATATGGTTAATTATGTTAATATGGAGCTTATAAGCTCCATATTAACATAATTTACAACTTACAAGCGACAGTGCTTATAGCACAATTAGTACACTGTTGCTTATAAGCAACAGTGTACTAATTGTGAGAGATGACAACTATTATTAGATCAACATACCAACGATAAGGCAAACCATGTGGTCTTATTTAATGCAAAGATAATTATAATATATAATATATATTTATAATATAATAAAATTAATTGGAAAATAAGGATTTACTGTAGTTTCCACAATTGGGAACGTTGGTCCCCGGTATCCACTTCCAGTGAATAAATGAAAAACCTTTCAGATGATGGTTGATCATTTTTGGTACAATCAGATATTTCTAATATTTTTCTTAAAGTTGCAGATTCAAATTTATTATGAAATTTGGTTTTTATTACTAAGAATCGTATATTATATAAGTCTCTAACTTCATAAAATCGTACAAAACCAAAACAAAAATAAGAATTGTTAATATTTAAGAAAATCGTAAGTCCGTTTGTGAATATGAGTCTTCCCTTTGCATATAAAGTAGGAAAAAACTGGTTTAAGTTCATACTGTTTTGTTTTATAATTATATTTAATGTCAGTCTAAGACACTTTATATGAAGGTAAATGTATTCGTGAAACCAACGCATGCGTTCATTTCAAATTAAATACTTTCATCCAGAAAATAAATAAAAACAAGCCACTCCTGACATTCGTAGATAAAGAAAAAAATGTGATAACGACATACACAAGTAATGCGAGACAAATATAAATAAACGCAGTTGTAAATCAGGCCGTGCGTCTTAAGGAACGCACAAGCGCCGCTCCGGAGCTATAAACCCACCAACAAGTTAAAACAATAACACATTTGGTCGAGATGAAATGTCTCGATTTGTCGCGCGGTCTCAGTTTTCATTCGTTCACAATGCACACTCTACGTCTAGATTTTCTATGTGACCCAGAAGTGAGCCGTTTTGATCTGTTCCATGACAAGTTTCTCATATACGTATATATGTGAAAAATATTAATACATATTTTTTTTGATCACGACACATCACCCGATAGTTGGGGGCATTCCAAAGCTTCCAATGGCAATAATTATTATCGTAAACCTGTAATAAGTGTACTGTAATAAAGTGTAAATACAGTGGTATAGGCACACTGCAGCTTGTGTCTAGATTCAGTATTAATGGATCGGATCAACAGGGGAAAAACCAAGTATCGAGGTGAAAGCAAAAAAGCAGTGTAACGCTGCTGTACAGAGACATACTTACTGGAAGGGAGATATTCCATCTTAGTCCTCAGGGTAAACAATTTAGGCATGTGCATCTTTGTCGAGGATGTATATAGGTGTCGAAGTTATCATTTGCAATCAGATGAATTGTTTGCACGTTTAACTCCCTTTTTTTGATAAGAAATAATCTTGTAATAGGCGTATGCGTAGTACAAGGACTTACCGTAAACTTAGCAAGGCACGACACTTCTAAAATTGAAGCGTCAATACGGTACGGTCTGCCAAACTTAAAATAGCGCCTAGGTTCGAATCCACCATTCGCCTATTGTCGTGAACCATCTCCTAGCACAAGCATATTCAGCTTAGTTGGAGTGGTTAACCGGAATATTAGTAAGGTTAAATGCTATTAACCTTAATATAAGCTAATAATATTTTTAACAGAAAATAATATAAATAATATATATATATACGATATGGTTAAAGCAATTTTATAAATAATGAGCCATTATTTAACACAAAGACGCTGCAAGTTACCTGATGTATAAGAAATGACAACCGTTACCTCGAGGTAATGAAATGTTTCTTACTGACGCTTCAGTAATCAATTTGCAATCTTTTTGTAGGCCCTTGTCGTGTGTAAAGGACACTTCATTGTGTTGTGTTTGTGGCATTTTGAAGAATCCTTTTATAATTAAATAGATTTTTAATCTTTTTGACTTATTTTTGGCAAAATCCTCATTGATTAGTAGAAAATATAACAAAGGGAATTATATTTTATGATTACAGTTTAGTTTACTTTTGTTGCAAAAAAATTCATAAACATACCGAACAATTTCTATCAGTAATCGAGCAGTAGTAATTGAAGAAAAATTCTTTAATAACCAGTAGTGAATTAGCGTACTTAATTGATTATAACAAAAAAAATGTTATTTAAAAAAATTAAAGTTATTTTCCTTTTTACATCATAACGAAAATAATATCTTTCACTAGCTACTTCAAATTCTGTGACCTCGGTTTTAACCTCTATTCAGTCATCTACAACAGATATTATTTGTAAACGTATTCATATGACTAATTTAACAGAAATATAAATGAAGTGTGTCAACGTATATTTTATAAAAGGTTACGGAAATGTTTAGATGAACATGGCAACTAGTTGTTGAAACTTAAATTTATTATGTTTTCTAATAAATTCACCACGACTTTAATCGCGGTACACTACTGTCGATCTTTTTTACAATTTCAAATACTGTGAGATATTCCAAATTCAATGAAAAGATTTTATTTGCATACCTTAAAAAATGAGTGAAAATCATTAGGATATTTGAATGGAATAGCAAATACGGATTGAAAGTCTCAATACGTATACTTCTATTTAACTTTTTTATTCAATCTATTTTAAGCCAATTAACATTAGCTGATAATACCTTTATCCGGGGTACTTTTTATGTATTTAGATGTTTCCTTATTTACAAATTTTCGACTACACAGACCATGTAAATGTTTAAGGCCCCAAACGTGAAAGGTAAACCAAACGCCGTATACTGGTCATTTGTGTCAGATTAAATTTTCGGACCAAAATGCCTTCTTTATTCTTTTCATTATTATCATTACTAGATACTAAAAATATGTATATGGCTGTGCGTTATTATTGCATCTAATAAATTAATCATTTTACATTCGTCCAAAAGGGCGTTTCATGTTTTTTTCAATTGTGTTGTGAAAGCAGATCTCAGAACGCATACAAAACGATTGCGTGATTACAATCAGAAACAAATCGATACTTCATCGGTTCCCAAGTGGCTCTGCAGGTTTCGATTCGATAATACGCTTTATGAATTACAAGTACATACCACATCAACTCGGTCTGCCATAGAAACTAAAAATTTAAAACAATTTAATTATTTATAACTATTCACTATTGTACTTGGTTACATCTCTATCATTAAGAAGTTAAGTTACGTATTATATGTCACTAGTAAAATTAATTAAATTTTTTAAATTTAAAAATTATTTAAATTTAATTAAGTTATAAACTTGACAAGTACGACTGTACGATGGTGTATCAATATTGTTGCACGTGCTTTGCATTGCATCTTTATTAGTGCGAAAGGTTACAGCCCTATTAATATCATGTGGTAAGAAATAAGATGTTGGCGCGGTGGGCATCCACTAGGAAAACACCATCATCATTGGATAGTGCAAACTATATTCATTAAAATATATTCCTTACATTTTATTTATATATATTAACTGTTTCATGATTTATATATATTTTTACTACACAGATGCAATATAGATTAGCCTATTTTAAATTGGTATACTTACATTTGCTTTTATTAATCTGTATTGCGTAATTATATTATCAAAAATAAAAAAGAATACCGAAGATAATATGTAGGGTAAAATGTTTGACAATCTGTTTGTCTTCCGACCCGCTAAGGCATATATAATAGACAAGAACGAGTATTTTCGAAATAATGTTGATCTAGAGCAGTTTGTGACAGTTTCGCCAATTGTTCTGAAGGAAACAATACGTTTGAGTTTCAACGGTCGTTAGGAAAACTTGGTCAGTCTCTGTAGAGATCATTGTCATTAAAATTAAATGATTGTATTCATTATTTCAGTTTCCTTCCGAAAATGTAGACACTTTCTTTACTGCTCGTAAGTTATTTTGTATAAAATATGGTAAAAAAATAGGCATGCAATAGGAAATAATAATTATATCCTTAAATCTATACGGTATATATACCGTTTTAATTTAATTATTTTCGTAAAATACTAAGCATGATCTTCAAAATCGGCTGGACGCCAAATCTTCTCAACTTCATGTTTGAAATATGTTACGCATTATTACCGATTAAATATAAAGGAATCATACACATTAGACGTGGAACCCATTGGAAAATTAATTACACATTAACTGTAATTAATTTTCCATCGAAAAACTTTTTAGTGTGTCATAATCTCACAGCTATTTTTAATAATCGCCTTTTTATTTTATTACATGTTTGTTTATATTTTTTATTTATTATTAAACCTTTCCACGCATATATCTATAGCTTTAAGAGAACACATGTAAAATAATTATAATTTGTAGCGTTGAGGGCATCCAGTATAAGTACGGATTTGTCTATAATGGTCTATATATGGTTCCTGAAAGTAGTAGCTTGCATAAAACTCAATCATTAGATGCAAAACCCTATAAAAGTTGAATATTTCATAAGTTTATTTAATTGATTCCTTCGGTCTATATATCTCTAAAGACGCGCCCAAATGCAGTCTCCACTGCAGATTTCCTCTCTACCAGGAAGCGAATCTCCCACTATTTTACTCAGCATACAACGTAAAACATTAGAACACAACTTAGCAACGTTAATTATAATTAAATTATTTGCAATGCATACTTGCCAAACTTTATATTCACAAAAACTTTGCGATCATCAGTCGGTGAATAGGAGAATTTATATTCCACGTTTGTAACCGTAACTAAAGTCCGTGTCATAATCATAATAAATCATATAACAATTGCAAGGCGTCGCCGTTTAAGTTGATTTAACATCGATTGTCGTCGCATTAAACCTGTTTATGTGACTTGCAGATCTGAACTGGAATATTATGCGGGTGCAGGCAACAAACTCACTTGACCTGTAATACATATAAGTAGGCCAAGTTAACAGGTTTGATCCTTGGCGTTGTGGATTCCTTGTTAAACTGCTTACAATTGATATTAGTTGTAAATGCGTTTACTTCTTGTTAAAATTAATCGACGGTTGTAGAAACTGGTGCATTTAAGTTTCCAAGTTATATTTTTACAAACTGCTCTTCCTATAAAATTAATACACAGAGTAGAATTTTTAGTAATTGATTCCACTTTACTTGTGATTCATGTAACTAAGTTAAATTTGCAACAAGTACATAATACAATTAAAGATGCACATACATTACAAAAATGTAAGTTTATTTTATTATTGATTTTCTAAAATACAAAAGCACAAGGAGCTATAACTTCGTAGTAAATCGGTGGCATATTATCATATACTGTTTTAACTCCCGTTGCGATAATTTTAAGAGTAACATGTGTCATATCCTCTAATCCATCTTCAAAAGAAGTGTCCGATGAGCACATCGTGACCTGGAATTTTATACTAGACCGTGGAAGTATAGTAGCAATTATAGGTGTAATAGAAATTAGTTTTTTTGTCACATCCGAAGGTACAATTTTTACTGTCGTGGAGAATACTTTATGAGTATTTGTAACAAGAAAACAGTCTTGGTAAACACCATGAACGTTTGGTGAATTACACATATCCAAAATAGTTGGGCGTATTTCAATTGGATGGGGCAAAACTTCAGCAAAAACTTTTACTGTTTTTGTTACAATTAATTCGTATGTGTTAATATTACAAAATTCAACGTCATAGTAACTTTGGTGGTATCCTATGTGTTCACTTTTATTAAAATACACTGATATACTTCGTTTTGACTTCTGTGGTAAATGTAAGCAAGTATCGTCGAATATAAATATGTCTAGAGCCATTTCAATAACATCTTTAATTAAGGATATTATATAAGTTACATCACTCGTGTCGTCAATTTTGTTATCACTCTGGGATTCCGATATAGACCATGTGTTTAAATTTTTTATAGACTGCTCATCTTCATTTCTATTTATTACACTAGCAGTACTTGGGGCAATAACATTGGTAGACTTACAGGACGAATTTTCAGTTAGATCTTTTTTGTGTTTAACCACTCTTACATAATATTCATCTTGAACTTTAATTCTTAGAGTGCCAGAGTGTCTTGATTTATAATTTAAATGCCACAAATAAACAGGTGGTATGGAAATAACTTTCGAAACTTTAATAGATTCTGGTTTAGTATACTGTGTTGAAACGGGAATGCAAAATTCTCTTAAACATGTTTCATTACAATCTTTAAAACAGACTCTGAAACACAAATTTGTTGCGAATTCTACTTTAGTTTGTATTAGATTAAAAATGAACCTGAATACCAATGATAAACCAGGATACAATTTAACAGTTAGATAGGGAACTACTTTTGCTTTCTTAAATAATCTGTGGTTCGCAACATTTCGAAATATTACTGTAAAACAATGAGTAGAAATATTTTTCAGTGAGAATTTTAAACTCTGCTCTGCATAAGAGTTATTTCTAATAATTATTTCTTTAGGGAAACATTGTATATCATTAAAATCCATATATCGACATTCCATGTCCGCAAATTCAGTTTTCGCATATAACTCAATTGATTGCACGGGATGATAACTTATCTCACTATATCGTGAACCAAGTGGCGACAATAACTTATTTTGGTTAGTATTGGTATTGATGACATCCTGAGCACTATTCGGTTCTTTTTCTATATTTCCTTCAAGATTTTCAGCTGTATTTTCTTCTAACGATGCTTTTACTTGTGAAATAAACATATCAGTTGTATTTATTGATCTCACAGGACTTTGAATAGAAGGAACAGGGGTTTCATCACTGTTGAAATTAAATGTCTTTTTATGGTATCTTCCTTGTCTCATCCATTGATATCTCTGCCAAATAGTGGCAGTTCTTGAGAGATTGTCAGTTAATTCAAATGGTGATTGTCTTGCATTTTCTGTGTAAAGTTTATTTATTATTAGAAATTTGCGTAATTTAACCTCGTGAACTTTGCGATCGTAATACGTTGTGACGTATTGTAATTTTTTGATTAGTTTCTTCCATTGGGGTAGTGTTTTAAAATTTATTTTAAACTGACTTTCAATATATTTTATAAAATCTTCCACATCGATTCCATATTCTTCGTCCTTCATTCGAATGTGATTACAATCACCCGGTTTCATTTCAAGGAAATCAAAAAATATATATGGAATACTAAAAACGCTATGTAAAACACAACGTATTATCGACTACAAATTAAACTTGGAAAAGAAAATGTAAGAAGAATAAGAATTAAACAGGTTCTTTGTAAATTATACTATATAACATTTTAATTTGTTTTTGACGTGCAATGTCAGTTCTTTGTTTTAAAAACATTCCATTAGACGGTAAATAAATATGTGAAGTGAGAACCTATATTAATGTACCAATGATGGACACATCTCTCATCTTCGGAGAAAGTAATAGAATTATAATTTTGCCATGCTGCTTTACTACATGCTTCCACACTTTATGTGTCTTCATAACATTAGTTGTTTTAAATTATCTAGACATGCAGTTATTTCCATGTATTTTTTTTAGTTCCCAGCTCGTGCTGATAAAATTACGCAACACGTTATTGTGGTATTTGGCAGAAAATTCGTGGTGTATAAAATTGAAGTCTAGTTCAAAGCAACAAGCTATTTATTATATTTATATTCATATTTCATTTACACTACTTTAATATATTATTGTAGAAATATAGTTCTGGTTATCTTTTAGATACTCGAATTTGTGAATAATATAGTATATGTGTACAAAATTATCGTTTATGTAATATTGATACCCAGGTACGCAATGGAGGCAACCGTGCCCCGCGTTCTCATCAGCATAGCGCTTGCAGCTCTCCTGCCAATGGCGTCTTTAAACCAGGATCAGATAGCCAAAGAAAATATACCTCATTCGAGGCAAAAGAGAATACTCTGGATAACCAACGATGGACGCCTAGCGCTACCACCTGGAACTACGATGGCAATAACTCCCTCACTATCGATGCCCTTTGTACGGCATCCTCCTAAGGGATTTTTATCTAATATGACAGTCAGTTTTCCATTTTCAAGTAAGTCAGCACACAATATCTTTTAATATTTTATTACATTTTTAACCATTACTTTTATAAAAGACGGACGATAGGCTAAGTTATGAAACAAAACAATTATTCAATGGAAATTATCTTCATACAATGAATATGTTAATTTAATAAATTTACAGGCCAACTGAAGTACGAAGTGGAGTTCAAAAGTCAGTACATATCTTTGGTTCTGCCAGATTTGTGTAGAAGAGTTTAGTAGAATTTGAATTAATCAATAAAATATGTAGAATGTCTAATAATTAACAACGTATATAAATACAATTTATTGCGTAGTTTGAGGTAGTTTAGTTTTGTAAGTCTGTAGTAAAACTTAAATAATCATTTTAGACAGTTATGTGTAAGATAAACTATATTATAGTAGCAGAATATAGAAGCCATAGTATCTATGAAATACGAAATTTACTCAATTTCGTATATTAATTATAGATGTAGTATTTTTATCGGAGGTAAGCTAACAAATGACCATAGGTTACAAGCGGTAATACGGTACTCGTAGTAGCGCTGAGTATGCTGAGAATTATATTGCCATTATGTAAATTATTGTAAATATTAAGATACGCAAGAAAGACGGTAATTGTGTACGTTAAGGAATTTTATTACCGTTGATACAAACGGTTCTACTGTTTTTCTTTTATCACTACAAGCTGAAAATAAATTATTTATTACCTGATTTTAGTACTAACCTATATTTTTACAAGGTGAATTATAAATAGATTGTTGGCTAATAATAATGTTCTGCTTTTACGGTTGACTTACTTGGTAAACTTTTATCATACCGCGAAAAATTAATAGAACGAAGTAGCTGTGAAATAGAAACCATATAAGCATGATTCGCACAGACGCTAAATCCGTGGCGAAGCCAGCTCTAGTGCTAGGAAAAGACATGAAAAAAAAACAACGATTGTATTCCTTTCTCGAAATAGTAGAAAGTAATATAGTATATAGAAGAAAGAATAAAGAAATATAGTTTTGTACCCTCTGTGTCTCGTATTTCTGTGTAAACAATGCACAAATTTATACTCGCTCTCTCACAGAGCGCTCAAGATCCTCTGTCAACAACTATGAGTATATGGAACCGTAGAGCTGTATGTGCGATTGTAGAATCATTTGAAAAGAACAAATTCAAACTTAGATTATATTAATGAATGTAACATGTGTATAATAGCATGCTTATTTTTTAGTTGATTTCGACAAGTTGGGACTTACTGATAACGAAAATCCATACGGCGATCTTCCACCCATTTTTGCTCGATCCATGGGTGGTGCAGCGGCGTCTGTTATGGCAAATTATATTGGTTATTATTTGGATAACCGACGTGGGAAACGATCTGTAAGGGAACCGATACCTCCTGAAATAGAGGAAGTAGTTCTGGACAGATTTCACGGCGGAGAAAGGTAATTTCAACTCAAATATTTGATACTAATAATCCATAAAATAATGTATTCATTAATACAGATGTCTCTATACTAAAGGAGTGAAATCCCTTTTCACGGTACAGTTAACTAAAATATAATAAAGCAATTAGAAAATTTTAATTTTCTTTTCTTTGGCTTGTGGCTGATGGCCATTGTTAGTCCCAGAGAACGTTACGCTAAGAATAAACAGTCTCTCATTTGCTTTAACTTCCCTTATGCGAAAGTTCCCAGTTTTCAATGCAGCAACTCAATGCAGGATATAACCGACCCTTTTTTTTGTTATCAACTATTAAAGGATTTCAAAGGGGCGTAAAAATTGCATGGTCTATGGGATTCTCCCACACCACACAGACCACGTAGACATGTTGATGAGGGCAGTGTTGGTATTCTCGCGTAAGTGATATTGTTCCCTATCCTATGAGACCAAGGCCTGATATTTTGGATGGATGCCAGAGCCTTGTGTTTTAGCTATGCATGGGCAGTCTGGTGCAATATGTACGGGCAGAAGTTAACATTAAGAGAATATATATATATATCGATCTCTTTCGAGCATCAATAGCCTATAGAATGGTTAACGAAACTATAGTTTCAATCCACAGTAATTTAATAGTACTGTTACAGCAATCTTTATAAAAAAAAAGGAAATTAAATAATGTAAAATTATAATAATGACCAACGAGCAATGTGCAAATTAATACTCACTTTTCCTTTGATTTGTAGTCTAAACCAACGTATGATGATTTCGCAGACCATACTGAGTCATGATGGTCAAGTATCCTTAAAGGTCGTAATGTTTGAGTCCCGTATTACCGCTATTGATATCCACGTGGATATCAATAGCGACGAGCGACAGTAACTTTCACCCATATACTAATAATAGGTGCCGATATATCGTAAATTCAACTCACGACCACCAGTTGGTTACGAGTGAAGGATGTACTTTTACAATCGTTGATTTAAATTCTTCCAGTGGCTTCCAGTCTAGGTAATGTTATATAAATTCCTTGTAATCAACATTAATTTAAATAGTTTAGAATACTGTTTTACCGATTTAAGAGTAATTGGAAATTAAAACAGCAAAGAGACAAATGAACACAGAGATAAATAAATTTAAATACGCAATTCATTCGCCGTGTTGTTTTTATTCACTTAATTTCAATACTATTAAATAGTAAGAGTGATTTTATCACATTTTGACTCGCTGCTTACATACTAAATTTGTTATATACTATTTACTTGAATTAAAGAGTAAAGAGATTATGTTTCACCAAATTTATTAAGTTTAAGACCCTACAGGATTTCATTTCCATCGTTGATTTTTATGTTCCATGATGTGTGTGAGTGATTTATGTTCAATAAAGATTATTATTATTATTGTTTATTGTATAGTAAATAGATCGGGGTATATAGTTTATGTTACTATCGGTTCAAGATGAGGACCAATTTACCGAAGCTTTTGCTCTTATTTATTATTATAAAGGGAGAGTCGCAACATTTCGGGTTCAATCTGAACTTTTCATCCTTTATAATTGATGGCTTGTAAAGAAAAATCCTAGCCTAGTACTGTAACTTGTAAACATGGCGTTGAAGGAATTTTTCTTTCATCAATACTTTTTCTATAGCTGTATATTATGTAGTGTGCATTTGTTTTATTTATAGAGCATTAATGTACGGTGTGGCGGAGGATCTTTTAGCCAACTTCGGTTTATCAGGCAGAGAATGTCTTCTGCGAGCTATTTGTGAAATTCACGCGCATCCACTCACGAATTTTGGATTCTTGGGTGAGGTGATGAAATTGTTCTTTAGGTGAGTAACATAATAGTTGTTGTAAAAAAGTATGATGTAAAGATAGATAGTAATTATAGAGTAAAGTGACATATACATAAACACTTCTTATGAATAAAGAAAGTTTATCTACAAATGTTCGTAAAAAATATACACATATAATAATTAATAATCTAGCAATAATATAGCCACTCAAATAAAAAACTCATTAAATGCATAAAATATAAAACATATCTTACTTTTAATTAGAAAATGAGTCTTACACATGTAGGAGTTTATCTTCTGTTACTGGCCGCTTGGACGCCTAATTAGAAACATTTTAAAGTTCTTTTTTTGAAATTGGAGAATAACAAATCTTTTTTAGCTTCTTCTATTATTTTGGCGGCAATTAAAAATTTAACCTGTATTTTATTTTGTTCAAAATGGGCATAAAGAAAAGTTGTAACGCGTCAACTAGGCAAATAATTGTTCATTAACATATAGATCATAAGTGGGTGTACAGAAGAATAGCTGAGCATTTAAATTGTTCTGTTAAGAAAGTTTTTAATGCAATTATATATATATATATATATATATATATATATATATATTATTATTATTATGTTTAACTTAAGTATTTCTCCTGTTCTGTACCTAATACATTTGCTGATGAATCGTTTAAATATTTTTATGCTTTTATTATACCATAGCCCAAGCAAGTCCCCTTATTCGACCCTCTTAGAAGAGTATGTAGAAGCGCAGCGAGCTGGTGAAACCGGTGGAGAGTGCTGGCCTTACTACCGTCTGTGTCCGAAAAGTATCTTTCAACCGTCCTCGGCTAACAAGTATTCGTAAGTACTACTTCCTAATCTTTTAGCGTATAGCTACTGCACGACCTAATAAAGTTCGGCTCGACCTCCCTCACCAAATGCCACCGTTAAACAGTATAATGCTGCTGTGGTTCGTATGGTGAATATATGGGGCACCAATTACAGGCAACGATGCGTTCCATCTCGATCCATCAAAGGTGACAACAACATGAACCTGACTCTTTGTTGTGGATGAATTTGTACATACGAACACACAGTTCACCTGATAGCAACTGATTTGACCAACCGTTCGACCTCGATAACGAATCATAATGCAAATTCGTTGTCATCCATCAGGACTAAAATGGAATGTCTCGTTACCAGTATAAATAGTAAATATACCTAACTTTTTTTATTACGTTGAGAGTAACAAACGAGTACTCCTGACAGCAAATGATTCCTACGGCCCGTGACATCTACATTCATACTTAACAAGAAATCTTAATGATTAGTTAGATGGGATGCCTCGTCACCAGTAATAAAGGTCTCCGGATCCCTACACTCACCAGACGAAACACAGCAACATTGCTACATACTGCTATTGTACGCTGGTATTCTGTGAGGGCGTGGTCCTACCCCGGTCGAACTGACCACTGTTAACCAATATAATTAAATTTTTCGTTTCAGGGAAGACGCGGAAAATCTGCACAGGCGGCACGAACAAAACGGCATTGATACGAACAACATAGAAGTCAAGGCAATGTAGTAAAATTTATTTTATGATTTTAAGGCGAGATCCCAAATGTAGTGTAGTTTCCAACCAAAGTTGATTGAAAATTAGTAGTGAAGGAAATTATCATGTGTCATATCTTTACATTTATATTTGAAAACATTTCCATAGACAGAAATAATGGATTGAATCCATGTTTGATGAACCTGATTTTAATACCTAAGTGCCATTTAATGTTTAGTAATATAACTTAGATGAGACTTAATTTATTGCTTTTGTAAATTTGTATTTTATTTCTTAAGTAACAAGGATATGATTAAATTGAAAAAAACCGAAATAAAAGATAACGAAAAAGCTCAAAACGCCGTTTTCACGTTTTATTTAATAATAGCCGTTTACTTAGAAAAATATTTATTGTTAATTTATTTATGTAATTTCTACTGTTACTGTCGTTCTATAATAATTTGAATTTGGACATTTGCGTGCAAGTCCTACTAGTGATTAGCTAGTAATTTTTGTAAAGCTATTCATAATTAAATATTTATTATAATATTGTTTTTCATTTAGTTTTACAAAAACTTCACATGCCTACGTTATATTTTTTTTATTTACATCTCAGACATGCAGGCTTTCTGAAGATGTTATGCTTCACCGGCAAGGTTAATAAAAATAATAAACAAAATATGTAATGTAAATACAAAGTATAACCTAAGTAAACATTAATAATAATAATAATAAAAACTCATTTAATCGATCCAGCACCAATACAAAAATTAAAAAAATAAGAATTAAACAATAAATACAAATATGAAAAACAAAAAATTAAATGAAATAAGTGTAAAAAAAATATTCATGTATTAGATGCATAAAATACTCGTACAAAAAACTATAACGACGATTCTGGATCAATAAGGTTCCAGCTCAGCATTTTGGTGACCTAGGCTACGACTCATCTCATCAACAGCTTAGCATGAACACCAGTCACCACTGTCAAATTTATATTTACCGCTTTATGAGAACCATTACAAATAATACACAATTTGGGGTCAACCTATATTTCTGTACATTGCATATAGCGACAGCTATATAACATAACTCAAAACAGCGTGTAAATGCGTTTCACATAATTCAGTAAAACCTTCGGTAAATCTTTACTTCATATTACTTAAGTACTTAACACTACAGGATTCTGCACGTTTACAATGAACGTAGGACGTACAAACTGCGCGCGCATTTCTCAGATTGTGCAACCAAAAGTGAACCTTAACTAATAATATTTAAACTAATTATTAGGATTCAAAATATACAAAAGTGTTTATTACAAAATATGATCAATATGGTGATGATAAGATAACCTTAAAGTTAAAAAATAACATCAGTTCGGTAAAAAATAGAAAAAATATTAAGACACCAGACATTTAACAAGAATCTAGTAGTCAGTTTATTATATAAATTATTTACATTATCCAATCCAAAAGCTCTTTTTATTTACAATATAAAAAAATTTATATAAAATGTATCGGTTATAGGAAAAAATTGATTTAAAATCGTTAGAGATATAAGGTGCGAATGTTGTAGTAAACCTTGACGCACACATCGAAGCTTTGAAAGCTCCAGTCAGGGGGCGTGAATTTAGGAAGGTTTCGCAACCCGAAGACAATTTTCTATTTTCAGATCAATCCACTGCTATGATTAAGGTAATGTGTAGTGAGTAGTGTGTATCATACTTCAGTTAATTGTTAAAGATATTCTTAGTGATAAACGTGCAATATTTCAGCCGCAACATGTAATGATCGCGTATTTATTTATAATGAACGTGATGTTTGAGTCGGCTACAAAGACAAAAAGAAGTTATTCAGATCAATCAGTCCAGGGATATATCACTGAAGTGAGTATATTTAATATTATTCCTTCACTTTGACTATTAAACAACACTGCAAAAAATCTCATTTTAAGGTTAGATTTAAAAAATATCTTGCTGATATAAGAGCAAAATGGCATCGTAATGTCATTCAATTACTAACCTTATTTTGTAAATTCAAAAATATAATGATGTTAAGATGATACATTTTGCAGAGAACATGTTGGTGGAACGAAGTATGCAAAGAAGAATTCCAAACACTGTTCAGATGTAAATGCCCATCATGGTCTTACTGCCGCAGTCCTGGCAAATATTACAACGCTATATGTTCTATGACAGAGACTGGATACATATGGGACCAACCCAATTCAAAATGGCGAGGTCAATAATTGTAATTATTAGAAGTCTCATTAACCTTTCCTGATAAATCATAACATTCCAATATTTTCCCTCCTATTTTAAGTAATTTTAAGCCTTATTATACACCTGGAAATTTTGCTTAATCTTCAATATAAATCAATGAATATGCGTAATGAACAAATTCTAACTTGCCAAATTATAACAACAGATACAGAGACTGATTCAATAAAAATTAAATAAAATGTTGCCTTCTATGTTATTATTTAGTTCGACTTACATATTGTTATCTTGACCAATTTTGTTGTAATTTCTGATGGATTAAAAAAATTACAAAATATTGATTTTCATTTCTGTCAGCTCTACAAATTTTGACCTTGAAAGGGAATAGTTTACTTGGCTCTCTACGATAAAATCATATCTGTAATACGCATGCGTGTTGCTAGTCGTAAACCAAGTACCGACGATCAATACAGCAGCAGCGTTAAGCAAACGTAATCCACCGGGAGCGAAATCACAACAATTGTTCGACAAGATGTTGCAAATTATTGTATTATTTTTATACGTGACCAACATTTATTGTGAACCAGAGAAGGTGAGAGATAATTTAGACTATTTTAGTTATGGTAACAGTGAAGATGTGTTGAAGAATCTGGATATAGAGATTGTAAGTATTTTTTAATATTATATAGTTTATAAATTTAAAATTCTACGTAACAATATTTGGCAATATTATAATTACAGCCAAAAGATGAGATTGTTCTTAGGCCGCAAGAAGTGAAAGAATGGCCACAGCAATCTCTAAACGTAGGACAAATTACTGCAGTCTCTATAAATTCTCTAGGACAACCTGTTATATTCCATAGAGCTGAAAGAGTTTGGGATGAAAGGTATTTATAGAATATTTTATGTTTTTATACTAAATACTGTCGTGTAACTGTAAATTCGTTTCAGCACATTCAACGAGTCCAATGTATATCAAAACCTGGATAAAGGTCCTATAATTGAAGACACAATTCTAGTGCTCGATCCTCATAAGGGCTCTGTGTTACACAGTTGGGGAGCATATGTATTTTATATGCCCCATGGTTTAACCGTTGATCATCATGACAACGTATGGGTTACAGATGTTGCAAAACATCAAGTATTCAAAGTAAGTATTTCAGTTACAAATTTTCTAATTATATTTCTTTGCGGATTGAGTAATTCCGTCTAAGGTTTAATACTATAATACCTGGAAATACAGCACAGTTATTATAACGTACAAGTAAATTTGGCTCATTAAATTAAATTGGCTACTGATTTCTACAATTCTGAGTACAATTAGTTTATATTTCTTTTCAGTACGGGCCAAATAATCATAAATATCCCAGCTTAACTATTGGGGAAGCCTTCACAGCGGGCTATCCGTACAGACGACGGATTTTGTTATGTATGCCGACCTCTGTAGCAATAGCTACCACAGGCGAAATATTTGTTGCCGATGGTTACTGTAACAACCAGGTCTTAAAATTCAACGCAGCTGGCACTTTGCTACTCACAATTCCATCATTCTCAGACACATTAACTCTAAACCTCCCGCACAGCGTTGCTTTATTGGAACAGTTGGATATAGTATGTATTGCTGATAGAGAAAACATGAGAATTGTATGTCCTAAAGCCGGGCTTAAGAGTTACATAGATATAACAGAACCAGCAACGATTATTGAAGATCCTACGTTAGGACGAGTGTTCGCTGTGGCTGCTCATGGAGGTTTTATTTATGCTGTTAATGGACCAACATCACAGAATTTAGTAGTCAGAGGTTTCACAGTGAGTGCCGTGGACGGTAATATTTTAGACACTTGGGAGCCAACCACAGTAAGTTGCTTGTAAAAATGCAATTATTAGTGTTATATTTAATCAAATTAATTTAATTGGAATGATGCTTAGCTTTATAAAATAATTTTCATTTTTCGACTATGAAATATTTAAACTGGAGTTATTATTAACAACACGTTTAAACGCCTGTTTGACGTCTCTTTTTTCAGAGTGACAATTTTATTTTTATACAATACCTGCAATACCCACTACCTTAACGTAATGTTATCTTTGTAGTAACCCTAATGTTTCAGGGTAAAATTGCAAATAATCAAAGAAAACATCAAAGTATACACTATAAATTTTATTAAGAATTAATTTTTCATAATATATTTTCAGGGGTTCACAAATCCACATTCCTTGGCAGTAACAAGAAATGGATCACATTTATACGTTACCGAGATTGGACCAAACAAAATTTGGAAATTCGAATTAATCGATGTATACGATAAAAAATAGGGAGACAACATGTAATATGATTACGAAGGCGAATAAAATTCGCGCCTACAATACTAACAATAACTATCTATTGAATTTCTATATGTAAAACACTACTATTTGAACAAAAATATAACATATAATTATTTTCTAGTCAATAACAAATCTGCTTTAAAGTAATATAATTTTAATAATATATGTTATGTGTTGTATTTAGTTTAGCGTACTTTATAATATTCTAGCGTAAAAATAGTAGGTATTTATAATACCTTAACAAACACGTTTTTGAATAGATTAAGGCGGCAGTTAAAAGCGGTTCACGAGCCGCTTTTTCTACTTACTGTTATTTACAGTTAATTTCAAACAGTGTTTGCAATGTTGGTTGCATAAATTTCACTTAGTTGAAGTTGAATGCTGTCTGAATAATTTTATAGACACGTCAGATATTAAGTTGACATGTGTTTAAAAAATGGATTTGATGTCTTTCAAACAAATGTCAGTTACAGAAAATTATTTGTTTTGTATTTCATAATAATCCAGATATTATCAACTTAATATTGGTACTGATTGCTTGTTGTTTAAACGTATCTATGTAACGTCTAGCAACATAGCAATAATCATTAGTAATTAAATTATCTATATAGAACAATTAATTCAACTATATATAGATAAAACAAATAAATAAATAAAATTTTAAAGTATTTTTGACATAAATAATTGGTAATGTATAGTTATTAAGAAATTTATTAAATATCGCTTGTTATGAAATAAAATAATCCTGTCTATTATAATATCTAAACACTGTATTATAATTATTTTAATATCATACATTATTTCATGTTTAACTATTATATACTTTTTCAAATAGATATATCGATCTTAGTGTATATATCTTAATTATATTATATATATGTATATGACTTTATTTTTTGATTATTCATTCTAATCAAATTTTTAAATGAAAATATAACGTGTACAATTGATATATTTACGTTAAGAGTTAAAGGAAATTTCTTAATCTAAATTTATAGATAATAATTAAAGCAATGTAAATTTGCCATAAATGTTGATTATTAGAATGCAAATGTAAACACAATTTAATTGTATAAAACAATTTATTCCACTTAGAAATCTTCAACGTTTCTAATCACGTTAACACTTAAATGGACCAAACATTGATTTGGCAACAATTCTTTATAGTGACGAAGAAAATACGTAGAAAAATCTATTTGTCTATAAAGGTAGAAAATAATATTACGTGAAAATATTTATTATAACATATTTGTAGTTGTTTTATTCAAACTTTATGGGGATCTAACAATCACGTGGTTTCACTCTGGCTACCGAGCTGTGAACCCTGGATTAAAAATGAGACGAGACCTATATTAGTATAAAAATAACAAATTATTGTTTGAAAAAATATGTTATTATGGTGTTTCTATGATTATCTCGTGTCTTCGTCATTACACTAAATGAAATCCAAACGCAAACCTTTCGCGTGATCTATTGAGAGTGCGCCCGCCTATCTTTGTATGTTCTGTTTAGCTCCTTAAGCTATAGAATCTGGGTGTCAATCTAGTACCAAGTTCAGTTTCTAGTCGAAGATCCCTTCAACTCCAAGAAATCCATCGTCGATAACAAATCTTTTAAATTATCATCGATACTAAAAGATCAAAATAAACCGTAAAACGCTTATATGTTTGCCTATTGTGTGGTGTGGTTAATGGTATGTATTTATCTTTATTATGATATGTATTTTTATTTATTTTAACAAATACGTAGTTTCTTTTTGTAATCTATATGAATGGTTAACCATAGAATGAAATTTGAAACTAGAAATGAAGTTTGAAATTAGAAACGAAGTTTGAAACTAGAAATGAAATTTTAGTACACACACACACACCCAAACCCCTTGAATGTAAATGCCGTCACTTACAATCCCATCGCGAATCATAGATTCACCCGCGTCCAAAGGAGACCGAGGCACGCCCTCGACGACCCCGACGACACACGTACATTGCACCCTCATACCGTCGTCAATCAAGGTTATTCGCGATACCGCCATGTCACAGGGCGGTTCTCTCCAGTCAATGCAGATAGAAGCGTCGCTGGAGTTTCTTGCGCCACTTCTTCTCCAATGCCCACGCATTCCGAAATGGTGGTACAGAGAGCCAATAATAATAATAGTGATATTAATGTAGATAATTCTTAGTCAGAAGCAACCGACCGAGGTTCGGCCCTCTCGGGCACCCTGGAGTCAAACGCTCTCGCGGAACAGGGTGTCTGTCCAGGCCGAGGCTCTCTCTTGGTAGCCCTTATGCCGGATACCCACTAATAGAGGTCTTGACTTAGGTCATAAGCGCTCGGTCACCTCTCAACCTGGCGAAACTGTGAAAGCCCTCGGGCTAACAGCGGCAATCAGACCGAAATAAAATAGGGACCAAGTAGAGCGTAATTTGTAGTAACACCTTCGATAGGTTGGCGATCACCGTAACGAGGGTACATACTCTCGTTAGACGCTACTCGATACCACCATCTATTTAAAAAATTAGATCTGAAGTATAAAAGAATAACAAAGCATTGATGGATTATACTATACTCGAAAGTCGAACGTTCGAACGTCGTTTGTTTAGAAAAAGAAAACTAGATCGTCCAAGCCATATATTTTTTTTAATAATAACTTCATAATGAATACTTAACAGTTTCAACGACCTTAGAAAACCTACATTGTTTTTTTTATTTAAGATTCATTTTTTCAGTTTGTATGATGTATGCTTAGCATTAAGTATAATCGTATCTGCGTCCGATGTATAATTATGTATAACAATAAGCTTAGCCCCTATCTTATAAGATATAGAAAGAGTAACTGCGATAGAAGTTTTTTAACAATAAAAAGGGTGGCTATTCCAACGTCCTCTGAATGCCACATTGGTTATTGCTATGACAAAGCTATACGCCGATGACTGCGCTTCTAGGATTATCGTGACAGTTCCAAATAGACTGGCCTGAATAAATCATCAAGTATGTTATTTATTTAATAATATATATTTAATTAATCAATCAATCAATCAGTTAGTTTATTTGCCTAAATATGGTAGAGATGGTGTTATAATAGATTATTAAACGCACAGACATATTCTGCCACGTATGGCATGCAAATATAATAATGAAAATATATATAATGAATTTCAAATTAAAACCAATTTAATATTGTATTAACATAATTATAGCATCACAGTATTTAGTCGTCAATTACTTTCTTTGTTATTTCATTCATATTTTCTAGCTAATCTTCTAGGAAATGTTTAACATTATAACATTTATTCAAAAACATTATAAAAAATAAAAAATTATACAATCGATTATTAAACAATGTCAAAGGTTAAAAAGGTCTGAGGAAATTATTAAATATAATACACACACAATAAACATTATTCTTAAAAAGTTTTAATTTTTCATCTGTATTATGATTTGTGCTCCGAGTCTATTTTTGTCTAGATCGATTAAATGAATGAAATATATGTTTTTTTATACCAAAGAATACACAATCACTAATCCTTGAGTCTATTATTTTTGTAATGTATGTTGAATTCGGTTGTGGGTGAGTGTAACGTGTGAAATAATGTTTGTTTTCGTCATATTTATTTTTAGATTATTTTGTACTAAAAAAAACAGATAATGGCTTTATCTAAAGTATTAGTAATTTCATATATTAGTTTTTCTTCAATCTGCAGCATGAATGGGTACAAATACAACCACGGAAGAACCACGCCCAGAAAGAATACCAGTATAACGCTGCTATATTTCGTCTGGTCAATGCATGGAACCAGAGACCTATATTACTGGTGACAAGGCAATCTTAGATCTCAGGGGTGACAACGCATCTGCATTACAATACTTTATCGTTATCCCTAGGATGAATGTGGGTTATATGGACCGCAGGAACCATTAACTATCAGGTTGTAGAGAGCAGTTGGTTTCTAGCTGCAGAATGAATGCGTCATCCCGACCGGAGTAGGACCACGCACACACAGAATACAAGCGTAAATAGCAGCATATAGCAATACTGCTATTTTCGTCTGGTGGGTGTAGGGATCCGGAGTTCTTTATTACCTAGTGTCGAGGCATTCCATCTCAGTCCTCGAGGGTGACAACACATCTGTATAATGATTGCTTGTCAAGGATGAATGTAGATGTCATGGGCCGCAGGAATTACTTACCATCAGGTGGACTGTGTGCTCGTTTGTTACTCTCAATTTAATTTTAAAAAATATATATAGTAAGAGTAAATGTAAATTTGCAAAAAGAGAGAAAAGAAAATGGAAAGAGAATAAAAACTAACATTTTCACTTTCTGGCCACATAAGTATTTTCATTATATTTGTGTCAAAAACATTTAAATACATTACATATTGACTAGTTACCCCATTATGCCGACAAAAGTTTCACTTCACGGTGAACTGTGTGCTCCTTTGTTACTCTCAATGTAATAAAAAAAATATATACAACAAAAAAGGTCTATTTCAAGTCGTATTGAATGCCTTCCGTTTTCAAGAAAATTCCACATTGAGATCGACGTTATTCGCTGTCATAATCTTAGCTCAAAACATGTTATCAAAGGTACTCGAAATGTTCAGTAATATTACATTTTTCAACTGACAACAAAGCAATTTTTTTATTATGCTATATTTGGCAGGTTTTTTTTAACATTAAGAACTGAACAAAAATTAAGAATTTTCACATATAATTATTCAGGACTTTAAAAAATATATCTGGGTAAAAATGATTGCACGGTACACAATAATAAGTTATATTTAATTATGCAACATTCTTATTTCTTAATACATATATAGAATTTTATGTAGAATTTACTGTAGGTTCACCATTAAGATCATAATATTACCAAATTATACACAACCTACCTAATTTGTCTCATATTTTCTTTTCTTCATGACTTTCATGAACAGGACCATATCTGTAACAAAATGATAAAAGATTAACGCAAAAAACTTTTAAGTAACATATTGGGTGACATTGGTCAAAGTGCAACGGTATTTCTCTGCGGGGCAGCTTTTAACGCTCTATAAAGATCAAGTCTGGCCATGTAGAATACTGTTGTCATATTTGGGCAGGCACCGCTAGATGCCATCTTGCAGCTTGCAGACTCAGTGGAAAGACGGACTAAGAGGCTAATTGGTGACGCAGTTGAAACCAATTCGCTCAGTCTTGATCACAGGCGTAAGGTGGCTAGCCTTTCAGTGTTTTACAGAATGCATTTAGGAATACATGATCTAATTCTCCCATCCCCATTCCATCATCGGACCTCACGACGCACTGCTGGATTTCATCCTTTTGTTGTGAACATCCCTCAAACCCGAACGAAGCGCTTTGCTTCGTCTTCTATTATTCGTACAGCAAATGACCGGAATAGTTTGCCCGTGTCTCTTTCCCTCGATTACAATGTGGGTGTTTTCAGGAGTAGAGTGAATAGATTGTGCTAGTGCGCCTTACCATCCAAGACTACATTTCTGCTTAACATTAGGTAGGATCGTGGTCTAGCACTTGCTTAGAAGGTATAAAAATAAAAAATAAAAAAAAAATTAATGACAATAACAAACATTAATGCTAGTAAATCCTCGAATGGACAATGAATATGTTCTGTGTTTTAAATATGTGTCTTTAAACATAGATGATATCAATAAGATAGAAGTGTGAATAGTGTGTGGTTTAAATTGGTCCATGAAACCTAGGTTCGAATCCACCATAAGGCTGTTGTCATGAACCATATCTTAGTACAAGCATTTTCAGCTTAAATACAGTGGTTAACTGGAATATTAGTAATGTTAATTAATAGCATTGCTGATATTCTTAGAGATCTTTTAAAAAAAATGAAGACAAAAGTTCTAATAAATTATAAATTCAGGTAGAACTAAGAACACAGTTTAATTTCTTCACAACATAAAATTTAAGGACATGGTTTCCTGCTTGATTTAGGCCATAGAACAATTATTTGATTGGTTGTTATTATTGTTAATTATACACTAGACCATTTATTTCAAACGAAATCATTTTTGATAAGAACAGAGGAAAGTATGGATAGAGTATTTGTGCCAAGTCGCACACAAGAACACCCAAACAATTTATGTGGCAAAAATATTCAACTTTACTGTGTCTACCTAGTCTAAGTACTTTGATTAAACACACACAGCCTCCTGTAATAAATAACAGGCTTTTGAAAATTATGACTGTTATCATTAACGGTCATTTTTTTATCCAAAACTATAGGATTTCCATGGTTGTTCATGACCTAATTAACAAGAACATGATGTATCCACTCTGAATGACCACTACTACCAAAACATCTTATTATTCAGACTTACAGATTTTATAAGCTGAATGTAGCTCTAACCAAAATCTCAAAATTTTACAAAATACCAGCCCATTTTCTAGCAACAACTGTACATTCCATAGACCATTTTACTAGTAAGTAGTAGTAGTTTTATGCTCCATCTAAGGCCATTTTCTAGAATTAATACACCTCTGTTTGTCTTACTCATAATCAATAAATATATTATTGATTATATATATAGTAGGTGTCATTTAACGGAAGATTCTTTATTATTAGTTTAATGAACTGAATGCTGAACTTCAGAGGTTATTTTTGTCTATAACTTATAGTTGTGATAATTGTTTCCTTGTAAAGAGCATGCATGATAATTAGTTATTTGTTAATTTGAAGGTACATTAGAAGTAGATTTTGGTCTGGGTAAGAATTTGTGTGCTCTACAAAGATCAAGTCTGGCCATGTAGAATACTGTTGTCATATTTGAGCAGGCACCGCTAAATGCCATCTCGCAGCTTTGGACTCGGTGGAAAGACGGACTGAGAGGCTAATTGGTGACGCAGTTGAAACCAATTTGCTCAGTCTTGAACACAGGCGTAAGGAGGCTAGCCTTTCAGTGTTTTACAGAATGCATTTAGGAATACATGATCTAATTCTCCCATCCCCATTCCATCATCGGACCTCACGACGCACTGCTGGATTTCATCCTTTTGTTGTGGACATCCCTCAAACCCGAACGAAGCACTTTGCTTCGTCTTTTATTATTCGTACAGTAAAGGACTGGAATAGTTTGCCCGTGTCTGTCTTTCCCTCAATTACAATGTGGGTGTTTTCAGGAGTAGAGTGAATAGATTGTGCTAGTGTGCCTTACCATCCAGGACTACATTTCCGCTTAACATTAGGTAGGATCGTGGTCAAGCACTTGCTTTGAAGGTATAAAAATAAAAAAAAAAAAAATAATGACAATAACAAACATTAATGCTAGTAAATCCTTGAATGGACAATGGATATGTTCTGTGTTTTAAATATGTGTCTTTAAACATAGATGATATCAATAAGATAGAAGTGTGAATAGTGTGTGGTTTAAAGTATGGTCCATGAAACCTAGGTTCAAATCCACCATTAGGCTGTTGTCATGAACCATATCTTAGTACAAGCATTTTCAGCTTAAATACAGTGGTTAACTGGAATATTAGTAATGTTAATTAATAGCATTGCTGATATTGATCTTTTAAAAAAAATGAAGACAAAAGTTCTAATAAATTATAAATTCAGGTAGAACTAAGAACACAGTTTAATTTCTTCACAACATAAAATTTAAGGACATGGTTTCCTGCTTGATTTAGGCCATAGAACAATTATTTGATTGGTTGTTATTATTGTTAATTATACACTAGACCATTTATTTCAAACGAAATCATTTTTGATAAGAACAGAGGAAAGTATGGATACAGTATTTGTGCCAAGTCGCACACAAGAACACCCAAACAATTTATGTGGCAAAAATATTCAACTTGTGTCTACCTAGTCTAAGTACTTTGATTAAACACACACACAGCCTCTTGTTATAAATAACAGGCTTTTGAAAATTATGACAGTTAACATTAACGGTCATTTTTTTATCCAAAACTATAGGATTTCCATGGTTGTTCATGACCTAATTAACAAGAACATGATGTATCCACTCTGAATGAACACTAATACCGAAAACTACAACCAAAACATCTTATTATTCAGACTTACAGATTTTATAAGCTGAATGTAGCTCTAACCAGTCTCAAAATTTTACAAAATACCAGCCCATTTTCTAGCAACAACTGTACATTCCATAGACCATTTTACTAGTAAAGAGTTTTATTCTCCATCTAAGGCCATTTTCTAGAATTAATACACCTCTGTTTGTCTTAACTCATAATCAATAAATATATTATTGATTATATATATAGTAGGTGTCATTTAACGGAAGATTCTTTATTATTAGTTTAATGAACTGAATGCTGATCTTCAGAGGTTATTTTTGTCTATAACTTATAGTTGTGATAATTGTTTCCTTGTAAAGAGCATGCATGATAATTAGTTATTTGTTAATTAGAAGGTACATTAGAAGTAGATTTTGGTCTGGGTAAGAATTTGTGTGCTCTACAAATCATCAATGTAGGTCATTTCAGAATATTTAAAGAAGGTAATAGTGGCTGTGTGTGATATCAGAGAAAGGCTCCAACACAATGCTCATAGTGGATGTAATTGCGCAGTTTGCTGCCTTGTAATGAGGTATTTAGTGACATGAGTAGACATATGGAGTAGAGAGTGGAGTTATATGGAAAACTAATAACTTAAAACAAGAAATTCCATTTTCTTAATCCCTTTTTGTGGAAGAGTATATGTGGACTATGTGTTTCAGAATATCCCTTAATATCAACTGTATTTTGTGTTCATGTACCACCTTGATTCGAATGAAAAGTTGCCATATATTTCTTCAACCTAGATTGCTGGTAATAACTTTATATATAAATCACATTGATGTATTTGTTTTACTATTTAAACCATACAATATTAACTTACTTATGAATATAACCATGACTACAGCTAGCATGATCCACAGCCAGCATTTCCAAGCACTGCGGCTGTGTTCCTGAAGCCGTCCAGATTCCACCTTCAATGATACTACATTGCGGTCTGTCAGGTCTGAAGATTTTTTCAATGCCTGTAATGAAAAAGAATAAAATGGTTCATAACAAATATATAAACATTGAGTATACTTTACTACAAATGCCTTGGATATATTATAAACTATAATGCTTAGATTTATAATGACACTTGATATAATTATTATAATTAAGATATATATAAAAATTGTTGTGGTGGCAGCATTTCATTCAACAAAATTTTCAATTAATGTAATAACTGGTGATGATTAACAAATTTTCCCCTAAGGGTATTGTTATAGAAAGTACAAAAAGCAAAATGTAATTTACCTCAGTATCACCTTTAATTATAGTACTGGCAATTTGTGACTGCTCTTTCAAATTTTTCGTAAGCAGTACCATGTTTTCAGCCACTTTCTCTTGCATATTCTGATGATACTTGAGTAGGGAATCAATGTCTTCCTGGCTTGAACTATTACTAGTGAAATTAGGCGCTTTAATTATATTACGTTTACGTAATGTGTCATCACTATCGTCTGCAAAAATAGAGAACCTTATATTATTATATTATAAAGTGACCGAGTTATTCAAAAATATATTTAATTGCTGTATTAAAGTATTACATTAAATAAATGAATTTTCGTCACCCCTATAACAAATAAAATATAGGCAGAAAAAATACACATTGTAATCATTGAAAAATTAGATTTAAACTATGTGTTACTTACCTAAACCAAACAATTCTGATCGTAATTCAACTCCATACTTAGCAACAGTTTTCTGATGTATTTCCTGAGCTGATGCATCTGTGGTCATGGTTGCAGCACCATGTGACAAAAGCTGCACAGCTTCCAGCTGGAAAGATAATACATACTTTAACTTTTGATAAGTATTGAGATCTAGTCTCAAGCAAAAATAGTAAGTCCTACATATGTTGCAATAATATTAGTGTTTAAAACACTTAGATAATACCTTTTCAATAGGACTGTTTAAATTAGCCGTTTGTATAAGTCCTTTCAAAAACGCTGCACGCTTTGAATATTCATTTAATAAATCCTTTGATACCTTCCTGTAATAAAGCAAAACTCATATTTATACTTATGATCTGTTGATGTTTCAACACCCACAAAACATATGGCAAGGTTTATATGATTAAATTATTTCGCTCTAAAATCAGATACACATTTTTTTTTTAAAAAAAAGATTTTAACAGAAAGGTTTTTACATAAGATTAATAGAACACAACTCACTCATGTCCAGTTTTTAACTCGGTTATCATTTGATTCAAAGCCTCTACGTACTGATTTAGTCTCCAGTTCCCATCCACTGGTTCTTGTTTAGCAATCAATTCACATTTATTTAGCAACAGCCGTATATTTATTTCTACTTTACACTTTTGTGGTACTGTACCAGTCCCCATTTTCGGTTTTTCTACTGCCATATTTCCTATAACTACGCGAAATAAGAAATTCGATAAAAACGAAAATATCAATAATTATCGACCACAATCTCCCCTACTTACTTGTTTGTTGTTGTTCTTTTTTATCATCCGTAACGGGAAAGACTAAGGACATACAGCCAAGTTTAGTTTTATTATATCTCTTTATTAATTATGTCAATATTTAAAATAATTTCTTTGTCTATCTTTTCTTACTATGTAATTAAATAATATATATACTTATAATAAAATTGAAGATAGTCTTTTAATACTCCCAATCCCCAATGCGTTTTGTTATTACTTTGTATCCAACACTACCATAAAAGGGTCATATTCAATTCTTACTTTTAGGTGAGCTGTGTTCTCGGTTATCATCGCTAATATTGTATGAATTTTGATGTAAAGGGTCACATTCAACTCATACTTAGCAACAGTTTTCTGATGTATTTCCTGAGCTGATGCATCTGTGGTCATGGTTGCAGCACCATGTGACAAAAGCTGCACAGCTTCCAGCTGGAAAGATAATACATACTTTAACTTTTGATAAGTATTGAGATCTAGTCTCAAGCAAAAATAGTAAGTCCTACATATGTTGCAATAATATTAGTGTTTAAAACACTTAGATAATACCTTTTCAATAGGACTGTTTAAATTAGCCGTTTGTATAAGTCCTTTCAAAAACGCTGCACGCTTTGAATATTCATTTAATAAATCCTTTGATACCTTCCTGTAATAAAGCAAAACTCATATTTATACTTATGATCTGTTGATGTTTCAACACCCACAAAACATATGGCAAGGTTTATATGATTAAATTATTTCGCTCTAAAATCAGATACACATTTTTTTTTAAAAAAGATTTTAACAGAAAGGTTTTTACATAAGATTAATAGAACACAACTCACTCATGTCCAGTTTTTAACTCGGTTATCATTTGATTCAAAGCCTCTACGTACTGATTTAGTCTCCAGTTCCCATCCACTGGTTCTTGTTTAGCAATTAATTCACATTTATTTAGCAACAGCCGTATATTTATTTCTACTTTACACTTTTGTGGTACTGTACCAGTCCCCATTTTCGGTTTTTCTACTGCCATATTTCCTATAACTACGCGAAATAAGAAATTCGATAAAAACGAAAATATCAATAATTATCGACCACAATCTCCCCTACTTACTTGTTTGTTGTTGTTCTTTTTTATCATCCGTAACGGGAAAGACTAAGGACATACAGCCAAGTTTAGTTTTATTATATCTCTTTATTAATTATGTCAATATTTAAAATAATTTCTGTGTCTATCTTTTCTTACTATGTAATTAAATAATATATATACTTATAATAAAATTGAAGATAGTCTTTTAATACTCCCCAATCCCCAATGCGTTTTTGTTATTACTTTGTATCCAACACTACCATAAAAAGGGTCATATTCAATTCTTACTTTTAGGTGAGCTGTGTTCTCGGTTATCATCGCTAATATTGTATGAATTTTGATGTAAAGGGTCACATTCAACTCATACATTTAGGTGAGCTATGTGCTCGTTTTTCATTGCTAATATTGTACATATGTTGACGAAATGGGCCGCTTTTATCATTTACTATGAAGTGAGCTGTGTCTCGTTTTTTACTTCTAATATTGTATGAATTTTGATGAAAAGGGAATGTGGATTCAACTCTTACTTTTAAGTCAGCTGTGTGCTTGTTTTTCATTGCTAATATTGTACATATGTTGACGAAACGGGCCGCTTTTATCACTTATTGTGAGGTGAGCTATGTGCGAGTTTCTGACTTCTGATATTGAATGAGTTTAGATGAAAAGCGTCACATTCAACTCTAACGTTTAGGTGAGCTTTGTGCTCGTTTGTTACATCTAATATTGTATAAGTGTTGACGAAACGGGCCGCATTTATAACTTACTTTGGGGTGAGCTGTGTGCTTGATTGTCATCGTTATTTTTGTATAAAGTGTTGAAAAGGAACACGTTCAACTTTAACATTAAGTTGAGCTGAGTTATCGTTTTTTATTTCACACATAACATTACATTACAACGTAGGGAAAAGACGACCCTATCACTCACTGGTATAACAATTTCTGTGATTTTTATGCCAGAGCAAGCACCTCTGCACCTTGCCAAGAGGTGTTAGTTCCGTGCATCTGCAAATTTATTTTGGATGCAAGGCCCCCCTGTGTAAATGATCAATTTATCAAACGGCACCGGGTTCGGACGTCCCCTGTCGTAAGCCGCCCAAAAACATGGATGGATAATGAAAGTAGGTGTAGATGGCCGCTATTTCGGTCACCGGAACGCGTCTGTAGCTGACATTGGCGCGGCAGCATGCGAACCGCCAGCCGAAAGCGAGAGGTTACTTGACAACCCCTTGAATCCATCATCCCCACCAGTCGGTTTGGTGTCGGCACGGTACCCTCAGACTAAACCGGACCTCGGCTCCCGCCGTGTGTTAATATGCCAAGTGTTAGATACAAAGTAATTAAGAAAACTCATTGGGGGCATACTACAAGACTAAGGGTACTAAGTAAACGGAATTGGGCTATCGTGACGGCTCTGAACCTTGTGCTGAATACTTTTTGTAAACTAGCAGGGACCTTTGCGATATGGACTCCAATTCTGTTTGGTGCTGCACTGGCTGTTTGCCGTTTAGTACAACTACGCCTGTAATATTCAATTGTTATATTTTGAACCTACAGCACACAAGTATAATTTTAGTGTAAGAAAATAAAAAGAATCGTTTTCGCCATGAAAATATATATTTACTCAGGTTTATTCTAATAATTTAGTTTATAGGAAGAAAAATATCATGCATATTTTTTTGAGGAAAATATAGACTTAAATGTTTGCTCATCCAAAAAAAAATTGTTTTTTAAACAGTTGATATTTGATTCATTTTCCCTACATCCAACTATTCTTTAGGGATGTTTAGCAATTCGTTTCAATGGCTATTTATTAGTGTAGGTATATACCCTGCCGGTTTGAAATTGTTTGTGAACAAACCCAAGTAAACTCGGGTAATAATAAGTCAGATACACGTGTTTTCAGGAGCTAAATAATCCTAATTATTGAACAATATGTAACATAAGCAAAGTAATTAGTAATGAGGACATAAAAATATAATTACGACTCTACCATCTGGCTCTAGCGCAACGTTTGTCGGTGTTTGAAAACAATAGATGTTTATTGTCCAATAACTTGAAAGTAATCAAAAGAATGACTTTTTTATATATTCGATACTAACAATAAAATATGCAGATTTGCATTTATTTTATTAATCCTATGGGATTTTATTACAATTGATGGATAATTGTTGTTTATATTCGGTCTTAAACTTTTGGTCGGCAGTGTATATAACGAATATTCAGTGAACATTGAAAATAAATTATTATTATATTATACGATTTTTGTCAAAATCACATGTATTAGATAGTCAGAAATACTACTATTTACACTGTAGCCCAAATTAATTTTCATATATTAATATTACTTACACACATAATAATTTTTTATGTACATGGGTATGGTAATATTGTATGTTGATATGATAATAGCATCCATAGCCGTTAAGTATGGTCCTGCTATTTTTAAATCTGAGCTAGGTATTAAACAAACAAGGCACTAGGAAGTCAGCCATATGTTTAGTGCATGGAACATAATGAAAAATTTTATTGTAATAAAATATTGTTTACATTCAATTAAATGCAATCAATATTTTATTACAATAAATGAATGAATAACTAAATTTATTTATATCATGAAACATTTTATTGGATTGAAAAACAATATTTTAGTATAGAACAGAAATTATGATTTAGGAGGCTGTTTCTTGGCAGCTTCGGCCTCAGCTTCACTCTTCTCAAAAGTAGTGATAAGTTTTTCCACTTCTGTGCTTGTTAAAACTCTGATTATGGTTTTGTTATCCTGACGTGTTAGGGTTGCCATCTCAACTGAAATTATCATAAATAATGTAAATCAGACATTGAAATTAAGTTAGTAATAAGTCATACAAAATATATATAAATGAGCATACAATATTAAAATAGAAATTTAAAACACAGCAATGCTAAACAAATTTATGCTAGTATTCTGTAGTTCTTTCCCAGTTAGCTAACCTAGTTTGAACTACATCCAGTTTATAGTTGTATTGTGCCTCTATCATGTTAAAAAATAATATATCTATATATATAAAAATTACGTGTCATGTTGTTTGTCCGCGATGAACTCTTCAACTACTGAACCGGTTTTAACCAAATTTAGCACATTGTGTGCAGTTTCATCCAAATTGAGAGATAGGATAGTTTTTATCTCAATTTATAACCGCAATATTTTTTTATTGCAAATTATTTGTTCATTATATGACTTATCTGTGAGTTCCATAAGATTCTAATAGATGGCGATGTAAGGTAATTTGTTAGCTGGTTTGATCCAATAGATGGCACTACTTTAAAATTCCAATGGTTTCATATCCGCTACAATTTTTTTCACGTTACACGCGTGTGCTTAAAATTTACTTACGACACAAGCAGACCCGGCCACGTGTAGGTGTGGCTATACGTTAAATTATATTAAAGTGAACTATTATATACAGAAATTATTATTTATTTTTAATTTTTGGTGCTTTATTGTTTTATTTATAAAACCCTTTAATTAAATTGAATAATACTTGTAAGTATTGTCGACGAACGGTCAGCTGACCGAACGACCGCGAGGACATAATATAATATTAAATATTAGTAAACATATTAGTTATACATATGTTCTCACGGCATAAAAGCCATTACGCTATTTAAATAGTTAGAAGCGTGGGATCAAGAGCATTTAAAATTGTAAAAT
This sequence comes from Teinopalpus imperialis, assembly GCA_029286865.1. Lineage (NCBI taxonomy): Eukaryota > Metazoa > Arthropoda > Insecta > Lepidoptera > Papilionidae > Teinopalpus > Teinopalpus imperialis. The sequence continues at coordinate 4,920,724 of JAGSMU010000034.1, forward strand.
AATTCCAGGTAAAAAGCATTAGGATATTTTGAATTGTTAGGTTTATGATTGACAGTTCGGTTCGAGTTGTAAACATTGCAGATGGCATTGTTAAATTGTACAAACGGGTAATTAATTTCTATAAAGCTTGGAATCCCTTCCTTATTACCGTTTCTGTGAAATTGTGTTTTTTGTCAATATTTTGAACAATAAGAACGAAGCGGGGGTAAGGCGGCCCTTGATTAAGTATTTAAGATGATGTATGTGAATTTTAATTTTTAATTCCGATTGATATGATAACAGGTGGCGACCGTCAGAGGCTAGGTTCGTATACCGAAACCTCGGACGGTCATTAGACATCACCATCCATTCTCCACTCGGGAGAATCACAATATAGCTAGGGAACTGGCAACTTGGGTGGCATCATCAGATAGGTGTGTGACCAAAGAGTAGAGCGACACGCTCAGTTTATGAGCGCTTTGTGTAAGTAAGAGAACCACAGTAGGCAGCACGGTTTACAAAACCAGCTCACGGACCCCTCAGTTCCGTGAGCCCTGTGTCCGATGAAGCTGTAACAGCCGCATAGGCTAACAGCATAAACATCAACAGAATCTAGGTGAATTTTAAAGGGTAGTTCCTTTCAAGATCTGAACAGTGTAGTGCTCTGAACGAACCTTTTAAATACGTGGTTCCGATCTAGATCTAAAGCAAGATGCATGCTTTGAACTTTCGCGTGAACGAACAGTATAGGCTAAGAATCTGATTAGTTGACTTTAATTATTGGTGAACTTTACTAGTGTTTTGATTGTAATTATTTGTTGTAAACTACCTCTACTACCCATGTTCCACGCTATTTTACAACCTCACCCTCCACCAAAACCATAGTAGACTGGCACCGACTCAGGAACAACCTGAAGGAAGCCACATTACCACACCTAGATGCTATTCCTAGGAACATATCTTCAGTCCACGACACGAACCTCGCAGTTCATGCCCTCACTAGGCACATCCAGACAGTCGTCGAGGATTGCTCGAGGCGGGTTCCCTCGGTGGAAGACCACCGATGGACCCTGCCAAGCGACATAAAGGACCTAATGAGGCGCAAGAATGCGGTGACTCGTGCCCACGACTTATATCCCACTGAAAGTAACCGGCTGGTGCTACGTACCCTTCAGCGTGAAGTCCGGTCACGCATAGCCCAGTACAGGAACGATCGGTGGGATAATCACCTCTCCAATATCGAACCTTCCCATCTCGCCTTCTGGTGACTTCCCAAATCCCTAAAAGGGGGCACCGCCCAAACAATGCCTCCCTTAGCGCGTCCTAATAAACCACCCGCCTTCTTAGACGAAGAGAAAGCCGAATGTCTGGCTGACAATCTCGAGCTCCAATGCTCACCGAGCACCCTACCGATCGACGCCGCTCACCTTGCAATGGTTGACAGCGAGGTCGACCGGAGGAGTAAGGAACCACCTCGCGATTCCGTTACCCAAGTCACATGCACCGAAGTTGAGTCCATAATTAAAAACCTGCGACCACGCAAGGCTCCCGGCCCCGACGGCATCACCAACAAGGTGATGAAACTCCTACCCATGTCCATTTTACACCTACTGGTGATAATCTACAACGCGGCCATATCCAAAGGCACCTTCCCGAACACCTGGAAGGAAGCCGACGTCATAGGGATTCTCAAGCCCTCAAAACATCCAACCGATCCATCAGCCTATCGACCCATAAGCCTACTCAAAGTCTTGGGTAAGGTATATGAAAGGCTCATCCTCGCCCGCCTCAAGGACTTCATGCTGTCTCGAGGGCTACCAATCAATGAGCATTTCAGGTTTCGCACCCAATACTCATGCACACATCAAGTGCACCGCATCACGGAGCACATCCTCAGTAAATTTCTTCAGGGCTACCAAACTGGGGCACTTTTCCTCGACGTGGCGAAAGCTTTCGACAATGTCTAGTAGAATATAGTTTGTATATGAGCTCGGTGTGCCAGATCGACTAGTACTTATCATACGAGACTTTCTCCGAAATCGAACCTTTCGTTACCGCGTCGAGGGAACGCGCTCCGAGGTTCACCCTATTTGTGCCGGAGTACCACAAGGCTCCGTCCTAGGTCCTATTTTATATACACTCTACACTATCGACATACCGCGCACTCGCGGTGTAGAGCTAGACCTTTTCGCCGATGACACCGGCCTCTATGTGTCTGGGTTCAAACCAGACGCTACAAAGCGTGCATCCGACCCATCATGACATACGCAAGCCCCGTCTTTGCGCATGCTTCCATGCGTCACCTATTCACCGACTTCAGGTAATACAAAATTGTTTCATGCGCAAGGCCACCGGTGCACCGTGGTTCTTGCGTAATGAAAATCATTGTTATGGCGAAGTGTTGAAACACTTCGATTGACCATAAGCATGTGCGTACAATTGCAAATTGATCCATCAGCACAAATATTTTCCGAGCAATTGCTAGAAATTGGGAACGGTAGAATAGAACTGCAATCAAATACATAAAACTGCCAGACAATTTCTGCACTGTTGTTCAGGCAAAAAATTAATTAATTGAAAGTATTTTCCCGGACATACAAAATAATTACTTGGATTATAACTGGCTGCTATAATCCAAGCTGGCTGCTTATCGGGCTGTTTTGGCCAGCCAAAAATGTTGATGTGGAAGAAATTAATTTCCAGATATAGTTGTTGCCAGGCGATTTTCCAATTGAATTTTTAAATTCTTTAGATGTACCCGGAATGCCGCCACATAATCTTCGTTTGAAGATTGGTTCACCTATTATTCTTCTGCGTAATTTGAATCCACCTCAATTATGCAACGGTATACGTTTGGTCATCAAAATGATCACCGGAATTATTCTTGAAGCAACCATTTTGACTGGAAAGTTTGAATACAAAGTGGTCCTATTGGCACATATAACAATGATACCGTCAGAATCTACGATACCCTTCAGAAGGCTATAGTTTCCTTATGCTAAGCTTTCGCCATGTCTATAAATAAGTCTCAAGGCCAAACAATGTCCATTTGCGGTTTAGATTTGGAAAATCAATGTTTCTCCCATGGGCAACTATATGTTGCATGCTCACTGTGGGAAAACCGTTGAATCTATTTGCGTTTCCTAGAGTCAAGTTAACCAAGAATATTGTGCACCAATTAGTGCTGAATTAAATTAAAAATATATGAGGTAGGTAGGGTAATACCCTACCTACCTCATATATAAAATTAAATGATTTCTTTATTTTTAATAATAATATTTATTATTTTGAAATATAATTATTTTCAATTTTAATTTAATTCAGCACTAATCATATATGTGTATTTCATGTTATTATGTTAAACTAGCGTCTTTATATTTTACTTATTTGTTACAAATCAACAATATCTAAAATTTTTATCAATCGTTTTAAAATTTTGACCTCAGGTTCAAATCTAAATCCCATGGATTTTTAAACTGGCTATAACATTTTCATCTTTATTCCTAAATAATAATTTCACTGTATTGAATAGTTTCTATATGTTTTAAATTATACAATAAACACGGCAACGTGTGGCTGGGTTAGCTAGTAAGTATAATATAGTAAAGATATTTCATTTCACACTGCATTATCAAAACCATCAAGCAATGGATTACTAACGCTTTAATTAAGCTTTAAAGAAAGCCGATTTAAACAAGGTATACTACTTATATATTGATTATAACTACCTTTTTCCGGTGTAAGTTTAGTCATGTCAAGAGTTTTACTTAGAACTTTGATAGCTAGTGCTTGAGCTTCAGCGAGGGTAGTCTCATTCTCTTTGTACTCCTGTTTAAGACTGGAAACAGCAGCCTAAAAACAATGAAAACATTTAAAATTATGTTAGAACACTAAATACAGAAAAAAATATTTAAAGCAATTGCAAAATAGAAATTCTTTATCCTATTTTACAAATGTTGCATTTCTTAAGAGGCAACCTATTTTAATTTTATAGCAAATTATCATTCTCAATATAATACCCGATGAATGATAGTCAGCTATAGTGCAAGATGTCTTTATACTATTCAAATAGTATAAATATTAAGGATTATGATTGCAATACTAGTATTGCAATCATAATCCTGATTATTCACAATGAAGAAAAATTAGTATAACTTACAGCACTGTTGTTGCCAATACATGTGGCTTTCCACCCTCCATAGTTGCCACTGGGATCAGATTGATATAATTGATATCCATAATGTTTATCCCAGCCCATATACAGGATTGATACACCAAACGGCCGCTTACCTGCAATTAATAAATGAATTCCCTACATTAACTATTAATTTTAAGTGTTTATCTTAAATGTATAATTTTGGATTGATTAGTTAAAAATTTGGTACATATACAAATACATCTATTTATTTGAAAAAATAAAAAAAATATTTCTATGGTAACATATAAAAATATATCATTCTATACAGGTCATAAGACATTATGTATAAAGATAGTATACCGTAATGGACACAGGCAATAGCATAATGGTTAGGTTAGGTGCAATGTGCAAAATTTAAGGTAGTCATCAGCCATTAAACTATTGTCATGAATTAGTAAAAGCTTATCAATCTAGCACAAGCATTTTAGTTTTGTTGGAGTGGTTAACATGAATTTTAGTAGTTAATGGCACTGATAGCACTCTTTATAAATAACAACAAAAGATATATGGAAAGGAGGATTTTTTCTATTATTATAGCGCAATAGCTTTTTTAAGTAATTTTTTTTTGTAAGAGTCTCTCGGCTGTATGTATTAAGATTATGACTATCACACTGCTTAATAAAGATTTATGTTAACAGTGAATTTATCATGGGCTACAAAGAAAATATTGCTGAGACCCAGGTTAAGCAGTCAACTATGACCTCAAATATAATTATCTAACATTATAACAGTAGTACAGCTTCACTGCAGTTTGTTTTTAGCTGCATAATGAATGGGTCAGGTTGACCAGGGTAGAACCACACCCTCACAGAATACCAGTAGAATGCTGCTGTGGTTTGATGGTGAGTGCATAGATACAGAGAGCTTTATTACTGGTTATGAGGCATTCCATCTCCTTGTCAAGCATGAATGTAGACATCATGGGCCACAGGGATCACTTGCCATCAGGTAAACTATGTGCTTGTTTGTTACTCTTAATGTAATAAAAAGTAATATCATGATTGTTAGAGAAGAAATAAGGCTAAATTCTTAGAATTTTTAAAATCGTACCTCCATATTGAGTATATGCTTGCTTTACATCACAAAGCCATGAAACAAGTTGTTCACATGGGATGGATTCTCCATACTGTAGAAGATACCTTTGAGCAATGACACGTAGCTCATTGGTCAAAACATTTGCATCCGACGTAATACCAGCCACGGAACAAACCATATCATCATTTAATTTGTAGATTTTTTCCGAGAAGAATACTTCATCAAGTAGCTTGTTAGTATTTCGGCGTTCAGCCGCAAGTAAAATACCATCTGTAGCTAAAATACCGAGGGATGTTCCGGCATGACTGATTGCCTCCATTGCATACTCAACTTGATACAGTCGGCCTGAAGGTGAGAAAAATATTATAAATGAAATTACTATTACGCACAATAATTATACAAAATTATAGTAATTACCTTCTGGAGAAAATATTGTAGTACGTGTATCATAACGACGAGCCTAAAAAGAAACAAAAAAGAGGTGTATAATGCAGAATGACCAAGCAATATGTTGCTAACCTAATAATTGAGTGAGGATTCATTTTAGGTAGATAATATAATCATCGCTATTATTCTCTTACCATGTTCGAAGAATTTCACGGATATTGGAATAAAATTAATTAACCGTATTTTTATGAAAATTATCAACAACTTAAATACAGCTTCGCCGAATGACAGAGCGATGACAACAAAGTTTTGATTTTGATAGATCAAATTTTGAAGACGGCCACAGACTAGCAAGAAAAAATTATTGTAGGTAATCCAAGTAATATTTATTTATGTGATATGGTTAAAACAGGAAGGTGAACTTTATAATTGCAGCAAAATAAATATTAACATTAATATCATAATATATGATTGCTTTTGCAATGACCATAGTTAACAGAATAAACCGAATGATCACTCACATAACCACTTTTTGAAATTTGTCTCTTTATCACATACAGTTAACGAAAACTTACTCGACGAGGTAACTGTGATTAACTTTCTATTAACCTTGCAATATACACTTCCTATACTTTGAGTGCTAAAAAAGTTTTGAGATGTAAAAAAAAATATTTGATGTAAAAAAATAGGTTATAAGCAATAGCTTATAACCTATTTTTTTACATCAAATATTTAGATTTTAAAGTAAAGTAATAACTTTACTTTAAAATCTTCGTTCGTTCTTTTGAACCAAGCTTTAAAGATATGACTTAAAATATAATTCAGGATGTTCTCATCAGTTGTTATAAAAAATCCGAACACCTCTAGAGATTCTAGACTGTTGGAATGCGCACTGCAAAGCCAAATTCACTGTGCCAAATGCCAAAATAAGCAATCCAATATTTAATTTTTTCTTGCACTAATTTACTTTAGTTAGTAATAGGAATTACAAATATGACGTTTTTGAATAGATAAAACTCTAATACAGAACGCATTATATAAGATGCATTTCTTAAAACATTTCTAGTTAATAATCTTATAGAAAAGTAAATGAATCACAAGCTTGATGATATTTGCGTAAATAATCTATATATAAACCGCAATATATAATGTGCAGTTACTTAAACACTGCAGTAGAAATGTAATGCTGCTTCTTGTGATAATAATAAGATGCTTGTAGGTATCACTGGCAGTTTCACAATTTTTCCTCGCTGACTAATTATTGTTATATTAGGTTATGTTTTATTTCAAATTTGACAGTAGGGTAGAAATAAGAAGATACATTGTTTAAATTTTAATTGTTATGTAGTTATCACACAATCATTTGTTTTATCTAAGTTTATCAAATTTACCACCAGAAACAATACTGCCTAAGTTTCTATTTGGTTTTAAGTGTTAAAATGTATAAGAATGTAAAAGACAAACTAAATCATCTTTTGCGCATCTTTTTGAGTGAAAGATCTAACCGAGAGATTTTTAATTAAAAAAAATTAAACAATAGAAAACCAGTTCAATAACAAAATTCTATAGAAAAATTTCAGGAAACGTTTTGATTTGAAGTAAAAAATCCCAGTAAAGAAATCTAGATCTAGACAATGTGTAATTGCAATTTTCGTAAATTGAAAATAGTCATATCGTATTTAGCATGGAAAAAACAGAAATTCATAATCAGGCAAATAGATTGGAAGTTGGAAGCAATATATAAGGGAACGTCATTCACTTAGTTGTTAGTTCTTTTCAATATTTGCTGAGTAGCTTAAGATGTGTGAGTTCTGGTATTATGATGATGAAAAACACAATCCACACCATTTCTGTTGATCAATTCCAGCCGTTTTTTCTCCATTTCTTGCTTGAGTCCCATCAGCTGTTCGCAATAGAGATCTGAATCGATGGTTTTGCCCGACGGTAAAAGCTAATAATGAACTATGCCCTTCCAATCCCATATTACATACACAGCATCACCGTATTGCGGGCTAATCCAGGTTTTGCTATAGTCTGTGGAGCTTGACTGCCCTTTGACTTTCATCATTTTCGCACGTTCTTATTTAAATCTCGGTATTCCATTTTTCATCAGCAGTGATCAATCATTTCTAAAACGGTTCGGTTTCTAATGACGTAATCGTAAACGTAATCGTTTCAATAGAGAATCGGAAATGAGTACATGATTAATTAGGTTTATTTCAGTGAGCTCGTATTGCACCCAAATATTTAGCTTTTTGTCAGATGGGTCAAAGCTGTATTTCTTACTTTTCAAATATGGCATCAACTTTATCTGTAACAGGTCGACCAGAGCTTCGTCTTTGACACAAGAGAATGATTTCGAAAATGCTTGAACCAATTACGTTCTACTCTTACTGTGACTGCGTTAAAGTCCATAAACGACACAATTTTTTTTGGGGCATGTGTCGCATTTTTCCCTTTTTTGTAGTGAAAACTTCAAAATTTATTCGAATTTCTTGTTAGATTTACTTATTTTGGAACCGACAGAAAAACAAAAGATAAATGTTGGAAACTTTTTATTTTTCTGTTTTTAAAATATCACCTATTTAATGCTATCAAAATCAGCCAGATATAAACAGCAATATCATAATATATGATTGCTTTTGCAATGACCATAGTTAACAGAATAAACCGAATGATCACTCACATAACCACTTTTGAAATTTGTCTCTTTATCACATACAGTTAACGAAAACTTACTCGACGAGGTAACTGTGATTAACTTTCTATTAACCTTGCAATATACACTTCCTATACTTTGAGTGCTAAAAAAGTTTTGAGATGTAAAAAATATATTTGATGTAAAAAAATAGGTTATAAGCAATAGCTTATAACCTATTTTTTTACATCAAATATTTAGATTTTAAAGTAAAGTAATAACATTACTTTAAAATCTTCGTTCGTTCTTTTGAACCAAGCTTTAAAGATATGACTTAAAATATAATTCAGGATGTTCTCATCAGTTGTTATAAAAAATCCGAACACCTCTAGAGATTCTAGACTGTCGGAATGCGCACTGCAAAGCCAAATTCACTGTGCCAAATGCCAAAATAAGCAATCCAATATTTAATTTTTTCTTGCACTAATTTACTTTAGTTAGTAATAGGAATTACAAATATGACGTTTTTGAATAGATAAAACTCTAATACAGAACGCATTACATAAGATGCATTTCTTAAAACATTTCTAGTTAATAATCTTATAGAAAAGTAAATGAATCACAAGCTTGATGATATTTGCGTAAATAATCTATATATAAACCGCAATATATAATGTGCAGTTACTTAAACACTGCAGTAGAAATGTAATGCTGCTTCTTGTGATAATAATAAGATGCTTGTAGGTATCACTGGCAGTTTCACAACTTTTCCTCGCTGACTAATTATTGTTGTATAGTGGTATATATTTATTAGCATGTTTGTTTTACATTATCAAAATACACTAGTGCATACTAGTACAGTATGCACAAATGATAATTTGTTCTCTAGCATGCAATTTTTTTTAACTTGATGACGGGTATTCGGCTCATAGTGTAAAGTATTCTTAAATTGTGACAACAAAATAAATATATTAACATAATTGAAAATAATTATTGCATTACAGGTTGATTGTTTGAAATTAATAAATTTGTAATAAAAAAAAAGCCCAGAATTATGTAAAAAATTAACTTTATTAAAAGTCAATCGCACCATACGCATTAGGTCACTTAATCTACTTAATATTATTATGCTACAATAACAATACCAGTAACAATCACAAGAAAATACATTTCAAGAAATAAAATCTATAAATTCCATCGTATGCGATCCCATCAATACAAGTGTACCTGAATACGCACAAACATTTAGTAAATTTTTTATGTTCCCCGTAATATTAAATTACGTATAAAAATTTATTTAGTCATTCACCTTCACACATATCGGAAAAAATCGTTTTACAAGTAAAAGTAGACAAATTATATTATATAGTGTCTAAACGTACACACAAACATTTTAAAACGAATACTTAAACTAAGCCTTACAAATGTAAAGTATTAAAAGTTATGCATTACTGTGCCCATCAGTAGAGCCGCTAATGTCGTGAAGTCACATTACATTACGTGTGGTGGAGACCAAATCCACAATAGGTTGTACAACCACATACAATAGGATCATCATAACGAAAACCATCAGAGCTGTTGCTAGCCCCCCTTCGGTTGCACTAAAATAGTCCATATTGAATCCTATAACCATCGTAATAAGTCCCATTGAAATTGCAAACAACCCTACGCCGATGTGCAATATCTTCATGGGCCCGTTTTTGATCATCAAACGTACTTTAGATGAGAAGAGAGCTATGATCCCGGTGATGAAGCTTATCAAGGAGAAAGCTAACGCGATTACACCTGAAAAAGTCAAATAAGTTGTACCGATATGTATTTATTTAATTAAAATACTCAAAAATATAACAGTGTAATACAGATTATAATTTTTTTTTTTTTACTAATTTTAAATAACATGTGGTGGCCGCGTAAGAGAATTTGTCAACACCGATCTTCTCGTGTACGATATAAAAGGCGTTCGTTTGTAACTTTTTGGTCTTCAACATACGGCGTTATATTCCACCATAAGACCAAAAGCGTGATAAAGTGAAAAGCAAAAGAGTGAGGGAATCAGCGCCTAAGGTGAAAATTGTCTATTATGTTTATTAGGTGTGCTTTTTTTATTAAATTGAGTGTAACAAACGAGCATGCAGTTCACTTTATGATGAGTAAAGATTATTATATTCTTTGATAAGTAATCATGCCTTGTGCACCCTAAGAATTAGGATGGAATGTCAGTTATAAGGGTCTCTGGTCCCCTCGGGACTCTCACCAGACGAAACATAGCGGTGTTATGCTGCTATTTTACGCTGGTATTTTGTGAGTGCGTCGTCCTGCCCCGAACGAGCCAATCTATTCAAGTTGCGGCCAGAAACAAATTGCAGCATAGCTCAACCACTGAAACATTCTGTTAACTCTATTGCCACTACACATCTATCTGAGAGAGATCCAAATTAGGCAGTGGACTACCACGATCATTTTTAATAACCGTAAATATATTTCAAATTCTATTTTGCAATTAATAGTTTTTGTCTGTTTTATAATGAAACGAAGTAAGTTAATGACTTAATTGTTTACTTCTCAAATTGATTTGTCTATAACTGATTGGAAATGTTATTTAAAGTAAAAAAATACTTGTCCTTATTTCCGATTAGAAAACCAACTGTTTATCGTAAAGATACCAAATGGGCATTGTCATGAAAATGAAATTTATGAGAATAATAAATATTAGTTTTACCGCAGATTCCATGAGGCGTGTTGACTTGCATATTTACTTCGGCTAAAGCAAGGAAAGTTCCTGCTATAACAAATATAGATCCGATTAGTTGGAGACATCCATGGACGATCCGTTTACTGTCTTTTGATAACTGACCAGACCATGCGTTGTGTCGGTGCAAAGTTAACACTGCCTCCACCAAAAATAATTGATACTGTAATTTATAAAACATTGAAATAAATATATTTTAATGTAGATGGTTTGTAATATCTTCATGATGGTGTGTAAATCTCATGTGGGTCAAAGAATTGGCTACGATTGACAAATCACATCTTATATCCTATTAACCCAAATCCCATGGTTATAATTATAATAAAATTTACGTTAAAAGACTAATAGTATACCTAACCGTTATTGAATTTAGTGTGTAATTGAAAATGGACACGATGAGACTCCAATTTAGACGAATAAAAAGCATTAAGAACCTTATTGGTACTTAATCATAGTGTTTTTTTATATTACATTATTAATTTTAATATCTGTTCATTTAATTATTGCAAATTAAAATTTAAGTTCAAGGCACCGTAGTTAGTCTGACTTATGAAATATTCAAGTAATTTCGGCTTATTAAAAATAAACTTAAGACAAAGGATCAGAATTTACTGAAAAGTCGGTGTACTTATATAAAGAAATATGCATTGAATAAATAACCTTCTTTTTGACATAGGTTAAAAAGTAAGTAGTCTAGTAGTATTCAAGATATAAAAAATCACGTGAAAACGAAATAGTAAAGTAGTTAAATTTAAATTATTGACCAAATTCACCGTTTTCATCAAGCCTATCCAAATAAAGTAATACGTACGCCAGTTCCAGCAAAGATGATGTGTAATTGTAGATTGCTGATAGATCCATTAGGGGCAGAAGTCAAGGCAAAACGCCACATTGAGAATACCACTATCGCAATCTGCATGTGATGAAGAAGATTGAATAATTGGCAGATGGCTTGCCACGCCGAATTCCACGAGGAGCTATAGATTTCACCGCTTTCTTCGTCATAAGTGGCTGGCGCCCTTGTCAATTCGGCCTGGTAAGGTACATGTTCCCGTACTTCGAACATTTCCACTTTCTCCACTGATTGTGTGCTCGTGCTTGGTCGATCCATCTTTGACCTCGTCGTGACGTTATAGGTCCCCCGAACCGTAATTAAACAGCTTTCCTCACCGAACGCGGTTGTATGGAATCCTGGCGGCTTATGGACTAAACATTGGACACGGCACAATTTCTTTCAAGATATCGTTTCTCTTATTTCAGATAACATTAGAGAATTTGATCGCGGGCTGAGCTATCGTCATGAGATTGACAGGTTTGAGATTAGAAACTTGCGTAACTATCTGATACTAGCGGATGATATTGGGTATGTTTGCTAGATTAATGTTATCGGTTTCGTTCTTTTGGGAAATGTTGAAATCCGCTTCTGAAGGAGTGGTCAAAATAATTTTGGCTTACTCTGCGACCTAAATTTCTAGTACCTGAGCTAAGGACTATGGTTTTAATTGTGATTTTTTTATAGTGATACAACGGACAATTACTATAATGTACATTAATAGCACACCTTAAACGTAATAATATTGCGTTTTCATCGATTGAATAGTACTACTGGGTATATATGAAGTATTTTACGTGCTTTTTTATATTATTTATTTTTATTTAATTTTTAATATAATCAACAAAATTACATGTAACTTGATGATAAAAATGGTCATAGGTTGCCAAATACACATAATTCCACTTACTAGTAGTGCTCGTAAATCTTGTAAATTTGCAAAAAAAACTAGCTGTATGATAACTTAAAATGAAATATTTATTCATTAGTTAAATAAAAATAGTAGTTTAAATAAAATGTTAAACAGTGAGCATGCTAATTGTGACATTAAATTTATGTATTAATTGTCACTTTGGTCATATAGCGCGGAGTAAAGTATGTCCTGAATTCCAAAAAGAAAAAAGAATACGAGAAATTATGTCCGTGTTTAATAGTTCGTATAGTAAATTTCGTACTATGTTTGTTTTGTAATCACCACGACGTGATGAACTTGTGCCGTGACTGCTAAGAAATTCTTTTACGGAACTAAATACCGACAATTGTCTTTTCATGGCTAATAGTACTTGCGCAAAAAATAAAAACTTTGAAAATAATAAAGCAAAGATTACACTTAAAAGACAGCAGGCCAAAGTTGACGCGTACGTGGTCGATATGTTTATATTGAACTTGAAGAACATCAGACGAGACGACCGTTTCGAGCTTGAACTTCATCTCTAATGAAATCGATCGAGTTGAGAGAATGAAGCTAAAAACCAACGAGAAGGGAAGAATCAGAAAGAGAATATACCTAGAACAGACACAATCGTATCTTTTATTTAATTGTGGGTAAGAGTGTAAAACATTATATGTTTGAAAGAGTATTACTATGAAATCAAAGATTTTAAGCGTAATTAAGTGTTGTGTAGAATGATAAGTACTGTTAGTAGTGGATAATATTGCAGACTGGCCTGTTTTGAAATTAATTTTAGATCATTTAAATAGCCGAGTTAAACAAATGTATTTGTTTAAATATAATGCAATGGAATGCACACGCCAACGCCAAGGCTAAAGTGATTAACTTTTGAGAATTTGTTCGTTCAGGAAAAGATTCACCATTGCTTGAATCCGCGAAACCTTTTTGGTTGGCTCTAGGTAGTCTTCTTATGGTAAAAGATTATAATACTTTTCGGTGCGATCATGGCAACAGTATGTAGTCTGAAGGTATTACAGTGGTAGAGCTATACTGCAGTTTGTTTCTAGCTGCAGAATGAATGAGTCGGCTCAACCGGGGAAGAACCACGCCCTCACAGAATACCAGCGTGAAATAGCAGCTTAATGCTAGTGTTTCGTTCTCGTGCTGTGCGTGTAAACCTTTATTACTGGTGACGAGGCATTACGTCTCCGTCCAAAAGAGTTACAATGCATCCGATTTATGATTCCTTGTTAAGGATCCATGTAGATGTCATGAGCCGCAGGAATCACTTGCCATCAGGTGAACTGTGTGCTCGTTACTTGTTACAAAGTAATATAGAAAGAAGTATTTTTGAATAATCCGTTAAAGGGTTGCATGTATCATTCTAGAGGTAACTAAGTAATTTTGTACACATTTTTAAACATGAACAATTCGGTTCAAAATTCTTTAATTTCTATACATGTTGAGGCAGGTCTCAACGCATCCCCCCCGAAGGGTTCTCGCTTTGTCGTAGCGGGGGGGTTAGTAACCGTGGTATGGAGTTAACCACGGTGAAGCTAAGAGAACCCAAATGGCCGGCCTGAGGCGCTCTAAGGCCGACCCGAGGAGGCCGCTCCAGGCGGGCTGGAGCTGGGCACGCCCCGGATGCGTGTCGGTGGGCTGCAGGGTGCGGTAGGACGGAGTGAGGCCGTCTTACGTACCATCCGCAGACGAGGCGGAGTCGGGGGAATGGGGTGGCGGTGCGGGGACTGTCAATACCGGTACCACGCATCGTCACCCCCATCCTTTGCATCCGAGATGGAGTCGCGGAGGGAGGGTAGTGTATCTCCCTATCCTCCGCGACTCAAGCGGGGGTCGCACCGCCGATGCGGCCATGGTGGGGCCGCGGGAGTCAGTCAGTGGAGTGTTGGTTCATACTGCCGCTCTCCCTGTCCTCCGCGGTCGAACATTGGTCGGCGGCGGAGCCTAACACCAGATCCGCCGCAGGGGGCTGGGGCTTTCCTGGCCCCCATGGCCTCTGGGGGGCGGACTCGGGGGAGTCCGTTTCCCACCTACAGAGGAGGCCGTGATGGAAGGCGCGTCCGTGATCCGGCGCACCTTGCCTGAAAGGGGTGGAGAGGGGGATGTTCTCCCCCCGAAGGAGGGGCCGGCTTGCCAGCCAGCGCAGGCGGGGTCGCGGAGGTGTGCGAAAGCGTTCCCGTGGTCCCGCCATACGCGACGAAGGTGAAGAATGGTGTTCCACACCATGGGGTTTTAGTCGGTGCGAGTCCGACATAACCCATCCTTACCCCAGTAAGGGTGAGTATACGTAAGGCATTTTGGTTAGGGTTGGGTATTCTAATATCATTAAAAATGTTCTTGTTCCTTAGCAATTTAGGATAAGGCATTTATTTATTCCTATTTATTTTTTTTTATTTTTTTTTTTGCTTTCGTCTTCTATTTTTCGTATTTCACGTTAAACTGAAAACTGGTTTGAGCCTCTTTCAAAGTTGCTCATCTAATTAGCATTGTCAAGTTAAATGTTGTATTATAACGACAAAGTATATTTAGTTTTTCCACTGAACAATAGATGGCGCTGGTAAATATACTGGTTTTCCAGAAACTTGAAATTTATTTACCTATTCCTATTATATTAAATTTAGTATTTTGATGATTAATGTTACGGGACTTTACGGAACATTACAGAAGCCGTTACATGTTAATCACTTGTCTCTGTTTGTACCAGAAGCACGAAACGTAATTAATTTCTTTTCTGATAAAACAGGTATAAAACAACTATTTTGAGGAATGTTCGACAAATACCAATAGAACGGATATATTATTATTCGCCCATAGATTTCGTGGACTTATTATAATATATGCATAAGGCGGCACTTTATTGCAATTTCCCAGACTTGATTTTTAAGACACCTAATAACACTATACTTATACTATAATTTATAACCCACATTCCAGCCTCTAATCTATCTAGTAAAAAGGCCATCCAGTAAAACGAGAAGAGAATTGCGTCTCTCGCTTTTTAAACAGTTTGCCTTTTACCAGAAGATGTCGCCGAAGTCAATACTGATCAGGATAATCGGGCTGTCACAAACACTTCATTAAAATTCATAAATTGTACGTATATATATATATATATATATATATATATAAATATAATATTTTTATAAGGTAAAGGAGGGGATGTTTTGCCCTGAGGAAGACCTGCCGATGGGCGGCAGGCGCAGGTGGTGTCGCAGATATGCGCGTGAGCGTGACCGAGGTCCCGCCATAAGCGGCGAAGGGGGAACATCGTGGGGTCTTAGTCGGTGTGGGTCCGACATAACCCATCCTTACCCCAGTAAGGGTGAGTATACGTAAGGCATTTTGGTTAGGGTTGGGTATTCTAATATCATTAAAAATGTTCTTGTTCCTTAACAATTTAGGATAAGGCGTTTATTTATTCCTATTTATTTTTTTTTGCTTTCGTCTTCTATTTTTCGTATTTCACGTTAAACTGAAAACTGGTTTGAGCCTCTTTCAAAGTTGCTCTAATCTTCTAATTAGCATTGTCAAGTTAAATGTTATATTATAACGACAAAGTATATTTAGTTTTTCCACTGAACAATAGATGGCGCTGGTAAATATACTGGTTTTCCAGAAACTTGAAATTTATTTACCTATTCCTATTATATTAAATTTAGTATTTTGATGATTAATGTTACGGGACTTTACGGAACATTACAGAAGCCGTTACATGTTAATCACTTGTCTCTGTTTGTACCAGAAGCACGAAACGTAATTAATTTCTTTTCTGATAAAACAGGTATAAAACAACTATTTTGAGGAATGTTCGACAAATACCAATAGAACGAATATATTATTATTCGCCCATAGATTTCGTGGACTTATTATAATATATGCATAAGGCGGCACTTTATTGCAATTTCCCAGACTTGATTTTTAAGACACCTAATAATACTATACTTATACTATAATTTATAACCCACATTCCAGCCTCTAATCTATCTAGTAAAAAGGCCATCCAGTAAAACGAGAAGAGAATTGCGTCTCTCGCTTTTTAAACAGTTTTCCCTTTTACCAGAAGATGTCGCCGAAGTCAATACTGATCAGGATAATCGGGCTGTCACAAACACTTCATTAAAATTCATAAATTGTACGTATATATATATATATAAAAATATATACATATATATTCATATATATATGTATATGATATATACAAATATAGTTAAATGTAGTAAATTTAAATTGTATTACAGTTAATTTTTATTCAATTGAAATGCAAAATTCCTTCCCTAATTTTGAATACAGGGCCTCAACCTCCAACGCCAGTCGTCGATTACAATCGCATATTTGCATTGCACAACGTTCTTGTCTATATGGGATGCTTTGAAAAACTCCAAATTTTGGTGAGATTTAGTGTAGGCTTTCTCCTTCAATATTGCGATATTTTGTAATCTAACGGGTTTAAGTCAGGGCTGTGTCAAGCCATTAGTCGTGCCTGATGAAGTCGGTCGTGTCCATAGGCGAGCAGCCAATTTTCCGTGTTTTCTACCCAATGAGCAGGCGCTGAAATTTTTTGGAATACTTGGACAGTGTCGGACATTCGAACAGTTCGAAAATTATTTGAGAAAGTGGTTATACAACCTTTGTAACTCTGCTCGCTTCTTCCCTGTTGTGGGCATACTTTATCGTTTTGTTTGAAAAAAGAAAGCTTCTTTTTCGTCTGAAAAAAGAATTTAGTTATATTTTTTTCCCGCGATCTCTCGAGTCTTACTTTTTTCAGACGCTCATTAAGAGAATGCTCTGTTTTTCGTCTATAAGTTCGGAGTCCTCTTTTAACCGTAGTTCTGCTTAAATCTAGCTGAATGGCTACCATTTTTTACTAGCGGACGGAATTTCATTGTATTGGCGTTCGCTGCTTTAATGACCACTGGTGTCTTAACCGCACGCGGCCACTTTTTTACGGTCTTTGAAGCCGGAATCCTTACTAAATCGCGTTGATAGTACGATAAACTGACAACCCTAGGTTAAGTTTTGCGCGTAATTGCAGCCGTGAAGCGCAGTAGTGGAGAGAATTCTCGGAGAGAAAAGACTCCTTCTGTCTTCCTTTTTAAATGGGTGAAAATCAATTTATTTTAAGATGAATTATTTTCTTTTTTAAAATCAATTATGGTCAAAATCATTCATTTCTTCTTCTGATAATATTATAAATTTAAATTAAATAAGGATATGGCAGAACTTATAACTATCTACTTGGCTTTTAGTTAAAGGAATGCGTTTCCCTGTTCCCTGTTATTTACTTCCTTTGTCGCCTTTTATTTCTGTATAATTAAAATAAAATACTCACGAGCGGAGTTCTATTAGGCTGCACCGGTACCGCCATGAAATTAATAAGATAGTTAATGAATTCCTACCTAAGGGTCTTTGAGGTCAAGCAAGGCGTAAACTATTTTTCATCTCACACTCGATAACGAGGGGTCACAATACGTGCTTGGTGGAGACAAAGTGTTCACAATTTAAACATTTAACTATTTGACACCAAGTAGATAATAATGTACCAACATAATCGGTAATTCCATTTAGTAATTATTTCATATGTACCATTTATTTAGTAATAAATGGTACATATGAAATAATCATTTAAAATTAGAATTGTAAGATTTCTTAGTGTACGCTTTTCTTGATGTTCTCCCTTCCTCGTCTTACATACGTCGTTCCATTAAATAAATATTAATCGACTACTCGAACTTATAATTGATTACGATATATAAACTCGTATATAGAGCATAGTTCCCTGTGTATATGGAATGGCGGACGAAATACATATTTCTTAATAATTTCTTCTTGGAAATAAATTTTGTATCTCTCATGTTTATAAAATCAAAAATCAGTATTTAAAATTGTAGACGTGACGTTAGTTGTATGTTTATCTACAAAGATATGTGTCAGGTAAAGGTAATACAAGCATGTCAGACCATCATAAAAGTGAATTGCATTTAAGTTGCAACGACATTTGTACTTTAAAATTGTGTAGGATGGTATAAGAGTTTTCGCAACAACAGATACTATTTTCAGTTTTTAGCATCAGAACCTTTGTGTGATTAGATAAAACACGTAGAAGCTGTTCATTAATGAAAATATTGTTACTTTATACATTTTAGTAGTATGATGTTGGATGATTTTACATAATAATTCAGTAAAGTAGCATAATTGTACTGTTTTTCGTATTGAGTATATATAGCTAAGTGGTGAGAAACGGAGAACGGAAACGGAGAATACTGCGCCGAGTATCCTATTGTAAACCTTACGATTGATCTTTTATCGACATGTTATTATTATTTTTATGATGGATTAACATAGTGTGGGTCTGAGTGACTGCATAATTTCTAAACTGTGTTTGTTTGTCACCTTTAGTTATAATATTATAGGTATATTTTTAACATTATTATGTTGTTAAAGTTTTATAAATACTAGAACATTATGGACTTATGTAGATGTTATATTGTGCTCGTCTGGATGTTACATTACACTTCCCGACTAGAGATGATTATAAATCGATTGTCGGCATGGGCTTCGTGTATCGATTATGGCCGATTATTGATTCTGATTTATAGCTCCATGGATACGTCTATCATCAACTGATTTAATAATGTTATAGTTATCAAATAGTGAAAGTCGTGTTGCCAGTGAAGTATAAAACATAAACGTGTATCGGAATTTTTTTATTGTTATTTATCTGCCGGATATTTCGTAATTTTAGCAGTACAGTAGATGTGTGCAACAATAGTGGTGATTACGATTTGCGCAGTATCTAATGTTTTTCACGGAGTTGAAAGAATAGAATACAGATTTGCATTTTGACAACACAAAATTGAGAGTGAATCAAAATTAGAAAATGAATCAAGCCAAACTAATTATGAAAATCGGCGATATCAAGCGATGATCCGATTGCGCGATCTATCGACCAGAGAAAATTACTTGTACTTGTGTGGAAAAAATTGCAGAATATCAGTGTCAGGGGTCTTATAAAAATACTTTATTTCTTTTATATTACTTTAGGCTGATATATAAGCACCATTTTAAATGCTGCTTCACACGATCGTCAATGTTAAAGCAGGTGGGAATCTGGTCAAACGTTGGTCGTAAATAATGAATCTATAAAACGGTGACGACTCCTGCCCGGCGGTTCTCTAAGTAAATCATAGAAGCGCACGCCTCACGTCATTCTCAGGGCTATTATAAATCGAGGGAAGGCGCACCGCGCCGACTTGCATCGATTATTATCATTAGATTTATTGTCAGCGCACGATGGTCCATGCGTGAAGCATGTGCTTTTTACAACACGGAAGTTGTTCTCGCTTTATTAAATATACGTTACCACGTCGTTTTTGTTGTAATTTTTTTATTATAGAGCTTTGAAATGGCGTTGGGAATATATTGTGTATATTGTCATAAGTAAAATAAAATAAATTGAAATGAGAAACAATGGAGAATTTAACAATAGTAATTGTTTTAGAATCGGGATCTCATAAGCTAAATTTCAAAACGATTATCTGTCGAACCTCTGTCATTAATAAAGCGTTTGCGATCGGTTAATATCTTAATAAGAAGGCAATAGGGATTACAGAGCCGTCGCGGAATGGGGGTGGGCTGGAATAATAGCCGCCTACGTGGTGGTCTCGACGGCTTGTGAGCTGAATTTACCGGATGTCGATAAATCCTAGCCGATGTACAACTGTTCGGTAGCGAACTGAATAGATTTCAATGTTTAACTATTAAGTTTTTCTATTTAAATTACTATTTATTAAATGGTAAATAATAAAAAAATAAGTAAATGGGCAGTTGAGTTGATATTGAGTTTGAGATTTGCTTGTTTAATTATGCATATATTATTTTCTATTTGAGATTCAATAAATAAAATATTGCATATCCATATTTAAGATTATGATGATGCCTTGAAATATGCACATAGTTTTTTATGACTTTATGATGGAATTGGTGCGTTTCTTGGTTTTTGTTATAATATTATGATAGATTTCTTTGATGAAAATCTAATAAAATCTAATATCAAAAATTAAATAATAAAAAAAAATAAATATTAATTTATTTATTAAATTTCTATTTAATCTTTGATTTCTTTTTCTTTTTTTTACAGTTCTAAGAAATCTTTTAAATATTTTTTTATTAGATATTTATAAACTTATATTATATTTCTCTTTGTAAAAGGATTGTTGTTAAAACGAAGTCGTTCTCAGTATAAAATTTAACAAAATTGTATTAGAAAATAGATGTTAAATGTTTAATTAATAACAGAGCTTAAAATTTTGCATTTTTAATTACAAGGATTTTTTTATTACCGTTACTGATCACAGAGAACCGTTGTTATTGAACGTTTAATATTTAAGATCACGAAAAACTATTTTAATTGC
The DNA here is from genome assembly GCA_029286865.1 of Teinopalpus imperialis. Taxonomy (NCBI): domain Eukaryota; kingdom Metazoa; phylum Arthropoda; class Insecta; order Lepidoptera; family Papilionidae; genus Teinopalpus; species Teinopalpus imperialis. The sequence continues at coordinate 4,941,866 of JAGSMU010000034.1, forward strand.
TTGCTATATTTCAATTTAAACTATTCTTAAATCAATATATTAAGAAATATGATATTAAAGAAAATTATATATTTTACTTTACTTTACTATACTTTTACTTACTTTCCGTTCTATTATAAAGAAGATTCATAAAACGGTATAAATTATGTGAATACACAATGCGTTAATATCTACTACCATATGTTTAATAAGAAGTAAACATTTATTAAACATATGGTTTATTTTTATGATAGCAGTAAAATAAGACAGCAAATTGATTTTGTTGAAGATGTACGAGTCTAAAATAAGCTTTTTTTTATTTAATTCAGGAGAGCAGTTTGTTTATCGAGAATTTGTTTCCAACACTATAGTTAAATGGCTGTAGTTGTTTGTTAATTTTTAAGAGCTAGGGTTCCTAAAGGATGTTCGTAATTGATTCTCGTAACCCACATGCTCCAAGTCAGGTAATTACGTTGGGAACGTTTTGCAGTTATAAAAGGACCATGTCGAATATAAAGAGAGAAATAGGAACAAAAACTATAGAATTAAAAAGATAATAAAATTAGACACATTGTACTCGCGAAGGTGCTTAGATGTTCTTACTTTTTTTTATAGAATTGGGGCAAATGAGTAAGCCACTCATCTAATGGTAAGTAATTAGGGTCACCCAATATCATCTGCAACACTAGTAGAGTCTCGTTATTTTTTTAAAAATGTTTAAAAGCGTATATATACGATGTTATATATGTGAGACATTTACCATTGATAGTTTTTCATCAAGAGTATCCCGTATCGAATGAGTAAGTGCAACAACAAAGGATCCCTAGGGAATGAAAAGCGGTTTTTGACGAGGAAATACACTTGACTCCTCTTTCAAATTGCCCGTAATAAATCACGTAACGTCATTTGGACGTAATAACACCATAGAAAATGATAGAAGATTCAATAAATTGAGATAGATTATATTCGCGTAGCTGAAAATTATCAATACTGGATAAACCATGATCTTAAAAGAAAAAAAGCTGTGTTTTATTCTTGTGCATGGAGTTGCTGCGATTGAAAAAATTATGTACATTACTTGCAAGCTCAATACTTCTTATCTTTAAAACCAATTGAATTCTTATTCAATTGGTTTTAGAATTCCGATCTCATTTTATATCTTATTGCTTTGAGAATCAATTAAACTTCTGAGATTTTAATAAATTTTGTCCATCCAACAATTTTTTAAATAAGGTATCAATGAATAGGTTTTGAGCCCAATCCACAACCAAATATTATAGCTGGAACACACAGACTAATTAAGGACATACAGGAGGTCTATAGAGTCTATCAGGGCTTGAGAATCAACGATTCTTGACAAAGAATGTCAAAGTAAAACGCTTGGCACCCGTGAAAAATAACAAATAATGTTACCAGCTAATGGATTTCCTTAGTATGACACTATTTCAGGCCGAGGGCATCGTCGAAGTCATCTATGGGGAGTTTCTGTGGTGAACAATTCATGCTAACTGGTAGTAGCTGCAGTATGGCTCTGCCAGGGAGCTGCACAAAGGCGTTACCTTCGTCAATACAAAATAATCTTCCCTGGTATTATATTATATAGGAAATACAAGAAAAATATTTTGTAGATCTTATTTTTTTTTTAACGTCATTCATAACAATGCTTTGATGGCGAATTATACATTTTCTATTAGAAAAGTAAAAAATACACAAGGGATTTCTATTTGAAGTTTGTAAGTAACCTAAAAACCTGCTACATTTTACACACTAGTAAAGCAATGGCTAAGAGTATGAAATACTGAGCCCTTTTTCAAACGGTTGAAAGGCGGCCCTACGTGTCAGTTGTGACCGCACGCTGGCGATGTGCTACACGGAAAATCCGATGCATTGTTGCTATCATGCTCCGGGTATAATTATCTGATAGTTGTTTGTTACTTTTAGTAAGTTTCTTGTGACACTGAATCATTGAAATTTGCGACTGTTATACGAGGAAATATGTAAGTATGTCAATAGTCTATTTCATATTCAGTAATGACGAAGTAAACGAATTTTGGTCAAATTTTATTTTAGAGTTAATTTTATTAAATATTAGTCAATTATAGTCGATTATAATATAATCAATTATTAAATTTATATTTTTGATAAGAAAATAATTTAATAATTGTAAAAGCAAAATTGTGTACTTTTAAACACTGAATCACTCTTATATGAATAATGGCATATATAACTAGTGTATATGGTTATTTAATTTTAAATATTCTATTAATAAACATGTAATTTAAAACTTTAGGATATTATAGATAATGTTCGTAATATCGTATAATGTAAGTATTTTTATTTATTTTATACAGATTTATGTTATAAAAGTATATTTATGTTTGATCCATTAGTGGCAAATAATTATTTATTTTTGCAAATAAGTTTAAAAATCCCAATTAGTTCGTTTACAAGCGATATTAATTATTATATAATATAAATTTGAACAGGGCTATGCGAATTAAAAGGTAGGCCGTGTGATAAATACCTACGTTGTTCGTCACATGGCAAAAAAAGATATAGTTTTTGCTCTATATAAAGTATAGAGCAAAATCTATGTCTTTTATTGCCATATAAAGTAACTGCCGCGATTCTAGTCCGATCTTCTTAACAGCTATCTAGCACTCCGAACGAGACAGTTGCTTTGATTATTAGACTTTTAACTGGCTTATTAGCTGCTAAATTTCATCGTAGGTGCTTTATCAGTTACACCGGTGCGTTCCGTAGGAGATCCCGGATCCCCTCCCAATGCGCTGAGGATGACCATCGCGGGGGTTTTAGTGGGTAAGAGTCCCACATAACCCTTTCTCACCCACGGGAGGCAGGGTATCTTTCGAAGATTTCCCGCCCGACAAAAAAAAAAAAAGGTGCCTTATCAGTTACATTCACGGAAAAGATTCTCTACGCGGTTGCATCCTCAGCTTGTCATTAGTTTACTGTTGAAGATTCAGCACTCATTGTCAGGAAGCGTGATTCAAAGCCACCTTCATCCACGGAATTCACGCAAACTTGCACAGGCCTTCTTATCTAACTCTTCTCTATCTTAACTCAAAAAAATATATAATAAAGCGTAGCAGTATAATGTGTCTGTAAATAAATAATAAATCGGTATATATATTAAGTAAGTTAAAAATTTTCTTCTAAAAATGATTTAGGGTGAAGTTCAGATGTCGTATCGTAAAGTGTGTACTGTCGTTCTCATACAAACAACCGAATAGTCGGTCGTCTCTGTATCGGCCCCATCTGTTTGCACTGCGATGCGCGCCACGTGCACGATAACAGGTTATTCAGCTTAAGGTTTAGGTCATATTATCAAAATGAGCGGGTCAAAAAAGCTTGGTCTCTACTAATTTCAAAAAAAAAATTATGACCGTAATTGTGTAAATAAACTACACTGTAATATTTCACATTGTCATTCTATTAATGAAGTATAATTATCATGGTCATTATTAAATTTAGGTTCTTATTTCAAAACATTATACAAACAACAAAGAAAAATTCTGCCTTTATTTTTAGGAAATATTTGTTGAGTCAAGTATAAATAAAAGTATGATTATTATGTCCTTATTGGTATAAAGTTATACCGAAGGAAGGCATAAATATATTTAATGTTGTTAGGGTGACATGTTTTTCATTTTTAAATTATTTGGTTTACCTGAGGAATCCTTGCGGTCTATGAACATCCATCGTAACTAGTAGCCTCGTATAATATAGGTAAACAACTTAGACATTTTGTTTAGCGTTAAGTGTGTAGCACCTGATGTGATTTATATGCTGACTTTTCCAAAACTACCCATATAGCAACAAAATATATCGAATGACACAATTATAGCGTATTTTATCATAAACTTGTAACTTTTGTTATGTTATTGAAAATCTCCACGATGTGTACAACACTTTTTATTTTCTTCCCGAAGAAAAATATTAATTTTATTTACCTTGGAGAATAAAATTAAATGAAAATTGAGTTGTCATCACTGGGAATTTTCTTCTCTTGTTACCAACGAACGGGTATTTTTCAATTGCGTAAGAAATTTTACCTATGAAATTGCAGTTCAGTATTGGCCATTTCTAACCAAAAAAAAGTTTTGATTGGCTGTGAATTCTAAATTCAAATTAATTTTGTTTTAAAAACATGACATTCTTTTTACAAAGTCAGTCTTTTGTTTATTCATTAACTTTGTATTTTCATTACGTTTGAACATTTTTCGGCATAATGGATACTTTAAAAATTCGTGTAATTATGGAATATGAGTTCCATCGTGGCATCAACACGGCACAAACGGTAGGTAACATTAACAACGTTTACGGAAAGAACTTTACAAATGAACGCACAACCCGTTATTGGTTTGCACGGCTCCGTTCTGGAAATTTTGATTTGAAAAATGAACCTCGTGGTCGTCTGGACACTTTGGTCTACAATGATGAATAAAGGCGATTGTATAAGCTGATGATACTCAATCTACAGCCGAGCTAGCAGCAGCTTTTGATGTTAACATCAAAACAATATTGGTCCATTTGCGACAAATTGGCAAGGTAAAAAAGCTTGATAGATCGGTGCCCCACGAAATTAATGATCGACAGCGCAACGTCCGCGTTGAGACCTGCCTCGCGCTGCTCAACAGGCACAGAAATGAATGAAATTTGTACCGAATTGTTACGTGCGACGAAAAGTGGATTCTGTTCGACAATCGAAAGCGCTCAGCAAGTTGGTTAGATCCTGTTTCAGCACCAAAGCAATGCCCTAAACGAAAAATGACTTCTAGAAAGTTGTTGGTCACTGTTTGGTGGTCTAGTGCTGGTGAGATTCATCACAGTTTTTTACCAAATGGCATGAGCATTACTGCAGATGTGTACTGTGAAGAACTGAAGAAAATGATGGAGACATCTGCAACCAGCTTTGGTCAATCGGTCGTCCCCGCTGCTCCTACATGACAACGCTCGACCCCATACTGCACAACAGAGAGTCTCCAAGCTGCAAGAATTGGGGTTGGAAGCTCTCCCTCATCCACCGTACTCACCAGACCGGATTCGGTACCGGATCGTAGGTTGCGGCGTTTACCACTAGCGGGTTGGAGTGCGAAAGCGCTTTCTCGAAGAAGCGCTGCGAGATAGACTGAAAGTATTCTGGAATGGTGACGAGATGGATGTCACTGTGCAGATCGATGTCGCGCTGGTACGGTTCTGCTCCGGTCGCTATTCGAGTGAAACGGTTTTGGACCGTCTGTAAGTGATTTAATTTGTTCACGGATACGTGGGCGAAGACGATGCTGGCGTAGGTCATAAATAGTCTTACGCAGGACGTATATATCTGAGCTTATGTCTTAGGGACACTTTACTGTTAGCGCAGATGAGCTGGTAATGCTGGCTCATGACGAACGCGGCCTTGTTCCAGCGTAAATTCATTTAACCTGCATTTTATACCCCTAAATGTTATTTACGCTGACAACAAGCAGAGAAAAGGCCATTCAACCCAATGAATTCTTATATTATCTGCTGTTATAATAGACAATAATTATGGCATGGTTATATTGAAGGAGCGTACCTAACGCGGTACAGTGTATACAACTAGGAGACAGGAAGAAAACTTGACACCGCCCTGCTAATGGCACGCTGGGTATGCGCACTTGTGACGCCGGACAGTTCGCAACTTTGAGATTAAATTACACCTTGTACATGTTGGTAACTCTCGCTAGGAATAATTGCGACAGTCTCTCTTCAACAAGTATAGCAGTCGTGTCTTCTGATGAAAGGATGGCATGAAATTTGCATAAAACTCTTTGGATGTTGCGTTTTGCGTGTTGAAACGATTTCAATTTTATTACAATTAGAATGTGTGTGGTCCTGATTGAAATTATAGTACAGATTTTTTACGTGCTAGATTTATGCCGTTTTCTCTTACCGGAATACTTGTGTAAAATATTGAATGCTACAGCTAAAGTAGCCTTTAGCTTAGTAGACTAGTGGTAATATTACCTTTCTGGAACCGGAGACTATATTACTGGTGGTTAGGCGTTTTATCTTTGTTGATTGAGTTTGAAAGTCCGTGATTTTTGTGTCATCGGGTACAGAAATCACCCGATACGACCATACCATATTACGACCTCGTTGTCACCCCTCATATCCCATCATAGAAAACGAAATGGAACAGATAGGAATGTTTTCTTTAATTTCGATTATAACATCAACGTAATAAAGCTACCGCATAGTATGAGTTTTTAATCGAGCGATATATCGGGTGGCCGTTCAATCGTGTGAGTACTCAGTGAGAAAGAACGGGATTGAGCGTCACAAACTTCAATGCTGTCCACTCAATGTTGTGATAGTGTAGTCAATGTTAAGTAATTATATAGAGTTAACTTAAATATTAAGGTTTTGTTTTAATAGTATTATTCAAATCGTGATAGAAATTTATTCCTTATTATTTAAGAAACAAATCTTTATACATTCTTTCTGTTATAGTACTGTATTTATTTAATAATAATAACAATATTATAATGCATTAAAAATTGTTTTAACTTCTTAAAATATATAATATTAAAACATGTCCTATATTGAATATTCGATTTGACTATACATTGATGTCTTTCTTATCGAGCATTCAATATATAAGATCAGATAAACGAATTATTATGAATAGAAAATTATTATAATAAAAAGACGTTTTAGCAGCTCTAGGTGGGAACCGATCCGAAATTATGATTGCACCATCCTTGTCGACCGATTAATGTTGGACACGCTGTAAAATTTAATTTATTTACATATATAGATACGACGCCTGAGTAACTTTCGGTCCTCGTACCGTAGCTCATAAATTTGGTGTTAGTGCATGCATTCCACTTGAAAGTAAACCAAATTTTGATACTAAAATTTATTATTGATTTCTGCTGATGTTCTGATTCACCATCGATAAAGTTAAACTTCGTAAGGAAACTTATAATGATTAGTTAAAAAAAATATAATAAAAACAGACCGCAGAATATTTTAGTCCACACTTTTTTAATTTTTAAATGCTAAATTTAAATTAATATTTATTTAAATATTAATTTTATTTCTTTGCATAAAAATAGTTATCATTCGGGTATTTAAAGGATCTTTACATCGAATGTAACCGATTTATAGCCGTTTAGATTCCATCCCCGGAATTTAGTGATAGGATTGTATTAACGCGGGATACCTGCAAACCACTGATTAAAAGTGACTAGCTCCTTAACGACCGGCCACCATGCACGAGGCCTCTCATCAAACCAGATAACATCTAAGCGCCGAAGACTGCGCCGATGAATAGAACTGATCTTTTTCAATGAGATGTATAGACACGCATTAATACTTTTTAAACATGTAGTTTCGTTTATTTATATAGACGTCTAAGCTTTTATCTACCTTTTTAATGAAATATCTAATAATAATTTATGTAATAAAATTTGTAAATATTGATATTACTTGCAATCATAATTAAAAAGTAAACAAAAGACTTGTATAGTTTTTTTCTTTTGGTAACAGTACAAAATATTTGGCGGTATGAAAATATACTTGGCTGAAAAGTTCTATATGCATTATTAGGTAGCATACCAAATTAAATTAACAAAAAAAAACCTCCTTTCCACAGATATATTTGTAAGATTTCATATGAAATAATGTTTGATCAGTAACTCTTGTCTACTCTTTTATGAGCAAAGTGCTTATTTTGGTATAACGCGTAGTACCTTATTTTTGTTTATGTTTGCTGCAAAAACTTATATACTATAATACTTTCAGTTCCTTTATTTTCAGGTTAATAAGAAACTGAAACTGACCATTGGAGAAAGAAGTATATTTGTTATAAACAGTATTAATAAATTGTCTGACCTTTGAACTTGCGCTATGAACGTAAATAATACATAAAAATATAGTATACTGGTTAATTAAATAAAGTGTATAAATACCATTGGATCATTGTGTAACACCTCTAAATCTCTTAAACCAATAAATATAATGTCACATTGACAATTGATGGAGGTCAAGCTTGAACATGAAAGATTACAGGGTTTATTATCCTAATCCCTAAAAGCAATGCTTAATGTAAAGGTGACGTTAATTCCTTTAGTGAATGTGAAACGATGTCAACAGTGACGTAATCCTATTAAGTTTGTTCAAGACTATAAATTTTATGTATTTATGTATGTTGTGACAGTCCCATATGTCGACAAAGCTAAAAACGTTACGCGGTTTAGTGCCGAGTCGAAGACAGGGAAATGTTATTTTAATAAACCATTGGACATTATAGTTTATATGTTCAAATAATAACCTTCTAGATTTTGTCGTTTGTTTTTATAACAATGGAAATTACCCTTAAATGACAAATGAATAGTTTTTCATGAAATGTTTAATTTGTGCAGTGAATGAACTATACCGGTCTTTTAAAAAAATATATGAGCCGTTAAATTTAGTTCGCATAATAGGAATACAGATTTTTATAGCTATTATTTGGGATACAGATAAAATCAATTTGTAAGTTAAATGGTATTTTGTTCACTTAATTTGATATTGTCCGTGAAGGCATAATGGTGTTGTGAAATGCAATATTACGTAATTTTAAATGTAACTAATACGTTAAGGTGTACCCAAAAGTAATTTAAGATAAAACTTTTTAATTATATATAAATTTACTTTAATAAAATAGCTTATTGCTTTATTACTATAATTACTTTGATGAGATAATATGTTCATAAATATTATGTTACTCTTCTTGACTTTTTATATTTATATTTATGGAAAGTGGTTTAATATTGTAAGTAACGAGGTTTTATTTAAACACAACAATTTGATTCGGATTTTTTTATTACCCATTAAAGAGCGCGATTATAAGCAAGAAAACTCAGTAACAAAAATGAGTCTGAGATCTGTTTTAAAGTCGTCTAAACTTTATCTTATGAACTTATATTAAAGTGATGTATTTTTGGCGACGTTGAGTATCAGTGACTGTAGTTGGCAATTAAAATATTAGAGATTATTAAAGTATTAATGAAAACAAAACACTATTCCTTACGTCATTTATATTGCATAGCGGTGAGATAGGAGGACAGTCCGAATGCATTAATATACCAATATAGGTGAAAATATTCATATATCATACTTAAACATATCATATTTAAAATCAGTATTGAGTAGTAGTAATTATAAGGTACATACTATAAAAAGACACGTGGGCGTTAAAATTAATATAATTTTATTAAAAAAAAAATGCCTTGCAGTTATAAATGATCAGATGCAAGAAACCTATTCATGCATCTGGCTCGAACAGGGAATTCTCAAGGTCGACGCTTCTACATTATTCCGTATCGACGATGAAAAACCCTTTCAGGTTGGTAGATCCAGTGCCAATTCATCAATGCTCAGCTGGTGATTAATGAATGTGAAGGTAGTTGATTTTTATCATTAATCTCCTCTTTTTTAAGTCGAATGCAAGGCATGCAGTCTTTCAAGTATTTTTTAACGAAATTGGCAAAAACGTTATCAACGGGTCGCAGTTTTCATTTACTATCAAGTTAACTGTCTAATGCCATTCATAGTTTCATATAAAAGGCCTCTCGACCCCTATTGTTGACCTTTGATCGGAAAGTTGTTGGGTACTATTTAAGAGGTGGCCTTGCAAAACTTATCTCCCACGGCATGGAGAGTTTCCATGAGTTTCGCATTAATAACGTCCGCTCTATCACTATCTTCTAGACATTGGAAGCGATTACGCAATTCCAGCGGTAAACAATCGTTTTTTTTTATTATATAATTAACACCATGTAGTCAGTTTTAGTTAAAAGTTTTTGGTGGGTTTGACCTTCAGCGAATACTGTATGATTACTCTGAGTATAAGGTACGCAACTCGCGGGAATACACTTCAATTTTAACAATGTAGTTAACGCGAGAGTTACCAACGATAAATCTGACAACTCCTTAAGTTGGCTGGCAGGGCCACAGTGATAAAACAAGTTGCTGGATTCTAGTCCCCCGTGATTACCGTGTCCCTCCCGTCTTCGGATTTCAGATAATCCTGTAATATCCCAACTAAACTTGTTTAATTCATCTTCCAGCTTAGTTAGGTGCATTGAATGTTGCCAGATCCAGTCGTCGTTGGTGGTAACCAAATTCCAGCCGGGGATTCTTGACACCCTTTGCCTTTCAGTTACCATAAACACTACCAGAGCCATGTCTAGCACGGATGCCGGAGACTGGGGGTGGTGTTGTAAACTTTATTCATGAGGGGGGGTTCATGCCTGGCAAGCAGGTTGACCACCGCAGTTTCCCAGACACATTACACAACTTAACGCTGCTGCACCTCATCGGCCTGAGTATTCAGTGTCTGGAATTTAGAGATGGCTATTCCGCCTTTATCGGTGACCACTCGTTGTTAGTGGCGTTTCTCTTAGTCTCCACTTACGACACCCACGGAATGAACTGGGGTGGTTAATTCTAATGCCAAGTGTTGCATATATACATATACGTAATTGCATGCATACAATTTTAGAACAATATAAAGATCTTTAAGTTTGATGATTAATATACTATTTTCTTACTAGTTTATATTTGAATTATAAAAACTTTTATTATTACTTATTTATCTCTGTTTCAAGATCTGATTAGAAAAATATATTTTAAATAAACTTCAAAGATAAGCAATATCAAATATATGAATGCATTTCATTTATTAGTTCATAAGGAAACGTCATTGCAATGTGTGTGGGGCGTTGACCCCCTGAAATCACGGGTGTTCAATAGTTATATGATTATGTCCAATACTTGGCGATCGTTGCCGCCTGTTGACCCCTCAACTCTATCAAGTAGCCTCGTCTATCTATTTACCGTCCACTTCAATTATTTCCTTTTGTTATTGTCCTTGAATTGTCAATTTGTTGGCCACAAAAATGGGTTTAGGTGATTGTTGTGCAAGACTGTATTCTGTTAACTTTTAGAGGTATGAATGAAATTAAAATTTATAAAATATATATATTTCTAATAACATATATTACTAACGGTTTATGAAATGTGACTTAATGTAGACAAGGTAATATTTTCATATTCTAGAGCTATGTGTCATATGTCTATTATTTAAGCCAACTTCAAAGAATGATGAGCTTTTCGATTTCGTACGTATATTTTTAATGTACCCACAACAATTTTCATTCGAAAAAGCTCATTATTTGGTTAGGTAGTTTTTTCTCCCAACAAAACATGTTTTGAAACTAAATATAGATAAATGAAATAAAACAAATAACAATTAAACTTAAGTGGACGAATGAAGTATTTCGATTTTTAGATTTCAATGTTCTACGTACTAATACGTGAAGGTAGTAGGTATTTTGTTCATTCCAAAGAAATTATGGTATTAACAGTAGCATGATGTCACTGCGTTGATTTTGCTATTACCAGTTCTATTGAACTCCAACTGTCAGTATCGATTTTCTCTATGATATCAGATGTTATCCAAGTCGATTTTGATCATGGCGATATCTTCTCGTTATTATCACATGATATCAAATACGCAGGATACATCATAGTATTGTAATCATTCGGACAAACACAAAGGCATTAAGTAATCTTTGTTCTTGCTCCAATATAAAGCATGTGCAGTAAGATCAGATGTCGAAGATGCACTATGGACTCGTGAAGTAGTGTCCATGTGCTCGAATCACTACACCGTACGGCTGTCATATCTATATATAATAGCAATATAACAGGTGCCAGTAAGCAAAAATAACAAATGTTATATATAAAGAAATTTTTAGATAACAAAATTATAACCAAAAATATACATATAAACTGAAGCGTTTTCTGTATGATCACACAAAATCTGTAATTCTTCATTACCTTTTTATTACCCTTATGTAAATATGTTATGATATTGAATCAATACAATTGTATATAATTATAAATAAGTAAATTCTTAAAATATTCAAGTCTAAGATCAATTTATGAATAGGCAAACCTTGCGCAACTTCAACGTCTAAATTACTAAGCGAGTTTACGACGCAATATTGCGGTTAACTTTTACCTAAACCGCGAGAAAAGCAAGCGTATGTCAGTAGCTTTAGCCGCTAGCAGCTGATATGCGGTCTTAGGGCCGGTACTCCAAGTCCATCAGTCTTCCTACTTCACGTCATGTCAATCAAGTAAAACCTTATTTTACGTAGCGTTATGCAGGATAACTAGGTTTTTGCATTGTTATTATAAAACACTTTGTAAGTTTTTGCTGTTTATAGAAAGTCTTGGATCGAATTATAACTTTGTAGTTCGCTTGTTTTTCTTATTCAATATTGGATAGATGCTTGGCGATTACATTTTTTAACCATAATATAGGCCAGTATTTCCACCACTCTACATTTTTTAAACATTTTATTGAATGTATTTTAATACGCGTTAATTAAAGTATACATTGACACTATGTATTTGCATAGATATATGATTGTTATTTAACGATAATGTTTGCTTTATGTTTTGATCACGGCGTTATCTTCTGGTTGTTATATACCAGAAGACAACCATCAATGTAGGATATTATTTTAATTCTTTCACTCGTCCTAACAACGCATGGACATTAAGATCAAAGAAGTGATCTGACTTAGTATCAAGGACAAGGTTATACATATAACGCACTGAGACGGGAAAACCAACAACTTGTTTTACACAAATATTGTTCCCTAACAGGGAATTGAACCCATGACTCTCAAAACATCAGCCAGATAATCTACCATTACTCCACTCCGTCGACAATTTATTGTGACTGAAGGCACCTGCGGGATTTTTAAAGGCGAGTTGTTACCCGTATGAACTATCATGCTAGCATAAACCAGTTTTCGGGTCTCTAGTTCTGGCTATGCAAATGACTCTATTCTGCAAATGAATTCCACTTCTTCTGATAAACTGATATAATTTTCTAGAAAGGTTCTCATTAGAGCGTATCTTTACCACAGTGTAATTAAATATAAGACTTTTTCAAAAAAAAAATCATCATATCAAAAAAAATCGTCTTAATAATAGAAATTAATACGATGACTCAAACAATGTCAACGATTAAATATATTTGAAATGAATGGGTCAGTATACGGAGCATCTATGAGGTCAAATGTAGGTGCCCTTACTGGAAGTCCGCTAACTGACGTTAATTCAGCCCTAACTTGCACCGTACATGTTACTAATTAGGCTTGTGTTTGAACAAACAGTTATAAGCCATCGATGATGTCGCGGCTACTTTTTACAGCGATCATGTACAATGTAATTGGGCCTTTTAGGCGACTTCCAAACATGAATCCAAGAAAGAAATACTATATTTAGCTCGTGTGCATGTATCATTCAAAATGCCTAGTATTTACTTATGTTCGTCTATGTGGGCGTCTAAACAAATGTACATTTTGTGTATGTATGCGTGTATATATATATTTGTCTTTCTCTTCCAACTTTTTTTCCCTCTGGAAGCTGAAACCTTATAGTGTCTAGTATCTTTCGATTTATCGAATGGTAAATAGTATCAAAGACGGATCAATGGTTTGAAAGACATGGACTGTTGTGCGTTTCGTGTCGGTGTATATCTTCGAACACCTCAAAAATATAATACGTATTAATTTTAAAAGTATTTTTTTTATAATATGAAGTGGCAAAGTAAACCTCACGGGAAAGGATGACTGATGATGACAGATACATTTTTTTTATTACATAGAGAGTAACAAACGAGGGCACAATTCACCTTATGGCAAGTAATTCCTGCGGCCCATAATATTTACATTCATCCTTGATAAGAAAGCATAATTCAGATGCGTTGTTACTGTTGCGGACTGAAATGTACTGAAAAACTGCCTCATCGCCAGTAATAAAGGTCTCCGTGTCCCTACACTTACCTATTATGCTGCTATTTTACGCTGGTATTCTGTGAGGGCGTGGTCATACCCCTGTCGAGCTGACCCATTCATTCTGCAGCTAGAAACAATATGCAGTGTAGCTCTACCACTTTTGTCTTTCTCCCTTCAAAGGTTTCAGATGCAAATTCGTACTCGCCCCTCAGGAATGAGATGGATTGCCTCGTCAATATGATGCAGCTAGACGCTGAGTGCAGGAGGGCTCGCCCAGTGTAAAATTAAAAAGGATATTATGATTGAGGTACGAAATTATAAAAAATAAACAAATGTAACGCTGGCATCAATGTCAACCGTGTCCTTTATTTCATTGTCACCCTTAATTTTCAGAAATATTGGTACTACACTATAATTTTAAAAAGTAAAAAAGTTTTCTCTTTACACTTTTATTTTCATTAATCGAGTGTCAGTTCAAGTGGGTAGCTACGTTAATAGATATTGCTTATCTATAGAGGGATAGATTGGGTCCTCAGCTGCCATTCGTTACTACATAAGTGTGTGCTTGAGTTTTAATTAGTACAAGAAATAAACACACAAAAGACCGTGAACTTTACTTAATTCAAGGACAACTTTCACTTAAATCACTTTCATTTTAATATGTTTACAAAACATTACTTATTTTGTAGGTAAGCAGAATATTGAAACATGAATTTAGCTAAGTCCGTGAAAATAATCATTATCATTTTTTAACATTGAGTCAGCCCTTAAATCTTGAAAAACGTTGTTATAAATTATTTTTTAAATTTCAATAAGTTGCTTAAGCAAACAATTCAAACCCTTGTGCTCGTTTGTTACTCTCAATGTTATAAAAAAAAAACTATGCCCTTAATTAAGACATACACAGACTGTTTCATTTTTCCTTATAATTTAATTGTGCCATTTACAGAACTAAAATTATAATTATAAGTTAAGTAACGAATAAATACTTGAACACTGCAAAAGTAACATCAATATCATGTACTGAACATCACTTGTACACATATATGTAGACATATTTTCACAATTGTTAGCCATTATCTAATGGAACAAAGTGAAATAGGCCGTGTAGGGGACAATAAAAGTTTATCAGCGTTGTAATAGACGACTTTGCAGCGAAGTAATGAAATAGTATGGGTATTAGTAGACCACCAAGAGTGACGGTGAAAGGAAAGCATGCCTTGTTAGCCAACGATGTATTGTGGGAATTTGAAGACATTAAAAACGACTCCGTTTTCGAATATATTTGAGAAAAGTGTATAATTAATACAGCAAGCTATTGGTCTTTTTTAAGTAAAATTAATGATAGCAATAATCTTGACAACTTCTTAATTGAAGCTTAAAGCTTTAAAACTATTGATGTCTCATTAGTTGAATAAAATAAATCAAAATTTTGAATTAGCAATTAATTCCAAAGGTTAAATTATTAAAGGTATTCGATGTCGAAATGTTTGTAAAATTACTAAACTAACAACTAGAGTCCAGGATACGGCGTTGTTTTAATGACTATAATGTATCCAAACATAGGTTAACAGATTGTTAGTGTTTTGAATAATCATTTTACAGTCACGTCATGTATATTGTTTGTCTGAATCATAGTTATAAAATAACTATACATGATTGCTATCGACGTTTATGTCTTCTTAACAATTGGATGACGAATGTGATTTTTACAGTTTCAGTAACCAGATATCTATACTCGTTCGTATCGCAATTATCACTTGTGTTGCGAACGGTAATGGTGAGATTTGTTGTCAAGCAATAACAGTTGCTAACTTTAGTAGATGTAGAATTGATTATATATGTTTAAAAATTTCTTCTATAATCTACTAGCTGCGCCCCGCGTTTTCACTCGTCCGTATATTACTATTCTATATATACAATACTAGGTACTGTTGTCACGTTTGTGATTGTTATGTTCACTCACGTTGTTGTAATAATAATTAATGTAGTTTTTATGTAGGTTAATAACCCGAACCGTAAATTTATTTATTTATTTAAGCTTCATACACATTATGTACAAAGGCGGACTTAATGCCTTAGGCATTCTCTACCAGTCAACCTTAGGGCAATGCAGAGATGAAATGAGGTAGGTGTATGCTTAAAGAATTTGTCGTAAAATACTATTATATTATATAAACAAACAATATATGCGTAATTATAAAATACACATATAACTAGACATATATAAAAATATATATAGGTTATACATATATTGTATATAAAAATACATAATCATTTAATACTGAGATGATTCTGCCATTTTGTTGAGAACCGAACCTTTACCTTAAACGCGACTTATCGATCACAACGCACTAATAAATTAAAAAAATATTTTTATTACCACTGAACTAAAGAACATGGATTACCAGAGGGTATTTCTAGGCGCCACAGATACATTGCATGCACAAGCGTGACCAGAAGTGTTTAAGTTAGGACACTCTAAATACCTAGGCGCGATACTGTCCAAGCAGTATCCTTCCACTGTTTTACTTTCGACGAAAACTAGGAAACTATACGAAGTTTCCTAGTTTTCGTCTTTAAAGATTAATAATTTAGTTTTTTTTTTTATTAATTAATAAAACGTTATTGTGTCTTAATAGCTAGGTATATTTAATCGTTAATTTTCTTTTAGATCTACTGTTGATAATATTCTGTCGTACATTATTCTTAGAAAACATTTTGTCAAACCACGCCGTTAAAGTAGCAAGCAGCGCTCTTTACTCTTGATTTTCAAAAATTTAATTTTAATCAAAATAAAATGTAATAATTAAAGATAAAATAGTTTTTTATGAGTCCAAGATCTATGTAATATTTAGAATATTAGTATTTTTACAATATTATTTGGTTCTGTCATCTCACCGGTCCTATCAACGATCATACAAATTATTATTTCTTTATATTATTAATGTAGATTACATGTCGTTAAAATAAATCAAGGTCTACTATTTTTTTAACTATTGTAATTTCTGCCAAGAAATTTACGTCCGATGTTATATAATAAAATTTTTGATAGTATGAATTAAAACTGCATGAAAGTAGGGGATATATGCTTTTGGCGTTTTGTTATCATTTAATCAAATAAAAACGGTAGTTAGTAGTAGTTTCATGCGCAAGGCCACCGGTGCACCGTGGTTCTTACGTAACGAAAATCTACACATAGATCTTTAGCTGCCGACCATAGATCAGTACCTGATGTAGGCTTCCCGCTGATATTTCAATTCTGCCGTCACACACCCAAACCCCTTAATTGTAAGTGCCGCTACTTACAATCCCATCGCAAATCATAGATTCACCCCCGTCCGAAGGAGACCGAGGCGCGCCCTCGACAACCCCGACAACGCGACCACCAGGGCCCAAGCCCTTCATAAAACACTACACACGTACATTGCATCGTCATACCGCCATGTCACAGGCCTGTTCTCTCAAATCAATACAGATAGAAGCGTTTCTGGAGTTTCTTGCGCCACTTCTTCTGCAGCGTCCACGCATTCCGAAGTGGTGGTATAGATAGCCAATAATAATAATAGTGGTTAACCGAGGTTCGGCCTACCTACTAATAGAAGTCTAGACTGAGCGCCATAAGCGCTCGGCACCTGGCGAAAGTGTAAAAGCGCTAGGGCTAACAGCGGCCAACAGGCCGAAAAAAAAAGAAGAAAAAATAAACAATTGAATGATGTTGACGTAAAAGCTAATTGGATACGTCTCATTAAAAATAGTATTCAACCGCGGTAGTCTATCGTTGTTTATATCTTTATTCTAAGGTAGTTAAAGTCCGGTCTTAAACTAAATAAAAAAATGCAAATATGATTTGAATTTTGTTTATTTTTTTTGTATAACTATTGACTTTCTTGTTTTTGTCTTATTTATCTGTTTCATTGGGATTCAGTTTAATCAGTATACACAATAAACTGTTCGTTTTTAATTAACTCTTATTGTATTATTATTATCTTATACGATACATACTATGATACTTTATAAAACTTTAATAGTAGAGAGAATAGTTAATTAGAAGAATCTGTTTTTGTAATTTGGATGACAAATAGCCACATACAGGGTTAAGGTGACATGCCACCTTTCTGTCTGGTTTATCTTACTCTTATTTTGCAAAAGTTATCACTCTGATTATGTAACAGCGTGGTCCCTTTCTGGACGATCTTGCACATTAATACCACGGCTAGTTTTTAATTGCAACGTAGCTTTACCGCAAGAGCAAAAATAAATATACAATAAGCAATAAAATATGTTTTTCACAAATAAATATTGTCAATGTTTATTAATTACAAATATCATCTTAAGAAATATAGAAAACAGGCATTTCATTACGGCGTTGTGGCGTCGTTAAGTCACTTTTTAAATAATGTATTTTTTTTTAAATCAGTTTTGCTTTGCATAAATAAATATATAAGACACTAGATGTTTACACGTGTTAGGGGAAAATTTATGATATTTAGGGTAATTCTTATAGTAAGAAGACAGTTAAGTTACACGTGGCGTGCTCATTTACGGAAATATTATAGGGTTTTCTCTCTAGCATGTGTGATTTAAGCAATTATCTCACGCCAGGACTCACCGGTATTACAGTAAAGTAATCTTCATCCATACTGATTTCCTCTTTACGAGGTATGGATGGCTTTACTGTCCAGCCAGTCGTTTCAAAGCAACCTGCACGGACGTACAACACTCCAGTGCGTTGCTGGGGCCCTTCGCGTTTGTCATCGAAAAAAAAAGTATTAGCTTAATTTAAAATGACGTCGTTTGTTTACAGTTCAAAATGGAATAGGATTAATGTATTGTTTGTGCTAGAACAAAAAGGTAAGAATCATTATTCATATATTTAGATTTTTTTTAATCTCCCAAATGTAATGTACTCGTAATAACCTTTTTAACGGTTAAGAAATATTTTTATCTTAAAAAAACATTCTCTACGTGCTAAATTGTATACGACTTGCATATAGTATCAATATAAATTAATTGCACAGATAATCATAAAAATATGTACAGGTTTTATTATGATGCTTAGTTGATATTAAAGTTAGGTAAAGACTGCACTTCATGTTTTGTTATCTTTAACACCAACTTTTTACGGCGCGTGCTACATGAAAGAGCAACGGTTGCATGAGATGACCTAATTCAATCTATGGTTTTATTTACCTTAGCAATGTTAACGCAATGATATGATGCGCCCTCATTTATCCCGTTTAGTATCTGGCGTCTCCCTCTTAATCTATTGTAGCACTATTTCAAGATATTTTAAATCTGTTTTAATATCGACTTTAATATAGTCAGTTAAAACATGAAGTTATTCTTTGAAATGGAAGAAACACGAAGGCAATATTTCGAGTTTAAAAATCGCCGTTGCGTTAACTAGCTGAATATTATGCCGGAGCACATTTAACAAGTTTTTAATAATTAAGAGAAATTTAAACTATAATGTTTCGGGCATCGGTAACAATAACGAATGACGTCACAGATATTTTATCTATCAGCGGTTTACTTGCTTTTAAATTTACATCTTATATACGTAAATATTTAAAAAAAAAACATATTTTCAATAATTTTTAAATTAATTATTTACAAAAAGCGGTCGTTATACTATCATAAATCTATTTTATATAAATGTTATTAACACGATGATTGTACGTATATCTTCAAGTCAGTCAAGAAACTGTAGGTTGTATTTTTTTCCTTCGATATTAATGATATAGAATATTTAAAATATTTTTATATAAAATTTTAAAACAAAACAGTTTATACTGAAAAAAAAACAAAAAAAAATGTTGTAGCATATTTGCATGTTAATGCTCGTATAACATATTATTTAACTTATAAACTTAAAGTATGAGTTTTCAATTTTATTAAAAAGCACTAGTTTCTTTTTTGTGAAAAAAACTGCGTTTTAATGCATTTTAGTCTAACCAGTGTTACATATAATTAATACGCAATATACTGATAACAAGATATCAAGCTCTGTGGAACAGAGCAGTGGGGCGAAGCATTTATCAACACCGTCATCCGAATATTTACCTCCTGTTTACTTTTCAAAGATAATGTATATTCTCATATACCAATATTAGACGCGTTGTTTACATAATAATAAGGATGAGACAATTGTAGTTTGTTTTCATTGTTTATTTTGTTTCACTTTTTGTTAGATCGTCCGGCAAGCCTCAGTATATAGTCTGTATCAGATGTGTATTACCAAGACAGTGGACAGTGCGTGCGTAGTATTGTGATATCTTGTGTTCAGTTAAAGCTTTAAAAGCTTTTTTGTAAATCATAAAATAATTGCTTTGCAGAAATTAAATAATTGTGAAACACCTATGTATAATAGCAGCATTACGCAAACCGTACAGGAAAAATGAAACTTTTTGTAGTGTAAGCACAATTACTTCTTGATCTATCATCGAAGAAAGGCGTAGATGTCTGGGCTAGTGACCATACATGGTATACTTAGTGCTGATTTTTCATTCTTAATTACAAAACTACTACAACAGTACAGGCTAGAGAGATATTTTTTATGTCAAAAAGCTCCTCTGTCAGTTCTTCCTTCACTTTATCTAATCATAGTTATAAAATTTATTGCAAACAGAAAAAAAAGAAACTGCACTTTTATTATTAAATTTATTTTTAAATTTAAATAGATGCTGCCTGTTGCTTAAATAGTACCTGTTTACCAATAGGCACGATTTTAGGCTCTGGCACGAACTGGACTTCTATAATCCCTCTTGGGTCATTGACTTCTTGTCACTACTAAGTAATATTATTAATAACATATATCAAAATGAATCCAATGAGTCGGAACTCAATAGATTTATAAGCAGCAATAGCAAACAATAATATAATTGTTAACCCGTCGACTGTATCATTAGGTTCCCAGATAGTAATGTTTAAAAAAAAATTAGATCAAACTTATTGGATTTATTGAGTGGTACTTAAAAATTTTATCCATAAATTGCGGCTTTAATATCCAGGCTTTAAATTGCAATGAAAGTTTATAAATATATTAGTAGCTATTGATATGGTTTTATTACCAAACGTCGGTTTCTATCATCGCAATGATTTTACTGTTCCCAGAATTATACAATTTGCAATTTTAAATAAGCGGGGGAATTGGAAGTCAGTCAATATTACATACAGCTGATTCTAATAAAACAGTCTGGATTTGCAGCTTGTTCTTTAATATTTTTACTGTGATATATATAGTTATTTCACGTCATGGGTGCATTAATCATTCATTATGGTTCTTTTTTCGTATTTTAATCATTAGTTAAGATGATTAAAAATCAGTCCGTATTAATAAAATTAATAGAACTGTACTTCTTAATATCTTCATGTTAAACGTTTACGTAAAACATCAGATT
The DNA here is from genome assembly GCA_029286865.1 of Teinopalpus imperialis. Classification (NCBI taxonomy): domain Eukaryota; kingdom Metazoa; phylum Arthropoda; class Insecta; order Lepidoptera; family Papilionidae; genus Teinopalpus; species Teinopalpus imperialis. Next base: position 4,963,101 of record JAGSMU010000034.1, read on the forward strand.
ATTGAATAATTTAAATAATTAAAAAGTCATTGCCTTATTTAAAGTCTTTATCACAATTAAATACAATTTATAACACACAAATGTATTGACTGAACGAGAAATATTAATCGTTACTTATTGAACCATGCAATGAATCCTTTCATTCGGACAACGTTATGTCTATTTATTTGAAATATTAATGATTATAGTAGAAAGAAATAATTTTACAAGCAATCATTGACAATATCTGCAATAATCTTTTTAATACATATCAACACGTCCCATTCACGTTTCAGAATCTAACCCCGCTTACTTTCCTGCAGCATCTTTCGACGTGACTCATCGCTCTCACGCGTCATTGTTTGTCTCTTATCTTATTACTTCCTCTTTCTCAGGTAACCGAACGTTTGTTTTGGTATTGGAATATTTTTATTATTCAAGTGCCACGTTTTGTATGGTTGTAAATAAAGATGTTTGGTGTTTTATTAGTTGATAAACCTTGACCGGAGATAGGCATCTGATGTGATATCATAGCGAGAAGCGTTTAATCTTTCAATCTCCTCTGCCCACTATAAGCTTTATCCTTAGATGAATACGTGTCGTACAGTTTTGCCTACGGATGCGGAAATACCAACGTTATCAAGTTCTACGTGATTTTTACTATCATTATTAGAATTTTAAAATTTCCTAGCCATTGTTTGTGAAGTTATTTAAAGCTCTAGTTACAGATTGATTTATAAGATTTCTTAGTTTTGATACATTGCACTTTTTTTGACTTTTGACACTATTAATGTTAATTTTATTTTTATCGCAAATTGATTTTAAATCAGTTTTCTGGAAGTAGATGGATTTAGGCAATGGCGTAGGATCATGCTTCGTATCGTTTGGGGGAGGCCTACGTTCAGTTGTGGACTAACAATAGCGATTATAATCATAATCAACGGCCTATAAATAGACTGCCACGGGAAAATAGCTGGTACTAGCGATAATAGAGATTACTGAGCGCATCTTGACCGGTTGATAAGCAGGATATTTCATTCTTTCAATATCTTTCTCATTATAATATTTTTATATTGTTTCAGATAATGCAAATTACAAAATTCTGAGGATAATCAATTGTTCACTGTACAACAGAATTGCCAGTAGTAGTGTTGTTTCTTGAAAAGTGTAGTGGTTCAATATACATATATAATTACCAAATGTTATTCAATGATTAATTAAAATGGACAAAAGAAAGCTAAAGTACTGGAATGTAAGTTTTCAGTGACAAAAATGGAGCAACGAAACACATTGTTTGCAAATAAGTCCTTTTGGTAAGTTCCTATTTTACACCTAGATAATTATTAATATAGAAGAAATGTCGTTCAATGATGATAAGACATAGTTATGATAAGCTAGATGGTCATCATCATCAATTTAGTCTATCACTAGTAACGTCCCCGACAGACTGCAATAGAGTATGTTTCATATGCCAACTGCTCTAGATTCTGTTGATGTTGATGCTGTTAGCCTATGCGGCACTTACAGCTTCATCGGACGCAGGGCTCACGGAACTGAGTGGTCCGTTAGCTGGTTAAGTAGTTTTTGGTTCTCTTACTTATACAAAGCGCTCATAGACTGAGCGTGTCGGTCTGTTCAGATCACGTTCCTATATGATAGGGTCACCCAAGTTGCCAGTTCCCCAGCTATTGAAAGATTCTCCAGAGTGGAGAATAGATGGCAATGACTACTGACCGTCCGAGGTTTTGGTATGTGGACCTAGACTCTGACGGACGCCACCTGTTGTCTGGTGAATCGGAAGCTGCGGGTGGTGAGAACCGCCCTGACACGTGGGTGTATCTAGTGTACGCGGTGTCACGAAGATTGCGTCGCACTCGAAGGCGAGGGCGACGCGACGAGATGTCGGTGGTGTGTGACGGTCTGGGGTCCGACGAGGACGGACTGGAGCTCGGCTCCCCCATGAAGTGGGGGTCGTCGAGGACGTGACGGGGTCGACGGTTCCTAGATTCCAGATTCGGCACCGGCTCGTAGGTTGCGGCGTTTACCACTAGCGGGTTGGAGTGCGAAAGCGCTTTCGTGAAGAAGCGCTGCGAGAGAGACTGGAAATGCTAACTGCATCCATTAACTTCCACAGACTTGCATTGATCGTAACTCCATCTATTGGGTGGTCGTTTGACCTTTACGATGACCGAAACGAGTTTATCACTCGAGAACCTTTCTTCTTATATCGGTTATCGCTTCTACGAGCTATATGACCGATTCATGTGGTAATGTCTCTTTTCATTTGCAACTAATTGATACTCTGGTTATGTTATGGAAGGACCACGCTCTCTCAGAGTACCAGCGTAAAATAGTAACTAAGAGCTGCCATTTTTCATCTGGTGGAAGAAAACGGAGAGCTAATGACTGGCTACGAGGCATTCCACCGTAGTTCTCAAGGGACATAATGCATCTACATTATAGTTTAAATGGTTATGTATGGTTAAAGTAGGGCTCGGGAATCACTAACCATCAGGTGAACTAGAATTTATCAGAATAAGTATTACACATCTCTTGAAAAAAAAACCAAACGTTTGTGCTACAGCTAATTTACAATTGCTTGGCTGGCTTTACCTTCGTAGTTCCATGATTTATTATGTTATACTAGATAGAAAAAAAAAAAAAGTGAGTGAAATCCTTAAAGTCTCAATTCAGCTTAAGATATTATTTTTCTAAGGGAGAATTGAATTTGCTAATAAAAATTGTCCTTAATGTAGTAAAAGTTTTATATATTAAAATCGACAATTATATAGTCATAATATATAAGTATTTTATATTAATATATAATTTGTAAATATGATTTTCTTATTCATTAAACAAATAAAGCAAGTATAAAGGATTTCAAACGCAAGCTGGATACTGGAATTAAAATAGCTGAATTTTTCTCCAGCCATTTCCATTTAGTATTCCATTATCAAAACTAATTATAAAATTCCAAAATCGGTTGATTCATTATTTCATTAGAAATGAATAATGATAATTATCAATTAAGTTCATGATTTGATTATCAAATATTAGGTTTCAACATTTACCTACATCTGTCATGTTTAAGATCTACATGGTACATGGTGAAATATGGGTTGATAATGCTTTCTTTTTTATCCTTGTAACATTCCGATAAGCATAAGAAATGTGAAAGTATATTCTAGTATTTTATCATATAATTAATTTAAACATGAAATGTCAACGTTACCTGAAATAAATGTATAAACAAAAAAAAATATAGCTAAAATCACACTGGTTACATACTTCGCACTGCATACGTGAATGAAAATAACACAACATTAGTAAGTTGTTTATTTGTTATAAAGATTCTACGATCACATATTGTACACAAGTCGCGTACCGAAGCAAACAATAGACTAGTTACACACATCGCCGGCTACGGTAATATTTATTCAAAACAAATATTTTTATACGTGCTCAAACGGTAAAACTTTTTTTCATGTCCACTCCGAGACTCCTTAGAGAGTAAAAGTAAACAGAAATTATCCGCTCCATTCACAGCGCACGCGCTTACTCAGGATTAAGAAAATAAGGTCAAGTGTCAAGTTCAATGGTACCAACATTGTCCTGAGCGCGTGTGAACTTTTTCTACTAACTGTTTCCAATGATAAAAATAAATATAGATTCATCGGTTTTACTTCATAAGAATGTTATTCCGATATTTTTAAAACCATTTTGATTTTAATTGACTCATATTTCTAAGAGATTTGTTTATCTTCTCGTTTATTGTTTAAGGAATAATAGATTAATTGGAATATAGATCATAACTTAAGAAATATGTCAAACTTATGCGATAATAAAATCATAGTCGATGGCTTCTAAAATATCTATTATAAAAAATGAGCGGCAAAAAAATATATAAAAGAAAAATATCAGTCAAATGTAAAGATATTTTTTAGTGTTTAACAATTACGACGTGCTGTTCGATTAATGAAAACAATAACAAATATTAAAAGTTTAAAATTTAAAAAAAAGCTCTAGTAAATCTTATCAAAACTGTGTTTCTTTGGAGTTCGACGTTGTACTATATATCTCTCTAACCAGTAGGCGTATCGCTGGAGTTTCTTGTGCCATTTCTTCAGCACCAACGTATTAAGAAGTTGTGATAAAATTGATATCCGACATTAAAACATAAACGAGTATAACTTACTTACACTATACTATATTCTATACATATACTATATTCTATATATATACTTACATTATATATATTCGTATTACATTATTATAATATAATAATATAAATATATATATATGTACATATATTGGAAAAGGGAACTGTATCAATGCAATTTCATACGTTTATATCGTGAACATTACGTTCTTTATTATAAATATTTATTTACCCTCTATGCCCAGAGAAGTTGTTAAAGCTTTTGGCTAATTATGGGTCCTTAGAGAACAAAGGCTAGTCGTTGAAGACTCAAACCTTGTGGGGACTACGGATTCACCGGTTCTAGGCTACATTCGCAGGTAAGGTCTCGAGGTCAAGAGTCACGAGTATTCGGTAACTGTCTCATGTCACTGATGTTATATTTTACTGAACATTCTTCCAAACCTGTGTTCCTAACAATATGAAAATTTGTCTGTGGTTGAAATCGGCCAGACACCATTTCTCATTACATGAATTCGTAACGTAATATTGGTTTAAAGATTAAATTGACAGCATTTAACAGATTTAAAATTGCTGGTTGCTTTGTTGTTATAAAATATTAGTTTTTTAGATGTTCGACCTAAGGGTCTCTACGGTTTTACGGGAAGGAGTACACTGAGAGTAGTTTTACAGTATAAAAAAATCATACGCCTTATCTTAAATCGATATATATTACAGAGCTGATTAAAAATACACACTTGCTATATATAGAATAAATTGCGTCCGTTATTTGTCTTGAGAACATTGCGCCGTCATAAACATTAAAGCAATATTTACAGAACAACATTTTTGCCTTTGTGGGTCCAAGGCGAGTATTAACATAGAAATAACGGCGCTCGGCACTTAATAAACCACTTAAGATGTTCATTAGGGCGTTCTACAGAGTCGTTTGATCGTTTTAATGTGGAGTGCGACGCGGGTGCATTCGGCGCTTGTCGAAAGCGTATCGTCCCGGCTTCAAACTTCTAATGGAGTTGTCGGATTGCGCAACTCGGTGAGATCTGCGTGGGTGCCGTGTCCCTCCAGGGGTGTCAAGGTTTGAAAACAAATGCGCCACGGTCAGCAGCTTCACGTCAGCGTGAAGGGGGGAAAAAATGAGATATTATAAGCTCTAGTTAGGTAGGTATTGCCCTACATAGTACTAATATATACAACTTTACAGAAATTTACAGTACGATCAGAAAGAGAAATGAAGAAGTTAGAACATTTTGTTTTTCTCTCTCTACCAGTTCAGCTGTGCTTTATTCACTTTAGTTTTGATGATAAAGATTGTAATAATGGAAAGAAAACTTATAAAAATATATGTACTATATGTACTTTTGTATACTACGAAAAATAGACGTCCCAATAGTTGCCAAACGGCACAATCAGGGGGCATAAATAAGCAAAACCTCGATTTTGAACCTTTTTTTAATAATTTTGCTATCATTTTTTTACTGACCCAGTCTCAGATTTTGAAACAAAATTTGTGCATCCTAATTTGAGCATCCTTGACGCTACATCCGAAACTTCTTCCGATCTTATTGCATATACGTTACATAGGAAATGGTACGAGTAAGTGTCTATTTGCTCGAGTCCTCCTATAGATTTTGCCCTTTCATATCCGGAAGATACGGCCGTAGTTGAAATCGTCCATGATAGCACTAACTCGCCGTCCAATATTGCATATGTAATAAGAACGGAGGTAGGGTCAGTTGCAGACCCGATATCGGGTTTAGATATACATACAACATATCTAGACCTGAAAACAGAACATATATGAACAGGAAATAAAAGAAGGAAAAAAAGGAAGAGGTTTTTCAGCTGTGAATTGAATCAAGGATCTGCGACGCAGCAAACAGATACTCTAACCATACGCAACGTCATTATCATAAATATCGTAGATAACTTTTCATAGTTTGAGCGTTATTAAATGAATAAATAACTCAAATGACAAGAATTATAAAATGTTTTATTTCGTAATTAATATTTATCTTGTCGATAAATTACTATTTCACACGTTGGCAACCCTGCAATATAATGGTTATACGAAATTGTGAAAGCAAATTAAATTGGTAAGACCATGGATTACGAGTCATATTCACCCACGGTGTCATGTGCTATGCTAAGCTTAGCTTCTGCTTGTTTGAGTTAGACAATGATATACGTGGGCGTTGTTAGTGTTTATGGCCGTCCACCTAGCCGTAGGAGCGTGATCTATGGGATTACACTGACAAATTGTTTATGAAGGGACAGACCGCCTGTCGCACTGAACAGAATATATGGTATCCTTTACTCAGAGCGCAGTGTAATAAAGATATTTAAATAATAATAATTAAATTGTCTTTTTTTTTTTTCATATTTTAATCGTTGTTAGATGGCATACTCAGTTAAGTTTAGCCTAAATGAATACATGTAACATATAAATTCGAAATTTTATGAGGATGATCTACATATTTTGTAATCATCAACATGTTTAGATTGTGTCAGTATTTGTCAATGTTTCGTAAACGGTGTTTAAAAAATACAATGGTAATTAACTCTAGTGTTCTTTATCTCTTTCGAGGAAGACAGAGCTGGAGATTATTTATTTTTTATTAAGTCTTTAAACCTTTAAACCCTTGACCCTTAACTTATCACCCATACTAAGCAATAATGTTAGTGAGTAATTTTTGTACGTAAGAACTAAACCCTGAACCCACCGTACCGACCGGAAATATAAATGTCTATAGTAATAATAAATAAATTCGAAATTTTTAACGAAGTATTTATTTTCAGGGCTACTGTGGTTATGCAGTTAGCAATGTTTACGATGGTAACGAGCGTCGCGGCCGATTCCTTGCAGGTAAATATAGACGTATTGAATGTACAACTCACTTGTGATTGATAAAAATAATAAAATTATAAATATGTAAAGAATAATTTGTGTAATCTAATGAAATGTCATTGGCGGTCTATATACTCGTTTAAACTGATCGTTATGATATAAAAGTCAAATATGGTTCACTGATTTATCACGAAATTTTAAAATCCAAAAGATTAATACACTTTTAAGATTTTGGCCTTTTATATGTGAAAACATAAAACAACTACTCCCTACTTACTAAAAAATCCACTTATCGATTTCAAATTGAGGTCAATATTGTTGCCGCGTACCTCAGACAGTGCATCCAATCTTGTTATATCCGCGTTACATCAGGTTAGGGTTACTGAGACGAGTATGTCTGTATTTGTGTGAATTCTTACAACGCTATATCACGCGCATTGATGTAATGAAATATATTTTACATAGTTTATATTATAATATAATATATTTATAACAGTTTTGATCAACTTATTCAGCGTATGTGGTTGCTTATAAATAGTAGAGATGTAATTGACAGCCGCGTGCCGTAATTATTTGGATATAAGGCTAATATGTTGCGGGTCCTCGTTCGATTCTCAAATGCGTTACAATATTTATGTATTAATAATCGTAATGTTGGTTTTAGGGTTAACAAGTGTTGTATGAATGCTCCGTATTTTTGACACTCACACAACTGAATCTTGACGAGGCACGTTAGGGCAGAAGTGTAATATATCCTGCAAAGTTCATGGAATCTGGATATAACCAGAAGATATCGTTGTGGCGACGTGTCGAAATTGACCAAAAGGACATCATAGAATATATGAAATTAACACCAAATTAGATTTGACATGAACGACATAAACATCGCACTGTAAATTAGTCGCTATATATTTATCCAGAAAACACATTTTTAAGCACGTTTCATAACAATAGAATAAATAGTAAGGCGGAGAAATTTAATAATTGATAATTAAAATAATTGACACTTGAAATCAATAATTGAGTAATGCCCTAATGATTTTTTAATTTAAAAATATAAATGTTGCTCAAGCTAGATAAATACTTTATTTTAAAAGCCGTTTTTGATAAGATTATTAAAAGATTTCCGCCTTATTCTAGGCGTATCTCTAGTATTTTAAAATAATAACAATTCCTGCCTTTATTATTTGAGCATACTCCATTACTCTGTTGTAAGTTCTACCCATATAAAGGAGGCAAATTAACTTTAATTCAGGAATATACCAAAATACCATTATATATTACTACAATTACGAGATATCCTCACGACAATTATTTGAAATTGTGAAATACGTAGATATTATAGTATCTTTATATAAATTATTTAATACAAGTCCTTTATGTTGATAATATGCAATTAGTTGATGGGCTTCATCTAAATAAGAGGAAAAGAGTTCACTAGTTATGAGTATCTTAACTCCTATTAATAACGCTATAAATTTGAATCTTACAGGATTTGGAAGATTCTCTAACTAGTGCGTTCGCTTGGACTGCTTGGAGCAGTTGGGGCCCATGCTCAAGGACATGTGGAGGTGGAGTAGCTGTACAGGAACGAGATTGTCTTCCAAGGTATAGAGATAAACAAATATTGAAATGCGAATCCGAAATATTGAGCAAATCCAAACAGAACCATAATCTTTGCTTTCCTCCGACGCATCTCATTCCCTCTATTTCACTCATCATAATTACTTTTAGTATATCGTGACCGTAAATATGACTAAAATGTTGATGAAACTCAGACTCGAAAACCAATGATCTATCTGTCTCTTACAAATATTGCTGTGGAATCACAGTCCGAATCTTCTACTTAGTTGGCATTAAAAGTGAACAGCCTATATATCAATATCTCCCCAATAATCCCATCTCTCAAATGATATTAGAGCATAATCCACCGAGGAACAAATATTTGTGTAATGTACTCACACTTATAATGAATTAGATTTTCAGTTCTTATGCGCCATAGTTGCCACACACTGTTCCTAAATTCATCGTGGCCCTAGAAAGTTTGTTGAAAATTCTTATAAAGGAATTTTATATTTGTTGATAACACAGGTTATAAAATAAATAAAATAATGTTATGTATGGTTGGAAAAATGCAAGCGTGAACGCTTCATATAATTGACAGTAATCGCAGGCTCATTACGGTCTACACTGACAATGATGTGTGTCAATCAAGCCGGCGAGTGCAAGCAATCAATGCTCCCACTACAATAACAGCTTGTTACAGGCTTAACGCTACGGGGTTTCCATTACCTTAATTTACTTGATAAAAACCGTAAGTACATGAGAATCGAGTCGCGCGGGCATATTTAACCTCTGACCCGCGCGCACCAGACGCTTACACTTAGCGAATTTCTTGAATTTCTTATACGTAATTTAAGCCCAGCGTTTTATAATTTAGATATTATACATTTTAAGAGTATATACTACCAGTCTATATAATTTATTTAAACTGTGTTACGGTTTTATTTTTGCTATCAAAATATTTTTACCTTTGAAAAAATTTAATTTAATGCAAATTTGATAGGCTCATATATTTCTCTAAACCGATAGAAGAAATAATTAATGTAATATTTATGATGTGTACGAATATATATTTTTTATCTTTAAACTGTTTGTTAATATCAAATAATATTATTTTTAAATTTCCATTTTCATTGTTATATCAAAACAAATAAAAGTACTTGTACTTTCATATCTTGATATACTATTGCTATTTCACGAACCATATTTTGTACTTGCGCCGTTAGTTGAATATTTCTAACTTTAACCACATGGTCTCCAAATTAAAAAGTAAGTGCTTACTCCTTATTACTAACCAATTTGTTACTTATTCCATTAAGTACATAAAACATAAACTTCAATCTTCTAACTTTATTGTCACTGCGTTTGAAAATAAAATAAAAAAAAGGCAGTAGCTTTGTTACATATATTTACAGAATAGCTGGCATGAAATATGAATGACTGATCGCACTCATAAATAAAACAGAGTTATGGTTTTCAACATTAACTATACGTTACATGCTTGTGGGCAGGTTTGTTTCAATGTAGATACAATTTCAGTAAACATATTTTGTACTAGATTGGTTAATTTATTTTTACTTTTTATGATATTGAGGATGACAAACGCAACGTAAAGTACTTCGTTATCATAAAGTCTCCATTTTCTCGCTCTTTGCCAAATGATATACGGTAGCACTAAACTACTACTTTACGGTGATATTCCGGAAAGCATCATTCTAACTTGGCCAAGCCGCGTAGACACAGTTACAACGGCTTTTAAAAATATTATATATTATGTTAATATAATATAAATTATTGTATATTATATTATTTGTAATTATTATACAACAAGAAATCTACTTGCCGGAAAGAAACTATTTGGAAATATGGACACATGGCAAACTTTGATCAATTTGGCACGGGCCCTTTCCATCGCAGAGCTTATGCTATTTAGTTTATGTACAGCAAAAGGTCTGTGTTAATTTTATTGCATTTATTTGAATATTTATATATATATTAAAAGGAGATTATTCAGCGGAATTGTAAGGTTTATTTCCAGCCCCTGAATTGAACTATTGAAATTAAAATCATTATAGATATTACCATAGACCTTGATTTCTCTGAACCCTCACAGGGTTGACTGGTAGATAATGCCTTAGGCATTAAGTCCGCCTTTGTGCATATGTTAGATGTACAAAAGTTTATAAATAAATATATAAATAAACATCGCAAGCTCGTAGAAGTTTACGAATAGACCAAGTAGTCGATAGATCGTACATAAATTCCCTAATCAATTTATAAACTGTAGTTCGATGTCCATCAAAACCGTTAGTTGAACAGGCTCGATCTATTTGCGTACAAATGAAAGAGCGACCAGAGATAATCGTGGAACTAAAGCATCCAGGATTAATACAGCTAGATTGGAGTACTGTTGGAATGTTAAGTAGGCAATCAACATACCGTCACTCTTAATTAGTGAAGGTGCCAGGAGCAAGTGGTAAACGAGTCCACGGGTATAACGTGGAGAGTTATAATAGTATGATTGTATTACCCTCCTTGGAATATATATCATTACTATGTGAAAATTCTAGGATGAACCTCCCGCAAGATCGAACACCATGGAAAGATAGATAGTTTGATTGTATTTCGCACCTTAGAATGTACTCATATATCATTATTATGGTGTAAATTGTAGGACAATTGAATCGAATTGAATACGCTGTAAGTTAAAATACTTACATCTAACTATTAAAGTACACATGTTAGAAGAAACTTTTATACATTAGCCATAATTTACCACGAAGACACCTATATACATCCACGGAGATGGCTTAAATGGAATTCTGATTGTTAGTAATCGGGTTTTGCAATTTGTTTTATCCTCAATATGAAACAGCAGGAATAAGTCGTTCTTTCACGATTCCTTCTGTATTCTGTAAAACCAGGCTCCTTTCGATAGACTAATTCATGTTTTAGCTCCCTATCTACAATTACTCTGTGGCTCTAACTACCAAAATGTTTAAGACATTTCTTTAACACGCGCTAAAAACAAAAAAGGATCGAAAACCTTTTCTTGTGAATTTAACTTAAATGTCAATTATTTATCATTCGTTACCATCTCTTGGTCCATGAAATAAATTATGTAGAGCACTATGAAATACATTCCTTCATTAAAGACGTATCTACGGAGAGTATCCTGCTGATAGGGTGCGGCATAACATCTTCGACAAATTAAGTCCGGCGTCATTTGTCATGAGCTCTCGTACGGACATAGCCCATTTCATTGCCTCAGTAATAAAACAGGAATGAAATATCGTCTGGATGCTGTTGTCGGTGAATTGTTGCTGTCGCTATATCATAATAACTTCAAAGAGTTTATGTCGGGAAGTAAACTTATCTCGTAGTTAAACTATCGTTTCATCTGGTATATATCGATAAGAATAAAAATGTATCGATATATAAAAATAAATAACATTGAATACGTTATAGACGATATTTATGTGTATGGCTCTCCTTTACTCTGTTTAATAAGTTATAACTATTTTTAGAACGACATTCTCATTGGAGCTACGATTGAAGTTAATTTGCAAATATTTGATTATTAATTATAATATTTCATTATTATTTTTTTGGTTTTTATATGTTTTCTCTCAGAAACTATTATAAAAAAAGTAAAAAACCGGGCGGCTATACGTGTATCCTACTGCTGGGCATTGCCCACTTTTTAGAGAGATTGTTAGAGCATAGTCCACAATCATGCGACTTCACTGCGGATTGGCGCACTTAACAGGTTTACGGATTTTTTTTTTATTATTTCATAGACATGCAGGTTTCAACACGATGCCTTAATGCACCACCGAGCATGTAGTAATCAGCACTTAAAATTACGATTACCATTTTCAATGATGCCGGAACCGTAACGTAAATTATAAGCGAACGCTTAGACATCATTGAAACTGACTGGAAGGCACATGTAATTGTGTTAATTTTATTTTTTATTTTATTTACTCTTTATTGCATTAACCTTAACAAAGTTAAAAGTTCACAAAGGGCGGACTTAATGCCAAAGCATTCTCTAGCAATCAACCCAAGGTGTGGTGAGATATGTGTATGATAGGTGTAGCAATAAACTTATAAATAAAAGAAGAAAAAAAAACTAAAAATAACAAATACAAGCAAATAATAATACACACACATATAGATATTAAATACATTATACATGTATAAATAAATAAATAATAAATACACAATATATATATATATATATATATATATATATATATGTATATACACAAAATACACATATACATATATAAATTATACATATATATATATACATACACACATATATATACAAATATATATATATTCATACACATACATACACTCATATACATACACAATAGTATACAATACAATAGCGGTAGCTACCAATAAATTTCATAAGTGGATGATAAATTTAACTGACTTCAGATAACTTAAGTAAGTTAACTGCACGATTAACGTGTACGTGAACTTGTCTTAATTGTTTTTAATATCGGGTGTAAATATTATATAATAGGAGACACCAAAGCATAGCCACCAACGAAAATGACTGTGCACTTCATGCACAAGACTTCTGGTCGTTAGAAAGATATCAACTGCGTCACTTCACATTCATTCATTTTCGTCTTTACGTATCGTAGGTATAAAACCTCCATAACTTCTTAAAAGGCACAGATATTTAATTACAAGATTATCTCACTCCAATACCACCTCCAACGGGGAGGCCTATGTCTCGATGTGGGTTTCGTATATATAAGCTGTTGCTTATTTTCTCATGATTTTATACTTGAAACCCAATACGTATTGACATTGACTGGTAATCCTTGACCTCTGAATTTTAATTGTCAAACACTTTGAGTACACTAAGTTACGGAGCGTTCAATATTCATCTTTTAGTAGTTATTTATTAAATTTATTATGAATGTTCTTAAAGGTACTTTTTGCAGATAAAAGACGTAATGATATATCTAACGTTAGCATTGGGTAATAAATAAATATTACTTAACGTAGATTACAGATTGATGTATAATTTGAATATCGATTCAAATTTGAATTTGAAATGATGTTGAGTTGGTAGAAGAATCATAATATAACAGTTAATTTAATTTTTGCTCACTGAATTAGATTACAATACTTTTAAAGACCTACAAACAAGACGCGATGTGATTCACTATTAAAACCTAGTATAGATAGTTCGTTATACTCATCCAAATAGGCTGCGATATTCTGACACATGGCTTTAGTTTATTAGGTATTATTCCTAGCTATCTATTTGATGGTATTGAGATGAGATTTTATAACAATAGAGTACAGGTATTTTCGACTTCTGGGCTAGTTCGCAATTGAACACGAAATAGATATAATATAATATAATCCTAATATAAACTTCCTAGATTCTCTTGATGTTCATGCTGTTAGCCTATGCGGCTCTTGCAGCTTCATCGGACACAGGGCTCACGGAGCTGAGGGGTCCGTGAGTTGGTAATATAAACTTATAGCATAAAATATAATTTTATATAGTTCTGTGAGGAGGAGATATTCACAGTAAGTTTCAGGTTTACGAATCGAATGATAGCATCAGTAAATCGAGAGCATAACGATAGCGTTCTGTGTGTAAAGCTCTTAGAGCTACTTGTAACGAGCCCCGGTGATTTGATTACGAGATCCTTTTTGTTATGCCGCTCTGTTGTTTTCTTTTTTTTTATATATATAAGTTATAACGTAATTATAATTAAAAAGATTTATCGGTAGCCATTTAATCTTTTAAGATACTTTATCTAATTATAACACTATATTAAAAGTTTTAGTTTCGAATAGGTACTGATTTTGTAGTCATTTATTTCTTAACTTTATTTAATAAGAATTCTCAATTATTTTACATAGTTATATATTTATTTATTTTATCATTTTTGCATAAGCCACATAAAAAAGATTCTATTCCCATTAGAGAATGCTTGCTAGCATTAAGTCCGGGGTTGACATAATAGTCAGGAGTAAACACAGATAAAGCAGGTGTTTATGTAACAGCTAAATGTATATATATATATATATATATATATATATATATATACATACATTCATAAACTTACACAAATATTACAACAGTTTTTTTTTCTTGATTGATGTCAATTTTGTATTACATATTGAGGACTTTATTTATAACTTTTAACCAGTTTAAGTCGACTTATATGTAATACTAATGAGATAAAATGTGAAGAAGACTAGTACTGTATTAGTGACATGAGATGTTCACCGCATCAAATATTAGGTAGCGCAAATACCGGATTGGACCCAAGGACAGTTAGGTTCTCTGACCTTTTTGTCTTGTCCAAAGTACTTTTAAATAAGTATAATATATTTAAAATCATTTTCCCTTCAGTTAATTCCCTCTCAGTAATTATTGAACCAGATATAAACTTATATTACTCGACTTAGATGATTTTGAGGAATTTTATGCCCGGCTCTCACGGTGTTTTATTTTATTTATCAAGTATCATCCTTACATTCAATACTCGTGTATAATGCAAATACGAGTTTCATGGTGTATCGCAAACGACTGTTTTTTTTCACCCTCATTTAGTCTCCATATTAATTCCTTTTTGAAAGTAGCACCATACTTGTGTCTGAAATCAAAGGAACCCTTGTACACAGTTCGAAGTGGGCAGACTGGACCTCTCTAATAGTTCGATTCAACCCCTCGAGAAACGAGTTTGCATATTCGTTGCAAAGAAGTCCCCTTTTCTTATGGCACCACGTTATGAGAACATTATCCTAATCATACATTTCGACATCGGAACGAGCATTGTAATCTTAAGCGTTGACACATTGTAAGACGTTTAGTTTCGTGGTCACTCGTCTTTCAAATTGGCTTCCAAGTAGCTGGGGTGCCCAATAACGTGGCGAGACATTACTTTACGCCGGCCCTCTACTTTTAACTATACAAGGAGTAAATTGGGCCATGAAATATTGCGTGATCGTATTCAAGGCAGAACGGGTCGAACCATTGCAGGCCCATTCGCTAATGCCTTGAGACTTTATGAACTTTATAGACTTTTATATTATACCGTGTGGTGTGATTTGTTCGATTTGATAGCAACCTCTCTGTTTTGACCAAGACTTCTTGCGACTTTTACCTTTGGGGACACATGAATACGTCGGTGTACGCTTCACTAATAAATATAGAAGAGGGGCTGAGGGAAACAATATTAAATTAGATCCAGCAAATAGTGGAAAAACATGACATCCTGGGTCTCTAAAAGGAAAATGCGAAAAAGTCTTAAAACTTCCATAACGCACCACGAGTCTCACTTTGAGCAAGAATTGAAGAATCAAAGAATCTTTTATTGTAAATGTAAATAATAATTATAGTACAACTTTTTATTTATTTTAAGGTCACAAATCTTCTTGAATAAGTCCTTTTATTTCAATTTTAATCAATTGGAGATTGTAACACATGTTTAAATTACAGCTTCATTACTGAAATAACTATTTATTATTTTGTAAAAAGTTTTTGTGAAGTGTTTACCTTTTCAAAAAGCTGGATGAGGACTAAGATAGAAAGTTTCGTCACTTGTTCTAAGGATCTCCAGGTACTCACCAGATAAAACATAGCAGCGTTATGCTGCTATTTTACGTTGATATTCTGTGAGGACCACGCGTCCTTCACCGGTCATATAATACATTCATGCGCAGCTAAATACAAACTGCACTGTGACTTTACCACAATTATTAGGGTATTCTTTTAATATTATTCTTAAGACTCCGAAAAACATTTTTATAAATTTATTTTATTGATTGTTTCAGATCGCAAATGATACATAAAAACGGCACATCGTCGGTCTCATTGCGCGTACAGCGAGCGGACTGCCCGGGCGTCAGCAGGAGATATCACGAATGCAATACTGCTGTAAGAACCAAATTTCTAAGTATTTTAATAGAGTAGCTTTAATTAAAAGAGCTACGTTATCATCATTTTCATATAATTATTGTCCACAAGATATACCTGTTTATAAATTACGTAATGGTTCTTGGTTATGGAATTAATTTAGTAAAAACACATTAGGATGGAGGTTGGCAAAAGTCGTAATAAAGTAAGTACGTAAAGACACTAATAGTGGGCACTAATAAGACAATGATTCCTAGCGTAAGCTGCTAAAGCCATATTGTAGCTTTATTAAAGTATATGTACTGAAATACGTCAACTTGATAGGTGTTATTAAATGGTGTTCTCGGATTTTATTATTATATATTTTTTTTATATATGAATAGGTGTCAACGACAAACGAGCAAGCAACTCACCTGATGGTAAGTGATTACCGTCGCCCATGAACATCCGCAACCAGACAAACGAACAACCAGAGGATTCGTAAATTAGTTGCCGGCCTTTAAAAAGGGTTTTTTCTTGGAGGTCCTTAAGTCGTACAGTTTCGGAAACACCGCTGGCGATAGCTGATTCCACAGAGTAGTTGCGCGTGGCAGTAAATTTCGAATTGAGCGCACGGTGGATGCCAACCATGGAGATAATGAGGATGAAATTTTGAATTCTGTCACGATGTTTAGACTAAGCGGTTTTCAGATTAATGAAAAACTCATGAACTCTCCATGGTAAATTCGGTAAATAATGCGAAAAAATGCAACATCTCTTTGCAACGCCAGTGAATCAAGTCGATTGTCAGCTTGTCAGAGGCACAGCAAAACTATAATACATCCTAATTGAAAATTGTGCGTAGTGCATAGACCGGTATTTAGTACGTACGTTTAGTTGACATGCTTATGAGTGCCATAATCATAAGTCATAAAAATAGAAGAACGAATGAGTTTTCCTACATCTGCTTAGATTTACGTGCTTATTACTCGTAATGATTTGTTCAATCGACATGCTCCGAGCGTAGAAGTATCAAAGTGCTCAATCCACTCGCTCGAATCGTTCCCGATTTATGACATTATGCCTCGTAAATGTTTCCGTGATTAGTATTGTTCCGACTAACTGGCAGAAGTTATGGATGCTATACGAGGCTATAAAATTTAAATCCTTCGTTTGTGTTTTCTTTGCTTTGCTAATATATTGATTTATGACCGTTCGATCTGGCTGATACATGTTTAATACATAAATACTGTTCTTTCTTATGTTGGTGACTATAACTCATAAACACATACGTCCATCTTTAATAAACATTTAAGATGCACATGTAGTCTCGGTCTTGAAGACCGAGATGCATGTGCAATCCCTCGTTACTAGTATCGAGGGATTAATACAATTAAATCCCTAGTAATTGGGTCCCCGGATTTCTACACTCACTTTACGATATACAGTAGTGTAATGCTGATTTTTGACGTTGGTTTGCTATGAAGCAACGGTAATTTAATTAGTAATGTGAGAAGGCGCACCAGTAAATACATGACAGTTTATAAGAAAGCTATCTTCGATATGCCAGACTAATAAAAATTACTGGCATCAGATTGTAAACTGCCTCGGTTCTAAATATATGCTGTCCTTATGTTATTATGAAGGAAAACATATAAGATTATTATGAATTATTTCTCATTCAATACAGGTCGTGGTAATCAGCATTTATATTTGTAATTAATGTTCATTTACATACAGTTTAATCATGCTGATACCGACAATCGACGACGTACTGCTCGGGCAATGTGAAATTTAACCTGGAGCGCTGGTAACTGTCATTATTACACGGTATATAATAATGTTAGAATATACATGATGCCTAGTTAATCCTGTCAATAGGACTGTTAAAAACATATTATTTATTTTAATAGGTGTAGTAGGTGAGATAGATAGAAAGATCACTTTTTAAATACTAAACACAGCTGAGGGTGATACTACCGATAAGCATTTGAAACAAAAACTAAAGTTTTTTTATCTGAATAAACATATGACTGTTTACTTCTGACGGCAATTAATATAATACGCATTTTTTTTCTTGTTAGCCGTGTTCTGCTGAAGAGAACGTGCAAGACAACCGAGATGAACAGTGCGCTGCCTACGACCAGAGGCCGTTCCATGGTCACTTCTACAATTGGGTGCCCTACGTTGACGGCAAGTCTACATAAAATAATGATTTCTATCTCACTGTGATAAAACTATGTTATAGGAAGAAACTGGTTATATGATGAATGGAATCGGCTGAGGAAGTAGCAACAATACATTCAGCATTACAGCAGCATAAAGTTTCACTGGATTTTATGAAACTAAGATTGACAAACGAGCACGCAATTCAACTGATAGTAAGTGATTTCCCAGAATTATAAAAACAGTATGTATTGTCGAAAAAAATAAGATGTACAATTCGTTGTCACAGGATTGAAATGGAATGCCTCGTTACCGATAATTGGGCCTCCAGTTCCCTACACTCATCATATGAAACACAATTGCTTTATAATACTAATTCAAGCTGGTACTGTGTTAGAGCGTTCGTATGGTGAGTGGAATAAAGGAGAAATATTCATGTATTCCGCTTCATTTCTTGTAATTTCTTGGTTGTTATTTTTTTCTTAGTTGTACGGTTCGCAAAGCGATTGGAAATAAAGCATAATTTAAAGATTTTAAACATTTATTATGGAGGAAGGATGTTGATGTTATAGCCGTAGTGATCCAGGCAACTGTGTGAAATATGTGCTATCGTATTTGTCGTGTTCCTAAAAAACTGAAACTCTAAATGGTTGCATTATATTGACTGGTATTTATTTTATTATACTTAATGCCAGTTATCACGAATCAAGTTTGTAGGGAAAATGAACTACTACCTTAAATTTCTGCCTTATTTATAATATAGCACTTACGGAGAAAGTAATATAACTTATGCGTAAATCTGTAGGGCTGATTTACTAGGTGATTTAGGAGTGGATGTAAAATATTCGCAGGCAGATAGTATTTTTTTATTGAATAGGTGGTAAATGATCAAACAGTTCACCCGATGGTAACTGAATACTGCCATCAACGAACATACACAATGCTAGAGGAGTTACAGGTCCGTTGCCGGTCTTGTAGGGATATAGTTAAACGAATATTTGTATACTTTTTTAAAGGCTAATATTAGATTAGATAAAATAACATGTTACGTATTATGACTGTATAAGTCTACACAAATACCGAAAAGGACGAATAGATAAATTCTATATGTACGCAATACTAAACGTAAAAACATTTATAGGCTTGTCAAAGAACATTTTATTTAATAAGACATGCGGTTGTGTTAAATAAATCTATATCCATATAGAAGAACCTGAACTGAAATAGCTACGTTTCGAAGACATGTGACTTGCAGTGCATTGCGTTTATGTTGTCTCGGTGTTGGGTTGCAATGTTCATATGAAATGTATTTACATATAAAAGCCGCATATTTTCTAAAATGTTACGATTTCTACATCTATGAATTTCTTTTCAGAATCCCACCGAGCATTAAATAAATTAAAAATACTAATCCAAAATAATAATAATCTATGTTCCGTGCACGATCAACTACAAAAAAGGACAAGACTTTTATAGACTATTGTTAGCATGATTTGCCCCGTATTAAAACTAGGATATAAGATGCAAAAATTTCGTATAATTTTGATTGAAATGCTTCTTTATCATAAAAATACACAAAATACTAACGATAATCTTGCGATGGCTATATGAAGTCATGCGGGCTTTTAATATAATATACAAAAATACCTATTCCGGTTAAAAGCATTGTTGGTTGGAATAGACATGTTAAAGATGTCCACGAGGATGAATGGAAGTACAGTTTTCCAATGTGTATTCCTTTCCAAGAGGTATGAATAAAAAAAGTATTAAATTTCGTCAAGTTAATTAAAACTAGAAGTTGTTGTTAGTTTCACAACACAAAAACCAAAACTTTTGGAAACAAACATAAAAGTTAAATGCTGACACTGCTACAAGTGTAAATACACTCAAACATAATGCTACTATATCTAGATTTAATAATGCATTTAAGACCTGGTTAAAGTAATTAACCTGGTCTTAAATGCCTTGTAAAGCTAAGAAAAGCAGCATAAATGGCGTTTTGCTGTTGGTATAGTACCTACCAGCTCATGGACCCCTCAGTTCCGTGAGCCCTGTGTCCGATGAAGCTGTAAGAGCGGCATAGGCTAACAGCATCAACATCAACAGAATCTAGGTCTGTATTAGATCCAGACATGAGTCGTTTGCGTACTAATAAAACGAACTTATTTTTATTATATTTCCGAGGTCCTTTACGTGTATGACTCATAATATTTTGTAATCAAATTCATTTTGTAATCTATAACATTTTATAGTCATTTACTAACTTAATTAAGAACCGCTGTTATGTAAAGCATATATTAAATTAAAAATATTATAAAAAAAAACTACCTTTAATCACTTTGTCACTATTCAGTTGAGTGGAGATTGCGCAAAATCATGTTAAGAATGGTTTAAGCGCTGTACTCTGGAACACTTCAGAATTACGGGTAACCTTAACGAGTCAAGTAATTTTCTACATATAAAACTTAGATCATTATAATATTATAATTCACAGGTTTTTAACCTTTGAACCTTAAAGGTACAAATACTACAAATCTCATGATTATATACGGAAGTGCTTGAACACAGAACTGATAAGACTACACTCGAATATTTAAACGGTTAAGTGAGATTAATGATGTGGTCGCGACTTATCGAATGAAGATGAGACAACTGTAAATTGTTTGTGTAGATAAATTGCTCAGTTCCAAAGCCTTATTTAGTTGTTAGATAGAAAGATCATTCGAAATTGTCAGTCGAATTAACCTATTAGCGGTGTAATTAATATAAGTCACACGCACGACTGGTGCAATGTTATTGATTGGAGATATAATATATTTTATTGCTATATTGAAGTTTCAAATTGTTTTAAATATTAACAATTCGGGCGAAAATATAAACGAAGAGATCGTATAAAGTACATATATTACCAAGAAAACGGACGTCAGAACACCCTTACAAATAAATGACATAATCTCAAGGAAACGGAATCTGTCAATTGGTTGTAAATTGACTAATTTAACAATTAATCATTTCCGATAATAGTATCAGTTCGTGCTTATGCCGAAATAAATATTTATTTCATGACACAAGTAAACAAATATAAAAAAGACTTTCGATGTAAAATTTAAAAAAAAAACTGTGATGTTTTTATGATTTGTTTAAATTGATTTAATTTATTTAGTATTGTGTTACACGTTACAAATTTCTCAAAGGGTCAAGTTGGTGTAGTTAATTCAAAAGTTCAATTGGTTATCACTGGCGGTGCTTGGTTAAATAATCAAATTCCCATGCGTTTCAAACCAAGTGATAATTACACCCATTAAATCACTACTGTGACAGTGCGGCTTATACACAGTGCTTTACTTGTAGCCATTAAATTAATTTAATTCAAATTATCAGTTAACTACAAGGGTGATTAATAATTATTAAAGTCTGTTTTATATCAAAATAAAAGTCAACAACCATTAGGTTATAAAACGTGTTCGCACACGCTTCTCATGTATTGTTTATTCAACAATTTGAAATGAAATACGTATGTAACTTTTCGTCGATTTCTTTTTCATATATTTGTTGTAATTACTATTTTTTTTACTGGTTGCATAAATAATCGTTAGCATTTCATTATAGCGTATATTCGAATCTAAAATGCTAAGCGATTGCAATCAAACCTACCATAGCTTTGGGGCATCAGGTCAGCACTAAACTTGTCAGATTGCTGATGATTATGGTGATTGAAAATAAAAAATATATTAAAGAGTTTATTTGCTATGACTTTTGTAACAGTTCTGCAATAAACCAACATATTTTTGTTTTCTTAATAATTCTATATATCTTAATAATTTACAGCAATATTTCTAAACGTTCTTCTTCTTCTGCCTAGCGATTTCCCGGCCTACTACCAGGGTCTGCTTTCTGACAGAGTTATCCCCACTTTGCCAGGTATTCGGCAAACATTTCTAAATGTTAATAAGAAATAATCAAAAAAAGAAAGTACTATTTAAAGGTATTTTATAAAGATCGTGGAAAATATTCTGGTTTTACAAGAAAAAATATTGTACACCTAATGTAAAAAAGTATCTTGTGCAAAAACGTGAAAATACGTCTATTTTACTTGCAATAGGATAGTACGAGAAGTTTAGTTTATAACCATCTATTAAAACGTCTACGTGAACCATGCCGCCGGCTAAAACGAGTATATTTTGCAAATCATAAATATCTCTGTACTTCACAAGTTCCATACATTACAGGGTTCTCAATTACATTATAATTTATAAAAGCTAGCAATAAGTACCCATTTCTTGCAGACATTTACTCTATCCGTGTTTATAAGATGAATCATATTCATTTTCCATACATATTACTTTTAAAAACATCCAATTAAAAATAATATTATTGGCCTCTCAAAAAGTAAAGGAACTAAATTTCACTATGTTGTTGTATTAACTAATTTTACTAATTGTATCCTATCATCAACTGAGCAAGATATATTATTTTACCGTAAGTATTTTCGTAAATATAGAGGCTCATAATCGCTTTTTCTACTTACATTGAGTGTATATGGATTGAGATCGGTGCAAAATTCAGAACTTGTGGCAGGCACGTAAAACATACTCGACACGAAAATCATCAGTTTATCATGCAATAATTTTTTTCCTCTTCTGGGAATCAAATTTAGGGCTCGCGAGGCATCAGTAAGGTATCAGATTCAGTTGATGTTGGTGCTGTTAGCCTGTTGTGCAGCTTTTACAGATTCAACGGTCTCGGCGCTCGAGGTTTTAGGACCCGCAAGTTAGTTATTTGTTTGGGATTACAAACGTACTATGAAATGTTACACTCTAAAACATTTTCTGTCTGTGCCTGTTTCTTGTCGTCTAAGATTTTAGCCATCTTAGTATTCTCGAGTTAGTGGATAATGAGTGGTGATTATACTTGCCGTCCAAGTATACCCACCATAAGGACCGAGCCTTAGACGGTCGTTGTCGCACTTGTCTGAAGTTGGGAGCGGTGATAACCGCCCTGGAACGCGGTGTTATCGCGGTTAAACCGCGCTCGAATGCGAGGGCGGCGTGATGTAGTTGTGGTTTAACTCGAGATTTTAAAGTAGATAGCCCCATTTGATGCCGTTATGTTGTTTTATGCGCTCTTTGACCTCCCTTTGGAGTTGGCGCAGTTTAACGCGGTTTGGGTCCAATCGGTATTAGTCCTAAAGCTCAGCCTCGCGGGTATTAATCCTTATTAGTCATCACAGAATCGCGAAAAAGACCTTGAACATAGGGAACCGTCTTTTTCGGTTCTTCAACGGCCGAGTTGAGGTGTGCTGAAAGTGAGTTAATCGTTCGGGTGAGTGGGTCTCATTAGATATTTCTTTTAGTGCTGGGTAGTCGTGGTTCCGAGTTTGACCTAAAGAGTACACCAGTCTACAAAGGTTTTGGTCTGAGGGACCTCACCAGCCGACTGGCCCAGCTTGAGTATCTGTGGTCCAATGTGAGTTCATGAATCGTCTCTTGTGAGCACTGATTTTTGTTTTTTGGTTTTTGCCAAAGTACTGGAACCATTACCCCACGTGAAAAATATGGGATATAATCTCATTTACTCCATGCAGCTAAGTTTCCAGCTGTTCAAATATGCATCATGTTATTACCCTATGAAATAAATTAAATTAATTGTTTAAAGTGTGATAATTCATTCATTTTAATAATTGTTGACAGGTGATGCACCTTGCATGTTGAACTGCAGGCCGATTGGGCAACAGTTCTACGCGTCTCTTGGAGTAGTGGCTGATGGCACACCTTGCACTAAGCCTGGTTTCCGAGCGATGTGCATCCAGGGAACTTGCAAGGTATGTAACGCTTAATTTTTATAGAAGTGATGAACGACCGAGTGATCTTACCATCCTAGTGTACTAGATTCACTTGCCAGTAATTCATTCTCTGATTCTCTAACAAAATCTCTCGAAACACATACTTTTTGTATAGTTTTTCGTATGAAGATTTTGAATTAAATTAAGGATTAAAATTGAGACTTAAAATGTCTGAGTAAATTGTCTGTAATTACAGTGATGGGGAAAGGTGACTTGAATAAGAAAGAAAAGTACAAGTGTTAGATCGCGCATACTATTTGCGTATTTATTGACACATTTTAAGTATTTGACAAGGTTTTTATTATTTGTGGAGATATTTAAAACAATTTCTTGTTATTAAAATTGAACATAATATTTAACAGACTACCAGTTTATTACAAGCTGTGTGATAGTTTTGAAAATTACTTCAAAATCATAAGCCTTAATAGACTCTCAACGTCTTTCCAATAAATAAGTATTAAATGTACCTACATCATCAAAACTAACTGTATTAACAAAAAGTAAGCAGCATGAATGGGTTAAGCGTAACAAAAATTTTCGACTATACACTAAATAGCGGTAGCAGCTGCAGAGTTATTAATTATCGTCAATGAAATGATTTTATCAGCTCCGTGGAATATTTACAACGTGAATAACTTATGATTAGAACAGTTAGCTCACGGAACAGGTCCGCTCGTATTACAGTTTTTAATTTTAGCCGCAGTAATTAAACCCCAGTTGACTGCAATTAACCTCGCATATTCATTTATTCAGCAGTTCCGATTTATGGTTGTTTTACCAAGAATCGTGTTTGTTAAATGTTATACTATTTACGTTGAGGCAATAGGCACACTATTGCATAAGCCTATTGTGAACTTTCAAGGGCTAGTTTATATGATTTATTTATATATTTTATTAAACAAATTGTTTTTGTTTCAATGGAATAACGGGTTGATAAGCAAGTAAAATAAGTATACAGTTCACCTCGTAATTCAAGATGGTGAAGCTGTAAAAGCAATCGGGCTAACAGAGGCCATCCGTTCGAAAAAAAAAACAGTTCACCAGATAACAGGTGAATTCTTGCTGCCTACCCACATTTCCATTAGCATCGCATGCTTTGTTACAAGTTATTAGACACCTGGGTCCTTTGACTCTACTACTTGACTAAAAACTATGAAACCGTGAACTTTCCTCGATAGGGTCAATTTATTTACACCATTTGTTCCATTTAATTCTTTTCAATTTATTCAAAGTTAAAATGTCCACCCGACCAAACCAAACAACCTAAACCAAAGAAGTAATAAATTTCGGATTAGTGAGCTGAAAGATTAATTTATGATAAAGTAACTGAATTACTTAATGTTAAGTAACCACAGCGATCGAAACCATTATCTATTCTAATCAACGATTAAAGCATCAGTGTGTTATCACGCCTAAGACGAAATACTATAATGTCAATATGTCCCATGTTTCTATAATTTTTTCAAAATTGTTTAATATTTCGTCTTGTCTTTTTTCATTATGAATTGTTATTTTTTATTACTTTATATTATTATTTTTTATCATAAAATATAAAATGAGAACTGCCAATGTTCTTGTGTAGACTTCACAGAAGTTGAGGGTTGTGGCCTTAAGTAACCTGATTGGAGATCCTTTTCACTGGATGGCGCACATCAGGTCTCATCTCTTTTCATTTATTAATTTGATTATATTTTTTTTTGCTTTTTCTTCTTTGTTCTATACTTTGGATTATGTATTTTTTGTTTGTTTTGTAAATGTTTACTGATTTTTCTAAGAAGGAATCATTTATTCTTGTGTTAAATATAATTAAAAAAGAAATTTCTATTAAGTCAGGTTGACAAACCAAAACAATTAGAATCCACAATGTCTAGGCCTAAGTAAATATACGACATTCAACCAGTACATGAGTCCCATATCTCATCACGTACTTATATTCGGACCATACATCTCTACAGTCTACATTATATTAAAATCACGATATGTATTTTTAAACGGCTTCTGCTGTAATTAATTCTTACTAATAAATGAACAGTAGCAAAACAAAATTGCAGTAAAAATTATGATATTCATAAGAAACTAAGAATATTTAATAGGAACCATATGTTTTTCATCTTGTTAGTAAAACGCTGTGTTTTAATAAGGTAATCATAGTCACAAGCTACAGTGTTACAACACTTATTTGGCACTACAAGTATGAAGAATTTATCATCAGATCAATGTTTCGTCATTGTTCATCTCTGGGCTAGTAAAGAGCTGAGATGATAAGGATTCATCATTGGTAATAGGCAAATATTTTTCGTTATTCATTTATCTAATTATTCGATATTGGTCTAAGATTTAATAGAAATTGTAATAATATGTTTATATGTATTTATTTGTTATTTACGAAACTTAATTACAGCTTTTTATAATATCCATACCTTATCCATAAAATAATATCCTGTATATAGCCGCCCCATAAAAACTAATAATAAACAATAGAATACTTTACAAGAAGTAGCATCAAGAGCAAATAGTGAAACACGTTTTTTTTTTCAAGCAGCTCACCCGATGGTAAGTGATCACCGCCGCCCATGGACATCCGCAACGCCAGAGGAGTCGTAAATGCTTTGCCGGCCGGTAAGAAGATGTAGGCTCTTTTCTTGAAGGACCTGAAGTGGTTTCGGTTCGGAAATACCGCTGGAGATAGATGATTTCGCAGAGTAGTTGTGCGTGGCAGGAAATTTCTCGTAAAGCGCACAGTGGTGGATTGTCAACCATCGAGATGATGAGGCTGAAATCTTGAATTCTTTCGTGATGTACTATGTTTGCCATCTTACCTCAATATTTATAAAAAATAAGCAGAAAATATGCTTTAAACTGTTATAGTAATATAATAATATATAAACTATATTTAAAGGCAAAGGTTTCAGAGAATTTCAAAAGGAAAAAAAAATTGACTTCTATAATTAACAATGTATACTAACAGATATTTCCCCTCTCATCATGATAAAATTTTAAATCTTCGTTTCTATGCTTCAAGACAAAAAACAGAAACATTATTAATAAAATGAATTGTTAGCATTCAAAAATAATATTATCACATATATGTATTGTATTCGAAAACATCTTAGATTAGGGTTAGAGTTCGATTATTTGTAGGCGCAATAAAATTCTATAAATTGTCTATTGAGTAAATATGAAACGACATCTCTGCTCTATAAACTATTCAATCGTTGCAACTGTACAACGGGCAAGGACATGTCACGTCGTAATCGTAAATTATTTAAAGTATTGTTGGTTATTACGTGATAGTTTTCATTGTCCGCAGCTTGTTGACGCGCCCTGTGGTTTTAATAGGGTGCCACAGGTTATTTGATGTACGATAGCTAAACAAGGTTACGTCTGTCCGTTCGTAATGTTTAATTTTGGAAAATGTTGAATATATTTTATTTTTTGGATTTTATACCCATGGTTAGTAAGGATTGGTATTTAGAGTTTATTAACGAATTCTATAAATGCATAATGTCTTGTATTATTGACCATACAATTTTGTTCCCAAAAACGTGGTTAGAGTAACTGGCTACTACGTCCTTGGTTCTAATTTCGATTCTCAGCAAAGAACATTATTTGTATGTTAGAAATTTGTATTTATTATTATCTGTATTGTAGTTGGTTTTCGGGTCTAGGTGTGTTGTTTGTATACTTCGTGACCTTGAAACTGCATCTGTACGTTCTCTGATCTTCTTGCATATACTCTCTTTCGGATTAGAGAATGGCGCTTGTTTGTTTCCTCAATATAGTCGTGGTAAAATTCAAATAATACTTTTTTCTATCCTATCTTCATTCTCCAGAAAAGCATTTGTTGTGAGCTACATAATAATAATAATATATTTTATTTAACGTAATAACATAAGTTATAATAAAGTTTATTACGAAACAATTACCATTTAACCTTCACATCCTTTCGCATTGAAACGACTATTTTAAATTAACAGTCAATTACTTGTAATAATTACTTCGCTTGACCACAATTCTCGTAGATTTCAGGTTTTTCTTATAATAGTAATTTTAAATTTTTGTTTCTACTGTATTAGATAGATAGTGCACGTCAAATTGTGGTGGTATTAACTTAGGCAAATACAAATTGTACTGAAATTATATTCGTCACACTGTCCCATAAAGTGTTCAATACATAGGCTATTAATAATAATGGCAGCATAACTCTTAGCACATAGTTTAAATAATTCCTTTATATCGTAAGCCGCAACTTCGTGGCGCCACCTTTGAACTCGTTGATTACTCTATGTAAAATAATGACCATACAAATTCCAATAAATAGCCACATTTTGTTTGATGTTATTTGTGTAAGATCAAGCTACTTGTACTAGTTTAGCAAAGCAGTCGTTCTTAATAGGCGCTATATTCTAGGCTTAGCGTTATAAATTGTTATTAGTTACTAATTGTAGACGATGTTTTTCTTAAATTTATGGCGTCTTAGAATCTTTAACGAGAATTTCATACATTTATAAATTTAAGTACGTATTAAATTATAGCATATTATTATTATTTTAGTAAATTAATATAAAACTATCATATGATATTTCTTCTGCTTGTAATAATACAATTTAAAATTAGATTTAAAATTAACTGATATATGCAGAAGGATATATGAATCTCAATGGTCAATTTTATTTTAAGCCCAGGTAATTTGAACATATTATAACTTAAAAGTAATAAATAAACGGCAAGGGGTTTCATTAATATCGTGATGATTTATATAAATAAGACTAGGATCCTGTAGTGACAGGTTATCGCGAAACTAGTAGGTAGTGGTGCCGAGTGACGGCGGGTTTGCTGCGCGCTGGGCGGTATGCTCTAGAGATCGGTGATTACGGCCGACCGCCTCGGGCGACGTGATAAAACGTCATTCTAGATATGGTACTCTAGATTTAAGATTTAAGATTTTACTTGTTTAATATTTTCCCATCTTAATATAAATACCTTCGTTTCAGAAGTCAATATGTTATAATATAATAATGTAACGTAGCTAGAATTTTTCACACCTACTTAAAATTTTTGAGGTTTGTGCGGTTTCAAATGATTTTGTTCACATTTTCAATTCAATTTTATAATAGTAGACCATTTTATTTGAACGTAGTCTCATGTAATTTTTTTGAATTTAAGTTATTTTTATTATTTCAATCAAAGTAAGTAACCTTATATATTGTTTCCTAGCAAATCAATTTATAGCTGTCAAAATAAGAAAATTTATATAAATTCATTAGATTCTTACTTTCTAGTAAGGTTTTAAGTGACTTTTTAAATAATTTTGTTGACAATGATATGAGCTGAAAATCATGGTAAATTAAAAAAATAGACAAATATTTTTTTTTATCGCATTTAACTACACAACTAAATGCGATAAATATGATTTTTTTCATTTTAATTAAATCCTATCTCATATCATAAGCTTAGTTTTATTAAATGTATAGCATTTGCTTAAATATTTTATAGGAAATTATTAATTTAAAATGTTAAAAGTTTCACTTCTAGAATAAATTGTGTTCAAGAGACAGGTGAGAAACGAGGAAATTCCGACATTCCTTACTATTTACCATAAAGGAGTTTTCTAAAAAGATTATAGCCAGGATTACCCGTGATTAGAATGTCTTAATGTGTTGTGTATATACAATTACTCAGAAAGTAAAATGAACTGTATTTTAGAAATTTGTGTTAAATTAACTTTATGAAAGAAAACGAGGAAAATAAATAAAATAGATAAAGATATACTTATAAAACTATATATATGTCATCCCACGTTCATTACGTATTTTATGTTAAGTAAAAACGATAAAAATAAAATTTATTATCTGTGAAAGTATAACTTTATGGCAACATTGAATTCTTGAAAATACAGTGATGAAATATATGCTATAAAACTTGTTTCTTCACATTTAAACAACATTTTTGTGTTGTTTTTTCGAATCTAAATATAATATTTAGTTATGATTACGTCTTCTTCCGGATAATAACAAGCAATACTTACGACTTATCATATAGTCATTCGTGCTTCTAACTATGAGAGTGATCATAAACCTTCAGTTTCTATCATACTATGGAAAAGTTAATAGGCCGTATGGCCTACTGTACAAAGTTTCTAAAAGTTGATGATGAATCTGACGACCAATGACCGAAACCAATGTTTGTGTAACCAAAAGTATTGCTTCTCGGGTTCTGGGTGTATTTTGAGAAGATGTGAGTAGTTGGCATTGCAATGGAATCTTCCGTTTTGTATCATCCAACAGTAGCAGGTAGAACCACGCTGCCAATTGCCGCTAGATTAAGGTTTCGGAGAACCAGTGTTACTGGTAGCGAGGTACTCCATCTCAGTTCTCAGCCAGGACAATGCAAGTGCATCTTCAAACTTCATTCATCAAGATAACGAGAGGACGAGTCAGTACCCATATATTTGTGAAAACAATTACATTACGAGTATAATATATACAGCGTGGTTGACATCGTCTGGTAATAATCAAAAATATACATATTTATATATATATAATATATATTATATATATATATATATATATATATATATATATAAATATATATATATATATATATAAATATATATATATATATATATATATATATATTTCAGAAAAGCCGGTCAATTTTAGACAAACTTACAACATCATATAAATCTAGAACTCATAATAAGTTTGAGTTCTAAAAATAGTTGCTTTGACATTAATTCCATTTGCTCTTTTTTTATTATTATTACATTGAGAGTAACAAATGAGCACACAGTTCACCTGATGGTAAGTGATTCCTGCGGCCCATGACATCGACATTCATCCTTGACAAGGAATCTTAAACCCTACACTCACAAGACGAAACACAGCAGCATTATGCTGCTATTTCACTTTGGTACTCTGTGAGGGTGTGCTCCTACTCCGGTCGAGCTGACCCATTCATTCTGCAGCTAGAAACTGCAGCGTAACTCTGCCACCGTAACTTCTTCTCTTACATAATCTTGGACATCTATCCTCGCGGTCATTAAACTTAAGCGTCGATAGCCTAATGGTTTAGGGTACGGTCTGCGAATCTTAAGGTCGTAGGTTCGATTCTGCCATTCGACTATTACCGTGAGCCATCTCTTAGCATAGGTATTTAAGCTTAGTTGGAGTGCTTAACGGGATTGTTAGTGATGTTAATAGCACTCGTATTCTTAATAAAAAAACACACTAAGTTTCATTAACCTGCAATAATTTATTAATAGTCTCACTAGTCTGCCAACAACTGTGTGCCAATGAAATACATACAACATACACGTATTTTTAATCATCACTGCATCAAAGTTAGTGACGCATTCACTTCATACTTGACACACAATCAGTTGCCAAACATACTGTATTGGGAATGACATCATTAAATGAATACAAAAATGGTAAGAATTATAAGAGTAATAAAATAGATTTATGCATTCTTAAATTAAATTTGAATATAAGGGTCTGAGTAATGCGACCAGGGTAAAAATATGCATCAATTTTTAATTTTGTTGATGAAATAGCTTTTACATATTGTATCAGAATCTGTAATCGACGAAGATACTCGTAGCAACTGTTTTAATGTAATTTTGCCTTTCTTATATACAAACGTGGTAGAAGAGTAAACTTATTGCCGAATACGCTTTCAAATATTAATTTTTATTTTATACGATATAAAATATGCACTATCAAGAAAGATACACATATACTATCTAAATTAAAAAATGTCACCACGGGAGAAATAATATTGTTATTCAAAAAAAAAATCAATAATATACTAATATACTTTAAAGCGATTGACTAAAGTAAAACTACATTTTAACCTACGATGAATATTAGTAATTCCACTCGGTTGAGTATTGTTTTTGTTTACATAATTAGTATATAATAATATATCTAACAAGTACTCGATATCTTCCACTTACACCTTGACTCCAATTTTGTTTAGTGAAATTAAGGAGTAACAAATGATCACCCAGTTCTGCTGGTGTTAAGCGATTACTGTGGCCCATAACACACTTATCATTGAATAGAAATCATAATAAAATGACACCCTGAGGACTAAGATAAAATGCCTTATCATTAGACCTTATCAATATCACCGATTTCTTTCACTAACCAGACAAACACAGCAGGGAAATGTTACTATTTTACGAAATTCTACGGACGGGAAGTCTAGCCCTTGTCTGGTCGAGTTGACTTCGTCCTGATAGTTATAGCGGAGTGACTACCAAGTATACAAACAATATATTACTATACTTATATAAGCACATAAATTATACAAACAACTTAACCTTATAAAAATCTGTCCACAAGAGTCCAGATTAGCATATAAATTAGGTCTAATGCGGTAGTATTTACACACGTACATTGCACCCTCATACCGCCACCGACGACGACGAGGGCGTCGCAGACAAGGTTATTCGCCATACCACCATGACACAGGCCGGTTCTCTCCAGTCAATACAGATAAAAGCGTCGCTGGAGTTTCTTGCGCCACTTCTTCTCCAACACCCACGCATTCCGAAGTGGTGGAACAGATGGCCAATAATTATAATAGAGATATATAATACAGATAATTCTTAGTTAGAAGCAACTGACCGAGTCGAGGTTCGAACCTCTCGGGCACCCTCGAGTCAGATGCTCTCGCGGAACAGGGTAACGGTCCAAGCCGTGGCTCCATCTTGGGAGCCCTTGTGCTGGTTACCCACTAATAGAGTTCTCGACTGAGCGACATAAGCGCGACCGACACCTCTCAACCGTCTCGAAACTGTAAAAGCCTTTGGGCTAACAGCGGCCATCCTCCCGAAAAGAAAAAAAAAGCGGTAGTATTGTTTTATACCAAGAGAGCTATAACTATCAAAACAGGACATTTAAATACATCTAAATTTATTATCTATATAAGCTTTATAGAGTTCTGATAATTTGCGAACTCCAATGACAATAATGCGGTTTTTAACACATTTTTATGTGACGTAACCAAGATATCGTTCGTAAATATCGTGATGTTTTTAAGACAGTATTTTATAACTATTTGTATGTTTGTGCCTTTGATTTAGCCATTTTACGACCGACTATAAATATATATAACATTTCGTGTGTAACTCTGCTCTCCATACCTATTACTAATCTTGACCTATAAAACCTACGTCATCCGGCATTTGAAAGATGGAGAAACACACTTAACTAACATAATGTACCGGAATCATGCGGTCTTGGTAAAAAATAAAAGTTAAATTCCATTTATTAACATACGGTCTAATTTATAATAACAATGTTTTAAGTTATTAAATAAAATCCGATTGGTTAATCAATGGAATAATTATTTTAGGTCAGAAGTAGAACTCAGTATCTTAATTATAAAATAACACAATTTTAATAATTTTATAAAAATAATATAAAATTCTAAATATTCTTCGTTTTTGTGTATTTGTCGATATATTATGTATATATATATTGTTAAGAATGCTAGTAAGTAACATTCCGGTTAACCTCTCCAACTAATCTAAAAGTGCTTGTGGTAGGAGATGGCGGATTCGAACCTCTGGCCCTAAGTTTCAAAGACTGCACCCTAAACTATTAGTCTATTGACGTTGTTTATATTTGAAACTGTGTATTCCAATCACTTGTCATTATTCGGTAATATTGATGACTATAAATAATACTAGGCCACGGGTGAGTGCGAAATTTATAACTGTTTTTTTTAAAATGGTATAGTGTTTTAAAACGCAACAGTTTCTACTCGGCATTGTTAATTAACGTTTTAGTGACACCAAATGGTTAAGACTGTTTAAAATAAACTGACAAAGCTGAAACATAAATATACCGTAAGATTTTACGTTCGCGGCGCTTAAATTGATGTCTTAATAAATACTCGGCGGCTTAATGTTCCCTTCCTGGCAAATCATTATATAGGACTAGAAAGGATAAAATATGGAAATTAACCTATTAATAGCTATAGACATCGTGCGGGAGTTTATTTTAGAAGTTTAGCTTTTAGTTTTATGGGAACGTTAGTCCGAAAATATTGGAGATAAATTTAAATATTTGTCATTATTAAGTGAGTTCGGCTTGTTCAATAGAGTAAGTTATCTGATACAACGGGGGCTTTACGAAATTGAATCTGGATTCGTTTATGATGTACAATGCATTAGTATTGAGACGGTGGTACATTGAGAGCTTGAACAATATTTTTTGTAAGGATTTATGCTTAGTAGAAGTTAACAAATATATTTAAGAATGATTTCAATAAATAATTATGAATATATTCTTACGTCTTTTATATTTCTTGGGATAGATACATAATTTAGGGCTCAAGTGGTGAACTGTATATATAAGGAATGACTTGTGTATAAGCATTTCTACCATGTCGTATAAACCTAAATCTTCTTATACATTTCTGGTATTTTCGAGAAGGACAGATAGCAAATGGTCTGTCTATCCAAAAAAAAAAGAATAGTGGGAAGTTTGTCAAAATTTTCGAGCCCTTACACAGATTATTAAATAACGGCAAATATTTTTTTAGTAATGTTTACTTTTTGCTATATTGAAGATGATACAATAATAATTTGATAGTATTTTCATTTAATTTA
The DNA here is from genome assembly GCA_029286865.1 of Teinopalpus imperialis. Classification (NCBI taxonomy): domain Eukaryota; kingdom Metazoa; phylum Arthropoda; class Insecta; order Lepidoptera; family Papilionidae; genus Teinopalpus; species Teinopalpus imperialis. Next base: position 4,998,167 of record JAGSMU010000034.1, read on the forward strand.
AATTTGTTTGAATTCCCTTTTGGTGTGTAGTGGGCACAGCTTCCATTCTATCAGCTCGTCGGTTTTCCACGTATGAGCGCACGGGAGGCGCAAGTTTCACGCCAGTAGTTCACAGCGCGGCGCGGCTTCAACGCGCAATCTCTACGGAAAACGCGTACAGATAATAAATCGTTAAGTGCTATTGTGAAAAATAAAATCGCAAATACCACAAAGAGTCTGTGATATGAAATTTATAATTAATATTAAAATAAAAATTCCACTAAATGTAACAAATATTTATGCCTCTATTAATACTATAAAACCACCAAGATTTTTCCACCGTAATAGATTTTTAATTTTTTAAGATAACGCGTATAATGATAAATTAAATATTATACCCAGCTACTTAATGGAAAAAAAAATATTTTAATATTTAAAGTATAAACAATGTTATATTCTTTCGTTTTAATAGTTTATTTAATAATAAATTATTAAAAAGTATACATAAGATAAAAAAGCGTAAAAGAGGAATGTTTTAAAGGCGCGGGCACAAGTTCGTGTATGTAAATAATTTAATTTCCGTTAAAAATTCTCGTATCACCAATTACAGCACGCTGATGTGTTAAGTGATGTAACAGCCAAGATGACAATTCGCTGTTAATTTGACGTATATCCTATCCCGCCCAGGGATGCAGATAATTAGTCGAAAATACCTTTTAGACACCCATGCATATATCGAACTAAAGATATTTTGCCGTTAGCCTTATTTAAAAATAAACAGTAAAATAATTTAGAGATGCCACATTTTTTTTATACTGAAAAATATAATTTTCGAACTCGTTTAGTTTTATATAATTTGAATGCCTAAAAAAGTCAAAAGAGTAAAGTGTTAACCTTGAAAGAAGTAATTTCTGTAAACAATATTTAAAAAAAAATGCATATTTAAAAACTACCAAAAATTTCTAAATATTCTTTTAATTTAATGACGTGAGAAAATTGATTTAAGCCTGTTTATTTATTTCATTATTTAAATAGCTTATTTGATAATGATATTTCTCATAAATTCATAAAACAATCTCTCTGTATATTAAAAATCACATATTATGTATAACATCCCATAAAAGCATAATATAAATATAATAAATGCAATTGTCATCCACGTTGTATACTGCAGAATTACTCTTAGGACTATACGTATGTAAAATATTAAACTTAAAGTTCAAGCCAATGCAAAATATTTGAATTCGAGGTAATCATGTCACAAATAGTTAACGAGCATAATTCAAAACAACATTATCAAAATTTGTGTGTACAAATAGTCTATTTACATTAGGAAATCTTTAGACTCGAGTGATATTTGAAGTATCACCCATATGTAAATTAATAACTTTGAAACAAATATTCTCAAAGTAGAATCCTTGGAGTATTTGACAGTTTGTTGAGCCCTTGAGATGTAATGCTTAATCATTATAATTGAATCTACATAATATGTAAGGGATAGTGGTAACATCAGATCTTACTATTCAGGTTGGCTCATTTTACTCAATCGCTAACTGATTTGTCTTATTTTAACGTTATTTGATTATGTTCCTTAAATAACCGTGTTTGTTTAATCTACATTAGTATTTTCATGTTATGAGTGCCCGTTAGAAATACAACAAAGTGCTTACAGGTCTATTTTGTAGGAATGAATTAAAATGTCATTGCCAACTTGTCTAGAAAAAGAAGCGTCGTATAAGTAGAGGTCAATTGTATTATTTTGTGCTAAATTTTTTGCAAGTGCTACAAACATTATAATAAAAAAAAATGTTTCGAAATGGAATGTGGTAAAACAATTCGAATCTTTACTTAAACACAACTGCTACAATGCTAATTGGAAAATTGGGCCAAGTGCGTGTCAGACACGCACTAATTACCAATTCTGTAGATGATATAGAAAACTAAAACTCATTTATATTTTGCTGAGACTTTAATGTCTTTGTTTACCTTAAGTATAATATAATAATACTTAAAATTTGGTTAATTCCTAAAACCATAACAGATTTTTCATATATAAAAAATAAAAATTTAAATAAGAATAAAATAAAAATAAAAATGTTTATTTTTTATTTAACTGTGTGTTAACTGCGGTCACGGTTCATCTAATCGTAAGTGAAGACTGCGGCTTATTTATTATCAACAAAGATCCAAGATGCATATGTGGAGTGCCTTGCTATCAGTAAATACGCCAACCCCTAAACGCCTCATACATACGTAGCGCAGCATTATTATACTGCTATTTCAAGCCAGTATTCTATTAGGGAGTGATCCTTCCCGATGGAATCGACGCAATAATGCTGCAGTGGGTTACTAGCTTCAGCGTAGCTGTATTATTATTAAAAAACATATTATTGATTTATATTTAAAAGAAGTTCAACGAATTAAGTAATAAATAAATAAGAAACAAAAAACTGAACAGTATACAGTATAAGTAATGCAAGGAAAAAATATGAAGTCAACCACATGGCACACTGGCCTCAAGTGGTGACTGGATTTAATTTGGGCAGCGTCATTCTCCACACTGTGCGTGTTAATTTTTCGTTAAGAGTTTATTGAAAGACCGCTATAAAGCTTTAAAAGTAGCAAACAACAAATTGGGGTTACTGCAAGGTCCATTACGAAATCTTTTTGTGCCTTAGGGCTGTTTATAACAAAATAAAAAAAAACTCAGGTAAACGCACCATTCAACATATGATTTATTGTATTTCTTTGGGCGGAACTTTTTAATAAAATATTTTTTGGTTGTTTAGTACCGGTAAATTATATATTGTACCCTTAAATTCTTTAACAAGCGTTTTTATTTCAAGGTGTACATTTATATTCAAATATTGTGTAAATTTTGTTTTTGCGTTATATTAGTTCAAGGAATGTCACAATATTAATAAATTTTGAGAAAAAAAAAACTTATACAATCTTAATCAATATCAATAAAACATCTCAAAACTGTACTAAATAAATATTCTTACACTTTTTATTATCGGTTCAAATAAATATAAAACATCATATAATAAAAGTAATCACAGAATTAAAAACCTATAAAAAAGCTCTAAACTAGCAGGCTTATTTGAAGGAATTATATGACCTTACTATACCATTTAGTGGCAGCCCTAGGGTGCTACGGTACAATATATCTAAGTACAAATGACGTCTCAATTTCGACGTTCGTTAATCATCATTCCCGTTCTTCGAAATTCTTATTGGAACTAGTTGCAAATATTTCTTTCTCTATTGTCTGTTGTCTATTTTTTACAATTATCCTGGTATGGAACATGATTAAATGTTACAACCGTCATCTAGTGGCGAAGGTTAGGTTACGGTATTCACTTCTTCTGCATATGTATACATCTGCACTCAAACGTACTCATGAATTTGCTCTGATTCGATCTATCAATTTACCATATTATTTCCATATGTTATCTGTGCGAACTTGCTTATTAATCTACTTAAAAAAAAAATTAAGATAAAGACGACAAACTAACTAGCGTGGACCATTTTTTAATTGGTCGCTGTGGCCTCCCAGATATGTAAATCAATCCGCGATTCATAGGTATAGATGGTTTGTAAACAATCATGATTACGGTTGATTGTTTTATTATTAGAGATTGGTTCTTCATTTCTTTTCATTCATATGGAGTAACAGTTACGCTACATTTCTTTTTTCACTGGTGTTCTGTGAAACAGTAGTGCTTCCATGGAGGAACTTGTTACAGCCGCAATATATCAAATAAATATTTAATCAGTAAAATAAAATACTGGAACTTTTAACATTATTTACGTTAATGCGATTATGTAAATGCATAATTCTCTTTTATATTGCAAAACACTAATATTAAACGAGATGTTAGGTGGTACGTATTGTGAATCATGTTTGTCCTCAACATTCGTTATTCTATAAATTATGTCGTTTTGGTTACTGCTTCTTTACTATTTGCTTTGTTACTTTACTATTTGTTTGATAACCATTTACGATAACCCTGTTTTGATTAATACAAACATATATGTAAGCGTTTGTACGGCAAGTCCATTCTTTGATTGTGATCTTAAAAACTCTGTAGGCTTACTTGAGTGCGACAACCACAGTTACGACAGACAAAGCTGTCTTGTTTCAATACATCGTAAATTAACGACCTCATGGTCCTGTCCACCTATTAATCTTTTTTCTTGGTCGCGTACAATGGAGTTGTGACCTTTTCATGTCACTCTCTTAAACTACCTAACATTAAGTATGTTGAACTTGGTACCTTTTTATAGATAAATTTACGGAGATAGCATTCAGTCTTTTTGAATGGCTTACAATAAGATAGTATCAAAAAGTAATAGTAATAAAATAGTTTCATTGGACCATACCCATGTTTTCAAACGCGGTTGATATTTCTTAATCCATGGTAATATATAAAATGTAATAACTTTTTTCTTATGAAACTACGACAAACGAACAAACAGTTCACCTGATAGTAGATGACTGCGGTCCACAAACATCTATATATTGGGTCCTATTGGACCTATGAAATTGCCGTTCTTCAGTATTGGCCATTATAAACAAAAAAAAGCTTTGATTGGCTGTGAATTCTAAATTCAAATTAATTTTGTTTTGAAACATGTCATTCTTTTTACAAAGTTAGTCTTTTGTTTATCGATTAGCTTTGTATTTTCATTGTTTGAAATTTTTCGTCATTATGGATATTTTAAAAAATCGTGTAATTATGGAATATGAGTTCCGTCGTGGCATCAACGCGACACAAACGGCACATAACATCAACCACGTTTACGGAGAGAATTTTACAAACGAACGCACAACCCGTTATTGGTTTGCCCGGTTCCGTTCTGGAAATTTTGATTTGAAAAATGAACCTCGTGGTCGTCCGGACACTTTGGTCAACAATGATGAATTAAAGGCGATTGTGGAAGCTGACGATACTCAATCTACAGCCGAGCTAGCAGCAGCTTTTGATGTTAACATCAAAACAATATTGGTCCATTTGCGACAAATTGGCAAGGTAAAAAGCTTGATAGATGGGTGCCCCACGAACTTAACAATCGCCAGTGCAACGTACGCGTTGAGGCCTGCCTCGCGCTGCTCAACAGGCACAAAAATGAAAGAATTTTAAACCGAATTATTACGTGCGACGAAAAGTGGATTCTGTTCGACAATCGAAAGCCCTTAGCAAGTTAGTTAGATCCTGGTTCAGCACCAAAGTAATAAAGTAAAAATGACCTAGATCTAGAATGTTGATGGTTACTGTTTAGTGGTCTAGTGCCTGTGTGATTCATCACAGTTCTTTTACCAAACGGCATGAGCATTACTACAGATGTGTACTGTGAAGAACTGAAGCCAATGATGGAGAAGCTCACACATCTGCAACCAGCTTTGGTCAATCGGTCGTCACCGCTGCTCCTACACGACAACGCGCGACCCCATACTGCACAGCAGACAGTCTCCAAGCTGCAAGAGTTGGTACTCACCAGACCTCACACCCACCGACTATTACTTTTCCAAAATTTTGACAACTTTTTAGCGGGAAAAAAATTAAATTCCCGAGAGGCAGTACAAAATGCCTTTAAAGAGTTTGTTGCCTCCCGTCCAGCTGATTTTTACAAGAAGGGCATCAATAAACTACCACGGCGTTGGCAAAGATTACTCTGAATAACAGAAGTAAAAAAGTTTGAAAAAAAATACTTTAACTTATTTCATACAAAACAGCAATTTCAAAGGCCTATTATATCCTAAAAAAAGATTTAAGATGTGTTGTCACCCCTGAGAATTGAGATGGAATAAATACCTTGCAACCAAATACTGGGTGTCCGAATCCCGAGTTTCTTCTATACTCTACAGTTTTCTGTCACAAAATGTAACTGTAACTTATTATTATATTGTCAGCTTGATATTACACGTATAGATATTTATTTCAAATAAATATCTATACGTGTCATATCAAGCTGGGTGCTCCACAGGCTGTCCCAGAGATATAGTTTATATGACATACAGGATAAAGCTACCCTTATTATGGTGACGAGGCTTCTACCTTAATTAAAACTATTAATACGCCATGTGTGCTAACTTATAAATTACGCCTGAAATAAAATCGTTATCATCAATATATCCTTCATAGTCTATGTGACAAATATAATCTGGCATCAAAAAATAATTTTTTTTGGGTTAAATGGTTTCAGCTCGGAATGGAATTTAGGATCCATAGTCAATACCCCATGTGTACTAATAAATCACGTCTCAAATAAAATCACTATCATCATTATCTCCTTCATAAAACTATGTGTAATATGTAACCTAGCCCCAAAAAATAAAAAAAATCGGTTTAAATTATTTTCCAAGCTGGAATGGCCAAAAACATAGCATTTTAGTTGTGCTTACTTATAAACTTCGCCTCAGTTGTCTCTACTAAAACCAAAAGAAGCATTGGATCCAATGGCAGGGGTTGTTCAGTTAAATCAAATAGCTTTAGTTAGCAAAACAAGCATGTCGACAACAACAGTTAAAACTGTGCAACGTTTAAGATTATCACCACGCTACATATGCAGTTAGCTTCAATGAATCCGGTTGAGGGCTTGGCGCCAAGCCATCGCCTATTTTATGATCTCAGACAAATTTCGTCCACAGCTGCGTTTAGAATATCTAACTCGTTTTCAGACTTTTAAATAAGACTTAAGCTATCAAAACAGTCAAGATATATTGATTTTACATTGGCAACGAGGTAATTCCTCGCACCTCGAGTGGTGACAATTAAGGAATAGTAAAGGTTTCAGCTTTAATACGATCTAAGGATTAATATCACAATGTATCCACGTATTATATTGATTTAAACATTACGTGTGCGTTTCATCGATGTTATCACGTAAATGTAAACTATTCCTTCAAGACAATTAAAACTAAAACCTTATGTAAATATGAATGCAAAATAATGTTATAAAAAATGTAATAGGGCTGATTAATAACACAGAAATGATGTTAATATAATAATCGTAGTTAAAGACTAATAACGTCGATATATTTTGGCTAACAATCAAAAGCTAGTAATTGCATATTCTTTCAATTTCAAGTCATTTTATTTTTAAGTCGTTTAAACGTCTTCACTTTTGCCTTTTTTTTTGTAACTGCAAATCACTAAGACTATCATATTAGTGAGCTTAGTGAGACACATGTCACCACATCTAAATTATAAATGACAATGGTTAATATTGGAATCTATTTAATATTTTCTAGAAACATAAGTTCGAATGCAGACATTGTCCTTGACGCTAACAGGGAAAGTGCGACAATGTTCATAACTGCATTATATAGGATAATCGTGTCAGAGGGCTTTAAATATGACAAATTTAAATGCAAATGTCGCGAAACCGTAACCAAATGAGAATTCTAATGGCATTCGTTACTAGAGCGGCTGGCTGTTGTACTATAAAATATCGATAGGGATTTGTACGCGGCACTTATTTCAATTCACGTTACGAGATCAAAGGGGTATTATTGGCACCACTTGGGATTTATGCAAACAATAAAGCAATCTGCCAACGACGTTGGGCGTAACAGTATCAGTTAGTGATGTATTTGAAGCCTGCGGTTCAACCTTTAAACATATTAATATGATTTACGACTCAAATTCCTCCTTTACGTGTGTTCATTACTGGGTTTATGAAATAAGTATTCGGATTTTATATTCGTCTTCAATTGTGCCCGTGTCGATATCAGTACGTACTAAAAGCTTCTATAAACTTCAAGGTTTACTGGTGTTTTAAGGGATTGCTTCAAGTTTATATTATAGTTTCATCTTCGATTGATCATATATCAAGAAAAGAACCTTGATTTAAAGAACAACATTAAAATGAAACGTGTTTATCAAATAATAGTGTTTGTTCAAGTGAAAATTAGATTGTAACTTCTTTATTATATTTGTGTTACTATTACTAAAATTCGTCGTCGTAGTCAACGAGATGGCGTCTTTTATTTCTTTTGTCCTCATTTGCTTCATTTGGGTAAGTTAATCATAATGTGTTATTTTCTTACTTTTATAGTTATTTGGCCACTATTTGTATAATGTGTCTGTAGAAAACAATATTTTAAGTATTTTTTGTTTTGGCTGATGGCCGCTGTTAGCCCGAGGGCTTTTACACCGGGTTAAGTTGATTGTTCCATATGTGCAGGTAATAACGTAAGGGAATTTAAGGCAAAACTGGCTGTGTCACGAACGGATTGTTGGGATCGAAGAACGGCTGCTAAAATATCTGCGTAAAATAATAACATATCGCATAAGTAATTCTTATGGAGAGTGAGAGTACTAAAATAATATTAGTAAAGAAACATTCAATATGATCTCTCGATAATTCTTAGGGGTAACTAACTACTCAACCTGTCTTCGAAAATAGGTACAATTCTGGTCAAATACAAAGGTTAATAAATGTAGCAAATGTATAAATAAAAGATGGATCTGTAATGTGAATATTTATAAATGGATCTGCATTTGAAAAAGACAAAACCATATATGGAAATATAGATAACATTTATTTAGATTGAAAAGATAGTTTGTCCAGTAGGAAAGTTTTGCTTAATAAACTAGTTATGCTTAACCAGTTAATTGATTTATTAGAATACATTAGATGCAATTAAACTTTTTCGTCCAATTACGTCAATGGTAACGCTGCATAACTTTGAGATTAATTTAACTATGCGGTTAAAATAAATAATTTTAAAATAAATGGACGAGATAGATACGAATGGATGAAATAGCTGGGTTTAATTTTTTTTTTAAATGTACCCCTGATTGGTTTTTATTGTTATGATATCGGTACTTAAGTATGATATGCTTGGAGATAATTCAGGCTTATCATAATTTAGTCCTGAAAATATTTTAAAACTATACTTTTCACAACGTAAATTTAAAACATCACCATTGTAAGTTTTATTATTAAGTAGTTCTTAAAAATTATAGCTGTTTGATTTCATAATTATTTTAGACAATAAAACATTCTTATTTATTCAGTTTTGACATAGGACAGAAATTTTCAATATTTTTTTTGTTTAATAATATTTATAATTATTAATTCAATGTCTTTTAATTCGATTTATTGATTTATTTTTATGCTTAATTATTTTTTATCCATGTACATAAATTTATAGTTCAAAAGCACTCTCTTTGTATTTGTATATTATAGTGACATATTATATTTGTTACGAAACTCTTTCAAGTGAGATAAGATATCCTAGTTGTAGTAGAATCTAGTTATATAATATTTATATTAATTTATGATATTCATCTGTGAACACCGCCTTCTTAATGAACGCTCAAACCCAATTTCAAGCGCTCAACGACAGGTAATTCGTTAACTCACACTTAATCCTAATTAATCGACTATTAGTAGACGTTTTCAATTACCACTTCGTTTGATTTATCCGTCTATACTTCACTAACAATTCCCTGATTAATAGTCACGTAGATTATTTTAATCAGATTAGAAATATCGATGTGATCAATTCACTATCGACTGTGATTATATAGATAAAAATAAAATAGACACCTCTATCGAAGTAATATCGGTTTCTTCTTCAGTATCGATGGTCAGTATTTTCTTTCCAATATGTTATAAACAGAAGGTATGTAAATGGTTAAAGAATACAAGTAATAGAATAGAAGAAATATTTTTTTTTGCATTCTATTTTGTGGAGTTAAATATCCTCTTGTTACTTTAAATCTAAATGTTTACATTCCATAATTATTTTTTAAATTTAAATATAGGAGTCAGTCTTATTTATTGTTTGAGCACATTTGTTCACAAATTGTTTTAAGCCCCATTTGGTAGTAGGTTAGCAATAGGCTATCAGGCGACTGGTATAACTACTGTGTAGAAATAGAGAATAACTATGAGTAAGATTTCGGTCCAATTAAGATTATGTACTAAATGAATAGCTACACGGATTTGGTTCTACAAAGAAACTAGCGAAACGCCGACAGCAATATAAATACAATTAAGAAATATTCATGTGTTCATTTATATTTGGATAAGGTCATTAAATACAAATAAAAGAAGCCGAAGCTTTTACGGTGGTCCTTAAGAATGACATTAAGAATGACAAAGATGCCCATGGAGCTTGAGAAGACAAAGACATTGTGATAATAAAATTGCCATTAAATTAGGCCTTTAATGTAGTATAACCATTAGCTTGACGTTAATGTTACTAAATTACACAACTCATTGGCAACCAGGACTCCATATTGCATTTGTCATATTGCACATATGTATTAAATTACTTTTTGATTACTTTTACATATAATTTGTCGTTGGAATGAAATTTAAAACAAATATGTTTTAAGGTTCATGTTGCCAAAATAAAAAGAACAATAATTTAATTATTAAAAAAACTGTTTTATTTACGATATGATCGGGTTACATACAATTATTTTATTGTATAAAATAAATTCCATTCCCCTTTTTGAAATCTTTGCGTTTTATATAAAGCCATTATATGTCCACTTTGTACAAATTGGTCAAGTACACGTGAAATCTCATGTAATATGGACTTATTTTATTTGATACTATCCTTAATTCCACATGATGTATATATATATACTATAAACAACTCGATTTAAACAACTTAAATGTAAATGGACACATTGATAAAGCTGAAATATCGTTTGATCGGGTAATGAGAATTCAATAAAATTGAAAAGTTTATTAGTAATAACAAATGCTATAGCACCGGCAGGCTGTAAGGACATTTACATACAGCAACTAAGAACACGTTAAGAGATAAGAAAATTATTATTGACAAAGTAAAAATGCGGGAGGATAAACTGGTAAGTAAACAACGATATGTTAACTACGCTCGAACTTTATAGAATGTAAATGAAGAAAATGCTGATTATTGGGAGCAGACGTAAAGTATACAATACTACTCTGTTTTGATTAGACCCTTTATTTATTGAATCAAGTATCTATCATCCCTGCTGCCATGGGCAGAAATATACACCTTTGGATAACTCGGATACTAGTTTGTCGCCCTCTGAATCTAAAAAAAAAACGATTGAAGTGGGTTGAAAACGCTAAGAATTAATAAAAATCGGAATATAAGAATTTATTTGATTCATTAGTTGGATAATAATCACAAGAGTATGGTTCTGTGTATGTAAATCATTAAATTGAGATAATTGCATTGGCGCCACGTACGTAATCGTTCGATGAATAAGCAAAATTCTTAATAATTTCTTAAAAGATCAGGCCCCTGTTTATTACAGTTAATACTTCAATTTATATAACTCAACTTTTAAGGTTCCATAAAATGTGTAAATGAATGTATTGGTTTCTTATACTGATACTGCTTGTTGTTGGATTAAATTTTGACCGAATAAAGAAATGAGAAGATCACCTACCAGGCCAGGTGATCAGACTGATGAGCCAATTTTTGTGTGGAACTCTCTGTAGTACGACGTTTTTCAGGAACGGTGTTATCGTGACATAACTATCATACATATCGTCATAAGAATATAAATATATATTAGAATATAAATATATATTTTAAACGTCTTATGACGTTTAAAATATTTGCGTATAAAATCTTTTGTATTATTTATTTTGTTGATAGCCGCGTGTTGTAGTTGTTGGAGTGCCTTGCTGCTGCGTCACGGGTCCTGGGTTCGATTCCCTGCCCAGGAAATATATTTGTGTATAACAAATTGTTGGTTCTCGGGTGTAGGTGTGTTGTATGTGTTCCTCCGACACTGCATCTGAATCTAATTCCAATCTTATTGCACATGCATTACATCGGAATAGGGAGGTCGAGTGAATGACTCTGTTTGCGCAAATGCTTTCGACACAATAAAAATTCTATGTAGTTCATGTCTTCTGATCTTCCGAAGATATCGCCGTAGTCGAAATAGACTAGGAGGACATCATCATTTCACATTAAATTTGTGTCAAACGAAACTACAAGATGAACTTTAATTTGAAATTACGACTAATTTTTTAAAGTCTGAATTTAATAATGTATGTGTGCTTAAAGGAAATCAAAACAATATAGTGTTTTGATTTACTTTAAGTTTACTCATATGTTATATGTGTCTGTAGAAACTACGAAAGTCTATAGACAATCAGCTTCATCTCGCTTCTTTCAAAATTCGGATTAATTTTGTTGATATGCTTGTATATATGTACGTTTTGCGTATTTGAGCCCATAGAGTTTATGACAGTTTAGTAATATATTTTTATCTGCCTCACTATCAATTATTTCAGGAGAATATTTTATGTATTCTATCGTTTCGCAATATTTTGGAGCAAATATTCATCCACAAGATTATATTATTACCATATTTGATATTTACGTCTATATTTTTTATTACATTGAGAGTAACGAACGAGAACATAAGTGATTCCTACAGCCCATTATATCTACATTCACCCTTGACAAGGAATCATAATGCAAATGCGTTGTCACCCTTGAGGTCTGAGATGGAGTGCCTCGTCACTAGTAATAAAGTTCTACGGATCCCTACACTCACCAGACGAAACAGCAGCATTATGCTGCTACTTCACGCTGGGAATCTATTAGGGCATGGCCCTTCTCCGGTCGAGTTGACTTATTCATTCTGCAGCTATAAACAAACTCCAGCATTGCCCTACCTCTGTTAAAATTTATGTTCTACACGCACGTTATAGCGTGGTAGAAAAAATGCGTAAAGTCTATGAAATCCTGTCAAGTGGCGAGCTCTGGGCTTCCACAATACTTCCGAGTCCTGTGTCCAGCAGTGGACTTTCGCAGGTATTTGCAATTGGATGGTGAAGATGAATATATTATTATCGATGAAATCATTACGCACTTTTACGTACACTATTACTTGTTATTGTATATATTTCTATAATATCGAAATTTTATTGTAAGATCTGTATAAGTATACAATACAAATATTATAATGTCATTTTTAAAGTGAGTCTCATCACATCTGATAACATAAAATGTTTTATGTTCGCCTTGATTCCCGGTGATCCCGGCGTGATGTTTAGGTTTTTAGAAATCGTAATCAGTGCTATAATCGCTAAATGCATAGTACAAACGACATGAAAATATATTTGTGAATCAAATACCAAACAATGCACCAAACCATTAATATTTCGAAGCATTGTGTTTTGGTTGTCGCCGGTTGGCATCAATAGCGTCGGGCTGTCACACCATAAAGATGTCTCTGGTATCTAATTGGTGCTGTGACTTCGCTTCTATGTATCTTATTTATGTTGGTATTTGATTAATGTCGGCATTCAACTTCGGTCAAGCCTATTTCGAAAGCGACATAAATATTTTGAAATTTGTTAGACGTGATCGCGTGTTTTTGAACATCTGTTAAATTGTTGTGTTTATCTTTTATTTGTTTTTAAGTTTTAGATATTTTCCAAGCAAGATGTCAAGTTAAGATGTTAATCTGTGTAACAAATTGTATAATATCTATTAGGTGGTGGGACAAGAGGTTCTGTCGTCTGCAAACAGCCGCGACCTGCGATGCGGTAGGCGTCTCGTGTCAGGACAGTTCGCGCGGACGCGACTTCCGCTGGGATACTCCTATATTAGGACCGTGCCACGGGGTGCTTGCAAACTCAACATCACGGAGCTTGTGGCAAGCGATAATTATATTGGTTTGTCCACATTTACTACTTAGAATTAAAAAACATTGACAAATATATCTTCTACAGGTATAATCAAATAACCTTTTACCTTAACGCAATCTATATGTTTTTTAAACAAATTTATTTTAATAAGGATTAAGCTTAAATTTCTATATTACAAAAAAAAAATTTAATGTGATGAAAATGAATGAAAATGCCTTATAGGTGACCCTTTCGGAGGCAAGGATGTGTTATGTAGAGTCGCACCCACTAAAACCCCACAAGTGCCGGCCGCCAAACCCTCTTCCATCTCTCCAGGGAAGGTATTCCGAAAAACGAGTGCGCCTACACAGCATCTCTCTATATATGGCAAACAACTCCCCCGAGTCTGCAATGCAGAGGCCATAGGGGCTACTTCAGGCCAGCTAGATGCCATCGGCTGGCGTGTGGACTCCTCGTAGTTTTACCGTGGGTGACCAAGCCACGACTACCAAGCTTTGCGTCACAACAAGACGAGAACCCGTTCAGAGCGGAAATGCAGTAGCCTAGGCTCTCGTAGCTAGTCATAGAATAATAACTAGTTTCTAAAGATTAATTTTGCAACTGGATCGATGAATCCTTGCTGACATAAGCTAGCTATTTTACCCGACGTTCATTCATTAATTCACGATACAGAATGATCCTTTGATGAAGGCAAATGATCCGCAAACATGAGGCTAGTTGTACTTATCAATCAGTCGTAGATAGAATAGGATCGTAAATCATTTGCGATCTTCTACAATAGCACCGCCCACGTTGTTCTGTCACTAGTGAATGGTACATTTTAAATTGCCGATAAATTGGAACTATTTTTATATATATTTCTATAAGGCTTTCGTATGATATGCGTATATATAGCTACAAACTTTGATTTTAATGGAATGAAATGAATCTTCTAAGAATTTCTTAATTTTTTCTCTTTTTTTATAGCTTAGTTGTCTCCTTGGTTTAAGCTTTTAGGGTTTAGCGTCGCTTCTTTTTGAAAAACACATCAAATAAAAAATAAAATATCAATTTATATCTGGAAATTTCAATAATATGATAGATGTTTGCGTACATACACTGTATTAAATCCATAGGCCGTTATGTAAAGAACTATAGCTTGAGGTGCGAGCAAGGGTAGATAACGGGTACACAAATATCGTGATGACTTGGTTTTAATAGTTGAAAAAGTAATAAAATTTAATGTCATTTCAGCATTGAAAGTTACAAATGGATCGTATTTAATAAATGGAGAATTCGCTATTAGTGCACCGGGTACATATGACGCCGTTGGCGCACGATTTGTGTACTCACGGATACATGGACTTGATTCGGTTTTTACACTGGGACCCATCCAACATCCCGTAGATATTATGGTACGCTATTGTATCTATAACACATATTACGTTAAGAAATTGGGAATTGTATTAATTTAAAATTTAAACTTTTCAGATTTTATATACAGAACCAAATCCTAACATAAAATATGAATATCTAACGGTGTCTGACTCAGAAGACGTCGAAGTCGAATCTCTCACTCAATCCAACTATCTTGATGTTCAACAAGGGTCAACTACAAAACATATACGAAGACACCATGGATATGATACATATCCTAGATTTAGTTTAAGTAACAGGCATCCAGATGTAATTGAGTCACCTAAGGAAATTATTAGTTCTGAAAATAGCCTGGAAGAAAATTTAATTGGAACAAGGAGATTTGCTTGGAAGATAACATCGTATTCTCAATGCTCTAGAAGCTGTGGAGGCGGGATACAGGTGAGAATACCAAATAAACAAACTTTTGAAGAATTGTGTGTATGCCTCTTATTTCATGTTCAATTGATTTTTGTTTTCAGGTAGGCAAATATCGATGTGTTGAAGAAAGCACAAATGGGGCAGATAGAGAAATATCACCAGTACACTGCACAGGATCTCCTCCTCCAGGAAAAAGACGACGATGCGGAAATGTTGCATGTCCTCCAAGATGGAGAGCGTCTGCTTGGTCATCTTGTCCCCAATGTGGACCAGCTACTCGCACAAGGATTGTTGGTTGCGTACAGGATCACTCAAGAGGGATTACAAAGGTAGTGTTATTAGAGAATAGTTGCCGATAGTAAATATTGTAGATTTATTGAGAAAGGCTTTTCACTTGAAATGTAGTATGTAAGACATTTCTACATAAATCTATCTTTCAATTTGATTTAATAAAATGAGGAGTTAAACTTAGGAGAGAACGTATTTCTCATTACCAATAATTTAGAAATGTTTACATATTAGATGTAGGAACTAAGAGAAATCGTCTTTATCAATTTTTGTTGACTTTTACCATGTTTGTTGATTATTTTATAAATTATTAATTAAGGACAGAGTTGTAATGTGCAAAATACGCTTTCAGATTAGTGACCAGAGATGTCCCCCACCAAAATTGTCTACAACCGAAAAGTGCAATGTTCTAGATTGCCCCGAATATAATTCTGGTCAAATTAGACAGGTCGATGCTAAACGTGTGGTAAGAGTGCGCGAGCACACCGACACGTTCAGGGAAGGACCCGTCTACACAATTACGGTCAACAGCTCTGACATCGACGTTGGACCGGAGTACAGTTTTACTGCAACTGCTGGTTGGCTTTACGATGATTGGTCAGAGGTATTGGAATAACTTAAGCCGCCCGCCTTAATGTAGTACAGTAAATTTGAAGATCCTTATATCCTAGTTCATTAACCAGTTTTTGTATATATTATACAAGTCCACAGGCTGTAATGCATATTCTTCCATAACTTAATTTAAAAAAATATGTATTTCTAGTTGCTTTTTACAACGTCATTCCTTTGTAATTTCTTGATTATTTCTTTTGGACAAATTACATAAAGATCTGTCTTTATGTTTTAATTTGGTTAATATTTCAATATGATGTTAGTAGTTCATTGCAAATTGACAATTATTTTATCTCTTTTTTGTAAACAAGACAAATAGATACAATAATAAGTTTCAGTAATTTATTAGAATATTGAAAGAAATGGTATTGCTGGAACTTAATATTTTTTTTAGTGCATTGGTTGGTGTGTGGGTGGTGGCATACAAACTCGAAATGTAAGATGTGGTGATCCATCTGGTTGTTCACCATTGAAAGCCCCGGAAGTATCACGAAATTGTTCTCTTGCGAATATTACTTGCGTGCCTCATGAGGGGAAGTGGTTTACAGGTACAAAAACCGATGTAATTGAATATTTTGATAAAAAATTGGCCCAATAATGTTTTTTGTTTTGAACATCTTTCAAAAGTAACATAATAATAACTACATATATATTAATTTCTGATGAATATTACATGCTTATATGTTTTTTAAGGAGAATGGTCGACTTGCTCATCTGCATGCGGTGGTAAACAAATTCGAGGGGTTCTGTGTATTGGTGGAAGTGGAAGACATCTCCGAGATTCCGCATGTAAAGGTCCAAAGCCAGAAAATGAACGTGATTGTGGGAACGAATGTTCACCTGTTTGGTACTATAGTGAATGGAGCCAGGTAAAGAATGTTAAAATTGTTCACCGTTGTGCAATATTATTATTTTATCATCGCTACAGCTCTTTGCTCAGTGGTGATAATATAAGATAGTTAATTACCCAACCTTGTCCCATAGATGTCGTTGAAGCTAACGTTAATTATGGTTATGGTTGTAGTGGGCTACTAATAAGCTGATATCTGATGAAGCCATAGAGGATGGCTCTTAATAGTTGCGTCACGTGTACGAACCGAGTATGTTGCGTCAGTGGTTGCTGTGCTTAGTTGCGAAGGTTAGAGGGATTTGAAGCATGGTGCTCCACTGGCCGACCGCAGATAGTGAGGTGCTCAAGTAGCGGGAATGCCATTCGCGAATGGTTGCCCCACCAACTCACCAAAGAGTAGTAGCTCCATTCTGCCGGTTGGCGACCGGGTGAGAGGACCCGATGGCAATCTCCGGGAGGTCAGGGATTCCCCGCAGTTTCCACACTAAATACCAACTGCGCGGTGATTCTGATAGTACCGTTATTTTTACACCAAAGTAGTACATCTGGTTTTCCTGGGGGGATTGTAATGCTTATTATCAGAGCTGGCCCCCATAACAGAAGACCAACCAGGCCGGTAGGGAAGTGAGGATTGTTTCCCTGTCGCTGAATCTTTCTCAGCTAGTAAAGCACTTGATGTTTTGCTAGATGCAGCGAAGGCCTTAGAAAGAGTCTAACTTACCACCCTTACTACCAAGCTTCCAGCGTACGGCATATCTCATGGTCTAATCACATGCATAAAATACTTTCTGAAGGGACGGTCTTAACGAGTGGTTATAAACGGCTGCTCGTCGAGTCTATGGCAATAAAAGCTGGAGCTCCTCAGGGATCAGTTCTCTCTGAAACTCTTCTGCTGCATCTCAACATACTGCCGGAGCCCACCGCGGCTTACCCCAATAATACCAATTTTTGAGTATGCAGAAGATTGCATTGCTTTGGAGAAGTACCAACAAGTCAAGTACAAATATAATTTCAGAGGGGCTTTCGCAGGGCATATTAATTAACATTACAGGCAGTTTCCTATTGGGGCGATGTCAAACTTGTGACTTTTAATGCTACCAAAACCGTAGCACCAGGTGTGTGTCAATTCACTGTTAAAGGAAACCGATCACTCCGTATGGATATTACTTCCAAAATATATCCGTGGAATACGCTGACCGCCTTCAGTTCTTAGGAGTTGTTATCTCATTGAACCTTAATTTTGGGCGGTTCATTAAGCCTAAGGCAAAATTAACGTTGGGTAGCTGTGAGTCTTTGCAAAGATGCGACGGTACTTCACCTCTCAAGACCCTTTATAAAGCATAAGTTCGGTCGTGTGTGTGTCGCGTGTTGAGGTTGGCAAACGCACGTATGATGTTGCTTTTTGTTACTGTTGTCTCTAATTGTTTTATCATGTTTCAAAGTATATGTAAAATCAATTTGTATATTTTATCGGATAATGGAACCTTGTACGAGACAATGAACTCGCGAGAGCCGGTAACAAGTTTGTGTCTACTTAGTAATAGATACATTATGCAGACTCCATTAGTAGATAAGGTAACGGGAGGTGCAAGATCTCTAAACTGGTCACTGGTAACCATTATGCAGTTTATACTCGTATGAAGTATTATTATATGATGCGCGATTATATTCTTGTTATACGATATTTTATTTTATTATTTCTAGTTTATTTTGCAATAACATAATTTAACATTAATTATAACGTTCATAATTAATTTATACCCTATTTTTATATCATTCATTTGTATATTTCCCACATAAATAATAACAATAAAAATATTAACAAACAAGTTTTTACTTTACAACTAGTACAAAACTAATAAATTCTCTAATTATGTTTTTGCACAAATAGAGTAACTAACTTAGCTTAAAAACTTGTGCAAAAATTGTTTTCAAAAGAGGAACTTAAAAGGACTCATGGAATATAATTTATTTAAGTCCTTACTTTGTGTTGAATATGTGGTATTAAACTTTACGTAATAAACTACGCTTATGGAATTCCAGGATAAAATAAAAGGGCCGCTGTGTTTCCTCTGGTGAGTTAAAGATACCGGAGATTATATGCTATATATGTAGTGAGGAAGTGTTCCATATTATCCCCAGGGGTTAAAAGCATTTGAATTTATTTCTTGTTGAGGATGATTATGGGGGAGCTGCAGTTATCACTTACGATAAGGTGAAGTGAGCATCTGTGTGCAGTTTCTCATTTGAAAAATAAATTTTGTACTATTTCTTTCTTTCGCCATCCGAGCAAGCGTGAACTTCATATGGTTAATTGTTGGTGTATTTTACCAAGCGACAACTAGCATTGTAATAGTAACCTCTTTTTAAAAGCAATTAAATACATTCCTTAACTGAACGTTAATGTTGATAAAGATTAGAATATATTCTTCTTAATACTGTTAGTGTCGTTTGTAAGGAAACTAAATTGGGGATTGGACTGAAGTATTGCTTTGCCTAGCAATTACCATCAATTATGCCTGGAAAGGGTTTTTACTCTGCTGCATACTCAAATTAGGATTTAAAA
Organism: Teinopalpus imperialis; assembly: GCA_029286865.1. NCBI lineage: Eukaryota > Metazoa > Arthropoda > Insecta > Lepidoptera > Papilionidae > Teinopalpus > Teinopalpus imperialis. The sequence goes on from JAGSMU010000034.1 coordinate 5,017,876, forward strand.
AGTTGATCAGGTTAGAGATTACAATGTAAGTGGGTAATTTTTCTTCTAAACAGCTGGATACCAAACCAGCGGAAATCTTTTGAACCCAAAAATCGTTAGTCCGACGCGTCCTATGTTGGCTATCACTATTTAACTTGGATAGAAATATTCTAATATGTATATTTTCTAGTGTGTAGGCAACTGCACATCTAAGACGGGCATACAGCACCGTACAGTGGTATGCGCGCGTGGACGCAACGGTGCCAATGACGGAGAGTGCGAAGCGCTGCGTCCGTCTTCTCAGCGTTCCTGTGACCCACGCTGCCCCACCGACACGACGGAGTCATCTGTAGTTACTACTGGTATATCTTATCACATATTGTTACATATCGTAACGGTAATCAATGTACGGTAAGAAGTGATCTGCCAGTGTGTACACTGAGTCACGATTGCAACTCCTAACGAGAACAGGAAAACTACGAAACGAATCCACTACTACTGAAAGAAATTCAACATAGCGATATGATTGTAATTTTGCTGTGATTAGTAGTTTCATCACACTTAAATTGCAATCATATTGCTATGTTGAATTTTTATGAGACCACACGGTTTACAAGATGAAAATTCATTGTTCAAATATTTTTTGAAACAATGGCGCTATAATATATCTTGCACAGTTGATGTTTTCTCGTTATAACCAGAAGATATCACTTACTGCACAGTTGCTCGTGTCGTAGCAAACAGAAGCTATCTATAAAAATAATACTACATATCTTGAAAATTATTACTGTGAGATCCAGACAATAAAAAACTGCAAGAATTTTTATTTTAGAACATTGAAATGAGAACTTTCTTGTATTTTAATTCTTTATCTATTTATAAACTATAGTTAAGACAAGTGGTATAAGATAATCTTCCAAAATGATTGCAGAGTCCTCTAGAGAGTTTAAAACAGAAAATGAAAGCAGCAGCACTCAAAAACTTACTACTAGTGATGGCACGAGTCCGAAAGGTATAATAAATTATAACATTATAAAAATATTTATTATCTTTCATGTACACATAATATTTATATAAGAGAATTAAGATAAGAGTAGTATTTATAAAGGCGCAGCTTATTTTAATAATAAAAATATCTTCCAGCAGGCCTGGTATTTTTCTCATTTCTCTTCTCTGTCTCTCATCTCTCTTCATAATCTCTCTTTAATGTCCCAAGAAAAATCATTAATGCTTTTAAGAATCCCAAGATGGATATGAAAATCTACGGAGTAAAAGGTACTTGCCTTGACCGTGAACCCTTCAAGCCAGTTTTATTACCTCGGACGATCTGTCTATGTTGATTTTCAAAGAAACGCACCATATTATGGGTTTAAATTCAGCAAACTCACGAAACAATAAGGCTATGTCAGGGTGCTCCATAGATGCACCCATAATTATTTTCTGAAGTTTTTCCTCAAATTTGCTCATTAGTACTTGAAATAATTTTCCTACTTCATTAAGATAATTGGAAACTGGATATTTTGCGTACACTTATTGTTAAGGACTCCAAGAAGGTAGACTCGACCGCGGAAGGACCACGTGCCACCAGCGTGAAATAGCAGCATTACGCTGTTGTGCTTTGTCTGGCGAGTGGAATCCGGAAACCCTTACTACTGATGACGAGCAACAGTCGTCACTTATCATCAGATGAACTATGTGCTCGTTTCATATTCAAGATATACTATAAAATCTCATAAAATAACATAAAATCGTAAATGCCACACAATAGCTTTTGTACTTCCACAATAGCTGATTAAATTGGGTTTAAATTAAATGTTAGGTTAAAAATATTTATTTCCAAATTTTAAGTTATATTTAGAGGTTTTTTTTTTCACAGATTGCGCAGACAAGTTGAGCAACTGCGCCTTGGCTGTACAAGCCAGGCTTTGTCACTATAAATACTACATTCAAAATTGTTGTAATTCATGCACATCTTAATTGAGCGTGGACTTGAAGCATCTGTCATAACAAATATCTTAAAAATAATTCTAATAATATGATCAATGAAAATATTTTTATACTATAACGTTATTGTAAAACTGATTATTAAACTATTTGGTGTGATATTTAATTACTTGTAATATTATAAATTAAAGTTAAGAAATGTAATATTTTGTATAAGATTTATGATATTATATTAAAATACCTAAAATATTATATCGAGGCGTTGTACTGATTAACTTATGTAAATAAACATTCATACACGAAATAAAATTGTGTACTATTTTTAATAATCTTTTATTTTTTAAATAATTCTCTTAGAAATAATATGTGCTTAAGTACACTTACAATGTGTGAATTACTCGGAAGGCACATAACGTGCCCCTTATTGTATTGTTCTCAATACTAATACACATCTTAGGCCCTTGGTATCGAATCTAGGACCCCTGACTCAGCAGCTCGAAACTCTGACTAGATCAAGCTGCCGTTATTTTATATCTAACTAATCTAGGTTTAGTTAGCATTTTTTATTACTTGATTAAAAACTTAGATTTTTATTTTTTAAAAGTATTAGTGCAAGCTGATGTTATTGTACATATTTATTTATTTATTTATTTACTTTATTAGGAAACTTCACAGCATACAAGAAACATTAAACATAAATACAATTAACAAGGATATTTAGCCATCAAAGAAGTTACAACTATATAATTTTTTTTTTAAAAGTATGTGCAACAGGAGTAACATACATTTTAATCTGTAGTGTAGTGTGTGTGTATGTGCGTGTGTGTGTGCGTATGCATCTTGTTAAGGCGAATTCAGGAGTGCTTCAGAAACATCGTTTAGAAACTGATTTCGTTTAAGATGGAATAGACCTGCGTACATCTATATAAGACTGAGCTCTGGGCATATTTCGTTTTTGTAAGAGGGACATAAAATAAATTTGTACTTCGTAGGCGGCGTGTTGGGATACGAAGACGCAATTTTTCTATCAAGGTAGGACAGTCTACGTGGCCATTTAATACATTATATAATAACCGCATATCGGAAATAATTCGTCTATTAGATAAAGACAGAAGTTTATATTCCGTCAGCGAGATATTATAGTCACGCGTGGATTTTTTGGTAAAATGATTTAAAAACTTTAGAAATTTTACTTGGATGTTTTCAATGTTACGAGTGTGGGTTATGTAGGATGGGGACCAAACGGGTGAAGCGTACTCAAGTGTACTTCGGACATAAGCGAAATATAGAGGTAGTAGGGGACTTGAACTCCGGAATACTTTTGAAAGTCTCTTGATAAAACCAAGCATTCTAAGAGCCTTATGACAGATGTAATTGTAGTGTTCTGAAAATATTAACTTTGAATCTAACAAAACACCTAGATCCCTTACTTTCATAACACGACTTACCACTTAGCAGGGGACCTAATAAAGAGCCTTGAGGAACCCCCGATGGAATTGAAGCTTTGTCCGAACAGTAACCACCGATTTTGACCCACTGTGACCTATTTCTTAAGTAAGAGTTCAGCCACCTCAGCAAATCGCCATGTATCCCTAAATTTTCTAACTTTGAAACTAGTAAGCTGTGATCAATTCTGTCGAAACATTTGGAAAAATCTGTATATACCACATCTATTTGAACGCGAGTATCCATTTTGCGGGAGATGAAATCCGTTAAGGTGCATAGATTTGTCTCCGTAGATCTTTGACGCATAAAGCCATGTTGTTCACTAGGAATATTAAAGCAATTGTTGTAATAACGATTGATAGGCTACCATTTCTGTCTCCAAGAATTCGATATAATTTATGGAAACGGAAGCAGTACAGAATAGCTAGAGAGCAAAAACTGAAACTAACGCAAACTAGTGCAAGTGTGATCAAATTGATGTTATCTCTTATCATCATCGCAAATTAATTGAAAAAGGTTACCCTTATGAGTCTAAATACTGGGCCAATCATCAACCACAAATAAAAAAGTTCTTTTACATTTTGATGTACATCAACGCACCCATCTATGAAGCTTTTTTACCTTGCCAATTTGCTAGCTCGGCTATAGATTGAGTATCATCAGCTTCCACAATCGCCTCTTTTAATACACATCTTTGTTGACAAAAGTGTCTGGACGACCACGAGGTTCATTTTTCAAATAAAAATTTCCAGAACGGAACCGGGCAAACCAATAACGGGTTGTGCGTTGTTTGTAAAGTTCTCTCCTTAAAAGTTGTTGTTGTTACGTGCCGTTTGTGCCGCGTTGATGCCACGAAGGATCTCATATTCCATACTTATAAGAATGTTTAAAGTATCCATTATGACGAAAAATGTTCAACCGTATGAAAATACAAAGCTAATCAATAAACAAAAGACTAACTTTGTAAAAAGAATGTCATTAAATCATGTTTTTAAAACAAAATTAATTTGAACTTAGAATTCACAGCCAATCAAAACGTTTTTGTTTGAAATGGCCTATACTGAAGAACGGCAATTTCATAGGTAAAGACCTAATATACACTTCTTGTTGTAGTGATCGTTTAGTAGCATTCACGTTTTCGTATCATTATCGTATCCATATACTCGTATTCAATATAACACTGATAGGTAGTTCTAATAATATAATACAGTACCAGAAAGTTAATAAGTTTTGAATTGCGTGAATATTTTATCTGAATTTTGAGACATGAGCCTCTCAGTCCGGCTACGCTGGTCGCGGAGCTATTCTTAATATATTGTCATTATTACTGTCGGGTACATCTTAGTCTATCACGTTATTATACCATTACCACTAGTGCCGCGAAGTATGATTCTGACAAACCTGCACCCATCAGTCGTACGCACACCTATGCGTACGAAGATTGGTGGGTCGTTATACAATCTTGTCGTTATATGTTTCTTCCCAAATCATATTTCGTTCTTTCTTTATTTCATTCTTTGTTACCTCGTATCTTCCAAATGGCTGGATGGATTTAGATTATCGTTATATTCTTCTTAAAAACCCTAGTATCCGGAACAAGGTGTTTGAAAAAAAATTGTATAATAGGGCGCGAAATAATGATATGTTAATAAAAAATTAACCAAACCGACTGGGTATCAAAATAAAGAAATTAAAAGGGGGTAACAAAAATATATATAAGTTATATGTTTAGATTTAATTAAGAATAATAAATCGGTTTATAAAGTTTTAATACAGTATAATACAATGTATTGCTTATAAATAAAATAGGAAAATATCTGGTTAGTCTTCATTGTATGGTCTCACTTTGGTCGTATAAGTATGATTGGTCGTTCGTTTGTTTATGAATTCTTGTAAATTTGTATTTTTAGTGTTTAATGTATTCAGAGATAGCAAGTGCTTGTATAGTGAGAGAACTGCCTCAAGCTGTATTTCTTGACTTTGATAAGTCTAGTATAACTGGCAACCGACCCGGCATTGGTTTCCACATTGAGCGTTGTACTACTGAATTTGATGCTTGGTAAAGGAAATATCGATCGACGTATGTTTCCACAAATTTTGAGCTGGGCAGTCACAGTACATAAATTACAGGGAACAACTTTTGACTGGGCTGCCGTTGATTAAAGCAGTAATCTTTTCGCGAAAAGTCAGGTTTTCGTCCCTTTGAGCCGAGTTAGATCACTCTCAGGTCTAGCGATTAGTTCGCTAGATCCTAGAAAGTTACTACATCAATAACACGATCAAAATTATCTTAATGAATTGAACTGCTTACGTAAATTGTAATTTTCATTTCTCTGTTTTGTTTGACATGCAATAAACCATCTCTACATTTTGCACGACTTATTTATGTAATACAGATTTTGTTCATAAGAGTGTGTCGGGACACTAAAAAGTCTAAAATAAAATAAATTATTAAAAAAACAAAAACTCGACTTCAAAAAAGACAATTTAAAAGTAATGCACTAAAAAGATCGAAACAAGATTGAGAATAGAGAATAAAGTTAAAATAAATTATAAACAAAGTAAACTTTTCTTTGGTTTAACACACTATATTATGAGCTGAAAGCCTAAGTTAAGTACCCGCATTAAGTTTAGTAGCAGACGGGACCTAATTGCAAATTATAAACTGAAAGAAAATTAATGGGTTCCGCTTGCTACTAAACTTAATGCTGGTAATTAACTTAGGCTTTCAGCTCATAATATAGTCTGTTAAACCGAAGTAGAGTTTACTTTGTTTATAGTTTATTTTAATTTCGTTTTTGTTTTGATCTTTTTATCCGCTTGCTACTAAACTTAATGCTGGTAATTAACTTAGGCTTTCAGCTCATAATATAGTCTGTTAAACCGAAGTAGAGTTTACTTTGTTTATAGTTTATTTTAATTTCGTTTTTGTTTTGATCTTTTTATTGCATTATTTTTAAATTATCTTTTTAGCAGTCGGGTTTTGAATTTTTGGATTGTTTATTTTATTATCTTCGTGGGTTCGACCAATTTATGTAAAGATTGAGAGAAAGGGTAGCTTGGTTCATATGAATTCTATACTGAAATAGTAAGAAAATATAACTACAAATGCCAATAAATAACTTTTTTTTATAACATTGAGAGCACAAAGTACAGCTGATGGTAAGTGATTCCTGCAGATTGCCGCCCTTGAAGACTGAGATGGAATGTCTCAACACCAGTAATATGAGGGTCTCCGGATCCCTACATTCACCAGACGTAACACAGCAGCGTTTTGCTGCTATTTCACACCGCTATTCTGCATCATATCTCTACCACTGTAAAAAGTGTTTAGTTTAGTTTTAGCCAAGTTACATCCAACCATCAATACTCTGATCACCAATTTACAGCAATTTTTTAAATATTTCTTAGACTACTGACAATAATTCCCTGTGCCTTCAAAGTTCTAATGATCCTATGGTTTATAAAAGTCACTAAACCAATCGAGAACTACAATAGGTAATAGTAAAACCCCAGCATGATCCGTTAAGTTGGAAGACCACAGCATTAACAATAGTAGCGAGGCTCCAACTTCATTTTGCAACTATCAAGGAACGGAACGGCTTCACCGGGAAGGACCACGACCTTGTAGAATACCTATGTAAAATACTAAAAACGCTGTTGTTGCCTATTGAAAGTGAAGATATCCATGATTACAGGTAACGAGGTATTTCATATCAGTTGAGGCCTAAAAAAAAGCATCTTGATTCTTTATTGATGATGAAATTAGATTGCATGGACTGCAGTATTATTAAGTTAAGTTATTCTATGGAAAAACATATTAGTCAACTTCCGGGTGTTCATTTTTATCACGGTACACAAGCAAACCGTGTTCGATGCGGTATCTGCATTAATGAAATTGTAATGGTATTCTTCTGAGTGAAGGAAAGCATTCCGAAAAACCACCATTTCTATTTCTAAATAAAAAAAAATATTTCGAAGGAATGTCAATTCTGCCAATCCGCAGTGGAGGCGCGTGACAGACTAGATAACAGAGCGGATAACTCATTGTTACCTTTCCAATTTTAAGTTTTGCTTTATGTAAGCGAAGATCTCTAAACTCTGTAACTGCACTAAGTTAACATTACGTTACATCAAATTAAAATGCAAACCATGTAAAATGGAATACTCAGATATATTTTCTCTTTTATTTAGTATAACTGATCTTTTTATATACATTACATAATTAATTGGATTCACCCCAGTAACAAATATATACAGGAAACTAGGCATGTAAAAATTATTATCAAAGATATTGCACTCAAAGTCGCAGCACCTATAAGAATATGGGTTAAAGTTTTGGCAATGTTCATTGCTACAAAAAAGGGTGATCTCTCAAAGTGATGATATAGTTTGAACTATAGTGTGAGTAATCTTACTTACACACTGAGCTTTATTTGAAGGGCTCGTAAACTTGAAATAAAATATTTTTCATATATTTTGTTGCATTTATTCTTAAAATTATATATTCATTACTTGACAGAAGATATATCACTGTTGTTATTATTATTACCATATAAAATATCACTAGTATTACAATATTTTAGGCAGTCTTGAAATCGTAGCAATCCAAAAGTCCATAGACACGGCCAAAGTGAACAGCCACGTAAGTGCCATTAAAGTATGCACAGCGCTATCATTGTCAATCCAGATTCTAAATGATCGTTTATCAAAGCCGTAGCACAAACTTGCTGTGGCACAAAATAAAGTCCCAATGCCGGTGATGTAGTGTGTATATTTCGCGAAGATCACGTTCACCGAAGAGCTCAATTTATGCACGTTTAGTACCAATGATCCATTTAAAAAACTTAAAATACACAGAATGAGCGCACAAATTGCTGAAAAATTTAGATTGATAAATTTAGACTGAAAAACTGAGATTAGCGATTATATAAATAAATTAGATTGCTTTAAACATTTAAAAGTGCTAGAGCCACGCTGCAACTGCTTGTGGAGGGAGAATTTGGCTACATGTGCAAAGTGCCTATGCAGTCCTCATTAGATTTAGATTTCCTAACGATATTTTCCATCAACACCGAGCACCTTGTTAAAGAGTATGAAAAAGCACAATTAACATATTCATTGGTTCCTGCACCAGGGATTGAATTCGATTTGTTCTTGTATCTTGAATTAAAAGCGAGTTCCCAGACGCCTACTACGAGCTACCACGGCTCTTAATCAAACGCCAGGGCTTATGTATTTGTAAAGTTTTGATATAGTCCTTGATAGTAGATAGGCTAAAAAAAAATTAAATAACCCGATACTCTTGGTCCATACGCGAGGAATATCTATAACAGAATATGGAACCCGCCGTGAGTCCTGATGTCCGGTGATGAAATGTGAAGTGAAGATTTAACTTATGAAATTCCTCTCACTCACACTCTCTAAATATATCCTGTATAGCACCAAGCTGGCAACCATGAGCCTATGCCTGTGCTGTTGGGTGTAGCGAAATCTGAGTCACCAATTAGATATCTCGCACGCCGTTCCATTGAGTCCGAAGTTGATATTTTACAGCGCCTACTCAAATGTGGCAGCAGTCCAACACTCCAAACACGACTGAACTTTATATTGTATCATCAGCAAGTCCCGGTGTAAAAACACATAACCGAAAGAATAGTGAAACGCAATAATGCTCAGCAACGACGAATCTAAACAACGAAGTATAATCTTATAAAAATGGATATAATGATTCAAAAATGTTGCAGTTTCTATTTAAATATAAAAATATTTTAAAAAATTATGTATATTTTTTTTGATTTCTAAGACTTGTTAATTATATTACTATCTTTAATAGGGGACCTCCGAATCAAAAGCTTCTTCAAATGTTGAATTAATTTCGATATTGGTATCATTGTAAATATTACATTATAGTTAGAGGATATGAGAAAAGTGAGAGATAATACAATTTTTTTTAATATAGGCGGCAAATGAGCTTGCAGTCTACCTGATGGTAAGTTATCACTGCCACCCATGAACATCCGCTACACCAGAGGAGTGGCAAATGCGATGCTGGCTTTTAAGGAAGTAAATAATACAATAAAATTAAGTAAATAGGTGTTTTTGTTCATACTTTAGGAAGTAGAGTAGGATCTTTTTCTATTTGTAATCTGGTTCAATCTTTTTTGTATTATCAATAATGTGTACATAATAATATAGTACATATATAAAATAGGTTCACATGTAAGTAGAAGTTGCCACTACAACTTACCTAGTATACCATGCATTGTGTCAAAATTTTTATGTTTTTCCTTGATCATTAAAACGCTGCCAGAAATAATCAAGATTACGGCCAAAACTTGTAATATCCAATGCAGATGTCTTCGATTTCTTCTTTTCAAGTACATTGACCAGCTGTTGTATTTTGAAAGTACTAGGATACCTTGACACATGAAGAATTGATACTGAAAACGACGCATACTAAATTTAGTAATTCATTACGATCACGCAATTCGTAATTTGCAACTTTCCATACGATGAACTGCTAGCTCACTTGTCATAGTGTGACATATAACATCGAAAAATATGCACCAACATATACTCATAGTTAAATTTTATACGCGTTAAATTTCGTAAATATAACTAAATATACATATGTATATTTTTTTGTTTCGATGGAAAATAAAGTTTTAGTATTATTAATTAAGTCTTACTTATGTGTCATCGTGTGCATTATTATAATGGTTGGTGGTAAATTACAGATCGTTGCTCTATACAGCTAGGGGACACCGGAGGCTAGTGATTATTATATACACACAAAGATATTATATTATATATTCCCTTTGTCTAATCCTAATAAAGAGCTACAAAATTTAATTAATAGAAATAAAATAAACTTACCCCCAAAACACAAAAAATTATATGCAACTCATAAGCGTTAAGCTTTGAGGTTCTACATGAATATAATAAGCACACGAAAATAGTTAAAACTATTAGGATATTTGTCACAAGGTTCAAAATAAGCCGGGTGGTTTGAAAGAAAACACTTTCCTCTATTAGCTTTACGTTGTTCAAATTGGAAGGCGAATGGTGTGCTCTTCTCATCATAGTAATCGTGTACAAGCCTTTATTAACAAAAAGAAATTCTGTAATATAATTGTTCGGTTTCGGTGTTGTTGAGTCTTTTTATATACTTTATTTAAGAGGTGCTTTAGTTAAGTGGAGTATTTGTTAGGATAAGAATAAAATCATTGAATTATCTGAGATTAATAATGCTATCTTGTTGGTTTTGTACAAAAAAAAACCTCTTTAATATAAAGAGATAAAGAAAAACAAAGAAGTTACGTATACTTAGTCGCGCGCTTTAGAACCAACATTATTAAGCATCTAAATAGGACACGAAATTATAATTTGAATATAAAAATGTATTATATTTTTTTATTTGTAATATTTTACAAAAATTTATACATATTTTTGATAAGCTCTATTTTTTTTAAATTAATTTTATGATGTCCAAGTTTTCATGTTGCTAGCACCATCTAAAATCTAGCTACCTCGTAAAATTATACCCTCAACATTATTAAGGAAGCACGTGTATAACTTTAAAATAAAAGTATGATGAACAGAAAGAAATGTCTTAGGATATTACTTCGGTTCCTTGAATGTAAATAGCATTGGTAGCCACGCGAAAGTTCATCTCTTTAAATTTTTTTCAATTGGTAGCATTTGTTTCGTAATATGCATAAAAAATAATTATGTACAAAAGGTCTGATAGCATCATCTTCAATATTTTTTTCAAACTGCTTTTATCAATTTCTATTCTGTTAATCGTCAGAAATATTATGATTCTAGATTATGTTGATGTTGACGCTGTTAGCTCTTACAGCTTCATCGGACACAGGGCTCACGGAACTGAGGGGTCCGTGAGCTGGTAAATATTATGATTGCCGTACTATTGCGGATTTATTGATGGACGGACATTTAGTAAGTTGTAAAGAAGACCCTTTCTAATCTTAAAAATTATGGACAAACATTCCAACACGCGGAATTTTTTGTTGGTACTTGCTTATTGAGACCCGAGTCCTGCAGTGGACTTAATTATATTGAAGAAGATATATTGTGAGGGCTTTGCTTTTACTTGGCTTTAATTAATTTTAGTTAGACTTTTTCCGAGTGGTATTTTAGTTTTTTTAGAGGTAAAGGGAACTAGTGAAGCATCGATGAGATTCACAGTTCCTCATCTTGTAGATAAGTGATCACTCCAGATTAAAGACATCTTTCTTGAAGAACAATCAAGATATAAGTGTGATGTGATGACTACTGAAAATTATTTTTTATGACAAACGAAACTGTGTTGTTCCGTCACTATACGTCAAACAAGAGCATCATCTGTGAGCGTTTCTTCTAACACGAGATATCAGATAGGGAAAATGAAACAAAATACAGTGTTTAAAGCTTATTATTTTTGTACGTTGTTATATGCATGATTAGTAGAGATATATTTATTAAAACCGTAAATGTGTATGCTGTTAATCTAATGATAAAGAAAAATGATTCATTAAAGTACTTGTGATGTTGAACATTGACTATTGTTAACCACCGATTATAAATATTTAACAGCCGCTAAATAAATGCACTATACATATAAAATAACTATTTACACAGTTTTAAAATAAACGATTTTATATAGAAATCAGCATAAATAAATAATCATGAACACATAACAGAGTTTCTAAGAAATACACACCGTATAGAACTTATTTTGTTTTTTTTACAAACATTTATAAGGAATACTATCGTTTCTTACTCTAATAGCCTAAGATTCTATAAATGACATTATACATGCAGTTACACCTACTATAACTTGTTTAATATACAATTTTAATCTCTTAAAATATAATTATTATTCAAATTATTTTACCGATTAATAATTATTCAGGCAAAATAAAAGTCTCATAATATGTAGAGGTGAAGTCGATATTGTATAGTGCTTTGTATTTAAATGCTACGAATATTTTTGATGAACAGTACATTTTCACAGATCTACCTCGTAACTCAACTAAACTCTGGAGATCACGACACTATTCCTAATACTTAAAAAAATTTAACACTTTTTTTACATTTAATCTTTATAAACGAAAATCTGTGTTAGCTGTTATGAAAGCTATACTTTTGTATTTAACATGAAAACAGCATACGTGATTTAGATAAATGTCTATTTAGCTAGGCATTATGTATAGTAATATTTTGCAAGACCCCTTTCACATTAGGGGCCAGTACATTATTTATGACAATTGAAGACATTGTGAAGCCAAGTTAATTTCATTCGGGACCATAAGTGCGAAGGATCAGCTTCCTTACACGTGCGGGTCTAAATCTGGCGTTCCTTTGATTACTGAATGCGTGTTCACACTATGCGTCTATTACGTATCATAATACTATGAGTCACGAGTCGACTAACCCGCTGCCTTACTGGGAATTTGCTCGCCTGCGTACCTTCGAATAAATAAATAGATTGTTAGATATGTATTCTTTTGTAGACCGAATACATTTACATGTGACCGTAAAATACCTATAATTTCACTCGAATCATTGTTACATCAATATATGCGATCATTTAAATATAATAAGAAGAGAAAATATTCTTTTTTACAGATGTAGTTGTTGGTATCATATAGTGAATAATAAAAATATTTGATCTTTAATAAGTATTAATGGTGAGCAATGTGCTATAATTTGTTATTGAGTTTATTCAATTTTATTTCATACCACAATCATTCGAAATTATCGACCATGGCAGGAATGGCAGCAGTAGTCTGCGTAGTACGGATAGTGGCAAAGCCGCGCCTGCACTGCTAGCATACAGTTGCTCAGCTTGTCCATACATGCACCTGTGTCAATGTAATATATATATATATATAAATATATATATATATATATATATATATATATATATATATATATATATTGTTATGTCTAGAAGCATTATGTATTAGAAAATAGATTATATTGTTAAATATTTCATATTCCATGTAAAAGTAATTTTGAAACACGTTAAAATTATTTAAAAACAATAGTTGATATAAAACGTTATTAAGCTTTCTTTAATTAAACTTACCTTCGGCAGATGAGCGCTCTTTGAGATTTTGTGTGTTATGACTTTGATGTCTTGTTACTCTCTGTGGATCTGTAACTGACAAAATATTATATATATATATATATATATATATATATATATATATATATATATATATATATATAATCGCATTGTAATATTTATTAATGACATTTTGGTCTATTAATATTATTTGGTTCTAAAAGTGGAATGCTATTCAAAATCAAGACGGATCCTAAATGAACCCTTCGTACCGGGGTCTAACTAACCGTACTTCCCTAAGTAAGAAAATTATTGACAAGCCCCTATTAGGATGAGTGGTCGATAGTAACATTTCCAAATGGATGCTACCGTATTTCAATGGAGTACATTAATTAGATATACAGGTATATGACCTGCATAAAGAAATGAAATATGTATGTAAGTTTTTAAAATTTTAACGAACTTAAAAAATCGGCATATAAATATACAATGGTTTCTTAGGAAAATTAAATTGACGTGTAAATATTTTAACAAAACAAGAATGGGATACTTACAAGGGTTAGGAAGATTCTTTAAGTCGTGTTAAACACTGTCTAATATTTCATTATACATAAGAACCTCTGACTTCTAAACAAGCCAGCTCTCATTACTAAAGATGGTTTAACAAATTTTATGATACAGTAGCATTAAGACAAGTATTGTTATGGATAAAAATATACTGTAAGTAGTATTTTGAGAAATTAATTGAATAAACAAGTTTCCATTCTCATGGAATTAAAAGGTGCGTATACCAACTCACCAGAAACGACAGGAGTAATCACAGCGGGCTTAACATTAGGCTTCGTGGAACACCTGGATGGTACGCAAGTCCGTTTTGCTAGGGGTCGAAGTCCGGGACAATCAGAGTCCCGTACAGCGCCTTTTGCACCCGCCGCACCACCGCGCGCGCACCATACCGTGCGGGTTTGGATTCCCGCCTCGCAAGGACCGGAGCACTTATGGACAATAATTAATATTTTATTTACTTGTAGGAGTATTTGTGTAACTATGTTGATCTGTCGATTATGGTTAAGAATGGTGAGGTTCGCATAAAATATTAAGTTAATCAGAGCCGATGTTTTTGTTAGCTAAGATGTTAAGCTACATCTACTGACAATTATGTAGAGATCAGATCCAGGATCTTAAGATTCGTCATACATGGAAAGTGTTGCAGTAGAAATTAAGAGTCTTTTGAATATAATTTTTAAACTAGAAATAAATCACATTCATACATAATACAGTGGAAGATTTGGTTTAATAATATTAGGAGATATCGTCAGAACCTTTTTCATATAGCGAGTAAGATCGCTGGTAACAAATACCGTTGTAACAAGGAATTAAATCTCTGTCATCAAGGACTGAATTCAAATATGTAAGTATTTTGTCAATAATGTTGTTGATGTTTTGTGGCAGTAATAACTTATCACTAGCTTGCTCATAAAAAACATATGAATTCATATTACAATGTGTGTCAAGGAAGTCGAATAAATCCTGTGCTAAAAGTTTGCTATTGAAATTATGTAAATTGAAAACTATTGAAGTCATTTTTATATTAAGTATCAAAGAAACTTATATCTTTAACATTTTATTTTAAGAATTGTTTATTACTGGACTTAACTTACTGGACTTTAAAGTATACTTATTAGTTAATTTAAATCAGATGATTCTAACCGGCCTGTTATATTACAAAATAGGAGTGTAAGTATTTAGGTTAGTATTCACGTATAGTCATTAGAACAAACATGCGCAACTGCAACCTAAATATGAATCTAACATAAGAATTTTGACTTTGATAAAATTAATGAGACGGAGAAGGTCTAAAGGGAAAACCAAACTTGATAACGAATTCAGAGCTTGATTATCAAACTGCTATAAATGTCGATTGAACGCGAAAGCTCGGTTTATTGAAATCTATCACATGTGTCGTACAATAATTGTAAAAAGCAAGCGACGCAAACAAAGTAATGATGTCTAGAAAACCTAGGCGATTTATGATCTAGATTCTGTTGATATTGATTGCTGTTAGCCAATGCGGCTCTTGCAGCTTATACACGGTTCTCTTACTTACACCAAAGCGCTCATACACTGAGCGTGTCAGTCTGCTCTGATCACGTTCTTATCTGAATGCCACCTAAGTTGCCAGTTCCCTAGCAATCGGAAGATTCTCCAGGGTGGAGAATGGATGGTGATGTCTACTGACCGTCCTAGCCTCTGACGGACGCCACCTGTTGTCTGGTTAATCAGAAGCTTTGGGCGGTGAGAACCGCCCTGACACGCGGGTGTATCTAGTTGATTCGTTATGAGGTATTGCTACGATTAAATACAGATCTGCAAGTATTTATGACTACGCATTACATGTATAATAGGCAAATAGGTAAGATAATTTTGGCTTTAATATTTTATTTGCAACGCTTTGACTTAAAATTTATTGGGTCGAGGTCGGAAAACGAGACGTGTAAATACACGTGTATTCATGTGCCTGCCTTCGTAGACGGACGAATCAATTGTTCCGATTATATACAGAGAGTTAAATTAATAGTCGGAAACGTAATATGTAACAGGTGTGCCATTTCAATCGCAACTATTGTTAAGTGTAATACGGTGATGTTCGAACAAACATTGTAATGCCTTTGCTTTCGTCGCAATTGGACAATTTATATCGATGCGTATTAATCTGGGTCAAGGAAAAATTCTTAATTAGGTGTCTATTTTAAAAGCCGAGACAAACAGAGCCTAGTAATTTTTTTATTATGGAAATTCTGAAACTTGAAAGAGAAATCCAAGTCTTTATTTTATTTTAACAGTTTATTATAACACCTGAAAAACGAAGGCACCACGGTCGGACTTAAAAAGCATTTTATTTCAGTATATTTATCACAGTATATATTTTTAATAATTTAAATTATGTTGCAATATGCTTAATTAACTTTAAATATAGTTTTAAAATATAAAAAAATATAAATAGAGTACTTGTAATTTGAATGTCAAAAATTAGTATTAGGTTAAGAATTCAAACTAAAATCAATTCACGTATTCATATTACCAATAATTTATATAAAAATAAGTAACGACCATAAATACACGCACCGAAAATCTGATTGATTTTAGAATTATATCGAATCTTACCTCCGCCCAATCGCTAAGGTACCAAGATGGAGAACATGTCCCTCCGCAAGGTCTCTCGGTTTCAGGCCGTGGAGCTCGACAGGAACCATCGCGTAATCTTCTTCCGTTACCACCTATACAAATAACTCCACGAACTTGACGACCTCCGCAAGCCGCAGAACATGGAGACCATTCGCCTGAAGATTGTCGGAAAAATATTTAAGATTTTTATACATGCACTTCATCTTATAATACAAAATTGTGACTATTGATTTATAAGTTTATTACTGAAAAATATTGATTTCAATAAAAGGAAGGAGGCTTTTTAGAAGAGCTATATGAGAATAAATATGAAGGAATCTCAAATAAATCTTTTGAAATTTCATGCCGACAAGTTAAGTTTGCGGGAAGGCCTTGAACGCAGGTATGCATATATATACAGACAAACAAACACATATCTTTCTGTGGACTTTTATAGCCACAGGCCAAATAAAAGTGAATGAGAAATTACCAGTAAACCATTGAGCATCGCATTGCTTCCTCAGAGAACATGACTGAGAAGTGTGAGGTGCGCGATGAGAGGCACAGCCTGTGGGATCTGTACATCTTACTCCTCGGGACTGAACGCCACCTCCAACACACCAACCGACACACTAAAATAATATTAGACTTATAAAACTAACTTCAACTTTTGGAATAGAAACATTTCACGTTTTCATTTATCTACTCCGTATACCAAAACAACATGTCGTACGTACGTCCGACAGAAACTTATAATATTATAATAATTAAATGGTTGCTAAAATAAAGTTGCGTAACTATAATAGTTGTTTCCTTACATGAATCATTATCAAAACTTTACCTCAGACCATTCAGTGTACAGCCACCCATCAGCTGTACTATAGCTGAAAGATGGCTCCACAGTAGGACTAATATCATTTTCTGTAGCATTGGTAGCTAAGGAGATAACTGGTCCTTCGCGGAAAGTATCTATGCGATCTTTAGTTCGCACTTGACGTCTGGAGTCCAGGCGAGATTCAGTATTTGCCGTTACAGCGGTTCCATCACAATTTGGAATATCACAGAGTTCACTACTAGGGGGCATCGGAAGAGGGCATTTTTGGTCGCTTATCTGTAATAAAGAAAAGCATTAAATACTTAAATCAATACATTTTTATTATTATTTTATAATAAAAGTTATATTATCATTGTACTTTAGTTATTCCACGGGCATGATCTTGAACGCATCCCACGATTCTTGTGCGATGGGCTGGACCGCATACAGGGCAAGGCCCCCAAGCAGCAGCTCTCCATCGAGGAGGACAAGGTGTATTGCCACAACGACGACGACGTGAAGGCGGCGGGCTTCCAGAACAATGTGCTGGTGACACTTCTCGGTCATCTTTCTCGCTAACCTCAACGCATTTGAACTTTCCTATTTGAAGGCCTCCACCGCACGTTCGTGAGCATTGTGTAAACGACAATACCTTCCACATAAACTTTCTATCGCCGATAACGTTACTGTCGATTTGAAATTGGCTTTCCATTGATGTGAAATCGGGTTGTTTGGATAGAGAAGGTTCAGATTTCAAATTGTCCAGTGCACGTGTATGCGACTCAGCATTGTGATGTCGATGGTGTCGAGCAGTTTGATGGTGTTGGACGCTGGTAGCAGTCGGAATATCGTTATTCGTATCATCGGGTGGTGAATCAGTTAGGTATTCATACTTTATATTTGGGTTTGGTTGTGTGTATAGGACCTAAAAAAGAAAAAAAAACATACAATTAAATGTTCGAATAGTCAATCATTTCACAATAGATTAAACATAGATAATAATAAGAAAGATAAAATGTTACCATTATATCGATGGAATGGTGTATAGGTCCCATAGCGAAAACGTTATCCAGTCCAGTAGTACGGGAATAAAGAAAGCGTGCACCCACTGCTTCATATGTACCGGGTGCACTGACAGCAAACTCACCATTCATAATGTATGAGCCATTCGTCACTCTTAACGCTAAAAAGTAATAATTGTAAAAACCAATTTATCCCACATTTCACATTTTATATCTGAGAATACAGTAAATTCACGTCTTAAACAAAGCTGTTACGATCTGCGTCATGCAAATAATTAAACACCAATTGTAAAAGCGGCTATCTCCATTTATCTCACAATTTGCGGCGTAGGCGCCTCTATTGAGGAGATGCGCCGGCAAACTCGGCGGTGCGCGTGTGCAATTCCGATTAATCGATTCGACATCGATCTTTGCACTAGCGCGCACTTCATCTCTCTATTAAGATCTCTCGTGACCCACTATTTATGAACTAAATTACTTTAATAATAAAATAATAATGGCACAATTTCTACAACATTATTAATACAGATGAACTACTTCTTCCATTAAAACTACAGAAACGTAGATTGTATTTGTTTGTTCGTTGGACAAATCGATTTTAATTGAACCAATATATTTAAATTCTAGCAATTATCACTAAGCAATACCATCCGCATACGTACCGATGTAATTGTCACTGGGTGCAATCTCGGAGACATTGAGGCGACATGCACCACGTGGGATCGTGGTCACATATGAGTAACCGAGGGGCAAGCGGGGCCTGGTAAATAGGCCCGACACTAGGCGGCGCCCACACTGCAACTCGCGGGTCGTCGTAGACGCAAGGACAGTTTCACGGCCCACAACCTTAAAAATTATAATATAAAAGTAATTTTCGTAATATAAAAAAACCTTCAAGCATTGATATAAATAAAGGAGCTTGGCAACGGCTGAAGATGAATACTTTCATAGATTTTAACCCTATTCGTAATTTACTTAAACACCTTCATTGTGAAAACCCGTGAACTACGTTTATACTTAGATTTATATTCCGGAAAAAGATTGCATATATTGGACCAACATATACACAGACGAGCAAAAAAATCGATTCAACCCTTATATTATATTTACGTTCCATTTATTAAAAACCTGCTATTAAACATCAGTTTTTTTGAACGGGAACTGAAGGACAATAAAATGATAATTTTCCCAGTATTCCATTATTTTACAAGAAAAACGTTACAACAGGACAATACCCCTTTCACTTGTTGAGCTAGTTACAGATTTTACTTTATTGTAGCCTATATAGAAATTTATTTTCCATTCTTTATTGTCGAAAATGGACATCTCAGCTATATATTAACATATTTAATTTGAAATAAATCGCTTTCCTACAACTAGGGATGAGCCAGCTAGAAGTTGCTCACGAGCTGAATATGAGTTAGTCTGCTGTCTGAAGAGTTTACCGATGGTTCCAGGAGACTGTTCAAAGATCTGGCAGGCAGCGTTGCAAGTTGGAGAGGGACGACCGTTACATTGTTAGTACTGCTCTCCAAAATCGTCGCCTTGCAGGCGTTGAGATCAAACAGCAGTTTGGATGGACGAGAGGCGTAGCTGTCAGTGAGTGGACAATTAGAAAACGGCACAAGATACAGCACAAAAATGCCAGCCACGTTACCTAAAATAACAGTAGCGCGAGCCAGGCTCGTCTTTAATCGAGAACACGTGACTTAGACCATACACCAATGGCGTTTGCCAATGATAGCAGAGTTTGCCTGTATAGCAATGATATACGAAAACAGGTTTACAGGAGACCAGGGGAGCGATATGCGCAATGCTGTTTCGAAGAGACAATTGACTTTGGAGGAGTTTCCTGGATGATATGGGCTCTAAATCCGAACTCATTTTTAATTAAATTATAATTGCTGCTTGGGCTTAATTTAACGGCTCAACTACTTTAATCCAATTCAGCGCACCTGGGATGATCTAAAGAGAAAGGTTCGAGGTAGAGAAAAAGGTCCTACTCCTGCGAATGCTTACCGAGCTTCGCACATCATCGACCAAAGAAAAGCGAGCCATTGCTCAACCTCAGGTATAGAAACACATCAGGTTGAATGTGGTCATGCTATCCTTGAGTCGTTTTTTTGCTCCCCGTACACATTTTTAAACCAGAGGCATAAAAGTATATATACATAGCTCTAAAGTTGTGGTGCAGACATTTTTAATTTTAAAGTTTCAGTATTACAATTTTTATTTTTAGTCAAAAAACGACGCGTGTATGCAATATATCTATATCTCAACGTTTTGATGCTTTTATTTATATTGTACGTCCATCTGTTGTTTGCATTTTATCATGGAAAATAAAAGCTGCCTCCTACATAAAACTTTTTCAAACAACATGTCAATTCACTACGCCTCTCACGACTTTCGAAAAACTCGCCTCTACACGCAATATTAGATTAGTCATGCAAATTTACATGAGCTATCCAGATGATTTATGTTGGGGATGGTATCATACGGACTAAGCTGTCAGGATATTTCACGGATGTCTTAGACGTCAGCTGAGGAAAAATGGCTTTGGATGTTTTCTTAATTACTATCTCAAGATGTAAATATAATCATTATGTTGCAATTTTTATTTGAGCCTATATTTATATTATTGAGATTATAGGATTTACGATATATTTGTAATTGTGCCAAGTCTTTGCGTGCGAACCTCTTCTTTCCTTGATAACGTATAAACATTCTGACGTTTAACAAATAAAATATGTATTTTATTTCTTAAGTTTATATCCGAATTCTACCAGTTAACGTCGTAACGTTTATAACGTTAATTCGGATTAAGGACAGAGACGATGAATGAGCGTGTATTCACATCATCTGGTGATATTTTATGAAGATGAGACCGGCCAGGAAGATATCATTATATTTGATGTATGTAATTTTATAGGGTATATACGTATGCAATAAACATTCTACTCCAGATTGGACGCGGGGAAATTAATGAATCGCTTTCGTAATTTGCTAGAATACAGACAGTGTAAGATAAGGGTCACGTATAGCTTGATTATAATGGATAGTCTAATAAATTGCTACTCTGTGGTAGGTGCAGTGAACAGGAATCGTCTATATCTTGGTTGTTTTATATACGTCTTATATAATTAAAGACTTATGTACAAACTTATACAGTTTACGGAGCGGTGCTCTTTCTGTTCTCAGGTTCAGCATTTAAGTAACTACATATATGTAAAATATCTTATGTTTTGGTTATAGTATGACTTTGTCATAATGATACTACAACTATTCGTTTTTTTTATCCAAATTTTTAGTTTTCAATTTTAACATATATTTTATTATTATTAATTAATTCTTGTGAAATAAATATAACGTCTGTTTAGTTTCGCAGTAAATTTTAAAATTTCTG
The DNA here is from genome assembly GCA_029286865.1 of Teinopalpus imperialis. NCBI lineage: Eukaryota > Metazoa > Arthropoda > Insecta > Lepidoptera > Papilionidae > Teinopalpus > Teinopalpus imperialis. Next base: position 5,039,724 of record JAGSMU010000034.1, read on the forward strand.
CAACGGATTTTTATGGCCTTATTGTATTTTTTTTCCTATGCTTGATCTTATCTAGAAAAGAAAACATAAAATGTACATTCTTCTCTGCTCTGAATGAGCAAGTAAACAGACGCTCGAGTTATTGAAGAAGCAATATGTTGACTAATTTTGACTAGAAGTTAATTTATTTCATGACCGTTTGACAGTGGCGTCATGTTGCGTTAATCCAATGTGTGACGCGCACATGACGCCATTGTCGACCATCAATCCAGTATCACAGTCCAATGTATTTCTATTTTCTCCTGAAGCTATTTATATATTTCAACATTTTTGATTATCAAACGCAGAGTATTTATAACTATGTCGCTGATATGTTTCTACTAAAAATCTTGATGGTTAAAGAAATTTTATTGATTATGGAGAAAAAGCGATTTTTTATCCTTGTTGTTTACTTGTTTGTTTCTTAGGGAAAAAATTATATAGAAATATGTAATACCGTACCTTTTTGCTACAATATGCAAAACTATTAAAGATGCAAATATAGCAAATAGAACTATCAACGAACTTATTAGACATGCTATTATTAACAAGTAGAGTGATATATATGAATAACATTACTATTATAAGGCTGACTAATTATATAGACATATGTAATACCGTACCTTTTTTGCTACAATATGCAAAACTATTAAAGATGCAAATATAGCAAATAGAACTATCAACGAACTTATTAGACATGCTATTATTAACAAGTAGAGTGATATATATGAATAACATTACTATTATAAGGCTGACTAATTATATAGACATATGTAATACCGTACCTTTTTTGCTACAATATGCAAAACTATTAAAGATGCAAATATAGCAAATAGAACTATCAACGAACTTATTAGACATGCTATTAATAACAAGTAGAGTGATATATATGAATAACATTACTATTATAAGGCTGACTAATTCGTAAATTATACGGTGCCAGCGTATCGAATGTTCGTAATCGTGGTTAATAAAATAATGAAGACGTAGTTATCGTTAATATTAAGATAGTTAAGGTGGCAACTGCATGCTAATAAAGCTCTAAATATATATCTCTTAAATTGTTTACAATGTTGCGAAATCCAGTCCATTTAACAGTGACTTTTTAACGAGCTAGAGGTATTTCCCAAGTGCTTTTTAAAAATATAATGTTATTCCATAATAGCAGTAATAATTTGTTTGTTGTATTAGATTTTTGTTGATCGATTCATAAAAGCTTTTCAGTTAAAAAAAATATGCTTCGTCGATACAAAAATGCATTTGGCCATAATGCACGCTTACATCATTTCGTAATGTTAGATGTGACACTAATGCGAGTAGAACATTAGTGAATAGTAATGTCAATTTTATGAGCCTTCTACGAGATAACGACATCCAAATCTCGCATTGAGCGGCCCAGGAATTACGTTCATCGTCAAACACGAGGGATCTTCTTTATTTTTTTGAAAGCGCTATGATTCATTTGAAATTATAAATCTGGCTTTTAGCTAATGCCACTCTAGTTTAATATTTTTATTGATTTTAAAACGTGTTGAGCAACAGTGAAACATTAACATATGCTACTAGTGGCATTGTATATTAATGTATTATAATTAAATTACAGCGTAATGCTTTTCGTGTGATAGAGATTTAGATAATTTAGCATTAATTGCAGTACAATGTGATAGAGCTTAACTAAGACTCGATACACCGGAAGAATATCGATGAGTGTACGAGTATGATGTTTTGCAGTGCCACACTTGTGCTAGAAACTGTAACAGAAGTGCCACTTTCGAATAATACATCTTAGTAGTATAATGCATAATAATGAAACAAAAAGTTCAATTTACATCAATGACTAATATACATCATTACGTATTCTTTTTCGAGCATAACTATATATCACCGTGCCCATTAAGTTTGATTGCTTGAACCATAATAACATAAGAGTGGTATACGCTGCAGTTTGTTTCTAGCTTGAAGCATGGATGGGTCAGCTCAACCGGGGAAGACCACGTAGTACCAGAGTAAACAAATCATAACACTGCTGTTTTTGTTTCGTGCCTGTAGGGGTCCGTAGATTTTTATTACTTATGACTCTCTTATCGAGAATGAATATGGGACGCAGAAATCACTTATCATCGAGTGAAATCTATTTTCGTTTGTTGCCCTTTACATAATAAAAAAAAACATAAAAAGATAAGTTAAGATTTCCATTAGATACTAGATTATTTAAATCTTTAAACTTTCGTATATATTATCTGTTGAAACTGTCTAAAGGCTTTGCCACGGGACTTCTGTTTTATAATTGCTCATACATCAATTATTTCCATAGAAAGTTAAGATTAGTCGCGGGCGGTAATGTGACGATTACTTAAAACCGGAATGCAGCTAAGAAACGATCAATGAATGAAAATGAGGTGAAAGTAGCATTGATGAATGAAAATATAGTTGTAACAAACAAGCTAATATTTAAAATTACTCCTTTAAAATACAAAGAGACTATTAAACACAAAACTACCTCTTCTCCCTTCCTCTGTCACTTACATAAAGTAAGAGGAAAATATAGATTTTTTATAAATATATAAAAGGTAATAGGAATAAGACAAATTTATAAATAATGGATTTTGTTAAATTAAATAACAGCCTGGCAGATTGTTTTTAGAAATATATTCAAATTGCATTTACTTACCTTAATTTGATAATTACAAATATAGAATAGAGATAGAGATAGATAGAGAAGGAAGATTTGGGAATTACTCTGTCTCCTTTAGGAGAATTTTTGTACATCATCTAAGACTATGCTGAAAATAGCACTCCAGCAAGACGAGCAGAATACCGGTAAAAAATATATTAGAATAAATGTAACAAGGGAAAAACTCATGTTTTATTATTTGGTTTTAGTGACCTAAACAACGATTTTACAACGTCTGTTTGAATGGCGCTGTCAGTATAATAAATTCTTTTAGTGAATCGAAAATATATAACAACTAGGAGTATATATAGTAATATATATATACGCCCCCATAAAAACCCACTTAGTATTGTGCGGTTCGGCCGAATTTAGTGTAAGAGTTAAGCATTTAAAATATTAGCGTTGTCAGCGTTAAAGAGCTTTGACTTGACCGCGATACCGCCAATAAAGTTCTCAACTTCTAACATAAATTATATTGCTCGTAAACTCACAATATTGAATTAAAATTTTATTTATAATTCACGAGTTACAAAACGAAACTAAAATTTATTCAAAACTAAACTAAAAATTATTAAAAAAAATGTTTCATTTAAAGTGATAATATAAAATGCTACAAAAATAAGTAGTACTAATTTAAAATTAAGTCGTACCAAAATTTTACGTTTGATGTCAATTAAAAATAATTGTTAAGTGAAAAAAAATATTGGCATTGCGTGGTTTCCTTACAAGTTATTTTGAAAGGAGATTTCATTCGTCTCTCGGTCATCAGTACTCTTAAATTCGGTACATGAAATGCGTACGTTTATTTCACGTTAGATTATTAATTTCAATTGTTTCTCGTGTATGGTACAAAGCTCACAAGAACGGGCAAGGCCAAAACGTTTAGGAAATGCAATTTATTGCACTCATAGAACAGGGAATGTGTAAATGCCAATAGAATAAATATGCAAGATCACAAGCATATGTGTTAATCGTATCGCTTTAACCACGTCGTTTTCAATTTACATTGTCTTTTATATTTGGTTATTTCACTTTTACCCTAAGCAAGACAAAGACTCACTCGTACCGTACTCTACCCGTATATCATGAATGTATAATAAGATCGAAGAGTCATTTGGATGAAGCGCCAGAGACACGGGTCTGTACAAACACAATCAGATAGGAAAATATTGATACAATGTTAGTTTATTATATTGACGCAGGCTGGTCTACTAACAAGGGATCAGACACTCAAAAGTACTTTGATCATTCTGCTATGTGATCACTCCGATCTATCCCAAGCACTAATTTATATTTAGTAAAATAACACCTATAGTAGGTATTATATAGAGATAGTTCTTCTGAGTAATAGTTTATTGTAATATAATCCATCATGCGGGTCAACTATGGATTGGTGGAGTTCACTTATTACTTACACTCACTGGTAAGAAGTTTTAAGCATACGACGTGAAGTAACGGTAAAGGAGCAGTAACGAATGGTCCATTTGTGTAACAAGTATTTGGTAAACAATTACGAAGTCTTATACCTGACAAAAGGATCAAATAAGACTAATACTACTTATATTACAAGGAAAAAAAGTTACTCGTAAAAGAAGGTAAGCGAGACGAAGTCTAGATGGAGTGAGCTATGCAAGTCTGCGGGAAGTTGATGGATGCAGGTGGCCTAGGATCATACTTTGTGGCAGTTTTAGGGGTCACATAAGTTCAGCAGTGGACTGGTGATGGGCTGAAATGACGATGATGATAACGAATAAATAGAGAGACTTCAATTATTTATTTTAACCAGACAAGTGAGTTTCTATTATAGCTTTGCTCCTTGACAATTATAAATTTATTAGCTTTATTGACGGGTCGCAGGTAGTAATCAGCAGTGTAATTTCACAGCTCCCCGTTAAACTTTGTGGCTTTGAATACTCATCAGTACATCAAATTGTTCAGGGACGTGTCGCCCAGTAGAGACCGGCTGGAACGTATCTATTTAGTTAATGCTCTCTGACGGGAAGGACATCTCTGGAATATTTTAGAGGGCTCTCAATCATTTTGAACAATTTAAAATCGATTGAGTTAGGCTATTAGCAATATGAAGTTGATATGCATTTGACCGAAATTGGAGATTAAGACGTTTGAAGAAATCTGGTATAGTAAATACTACTAACTCTAAAACTCTTGAAATTAGGCAAAATTAATTAAATTTACTATGTGAAATATGAACATAATATAATATAATATAATACTTATATTGATATATATACATAATATATTTATAAACATATTTATACCTACAGGACTACAAGTGCGGAGGATGTCAAGTTCGCATTTATCTAATTATGTTGGTCAAGTGAGCAAATGATATTTCAGCTTATCAAACAAAAAAGCTGATTCTCTGAACCTCAAATCCACAGTTGAGTAAGTAGTAGGTACTTTGTCATCTTAGTCACCAAGTCGTCAGTATCAAGAATACGGATGATATTGATAATGTCAGTTACAGAAACAATGGAATTCCAATCGTCAGTGACACGGACATGAAATTTATGTGGCCGAATATTCAGGTCGACTGAACAACTGAATCAGATAAGTGGAATTCTAAATTAGCCATTCAGTCACAGACGGCAAGTAAAACAAAGGTGGCTCGGTGCGATGAAGCGACTATGCAAACACCAGTGTGCAGCTAACGCCAACCAACTGGGTCGCATCGTGTTGTCTTGTGTAATACAATAATACTTATTGTACATGTGTAAATACGGACAACTATGTATGAATGTGAGAACTAACGGATAATATGTTAATTACGTTAAATAGATTATTTATTTATAAGCTAAGCTGATTTTTGCAGGTGATGTCCTTCTGGTAAATTTTAATTAGGACGAGATCCAATGATTGACGACATCTACAATTAGATGATGTCAACGGTGCTGCTCAATTACTGCGCTGTATGTATTTATGTAAACACAAAGAAAGATCGTGAGATGATTTGAATACAAATACATTATTCGGGACGATTAAAGATACATACGAGACTAGATAATCAAGAGCTCATAATATTTTTTATTTAATTAAACCCTTGCAGGCACTTTCGACCTAATAAAAACACCCTAATGACAGTTCCAAAAGTGTATGTATCCTGAGGAAAAGCAGGAAAGAAACTGAGGGGATATTTTTTAAAAGATATTACGATGTTTTATGATACTTTATATTTATGGTATATTATTTTTGTTGATTTGCAGCGAATCCTTTTTACCTAATATAATATTAAACGAACAGTAGACATCCGCTTACTTCTGGTACAGCTATTTAATCAAGGCAATAATGGTTACTAAGATTATTCAGAGACTATTATAAACTCGATCACAAACATCCAAAAAATGTATAAACGACAATTAGAAAACATAACCAATTTCCTTTCCCTGTATTTGCTTTATGTGATATCTTACATCTGAAATTTGATTAGAATATTATTACAATAAAATTTCAATATTGCAGTGAAAATATCTGTTTTTAAATTTCTCTTTCAGACCTTTCTCCATCAACTAGTGTTGAATAAATAGTGGCCCTGGCTGGATGTAAAACCCAGAATTCCCGATTTCATTCCGAATTTAATGACTGAGTTCTCTATATACGTTCAGTAGAAGAGATACCGAAATTACAGTATTAGGACAAAATATTATGAATTTTAAACCAATTGTCTCGTATAAGTAACCATATAAAAGTACTTATTAATTCACTAATATTTTTAGTGATATCAATATGACAAGATAAACAGACTTACACATCCTGATACAACAAGGCAATTTTATTTAGTGAGGAAAAAAAATGTCCATTTTTGGATAAATATTTACAATTAACACAATCCAAAAGTCCGTGACAATTCAATTGACAGTTAGTTGCACGCAGTCTACATAATACGTCTGTAAAATCGGACCAAATCCGATGACTGCAATGGCGCCAACACGGTTTATTAAACATAAGTAGGCAATATAATTAAAACAAGGGACGGGACACATTGCTCATAAAACAATCACTGAATAATATTCTACAACCACCGCGGTATTTGACGATGGTTTTGTTAATTTCCTGGTACTAAAAATGAACTAACAAACTCAATGTCAAACTTTACGACCAGCAAATGAGGCAACTGGCGTAAATTTATCCTCGGTGTTTCTCAGATGAATTTTGACTTTGAAATTTGTTATCTTTTGTTTACTAAAACGTGGTGTAAACATTAGTGGAAATGCAATTATCAATAACAGACATTTATAATTTCTATTTTTGTATTTACTGTGTACAAGTTATATGGTTTAACAGCGATTTCTTATAATATATATTTACATAATGATGAACGCGATGACTCCTGTATAAGCAACGGTCGGATACCATTTATTCAAGCCCGTTAAGACTCTTTGAACAATGCCGTTGTCCTGAATGAGAAACCATCATCCTATTTCCATCCCATGAGTAAAATTGGGAAATAAGATGAAAATCGTGTTGGAGTTAGAGGGTCATGAGACTGTTATGATGGTGATATAAATGGAATGGCCAAATTACACTTTACGTATGATTCATTAAAATGATCGATAGGGGAATTACAATAAATGGAGAAGCGCGTGACCCAAATTGACAAAACATATCTATAACAAGTGTCATGGCATTCACAAATTTCCTAATCAACTCTAGGTGACCACAATCATTGAAAATTGAGCGTCTAGACAGCGTGGCAATTTACAATAATTTACACGTTGTCAATGATTTTAAACCTTCTACTTGACTCTATATTAAAAGCAAATGATACGTGCATGCTGAAAAAAATTGGTTCGTTTAACTTACCGTTATTACAAATATTAAGAGAAACATCATCGAAATACTCGTCATCTTGATTCTTAGTGTAAATTATATTCTGCACAAGTTTTTCTTCTTTAACGAGACAAAAATGTATTTGTCTTGAAAGAACTGTTCGTATTGTCGCAATTTTTTTCTATATATTATGATGAATTGTATTAGAACTATTTGAATGTTTCCCTTTTTTGATATGGGTTTACTATTATTTATATTATTATTAAATAGTATATACATATCGAAATTTATAAGATTTAGTGAAATATGCTACTTTTTATTTTTAAATAGTAGCATATTTCAAGTATAGTGTGCCTCAATAATAGCTTTTTATTCTTTCGTAATATAAATATTTAGTAAAATGCCGTAAATTGTATGAATAGCCCTCTTATTATACATAATAGTTTTATATTTATCATTAACTTCACATATAATCATTTAATAAATGGAAATCAACATGTTGCCATAGAAGTTACTACGATAATCTAAAGTTGTATTTATTATAGTTTAGTCAAGAATTGATATTAATTACCACGGTTTACAAGAGAATTGGAATGAAGCATCTAATTGAATACCGCGAACGTTCTAATATATTAGTGCATCTTCTAATATTTTTCAGTTGGTGCTAGTCGGACGACCCTGAAATACCATTAAACCATGAAGTTTAAGCGTTGATTGATGATTACTTTAAAGTACAGGCTCATATTTATAGATAAAACCTAATATTTCTGTTTTTCAACCAGTATTTCCTCTTCGACAGGTTTGATTTAAATGTATAACAGCTACATGTATTTATTATTGACGTAATTAGTGTATAATTACTTTATTGAAAAAATATATTTAATTATAAGTTTTGTGAGATATTATAACGTCTAATTTTGGATCACTTTAAAGAATTCTATTAATTACCGCTTTAGACTGTAATTGTAATTGGTTTGAGTAAGGATTTTGTAATAATATCTTTTATTACATGTTTAATAAGACAATTTTTCATGTGAGAATTAGTAACAATATAATAAAAATTGTTTCAATTTATAATTTTAATTAGTTTGAGTAAGGATTTTGTAATAATACCTTTCATTATATGTTTAATAAGAAAAATTTTAATAGGAGAATAAGTTACAATATAATAAACATTTTTTTAGTAAACACTTTAGCTTATACGGTTTCATCAAAATGTTACAAGTAGATGTGACACCTTCAAAACATACTAACACAACATTTTAGAGTAAGTACAAACTGAAAAAGGTCACATTAAATATAAAGATACGTGAATTAAATAAGAAACTTAGGATTCTTAGTAGCTTGTGAATTTGTGCTCCGGTCACGTAAAGCCGAACAGATTGAAATCGAGTTTCCACTGTTATACAACTGGGTTTTCGAGAAAGAATTCATGGTATCTTTTACTAAATATTGAAAACGTGGATTAATATTAAAAATACATAATGGCGTAGTTTTAAGGTACCAAGTTTTAAAATATATTTTGTGATATAACGTTTAACATGAATGAGGTCACGGACAAAAGGTCTTTAATTTGCATGTTAGTGATGTGCGAAAATCAGAACCTCAATGCAAATGTTACTTTTTGCTGTAAACAATGATAATAAAATTTTTAAATACTTACGCATTTAATCGTTAGAGAGTTATATTCATAGGTTTAGACAAATGCAAATTATGTATTGTTGGGTTTTCATTGCGATCACTTTTACGGCCTGTATTACTTGTCATTGAATGTAAAACCACAATGTTTCGAAATTTTTTTCCCTCGCACATATTTCGTGTACAGATAGGCTGTATGTTAATAAAACATTGAGCTCAAGTAAACAAGCGAAGTCAAGATAATAACTATAACTGAGATACCGACATCGCGACACCGCGCTCCTTTACTATCAAAATATTTTTGAATATAGAACGTCTATTCAATATCCGTAACCATGAAATATGTAACAATCATTAATAAAAGCGCGATCTTAATCATAAATCAGCTTGTGTGTTTAAAGCATATTTATAATCTTACAAATTCTTACAGCTGGAAATGTATGTGTAATGTGTATATATATATATATATACATATATATATATACATATATATATATATACATATATACTGTATTAGGCACTCATACAGTATATATGTATATACTGTATGAGTGCCTACCAAGGGCAAGTTGCAGCTAACTAAACAACTTTTATAACTGAGTAAAAATAAAAAAATACACTGCCTGCAAGTGCGTGTGTTGATTTAATTTTTATGAAACCCTGTGCGCGTTATAACACATTTATTATTAGAATTTAAAATCTGAGTATACATACGAAGTCAGAATTATGATGAAGTACATGTTCATTACGTCTAATTTGAATCTGTACGAATCTGGTAGTCGGTGGATGGCGTTGTTTAATTAAAAGTGATGAGATTTAGAACAAAATAATTGTACGAAGAGATTGGAGGGCAAGAAATAAGCAAGACTATTATTAGCTCTTGTTTAATAAGCTTGCGAGATTGTTATAGGCATAAAACGAACACTGCTTTACATAGTAGTCAATGGAGTTACATTTTTTTGCTCACATGCGATTGTAATCGTTTTTCTTGTGCAATGAATGACGGAACTGAATGAGTGCCTTAGGCATAAGTATAGTTTCTGGCATATATCCAACATCGCTGATTGCTCGTTCTCATACTTTACAACGCTATTACAATATTTTTGGATAGAGGGAATTCTTTCGAAAATCCATAAATCGCAACGTCGTCGACGCGCTAAAGTGTTTGTAGGTTCGCGGCCAATTTGCGGCTAATGCTATCATCGTCATTTTAATGTTAGTTATTACCCTTTTTTTATTAGAAAGTTGTATGATCATTTTAATGATAAGTTATTCCGCAATATTGAAAACTGAAAAGTACAATTTTGATTCGTAGAACAAGTATTGTATTAATGATGGCAAATATAAGTAACCGTTCTCTTTCTTCTTCTCCTTGCACCACTTGTAATATTTAAGGCTAAAATGCTACCTTAAATCATAGTTTAAGTGATAATATTGTCTAGAAAAAAAGGTTACCATTCAAACGAAAATTTTTAAAGAGTAGTAAGTACAATAATATTGGATGCTAGCAATTCACGAGTGTTTGCATTAAAACAATGATAAAGTCGCAAATACAGCTAATGTAAGGAAAATTATTTTAAGGGACTAGAAACTAACACTAGCGCAGTAAGTCTATTTATCTGTATGAAAGGCGATTGGGAGGTAAATATATATTACCGTATATAATACCAGTAAAGTAAAACGGGAAACAAGGGAGGGCGCACTTGACACAACACAAATACGCAATACATCTGCTCTAAGTATATTAATTGCAGACGCAAACTCAAATAAATTTTGTTAACTCTTCACTTTAAATCTCTAAATTTCTTTAAATTTAGCAAACTTATTTAAACTTATATTATTATAAATTTCTTAAATGTATTGGATTTCAAGTCGGACAACAAGCACTATTTACATTTTAACTGGCGTTTAACCCATCGCTAGACAGTGGACCAAATTATATCAAGTGTTTTTTTTTTATATATTACAATACGAAAATCTAAAACTTATTACGAGCCTGTAGCATGCGGAGCAGGAATCCAGGATTACGAGTCTTGCCACAATGCAGCCAAATTATCCATATTTAATTAAAAAATAAAGTTTGCTGTAAAATACGTTTTATTGTTAAAAAAATTATCGATAACATTTTTCTTTCAAAAATGTTGATTTTATCGAATACGCCTTCCTTATTTAATAGATTCACCAAAAAAAAGAAACAACTTTAGGCATCTTAATTGCCGTGTCGATGGTTCGATATAAGTCAGATGATAATAGATCGGCGTGATAGGTGTGGTCCATGATCAATAACGCGAAGATTTATTTTTGAATTAAATTTATGAACGCGTTTCGTAGCTCGTAACGCTATGAAATTTATCATTTGCTGGTGATGGAATGATATTAATTTGGTTTATGAATATAACGACTTAATTTTATTACGTTTTAGCATTAAAGTTAATTTTTATCGGATCATATTTCAAGTATCATTATGTAGAAAATGATATGTAGGTACTTGCTTTATTTGGTTAATGTGCAAACAAAGATCACGTTTTCCTCCATGCCTTAATATAGTGTATAATTTTGTAATTTATGGCATATGCTGTGCGATCTCTTTTCGTATCTTTCGGGTTTTGAATATTACAGAAATATTCATGTTTACCATATTATTTGAATTTATTTTTTGCTTTATATCATTATTTTATGATAATCGATTACATACCTACGTTATAGAAAAATCGTTTTCCAAAATCTAGAAAACTATATTTAAAAATTATATATTGATATGCAAAAAGGACCTTAGAATGTTACCAAAATAATTATGGAATAATAAATAGAAAAACCTAATAATAAGTTCTTCGTTTGATCTTGATGAAATGAGTAATACTGGAGATATACATTACCATATAAAAATAAAGGTCTCAATCAGTTCATAAATACTCGACACGCATATTCTTTAAAATATAAAATAGTCCGTAAAATATTGTAGTGTCATCTGTGTGGGTACACGTGTGCAAAATATCAGTTTATTCAGACAGTGAGTCCGGAAGTGTGTGAAAACTGACTTAATAAAGTTCGTTACATTCATACATACCGGTCAAGCTAATAAATTTGTTAAAAAGAACTTCCTCAGTCTTTGAAGTTTTCTAACGTTGAAAAAAGATTACCGTTGCTCTCCGTACGAAAACTGATAAGAATGTATCTTATACGGATTCCTCAGTAATGACGTAGCTCTTATTTGTCTCTCGGTGATTTGATGAATACATGAGTGTAAAATTTTAAATGAAGTAATTGCTAAAAAAGTATAAAAGAGATACAACCTTTTAAAACACGATTATATAGGAAATTATAATCTCTAATATTGTATTAAAAATTTTGATTAAAAATAGACATATATTTTTAAATGTATTAAAATACAATTGATAAGAAATTATATTTTATTTTTATCAATTGTATTTTAATACATTATTTAATTAATTATCTTAAAGTACACCATAATAAAATGCTGTGAATAAAACCAATCTATGAATAGAAACTATTTCATTTAGAGATCTCTCTGTTTTAATATTTAATAAAAATGTTATAACACATAAGATATATAACTTTGACAGAAAGGCGTATAATTTTACTGTAAAAAGAGTATTTATTCTGGTTTTAGATCTGAACTGTATCTGCGTTTTTCATTGACGTAATTTCACATGCGAAGCAACGTACGAAGTTCGAATAACCAACCGCATAAACAAATCGGCTTACGATCAAAAATCGAATTCTTCTTGTTAGTACGTTCGCATTTTTAAACGTAAACATAACACACTTTAATTGCATACTTACGTCTATGGTAGTATCAAATTAGTTTATAAGCCTGTGAAATTCAGACTTTTTTATGAAGATAAATGTTCACGAAAGTAATCGTATTAATAAATACTTACATTTCTATAATATTCATACGTAGTAACGTACGAGTATAATAGAAATTTAAGTATGAACACCAAATTAACCCGAAATACGAGCCTATGCCTTTCTGACAATTAGAATTGTATTCAATTCTCTAAGATATAATATGAAATGGGACTAATTGTCATGCGATCCGTAAAAAATCTGAATATATGAATATATTTTTATTATTATTTATGTATGTACCTATATAATCACTGCAGGGCATTGGCCTCTTCTCTAGAGAGGGCGTTAGATATAGTCCACCCCGCGGCTTCGCTGCGGATTTGCGGACTTCATATGTCTTCGAAATATTGTTTTGTTGTATATATACATATATTTATATATATATTATATAAATATATGTATATATACAAACAATATATATATTATTTTCACAATTATAAATTTGTAACTGTGCTAAGCGATACTTTCAAAATAAAGTCGATCCCTGTTGGCTTTTATTTAGAAATTACTGCATCAAATTCCACGGTATTATAGACTCAAACTTATTGAACGGAAGTCGATGCAAATTTTGGTATTCAGTAGTTCCGGCACCAAATTATAAGGTTTAATTTTGCAAAATTAAAAGGAATATTTGTGACATGTAATCTCAGCAGAAGGAAACGTACGTCTAATTTTACATTAAGATATACAAGGGCTACGTAGGAGGAAACGCGTATAAATAAATATAACAGGAAAGAAACAGCAGATGAATGCTATAGTGGTAAATAAATTAGTAAAGTACATGAATTTGTCCCTAAAAACTTTTCTGTTATTGATCAATAATGCCCTAGATTTATAACATTTTTAGATACAACTATATGAGGTAGAGCAACACTACATCTTAAAATTATTTGCAATATAGGATTTACTGGACCGTTGGACCTTTAATGAATATCAGAAAAAATTCCCAAATGGGAAAATATATTTATATATATTATATAAATATATGTATATATACAAACAATATATATATTATTTTCACAATTATAAATTTGTAACTGTGCTAAGCGATACTTTCAAAATAAAGTCGATCCCTGTTGGCTTTTATTTAGAAATTACTGCATCAAATTCCACGGTATTATAGACTCAAACTTATTGAACGGAAGTCGATGCAAATTTCGGTATTCAGTAGTTCCGGCACCAAATTATAAGGTTTAATTTTGCAAAATTAAAAGGAATATTTGTGACATGTAATCTCAGCAGAAGGAAACGTACGTCTAATTTTACATTAAGATATACAAGGGCTACGTAGGAGGAAACGCGTATAAATAAATATAACAGGAAAGAAACAGCAGATGAATGCTATAGTGGTAAATAAATTAGTAAAGTACATGAATTTGTCCCTAAAAACTTTTCTGTTATTGATCAATAATGCCCTAGATTTATAACATTTTTAGATACAACTATATGAGGTAGAGCAACACTACATCTTAAAATTATTTGCAATATAGGATTTACTGGACCGTTGGACCTTTAATGAATATCAGAAAAAAATTCCCAAATGGGAAAATATATTTTATATATGTAAATCAGTGAACTCATCTCCAGTCCTCGAAATTTGTATTTTGATTTCTTATCGAAGATGAAAGTGGGTAACTGATGTAGTAGAATGATACCTAGATGATTCAAATGATGGTAGGTATTCTCATCATATATAGTTGGTCAAGTATTCTCAACATTATACATTGCTTTTTGTATTCCGAATGTAATGTAATATACATTATATTTATTTATTCTTTATTTGCACAAGTAAATCATACAAAATCATTATACAAAAAGGTGGACCTAACTACAAAAGTCATTCTCTATCATTCTACGATTGGGTTGAGCAGTAAAGATATTGTGGGGTGCAAGAAAAATCTTATTTTAATTATAGGGGGATATAAATGTAATAAATAATATATTAATACGGTTAATATACATATTAATTAGAGTTATCTGTACTTTATGTACATATATACTATATATAGTATATACTACCGTAACAATACCGTATTTAAGAAGAAACATGTTTTGAGTTCGGAGCACATTCAGCGGCGCAAGTTTAAAAATAATGATGAGGAAGAGAAATATGTCAAGTATAGATAGTAAAATGAGATTCATTTCTTTTGTCCGTGTTATTTTTGTAAAGAGGACATCATTGTATGTCATAGTTTTTTTATGTTTTTCGTATGGCGGACTGAAATAATAAGGAGATAAAATTTGGTACCTTTTCTCTAATTTAGGCCATGCAAACAGTTTTTCGTAGGGCACAGCACATGCAAACAAGTACTAGTTGCAATATTTGGTACTTTTCGTAATTCCCCCACTTGTTGTGTAACGATATCTCGTATGTCGTAGCAACATCCGAAGATACTATATTCAAATCGTATATCAATTAGGTATTTAACTTATAATTTTTAAATTGTATTGCATGTACTGCTTGACTTGAATAGCAAAATTCTAATGTTACTACAGAAATTAAAAAGCTCATTGGGTTTCATATGGTGAGTGTAGAGATCCGGGAAACAAAATATAGCTAACAAGATTACTATTCTAGTCCTTAGGGCGACAACGCTTGTTGTATCTTTTTTACGGATAAATATAGACTTTTTATTAACATCACAAAAAACATTAGGTTGCCATTAGAGCAAAAGTAACGTGAAAATAATAACGAAGCGATATGATTCTGTGTTTTTGTATTTATTAATTACTAACAATCAATTTATATTCTTTAGGTACTTTTTTGAATTAAGCTTAAATTAAGCGAACTAAGTAAAGCGAACTTTACTTTTAAAATTAATTGTGGTATGTTAAAAATTTTACTATTTTATTTCAACAACTTGTAATATATTTCTAAAATTCCGTTTTTAGTGCTGTTTTAATATATTATGTTGAAAAACATTTTAACCTATTAAAGCATCATCGTTATAAAAGTGAAAGTCAGTCAATTTAAAAAGTGAATAACACTTATTGGTATATAATTATGACATCAGCGCTAAGGATAAGAGGATATTACAGTTTTTTATTAATCAGCAAAAATATTTTTTTGTAATTAAATAAGCAATTTTTGTGTATTTTCTTTTAATATTTATTTTATTTCCATATTTAAAATAAGTACTGAATAAGTTTAAGACTACCTATGTATGTGTTCATATTGCTTTGCTTCATCGTAATCGGTCCAGGAAAAATTAAATATCTGACTGTTCGGAGAATAATTTTTTTCTCGACGTCGGCTTTGCCAGACCGTCACGAGGTAAGAACAAACATTCTACTAATAATCTTAAAGAATAATATACTAGAATAATACTTGACATTAAATCCAACATAGTGGTCAAATGTTGATTAATTGACATGCGTATTATGTATTTATTTTCTGTGCCAAAGATTATATTACCTAATTGACTAATGCTTTTATAATTATGATACTTAATAAAGAAACGGATACTTAATAAAGCTGATAAAGGCTATAAATTTTTCTTTTTATTTAAAAAAAAAACAAGTATATTAGCAATACTACATCTAATATTCCGGGTAGCTGAAAATGCTTGTGCTAGGAGATGGTTCACGACAACAATTTTTCGAAAAATTCGAATGGTGGTTTTGAACCTACGACCTTAAGTTTCGCAGACCGTGCTTTAAACTATTAGGCTTTTGACGCTCTGTTGTATTCCTATACGGAATCGTATCTTATTTTGACGTTGATATTGGACAGAGTTGTGTGTAGTTCGCAACAGTCACTTACCATCCGATGCTTTGTGTACTTGCTTTCCTAGACACTAATGCCAGAAAAAAAAAGAAAGGACTATTGACCTACATGAAGAGTTAGCAGGGTGCTATGGATATTATTTTTTGCAGAAGAAGTGAAATAAATAAGAAATAAAAATTATTAGAATTTTATAATATTTTTACGTCAGACAACTTTTAATGTGTCTAAAAAGAATTTCACCACGTTTTCAGTGCCTTTTCATTTCAATAGAAAATTACTCGCCCACTATGTGTAACCCACTTAGTTCCTAATGATGTGTTGATAACACTAAGGCACCTAGATAATGCGATAACAACCTTTCCTAAGATGACATTGAATTCGGTCGACCTTGTAGTAAATGCGAAAGGCGAATATACTCGTACTACGTAAGGATTAATAATATCTTTTATAATTAGCTTTATCATAATCAAATTGTGATTATATTTCTTCAGTAGGAGTAGATTATAATATACTAATAGTTTAAGGGCAGATAAGTGATATTAATAGACTAACCATCTTTAAATTAGTAATTCGAATTAAGTAACGGTCCAAAAAATTGTATAAAAATGATCTATTTTTGTCTGCTAAATTATACAACAATTAGTAAACGTTGACATCAATTATACCTACTATATCCACATATATGGTTTATTAACACAGCTGCTATATCAACCGGTGGAATTATAGTATAAAATTCTTAAATTTACTTTATATAAAAAAAACTTCGATACGTCTACGTCCTTAACAAAAATATTTTGTAACATAGTATATTTAAAGGTCTCTTGTAAAGTAGTCGAAATATATTATAGCCTATTATAAAGGTAAGAATCACATAAATTAGTCGTCCGTACCGTTTTTATCTAAAGAACGCCTATTATTCACATGTCGACTACATCGCACAGAAGGGGAAAAGAATAAAAGTTGTGTCCTACAACTCGTTTAGCGAGTTGAAATAGGTATACTATTATTTAACGCATAAGTTCTTTCGTTATATTATTGATTTAAATAGGTATTTTATGATTTTAAATAATTATGATTTCCTCATATAAAAAATAAAATGTAGGGCTACTAATACATATTGCAAATTAATTTATATTTTTTAATATCTATATTGTGAAAGGAAACATTCAAATGTTTTTACTGAAAATAAAATTATTCCCGTTATCACTTTTAACTTGTACTACAAAACAAATTCGAAACACTTCACATTTGTTCGTCGGCTGTAAGGATCGCGATGTTAAACCAGAACGGAATTAAAACGTCAATCGAGCGTTATGACAGTTCCGCATTTTCGCGCCAATTTTCCGGAACGCGCGGGAAGATCGGTCGAGGTGCACGGTTTGTGGCGCGCTGGCGCGCTCTCAGTGTGGACTGTGCCGCCGTCTCTCTGCGCCCCATCTACTGCCTTACGATTTACGAGCGTGACGCAGAATTGAACAACATGTATAGCGTTACATTTGATGGGACAAATCACGTGGCCCCTCTCGAGGATTCTTTCTGTGTGGGATTCGTAATCTGTAGCCGAATAAACAACGACTGAAACGATTTATGATTATATTATGAATTGTAGATATGTTTGAAAACTTTT
The DNA here is from genome assembly GCA_029286865.1 of Teinopalpus imperialis. Classification (NCBI taxonomy): domain Eukaryota; kingdom Metazoa; phylum Arthropoda; class Insecta; order Lepidoptera; family Papilionidae; genus Teinopalpus; species Teinopalpus imperialis. Next base: position 5,058,069 of record JAGSMU010000034.1, read on the forward strand.
AAATACATTACATTACATAAAATAAAAGTAAACAGATTTAGAAAACTTTTAATCTCACTAAACTTTCATAAGTCTCCGTAGAAATGTACTTTTAAGTGTATTGATGTCTTGAAAGTAGAAAAGTATTTGTTACGTATATTTCTTTACTTTACTACTCGTATTTCAATTGCTTTTAAAAATAGGACATATGAAGACATGGAATTTTAAACATCTTAAATGCAATGTTATAATAAAAATGTTAAAAACCTAACACGTATTATTTCTTCCTATAAATCAAAAGAGATTGGAGAAAACTTGATCGAGGGCGTATCGCTTTGCATGGAATTTTATAATCTATGTTGATACCGCTATTTCTGTTAAATTGCAGTGGTAAGTACTTACTGCGGAATTGAGCAAATAGTCTATTACGGTAAATTCGGTTCTGGATAGGTGGAACGGAAGCGAACCTGTAGCAGCTTATATATTTATTCTCCACCTGTACTACGATGCATATACAATAAGTCTTCACGTAATAATCCTATGAATATTAATGTAACATTGAAACATTGCATATTTTAACTATTCATTTCAAATAAAATATAAAGTTAGACAGTCGTAATTATAAAAGGACGTTACGGCGTACTATAAGTTTAAATATTGGAAAGTGCAAAGAGTTCAAATTTATTTACAATTAAAAAAGCCTATACATATAAATGCCACTGCTGGGCATAGATCTAGGGAGTACTGGAGTATAGTTCACCACGTAGACTGCGGACTTCACACATATATACATATATATATATATATGTTTCCTTCACCGTCGAGCGCATTGTACATCAGAACTCAAAATTACAGTAAATTACTTTGATGATTTTAGTATTATAAATATGTTTTTAACTTATAATGTTTTGGTCACCGTCGAACCTGGGCCTGGTTACTCTTGCATAACTTTATCATGCTTTACTAATATATATTGAAACTATAATAATGCCACATTCTTTGGAAATATTTGTGACATAAATTTACTTAATTTAATTTATTTAATATTATTTATTTATTTGTATTTTTTTATCATCATACCGATAAATCTTGAGAAAAACAGAGTATATCACGTACTTTTATAAATATCTCATACTTGAAAAATATTTACATTAAGTAGTTGAGTATATGTAATTATTTATTTCGAAATGGAATCACTGATGTTTCATGTTGGTAATAATGATTAATATCAGTTTGATAAATACACCACACATTTTACACCACATATTTTGTAGCTATACTTGTGATGTACGTGTTATTTTTAAAGAAACATTAATATATTTGAATATATTATTGGAGAAATTAACACTGTTGCTTATTTATGAGTGTATTTTTTAATGGTGACAAATTTACACATTTCATATCAAGTAAAGTAATTGATGAAGGCTATAGAGTCCAAAGGCTACATCAATTACTTTACATAAGGATTAGAATGGGATAAATCTTTATAACCTGAAATTGAATCTCCGGATTGCCTTATTCATTAAGTGAAGCGTAATGAATTCGTATTTAGTAAAAGGTGATCCATCTACGCTTAAATTGGTACATTTATTCTACGGTTTAATTCTATTAGAAGCCTGTACAATTCTATATCCAGAGTGACTCAACGGAATCATGGTATTTGATCGTTCGTTAACCGATTATCGCCGCGTTATTAAATATCATACCACGCTATGTATTTCATATGTATCTTGTCATGATAAGCAGAAGGCAACAGGACAAATATTCAAAAGAAAAATTATCATTTTCTAGCAGTGGTAGAATCACGCATGAACGGGTCACCTAGACCGGAAAAGATCCACACCACCAGAACACTAGAGTGGAATATCATCAAACCGCTTCTATGTTTAGGTTCTAAGTGTAGGGATACGGGTACCCAATTACGCATAACGAACCATTCTATCTCTTTCTCTCGGAGTGTTAACACACGTGCATCTAGGATCTTTGTAGTGTGTCGAGGATAGAAATATGTAGATATCATGCGTCGCAGTTATCACTTCATCAGATAAACTGTGGTACTGATTTTCACTAAAATTAAAAAAAAAATGTTCTTGTTATATAGTTTAGCGTTTATAGCTCTGGATCTAAAATTTACGTTTAGAAACCTAACATCGGATTAAAGGAGGCAAGAGTGTGCATGTACCTCTGTATTCGCACACGCACCTACTACTGATACCTAAATCTGATTTTGAATCGAAACAATAAAATAGGATAAATAGCTTACTTTAATAATATATTTATATGGTGTAACCGTAATTAAGTTTAGGTTTTCACACGAATGAAAAAAGAAACTACAAAGTACAGTCTCGTAAAATTAGTTAAAATTATTAAAGCTCTTATTTTAGTAAACCTAACCTTTGCTAATTCGCTAATGTGTGTAAATTTAGTCAATGATTTATTACATTACATATATATTATTTTGTGAAGTAGGCAGATCAATTTGGATTTATGTATATAGACTATTTGACGCTTTATACTTAATGATATTTGCTTATAAAGGTAGATTATATATTCTTGTTTTACTACATTGAACGAGTATACAGTTCTCCTGATGTTAAGTGATAAGTGATTCATGTGGTCCACAACAACTACATTCAACCTTGACAAGGAATCATAATGCAGATGCATTGTCACCCTTGATGACTGAGATGGAATGCCTCGGTACATTATATATTTTATATATATAATTTATTCTGAACAGAATTCAGCCAAAAGCAATATTTTCCTTCATTGGGACTGGACCGCAATACTTATTTTGAATTAATAAAATTGTAACGAATACTTGTATATTAAACACATGTCAGTGACTTGCTTAAGTCACACGACATTAGAAATTAACTCGGTGGTTATTTTATCAACAAACGAGTACACAGTTCGCCTGATGGCATTTGATTCCTGCGTCGCATGATACTCACATTAATCAACAATAAGGAATCATAATGCAAATGCGCAATCCCCGAAGAATAATATTGAAAGCCTCGTCACTAGTTTTAAGGTTCACCATACACTCATCAAACGAAACACAGCTGCATGATACTGGTATGGTCACTACCACTGGTAAAATATGCTAATTTATGCCGGTGTAAATGTACCTTTTAAAACGTGCTATTTATTCCTTTATTTACTTGGTTTACCAACATTTGTTTACACAGATGACATATAAAATTTGTGTACATATAAAATTATATATAATAGATATAATTCAAGTGTAACAATTACTTAAAGGTAAATTCAACATGCTATTCAAACAACAACAACTCAATGTACAAAAAGGACAAAGATAAAGATATCATAATTTTATAAAATAATATTTCATAATTTTAAATTGACCGATAATATATAAATTGACTGGTTAAAGCATTAAGTCCGCCATTTGTATCACTTTTTATAAAGTTTGATCAATAAAATTAAATAAATAAATAAAAAAAAATATATATGTATATATATATTTTTTAAGTTTTATGTGATCACTCTAGGATTGGCAGAGGCGAGTATAATTACAAGCTATCCTTTAAAAAGAACCTCTCCGTTGGTCATTATTAATAATTTGGTGGTATCGCATCATTATAGTTTATTAAATTCTTTGTAACACTCCGAGACGTCCGTAGATAAATATACGATAAATCCACAGAGATAACAGGAATTTGACAGACAGGTATAATTAGCCGGTCGACTACTTCGAGCAAATGGAAGCATGATGATAAGGAATAGGTGGAGCCGACTGGTGGAGTAAACAACGATGCCCTTCTAGATTACCACCGATACTTAAAGTGGCTAAGTGAGATTGCGAAACTTGAGCTTAAGTTTCGAATATCATTCAAATGTTTCAATGATAATTACGGTGGCTGGCTACTGGGCTTGTAGGCTGTGATTATACATATGTCCTCGCGTCGCTAATCAATGTTTTATATCGACGGGCTACATAGATTATTTTTAGATAGAGTAGTTAAATTAGTAGCAGTTAATATTATTTATGTTACTATAAAAAGACAATATAGTATGGATTTACGGGCATTTTTTTTTTGGCGTTTATGGATTAGGTAACGCGTCAGTATAAATATTTACATAAAGGGTTGCAAATCATTTATTCTATGAAGTTAACTACACACTACTTTTAATAAAAGTAAGAGAAAATAGTGGCACATAAAATTTTATATAAATATTTACATAAAGAGTTGCAAATTATTTAATCTTATGAAGTTTACTACACACCACTTTTAATAAAAGTAAGAGAAAATAGTGGCACATAAAATTTTATATAAATATTTACATGAAGGGTTGCAAATTATTTAGTCTTATGAAGTTTACTACACACTACTTTTAATAAAATTAAGAGAAAATAGTGGCACATAAAATTTTATATAAATATTAACATGAAGGGTTGCAAATTATTTAGTCTTATGAAGTTTACTACACACTAATTTTAATAAAATTAAGAGAAAATAGTGGCACATAAAATTTAATAGCTGTATATTCATCATAGTAATCATGCTGGGCCACATTGTCCATTGATAATATATCCCCGCGCTTATCATGTTTTCTCCCTATCACCAGCTAGTAAGATTTCTTTCTTTACGATTTTATATTTGGAGAAATATTTGTTAACAGTCGGTCACTTACTTCTCTTTAACCCAACGTCAAAGCCGAAGGTGATTGAAAATGTTGATTTTGTATTATATTAGGAGATTATACGAGCACATAGTTCGCCTAATGGCAAGTGACGACCGGGCTAAATGGTATTTATACTCCTTAAATAAAGGTTCAAGATACACATGTCACTCTCGAGGACGGGGCTGCCCCATTACCTTGCAATTGTCTCAGTTCCCTACATTCAACAAAAGAAACACAGCAGCGTTATGTTGCTATTCAATCTGGTATTCTTTGGTAGTCCTTTCCAGGTCTAGCGAACCCATTACCTTTGAAGCTAGACACCAAATATAGTGTAGTCTGACTCTATCACAGTTAAAAATTATTTTATAGCGAAGTCATACCACATGTTCCGTCTTCATAATCCAACTGCACATACCATGACATATTTTAACAATAGTAATTAAATGAATTTTTTTACAGTGATGAAATCAATAGAAATAGTAACATTAAAACCATTGTATCAATAAACTTCATTGCCACGTTATTAACAGAGAGGTAATAATTTATTAGTGTAAAAATTTACACTTTGCACACAGTTTACACTCATGTTAATATGACATAGCTATTTGAATTTGCGAACATTTTAGCAAAATGTTATGCAACTCTGTGGAACTGACTGATAAAAATGTTTGTACTGTGCATACCATCGAGGCACTGAAAATTAGCGTCATAGCTTTCGCATAAATCTTGTGCATGATTCTCCACATATACAGTCTTTAAAAAAATATGTTTACACGAATATGAGTTATTGACGTGTATTTTTGTTGTTTAGATTGAATTACAGCAAACCTATGCAAATAAGCTGACACTGACATATTTTCGTGGCACTCTGTTTTTAAAATTTTAAAAAAACTCTTTGTAAATAAACAAACACGAACGAAATACGCTCGCAACATAATAGGATTTCGACGGACGACTACTAAAAACTAAATGGTCTATTTAAAACTAGAGATCAAATATCCTTTGATGTGAAAAGTGATAATAATCAGACTTTTTTCTTCTGTTTTAATGATTTGGATAATTATGAAAATTAATTTATCATATTATTTAGCGTGAATTTTTTAACAAAAGTTTGAATTGTTAGTCGGAACATTTAAGAGATTTCTTAAATTTAAAAACTAAGAGTGCAAAAATGAAATTTTCGAATAATGTCTTATGCTCTTCTGACTGCAAGCGGTCACAAGGTGCTATAAATGCCAAGCTAGTTTAGGGATCTCATTATCAGGTACCTCTTACTCTAAATATTTTAGATCTGACATGTTCAAGATTTCATATCTGTCTTACAGAGTCACTTCTTATGACACCGGATTCTCGATGGATTCTGACGTTGTCACTGCACGGTCTGCGTTCACAAAGCATTTAAAAGGTCAAGGTGTATCCAAAGAGTACGGCATCATTGTAGCCTTTATCAGTGTTTGTTGAAACCAAAAATGTGTTGCACATAAGCATTGTCGCGGTACTTACAAAGCAAAGATTTCCCATAAAAGGTTTAACAAACTGTCAGTTCGCTTCCTCATAAATCATTCTTGCGCGTACGCAACGTAATTCGAACGTTTTCACAGCCGATACCACGGGCATACAAACAATCTAGAAGCATCATTATTCTTGGCCCATTTTACTAAAGCGCGTGCCGTGTTGTGTTATCTCTATTCATCACAAGTCACACGGGGAATTATACAGATTGTATTCATAACATATGTAACTCTGATCTCATGTAAAATTTGACATTAATCATTTTTTCAATATACTAGAAGATTATCATTTATTTATTATATTATCACTTAGAATGATGATGTTTAAGATTTTTAAAACGGATAGCAACATAACGATATTTCTCAATATCGTTTTGTTGCTATTTCACGATAGTATTATGTTAGGGGGTGGTTTTTCATCTGTAAACCCGATCAATTCATTATACAACTAGAAATTAGCTACAGCGTGTCAATATATGCTCATAAACTTTAAATCCCCTTTTACGAATTGTAGTGATTCAATAAGGAATGGGTAATTTCTTTAGTCTTTAATTTTATTGGGTGTTGCAAAATTATTAAATATCATTAAACTGTAGTTTATTAGCAGTTGCTTCTGAATAGTTCAGCTCAAATTTGTATCTTTAGAAGTAAACACATACGACAACTTATTTCATCCATGTACCACTAGCCCTATATGGCGGAGCATTGAACCCGAGACCTTGGTCAAAAATAATCCAAAGAATTTAACCAAATTAACACGCAACACCAAGTACAAATTTGTTTAGAGCTTATCTCAATTCATGGTCTCTGCATACGTGTACAATGCCGTCATTTTTCTTTTTGTACAAAGAATCTCTGGTTTCCTAATGTACTGTAACGCAAAACTATTTATTTCACGTAACTAGACTAATTTTAATTAACTAACTTACTTTATCTGACATCTTTATATTCTTTGTAATTATTAGGCCAAACTATCATTGCTTACCAGACACAAGATACTTCAACCAATAATAATTTGGCATAGATGTGGTTAAACAATTTATTTTATTTACTGCCAATATAAAATCATATTGACTCATTTTTAACATTGAATCATGAATGTTTTAATTTTAGACATTGACTACGCGTTTATAATACTAGAAAACATTTTATATTAGCCAATATAGAGTGATCAAATGATTTATATTTAGTAATTATGTGAATAACATCGTATAGGAATGTTAAGTAAGACCGCATGCGCTCGCGCATGATTCACGATATTATATTCGGTCAATGCGCTAGTACTTGGCGCCATGATTTAGTTTCCTCGCTGAAGACGCCTTTATATGAGATAAATGGCGACAACGTGCTCTGCGCTTAGGGTGCTTAGTTACCGCACCGTGAGTTCTGGGATCAATTCTTATCCGTATCTAATATTAGTGCTCTATTATTGGATTTTTAGACATGGGTACATTAATAAAGTAATGAATATATTGTCGACACTTAATCAAACTTATGTCCCGTCTTATTACAGAGATTTGGAGGGTGACAACAAGGAAAGTAATTCCAAATTATTGTGGAAAAAAGGAATCGACATAGATCATCTGCTCAACCACACTCATAAAACAAACGAATTGTGTTCCACAAACGATTATCATGGACTACGACACCGAATTCCATACACGTGAAATTAAAACACGTGAAATTAAAAAAAAAGTACCTTTTGCATTTTACGCCTTATTATAGGCCATATGTTAACCATATTCAAATATAAATTCACAACATTGTCACAATCTCAAGAATACTTTATCTCATACTTTAAGAAATTATTTATTTCAGCTTTATATACAGTAATGTATATAGGCGGACTTAGTGCCTTAGGCTTTCCATTCATTCCCTTCCCTACCAGTTACCTTAGGGTGATGCAGAGATGAAATGAAGTAGGAGTATGCTTAAAAAGTTTGTTGCGATTAAAATACTGTTATTAAACTATAAAATGAACAACATATGCGTATTCATAAAATACGTATATAACTAGACATATATAACAAATACAAATATCCATGCTTACAATATATGGTATATATACAAACATATATAAACACATAATCATCTAATATTCATTTATATAAAATCTGGTGTAAAAACTTGGAACACCTCAGTAAGTAATAAAAAGTTAGGCTAATGTCGTACTAACTTGTGAACCGAAGAAGGTGGTTTATATAATAGCAACTCCGTAAATAAGCTTACTATCATGCAATCTGTGTAACCAGAAAAAGAGTAGTGAGCATTGAATATGAATCCTACCTTGTCTATGGCAGATGTTATTATGCCTATGATGCACGAAAATGAATGAATGAGGGACCGAACTAATTTTAGCCTTACAATGTTTGTAACTAGATCAAAAATGTATTCGAGGTCGTCCGGGAAAATTTAGCGGCGTCTGCAATTTTAATATTTATCAATCGTTTTACACTGTCTTATCACATTTAAATACTAATATTTATGTAATATACCTATTTATGTATTTATCTCTTACTTCTCTGATCCTCAATTCAATTTTATGATTAACTATACGTAAAAATATATGTAATGAACAAACTTTAGGATTTTATTCATTACATACATATTTTATACATATTGTATTATTTTTACTTTTATATTTCTCATAATAATTTAATTAATAAAATTATTATATAAGAGTAATTTTTTTGTAATGAGCATATTCCTATTTTATCTTCTATTCTATTGTTCTATCTATACTTTTTTTAATAAATTAGAAAATATAGTAAACTGGATTGTTGATACTAAATCTGCAGGCCAAAATAAAAAAGCGAAGAAAAAAGAAGAGAATTTGGAAAAACGAGCTGGTTTCTCGGCTCGGAGATGCTCCTCGATTAAGAGGTTGCCGCCTATCTCTTTAAATTCTAAAACACAAATAAAGGATAGAGGGGTGAAGTGTACGTTTCAACGGCCTTCGTTTCGACCTTAGTTGATAGTTTATTTATTGTTAGTAAAAAGTTTGTTTATTTACAAGCGGTGATTGAGAAACAAGACACGTCGCACAAAAATCGAAATTTTATAAAAATCATTTCATGTCTATCGAAATATTCAAAATAATTATTATCTATTATTTATTTTAGTATTTATATACTAAAACAAATTATTTGTTCTCGTTTATTGACTATTTTCATGTCATCCATTTTGTGGAAGCAATGGTAACAAACGTGTATACAGTTCATTGATGGTAAGTCAACTTTCCCCACGAAAAACAAAGGTCCCAAAAACTTTTTTTTTGTGGAGAATAATCTCCATGGTTACCCCTCCGACGTGGGGTCGTCGGAAAGGAATATGGGGTAGAGGTGGAGCTCGCGAAGCGGTCGCCCTTCTTCTTGTATGAGCACGCGCCACCTCGAGGCCTTACCTACTTTGCGACGGTCGACCACCGTGTCCTCCGGCAACCAGCTCTATGGCTGAGGATTAGGTAATCATTGGATGTCTCTCGCTCTCCCATTCCGCAGCTTCCTTCTGCGACATAGCTTGTTCCCAGAAGGCGAAACCCACGCTCCACGACCTTTGTTTTTCCACCATAACCTTCATGAGCTGGTAACGAGACATCATTACCCACTACTACGCTGAGGTCTCGGCGCAGTTCAGCCCAAGCTGGGCATTCTTCCGGAATATGTTGCGCCGTGTCCTCGCCCCAACCACAGTGGTGACATACGGTTGTCGGCTTTCTTCCGGCTATGCGGCAAAGGTACTTACCGAAGCACCCGTGCCCCGATATCACCTGCACCAGCGGGAGGTCAGTAAAACGTGCCATCTGTTCATCCAGACTTTAAGGACCGGACTAATAGCCTAGAAAGTCCTGCTGCCTGCCCTAGGGTGGGACAGTCTTTCCTTCCAATTATCAAACAATGACTGTCGAACATTGAACCTCCGTAATTCCCACTCCCTTTGTGAGAGCCATTCTCCTCGAAGTCGAAGCTTTAAGCGCTGACTGCAAAAATAAATGGCTGAAAGGAGCCCCGCCTCCAGATCCCAAGGCATGGATCCCGCCAGTAAACACTCCGAATTTTTCATCACATATCAAGAAATTATTCGCAATACGCTAAAATATGTACATCATAATAATATATCATAGAAATCTATAATGGTTTACGCCTACGATATAAAACGCCACTTAAGCTACATATAAAACGTAGTAAGAGTATTTTGCTTCTTAGTTTTATTTTTAGCCAATACTTGTGCACGGGAAATTGTTGGGCACAGGTCTGAAGTTATCACCGAGGTCAAAATAAACATTCTCATCTAGGCCCTCAATTTTTGAATGTTGCACATGACTTTTACTCTTGCAAATAACTAAGCTGGTATAGATTTATGATATTTTTATGTAATATTATTATACTGTGTATGCTAGTTAAGTTTATCACTTAGCAGTATGGAATCTTGTTCGGCTGATGATTGACTTCACATGATGATTACCTTCAAATGATTTTTGACTAAGATGGATTCCGTATAATATATAATAAATTAAACGTTGATTTAAAGTTAAGAAAAATATATTAAAATTCCTTAAATTATGACAAGGTAAAAAGGTCATCTAAATATATTAAAGTATAATAAATCAATATAATTAAAAATACAGTGATGCCGCTTAACAAGATTATCCACATACGGCGACACTATTAAAAATTCATGTTTACATATTTTTATATTATTTTTTGTACCTTTTTCATTATTCGAATAGTGACCTATTCAGTTTTGATTGATGATACGTGTCCGACTTAAATATAGCAAGACAAAGATAAATGAATAAAAAAAAAACTTCTTTCCAAAACGGCAGCGATCAAAATGGCTGTCAACAAAATGGTACAAGACATAATACAATTGGTGTCATGCGTAATCTTATCAGGCATGCAAATAATGCAAGATATATTTGTCATGTATGTAAATAAATGTACACAGTTGTCCTAATAACATTAAATATATGTCGTGTTGCGAAGATAATTAATAGAAATAATAGTTTACCTACGACAGACAACTGTCGAAAAAAGGCACACGCCTTAGGACGGGTCTATTTTCAGCATTCCTTCGATCTTACCGTGTCCACAATCGACAAAAAGGGCTTTATTATCATAAATGCTTTTCTGGGCTTCAATTTTGAAATGTTGCTCATTATGCATCATACAATACAAAGAAGTCTCAGAGAGATATGAAATATAAGATAAGTAATCGATCTTTTGTGGAATATTTTTTTATAAAAATATATTTTTATATATAAAAAAAATATTGCACTAAAGACTACTACATTTTACAGCATCTCCAAATATAGTATATCAAATAACTAGGCAATGTATGATCTTGTCTCCTGTATAAGATGTGTTTTTGAACTTAAAAGAAATGCTATCCGTCTTTGACGTATTAGACTCCTTTAAGGTAAAATAATAATGTGCAAATAAAATTACATGTAAGTTACATGTAATTGCTTGCAATTGTCATTTGTGTAATTTTTAGTATTTAAATATTATTATTTTCAAGATGCTGTAGACAAACGATTGATTGCTACTGTAACAGCTGTTCGAAGAACGGTCGAAGATGTCCCTGTATTTATGGTCTTAACTTTAAAACATATTTCAGACTGTAGTTAGTACTTTATACATATGTTTGCTATTTCAGAAACCACTGCGACTTTGATTACTTATTGTGTTCATTTAGAAATTGTAGACGTAGTAGCTCAGTCTCTCAGCGCTCACTTTAAATTCACGGTACGCGAGCAAACCGAGTTCGATATCCAGTACCGGCCAACGAATGAAATTTGCTTATTGCGATTTTAAAGTGATAAATAAAGACATGAGAACTCCACCAATTCGCAGTGAATCTGCATGGCGGCCTATGCTTCTAATACTCTCCTTAAAAGAGGAGGCCTATAACTAGCAGTGGGATTCATATTTGTATATAGGCTGATATTCTTTAAAAGAGAAAATAATATAAGCAGTCAGAGAGTTCACCAGTTTCTGAAAAAATGTGATGTCCGCCTTATCTTTTAAACCATAATAATTCTGTTAATAATAACAGATATACTGTTGATTATAAACAGAAGATCACAAACACAACTAACCGGAATGCATTAACGTACCAAAAGCATTACCTAACTTACGCTAATCCGAAATAATGCTTTATCGATAAAATGGACGGAAGATTATGGCATAAGTATATATCCTTGCATACTCGTATGTATACATAACATATTCACTATTGCATTCGTCTTATTTCTCAAACTATTAAAGGATTTACGGCACAGACATGTATAACGACTATTATTAAGATCGTATAAAGATTTAATTTAACGAGATTGAAATGCTTCGTTGCGTTATAACAGAGCTTTAATATTTAAGTTTAGCTGCTATAATCGCAAATCTAAGGTTATATTTTAGCGCCACCATATTTAACTATATAGGCAATGTTCCAGGACAGTTCAATTACATTGTTCACTGCGTGCAAATATAAGAAGAAACTTTTTTTATTTTCATTTTTCATTTCCCTTAGTCTCGCAATCTAATTTATTTATTATTAAATTTTAATATAGTAATATTTTTATACTTTAAATTATTTGGATTACATAATTATATAAAGTAAATTATTGCTTATTATTTTATTAATTGTGATTATTTTAATACTGATTAAAATTATAAAATCGTATAATATAATATTAGTACACAGTAGATTTTTTTTATGGCTGATAGCCACTGTTGGCCCGAGGGCGCTTACAGCTTCACTGGGTTGAAAGATGGCCGAGAGCTTAGGTCATTAACCGAGAACCTTATTTATGGGTAACCAGTACAATGGTTTCCTATAGGGAGCCTCGGCTTGGAATGTTACTTTGTACTTAATGAAAACTATTTTTTTTAAAACAAAATATGAAAATTAGACGCTAAAATCATAACAATATATGTATTTTTGTAACTTTATCTGTCAAACTTATATTATCTATCACGTGTTATGTCCCAAAATAAAATACATTTCATTACTTAAACAAGTGGCCGTATAACAACGTGTTTCGATGTTGAAATATGTACGAGATTTTCGTTGAATTATGTCTGTTAGTATTAAATATTACGTGAAATACAAAATGTTCTGATGTTTTTGGGTACACTGCAGGCACATGTCGGGTTAAGGATCAGTCGGACGCAAAATTGGCGTTGCCGTAATTTCCCAATTAGTTACTTTAAACGGTCATTCACGCTACATGTGCCCTTTAAGTGAAAGCAATTATATATTTTTTATTAGCAAAGAACGATCAATTGTGCAAAGCGATAAATATTTTGATCTTTAGCCGTGCATTAGGGATAAAGTTTTACATTTTTTTATATTCATCTATTATTACAGAAGGTTATATTATATCTAATTATGTTATGACCATCTCATATTATAATAATCAATTTGTTGCGATCCCACATAAATAATGAATTCTAATTATTTTATAAAGATAAATGAAGTTGTTAGCCGAAATAAGCAATGCTTCAAGATGGGTCCCCTCCGACCAGAGAAGGATCACGCCGTTACCAAATACTAGAATGGAATACAAGCATAACTCTGCTGTTTTGTAAGGAAGTGGGGCTCTTTTATTGATAACGACGCATTCCGTCTTAGTATTCAAAGGTGCACGCTGGTGCATCTTGAATCTTTTTGAATATGGATTAAGGTGTCTATAGTAGATAATAGGTACTTACCATTAGGGTACTGTAGGTATATTCGTTTGGCACCTTAAGTTTAAATAAAATAATACCAGTATTATTAAAAAAATAATAGCAATTTACCGTAATGCCAGGTTGGCAAGCGTCTAGCTGTTACAGTAATTTTCTTAATCACCCTGATCTGATACTGAGAACGACCCCATAAATTCTATAATATGCACGAGCACGCTCTACGACGGCGCCAAACTATACGAACTCTTTCTGTATCTAATGCTTATACGGTGTCGTTTTATTATTTGGAATTGCACCGCTGGACCAAAGTCAGTATATGTACATATTATATTGGAGATCAGCGTCTGTGTTTTCGTTTATAAGAATTTTGATATTTATCTATTGAAATCTTATTTCTAAATTCATGTAATTTCAATTGTAGTAGTTTATACGTGATACGTAATATAAACCAGACGGGGATTTTAAATGAAAGAAATGTATTCTGTTGCAATTTTTTTTATTCTATAAACACAAATGGAAACTGGCAAATACAAAGGAATCGCAATATATAACTGATGTATTATAAATTATATTTAATCTGTTAAAAGCGATGAAGAATTAATGTGTAAGATTTTATTTGCTTTATATATAGAAAACATACAGCTTCTAAATAAATAATATAGGTAAAGATGTGACGTAGTTTTTTTTTCAAATTACATTATACTGCGTGCTACAAATAAAAATAACACTACGTGTAGTACAATTTAAAATCGTTTTATGTAATTAGTATGTATGCGAAGAAGATTTTTTTTATATCATTGAGAGTAACAAACGAGCACACATTTCACCTGATGGTAAGTGATTCCTGCGGCCCATGACATCTACATTCATCCTTGACAAAGAATCATAATTTTAATGCGTTGTCACCCTTGAAGACTGAGATGGAATGTCTCGTAATACCAGTAATAAAGATCTCCGGATCCCTGCACGCACCAGAACGAAACACAGTAACATTATGCTGCTATTTTACGCTAGTATTTTGTGAGGGCGTGGTCCTGCCCCGGTCGAGTTGACCCATTCATTGCAGCTAGAAACAAACTGCTGTGTAGCTCTACCACTATGTAGAAACGTATACTAAACTGAGGTGTTTAATAGGACGAAGTTAGACGGTAACTCTACTCTCTCAACAACTCTACTACAAACTCAACTCTAACATAGAATGTATAAAATTGCATTTTTACAGTTCCCGTTAGCCAATCCAGTTCTCAGGGGTGTCAATGCATATGCACCTTTACTCTTGTTAAGTATCGATGAAGGCGTTTTTGACTGATGGCTACTGATTTTAGTTATAATAAAAATAGTTGAAACAAGTGTAGGAAGTAACAGTTAAATAAAAAAAATGAAATATGGGCAGTTGTATCCGGACATATTTAATAATTCGTTTCAGAAAGATCCACCCATTTTTTTATAGAATACTATAATGACAATACGAACGAATATTTAAATGGTAACATTAAACGAACGTTTTGCGTGAATACTTCGTTTAAGGTCTTAGAAGTAAAAATTACACTGAATAAAATTATCTACTAAATTTGAAGACCTTTGAATATACCGTAAACCCTTATTAACGTATGGCAAAGCTTTTACCGATTGTCAATAGCGATTCAATAATCGATGGATTAACAATTAATTAATGGAACAAGAATGTTTATATTAATAGATTAACATACGTATGTATTTTTTACGTGGTTGAGACACGCTGTAACTATAAACAAGTCGGCTCGACCGAGATAATGAATATTTTTTTGGAATTTCAGCGAAAAGGTCTAAACGTCAGGCAAACTGTGTGCTTCTTATCACCCCCAACGTTATTAAAATAATTGAATAAACATAATTGAAAAATGAGCTTTATAATAATTGATTAACATTAATTAATAAAAAAATACTCATGTGAATAATCTAATAATATTCGGTACTTGTACACACTATGCTTAAAAATATTTTAACGACTAAGTTTTGCAAAGAATAAAACATTTAAGCACTCTATCTGTATATTTTCAATACGCAATAACTATAATACAATATTCCATAATTACGATGTTTGATAAAATGGAGTAGAGGCGTGGTGCGGAAATCGGTACATTCGTAACCACTTTTATCTTAGTATTTGACGAGATGACAAATTATACAGTAGCTCAGTTGTTTTTAGCACAATTTATAGGTTCGCAACACTTAATTGGAACTAGCGGACTTTCACAAGGAAACCGTACCACCTAATCACCTGATATGACATTATTTAGGCGGCTTTTACACTAGATCCATAATTCAATAGAAATAGTCTACAAATGATAAAACTCAAATTCATTTATACGGTCAATTGGCAGTCGTTTAGATTTCGATTAGTTAGATGGATAAACTTAAGGGTGCAGATGTCAATTATTGTACGTAAGTGCTGTAAATTCTTTCAATAAGATGTACTGATAGTGAATCGATGTTAAACTTATAAATATGGAATAAAGCGTACACGAGTATATCGATGATCTCTCACAGATACATAATAAGCTTCTTGTGTAATAGTAAACACATAGGAGTGTGTAATTACTCGTTTCCCTAATACGTGGTTAGGTATATAAGGCATATAAAATTTTTACAGTTAGTAAAATTAGTACAATTGCTTTATGACAAATAAAATGTACTTAATTTATTAAAAAAAAATATAATTTATTATATAACGCTAGAAACCAATGATTCATAAACGCCAACGAGGCCGACCATCCATATTGTATGTAAAACCATTTAGAAATCGTCTTAAATAAACGTCAAACTGAATTAAGTAGTCAAGAAAACAGTCTCGTAACAGAAATTAGTAGCACTGGAAACCATCATATTGGTAATAAGCAGGCGATAGAAATCGAGCAACAAGATTTCAGTACATCAAGCGACGGAGCCGACTTGTCATTATGGTACAATTAATTTGTCGCCCGGCCCAGAGCAAACACAGCTGCGGGCCGTTATTACACATTCATCAATCAGTCCGATATTATGTTTCGTTTGATATCCAACGACGCTTGGCGCTTGTGTTCTCACACAGATCCTTGTGAACAGCAGCTTTCGAAATGACAGCAATGATATGCTACGCTATATGTAACTTCATCACATTTTCGAGATGAAGCTTTCTACTTATGAAGATTTGTGGCAATTTTACAGTTGAACAGCACGTTCCTTAATAATTATCGCAATATTGGTAAAGTGTGTCGTTTATTTCAGCATGATAGGTAGTTAAATTTCTCGGAAGATACCTATATACTTTAATAGAAATAAGTTATGTATTAAAAGTAATATACAGAGCAATGGATTAAAGTAATCTGCTTGCTGCGGAGTTTATTTTTATAAGATTAGGGGTGACAAGTAACCACACGGTTCACTTGATGGTAAGTGAATCTTTCGATCGATTACCCAATTTGATCCTAGATAAGGTATCTCCATGTAGACAAATGTGTTATCAGCCGAGAGAGTTAAGATGGAATATCTCATCACGAGTAATAAGATCACAGGCTTTTTTACTTATCAGACAAAACAGTGGCTAAGCTACTATTTTACGCAGGTGTTTTGTGAAAGGTCCTAACCCCATAAAGCAGACTTATTTTTGCTACGTATAATTTATTGTTTAAGCTCGATTACGTGGGCAATTACAAGAAGCTCTATTTTTGTATTATATCGATGTACTAGGTACTATCCGTTAACCCATTCAAGACTACATTGCTTTTGGTGTTAACACAAGGCGAATGTAAAGTTATCAAAATTAGACTTGTGATAAACTTGATTTATTTTAAAATTGTTAAAATAAATTTAAATTAAAACATGAATAAGTAAATTGTAGAAAATTTATTCCAAACTAAAAAAAAATTAAACAGTAACAGTAATAACTAATTTATTTCATTATTAAGCCTACTTTTACTCAATATATGAATACAAAAATATTTAAAAAAATAGTATGTTTCGAAGTGGAATGAAACCATTAAATGCCGCGAGGCAAAAACCATCAGACTAATTAAAAAACCTGTATACTAGCAACCGTTTTAATAATTTTAATATAAATCGCTGATTATATTTTAATTACTATTTTATTTGGATGTAAGGTAAGTAGGTAGTTCATTTTTTGCATATGCTTTTAAAACACACGGCCTCTTTTTAAAAATCATGTTAATTTTGCAAAAACTAGTTATATTGATAAATAAACTAGATACGTTTCTCTTGAAGTTTAAAAATTAATTTTATAAAGACTAATCAGATGGGAATACCTAAAACGACTTAATTACTATCGCATTCCGAAATGCGGTGCATCCTGCAGTTTCTTCCCCGTCCTCTAATATGGCCCCAATATGCTCAATGGCGGGGATGATGAATGCGAGGGGTTGTCAGGTGGAAGAACAACCCCTCGCATTCAGCTGGTTGCTCGTATGTCGCGTCTAACGTCAGCCTCAGACGCGACCCGGTGACCACCAGGCAGCGGCTTTTTGCGCGTTCCTCTATTTGCCATCATCTAAGTTTTTGGGTGTCCTAGACGGGGGATGGCCAGTGCCTTTTGATATAGGATGAGCATAAACTTAGGCGTGCCCATCCAGAACATATTTTACAGCTAGCTTAGGTGCCGATTGCTCGCGCTGGTGTATAAGTTTTTTTCTATCTTGATTATTATTATTATTGTTCCCAATTATGATACAAAATCAGTAACGTAATGTATTACATAAATATTTTACGCTCCTCATTATATAAAAAATTAGGTTATGTAACAGTTTATATACATATAGAGGTACAGTTTATATACATATATAGGTGGGTATATAAATTTGTTAACGTTTTGTTACCCTTAATTTCATAACGGACATATAAATTTAGAAAGCGAGATCACCTGTTTAGTACATTTTACAATCCTATTACTACGGTGAAATTTTTTGATTATTACTACACTTCATCTGCGCAGAATATATTATAGTACTATGAATATTCAATTAAAATCAGATGTCATATGTTATTTTTGTCCTTAGTCCGACGTAACGCCCATGCAATAAAATTTAAAAGCTTTGAAATGCTGTATCAACCATATGACAAAATTACGATGTGTTATATCAATATATGTATATATTATCATCTAAAGAAAGCTCTCGAGATCCACACACAGAATAAAATAAGCCGTTGGCGACAAGAAGGGGTCCCATTGCCACCATTGGTTTAATTTACTTAACGGATGTTTCGAACCTATTTTGTATCAAATATGAGAAAGAAATACCATCAAGTATGAAATCGACAAGGAACCGGCTTAATGCTCATTCCCGGATACTTAAGCGTGAGTCAATCTTCCAACACATCTCATCGCCCATCTGCGCCCCATTACCCAAGTCTGTGCGTGTAGTAAAGGCACAGTCTGTACAAAGTTATTTGCACTATCACATGTTGTAAGCCATTATGATCGACTGATATCGCATTTGGAATTTATTGTTGAAGATACTATTCGCTTGTACCTTTCTCAGGTTTTCCTTAATTACATTTTCTTTTAAGTTTATAATGTATAAATATTTACGTAGGGATATATTAACATTATCAAATGGTTTAAGTTGTATATATTTATATATATTTGTTTTATTATTATTCTTTATTATTTACCTGCGCCGAAGCGAAATAAATATGTTTATCCACAAACAATAGAGAACATATATATTATAAATTTAAAATTCAAAATTGACTTGACATTGATACATTTGTGTTGTTTATAAAGATTGAATTTGTTAATGATTTAATAAAAATATTAATTTAATATTAGCTTAGTTTATGAAAATCTACGTTCATAGGTTTTAGCTGACGCATGAATGGGTTAACTCAACCGGGGAATAGCACCAGCGTAGAACTAACAAACAAGGCACTCCATAGCTGTCCTCAAAGTTGCCAAAATATATGCTGTTAGAGTTATGTGAGGACGAATGTAGGTGTTACTTATGGATTGTAATTAACTCTTAGCCTCAATTGTGCAGCAACAAGTAAAATTTGCTCGTTTTTCACCCATAGTCATATATAATTTATTTTTCACATTAATTTTCGTTTGTTGATTTGACAAAATACATTACATTAAATAAAAATTTAATAGCTTTTACACTTCTTATAGTTATTTTGGCTTGAACTACAAAACAGTTATTGGTCGTATTTCAAAACGCAACCTCCAATTTCCTTGATATATTCGTTGCAAATAACAATAATGGCCAATTCCAGCCCAAATAGCTGTTTAATGGGATCGATGGCAGGCCTTAGCAATCTATAGCGATTACTGTCAAAGACAGCAAGGGCTCCGTGGTCCCGTTACGCCTTACGGCCGGGGCTAAGAAATCTTTCATTTCAATAATATTAAATCAGAACAACAATAAACGGAATAAACAGTACCAACCATCTTTAAAATATTCATTATGTTTTATTATTATTTTTTCTTCCGTTGGTGGCTATTTATATTTAAAAAAAGGATAATTAATAGCATATAAAATAATGTGTAATTACAGGAACTATTTTTTGGCATACAATTTTGATTTATTTTACAAAGTTATCTGTTTACTTGAATTTCTAATTGGTTATAATTTTTTGTAATCTTAGTTGAGCTAACTTTATATATCATATACGATTATCGAACCATTCTGATGAATATTTAACATATGCTTATATTATATATGGTGGATGTGTAAATGTTTGAAATAAAATGTCTTCTTCGTGGCATCATATGGTAGCGACAGTGTGGTATACTCACAGTAATATATAAATGATTTTCAAGTCTGGGTGTTTACTATTGTATTGTCTGAATTTTGATTTTGACTGTGTTATTTGACGATTGAATTTTGACTGTGTTGCGTCGCAGTTAGTGTACTTGGCTGCAGCGATACGGGCCTTAAGTTCGATTCGCAGCCGAACAACAAAACTGTATAAATTGTAGGTTTTACATATCGAGTACAATTGTATGTATGTCCCGTGTCTTTGAACAATATTTGAACCTTCTTTTGATCTTATTGCGCATACATTCCATAGGATTAGGGATCAAAATGACGAGTGAGAGTGCATGAAAGTTTACGGCACTATATAAAATCCTGCGCAGATGATTTCGTCTCGTGTTAACTAGAAAGATATCGCTATTACTGCAATCGACCAGAATATCATCACGAATCTTGAGTCAAATATATGGAACAAACATTGGCTTCTAATTGGACTCGAACACAATATTCGCTATCCGCAACGCTCCTCAATTATTTCATTCGGCTTTTTTATCGATAGCATTATAGCAAATTTAATTTACGTATTTCGTTATTTTATTACATCGTCACTCCTGAGGACAGTGATGAAATGGGGCATCGGGTCAATTTCCTCTAATCTGAACAGGGCACTTCAGAAGGTAAAAGGTAAAAGAAAGTAAGGAAAAGGATAGTTTATAAAATATATAATCTACAAACCTAGTGTTCAAGACGTTTCCAGCACAGATATATTTCGAAATTTAATAATATTTCAAACATTGCCTTGTGTGTGTAGTATGTGTTTACTAGACGTGCAGCTTGGTTGCAATTCCGCGTGCCATGTCTAATGATGGATCATTCCCCGCGGTGGGTCGTAACTGATGCGTCCTGAGAAAATCTCACCAGTTTCATACTAGCCGACACTGGAGGCTCTATTTATCCTCATCATAATCAAATGTACTTGTATTACGTAATAACGTAACTCGAATTTCGAATACGTATTCGAAATGTAAAACCATTTTAAGTAAAATATTTTTGAAATAAAATAATTGTAATTTTGTTTGCAATTATCTCTTGGAACTATGAGAAGATGATTTTAAAATTTTCCCAAATTTAAATTGGACATCCACCACACTGGAAGTGGACCTGGATAAGCCCCGATACATGTCTGTCACATGATAAAAATGTCGCTGTTCAGATATTTTTTTTCATTGTATACGTTCCACGGAGCCATTGAAGAGGTCTCTACTGAAGACTGGATCCACTGCTTCACACAATGGTTCCAACGAATGCAAAAATAGGTTAATAACGAGGGCATATACTTTGAAAAACAATAAATGTATCAAATATAATAAATATCTGATCTTATTTATCAAAGTCCAAAAACTTTCAGTATGACCTATGTACCTTACGCCATCTATAAAAACAACACCTGTGTCAACAAATATATTGTGTCTTTCGAATGTTTAATTTGTGTCCAATGAATAGTACTGCATTATTTGCGCAACATGCAAACTATTGCTTTCTGTATTAATACGTCTGTATTTAATTTTACTCCTATCTTTTAATACTGCATGCGGCCATTCTATGGAGCCAATCGTATAATTATTGTACCGGGTTAAGCTATGTTTGTTATATATACTGTATTTTATTTGATAACCCAATCACAAGGAAAAACGATACTTACTATTGATAGTGGATATCATTTAATAGAGGCGTCGGTAGCTATAGTATATGAAGCCGGTGATCTTGGATTATTTCATGATTCGAAACGTATCTAAGACAAGCTCATATCTACGCGATATATCCAGGTAATATGGGTTTACTTATCAGCAACTCTTTTGTTTTCCAAACCACATTTTTTTTTACTGTCAGTATTGACAATATGAGATTTAATATGTCTCGTACTAAGTATATTCAGAAAAGGTTCCTAAGGTACATTGATCATAGAATGCATAAGAGGTCTCGGGAATATAATGAACTGCGCATTCAAAGCCACTTTCTTCATTTACCGGTTCGGATCGATATTATTGACGTACGTATGTTTTAAAAGTAGTACAATAGACTCCCCGGAATTACTGTCAGATGTCAAATGTTTCCTAAACACGAGTAAACTTAAATTTCTTAGCATATCGAAGGTCATAATAACTATAGACGTAATTAGGTGTCACTCTCCTAAAACATACTATGCGACAGTATGTACATATACTAATTAAAATATATTTAATATTAATTAAGATAAAAGTGTTGCAAAAATGATCTATGCGACTAAAAGCATTAATAAATCGCACTTAATTGAGGAAAGCATAGAAACTTCCAAACAAACGTAATTAGTACTCAACAAGTATTGAAAATTGTCACTAAAAACTTGCTTATATGGAAGCGGTATCGAAAGTCGCAGGGACACGATACAAGTAGGGAGGAACAAATTATGGCGCTTACTAAATATCTTCTTATGTGAAAGCAAAGGGACATTAACGGCATAGACAAGTAAACCGTTGCTCCTTAATTAGAATCTCGTGTTTTCGTAAAGATACGATAACAAATCAGTTCGTTTGATAGCTTTAGAACAGAAATCAGCTTTCGAGTATTTCTCTGTTCAAATATCTAGGAAGAAAATTTATTCAATGTTTATAGTGAGTAGTTGGCGCAACAATGTAATAGGCAACTTAGCAAGGTTTCACAAAGACACCGCTAGATGGTGTTGTAATAAGTTACGCACAAAATTAATTTCTTATTTGTAATCATCATACAATTGTTTTTAAACTTACCTTACAGCTTCCCTGTACGCAAATGGCTCGAAATCCAGGCTTTGTGCACGATGTACCGTCAGTCACTAGCGCTAGTGAGGCGTAGAACTGTTGTCCCCGGGGTCTGCAGTTCAAGACGCATGGGGCGTTCCCTATAAAAAAACTTTTTTTATTTTATATATATTTTAAAATATTTATACATGAGACATCAACTAGTCTTGGTTAATCAATAGTTTCTACAAGATGGCATTAATTTTCTTTAATGTTTATTACTCACCCCATTTGTTTTAGGTGATTATCTTTAGGTTTCTGGAATTTACGGTTTAAACTCGGATATAATATGTCTTCTAATAGATTTTTGTTTAGATGAACATATCCATACTCGATTAGCAATTGTAAAGCGTTTGCGTCGAAATCCATCAGAACTACGGATTATATTTACCAGTAATTGGCTTAATTTAAGTGAAAATGTAATAGTTGTCAATTACTTTTCTATTAAAAGCATAGTATATACAGCAAAATGGCCTAAATAATATTGCCATTAAGATAAGCTTGTTGAATGTATTCGTATTTAGTATAAACATCGCCATCTGTTGTCCTAGATCACCTTTTGTGTAACTAATTATTATCATGATGGTCGTATTTTTTTGGACAAAATCTCTTTAATGAGCTTAAAATTAGTTGCTCTTTTATGTTAAAGCCTAAATTGCAGTTGTTTAATATTAAACTGGACAGTGTTTGTAGCGAGGTAAAGTGGAATCAATCTTTTTTTTTTAATATACGACCACATAATTCACATGCTTCATCACCGAGATGAAATGCCTCGTTATCTGTAATGCCCTGATCTCTACATCAACCATACAAAACACAGCAACGTTATAATGCTATTTTAGGCTAGTATCTCTAGTTCACTATTTCTTACTGGCTACTATGTATAATAATTACTGTGCCTTCTATCTTCTAATATACGAATATTTCCACAACGCACAGTCCTAAACCACATACTGGATGTATGTAGCTTTCCGTAAAACTATATATGGGAGATCTTCATTCTTTCGCACCGATACAAGGTAATGTAAAGTAGGACTCAGAATTCCATTTTGATGATCAAACTTTTGCCACTTCAGTTTGTTGATCCTTAGGATAATGTTGATAATCTTGGTTCTAATGCGGATGTCCTCAGCAATAAAATTTATATTTTGCTATTACGACTCGTTTCATTGCATCATCTTAAGGATGGTTTAATTAAACAAAGTGATAAAAATTATATTTCCTTGTTTTCTTGCGAGGTTTCAAAAAAAAACGATTAGATATTTTATTGTAATACTTATAATGACTCACCGTCAACGTAGGGCACCCAGGTGTAAAAGCGACCGCGGAAAGGTCTACGGTCATACACGGCACACTGATCAGCGCGGGAGTCACGCCTTGCACCAGGACATGGCTGGATAGAATGGATGGATATATTACATAGAAATTACGTATCAAAAATTTTAAAATTAAGAGGTGTTATCAAAAAGGTGATGGAACAAGACAGACATATGTCTATTCATTATTAGAGCATTGCACTAATGTGTTAATTATCAAAATACTCCTAAGGTTTCGAAAAAAGGAAAATAAATTTTAAGTTCACATAATATGTATGGATTTCGTTAAAGTTGATGTATTTATTGACCTACGTACTTATTGCTTATTAAAGGTAATCTAGTTACAACATCCGGTTCTTTCCGGTTATAATACAGCAGGGAGTATTCGGTGTTCAGTGAATACTTTTTCGGATCGAGTCCACCTATTTAACTAGTATTTTTATTGATATTACTATTTTTCAAAGTATTTATACCCTTACAAATTAAACATTGACTCGGCGTGGATCTCTTGCAAGTCACTGCGACTTCCATTTACCGCTTGTGCATCGTTTTCTTTTAAGAGTATCCTAGATTTTTGGAAATGAGAAACAATAGAGTTCAGATTTCAAATTGTATGAGGGATGTCTAGTTAGAATCACGTATCAGTACTAAAAAAAACTCCATTAACCTTAGCAGAGTAGCCTTTGTCACGACAATGCCTTGTGATCATGGCGAATGGCTTTTCGTGTACTTCTTTAAGCTATTCATTGATGATATAGTGAATAAGGTTAATTAATGCTTTTCGTGTACTTCTTTAAGCTATTCATTGATGATATAGTGAATAAGGTTAATTAATGCTTTTCGTGTACTTCTTTAAGCTATTCATTGATGATATAGTGAATAAGGTTAATTAATGCTTTTCGTGTACTTCTTTAAGCTATTCATTGATGATATAGTGAATAAGGTTAATTAATGCTTTTCGTGTACTTCTTTAAGCTATTCATTGGTGATATAGTGAATAAGGTTAATTAATGCCTTTTCACCCTTCTTTCGAATAGATATTAATCCTTCCGATGACGCACGCCAACTGTTCCAATCAAAGCTAATTATTTCAATCGAAGCTTGAGCTTGTTTTACCGCGGGGTAACATGTCACAATCATCATCATCTCAGCCCATCATTTTGTCCACTGCTGAACATAGGTCTCCCACACACACTGCTACAAAGTACGAACCTGAGCCATCCATCGACTTCCCGAAGACTTGCATAGGTCGTCCCTTCATCTAGTGGAAAGTCGTCCTACACTGCGATGGACAATACGTTATTGCCACTCGAGAACTTTATTGCCCGTTTGTTATCGATTGTACTTTAACTTCTACTTTGTTATAGGAGCTATATGGCCAGCTATATCGGTTGTCTTAGTTCTTCTGTGGATATCCACATATCATCTATATATATAAATATATATATATATATATATATATATATATATATATATATAAAACATGATTAAACAAGTAACATCTTCGTACCGATAACAATTTCCCGTATATTATGAATTTAATGATAGAATTTAAACGAGACGTTTATTTAGAGTTGAATAGACATTTATATAGTTGCTAGTTTGTTGACTCGTTTGGTATGCCGTGAATTTAAATTGGTCATTCTAATTAATTACCATTCTTGATTTCGCAGGCGTATTTAAGTCACGCATATTTTGTAAGTCTCCACACTTCGACACTAAAGACGAAACAAATTAATGGAAATTATGAGACTATTTGTAGACATAATTACATTTAGACTGGACATTACCTTGCTTTTTTTATCTATAATTGTTATTTTGACCCAAATTATGATGTTAAGGATTTTAAATGGAAAACATTAATATTCAAAAATGTAATTTTTTTACATGGTAAAATAAATATTTGAAAACCTTTTTTTTACAATTAATTGATTTCACTCTTTTTATATTTTATTAAAGGTGACAAACAAGCACACGAATCAACTAATATATATAATAATATACATAAATACAAAACACAGAAGCGTGATAGTACTATTTTCAGGTGGTATTCGAACTAGCATATTCATGTTGTAGTTAGAAAATAATTGTAGTATTCCATTACCACTGTTTACCAATCTATCAAAGTAATTTTTCTTCCACTTTGTTTATACATGTATACAATTTGTTAATTACGACATATTTTGTATTATTAAGTTCTGGGATGGATTATATGGTTTTAAAAAAAGTGGCATGTATATTACTATACTGTGAATCATACCGAGTCACAGTCTACGCAAATACACATGGGTACAAAAATATAATTGATTTATTGATTGATATATATATATATATATATATATATATATATATATATATATATATATATATATATATATATATGTCATAATATATATATATAATGTGTGTATATTCATTTTTATTCCCAACAGTTTCCAGTGCGTGCTTTCACTACGTGACTATTTTTTACGATAACAACCGAAGATTATTGCTATAAACAATATTTATGATTTTCTTTGCCTGGATAGTTGTTAATGAAGCATTCGTGAGGTTTGTACATTAAATTCGAATCGAGCAACGAGTGGTAATAGCCAGTGTATATCGTTTAATCCTCACCGCGGTATTACACTCGTGGTAGCGGCGCCCCAGGCCGGGGCAGTCTGGTTCCGGGCGTGTGACGATGTTCCGCACACGTCGAGTATGCTCCACGCTTCTTGCTAGCTTTCTTCTCTTTCTACTACGGCGCCATCTGAAATATAAGAGGAATTTTTCACATAAAGTTTTGTATTTCGTGGAAAATTGACATTGTCAATCATTCAAAATTTGTATCTTAAAAAAATATTAAGTACTGTTCTTGTCAAAGTTTACTGGATCGGTGGCAGCCACTTGGCATAGTATAGAGTACGGGGCTATTGTGACGTGAGTCCTGGGTTCGTTTACTAGCCTAAAAACAATATTCGTGTATAATGAATGGACTGTCTCGATTAATGCAGTGTTATTTGTATGTCACGTCTCACTGGCCCTGCATCCGAATCTTCCTCCGAATGTATTGAACATAAATTACCTTGTAATAGCGAAGGAACGAGTAGTATGCGCAAAGTTTAAGGTACTATAAAATATCCTGTGCAGTTGATGTTATATGGTATAATATATGTTGTTATAAGGGTTTGGTTATAAACGATGTCACCGAAGTCGAAATGGAGTAGATGATATTATATTGGATTGGATATGGACAGTATTTATTTGCGCTGATATTGGCCTCCCGATTTTTTTACCAAAGGGTATTATTAGGGGATTATTCGGAGGGATATCTTTTGGTACCTTCTTTGGTTGATTACATCAACTACGTAAGGTACATTTGGAACGTGTAAGCGAAGATAATGAGGCACTATAAACCTATAAAGAAGTAATGCGCAATACGATCATTGTAAGTGTAAAGGACTCAGAATAATCTCATTCCGGAAACCAATTGAAAACAAAGCGATCTAAAGCACTAGTAAAGTAAATTATATATCTAAATTAAATCCGAACTGATAAGACTTGGGGACCTTCAAGAAAAGAGCTCAAGAAAAGGCCTCTGGAGTTGCGGATGTTCATGGGCGGCGGATTTCACTTACCATCATGGTAGGCTGCATGATCGGTTGCCGCCTATACTATAAAAAATAACATTAATACTACGTATGAAATAAAACATATATTTTTACAAGACATTGTGCGCTTTTTCTGTGTAGATCTGACCAAAATTCAATAGTGTCAATCTAATAGAAGGTCGGGTTAACTACTATCAGGACGCATATGACGAGTGTTGTAAAGGACTCTAAATATATGCAATTTATAAAGTTTAAATTAAGCCCGATAAATCCTTAAAATTAGTTCTATATCAAGTAAAGTAGCACTGTAAATATTTGTTCCGCCGGAGAACGTAATTACATATAATACTAGTATAATTATTGCAGTATAGTTCATCACTCTATTGCGACTTGGCGGATTTTATATCTGCAGTTTATTTTTATTTTATAGATATGCTGGTTCCGTGAGGATATTTGTCTTCACAGCGGATCACGTGGTAATTAAAGTTCTAATCAGTAATTTCATAGGTAGTGGCACCAAATTTGGAACTAAGATTAATCAAGTACCATGAAATTGATAGAATAGGATGGAGCTAGCATTGATATTTTACGGACTAAGATGAAACTTTTAAGTGACCATGTTTTGTTTGGACTAGATTTCGTTCAAAAGATGGTGGAAAGTGTACGAGAGAGAATCGGCATTTGATTTTTTTTTTTTGAATTAACACATCCACATAATCATATATTCTCAACAATGATGAAGGAATGCACATGCGTCTGATGCCTCAAGACTGAGATCGAATGCCACATTACCTGTAATTTGGTCCCCGTTTCTCTTACAATAACATAACGCAAATATAACTGCATAACGTTTCTACGTTTCATATATGCTGTTTTTTTAAACTGGTACTCACCGAGGCCGTGATCCTTTCCCAGTAAAGCCGACCATTTATTTTGCTGTAAGCAGCTAGCAAAGAAGCGTCGTTTTCAATGTCTAAAACTATCGTTGTGATTATCTACAGCATGTTCAGTCTTCTCTTGTAAACCTCTTTTATTTTTAATAGTTCGATTATTAAGATTTTGTACGATAAACATGGCATATTATCAAAACATTTAATAGATAAAAGTAAATTATGATTTAATATATTAAACTATTATATGAAACTCAATTCTTTACCATCATGGGGTGATCAGTTAATAATAGAATAGGTTACTAAAAATTCCTGTTTTTTTTAATGTCGATTTTTCGGTCTCTCGGATGCTTTTATTAAGTCATTAATTGTAATTTTCACAATTAATTTGACACTTATGAAGCATAACATTAATATATAAGAGCTTGACTTATGGGTGATCATTTCAAGATAAGAAGATTTCAATCTAAATGTGACAGAACTAGTTTAAACGAATGTCATCAGCTTTTTAAGTCAGTAATAATGTTTACGATCTTATTTATTGAGATGGAAATTGAAACCTTGATAAATAATTATTATTATAAAATTTACTTGCTTTCCATATAAAAGAAATAGTATTAGGACCATAAATTTTCGCTTAGATAAGAAAGTTGTGTTAAAAATTTCACTAGTATTTCTAGATCACTATACATATATATATATATATACATATACTATATGTTGCCCTTATTAAAACTTCATCGCCGCTTACAGTATAATTTATATTTCATTAAATTAATGTTGCTTTAGTTGCAAGATATAGTAAAATAGCTGACCTCTTATGCGTTGGAATAGGATGCAATGAGATAGTTATTTGCAGGTCTTTATCTGCAACGATTTAATTGTTCTGAATCTCATATGTTTCCATTTCAACAAGTAATAATTACTAAGAGCAATTGTCATCTCAGCGCATCCATGACCCAGATGGAGGGTTATAATGTCTTCCGTTATACTTAAGTGTGTAAATTCTATACTCGTCTTGATGATTGTGTGGTTTAGTTTATAATCCCTAGCAACACGAATCCTATGTTCAATTCCCAGCTGAGGAAAAAATTGTTCATCACAAAATGGTTTTTAGGTTTTGGTGTGGCGTATGCGAATACGGTGTTCCCGTCACTGCGTGTGTCTTCCTCCGATCTTATTGCATTTCAATGGACTACTCAAAGAGATACAATAAATCAGCAGAACATTACCATCAATTTTAATACTATGGGGGAACGTTTATACCAGGATATGCTTGTAAGTGTTATTATAATATGACTAAGTCACCACATCTACGATTGTCCCATTAGTAAACTTAATACGACGTCATTCAGTATCTTTCCATTTATTATATTTTTCTAGCGCCTCAATCGACTATGTGTTCTTCTATCGGAATATTTCTATATTAGAAGTCATTAGTTTTGTAGATAAATTAAAAAAAATATATAATATAAACTTAGCAAGGTAGATTTTCGAGAATAAAAACCAGACCGAAATTATAAATTATCTTGATACTAATACTTCGCTACAGTACTTTTTACATTGAACAGAAATACATCCAAGATATAGATTAGAGGTCACTCGTAACGTATACCTACAATAAAGTCATAGTAAATCTCCTTTGGGATTAGCAAATAAATTAATAAATATAAATAGGAAATTAATTTTAAGTATACTATTTATATTAAACGTATTGTGACGTGGTAACAACTATAGGAACCCACCCACATTTACGGTCATTGCACGCTTTAACCGACTTCAGTTCTTGTGGTCGAGGCCCGATTTCACCGTGTCACTATATCAGCACAGTAGTGGTTGCTTGATTGCCTCTTGTTGTCCCGGGTGGCGACCAATTGTACCTCCTGACCTCGTGTGACTTACACACGTCATGCGATGAATGTCTCACTTTATTACATCGTGTCTAGACCACCCTTTGAAGATGAATGTTACGCTTTAGTTTAATTTCGAATTTCTAACTTAAAGAATATTGCTAGAATTATAAAAGGTTTATGATATGAGTAAATGTTAAAATACAAAGGTCAATAAGTAAGGAAAATAGTTTTGTGTATTTCTTCTGCGGATGTATTAATTCATAATTTGATTTATTCGTAACAAATTTATTATAATCTCCGAATAAGATATTATTAATTTGTGCGGATACCGAGTTATTTGCAAAAATTTTTTGAAAACGTTTTATGAAATTTTTGATCATGCCATAAAGAGCGTACGATATTTTGTCACCTCAATACACAATTTAAACAATTTCGTGAAAAAATGCTATAGTGGCTGACAAACAGGAATGAAAACCTAGAGATCTTACAATCTTGAGTTTTATCTTGTTGGCTTTACAGATCAGCTTCAGTTTTTTTGGATTTTTTTTTGTATAAAACAAGCTAAACTGTTTACGTAAAAAATACAACAGATTTTTTATAACTAATATAAATTTAATAAAAAACAACCTGATCTAAAAAATCACATTAAACATGCTAAGGCAATTTAAAATCATAATGTCATTCTAAATATTACGCATTATCACGCAATCAAATGTGTATGCTACGGTCATGTTATCCTTGGTTTCATATTTGTATTCCATCTCACGAAGCTCATCATTCATATATAGAAAACTAATCGTATTGTCTCTAGTCGTCATTAAATCAGAGATAGTCCTCGGCGGGATGCCACACATCAGCCTTTGTTTCGTAATTAAAATTGTGAAACTGTGATATCATTGCATCTTATACGACTCCTATGGTGATCAACTTATTAATTGTACACTTATGCATCGATTCCTGATGATGGTACACATTCCTTTTGAGTTCTCTGATCACAATATCATTGTTTTTTTACATCAATAACTAATTGTTTTATTCGAGAATGTTAAAACTATACAGGGATAAAAAAAATATATGCCGAAACTCATTAAAAAGAAATAATGACTTTAGTAGAAGTAGACGTCAGGTAATTACCAAAAATAGATTATATTGTAATAGATTTAAAAAAGAATACAAGATAGAATAAAATAGAATAAGAACGAAATTTAAGGAGGGTGACAATCTAGAGCATAGTTCTGAAGATATTAAGTTATTCCTATGGCCCCTAATTTCTAACACATCATGGATAAGGTGCATCCGTCATCCATTCCAGCATATATCTGAGTATCTTATATATACAGTGTGTGCTGTAGTAATTATGAGATGTCCGGGTTTTTTTCACTTATGATTCTAAGCATAGTAGAGTTGAGTTATTATTTCGGTTGGTGTTTGGTGAATGTAAATATGATATAAAACTACTGGATAGATAAGTAGGCAGGTACTGTTCTTATAATTATCATGACAGCGTCCTGATAGTCCTCTGTTGAATTGTTCTTGCTTATAGATTGGCATAAAATACGATCCTGAGTCATTTATATCCAGCGTGTACCCCGCAAGCTAGCAAAGATTGTCGTTTCATCTAATGTGAGGTCATACTACACTGCGTACTTGTCATTCTAAAATATTTCTTCTCCTTCGGTTATCAGACCTACGTTCTACGTGCCTTACTCAATATACTAGCGTTTTGCTACTATTTTAGTAAAAATCTCAATAATAATCTAATAATCAATAAAAGAAAAACTAGCATATTTTGTTATAAAATAAAGTCGGCATTCAAAAAGCTAGGGTTATAATTACCTATGTTGGCAACACCAATATAATTAGACTCGTTTTATCTATCCTTTTTCTATATAAATATAATACTTATTTTTTGTCCAATAGTATTTTTACATGCAGGAATTACTAATTTACTAATACACGACGAACTAATAAAATTTATATATAACACGTGGGATTTTGTTGAAGAACTGCTTAAGTAAAATATAAAGAATGGTGTTGTAATTTGACCGAGGGCATTCGACATATAGAAATTAAATGTTTTATTATACATATAAGCGTATTTATTAGAAGACGATGGTATAGAAAACATATGTGCAATGCATATAGTAAATTATGATGACAAGAAGCTTCATTTGTTGCTTTTATTCAACCTTAGCATTCTAATACGGACGCGTTCTAAACAAACTTAACAATAAGTCATCATATCAGGCATCAGTGACCGTGACATTGATTTGTGTTTCAAGTGTTATTTAAATGCATATCAAGGATACAAGGAGTGTATCGTTACATCTAATATATTCGTATCACGTGACGAGGAAATGTATAAGATTCTAGAAAATTTATATCTAGGAAGTGTTTAAGGTAGAGTGACTAGTTACTAGTTCAACAGTGGTAGAGCTACACTGCAGAATATTTGTAGCTGCAGAATTAATGGGTCTGCTCGACCGGGGTAGGACCACACCCCCACAGAATACTAGCTATATTAGGCTGAGGTAGTGATGATGATGATGTGTTTAAGAAATCCTTGAGTATTCGCATAAAAGTAGATTAATGGAAGTTTTTAGTATTAGTAACTTTTACATGAAATAAGTAAAAGTATTTTTTTTTAAACTTTTTTATTTCTGTTATTCAAAGTAATCACCCACGTAATCGATGCATCTTTACCAATGCAGTGATAGTTTATTAATGCCCTCCTTGTAAAAATCAGCTAGACGGGAGGCAACAAACTCTACAAAGGCATTTTGTACCGCCTCTCGAGAATTGAATTTTTTCCCGCTAAAAAGTTATCCCAATTTTTGAAAAAGTAATAGTCGGTGGGTGCAAGTTCTGGTGAGTACGGTCAATGAGGGAGAGCTTCCAACCCCAACTCTTGCAGCTTGGAGACTGTCTGTTGTGCAGTATGGGGCCGCGCGTTGTCGTGTAGGAGCAGCGGGGACGACTGATTGACCAAAACTGGTTGCAGATGTGCGAGCTTCTCCATCATTGTCTTCATTTGTTCACAGCAAACATCTGCAGTAATGCTCATGCCGGTTGGTAAAAAACTGTGATGAATCACATCGGCACTAGACCAAAAAACAGTGACCATCAACTTTCTAGAGGTAATTTTTCGTTTAGCCCATTACTTTGGTGCTGAGGATCTAGCCAACTTACTGAGCGCTTTCGATTATCGAACAGAATCCGCTTTTCATCGTACGTAAAAATTCTTTCATTTCTGTGCCTGTTGAGCAGCGCGAGGCAGGACTCAACGGGTACGTTGCGCTGGCGATCGTTCAGTTCGTGGGGCACCCAACTATCAAGCTTTTTTACTTTGCCAATTTGTCGCAAATGGACCAACATTGTTTTAATGTTAACACCAATAGCTGCTGCTAGCTCGGCTGTAGATTGAGTATCGTCAGCTTCCACAATCACCTTTAATTCATCATTGTTGACCAAGTGTCCGGACGACCACTAGGTTCATTTTTCAAATCAAAATTTTCAGAACGGTACCGGGCAAAATAATAACGGGTTGTGCGTTCGTTTGTAGAGTTCTCTCCGTAAACGTTGTCGATGTTACTTGATGTTTGTACCGCGTTGATGACACGACGGAACTCCTATTACGAATTTTTAAAGTATCCATTATGACGAAAAATGTTGAAACGTAATGAAAATACAAAGCTAATCAATAAACAAAAGACTGACTTAGTAAAAAGAATGTTCTGTTTTTAAAACAAAATAATTTGAATTTAGAACTCACAGCCAATCATAACTTTTTTTGGTTTGAAATGGCCAATACTGATGAACGGCAATGTCGTAGGTAAAGACCTAATATTGGGTTGTGCCAAATAATATTTGTTGAACTCAACATTTTTTTAATATATTGCCAATGTCCTAATTTACTAAACATGAATATCCTAGGCTAGTGTATTATTAGTTAATAAACCATTAAATTGGAATATAATTAGTGATGTTAACCCTACTCTATATTTTACCAGTATAATTTCAATCATCGAATAACAAAAATATGTTGCGCGGCAGACAATATGTCCATATATTTTATATACATATATAATAGTTACATACATTATTAGAAGCTTACTCGTTAGATATAATGTCTCTTAAGTATGACTAAGTAACACTATCTTGCCTTAGACATTTTTTTAAAAGAAATTGTTATACCGTTTGCTTTTACAACATACTTACTAAAATATTACTTTCTACTGGTCAAGAAAGTAATATTTGTAAATAAAACCTTTAAATTACAAAAAGCGTACAATTAGTTTATTGTTGAATTAAAAATGTTTAATTTTTTACCTATATATAAAACACAACTTTGCCATTTTCTAAAAATCAAGACAAAAGTGATAATTAACAAAAAAATCATGAATAGAGTTGGCAGTTATGGTCCAAGCTTGCTATTGAATCTCACCTAATGTTCGACCACAAACACAGTTTCATAATACAAGTACGTATAGTATTACACATCAATACGACGAGCACGAATTCAAAGATCTGACTTGAAATAAATCGTGACCGCGTTAAGTCGCGCTCGACTTAGGAAGGTCAGTTTGCGGTAAACGACAACCATAACGAAAACTTTTACGCTTAAGTTATTGTTAACACTAAACAAAAAAAAATTGCATTACGTGGTAAAATTTAGTGTACAATTAAGTATGCTCGTTAGTAACTATTAAAAGGCACTGACAAAGTTTGGGCGGTAATTAATTATAAATAACCATAAATAATTCTGTCAACCGAGGTCAAGGCCCTACTAATTAAAAGATATTTTCAACAAGAAGAGTCAATTGACTTAACTATCTTGACAGTTCGTGAACAATCTTTAACGCGAGTCGTATTTAAAATAACTATGTTTAGTCAGCTCTGAGGAAATCAGTTTAACATGGTCTTGATCTTACGTCACCTTTATGTCAATTAAGGAAAACAAGATTGATTTTTATCCTAAATAGAAACTTTAACATAATTTCACGATAGGAATAAAATATTATATGATGTCCGTATTACAGAAAGTGTTTCCATACCCTGATCGAGCTATTTGTGCTACTATTACTAACTTGTCCATTATATTTCAATGATGACAGTGCGATTGGTCCAATGGTCCAATGCCCGATTGTCAGTAAACAAACCCAGTTTACCTCTCGAATAAATTCTTAGACGCGTATCATGAAATATCAAACATTTTTCATGATATGTCATCGCAATATCAAAATCGTCCTTGAAGTTCCAAGAAGTCAATAAATTACCGTTATTATACATGACACATTCTATTAATTATTTATTTCTACATATAATTACAAAACATTATTGCTAGTGTATAATACAAACAAATTAAATGGAATATAGTGTGAAAAGAAAGATTATGGAGAGAAATAAACCTTTTTTTCCAATTTAAACGTCGTAAAGAAAGATCCACAATTAATCTCAAATGTTATCACATCGATAATAAGGTAACCTATAAGGTTGTTTACCAAAATTATCCTACTACCTACAATGTTCTAAATTTATACCACTGGCTAATTTTATATCTCGGGTTAAATTAATATTGCGGGCGTAATGACTGCCAAGTCGTTTTAACGCGATTTTAACTGCTCTATTGACGCAGGAGTCTCTGTAGGAATAATCGTAAAATTGTAGGAAATAGTCGGTTCCGCTCATATAATAAGCGTAAAGATAAATTTAATATATACTTATGTCAGATTGTTAAATTACAACCACGACTTAAGAAGAAATTGGTAACGTGAATTTTGGACGCAAATCATGGGAAATCTTAGTTATTAAAAATAGGCTAACTGTAGCTACAGCTTTATGTTCAGGGGTGACGTAATCAGTAAACAGTCTTGAAGGTGAATATCACTCTTACCCTCGAGATGCCTATCTATATCTAGGTGTCGAGTGTGACAACCCTTAATTATGCGTATTTTAAATGAGGAAACAAATAGCTATATTTATGCTATATATTTGTGCGAATGTGTGTAATGTCGAAACAAAAGAATATTATAGCCCTCCTGATGGACCAATGATGGAAAGGGAAGGATGACTTTTATTTCCTTTAAAAAACATAAAGGGAGGATTATTATTATTATAGGATATTATTATTATTATATATATATATATATATAATAATAATAAAAATAACCTGTAGTGGATGTGAATAAGAGAAACAAATTTTTGATTATAATGGTTCTTTGTAAAGTGCTGACATTCGTCTTCTTATCAACCATAATCATCCAGGAGACACGTAATGCCGTAGAGTAATAAGTAACAGCGATTTTTATGAAAAATCTATTTTTCGGGAGAAGTTTTTACTATAATGTAAACACTTAAAACACGAATTTCGTATCTATACGCATCCAAACTGGTAATGAGTTTCAAGTTATATCATAATTCATACAGGGTGGGCCAAGAATTCGTTAACATTTAAATCTAACACCCCACGCAAACAAATGCCGTACGGGGCGCAGGAAATGGTCTTGCCGTTAGGTTGTCTCGGAAATTTATTCCCAATAGATCGTTTCACGAGGTCGCAGCGCGCTTTTTGTGTGACACAATTTTATTTAAACAGTAGTTCGTTCATTACTGTGAAACGCTTATTTCGTGTTGAATACGATTTAATCAGTGTCCGAGTGCTCCTTTAATAAAGAAATGGGTGAAGAAGTTTGAAGAGACGGGATCTACACTAAATTTTGAGCAAACCGGTGGCCCACGGACTTCTCGGAGCAAAGAGAACGTGCAGCAAGTTTCCGCTTCTGTTTGACGTGATCCAGATTTATCGACACGCAAGCTAGGTTCGGCTGAGTTAGGATTATCCCGCACATCACTGCACCGTATTTTGAAATTTGATTAGAAATAACATCCATTTAAGATCCAGATAGTGAAAGAACTAAAGCCTAATTATTTAAATTTGCGCAAGTCGTATACCGAAACAATGTTAGATCGACTCAGTAATTTTGACTGCAATTTCAGTAAGAGGAATCATTGGACCCTACTTTTTCGAAGATTCTCGCGGCCGTTCGGTTACTGTTAATTCTGCTGAGTATGTGAAAATGCTACGGGAGTTTTTGGCACTGATGTTATTGGAATTTGTTGGTTACAATCGTAACACATGGTTTCAGCAAGATGGAGCCACTTGTCACACATCCCAAGCGTCCTTGCCGGTGGTTAAAGAAATGTTCCCGAAAAAGTTGATTTCCACCCAGAAGTCCTGATCTATCCCCAGCAGATTTTTTATAGGGTTATTTAAAGAGCCGTGTGTACATCCATAAACCAAATACACTAGTAAATTAAAAGAAAAAAATAGTGAAGAAATGTCAGCGGTCTCGCGGTCTCTTTGCCGACGCATATTCGAGAAGAGTGCAAAACGGTGGTCATTTAGATGATATTATTTTTAAAAATAAATTCCAATTACTTAGCTTTCATGTTAATAAACAATTTTCAAAATATCTCAAATGGTTTTTTTGTACGATTTTTTTCAAATGTTAACTAATTCGTGGCCCACCCTGTATTAGTTTTACATTTACCATGGTATACGTTTACTGTCGTCTTCGCTTTTTTCCTCCTTCCGCTACTACTAAAGATAAGTTTCTTTCACAGATCGCCACGAAGTACGGTCCAAAGTTATTTGCAACCAGTGACGATCTGGAATCCTAAACAACAGTTCTATCTATTTCGTGAGGAGTTTCTTGACACTCGCTTTTGTAGAGATAATATTACATATACACTAATATCACGTATCATATGTAGATACCAACAACGATGATGTTTGTCATAATGACGTGGAGTCGAACAAACAAGTATCGAGTCACGTCAATGTCAAGGTGAAAAACAATAAAAGGCATCGAACTGTAAAACTCAGCTATCATATTGTATATGGCAACTATAACTTTACCAAGTTAAATGGTTTCTATGCATTGATTTTACTTTGCTGTTTGAAGAACGGTCTCGAACATTTTATATGCATTCTTATGGCATAACTATGTATGTAGGTGTGTTTTTACTGTCATCTTGTCTCAAGATTCCATTATTACGCTCGTAAGTTGTCTTGTTAACAAGATATCAAACAATCAATATAAACGATACACGCTGACTCAGCATTCACATTAATGGTCTTGAAGAACATTCACATAGAAATTCAAAAACGCGGTGTAAACAATGAGATAAGAATCAGGCGTTGGCGAAAGGGCCTTAAATTGTTGTGCGTCAATCAAAAGTGCTGTCGAAAATCCTATGCAAGTTGTAACCGTATACGCTGGTAACGCCATTAAAGTTCAATATTGGCTTAATTTGGTATGTTGTAAGAAAAGGGCGGACGGGGTCATTTTAACGAACATCATTCGGTTCGAGAATCGACATGCCGAAATTGCCCTAAAATTTATACATTGATTACATCTGATTGTAATTTCTGAACTGACAATGAACTTGAATATCTATTATGGTAACAGTTGATGATAAATTTTACGTTTGGTTTTTATAAAAAGTTGATAATATATATTTGAATACGATCAAAAAAATTCAATTATAATTTAAAATAATTCCTTCTTCCTTTTAATGTAATTTTCCTATATTTATACTATTTTCTAAAAGATATATTTAAAAATAAATTTAAAACCAAGACAAGAACAGTTTGTATTAACGCAATTGAAAAAAGCTTGATTGTAGTTTGAAAAGCGAACAAAATTCACGTGTCCAATCAACGTTCGTAACGTGCACATCTCACTCAATATTTGCGTCATAGTTTGATAACCTACGCATTTCAATTGTATGAAGGAAGAACTTGAATTCGTTGCTTATTAAATAACGATAGCACCGTCAATTAGGGTCAATGTTTGTTTATAACTGAATTCTATTTAAATGTACATATTAGGATAGTGGAAGAGATCGTGGAGATCGTGATTGTTGGAACACGATGTTCTTCGATTCAAATGAATAATAATAAAATTACGTGCTTTGAAGTAGATACATTTAAATGTAGATGTAAGATGTTTAGAGTTCAAAACGAGGATATGCACAAATGGTTCGTGCAAATTAAACAAAAATTTCTAAAGTTTAAGTTGTAAAATTTTTATCAGTGGTGGAGTATTGCTTTTTTTATTACATTGAACGGTCCATACCATCTACATTCATCCTCAACAAGAAATCATAACGCATTTTCACTCTTGAGGACAATTTCCGGAATTCTGCACTCACCAGACGAAACACAGCTACATTATGCTGCTATTTTACGCTGGTATTCTGAGAGGGCGAGGATCCTACCCCGGTCGAGCTGACCCATTCATTCTGTAGCTAGAAACAAACTGCAGTGTAGCTCTAACACTTTCAAATGTTTATCTTTTTCTTTTCTGAATCAAAATCTAGCTTAAAAATATTTGGGTTGGCTTGTATGGGGAAGCACCATGCCCTCACAGAATGACACCGTGAAAAAGCATCATAAAGCTGCTTGTTTCGTATGAAGAGTGTAGAGATACGGGGACCTAATTACAGGAGACTATGCATTCCATATCAATGATTGAATCTTTCTGTCGACACCATCTTATAGCTGAAAATGACAACATTATAGATGATTCTTGAAACTATGTACATATATACGATATTCAAGAGAGATGTGGACATTTTATACTTACTATTACATTATTAAATGGTTACCCATCGTTTCAGGATTATATATTATATATTAACTACG
Source organism: Teinopalpus imperialis (assembly GCA_029286865.1). Lineage (NCBI taxonomy): Eukaryota > Metazoa > Arthropoda > Insecta > Lepidoptera > Papilionidae > Teinopalpus > Teinopalpus imperialis. The sequence goes on from JAGSMU010000034.1 coordinate 5,098,796, forward strand.
AGCTATAGACTGGAAAGGTTACCATGTCACAATGTAAGTTGCAATCTGTGGCCAAAACGAAATACGTTAATTCTCTAATAATTATGCCCACTTTTATAGAGGCCAATTTCGGATGGGATCTGTTGTTACACGGGTTTGTACCCGTTTGGCCGTGCTAGATGTGTTGACCAGTGTCGGCATTATTGCTATGTGACCTATTAAGGCACGCATAGACGCTGGTTCTGCCGTAGCCTTTTTGCTCCATTTGAACCTAGATGGCTGTTGAGCGATATTTTACATCCCCTAACCCCCAAAATACTTGGGGCAGCCTGACCATAAATGCCCAGGTTGCATCGAGTAGCTTGAGAGTGAACGCTCAGTGGGGGATTCTCAAAAACCGACGGTCCATGTACCCACCTGGGGTAGATTTTTAGAAAAAACCGTTACCATGTTGTTTGGGGAGGGGCGAGAGGATGGACCTAAAATAAAGTGTGTTTAAATATTAAAGTACATTATGATTGCCTTAGAAATTGTTCTCACCATCAACAATAAATGTTTGTTTTCTTAAGTGTTAACTTTAATTAGCTTTCGATTTAATCAAGTTAAAGCTTAACATAACAAAATTAATTATTATTGCTTATTATTATAACTTTATGAAGTGGTGTTCGCTGTAGTGGTAAGTTACAGCACAAAACAAAGAGTTAGAGGTCGCTCGTGCTGAGATACCGTTTGCTGATCTATCAACCACTACCGTTTGCCGATTCGAATTAATTTCAAACACGACTTCAGTTATTCATAAATGCTACATAAAATTTGTCCATAGTATTAAAAGAAATATTATTTTAAATATATAATTGTTATTTTTAGTTGTTATTGCATAATCTATACGATATAGTGAGATTTATGTGCAGTGTGTGTGTATGTGTAAGTACTTATGCAATCTATTTCCACTATCTGACTTTAGTAGATATATTTTATTTCCTCAATTAAATTGCAATTAGTAATGCTGATTTTAATTGAACTGAATCGTGGTATCTAAATTTGCGCTCGCTTCTCATTTCACGATACGCGAGTATATCTGGTGGTAGTGGTCACCTGAAAGGTAAGGACAAATTGACTTTCAAAAACTTGGTGTGGGAACAAAATTTCATGTCAGCCTTCCGCTTGCAACTTTACACGGTGTAAATTCATCTTCGTATTGAATACTGTACTCATCTCTAGGCCGGTGCACCCAAGCATTCAAATAAGAGGGGCTGCAATCTTCAATGAATAGGTATTTTTTGACTGGCTTAATTCCCTGCATTTGTGAAGAGATGTAGCATCAGTTTGTAAATTCAGCTTTACTTACCGCATTTTACACTTACCGTATTTACGAGTGAGAGTTTATCTGAGAAATTGTTGGGCTTAACTCCAGACATCGAGATTCAATTTTACTTAAAGCTAAATATTAACTATTATAACACTATATATATATAACATATAGTTGGCGATCCACCAGTGCGCGTCACAATATAGATTGTTCATATAGATGAACTACTAACTTTCATAGTCTGAATGAAGACTTACTTGTATAACATTAAGAACTGAACAAAAATTTGTTCACAGTAAGTCTGTGGACTCTTGACGCATACGCTCCATTCTCATCTGACGACGTAGCAGAGTTAACATGTCTTCCGTACGTCATGAATAACCTTTAAGGCTGATTTGATGCTGATATTCAGAAAATGGATCGTTGTTAAATAAAACAAAGTGTCATATTATTTATAATATTAGTGGTAAAAAAGGAGCACATAGTTAAGGGTAATAGTTATGGTCCCATGACATATACATCCCAACTTAACAAGGAGTATTCAAGATGCACATGCGTTGTTTCCCCTGAGGACTGAAATAATTCCTTGCCACCTGTAATTTGTCCTTATAGTTATTAGAAATTTCTTAAAGTTTTTGTGTCGTATTTTCTAATAGTTAAGCTACCAAAAACTGTACCGTATGTAAACTGTACAATTTTTGAGTAGTCTTTTTTTAATATAATTTAATTTGAAATAAAATAATTTATTCTTATTTTATGTTTATGTTTGAGCACTCATGATATAATGTGAGTAAAATATAATGAGCTAGGTCTATCTTCCTTAAAATTACTCATTTTATTCATATTCTAAACAACGATCAAACGGTTTAACGTAACAATAAAATAATGATATAAAAAATAAAATGTTATGTACCATTTATAAGATCTCTTTTTTGGAATACGTTCCAAAAATTCTATTCTGGCGAAACAACAATTTTATTACAATTTAAAATGTGTATATATATTTAATATATATTTACGTTTTTTTTATTGTATCAAGTCAATTGGTAGATCGTGATAACACTGAAGACGAAAACTCGGGAAAAACCGTTTAAAATTAAAGTAAATAGTTTTTATGTTAAAGGTAAAAGTTCTTCCTGATCGGCTCTAGGATGAAACAGTGGCTTATTCATTATTTACGGCGTAATACTAAACTATTAACATAATATTGCGAACGGTATATCAAATATTTCATAAATTAACAATTGAATAGTCTTTACATTTTAAATACGGAATGCGTACGAGCATAATAGAATCACAATAAATCCATAAATTCTTTATTAAGCTTTTATTGTTTGTACAAATTACGACAAAAGGAGGTTTGATCGCGAGTTTCAATATACCTATGCAAAGAGACAAGAAGAGAAGGCCTAGGGGTGTATTCTAGATAAATCGGAAGAATATTTTGAAACTTGTATTCTCTTACAATCAGTTTATGACCCGGCAGTACAACAAATTAGAGTACAGACTACTGCTTGGTGTTATGAACCACCGGGACTCGAATCTTCATAGATTCGATTCCCAGTCGTCGACAATATTTGAGTTTCACAAATTGTTGGCTTTGGGTAATGAGTGTATTGTATGTATGGCCAGTATATTTGATACTACATCTGAACATTTTGCCGATCTTTTTGTACATGCATTATATCGTACTAGAAAAGTTAACGACGAGTGATTGCAGAAATGATTACGCAAGTTGATAATATGTGATAATGACCAGATCGCCTTAGCTGAAAAGCCAGGAGGATATCAGTGACCTAAAACATACTACTACATTGCTAATATTAAATTATTTTTAGTCATTTAACTACAATGGTAAAAAATTATTATCGTTTTTCGAATTTAATACCATTTTTTAGGAAGATGAATCGATAATAGCATCCGAAATTAGAATCACGACCCAGCATTCATGGTGTAGAAACAAGTGGTTTTTCGAATTATAATTATAATTTTAGAAAGATAATAATTTCTTGTTTTTAGAACTCAAAAAGCATCAATAATGGTTTAAGGTACCGTCTGCGGAATTTAACGTCGTAGGCCCCCGATTGACATTTCCAATTCCCTACACTCACCAACACAGCAGCGCAATGCTACTATTTTACTCTGATATTCTGTGAGGGCGTCATCCTTCCTCGGTCTAGCTGACCCATGTTGCAGCTGAAAAGCGCCTTCTTGCATTTATTGCGAAGCAATTCCACAGGGCGGCAAGTATTAATTGTGTATTTTCATATTTCGCATGTTATTCTCAAAGTATCGTGGTTTTATTGGCCTATAAATTTCGTTTGGGACTCTTTGTCGTGTCCGCTGAAGTCTGAGGGCTAGTTTGTGTCAATTTTAGATAAAGCTGTGTAAAGTGATTAGACTGAGGCAATCGCAGTGAATGAATAAACCCCATCGTTGTATAAAATCATTAATTAAAATTCATGTATTCTCTCTCTCTCATACCGCTTATCTATTCATGAAAATTTTTGTCATTATTCCGCTATAACTTACTTACCTTTATATTTTATCAAGAAACAGACTGATTACAAAAATATATCATTCTACCTGACTTTGGTTTATTATAAAAAGAGTTATAAAATACTTCGTTTATACGACAATGCTTCTTATCTTAATAGCTGTACCGGCCCTTATAATGAAACAATTAAGACAATACAGAACGAACAATAGACAAAAAATGAAAACGTCCGACATTAATCTTCTTCACATGTTGCCTTGTTTGTTTTCCCGCGTCAAACATGAATTCGATTTTTAAACTATCAGGGATTATTTAGAGATGGACGTCTTTTAATTTTTATCTCGCCTCATGTCCGTTAAAGTAAATGTTTTTGAATATTAATAGGATTTAAGATAAATATCTGGCTTACGTTTTATTTAATGTAAAACAAAGATTAACTTCGGCTGGTTTGTAATTATATAAAATTAAATTTATTAATCTTGTTTTAATTTATCTTACTCTTCTTTAAAAAAAATTGACCTTTAAGTTCTTAAATAACATCACCAATTTGTCTAAAAAGTGTTTGTCAATCTGATACATTCCTGTTTGGTCAAGGCATTGATTTTTAATATAAAAAATAAATACCAACATGCTTGAGATGTAAATAAATTTTATTAGTCTCATATATTGACAATGTATGTAGAGATTAATTACCTTTAAAAATAATGATGACGCTAAGCTATTGTTATTATATATTATTGTTTTCTGTCTATCCATTACACCCTGCGTAGATCATCATAGCATCAATGGATCATTGTTCATCCATTTGATGATTGTTAATGAACTTGTTTCCTTGAATCTTTTTTTTTTTACTGGCCCATGATCTAACGAAAATATTTAACCAAAATAACATATACAGAAGCGTATTCTGTCAACGCCTAAAACCTATATGATTTACATGCTTGGAACTACTAGACAAAACAAATTGTAGGATAAATGGGTTAATACAATTAGCAAAGAAAGCAAAGGCACAATTCAGTAGTCGCTAAGTTACTATTCAAACAAAGTTTAAAATGTTAGACCACAACGATGACAACTCACGAACATCTTGACTTATCGTTGAGGATAATAGATATATTAGTTACATTTAATCTGCGATATAAATAAGGTACGACTCTAACTCCAGGTGCTTCAAAAGAGTTATTGCAGGGGCAAAATCTTAACACATAGGCAGGATTGGCAAGAAAATAGTTCGGGTCCTTATCATTCTGGTCTCTTACTAAATCTGTCTGAGGGAATTTCTGTCAGCCATCACTTACTTCTCTGCAAATTCCCTGTTTGACACGCTGGCCCATTACGCCAGGAAACTGATAACTAAGGCCATATTCTTGCGTTAAACTCTACTCTTGTTGACAGGGAGAAATCACCATCTCGAGCTTAATGTCTGATTTTTGTAGAGCTCAGTGGGCAAGCCACTTCTTTTCCAACAATTTATGCTGAGGATGTATGCTATGGAATACGATTCGTATGTCTTTTTTGGTACTTCTACTCTTTTAGTTTTCGAGACAGTTTCGCCCGTGTGTTCGTTGATCCGAGCATCAGCTGTTTTTGATTTTGTGTTTCATTGCTGGTTTTATTTTAGTAAAGTAATGTATTTTTTATGAAACTATCGTTTCATTTAGCTGTACTAACATGATAGAGCGTAAATAATGGTAATTAAACGTTTTAAAAATATTTTAATTATATAATTATATATTTTTTAATTAGGATAATTTTTTTTTCCGTCCTATCATCAAAGGTGTCATATATAAATAATATATTTATTTATTGTATTATCTATTATAAAGTATATTAATTAATGTATCCTTTATATTTATTGTATTAATATATATATATATTTTAGCATATTTTGCATATTATTAGAAAATATATATTAGATTTTGAAAAGTAACTGTTATTTTTCCCACTTTTATATTATATTTGCACCTACCCTAGCTTCACAATACCTCCTTCAGGTCGACTGGTAGAAAATGCTTTTAGCATTAAGTCCGCCTGTACTTTACTTTGTGCATGATGTTTATAATAAATAAATAAATAAGATTAGTGACCGAGAGATTTGACTCAAAGTACTTTTTTAGAAGCTTCCTTGATGTGGTTTTCCAGATAAATTATGTGGGTTACCAGTGTTCTGACAAACCATAGCATCGAGATCGTATTAAACGCTATATGCTCCGACTACAAACCAGTGAATACCGGTATTCCCCAAGTCTATTCAATACCCTGTTTCTTCTGCACATTAATGACATGTTACAAATTCATGAGATTCTTTGCTATGCAGAAGTCTGCACACACTGTATTGTACACTTGCCACGCCAAAATTTCTCCGAAACAAGTCACCGAGATTGCGGTCTAAAATCAAAATTTTGTTAAACAAAGTTTCAGCCGACTAAATCTAGCAGTTTATATACTGACAAACAAAACGGACGCGACTTACATTCTTTCATTTTTATCACGAACCAAAGTTTCACTTCTATTCTCCTGTAAATAACTAAGAAAAAGAAAACAAGCAATAATACTACGAAAATACGATAAAATACGAAAACCGGGTCCATCCAAAACAAGATTATTTTGAATGTTTCATAGTTAGGAGTCCCTTAAAGTACCTGGTAGGGTCCCGTGGGAGACACTGACGCTCCTGGACTGCAACACCTCCACCGCAGGAGCGCGAGCAGGAACTCCACGCGCCCCACGCGCTCCACGCATACATCGTGGCGTTCGTTCGAATCGCTTGCGTCGTATAATGCACCTGGAATTGTTCAATGTCTGCTTTAGGTTGATGCAGTCACGAGTATGAACCAGGAATCGTTTGATTGATATTAGACTTAAGAGGGGAAATAACTAGATATTACAAGCTTAGAGTAGATGTTATGTATGTCGTATTACTAGTACCATAACCGATACATCACTAAGCACCACATTTAGCTGGCATATATTTATATCAAGACACTGCGGTGTTACGTATGTTGAGTATGGAGACCCTAAGATATAATTACAGGCAATAAAGAATTCCATCTTAGTATTCACGAAGACAACGCATGGGCATCTTGAATCCATGTTGAGGATAGGAGTAAATGTCTTGGTTTGATGTTATTGCCTACCATTAGGTGAACTGTGTGCTCATTTCTAATCCCTAATGTTAAAATTACTAACTCTAACACATATATATATATATATATATATATATATATATATATATATATATCTATATATATATATATATATATATATCTATATATATATATATATATATATGAGTGTGTAACATAATAAAATAATTTTGTGTTTAGACATTGCCGATAGGTACCTCATTGATTGGGCAAACACATCGATCAATATGAGGTTTATTGGTAGGTCAAAGACATGTAAAATTCCCTCTATTATAATTGACGAAGAAGTGATGAAATTCAGTAGTTCATAATTGTCTTGTTAAATTTTACGCAATGTAGGATCTTCAATTTCTATTCCTGATGTTTTAATTATGATAAGGAGTGGTGTTAAAATAAGGAAGGAGTATGAAATAATATTTATTTACTCATTTCATCCTGTATCTTATTAGTAGTAAAAGTTAGGTAATCCAAAGATTACAGATATTAAGAGCACCTAAAGTTTGTAATAGATTGGCTTTCAACACAAGAATATTTATCGAATATACGAGTATATTAAAGGAACAAACCATCGCCCCTGTGATGAATGTTCATGATGAGTTCATATTACAATGAATTTTACATAGTTGACCCACGCCGCAACTTTACAAAGTCATAGTGATACGATATTTAATGTACCCGCTGAGTTTAATCGTACATCGTATACCGCGACAGTATTAAAAATTCCGTCTTAACCATCTGCAATCCATTGAAAATGGATTGAAAAACTACAATTGAAGTTCTCTGCTAACCATAAATGCGGAATCAGCTCTCGCCATACGTAAGAGGCACATTGAAAAGTTTTGACCTTAAAAAAATGATTATTTTATTTCTCTACATAGTCTCCAGAATGATCTATACACTTTCGCCATCTTGTCTCTAGCTTTAGTATTCCTTCTAAAAAAAAAAATCTTCAATTTCACCAAAATATTCAGTCAGCTTCTTGTACCTCAATGTTCGTCGAAAATTTTCGTCCTGCCATGTGTTTTTTTAGATTGGGGAAAAGATGGTAATCAGACGGGGCCAAGTCCGGCGAATAGGGTGGATGCGGCAACAATTCAAAGCTACAATTGTGTATTTGTGCGATTGATTTCGCCGCAGTATGGACAGGAGCGTTATCTTGGTGGAACAAAACTTTCTTAGACAACACGCCTTTTTATTTTTATTTCTTCACTCAAACGTTGTAAGAGTGTGCAATAATAGTCCGCATTTATGGCTTTACCTTTTTCAAGATAGTCAACCATAATGACCCCTCTACAGTCCCAATAAACTGAAGCCAGTACGTGCTTGGTTGACAAAACGGCCCGAGCTTTTTTAAGGGGCGGTGACCCTGCTCTTTTCCATTGCTTGGATTGTACTTTGGACTCTGGTGTATTGTGGTGAACCCAAGTTTCGTCCATAGTTACGAAACGGCTAAGAAAATCTTGAGGATCACTTTGGAACAGATCCAAACAATCCTGTGATACTGTCTGGCGGGTGCGTTTGTTTTCGGGTGAAAGCAGTGTAGGTACCCATCTGGCAGAGACCTGAAGAGACATCTTGGAAATACGAGGGCATCGTATTTCCAAACCGATACTACTTCAGCTTAAAGCACTTGCATCACTTCTGGTGTGGCTTATGCTCATGGAATGCAGTAATGACATACCATCAGGTAACCTGCTTGCTCGTTTGCTACTCTGAATAGAAAATGCCTGGAATGCCATCAAACCGTGATGGAGAAAGAAAAACCTATAAAAAGCATATCAACATAAATGAAAAAACGGACGGCCTCTTGATTCTCAAGGGTAACAAGTGTTCATTTTCATTTCTTATCGAAAACGGAGTGGGTGTTAACCGCTTACCGCAAAATCACCTATCATGAGATAAACTTTGTGAAGATACTGGTTTTTTTAAAAAAAAAATAATGCAAATCATAGTAACATTAGTTAACGTTTGGATCATGTCAAACCCGAGGCTACACAGTTGGAACAAAACATTGTAATTTCTTTGATGGAATGCCAACTCGGTTAAAAATTTGTAAGTGCCTCTTTCAATATTATGGTTTATTTTCTTAAAATTTCAAAATTGTGGCAATTTGTAAAGTTATCTATAGAATCCATGATCTCTTTGGCGATTACGCGCATTTACTGGGTTTGTCTAACCCAGTATAAGCGCGAAGCTTATGGCATCTGACTGTAAATATAGTATAATATAGTTACCCATTTTTTTATAATTAGGACTCGAAGTTCACAACTCGATTTAATATTATTTTAATAATTTTATTTGTGGTTATACCATTCAAGGTCTAGTCTTTTATTCTCGTAGTAAGGGTGACAAAAATTAAAATTATTGTTCTAATGGTGTACAGTCACTTTTTATTGAGATTTTATTTATGCTGTGCTGCCAATAATTGGATCATTCATTCTAACACTGGTCGCGCCATGCTGCAGCTAGTTTTTACCTCATATAGGTCAATTAGTTTGGAGCGTATCATAACACTCCTGTGTTTCGTATGGTGAGTTACACTCACTGAATCCGGAGTCCCAATTTCAAGTATCGCTGTATTCCATCTTAGTCTTCAGAGGTGACAACGCATACACATCTTGAATCTTTCTTGATGATGAATGTTGATGTCATACACTGCATTTACAAACCATCAGGTGAACAAAGTAGTGCCTTGCCCCAAAAAAAAAAGATTTCTAAAATATTATGTGCTGGGCTATCGTATTCAATGAGATTTTAAGCCTACTATATTAAATAAAGCTATTGATAAAATTATGAGAAGACCGTCCTTATGAATAATTGTACCATAAGATTATAATATGTTCATTAAAATATTTTAAATATCGCTTACCGGTAAACCAACTTCTGTGCTGGTTAAATGTGCGGTTGTTAGTGGTTCTCTTATGCATATTGTGATAAATCTGAAACAAAAATAAACATTGATTTATTTATGCGTGGAACACATAGGTTCAAATATTCCTGTTAGTAAATTACCTAAATGTATACTAGGTTATGTAACATAAATTGCATTAACAAAACTATGGTACGTACCAAAAGAAAATACAAAGCTAATATAGCTTCTGCTAACTTGTGTTATTGATGTTTTTTATATTTATGTTGTCTTAATAAATTATAAATCACCAGGTTTTTTACATCTCACTAGGAAAGTGGACGAGTGTGTTATAACACGAATTCTTACTAATTATTTAATAATTTGGTATAAAATAATTGAAAATGTAATCTATATTAGATTTCTATATCGTTCGTTATTAGGAGTAATATTTAGTTGTGTTCGTTATTAAGAGTAATATTCCTTATATAATTTTTAAATGTATTCTGAATAATATACTTTTACATATATATCGCTGTCATGTATAGGAAGCGCGTGGGCTATGTTTAAAAAACTTCCAAGATCAAAGTTCTATAATTCATCATACAAAACACATAAAACAAAGACCAAAATTAGGTGACACTCGATGCCCAAATAATACCTTACGGTTATTGACAGGTAGTAAATAACTATTGGCAACAAAGGGCCCACTATACAAATCCAAGTGTCAAATGTAACCAATTAGCATTTCCGTCACAATCGGCGCTTGTTCTTTATACCGCCGATAGAGGGTCTTCTGAATACAGAGTAGGCGATAACATCGGAAAGGGCTAAAGCCTTTATGAAATACTAAACGGCTTCGGGCTTCGAATAGCACGCGTTGAATTAGCGAGCTAATTTATCGATGGATGTGATCTATCAGGAGTTGTTATTACTATATATTAGAATGTCATTTATTGTTTTGATTGACAGAATGTAAAATATTTTCAATATATAATTGTTTAATTTCTGTCTACACTTTCGTACTTTTTTATTTACACTTAGTAATTAAATTACTGAGTGTAAATAATAAAATAATAAGTAAATAAATACCAAATATTATTGAGCTACAATGAGAAAAATAGTACGTATATAAAATATATTTACCGGTTATATTGACGTATGTAATTATATCATGATGATTTTATTATATTTAATTTTATTTATAGTATTATTGGAGAAAGAAACTTTTTAAAATATAAATTGAAATTCAATTTGGAAGATATGGTTTGTAAGATTATTAATGAATTAAGACATAGAAGAAACGCAAAAGAACATTTTTATTTCCTCTGCCTCTTATATTTATCGGACTAATGAATAATATATAATTGATAGCCATCGTTAAATTAATGATACTAACCTAGGAATGTAACAAGGAACGCACAGTTTCCGGGCGAAAACAAAGGGTCTAAGAAAACAGTGCGTTGAAAGCTGCAAACTGTCTCCGTGGCGATAACAGGTCAAAGTGGAGTCCTGCAGTCGGCGCCAACCGTAGCGGTCACGACTCGCCGTCATTGCACGAATGACAACTTAGATAAAGCCTATTACCAAGCATTGGGACACTGAATTTACTGTTTGTACTATGGATGATGGTTTGTAAAATTAATTATATTCTTCTAATGATCGGTCTCCAGTCTTCGTATCTTTGACAGCTCCAGGAAAGTGAGCTCTGGGTTGAAACCAATTTTCCAAAATTTTTAAGCTATAATCTAATATTGGTTTAAATTGTTGAAGATGTTTGACTCATATTTTAGTATTTTGCGTACTGATGATTATGTCCTGGTCGATTCCTTGTTTTTGCGTATCGTAAATTATAAATACAAAAGTTTTTTTTTAATAACAAGATTGTAATTAAAACAAATTTTCTTTCCATTCCATTAGGAAAATTGAAAATAAAAAGATTTTTACTACTATACTGTCAATTTAACTCCGGAGTTGATGCGGTTAAAGTGAAATGTTTGAAAATTATAAGTTTTATTTTTACTACCCTTAACGAGATTAGCGACTCGCGAGTAGTAGACTTACATACATAGCACCATAAATTATTTAGGAATTTATTGGAATGATTAAATGCGGAGATTCAATCCCCTGGAAATAAAACATCCGTCAGGAGCATCGGCGAGGGCGTCGCAAACAAGGTTATTCGCAATACCGCCATGTCACAGGCCGGTTCTCTCCAGTCAATACAGTTAGAAACGTCGCTGGAGTTTCTTGCGCCACTATTTCTCCAGCGCCCACGCATTCCGAAGTGGTGGTACATATAGCCAATGACCGAGATGAGGTAAACCGGCCCTCTCGAGCACCCTCGAGTCAGCTCACGCGGAACAGGGTAACGGTCCTAGCCGAGGCTTCCTCTCGGGAGCCCTTGTGCTGGTTACCCACTAATAGAGGTCTCGACTGAGTGGCATAAGCGCTCGGTCACCTCTCAACCCGGCGAAACTGTAAAAGCCCTCGGGCTAACAGCGGCCATAAGCCCGAAAAAAAAAATCTGAGCATCTGGATTGATACCAAATGACCATTTACCATCAGGTGAACTAATCCTTTTTTCATTCCTTATTTTGTAAAAACATTATAATTTTATTTTTAAATGTGTTATTCTCAATGTATTACAACAGAGAGGGAATTTTTAACAACATAATGTGTTGAGAATTATGCAGTAGGTTATTATAATACCAGACTATCAAGAAAGGTTCTGTTTTTGCCCTTATCTATCTACGTTAGATTCTTTATTCTATTGTACTCCACTCAAACAGGCAGACTATTGAAATATCGTTAGATCCGTTGTGTCTGGACGTCGTGACTTACGAAGGTTGAGTAACGTTACAAAAAATTTAGCATGGCGATCGTAAAATGCCATTAAATAAAAAAATCGCTATAGTATCAGTAGAGTATCATCTAAAAGGGCTAATAATGAGATTGGGAGCTCACTGTACGCCCGATGGTAAATTATATGACTACGGCCTACGAAATCGAGATCCCTCCTGAACAAAGATTCAAGAAACACATGCGTTGTCACCCCTGAGCATTGAGATGGAATCCCTCGTTGTCTGTAATTGGGTCCCCGTATGCCACTCATAAAATGGAACATTGTTTAACAAGCAGTGTTATGTTGCTTTTGGACACTAGTATCCTGCATGGCGGTGGTCCTTCCACAGTCGTAATAACAAATAGTTACGCGCGGCTCGTCGACTATAGAAAATATATGTTATCTGATTACAAGTATAAAAATAATAATTAGTTCATAGTTCATATAAAAGTCTATAGCTTTTATTCAATTGTTTAAAGAGCGCGCTGCTCTCGGACTGATGTATAGGCACTTGCTATTTATTAGGTTATTCAGTGCCGTCTTACCAATATTAACAGACGCAAATGTTATTGTATCGGTGTCCATTAAACAGGCCTGTTGGTATGCTTCTACGAAAGGTGCCTAACGCCGGAAGTCCAGTTATGTTTTAAAATATCGATTGCGACTCCGCGAATAAATACGTAGACTAAATAAAAGGCCTCGGCATCTTCGGCCATTGTTTCTGTTGGTATATTTAATTTGTCTTATCTCGCGGTAGCATCGCATTTGAATATTTAAAACGGCTCTTGAAGCTTCCGCGTGATTTTACTCTTGCATTTTGAATGTCGCAATTTAATTATTTTCGTTAGATAAAACAAATATTGATATCACTGTTATTAGTGGGCCAACAAAAAAGGTTCAATGTGTTCATCAAATTTTACTATTGTTTTTGTATTACAGAAGTATTTAATTTACATGTACTTGAGAAGTAATTACAATATGTTATAAATATTATATCAAACTCCATTACAAATTTACTAAAGTAGTAAATTACTATATTTAGAATCGTGGGCATAATTCATGCGGCGGCCTGACCGACTTAAAATAACAAAGTTAAAATCGGTACGAGGTCCTGAAGCGAACAAAAGTTTTATTGATAGGTGTGATGAAGCGTCTGATAGCGACCTGCTTGAAATATTAATATGTGTCTCGTTCCATTCCACCAATGATACTCTAGATGGCATTGAGATTGGAATTGAGTGCGGCGACAGCATTCAGTTCGCACTGGCATCTGTAAAAATAGGGCGCGTTAGGTAGCACAAGTCATCAAGGAGTGTTCGACAGTCACGGACGGGTGCCCACTTGCGTCACCGCTTCGACACAGAGTAATCTGACGATAAATCACTGCCGTTTCTGGATCGGAATGAGATCACGAGCTCAAATTATACCCGATTGAAAGACTAGCCTAATTTGATTATGCTACGCAGAGGAATTTAGGACTTTGGTTCTTATTCATTTTACATGTTTTTAGAATATATGTTATGTCAATTATTATCAAGTTATTTATATTCATATACCAGATTATATAGTCATTTTAACTATAGACACTATTTGGAGATAATAAACAATGATATTTCAAACAATAACACACACACATTTTTAACAATAACACAGTTTTGTTGTTAAAAAAAATCATTAATGCGCATAAATTTGTAGGCGTGTTACGAGTTGAAGTCGGCGAGTTAGGGTTTGCTCTTAAGATTTAAAAGTTTCGTATTTAGATTAAAAAAGCTTATAGATCATTTATAAAACCATATTATATCGTAATAATTAACAAGCTATATAATATTAATATTATATGCTATTGTGATTGTGTTGTTCACTGAAGTTACTGTAATAATAATAATCGTAGTGAGTTGAATAAGCTAGTAACCCCGAAATGTAAAGTTAACACACATCGCAATAACATAATAAAAGTGTGTTTTTTAAACCTGGTATAAAAGAGAATATTATTACTTACGAAGTACAGCAAGGACATTTATTTATTTATTGAATACCAACACAATGAACATTTTCACAATCAGAAAATACAAAAACATATAGGAATAGTTTCGTGGTTAATGCCATGGCAATTAAAGGTGAAGACAGCATACAATTAATAAATGGCGAGTGACAATATTATAATGTAACAAAGAAAAAAACACCAAGAGTAATATTAAACTAAATAATAAATTAAAATGAAAACTACAAAAAGAAATGAAAACAAAAACTTAATAATTATGGGTTAAGGACTTTTTAAACGTGCAAATGCTTTGAAGAAAGACACCAATACAGTTAGACTTTGCGTATGTGTTAAATTCTCTAATTATTCTATTTAGACCTAAGTTCGATCTGCTTACTTCTTAATAATCGAAATCGAGAAGGTCTAGATAAAGCTAGGGAGGAGAGAAGGTGAGGAGTATCAATAATGCCATTTACGAGTTTATAGAGGAATGTCAGGTCGAGCATGTGTCTTCGATCCACGAGAGACGCTATTTTAAAATAACTTAATCATTGCCTGTATGACGAAAGACACTTCCCCGAGTTACCCTAGTATGCCAAGTGCCACAAAAATCTTTTTTGAACGCTTTCGAGCCTTTTGACATAGACAATGTAAAATGGATTCCAGGCGATACTACAATACTCCAAGCCAGAGCGAACAAACGAGTTGAACAAAAGTATTTTGATTTTATATGACTTGAAGTCCTTACAGTTGCGAAGAATGAAGCCTAGGTTTTAGACATCAGTGGTACATTGCATGCAAAGTCGTAAGTATAAGAATACGAATTTGGGCTGTAATGCAAAATATATACGATCTAAAATTACTTTGTCATTTTCATTTTCTTTTTACAAATAAATCCACGATAACGGCTTTAAGACAAAAGCTAAGTATATCAATTAACTTTTTAGATCTACTGATGACTAATATGTAGTACATTATTTTCAATCTACTGATGGCTTATATGTAGTACATTATTTTCAATCTACTGATGACTAATATGTAGTACATTATTTTCAATCTACTGATGACTTATAAGTAGTACATTATTTTCAATCTACTGATGACTAATATGTAGTACATTATTTTCACGTACTATATCCATTCAATGTATATCCAATTAGGTCAGCGCACGCCGAAAACATAGCCAGGCAGTTTATTTATTGGTGAATAAATTACTTTCTTTTATTTCATTATCGCCTAAACTATGCAACATACTGTAAAATGCAAATTTAATTTAAAAAAAATCCAAAATAAGAAAATGATATTTATAGGATAATATATTGTACCTCATAAGTGCAATTAACGATTCCTTAATAATTAATTTGCAATTTATTTGAAAATAAAAAAGCTTATTACAGCTTTTATATAGAAGCTAGATATATTGTGTCTTTTACTTTTTTGAACTACTGTTGATTATATCTTTGTATTATATTATTTCCGCGTATATACATTTCATCAGCGCACGTCGATAAATAAGCCAAGTAATGCTTTTTATTTCAACTTACAAATATTTATATTTCAAACTTAATAATAATCTTTATCAAATTAAAATATAGTCTATATTAATCAGGATAATGAAATGCGATTACCACCTTAAATACACACAAATAAAAAGTACTTTTTATAATATTAGGTCTTTGCCGAATTCAAAAAAAAGTTTTGATTGGCTGTGAATTCTAAATTCAAATTATTTTTTTTAAAAACGTGACATTATTTTTACAAAGTCAGTCTTTTGTTTATTGATTTGCTTTGTATTTTCATTATGTTTGAACATTTTTCGTCATAATGGATACTTTAAAAATTCGTGTAATTATGGAATATGAGTTCCGTCGTGATATCAACGCGGCACAAACGGCTCGTAACATGAACAACGTTTACGGAGAGAACTTTACAAACGAACGCACAACCCGTTATCGGATTGTCCGGTTTCGTTCTGGAAATTTTGATTTGAAAAATAAACTTCGTGGTCGTCCGGACACTTTGGTCAACAATGATGAATAAAAGGAGATTGTGGAAGCTGATGACTCAATCTCCAGCCAAGCTAGCAGCAGTTTTTAATATTAACATCAAAACAATATTGGTCCATTTGCGACAAATTGGCAAGGTAAAAAAGCTTGATAGATGGGTGCCCCATGAACTTAACGATCACCAGCGTACGCGTTGAGACCTGCCTCGCGCTGCTCAACAGGCACAGAAATGAAAGAATTTTTAACCGAATTGTTACGTGCGACGAAAAGTGGATTGTGTTCGATAATCGAAAGAACTCAGCAAGTTGGTTAGATCTTGGTTCTACACCCAAGGAATGCCCTAAACGTAAAATGACCTCTAGAAAGTTGATGGTCATTTTTTGGTGGTCTAGTGCCGATATGTGTGCTCCTACACGACAACGTGCGACCCCTACTGCACAACAGATAGTGTCCAAGCTGCAAGAGTTGGGGTTGGAAGCTCTCCCTCATTCACCGTACTCACCAAACCTTGCACCCACCGACTATTACTTTTTCCAATTTTTGGACAACTTTTTAGCGGTAAAAAAATTCAATTCCCGAGAGGCAGTACAAAATGCCTTTGAAGAGTTTGTTGCCTCCCGTCCGGCTGATTTTTACAAGAAGGGCATCAATAAACTACCACTGCATTCGCAAAGATGCATCGATTACATGGGGGATTACTTTGAATAACAGAAATAAAAAAGTTTGAAAAAAAAGTACTTTAACTTACAAAACGGCAATTTCAGAGTTAAGACCTGTTATTAGTGTATACAAAATAGATTTGTTTTGTAATTGATTTGTACATAAATCCAATTAAGTTACTAAATTTTTACAGTAAATTTGTATTATAGCATAACCTGTAATATACCTATACTTAAATGTTTCATATAACATCATCATAGTTATTTTTATACACAACCAATATATTTTATTATTCCCATATACTATATTTAGTAGTTATATTCAATTTGGTTAAACTAAGATTGACAAAGGAGCACATATTTCACATCACAATCTTGTGTCATGTTTGTAAGCATCTGTGCTGCCGTCAATATATTTGGTGGAATGAAGTCAATATTAAACCATTTATTATACTCCTACGCCTTTGCAATGAATTAACATACTCGTAATGTATCGGTGGCGGTTGATGTGTTGTTTGTTATGGCAATATGTATAATATTGGAATATTTACTCGAATGGATGGTTTTAGTATGGCAAAATATACAAATGATTCATAGGGATAATATTTCCATGTTAACTTCCCTTTGTTGGTAACAAGTATAGCATAAATACGAGGCTTGCACAGAAATCTTGACGAACTAATTATGTATTTATGTAATTATAAAAAAATCTTAATAAAGGAGTACTTAAATTCTAAAAATAGAACTTGAAGCTTAATTTATATTTGATTTGATTTATGTTACAATTTGTTTTGCGCGTATAGCCTGAATTATTTTAGCAATAGCTACTTTGTAGCTTCAAACTGGATTAAGTATGAATTATCAAAATGATAAAGGCTCATTTATGTCATGTACAGAAAACTCTAAATGTATTGGGAGCCGGGAAGAATGCCTGTCTTAATTATGCATTCACCAGTAATTTAATATATAAATATATACACTATTTTCTGGTTAACATAAAAATCTTTAAAAAATTAAAATCGAATTTCTCAAAATATCCAAAAAAGATTAAAGTGATTATATTTATTCATAAAGAACACCCTAAACCACAATTATACCTAAAATAAGAACCGCACCGAAGCGGGTGAACAGGAGCGGAGTACGGGATGCTGTCTTAGGAGGCGTTAGGCTTAGCGTCTGCGCTTGTCGCTCGAGAACAATTACGGCGCACAAATCTAATTTACCTATCTGCAATCTCGCAAATTATTATAGTTTAACGTTTAGCATCCCGCTGAAGTTTCATGCGCTTCTTCTCTAGCGCCTTCGCATTCCGAAGAGATATTAATTTAGATAATCCATATTCAGAAGCAACTGATCGAGCCTAGGTTTTGCCCCCTCGGGCACCCTCGAGTTAGTTGCTCTCGCGTAACCGGGGTAACGGACAAGGCCAAGGCTCCCACTCGGAGCCCTTGTGCTGGTTACCCACTAATAGACGTTTCGACTGAGCACCATAAGTGCTCGGCTCTCAATCCGGTGAAACTGTAAAAGCAAACCAAGAGTTGTACCTGAATGCTAGGAAAAGTATCTACTTCACAATGCTGTCTTTATCAACAGATAGACCATGGCTTGTTCCGCACACCGTCTCAAATACTATTCTGAATATCCTTACGATGACGTTCTAGCGTACTTCGAAGAGAATCTTCGAAGAAGAACAAATGACGCAGATCGTCATTTTGGTATCAGCCTGTATTGCTCTTGGATAGAGAAGAAAGAATAGAGAATTCAGCATAAATGCATACCTATCAATTCAGCGAAATAAAGCGAACAGTGTATGCGAGATCCTAAACGTAACGAATTTTTAAAATAATTTAGAAATCTTTGTTTCTTTGATACAAATTTAACCATCACATAAAACACGACCGTGTGTGCATCGAAAGTATATTTTTAACATAGCTGAGAGTGATAAAGTAGCACACAGTTCACCTCATGGATGTTTCTAGGTTGCCCCCAACGGTGAAGACCATGGTTTCACTGGTATTCCAGCGTAAGGTAGCAATATAACGATACTGTTTTTCCTTTGGAATCCGAATCTCCAGATACTACAGTTACGAAGCGTTTACGAAGCAGTTACTCCATCTCAGTGTGCATCAGGGATGCATCTTGTATTGTTTAGGATGTAAGTGTTTATGCGCTGCAGTCATCACTTATCAGTAAGTAAACTGTCTACTTGTATGTCACTCCGTTTCACAAAAAATCAAAATAGGTAAAACATAGTATGTCTAAGCATGCAACAACAAGCAACAAGCTATGAATGGACTCCTCTACTTGGTAGGAACCGAACTTAGGAAGGTAACTACCAAAGGTTATGCACCATTAATACCAAATAAGCATTACCGCTTGTCTTTGGAAATATGTAGTTCATGATAAATTAGGCGAATCTACGTCAAAGTCAAAGCTAGCGCTATAATCCTATCCTAATATTCTTATCATAACTGAAATAAAAAATATTACAACTGGAGAATCAAATTATAAATGTACATTTAGAAATCAAATCTGCCCTGCAACCCAATGTATATACGGTTTATTTCAAAATTAATGAAAATTCAAACAGTCTTATAACAGTACTGCAACAAAGTGCAATCGTTTTGCCTGGGATCGATCTCACGAAGGTACTCTGGCAGGTTCAGAATACCGTTGTATGCTTAAAATAGAAACAGAAATAACAATATAAGAATGTAATATCTGCCATTTCTACTGCGCGTTTTGAATAACCTTTTTCGTGTTCGAAATTATATATGAATATTTGCATGAAAATGTATTATCTATATTATTATAATATTAAATAAATTATTTAAATAAAAATGTTTTATTATATCGATTTCTTACGAATTTCATAGTGATTTAATATTAAAGTATTACAAGTAGTACAAGAGCCACTCCTTTTATCCTTGTCTGGGTGGAAAGAGAAAACACTCGTTGTCTACTTTTTAGCCGAAGCTTTCTTAGACTGAAATAATAATATTTCAAAAATTTTAACTTATTGATACAAGTCAGTAAGCTCTCAACCCTGTTGCTATCAGATACGAACTCTGACGTTCGAAACCCTAGGCTATAACTACGATATGTTTATGTTGTTTTGTATTACCGGCTGATTGATATTGTGATATATCGTTGGTTTTTTATTATTTCTAATGGTCAACTTCTTATTAATGGCTAAAATAGGATAGCAAAATAAAATATAAAATTTCAATAATATATCATTTACAAGCTTGGATTAAAAAATTATATGAAGCGAACAAGTTATCTTAATAACTTCCTTGGTTCATTAGCATTCCGAAATTGTGCAATTTTATTATTACAACAAATCATGCTTATCGATGGTTTGGTTGAGGTGGACCAATTTGGTGACCCTTTGTGCTTTATGTTTGAGGCTACATGAAGTAGTTGGTGTATCCTTAGCCAAAAAACACAGAGGTCTATCTTTTATGTATCTTTTAATAATAATCCATAAGTTCTTTTGCTTAACTACTAATCTACTTATATAAACTTTTTGCAAATAAATTCTCATCAGTCAACATTCACAGTATCTTTTGATGATCCATGTCATGTTGGCATTCCTGTGTTATTTTTAATATATTCTAGCACAAAATATTACACAAAAATGAATGTAACTCCGCTGACGTGTAGATATTTAAATCGTATTTTTATATTAATCAAAATTTAAAACCATCAGACAACTCATCGCCTGAGGTAAAGCATTTCGTGTCGCAGTACAATTTATAATCTCAATTATTTTTGCAAATAGCGCCATGGCCAACGCTTTTACATGTTTTTAAGGAACAGCATCGTAAGCGCCAAAAGACCATCTTTTTTTTATATTTAAGAAGTGTGGAATACTCGTGACATACATTACATACATATGGTAATTACGATAGTTAATCGAGCTGTTGAGGATTTCGACGTATGCTGATCGGTTAAAATTGTATTTAAAATGAATATCATTATAAATACAACTTACGTTTACGATGAAAATACAATTTTCTTCAGGTGCTTCTTAAATGGTCATTTTTGAGGAAAACAATACAATTTTGCAAATGTACATATTAATATTATAATATAAATTACTTTCTAGCATATGTACTTTGAAGACCTAGAAATTGTCCGATCACTGACCTACCAGTGCGACACGATAAAGAATCATAATAAGTTGTGATTCTTAAAAACTAGAATGGATGATGTCGCGTCACCAATAAATTTCCGATTTCTTGTCCTTCACGAGACTATTCTACTATCCTAGTATTACGTGGTCCTACCCCGATCGACCTATTTGTGCTACAATTAGTTCCATAACTGCACTTTAACTGTTCCACGTAAAATTACTGCCTTCTAATCTTAACAGTATTACTATCAATCTTTCCAACTTGAAACATTATAATACCAACAGTATTAGAATCTTTTAAGTAGGAAGGATATTGATTGTTTAATAAATAATCTCACCGATCTATAATTACCCACATGTATAATATTTGTAGATCTCTGTATACATAGCTAAAGCTCATTCCTGTGCATTGAATGGATAGCAATAATCCATTGATGCGCCGCGGTTAGTCGTGTTTCCGTTTGTATCGCGCTATATTGATTGACTGTTAAAGAGTGACTTCACCAAGTGGATTTAATAGTGCATTAAAGTGATGTAATCATGACATCACATTTCATCGTATAGATTAATTTCTATGCTTTAAACACATAATGTAATCTATATAGATGCTGTGAAAAATAAATTAGCAACCTATATATATATATATAAATCCCACAACTGGGCATAGGTTTTCTCTCTAGATACGTTATTGCTGCAGTTTAGTGGATTTCGTACCTCTAGGAAATAATATTTTTTGATTATTTCTCAGACATACTGGTATCCTCAATTTAAATGTATAATTTTATTGGTGTTGGCACGGATACTCATACTGAAATCGCTTTGAAAGCTTTCTATGAAATAAAAATAATAATAATAAAATTAGTCCACGCAAATGTTTGTAATGAGCTTGTAAATAATTTTTACTAAACCTTATAACTTTGTACAGTTATATGTTTTTTTAAGTTAAGTGACTTTAAGGTAAATAATAATTGTATGCAATTAAATATAAGAACATTGTGAATAAAAAAAATGATGGAAGTTCCGTTTTCATTTGTTTTGTTCGTGTTTGGTGTATGAATATTATATGTATATTAATTCAGCCTAAGATACTATACTATTGATTTCCTATGAAGTTCTTTTATTCTTTAAATTAATAAGGAATATAACATTCAATTCATTCATGTATATAACCATAGTTAGCAATAAATTCATAATTTTCTGTTGTACTTGTTTTTTTATTGTACAAGCTTATCGGATACCGATTAACAGTAAAGCATGAAATAAACTAGGGTATACAATCAGTGCTAATTCCAAGTATTTGCTAGCTATATAACACAAGTTCAAGTTCAAATCATCTAGTTCAAAGGTAAACGGACGCTGGCGCCGGCGATGTTAACTGACGATAAATACCTATACCGCGCCACACACGATTTAAATCTTCGGCATTTACTATTGTTAGATACGCTACCATTTCAAGCGATCTATTCTTAATCTAACAATGAACAGACTACTGTTTTGACAATAAAAAGCATGCAGTGAGAAGAAAAATAAATGAAGAAAGCAAATGAAAAATATTTTTATCCGAGTCAAATTTAAAATGTTCCGTACACTGTTGTTAGTATTGGATTTAATGAAAATTCTACGGTCATTAAGTCCTGTTTGGAAGTTTTCGAGGGCAGTTATTAATTTGTTTACAAAGTAGATAAGGGCAGCGCTTTGTGTAAACGTCCATAAAAGTAATTACTGTAATTCATCTCAATAGCTTTGAAGATTAGGGTTATAACTTTTGTACGTAAATTGTGTATAACTATACGTAAAGCTGTCCGTGAAAACTCAGTTAGCTCCTTAATCTGAATTTACATATTAACATTTATTCAATACATGTATACTAATACGTAGACCTACGCTGCGGCTCCGCCATGTCACTGGCCGGTTCTCTACAGTCCACACAGATAGAAGCGTTGCTGGAGTTTCTTGCGCCACTTCTTCTCCAGCGCCCACACCAGTATATCACTTTTATTATTAACTACCTGTACCAGTGGTGGTACAGGTAGTTAATAATAAAAGTGATATTAATTAAGATAATCCTCCGTCAGAAGCAACCGACCGAGCCGAGGTTCAGCCCTCTCGGGCACCCTTGAGTCAGACGCTCTCGCGAACCACGGTAACGGTCTAAGCCGAGGTGCGCTGGTTACCCATATATAGTAGCATATATCTCGACGGAGAGCCATAAGCGCTCGGTCACCTCTCAACCCGGTGAAACTGTAAAAGCCCTGGGGCTAACAGCGGCCATCAGCCCGAAAAAAAAAAAAAAACGCTGAGGCTAGTTTTTAGATGCAGCTTGAATCTAGACTAGACAGGGAAGGACTATGACCTCACAGAATACCAGAGCGAAATAGCACAATAACACTGCTCTGTACTGTAGGTAATTTTCTAAAATGTTTACATAGTCAAAATTGTAATAAAAAATAACAAATAAACTAAAAAACATGTATTTTTGTGTTGTAATAAATTATCGTCACGACTGTTAGTTAGTCCAACCATTTTATTCTCTTGCATATGCCATGCATCGTATAAAAGAGATCAAGGACAATAAAATATGAAGTCATTCTAAGAAGCCGGTTCGCAGCTACTAAACGTAAAGCCATAGTTACCTCAACACAACCATTGTCAATTATTACAGGCCTATTTAACTAAGCCCAGATGCCTAGGAAAAAAATCGGTTATATACATGGCGCATCGCTACAGATGACGCCGTCATGGTTAACGCCAGAAGAAATAAGTAAACATCGGGTAGGGGTACCAAATTTGTTGAAATTTTGGATTTTAATAAAACTTTTGAAATCATGTGTCAGTTTCTATCGTACTAAATATAAGACTATTATATAAGAGGTCTGATCTACGCGTTCCTGTCGGATTATCTTACTGATTGACATTGACATTACTGACAACTCAAGCTTAGTGAATTTACCAGCCATCCAACAGACATCTCTTCATCCATACAGATGACAGGGGAAGACATTGCCCTCACAATCCAGCGTATAATAGCAACATAACGCTAAAATGTCGTATGTTGAGTTTTGAGATCAGGGGAATGCATGAAGGAGAAAAGGGGAAGCATGTGGTCAATCTTTGTTAAGGATGTGAATGTCATGGTACGCATTCATCACTTACTATCTAGTATGTGATGAATGCGCTGCGATTTTTAAAAAATGGTGAAGGAACACTACTTATCTTTGTGAGTACTCTATGTTTCATCGTAATGATATGTCCGCAAACGCTGCGCTAGAGCCAGGTGGTAGAGTCGTAATAATATTTTTATAATGTCCTCATTACTAATTACTTTGCTTTTGTTACGTATTGGTCAATAATTAGGATTATTTAGCTCTTGAAAACACGTGATTCTGATTTATTATTACCCGAGTTTACTTTGGTTTATTCACAAACAATCTCCATAAGTCTAAACTTGTGGTTTCCACAGTGAAGACGTCATAAAATGGGAAAAGCTCGAATAATTAGCAGTGAAGTGCGTTATGCCATCGTTGTTTTACATAATGAAGGCAAATCCGAACTTGAGATTGCTTCACAACTGAAGTTATCGAAGACTTGTGTTCATGCCACAATAACTCGATATAGGGAGACAGGCAGTTTTCAAGATCATTCACGCTCAGGAAGGCCGAGAGCTACCACGTTTAGTGAAGATAATTTCATTGTTGTTACCAGCAAGCGAAATAGACGCTTAACATCACCAGAAATCCGCGTTGGAGTACTCGCGTAGTCGCCGTTTTACTACAGTAAAACGGCGACTGAGAGGTGCGAAGTTGTATGGTCGCATTGCCGTTCGAAAACCTTCGAAAAAACCGAACTGGCGATTTGATTAAAATTGAAGGAATTTTGATAAAGGAACAGGAACAGTACAAAAACATTTTAGAACAAAATGCCGTTTCTTCCGGGTTTCGATTAATTGGAGATGGATTCATTTTGCAACAAGATAATGATCCTAAGCATAGCTCAAAATTATGTTGAGGATATTTAGAAGAGAAAGAGGCACAAGGAGTGTTAAAAAACATGGTTTGGCCTCCTCAGAGCCCGGACCTTAATCCCATTGAACTTTTGTGGGAAGAGTGAACGTAAAAATAAATAAATAATAAATAAATGAACGTCCGTAATCGTGGCCCATCCTCGCAAGAAGAAATGTGGAATGCTTTATGCGAAAATTGGATCAATATTTATTTATTACGAGACACCATTAACAAATTGATTGTGTGTATGCCGAGACATGTGAAAAAAGTCATAAAATGTAAAGGAGGATTTTTTGATGAAAAATCAGTTTAGCTAACTATAGCCTTTTTGCATGGACTGTGAATATTTCTTTACGCTTTTAAAGTATATTGTTTGTCAATTAATGTTCTATTAGATGATTAAACAAGTTATTTAAACCTTTAATATTTTATTGGATTTTTACTTTATTTTCTTACTTTAATTAAGGTGGTATTAAACTTTTGACCGGCAGGTATGTATATTCCACCAAATATTAAAAAAATATATATTTAATAATAGTTATTATGGTTTCAATATTATTACGAATTGAACTTACCTGCATTTAACATGTTGTTAGCATCGCTAATAGGATAAGAAAATAAATATATATGTGTGTATTTTTGTGAAACAGTTTCTACTACTTTCCGGGTTGGTAGCTTTTTTAATAAATCTTGAACAAAATGAAATTCCATCATTTCAAAGTATAATTCGTTTTTAGAAAGACATTATTCAAAGCATTGAACATACAATGTTCGTTTAATTTACATCTGAAGAAATCTGTTACATCTTTCAAACATAGTTTTCCCTCGTGTCACCTAGAAATTAGTCTTAGCATTGTATATGTTAAATACAACACTGAATCGGCAAAGTCCGATAATGTTATTTGTAGACCCGCCCTATACCGTTGGAGGTGAATATAATTCGATAAATTCTCCCGTACTGTTCTAGATCCAAAGAGTTACAGGAGTTGAGATATCCCTAATCGAGTTCACGGACGTTGAATGATATACCAGCCAACCGACCTTTATAACGCCGATGTGATAAACATTTCTCGCAAAGTTACGAGTCAGCATATATAGAGCCAGCATATATAGTATGTTCATGATTTAGTATTAATCTATACTTATCCTAACTCAGTGAACTTTGCATATTTATCCATGACAGCTAGGAACTAACTCGAGTCTCTACCACTGTTTATATGTAGTATAGGGAACCCTATAGGTTGCGATACATTATAGAAAATTTAAACGATTATATGCTATTTGGTATTGTACAGCCATAACGTACAAACAAATTTGTGAATTTGAGAAAGTAACAATTAAATTTGCAGCGTGGCACAGGTGCATATCAGAATACAAGATCAATATAAGAATCAGTTTGATGATAATCATACTGATTCTTTTCCCACTGTCGAAATGTCACGAGGCGTCTCCTTATCGGAGCGTACATAAGAATAGGTGCGAATACTTATAAAGCTATGACATTTTTTCTAAAGATACAATTATAAAGTACCTCAATAATTCCGAGATTAATAAGAACAGATACATCAACATAACTTTTTCCACGACAACCTGGAAAAAACGGATTATATTTTTTATGCATAAATTTTTTGAACTTTATTTTAAAGTATTTGTTCTTTGTTATAAAAATATCGTAGAACTTCTTCTATTTTTCATATAAAAATGAAGACAATGCTTTTGATGCTTGATCTTGTTTCTGCTAGCAACATATTTTAGTCGGTGTTTGTAGCTGAAAAGTTAGTATTGTTTTTAATTTAAATGTCATGGGGACTGTCGAAATTTTTGCGAGCAAGAGTAATAACTTTGAGAAAAGAAGATTACTCTCCGAAAGAAATAGACTACAGGGTCTTTGTCTTTCTAACCTGCATCGTAACCCCGTTGCATAGTTACCAGACCACCGGACTACGATGGCGTCCCGGTACGATGACGATGATACTCCGGGCCGGGACCCCGAAGCTCAACGAGGTATACTGGTGGTTGAAAGCTATAGCGCAGTTATATATACCAGAATGTTTGCGGGCCCGACGTTAGTGCACAACCGATGAGAAGGCGAGAGCATACGAGGGATATAGAGAAGCCACGAAAGCGCTCCAACTCGCAATCGAAGATGCTCGGTCTCGGCCTTAGCATGAACTCCTTTGGAGGCTGGAGGGTTCCTGAAAAGGTGCTGGATCTATGAAGCCGCTCATGCAATAGATTGTATTGGGCAAACTTCGACCGTGGGTCTTACCGCTGTTATCAACCTTGGATCCTCCATTTGTGAGGAGAGTGGTTAACACGCTCTACCCCTCACCTTTCATTCGGATCAAATCGGCGGAGTCCACCGTCTTTACGTGGGATACTAAATATAATAGCCTGCGATGGGAGATGCCCATCAGAATCTCACGTGGATACCGCATGATATCTTTCAAAGAGGCTGATCCAGAGAAGTGGATTATTCTAGCTCGGTTTCCATCACTGGTCGTCCTGGTGGAGATGGATTCGTGAGCATATACCCACGCCCTCTTCCCTCAGGATGACGCCGAATCTCTGGAAGCGGGAGCGCAGCACGTCTACTCTCCCGATTCACTGGAGGCATTGCATTGGGTCCAGGAACCACGGGTTTTATGTCAGCCCACTCCTGGAAAACCTTGAAGTCTGGCTGCATATAAGGGCAGACGCCTTTCACCTTTTGGTTAATTCAAGTACTCAGCTGGCATAGGTGCTTTGGTGAGTCCCTGGGTGGCCTGGCGTTGGCGATAAGTCTTGACATCGTCAACGCCTTTTACTCACTGCCCTGGACGCGATTAGGGGGGGACTTGTACAACATGGTTTTCCTCCAACCTGCAAGGCGTGATTGCGAACTACTTGTGCGACAGGTACATCTTGTACATGGACCAAGACGGTACGAGGATCCGGAGGGAGATTCACTGTGGGGTTCCACAGGGATCCGTGTTAGGACCGTTACTGTGGAATCTCGCCTACGACTCTGTACTGCGATTTGAGCTCCCCGCTGGTGATTGCCAGTGGGGACTCCTTCGAAAGGACCAAGAAGTCGAGCTTGGTGTGGAAATCGTCGTCGCCAAAGTCCACGAGTTGGGAGCCCAGCGTGGGTAGCCGAGTGGTGGGTCTTAGTCGGTCATATCGCACAGAACCTGCCAGCAGTCTTGCTGGCGGTGATGCGCGGGCAACCAGCGTAGAATGCCGTAGACTCCTTCTGCGAGACCGTAATGGTCTGAAAGGAGGCTCCTGAGCGGGATAGAGAGAGGACCGATCCTGCTTGGAGATGGGGCCGACGTGGCGCTCTCGCGCCTCGCCACGGCCTCGTATCGGTGCTCTCCTACCATAAAAGGGGGCCCTAGGGGTCGCTGACGATTGAAGTGAGGGCTCCGACCAGTAGTGGCGACCCCGAGGAGGACAACGGCACGACGTGATACCATGTCGTCGTGATAGTTCCGCGAGGGTTCTGGGGGTGCGAGAATCACGCACGGGGTTGGGGTTGCGTTCCTGACGGAGTTCCGCGGTCCCTCGTGAACACTGGTGGCTACTACCGTGGGGTTTTAGTCCCCAACACTTTACAAAAACAATTTACATGTATGGAATATAGTACGAATTCTTGTAATGAAAGAATTCTATTTGAAACGCGCAAATGACTGATGAAACAAAAGTCATTGTTGTTGTAAGTTGTCAGGAAATATACAGAATATATAGAAAAAATACTAAAGTCATTAATAGTAAAATTTGGATTTGCCATCGTTGATAATTAAATCTGAAAAGCAGGCAAAGATGATGAAAATGCACCCGGGACAAGAAAAATAATAATAAATTCTTTATTGTTACATATATTAACATATAAAGGCCGGCAGAACAAAAATAAAAGAACACTTTTTTTGTTAAATTGATATTAGTACCGACCGGGTGGATCTAACTCTGACAATGACATATAGTAAGTAGTAGCAGTAATTTTAAACGTAAACAATATCTTATAAAGAAAATTCACGGAGACAATGAAAATATTTATGTAATATTATGTTAATCGTAACTAAGGAATACAACAATTATAATAATTAAAAATGTTTTAATGACCCTAAAAATACTAAAATATTTATAACTGAATGTAATAAATACTGAAATAACCACAAAAATAGTAATAATTGGTAAAAATAATAGCGTACAAATGACGCACATTCCGGGTACGCTAGACACGGGAAGACTGTTGGCGGCCAGCATCCGCGCTTGTCACTCGAAAATGATTAATGGGAATCTAATTTACCTATCAGCTGATCTCGTAAATTATTATTATTACATCAATTAAAAGCAGTTTGTAAATTTACGTTGGGGAATATTTGTTTATGTTGCGTGCTTATTTATTGTTTGAAATACCGTGTGTACCACGTATATACCAAGAGTTGTACCCGAACGCTAGACAACTCAACTACTTCCACAGTGCTAAGTATCTCTCAGTAATAGTTAGTCCAGGGATTGTGATGAATACTATCTCACACATAGGGACGAATGTAACCAGCCTTCGCTGAAAACGTTCTGGAATACTTGAGTGGATTCTAAGAGAAGCGTAAATGATATCGAATATTGATTTCCCTTAGCGCCACAGGTGAGTGGTAGAAGGACCTACTCTTTCCAAAAGTATAGGTAAGATAAATGTTATCATATTTGAAAGGCAAAACAAACTTATATAACTTGAAAAAAAAACGATAGTACATTTTAAACCATAAACCTGTCGTGTGTTCTGTTTTAAAATTTGTATCGTCCATGCCAAAAGAAAAAAGATACTCAAATATTATAAAGTTTACTCTTCACTACAGGTACCGATCTTTTCAAAGTACTCCTCGGCGCATATACACTTTTTTATTTGTCTAAATCACTTGCAAAATGCCAATGACCGCCAAAAAACACGTCGACTGAGCTCTATTGTTGCGGCAAAAATGCTCTATTGTTCCCATATAAAATAATTCAATTTATTAAGTGTTACATTTTTAAATATATTACAAAGATATAGAACTTGAGGTTGTATATAGATATAAAGCCGGCAACGCATTTGCCACTCCTCTGGTGTTGCGGATGTTCATGGGCGGCGGTGATCACTTCCCATAGGGTGGGATGCTTTGTGATAATGTTATTTAATAAAAATCTACTATTACTTTTAAAACATGCGTTATATATATTTAACATTTATAATAACATAAGATAAAATAAAAATTGTGTTTACGTATATTCATAAATTTAGGATGTAATTTTAATGATCCATGAGAACGTATCTTCTGTTGAGATGAAATATCTGACATCAAAGATTTAGAGATTTACAAGTTTCTTGTAGGTGTTGTAAAAAAATGTTTAGAACATGTTTTCAAGAATACGAGTTTGCCAGGTAATAAATGTCTAGAACATCTGCAGTCTAATCTCTCACTAAATATTTCCTAAAACATATTCCTCGTGTTTCTTAATACTTTCCAATTTTTGTATGTAAAAATTTGTTATATAGGCTGAAACATATTCCGATCGTACAAATAGTAACGCTTTTGCTCGAAGTTCAATATATTCACCTGCATGTGGGTAACAGAACTCAAAGAGTACTTCTTATAACTTTTTACGCAAAATATTTTTGTCTTTTTGTAATTGATTATGGAGGTCAACCTTAAAGGTCCACCTTACCTTTATACCGTGGACTGATATTAAATTGTCGGTTTCAATTAATTATAATGATATTGCTGTTTTTTAGATTGTAAGATTAAACTAAATTCAAAATAAGTATACCAATCGAAAATAACATGCAAATATTTTCTAGAAAAGGTAAATAAACTTTTAAAATTATGCACTAATGCTTCTTATATAACTCATTAAATCACTTGAAGATTGCTTGGCAACCCTATATAGTTAATATTTTAATAAACAAAAAATAATGTTTGTAATTTGTACAATTTTATATGTAGTCTGTGGGTGCAGGTGTATTAGGATTGTATTTCGATGTTCGTGGGTAAACCATTTTCAAAAAAATTTTAAAATATCAGTCACAAGTAATTAAATCTTACAAAATTAAATAAGTTTCCATTACGATAAAAAAAAATAACGGCTGCCTATATTGAACGAGTAACAATGTTCGGACTTGGCTGGCAATTATCAGGGTATGGTGTGGAATAGAACAAGGCTTAGTTAGTTTGTTATAATATACTACCAATGCACAATTATCTTTCCTTGCGCAACAGACCGCGAATCTAGAGATTCCTATTTAATCTTCAGTAACAGGTTTCTAAGATAGAATGCAACTAGATACTCAAGCGTATGTGTTAGTTTATTTGCAGGTTATATCTATCTGTGTTTATATCTAAGTTGCATTCAATTTCAAATTGTGCTAATAAAAGCGTATTATATATCAAATACAGTCACCAGTATCCTCTAATTTTATAGGTCTTACGGTTATTATGACAAGTGCAAGGATAATCTTGTGGTTTTTGATAGATGGTAGAGCAAATAATTCAAATAAATTCAATGCCAACACGAAAATGACTCCAGTAACATGCAACAGCACCTGACAATCATAGTCACGCCAATCTGAGCTATCCGTACTACAGCCAATGTCCGGTAAATTGGCTATAGTACGGATAACTTAGCTCAATCAGGAAAGTATTCAATAACAGCATACCAAAGACCAAATACAAAAAATACATACCAAAGTGATATATCAATATGTTTCATTTCGTTTGGTGAGTAGCTATATCGGAGTCCCGATTAATGGAAATGTTGTCTGTCCACATGGTAGATTATGA
Organism: Teinopalpus imperialis; assembly: GCA_029286865.1. Classification (NCBI taxonomy): domain Eukaryota; kingdom Metazoa; phylum Arthropoda; class Insecta; order Lepidoptera; family Papilionidae; genus Teinopalpus; species Teinopalpus imperialis. Next base: position 5,131,005 of record JAGSMU010000034.1, read on the forward strand.
AGCTTTTAAAAATTAAACTTTGGTGAAAGTGCAGGAAATAGAAATCTTTTTACTAGCTACATCATGAATGAAATGGTTCGTACTTGAAAGGACCACACTCATAGAAAAATACCAACGTGTAATAGCAGTATACTGGTGCTGTATTTCGTACGTAGTGTAGGTAACCGAAGGACCAATTATTGGTAGCGAGGCATGTGAAACGCTGTTGAGGATATATGTAGGTGTTTATTGACTGGAGTAATTATGATACAGATGAGTTTTTGTACTCCCCAGAAACGAACAAGAGTAACAGAACTGTTTTATTCTCCACAGACTCTTACTAACTACGCAAAAAACTCCGTCGTCAATAGAATATTACTTACGTATAATAAATATTTCTCGAATACGGATCCCTTTCACACATCAAAAGCTATGTTCAAAAATACCATTATAAAGATTCTTAGAGATTACACTCTTTATCACCGCCATCATTAGTTCCAATGGACGTTCAAACACACACACATACACACACTCGCGCGCACACACACGCACGCTTGCTGACGTAGATTAAGTTCCTCAAAAATCTATTTAATTGTATAAAATGTCATTGCCGTAGTCATGTCTAACAATGTACTCATAAATATTATAAATCTATAATGGCTTGAACACTGCATAAAGAAATTATAAAAAGTAAGTTTTGATATTGTAAGCTGTAGATTTTATGAAATAAATAAAATAAAATAAAAATAATACCATCAGGTGAATTATGTGCTCACTTATATCCATACTCTCATAAAGAACAGCAGAGAAACATTTTCAGTTAGAAGGATACAATTTTATATAGTTTATATTAATATAGCTAATATTAAATTAAATTGTAACAATGATTCATTTGGAATCACTATTATAGTTCCAAATTCCAGAGGGAATTCCAAATATAAATCATGGATTTTATTACACGGTATACATGCAATCTGCATGGCGCCAGTGGAAAAAAGCTCCCATAATGTTTATAGCATCGTTATGTCTAATTCACGCTGTCAACAGCGTTTTCGATTTCGACCTAATCATCAAAAAGAAAATGCATTAATGTATTAACGGTTATTTTATTGTTATCTATGCATTGTGTCAATTTATATGCAACGAAAAAAGTTAAAACAAAACAGACATACTTTATGCATCTTAATAATCATAAAAGCCTGTTATTGTTAATGAAGTGGAAATACTTTTCAAGATTGTATGGGCGTCTGGTCAATTATACTCATAGACATTGACAGGGGCCACAATATGAGAAAATGTGAAGTTATTATTTGTAATGTGTTTCAAAAAGAGGTAAATCGTATACTCTACGAAAATAATTTAAATACGTATGGCCATTAGAGACCTGATAGCTGATACGAATATAGAAAGTCATTAAAAGGTTTCGGAAATTTTACTGTATTTTTTATGTTTATCGAAGAGGAGGCAAACAACCTGGCGGCATACCTGATGGTAAGTGACCATCGTCGCCCACGAACATCCACAACACCAGAGGAATTTAGAGCGACGTGGCTTCTTCGTCTCCGTCGAAGGGGTCGGATCGATAGTACTCGAGGCCGGCGGTCCTCTGGAAGGTCGTGTCCCAGAGTGGGAAGACCATGTTATGTTGGCATTATTCGCCAACGTTAGTGCGCATTTTGACATAGCAACACGTAAAATGCAACAACTGTTGGATATACTTTCAGATTGGTTAAATAAGTGGCTTATGTCTTATGTCATTAATGTCTAGAAGACAGCCGAGGAAGAAAGTTACCTAGTCCTACTCCATACTCCTATGTCGAATCGACCACACATTGCAGGTGGTTCCTCAAGTCGATATATAGCACACCAACGGAATCTAGGTTTGCGGGCAATCATCGGAGTAGGTGCTACATCAAGCCCAAGTCCCTTACATTATTCCTTGATAAGCAATCATAATGCATTGGATGACAACTCTGCGGAATAAGATAAAATGTCTCGCACTAATAGTAAGATCCTAGGCTACCAAATGAAACACTTTAAACCATTATTTTCTGGCAAAACCGTTGTCGTTCCCCAGATGAATCGACCTATATGGACTACGGCTAATTTATGGTTGGGTGTGGCGTCTATACCTCGTAAGCACGCTTGTTTATCTGTGTACCCAAAGCTTATTATATATATATAATATATATATCAACTAAATATTTTAGATAGGGAATGTAGAGTAGGGAAACTGACGGGTGACGTGACAAAAATTAATAAAAAAGTTTAAAGTGAAGTCCGGAACTCCGTAATGAAAGCTCCATGCCGGACTATGCTGGAGTATACTTTCCAGATAAGACGCAAAGTATAAAAACTTTTTCTTTATTTGCAGGTTATATTTTACTAACCATATATTGTACTTTTATTAAGTTAGTACCTGCTAAGGTTATAGTTTTACACGGGTCAGTGTAGTTTAGAAATACATAAAAGTAATAAAATTTAAGCAATTTAAAAAAATAGAATAAACTTAAAACAATATATGCAAATGAATCACATATAAACGATCTTCAAAGCAAAGATTTGATTTTAACACATATTTACAGAAACATAGAAAACAAACAAATCATTAACATTCAAATGCGTACAATTATAAAAAACGGACTAAGCATTTGCTAAAATCGACAAAAGCAATATTTACACAAAAGCATTTTAGTATTTAACAGTTAGTTGGAACAGCTCGTTCATAAAATTTGAATAGCCGGACGTAATATGAGGCCGCATAAATTGACATACTAGTCTCTACACAATCGCTGGCGCCTGGTAGAGAGACGAAAAAGTGATTTCGTGAAATTAACGACTCGGGTTCATTAGACAGGAATTTGACCTGCACAAAGCTGTTAAAATGTGAAAATATGCGGTTTTACTGCAAAATAAGTTTAGGATATACAACTTAGAATTTTGTTCTGCTAAACTTCACTGTTCTTTTCGTTAAAGATCTATTTAAAAATTTTTTGGATGTGCAGATTTCATTGTGATGATTGTCGAATCATTGCGTATTTACTGCTGGGTAAAATTGAAGTGTCGTCAAGGTTGAAGGTAATCCAGAAGATTTTTTTAAGGTATTCATAAAATTAATTTAGTTATTTTTATAAGATGTCATTGATTCTACTTCATATTTTATTATTTTAGATACCTTTAATATATTTGTGGTTTATTTTATATCAATATTAACTATTATTTATAGCTTTTGTGTAAAAAATTAAAATTTCTGTACAGATATTAGGCACAATTTTTTTTTAAAAATTGTAGTACAAGTTTATTACTAAAAATTCATTATTTAGTTGGATTTGCATTCAAAGTCCAATATGAAAGAGAGGTACATATATTTGATGGCCGTATGACGTGTGATGTGTTCGATTCCTATGCGCGAAACAATATTTGTGTATCACTAATTATTGGGTTTCGGGGTCTGGATACGTCGGACTGGGAATGAGGACGGGTGCCGAATGAGTAAATGCGTGCGTCAGAGATGATGTCTACCTGTAATATATCGCTCTGTGATCGACATCCACTCGTCATCATCATAAGTATGAGACCTTGGAGGGAAAATGATGCTATGAATATAAAAATACTAATGTTAGTACAGTTAGTACAGTTATCAAATAGTTATATATTATTCACTAACATGTCTCTTATAAATAAAATAATACTTGGCCCATTATTAAGATCGCAAACATTTATCCAAACAAACAGAAATTATTACTTAAGTAAATACTGAATATTTTTTATATAAACGCAAACGCATAATAAGGGCCAGCTAAGCTTACACAACATTATTTCATGTAAAGTACTATGAATATGGTTCGCAAATATTGCTCAATGCAAAAGGAGGCGCCTCAAACATGCGTTAAGAAACTTTTCGTATCGCCAAGATACGGAAGATAACATCGGTTGATAACTCGTTTAGAAAATAGATCATGAGATAAACGAGCACCAGAATTTTGCTTTAATTATGAATACCAATTAGACGCTTATGATGAACCAGGGGCGACTTTAGAAACATTTGAACGAACCAAAATGTTTCTCAAATTAAGAAAATATATTACAGGTTCACATTCTGTCGACACACTTTTTTACAATGGCCAATCGAATTTACAGTGTTTCCGGGAATCGCAGCCACTTGTTGGGAATATGCTTGTAACAATTAAATGATCTTATGGGAGTAAAACACTTTTAGTAGTAATTAGAAAATACCGACGTAGAGGCTACGACACTTCTTTATATGCTCATAAATATTTATTAGTGAACAAATGTAAAGAGCGAATATTTTCTATTTCCCCCATCCCCGGTTTACTTGATCTAATTTCCCCATCCCCGTTCCACCGTCGGACCTCACGACGCACTGCTGGATTTCATCCCTTTGTTGTGAACATCCCTCAGACCCAAACGAAGCGCTTGCTTCGTCTTTCATTATTCATAGAGCAAAGGACTGGAATAGTTTGCCTACGTCTATCTTTCCCTCCGATTACAATGTGGGTTTTTTCAAGAGTAGAGTTAATAGGCATTTTCTAGTGCGCCTTACCATCCAGGACTGCATTTCCGCGTAAAATCAGGTGGAGTCGTCGTCAAGCACTTGCTTTGAAAGTATAAAAAAAAACATAACATTCAAAAGTAAATTAATGATTATTTACGGGATATTTTTTTATTTATTATTATATTATTATCATTATCATTTCAACCTATTAGTAATAGGTTGAAATCCACTATTAAATATAGGCCTTCTCCACAGACTTGGATAGGCAGTTACTTTAACTAGTGACGAGTCCTACACGGTGAACAATACGACGATTCCTGTCAAGAACCTTTCATTCCCATCGGTTCTAAAAGCTATAGGACCATTTTAGTAACTCACCAACCCTCAATATTTTTATTTTAATCATGATTTTAAAATCATGTACTTAAGTACATAATTTGTGTTACCCAGGCGTCAGATGTATAGGCAAAAAAGCGCAATTATTCTCAGTACAAGAAATTAGAGTCTACTTTATACAATGTAGTGAAGTAAATAATTGATCTGTGTCACATTACAACCTCTTTGTGTGTTTGAACAGTTATTAAGATCAAATGGCCGGCTACCACGAGACGCCGCGAGCAAACATTCATGTTTATTGTTTATATTGGACATGTTTTAAAAGATTCCTTCCAGGAAGATATAAAATGGCCCCGGCTAAATATAGGAAAGTATTTCGAGACTTCCGCAATTAAATTTTAAATGACACATTGTAAAACACAATGTAATTTTTGGTAGATGAACAAACGAACGAACAACGAAGACGACGAATGGACTAAGCAATTTCTTTCTCACAAATATAGATAGACATCAATGTGTGAGAAATAGACATATATTATATATATCCTCATAGACATCAATTCTATACAATAAAAATTTAAATTGTTTTTTCATAAAATACTTAATATTACTGGACCACACATGTTTCTATTAAATTTAGTATCAATTTAGTAATTATTGCCAAGAGAGATTAAGTAGTTATTCTATTAATGTGGTAATAGAATCATAATTAATCAAGTAACGACCGCGTGGCGGAAGAATTTAGTTAGTTTATAACTTAAGATGAAGGTGTGATTAAAGTCAAATTACCTATCTAGTGAGTTACTCAGCGAATTTAGCGAAAATTATTCTGAGTTGAATGAGTTCATTAATACGACCTGTATTTAAGGACCACGAGAGAATAAATTTACGTACTATGATTTATCAAAATGCTAATGTGTAAATCTTAATCGATTAACAAATAAATTCGTATGTCTTCATTATAAGTCGTTGTACCAAGATAACAATACCACGAAACCATTCTGACAAGACCCGCTGTTGATTCAGCGTAAACGCGATATATCCCAGAAACGAAGAATGCATATTTGCTAACTAAACTATGGCGACATGTCATGAAAATATATTCTACTTAGTCTTGGTATAACTTCAAAGTTAAACACGTAACGTCTTAGCCATGTAGCAGGATGCACAAGTGAGATATATTTGCAGGAACAATATGGTTTCCATCCATAATAAAATAATGGGTCTGCAAGTTTTCATTTCGAGTATTAATGGTCAGAATACGTGATCAGTATAAGAGAAACGGAGAGACAGTAGAGTATGAAAAATATTTTTCTTTGTGCGTTTTAGGTAGGCGACCGGGGAAAATACCCAATTTTATAGAATTGTGGGGTATAACAGAAATTATTCGATAACAAGGTATTCCTTTCTGAGCGGTAGTTGTCAGTGTTAGAGCCACGCTGCAGTTTGTGTCTACCCTAGTTGTGTCGGCTCGACCAAATCACTTACCATCAAGTGATATGTGTGCTCGATTGTCACTAAAAATTACAAAGGATATGCAGCATGATTTCTTATTGCAAATGAGTTTTATGCACCACGAGGCTTACTTACGAGCATGTGCTCTGTTCTTCTGTAGTCCTTAATATGTAAAAATAAAAGTCAACATAGGCATTGGTTGTCTTTATATGACGATCGAAAAAATGCGAAAAATTTTAGCAACATATTATTATATATTTTTCAGATTTTCATTTTCATTACATATATTCTAGAGTATGTTTGTAACAGATCAAGGACATAAGGTTAAAAATATTCAGTAACGGTAATATAAATATTTTATGCATACTCAATTATATAATATTGTAATAAAATATATATGTTATAAAATATATCTAAATAAATACTGCGGTATCTATCTATATAAATGCTTTAGGTTAAATAAATATATATTGAGTGATTTGCATAAACTTTCTTTTAATATTTTCAGTTAAACGATGTAGCGGCAATATATATAAAAAAAAACACTACAGCTCGTAGGTCTTTGATATCGCAAATATTAGATAAACAAAATGTTCACCGTTAATCGGTGAACATTTAAAGGTATAAAAGGTATATTTACTGTATCAACCAAAAAATCGTAAAACATTGTTTATCATGAATGTTACAAGAAATTATTTAACTCCATGTAATGTTAAATCGATATAACATGTATTTTTATACTGAATTATTCATTTATTATCAACAATATGTCACATCTACAAAATGAGAAATCGAATCCATTTATGCTATTCTAAAACACTTTTAAAAGCTTTTCCAACTACTTCGATGTGTAAGTGGCAGATAAGTTGCAGATTGTCTTTATGGTTTTTTCCTAACGCATATTGTACTCACACATTCAGTTAGAGCCGTAGAAGCGTAGAGTGCCGAGACGACCACTTTTAATTTCATGGCAATTGAACGTCTTCAAATTCAGCTGGCGATATTAATAGAAATTGTCAATTACAATTTTGGTGTGCTGAATTCCCATGTGCTAGGTAAACATCATGGGAAAATCAGCAATAATTTTTTTCATTTTCACGTTTTCAAATCGTGAAGTCTGCGTAAGAAGGCATATGCATGTTACTTTACTTTTACTGTTCATGTGTGCATAGAACGTCAATTATCTTCAGCTTTTGGTATTATTTATTTACATTAGTTTGTTAAATTGTAAAATTTTATAATGGTTGAAATAATCTAATGATTTGTAGTAGTTTAAGACATTTTATGAATTTATATATGAGACAATTATAAATCTATCCAGTTAAGGTAAACTGTAAGTTTTTGTCAATGACACCGGTAAGCAACAGGCTAATAACCTGTCATACTATCATAATTGAGTTCAGTACATAACATTGTAAAGAATAATATCAAATATAGGTATACCTATCATTAAGGCTACATACTTTTCTGACTTTGTATTTATATTTGTAGACGAATCTATGTGGAAAAGGGAAGAGGTAAAATGGAAATTCAAAGACTTATACCTCTGGCTATTTGGGGCGTGAGTGTATTTATATTAATTATAATACCTGTAATAATACAAGAATGTAAAAGAGTGTATAGTAACAACACGTGCTTGCCGGTCACTACTCCGGGCGCCTTGCCTCGCGTGATTGGACCGCGTAATGACTGTTTACTTAAAATATACAGAGTTTTACAAGCACTTGGACATAAACAATAATACCTTTTTATGTTAACAATAAAGTTAACTCTTTGTTTAAAGTTCCCAATAAATATTTCGTTATGGACTATAACTGGTATATTTTTTAATGTTACAGAGAAAGTTAGAGAGAAATATATACACCGTGTCCCCTTCATATATTTTTTTTGCTATTTTCTAAAATAAATTAAATAAAATGAATATTTTTTTAGACTTTGGCATTCAAAAATAGAATTACCAATAGAATACAGCAAAAAGTGAAATACACGTCGTAACAAATTCGTTCCATTTTCAAACGAGTTTAGTGAAGCCAGTTTTCCATCAAGTCTACTCATTTGACCGTTGCTGGTACGCGAGGCGACACTACGTCGTGTTATAAACAATGCTCTGTGTATTGGTAGGATCAATGATTACTTAATTTTATCTTAATAGTATCATACTACGTGTGTAGATCAATTTATTCCAACTTGTAAGATATTCACATATTATCATGACTTACAAACTTGTTCCAAAATAATAACTGCAGGTCACTTAACGAAGTAACATTAACCGACTTACATCGAAACTATGTATCTATTTTTTATTAAATATACTTTTCACTACAATTTTTTTTTATTACTATGAATTATGATTTTTTTTCTGACCTTTAGTAATTGATTTATCTTAGTATTTTATAATTAATCGCATTTAATTTTATTGCTAAGCTGTCCTTTAGATTAACATGGTTTTATAGTTTCTATTAGTTTGGGTTTTATAGGCAGTAATATAATAGCGTTTTTGAAGTGAATTTGAATCATTCAGAATGAAATAGTATGATAAAGCCTATAACGTGTTATGCTATTTATATATATACTTATTGTGTATATCGAAATAAAGTAAATAATATATATATATATATATATATATATATATATATAAAGTACAATATAATATAAATTACTATGTTATACATATATATAGCTCTTAAATGTGTTAATTACTTCCATGAAAGGATATAAATCGCTCCACTTGCAGCACCGATTAAATTTTCATATTCCGAACGCACGTTTTCGAACGCAGCCGGTTACGGATCACCAGGTGGACATTGTGTAATACACGTACCCGTACACTCCAACCGCGCCAACATCAATAGCCTGTCACAGTGCTATCAATCATTTCGGTTCAGTCGCCGAAATTTAATCCTTCTTTACAAAGTGATTCGTTGAGTTAAGCTGCTTATGAACAACAAGGAAAACGGCGCACGTGTCTCTAAATTCGAGACGATTTTCTATAAACAATTAATCATCTTATGGTAATGTCGGAATGTATTTCGGCAATAATATTTAGTGTTTCTTTTTGCACACTTATCTTTATTACGAATACATCGTTTCAAATCTTCTATTAGTTTAGTTGTAATTTATGATTTTTTAAGTAGCTTAACTAAATTCTTTTCTAATAGGATTACATGCTATTCTAGTGTCATAAAACCGAAGCGAACACTTTATCACGTCAGTAGTAAAATGCCTCCCACACAAGTTGTTTTGTTCATGATTTTACGTATACAGCCATACTAGAGCTTGAATATACCGATTTAGTAGAGCTACTGAATCTACAATCTACAGCTAATGGACAGAGGTAGTTCCTTTGCCCAATAGCTGTTAAACACTACTGTGTTTTGTATGATAAGTAAATGATACAGATCTTATAAATGGCAATGACATATTATTTCTTTATATATGTATATCTATATCATATATATTATGTTGGTTAGCTATGTTTCCATTTGCCATGATATATAGATTATGATATGATAGATTCTGATTAGCTCGATGAAAAGTAAACTCTTCTATGCACACGCATGTGCTATCAAGGTAGAGTTCATATTTAGATATTCAACGTGTAGAAGTTTAGACTTTACGTGTTGTAAAGTCCAGGTGCACAGGTAAAAATTCCCGATCAACTTGCTCTCCTGCCATCTTCTTGATATCCTGCCTTAGGACCATATTCCTGCATAGTTTTATGAAGTTAATGAGTGATAAAGAAGCGTGTCAATGATTACAACAATCCCTATCGTTTTTCTCTTAAGCGGTGATAAAGCTCATTAACCTATGAATTGAAATAAAATAGATCTTAACGGATTATAATGATCACAGATCACACAATCTCCAATAGTGCTTTTATAAAAAATATTTCGTATTTGTTTTCGTTGAAAGGTTCGTTTACTGTTTCAGACGTGATCAAAATCTGAAAAAATTGTTTTATGATATAAGATTTTATCTGCGATCAAAATCCAAATCAATAGTAATTCAAAGCCATTGTTGTGAAAAATAAAAACGGCTTCGATTAATCCATGTCATAATCATTATAAACAATATAGAACCCATTACAAATTCAAAGACCAAAATCGGCAATCGTCTGCGACTCAAATCGATTAAAGATGTTTAATTTCGTGATATTCGCTGAACTGATGCAATTATTCGATACAATTCACCATAAGCCATTAATTCTCAATCTGGATGCAGTGTGAGTGCGGCGTGGCCTATTTCGGTGGCCGGTGTTCCGGATCATCGAGCTCGTGCTGGTTGCGACAACGTGTTCATACTACAAAGCACACATCTCTTTGTCACTTCGGGACCTACTAAACTTCAAATGCCTTACAAAATATGTGCAATCGATGATCTGTGAATATATTGCAACATAAGGTATTTAATCAATATAACCATTTGGTGATAATATTATCGTGATAATAATGGGCGCAGATACCGTTGAAAGCTCCATTGAAGCATTAGGTTTTCACACAAAACTTTTACACACACATAATGTAGTTTTAAACATTTCAAATAAATCTTATTTAATTTTGTTTCTTTAAAATATTGGAGGTTATTATTCGTAAATATTGTTAATGGATAATCAAAAATGAAACCAGATATTTCCGTAGCTATTCTTTCATCTTTGTTAGCCTAGACCTTAGAACCTCAGAACTGAGGGAATAGAACAGACCAGAAATATTGGTAAACTCATAAGAATAATTGGCATTAACATGCAGCATGTTAATCAAAATAATCAATTTCTTGGCAATCCAATAAATCGACAATAATTAGAATAACTAGAAATTAATTCCGTAAATCTGATGATGACGATGACCAAAAGACGCCGATATCTTTTGGTTATTGCCAGATTACATAAACTATGTAGGATATTTAACTATATAGGACACAAAAGTATACACTGGTCGTCCGCTTCACTATTCCGATGTAATGTATGTACAATAAGATCGGGAGAATGTTCAGATACAGTGTCAGGGATACGAGACATACAGATCAGACCCAGGACCCGCGACGCAACAGCCAGATACTCCATTACAGCACGCGGCCGTCCTATTTATCAGGATATCAAATGATTAATATACGAGAATGTTAAAATATGTTAATATAATTTATAGTAGTTATATTTATGAGAACATACACATATACATATACAATACATAAGATTTTAATAAATTAATGCAAATAATAAATTAACTTGACGTTTGGCTTTAGTTCTACCAACCAGCATGGTAACAATAGAATCGGTGTAATGTGGGTGGACATTCTCATTTCTTTAGGTTTAAATTACATTATCATATTTACTACTTCCTATCCATTTTATACTTGTTAAATATTTGTATTTCTTTTGTTAAAGTAAAAAAAAACTTAATAAATTTTTATGGGTATTAAAATTCAACGGAAATTTATTTCGGGCAGTGACGCATAGTCATGCTCATTAGACATGTCGTTCAGACTTGCCAAAGTGGCTAAGAGATTGTTGGAAATTTGTTTGAAAGGATGTCTCTTACAAAATACAATTTAGGACACTGTTAAAAGTGATTTAAAAATTATGAACAAAAAAATGGATCTAAATTTGGATATAAAATGTAATAATGTTATATAATTAAAAAAAATCACGTACAATATGAATCAACTCAAAAAAACTAGTAAATTTTTAATAATTTTAGCTAGAGGCGAATTTCTTTAGGTTTTGTGGGCTAATCAGCTGAATAGTGGAGGGATGCTCTAAGGGAATACCCGTTTAAAAAACCAGAATAATACTGTTCAGTCTTATTTGGTCAACGAAGAACCGTCAATCTAATAACTGACAATGATATATTTCTTCACACAGTCTTTAGGATTGATAATGCTTAATCACTGCAATACTATTGATACAGTATGATGTTCTTAAACTGAGGAGCTTTAAATGTGCCCGCAACGAAAATTTGATATCAGATGACAATTTTATTTAGTATTATATTTCATTAAAATATGTAACCTAAAAAGGATATCTTTTTTTAGGTTTCCAGCTTTTCCATTTAAAAAGCAATGTATTAGTTAAGCTAGTTACGTAAGGCAGAAGTGTACGCAGCATGCATTATTATTATTATTGTATACTGAGAGTGAATTGAGGTTAAGTGGTTACTTTAAATATTAATACAATTGCGAGTAGTGTGAAGTCATTTTCATTTGTGGACCATACCTTTAGTATATACAGTCATACCTCAGAAATCGACTCGACAATCTATCATGAAGGTATGCGCCACGGCCGCATAATCATTTTCTATATTGAAGTACTTTACTTTACTCCATGAGTTAATTTAAAAACACCCAAATTCGGCGTCTTTATCACTTTTGAGTTCTCGAGGGTTTGTAATTAAACCTGATGTTAATAGTGAGGGCAGCAGTCTTTTTAAAGCATCGATATTTCAAGTCTGGTATATCTTCCTTTACGCGGGTTTTGGTAGATTATATTTACCCCATGTAAGAGACAATTATCGCTGTGTCTCTAAATGTTGGTATTCAAAAACTTTAAAACAAACGTGATAAAAAATAAGAAATAATTTCATGTGTTTGATTTGATTCATAAAATTGAATAAGGTAGTGATTTTGTTTTATTTGAAGAAAAAAAGAATAACTTTATGGTACAAGTAAAATTAAATAAGTAGTATATTGATTAAAGAAATGTGTCCCCAGATTCCTACACTCAGCGTAAGAAACACAGCATCGTCATGCTTATTTTCTGTAATATCGTCGGGCCAACCTATTTAGGTTTGCTCTATTAATTAGCTAATAAGCTATATAGGCAATGATATATTAAATCGAATAAAATGTAATAACATATTCATATCCGTAGTTAGTTTGTGAGATAAGTCACCCGATAATCACCGGTTACATAATTTTTAATATATGCTTAGCCACACCTTTCCCATACAATGACCATGACATTACAAAATTAGAGAAAGAATAGAAATCCTTACAGATAATGTTTGTTCACGTATTTAGGTGAAATTTAAAATTCGAACGTTAGAAGAATATACTATGAATTGTGAAATAACTAAGTTTGATTGTACCGCCAAAAACAAAGGATTATAAACAAAAGGGTTATGAACAAGTAACAATCATAATGTACACGCTTCGTTTAAAGATCGGTTTTTTTTCGGGCTGATGGCCCCTGTTAGCCCGAGGGCTAATACAGTTTTACCGGGTTGAAGGGTGACCGAGCTCTTATAGCGCTCAGCCGAGACGTTTATTAGTGGGTAACCAGCACAAGGGCTCCTGAAAGGGATCCTCGGCTTGGACCATTACCCCTAGCACGAGAGCGACTGACTCGAGGGTGGCCGAGAGAGCTGAACCTTGGCTCGGTCGGTTGCTTCTAACTACGGATCATCTAATTTAATATTAGTATTATTATTAACTATCTGTACCACCGCATTGGAATGCGTAGGCGCTGGAGAAGAAGTGGTTCAAAAAACTCCAGCGACGCATCTAGAGTGGTGTTCTTGTTCTAGATGGAGTTCTTGAGTGGTGGTACAGATTGTTAATAATGATGAATTCGCATCGAGTAACATAACTTTGAACTTGAACTTCCCAATAATATTTGCCTCAGATTGACACTAAAGTTACCTACGGTTCCTTGGCCAAGTAACGCAAAGTATAAAATACAGATACGAAACAAAATAAACATTCATAAAACAACCGTGATTCGAAAACATTTATGATGTTCAAATATTGTCTTAGGAAGGCTTTATGGCAAGATTTAGTGCTTCTTAAATACATGGACAATTACAACAGTAGCGGATTATCAACAGTTGCTATGGTTTTGTTACTTCATAAGACAAATGTCAATGTCCTGCAAAATGTTTATGGTCATCACAGTCTATGAGTTTACATGTAAATGACCTCTACGTTAGTAGATAAATTTAACAAATTTAAGCGGTTTTAGTACAAATTCTTAAGTATCAAGCAACAGACCTACTGACGGTAATTTATTGACGGCTTTTGTTAGCAAATTTTATTTGGCGAAACTTTAATGTGATTAAGTAAATTCAGAAATTTGTATTTTAAATTTTATATAAAATTTGTATTGTAATATATCTTATTAAACATTAACACGCCTAGCGCATTCCAAAACAAATGCTTACGTGGTTTTTTGCAGTTGTTTATCACTTATTTAAATTCAAAGGATTATTGTTGGAAAAATTCTTGTAATAACATATGCATATTCAAATTTTATTACTTATATATTTCTGTCTTACGTGAGTAATAGCGACACCTCATATTTTTTCTCTACAAAGACAAACCGTTGATAGTAGATTTTGTATTTTAATGAATAATCATCAGCCTTCTTTGTATGTACGGTATACAAAAATTTGTCAGTCATACTACAGTGAATACTTCAATTGAAACTATCTGGAAAATTATAGTTTGAATAATATTGACTTAACAAATTTTATGGATTCGGTGGTCAAATTGAAATATTTTAAAGTGCACAGACAAAAATTCTAGAGTTTAATTAATATCTTTTGAACGGTCATGAGGGCGATAATAAAAAGAAAAGAGCTCATTCGAAGGATAAAAGAAAATATAAGAAGATTTGGATTCACCGTCGCGTTACGACGTAAATAGTGACGACGCACCTATTTCTCGAACAAGATTAATTTTTCAGTTGCCTGTTTCGTAATATGTGTAATGAATTTAAACCTGCACTAATCCTATAGCTTAGAATTCGACTATCGCAAAGATTATGTTGGAAATAATGTAAGAAGGCGGCATATCCACAGCACTCACACGCTGTCGCAATATGAGGCATGGAATACGGAACAAGACAGAGAACTGTAACAAAGTCGTTAGTACATATAACGAGGCCCAATAAAGCAATAACAATATGAAATATATTTAATACTTTCAAAATTGAACTCGTAGAATCGTGAAGAATTTACACTTAAAACATTAAAATTTTAATGGTTAGTTTCTATTGCTATCAATATAAATATAAATACCACTTAATAAGAATTTGAAGAGATTGATTTATTTATTTTATTTTTAGATTTAGGTAGGTAGAGTAAAGTTTGTATGTTCTACGGTTTGTTAAAAATTATTTATTTTCACTCGGGTCTGCGCATATGTAGTTAATGCTACATTTTTATAAACTTATATATATCTATTTTAAGTTACTCTTTTTACTGGTTACCAAAATACGAAAACCACGTGGAAATTAGTCGTGTTTCCATATTAAATATAGCATATATAGTATATATAATAAACAAAGCATACAAAATTCCTTCAAAATTCAAAATATACGCATGGAAAATTAAATTAAACTGTGTGACATCTACATAATCGAACACTGCTGAAATTTATGTTAAATTTTCGTTATTCAATTAAACAATTAAAAGTTCACACTCAATACTAGTAGTTTTTTAATAAACGTTTCGTTTTGAAATTGAAATGTAATAATAAGCATGAGATATAATAGCAGTACAATTAATTTCATTAACAATGTTGCATGCCACTTGTAGATTGCTTTACAGCAGATTGCATCCACTTGAATTGATTCCTCTAAATGTATTCCACCGATCCAAAGTAATAGATATCACCGAATATATCGCGACAAACAGACGTCTCACCATAAAATCAATCATGACGCCATTTTCACATGCCTCAGTGGGCCTCTTTTTATTTGGCGTTTGACTCAATCTTTGATAGTATACTCTTCTAAATCGTATATCATCAGCCAGGGACTCTCCTTATGATCATGTAAATTTAGTTATTGGCCCACTACTGGGGCAAATGTGGAGAGAAACACAAAAGTTGTTTTGTTATACGTTTATAATGCATCATAAACCGTTTTTAGCTTTGCGTCATATTTTCGGAATTTCTTTGTCTTTTGTTCCTTTTAGACGGGTAATATTTTTGAATGTATGATTGTAATTGTTCCTGCATATTTTAAGACTGAGTTATAGGTTTGTTTACACATTTGTACAGTGTTGGTGCTTTGTATCAGACAACGTTTTATAAGAATATAGATTTTGTGGATAAATGTTGATACTTTTTATACATATATATTTATGAATAAATAGTCATAAGTTTTTAACACGCTTTTATTAGCTCGACCGTTATGTATCAATGTAATGGATTTAATTTCAGTTTTCACACTTTTTTTTTCACTTCCGGACGAATAAACTAAAACTTATAAGAACTGAGACAATACAATATTTTAAGACCATGCGTGTTGTTTTAGGTTTTTAAACCTCTAAAAAAATATGTTAAGAGTACAAGGGACATAGAATATTATTTTTAAACTATTTATTAAACAATTATTCAAAAGCCAAGTAAGGCAAACTTATGTACGAAATGTTGTGAACGTGATTTACACATTTATTTTGGGTAAAAAATATAATATTAGGGACTAAGAAAATTGTGAAATAAAATCTAAATACAGTAATATATATAATTAATCTTCAAATACCTTATATACCCACCTAGAATTTAATACATAAAATTTTCTTAACCGTTTTCGTACTTATCATATTCTTTTTTTATTAGTAATCAATTTTCAATAATAAAATAATATATAACGTGTTCTTACGTTCAACTTTTAGTATTGACAAAGTTGTAATACTACAAAAAAACATTTCATTTACAATGTTAAAAAATAACATGGACAACTTATTGACTAATTAATAACTAGTGATTAGGTATTTTAAAAATAATAAAAATTTTCCAATTTTCAAATTTACGAAGATTAGAATAAAAAACGAGTACACAGCTCTTATAATGGTGAATGATGACTGGACCCATAAATATTTACATCTTATCCTCAACAAGGACTCAAAAAGCAGACTTAACAGTGCAGTTTGTTTTTATATATAATGGATCAGCTCGATCACGCCCTCATAGAATACCAGTGTAAGATACCAACATCATGCGGCTATGTTTCGTCTGATGAAGGGTCGCAAGGGTCGGGAGACCTTTATTACTGGTGACGAGGCATTCCATCTCAGTCCTCAAGGGTGACAAAGCATCTGCATTATGATTCCTTGTCAAGAATGATTTTAGATGTGAACTGTGGGCTTGTTTGTTACTCCCAATACAATAAAAAAAGAAATATATCCGTTGTCACTCCTAATGGAATGCCCAGTAACTCAATCTCCAGATCACTACGCGCACCAAACGGCACAAATGCTGCTACTTCACGCTAATCTTCAGTGAGGACGTGGTCATTCCTTGGTCGAGCTGACTGTCATTGTCTTCTTATGTTAGACGGTTACCTTATTATATAAATAACAGTGGATTAATAAGAAGCCTATGACAGTCGGAAATAACCTAATTATATTAAAAATTAAACAGATCTTCTATGCCAGTATATAAAAAGACCTACAATATCAGAAAAGACTGTTCATTCAAATTAAATGTTGATTATTGAGTTAGTCGGCCGTCGACACTAACAATACAACACGAAAGCACGTTGCCTAGATACTAGGACGAACCTGTTATTTGTTAGACAGGTACAGTCCCAAGTATTAGCATGTTATACGGTTAGAGTGGCTAAAGTAGAATATAATAAACTATATAGCACGCAATAAATACATAGAAAATAAAACCAATTCTTAGAAATGATAACGTAATTATTTTATGACAATGAGTTATCGTAATACCATATCGTAAAAAAATTTTGTGCATTGTTTGACAATTAATTGAAATAATAATGACATAAAATTTATAAAATAAACACTATACATAGCATATGTAACGTTTGAACGTAGTACTAATTTAACCAGAATAGTGATTTATTACAAAGAAATGAAATCATTAAAAATAAAAAGAGTAAGCCATATATATATATATATATATATATATATATATATATATATATATATATATATATATATATATCCCCATAGACAGTTTAAAAACATGCAAAAAATTCATGCTTAAAATATCCATTACGGTAATATCTATTTCGTGATTGCAGCCATTTGAATACATCAAAAACGAATACAGATGCAATAGATTTCCCTTTAGAGAAGATCGTAATTTTTGTTAGTAATGCCCACCCACCGCGCAGCATATTAATAAAGCCATATCAAAGGTTACTATTGTGAAAGTAACATAGTCATTTTAAGATTTGTTTTAAGCATAGTCAGTTCAGTTCAAATATCATATGAAGCGTCAATTGCCTAATGGTTTGGGATACAGTCTGCGAATTATATGGTCGTAGGTTCGAATCCACCATTCGACTATTGTCGTGAACCTAGCACAAGCATTTTCAGCTTAGTTGGAAAGGTTAACCGGAATATTAGTAAGGTTAACTCAGCATTGCTAATATTCTTTTAAAAAAAAAAATGGAGAAAACTAAAACATTTAAACTAAGTTGTAGTGAAATGTAATTTTTTTTATAATATTAGAGTGCCAAGCCAGCACATTATCTATGACATCTACATCCGTCCTCAACGAAACGCACATGTTGCTACGAAGCAGGGTCATGGTGATATTTCACGTTGATATTCTGATTATGATATACATAAATGATATAAATTATATGACGGATTTGAATGATATGAATGTAACGTGGTCCTTCTTAGCTAGTCCTTGAGCAATTATGCTGCTAAAAAGAAGCTATATAGCTCAAGTCATTTTCGTTAGTTATAAACCACTAACAAAAATGTTATCGATGTTATTCCCTATTTAAATAACCAGACCACGAGAGTTCATCACGACTTCAGGCACAAATAGAATGCTAGCAAGGAACTATCACTAATGTAACCGAATTATGAATTTAAACTTATAATGATGAGTCTTAAGCTTTTTCATTTGACTATTGGCGCGTTAGACCCGAATCTAACATAAATGAATAAGTTTTGTAACTCAATCCCATTGTTATTCACTTTCAACTGTTGTGCTTTGTTGCCAATTCACACAGGCTCATTGTGCCTTGAAAACAAGAAGCGATTATACCGATCGATCAATAAAACAGAAACGTGCTGTGAGGAAATTTTTGGGAATAAACATGAATGAATGAATGTATAATTTATGTTTTTAATCGCTTAATTTTTAAAGTAATTCTTGAGCCTTCATTGTGCATTTATTGTTTGAATATTTAAAAAGTTTTTCACTATAAATACAATATGTTTAAAAAAATAATATAAAAATATAATAATCAAATAATATATTGATACCTTGCTTCGAATGAAAAAGTTTGGCAATCAATACCGCATATTTGTTAATACATGAATTAGCATTAGGTGTTCTTGTTCTGCTCTCATCTCGATACGATCAGCACAAAATATGATGTGTAACGTTTTATGGTTTTCTCTCGACATACAGACATATAAGTGTATATTATTTCACCCGACATTTTTATTCGAACGTCGAAAACGTTGTAAATAGCACGCACAATCGATTGAACTACCATAGCATAAGCCGAGGTTCGGCCCTCCCAGGCACCCTCGAGTCAGACGCTACCGCGGAACAGGGTAACGGTCAAAGCCGAGGCTCCCTCTTGGGAGCCCTTGTGTTGGTTACCCACTAATAGAGGCCACAACTGAGCCCCATTAGCGTACGGTCACCTCTCTGCGCGAAACTGTAAAAACCCTCGGGCTAACAGCGGCCATCGGACCAAAAAAAAATTGTCAAGTGTTATAAAAAAAACAACTCTATTTAAAACAGTCTTTAGCGCAAACTAAACCAAAAGAAAAGTACCATAGCACATGGCTAATTTCACAGTATTTTATCAATATCATACTATACTAGGACGCAAAATATGCGACTACACAGTCCATATATTAAAATGATATAATATTATAGTATGAGGGAACACAAAGAAACAACTGAGAAGGAATGACTAACTGTAACCTATACTGTGGTTCACTTCAGCAGCATTATTGGCTATTTCACACTGATATTCAGTGAAAGTAATGGTGATTATTTTGATTAACATTGTGTGTGGGTGTAAGTCATTGATTATAAAGCATAGATATTTCTTCGGAAACGGATGGTTAATGACAAGAGAGCGCCACCGTTTGTGAAATACCTTGATTCAGAAATATATATGCCCTGCCCTATTGATCTTCCAGTTGACTTTCCACCAACCTACGGATATCGTCGTAGTCGGAATAGGTAAGATTGACACTGATAAAGTCACTACTATACAACAAACCACGACACTTATAAAGAAAATTTCATTACAACTGCACAAGCTGACATTTACCGCTTAGAATAATCACAATCTCAAAGATAATATCAACTAATAAACAATTGGCAAATAAACAAAATGCTTGCATAATATGAGATCCGTATTCCCTAGTCCGCACGAGACTGTTTTAAGTCCACGCGTATCTTTAATTCAAAAGAATTCTTCTCACTATAAACTGTATATTCATTGCGACAGCTTGACGGTATCTATATAATGTATCTGACAACGTGTTATTTGAATTAGCCATGCGATTCCCAGGAACTTAACGTCCTTCTGCAAACGGACCTGTTACGCTGTCACGGTAAGTTAGTGTTCCTAGTTATGTATATGCAAAATACCCTGTACATTTGCAAGGACTATAAAATGATGAATTGATGTTTACCTTTCAAATGGTTTTCCTTTATTTGAATTAAGAGATATTATTTTAATTTTTCATTGTTTAAGGGAAATGAGTTTGTTTTTAATACAAACAATATGATTGTTGTTTCCTGTTGTCGAGTAAACTTCAATATTCTAAAAAAATATTAAACTAAAGAAGACCTGCACCTCATTTTATTATTAATAAAACTTAGAAATAAATATGAAACAGATATTGGTAAAACTTTTATATTATGTAGTCTTATTGACCGTAGCGTATAATGCACACACATTTGCATAAGCATTAACTGTGCCGCAAGGCATTTGAAAATAAATTTTAAAAACATTTAATACGAAGTATATATACTTTGTAAATATCTCAATTAGTAACACAAAACTAAACTAGTATTACTATAGCTTTTTAATCTTTCCTTGCAGCATTCAAGCTTGCCTGTCATGACAGGCCAATAAAAGCCCGAAAAAGGGATTAGGTGCATTATGGACGATCATACAAAACTTGAATAAAAGTTGCACCGTCGAAATGGGCTACGTTCACACTGAATCCTTTGTGGTTATCGAACAACGCTGCTGTTTACGAAATTAACACTATTATCTTCTTCCGACTGTGATGATTCATTCGAAAGGTAACCATGCAATATTTATAAAATATATTATTTTTTTACGAGAACCAAGGTTTTATGAAATTTGGGGTGTAAAAAACGACCTATAACCCATAAACAGCTATATCATCTCTCAGGAAGGATTCAAGTTGCATTCGCGTTGTCATCTCCGAGGACTGTGATGGGTGGGCGTTAGTGACGTCTCCGGATTTACAACCTTAATACGAAACATAGCAGCGCTATGCTGCCTTTTCGTGCTGGTATGATATGAGAACTAAGTCTTTCCTCAGTTGTGGTACATATGTTTCAACTACAGCAGGGCGTTCTTGACTCCATAGATTTATTTAGATTAGAGCAGTGATTTTCAACATTTTTTTTTGTCGCGGCACACTTAACGATTTTCAAATTTGACACGGCTCGTAAAGAAAAAGATAAATTAAAAAGTTGTTTACTATATACTACAAAAACAACAGTACGTTTATTATGGGATTAATTTTAAATTAATAATAAGAATTACCAGTTTAGTTTAAGTTTTACTATATACATTTCTATAATTTGGCGGTACACTTTAAGAATTTGGCGGCAGACAAAAAAGCCGCAGCACAGTGTTTGAGAATCACTGGGTTAGAGTAATCCACTGTTGAATTGCTGATTTTGGGTTGCCCGGCCGCTATATGAAACATAAAATGTTAATTAACGGTTTTGGTAAGTTTTTCATTGACTCATTATTTATTATAGTTACTAAGACTGCATCCTAACGCCTTTATTTGATCTTAAAAATATGCCTTACATCGCATCAGAGAAAAGAAGAAATGAGTGGCTGCTTCTTGCCGCGTGTTTAAACACATGTGTAGAAATTGACCAGAATTTTATCATTTCTCTATTATAATGATTATCCATCATGCTGACAAGGTAAAATAATGGCCAGCCTGTGCGTGACTTTTTAGTATGAAAAAAAATTATTTAATTATTAATCAGCCTCTTTTTTTTTCGGTTTTAGAGTTTCACCAGGTTTAAAAGGTGACTGAGCGCTTATGGCACTCAGTCGAGACCTCTTTATATGGGTAACCAGCACAAGGGCTCCCGAGAGGGAGCCTCGGCTTGGACCGTTACCCTGTTTCGCGAGAGCGTCTGCCTCGAGGGTGCCCGATAGGGCTGAACCTCGGCTCGGTCAGTTACTTCTGACAGAGGATTATTTAAGTTAATATCGCAATTTATTATTAGCTATCTGTACCACCACTTTGGAATGCGTGGGCGCTGAAGAATAATCAGCGTCAAGCTCAAACCAGGGTTCTGGGTTTTTACGAAATATTATAATTATTGCGCTATATGATTACTCAAGAGCAACTTGATATTTCAATATATCATTACGTTTTAAAGCTGTATATAAAATATAAATAACTGCGATGAAAGTATAAGGGCTCAAACATAACGATTGGCCGTAGACTAATAAAATTTTATTCTCGTAAACATTAACATGTATTAAACGTTACTGTATTTCACAACTCTTGAGCAATTCCATTATTTTTATATCAAAATCATATTTCTTTATTATTATTTGTTGTACATTTTTTGTTGTTTATCCTCTTATCGTACGAATTTATTACTAATTTGTCTACTAATTATAAAGAACAATCAATTCTGCCCCTACTATGACTAATTGGAGAGCTGTGTTAGCTAAACGCTGGCGTTTTTTCAAAACTCTTATGTGAAATGTTTTGCTAATAAAGCTAATTACGATCACTTGTGCCAGCATACAGCCCATAAAATAATTTAGATTCATCCTCAACTAGGATTCAAGATGTGCTATTTCTATTTGAAACTAGCAGCAGCTTGATTCTACTGCCGTTAAAGTATGCCGTAATTCTTATAAAATATGAAAGTATCAAAGAGTTCCGTTCGTTCATTTTATCCATCAATTTATTATTATACTTTTAAAGGCTAAATAAAAAGTTGTTAACGCAGACTTAATATGCAACTTTTAAAAGCAATGTGTAATGTGAACGAGAAATTTTTTTTACATTATGCTGTAAAATTCCTGATGATATTGTTTTGATTTAATTTCATTAGTCTTTAACGCATACCATCATCCAGTGGGAACATAAAATGATGAAATACCGCATGGTGTCGTGCAACCATTAATCAATTCTTACACTTAGCCGTTAATAATTATAATTAATAATTTTATCACCTATTCGGTTGATGGCGCCAGTGTTGGCTTCGCTGGAATTTGACAGCTTTGTAGTCTTACATTTTAATAAGAGCCTGTTTAAAACTACTCATCGTCCTTTTTTTTCTATTTGAATGCCGTTACTATTTTGATTAGAAATATCATAAGTATCTGTGGAGTAGTTAGTTACGTAGTTTTCGTAGTAATTATTACAACATATTGTTTTAAATACTCTTTTGATGCGTTGAAATGTAGTCTGCCAATATAGAATAGAGAAGCGTAACGAGTTTTATACAGACTGAAGGGACTTTAGCTGAGCAGAGGAACGGAAAGAACGTATATACATATGTACTTCAAGTTTATAGTATTACTGATCTTGGTCCATTTCTTAGTAATGGAGATAAATCTTTCGAAACATAATTTTTCGCTTTTGTTATTCAGCATAATGTAGTATGCACTAACAAGTTAACAGTACTTTTCCAAATTATTTTATTTTTCCTATTGTGTGCGTAAAGGCGGTAAACGTCTGTTATTCTATTATAATATATATTTGAACAATATTTTTTTGTAAACATGTTTCGGTGTCGGCTTCATTAATAAATTAATTAATTTGAATACACAGGGCATACTTCAAGGAGAGTTAATTTAGTTTTAAAGAAACTAAGGGCGACAAATGAGCACGCAGTTCATCTGATGGTAAGAGATAACCGCATGCATAAAGATCGGTCTACAATAAAACCCTTGATGCCTGAGATGGAATGCCTCGTCACCAGTAACCTACACTCACCAGAGGAAACACAGCAGCGTTATGATATATATATGCTATATATATATATATATATATAAATATATATACATATATATATATCTATATATATATATATATATATATATATATGTATATATATATATATATATATATTTATAATAAACTAATTACCAACGCATAACATTGCATAGAATTCTTATAATATTTTTAATTTCTGATATATTGGAAATATTCAATAATTAAATGATTATATTTTAAAATGTATAATGTATACCTTATGTCATATGTCTAAAGTAAAAAAAAATAAACTAAAGCTCACTTTTCAAGCTAGAACATTGCGATTATATAAAGTGTGGAAATTCAATAAATGCAAACATTATATGTTAAAAGATATAATTATATCTCTTATCTACAATCTTCATATATCTCTTATCTCTTTCCATCTACGATTTGTTCGTAAGCTGCCCAGATGTCGAAATCGGTATGAATCGCATCCATCTACTTTTTACTACTCGCATTCAGTTTATCGCATAGTAAAGTAAAGTTACAGCTATATATGTTTATATATATTTCAATGACTTGAATATTCCACGCATCTCCACTGCGGATTTGCGGACTTACATATCTTTGAAATATATTGTTTTTTAGACACGCAGGTTTCCTCATGATGTTTTCATTTACCGCCAAGCATCGACAATACCGTGATTTAAAAGTGGCTCGTTAATCGCATAGCATGCACTAAAAATAAACTTTAAAAACAATGGAGGAAGTCAATATTTTTAAACGAGATATTTAAAATAAAAGTATTCTTAGTAAGAAGTCGGCTTAATAACGGCAGAAGGCGTGAAGTCAGATGTGAAGCTGTCCCCGTCTGTTTCCTATTTCTGTAGTGACCGATGTCAATGCAATCCGCCATTATTTATGCAAATGAAAATATATAGCAATAGCAAAAGAGAAGCTAACGGTGTGGAACTTAATGATAAACATATTATAATGCCACAATAAAATCGATATGTTTTACTGTAACAAAGGTTTGCTGTAACCGCGCGGTAATCTAATGTCACTTTATCCAATACTGTGTTTTGTGCGATTTTTATTATATGATCAAAGTGAAAATAAAAGACCTTTATTACTGGCGACTAGGGGTTCCATCCTGGTCCTCCTCAAGGATTACAACGCATCTACATTATGGTTCCTTGTCAAGGTTGAATGTTCGTATCGTGGGTGCAGCCCAGAAAAAATATTTACCATCAGGTGAACTGTGTGCTCGTTTGTTTACTCTCAATGTAATAAAAAAAAGTAAATGATTTCGGAAGAATAATTTCATCCCTAATGAGGAAGACGAAGGTGCATTTTCACCTCAGAGGAAAAAGATGGATTGCCTCATTACCTATAATTAGGTTACTTGTTCTTTTCTATCGACATACGAGACACAGTAGCGTTAAGCTCTTCCCCCCAATCGAGCTATTGCTAAGGCATGCATGCTAATGCTACAGCTAGGTCAGGGTACAACTTAGTTCAACTGCGTAAATAATGCTTGAGTAAAAATTCATTATACAAAATCATAGCTGGAATGTCTACTTTATTGATTAGACATTCACGTAAACGCAACATTTATTTATGTAATTTTCTTTTTATTATATATAGACACTTGCAAATTATACCTTTAACGCCGCTTGGTTTGCATTGATTAGATTACGTGGCTGCTGCGTCGCGTGTCCTGGGTCGATTCTCAGCCAAAACAATATTTGTGTTGTTGATTGTCGTGTCTGGGTGTGTTTAGTGGATGTCCAGTGTCCCTGATACTGCCTCTGAACCTTCTTCCGGTCTTATTGCACATATGTAGTGCTTCTGTGATTGCGCAAATGCTTACGGCGCATTTAAAAAATATTCTGCGCTAGTTGATGTCATCTGTGAATAACCAGAAGGTATCGCGGTGGTCGAAATCGAGCTGGAGGACATCCTCATATCTTAGACGTAAAACGTCGTCATCAATACAAGATATTGTTGTATTGACTGAAAGCTGCAAATATTCAATATCTGTAGGTACTAAATAGTTTCTTGTTAGACATATTTTTTTAAGTACCACGTGTGAGTACAAATAACGCAAATAAATATAATTTCATTGACATTGTTCACGACTATAATAAATCCAACATAAGCTTGAATATATTCCCTTTATATAGAAAGAACTTTAGAAATTATTAAATAGAAAAGCATTAAACACACATTCATAAGCACGCTCTCTTGAACATACATGGATGCATGAGTTTATATTCTATTAGTCATAGTTATTCTTATAGGGGTAATAACTTACAAAAAATCACTCGCTAACATTAATGTCCGGTGTACGGCAATAAGCCCACCTTCCATCACATAGGGACTTAGTAAATTTATAGCACTTGCTATTTTCATGCCGATTTACTTGATTACCAATCGATAAAAAGATATAAGAACTTGTATTTTATATGGAGTACTAAAAATACGATATATATTCAGCTTTTACTCTCCCATATATATATTTATTTCACTGTGATGAAATACCATACAATTTTCCACGGATGGCAATACACCTACGCCTATTTTTTTTATTTTGAAGATAGATTTAGGTGTCTATGCGCCGAAGTCAAAACTTATTTATCAAGGGGGCTAGTTTGTAGCCATTTCTTTAATAAATAATTATCCTCTTTAATAAATACGAAAGAGAAAGGTAAAAGAGGAATGTGCGCAAAGAATCTGGAGGGTTTTGGTACATTGCAGGTGATAAGTTGACAACCCGTTACTACCTGTTAAACTAACTTTGTTGTGAAACTTAATACCAACGTTAAATAAAACATTAATAGATGCAGGCTGATCGTTTACACCAGTCAATTGGCTGGTTTTTGACTTCAAATAGTCAATGTGAATTAAAATTAATGACAATTATGCAAATGGAACCAATGCTCAGTCTGACAGTTGGACAAGAAAGTGTATTGAATTACAAACATTTGACCGCGGAATAAATTATTATGGGAGAAACTCAAAACCTACAACAAAAACTAGTGATCCATTTTTAGTTTGCCTTTGATTGATGCGTAGAAATACTGATTGTTCTATTTTAAACTCACTTCCGTTTATCTCACCATCTTGATATTTAACACTCTTACTAGTAAATATGAAATTATAATTGTGTTTAAGTTTAAAAATCTAAAGCTAAGTTGCAAGTGAATGTTTAATGGGCATTGTACAATAATTTCAGTATAATGAAGGTTTTTCTTTAATTCCCAATGGATTCCCACCGTTTTGTAGTGTGTTGAATATGTTTGCTATAATGGTAGCGGCACATTATTTATTTACGATAAACTTATCGTCCAATTTGCAAAACGTCCACATAGTACATATACGCTCCATTATACTTAAATCATTTCACAGTTATCGCTAAAAAAATTCAATGATGGAGGTCGACGATAGAGTGGTTTCCTATTATTAAAACTAAACTAAAGCTTTAAATATATAAAAAAGAGTATGCTGAAAAACCTGGCCCCGAAAATTAAATAGTAATGAATGATTAAAATTTGCCCAAAAAGATAGGTATATTTTTTGAAAAAAAAACAGACCGCTTGATCAAGTCTGCAGCATCAATAATCGATTGGAAATGGCATGGCATGTAAACCATATATAAAACATAGGATCATGTTTCCTATCATCAAACCTCATGTATCATGCAAATTGACAATAAGCTTGACCATGTGTGCCCACAATTATACATATGGATGATTTCTAAGCAAAATATATTGACCACTTTGACCAAGATCCCAAGTTTTTTTGCAGTTATCTTCGCCTTGGACTCCATGAATAGTCCATGGTTAAGGTTCGATGAAATTTCGATTCCCAATAACTGAAGGCGATCAGTGAGTTCCACAGAAAGATCTTGGTAAAGTAGGAGCCGAGGCGCACTGGCTCCTTATGGCTGAGAATAGAAGTGCCTGTTTTGGTGGCATTGAATCTGACAAGATTCGCGTTGCCCTGCGAAACCTGCTGTAATGTGATACTCATTAGCTCTACCATGGCTATTCTTTGGGACTGTACTTAATCCTTGGTGGCATTAGCACCTAACTGGTAACTCTCTTCAACTGTGCTGACATCTGCATACCCAAAGATACCGGTTTTCAGCAGGTCATTAATAAGCAGCAGAAACAGAGTGGCAGAGAGAACAAACCCCTGAGGAACTCCAGCGTTTATCGTCATTGTCTCAGACGAGCAGCCATCTATTATTACTCGCAGAGACCGCTTCTATAGCTCTTACAGCATCATTGCTAAACTCCGTGAGGGCATAATATTTTACGGATTGTATTAGAGCTATTTGCCTTCCCCAATCATTCATAGATTCGGACACTTCAGATTTTATTCATATTCTGAGTTTGCGATTTTACTCGCAATAAATTTGGATTATACGTGATATACTTGGTTATGTGTATCATTATGTGTGTCATTAACTAAATACCATCCCCATATGATGTGGTAAAAAAGCTGTTGCAACCATGTCGCATGTCTATATTCTTACTATACGTGCTTACTTACAGCTTGCCAAATTGGTTGATATTCATGGTTACTGCTCAACCCCTTATGGCTGTAGCGTAGTTATATTGCGTCAAACCGTTCTTAACAAAGCGGCTATCTAACACAAAATATTTATTCAAAACAGACTAGTAGTTCCAGAGATTAGCGCGTTCAAACATACAAATTCTCAAGTTTTTTTAATAATTGTATAGATTTCACGTCATTTTATCGTATGGTTAAAAGTAATAATAAACTAGAAAGTTATCAGTGATTGGTAATCAACTAAGATGTAATAGTTGTGAGTTCGAACTTTAAAGGTCTGATTTAATCCTTGCGAGTACAATATAAGAATATTAAATTACTACATCACGTTTTAAAGACAAGTTATTTTCGATCGTGTCTCTTATTTTATTTTAATTCTACTGTCTAGAACGTCGGACTCCAGATCGACATTAGTTCAAACTTAACTGGCTTGTATCAACGGTTTTAAGTTTTTCGGCTTCCTAGGAAGAAAAGGGTCTTTCTTAATATAATTCTAATCAGAGAACGTGTCTCTAATTCAACTTCTGATATCCTCCAATTTTATAACGGTTATAGATGTGGGAAAAAATGGTCTGTGTTTGGGCAAATATTTACGGCTTTATCATACCCTTCGCAGCTATGATAATATCGCCGTGATCGACTTAGGAGGAATTATTTAAGATAAGAAATTCAACAAAAATTGCTAATTGTTAAATTATCATTATTAAATAATCTAAAGAATAATATATGTCAGTGGTACAGCTACCTTGCAGCATGAGTGAGTCAGCTCGACCGGGGTATGATCACGCCCTCACGGAATACCAGCGTAAAATAGCAGCATTACCATGCTGTCTGCCTATTTAGTCTGGTGAGTGAAGGGGATCTGGAGTCCTTTATTACTGGCGACGAGGCATTCCATAGTAGTCCTCAAGGGTGACAACGCATCTGCATTATGATTCCTTGTTAAGGATGAATGTAGGTGTCACGAGCCGCAGGACTTACAACAGGTCAACTGGGTGGTCGTTTGTTACTTTCAATGTAATAATATGTATATATATATATGTACCTAATTAAATACTTTTGTTGCTGTGTTATCAATATACTATTATGTATCGATAATAACGCAGATTAGACCTTTCTCAGCTCTGAATCTATCAAAGCAGGCTGAACGAACAGGTCCCATAAATAACGTAAAGACCAGTATTTTGACATTCTCAAAGTGACCATTTCTCTGAATGGTTGGGAAAGAGATAAGGGGCTTGTGGCACTCGTAACTGGGTGACACAGAATCCGCTGGTCCCGGTCTGGATCGCCCACGGCCCGTTCGCAAACCATTCATAAATATCAACCACGCGTTTACGAAATTTTGAATCTTATAGGGAAATAATTACTACTTAATCATAGCGACATTACGGGTTAAACATATTTGTTAAAATATATAGGTTACTTAATTTTTTTGAGTTTTTAATCTGATGATATTTTTTTTATTTTTACTTATGCCTACCAGCACCGATCAACTAATCAAAATATCATTAACATTCACTTGCACGTGAAGTGAAGAAGTGATTTCTTACAACGTCTTCTTAAAATAGAATTACTCCTTGAAAATACAGAAATAATATAAGTATTGGAAATACTACGGACTACTTGCTGGTCGACTGCTTCTTTAATTTTTTAAATATTTTTTTAATATATCAGCTAAAACATAATCTAATTCCCCCATCCCCGTTCCACCATCGGACCTCACGACGCACTGCTGGATTTCATCCTTTTGTTGTGAACATCCCTCCAACCCGAACGAAGCGCTTTGCTTCGTTTTTCATTATTCGTACAGCAAAGGACTGGAATAGTTTGCTCGCGTCTGTCTTACCCTCCGATTACAATGTGGGTGTTTTCAAGAGTAGAGTGAATAGGCATTTACTGAGCTAGTGCGCCTTACCATCCCGGACTGCATTTCCGCTTAACATCAGGTGGGATCATGGTCAAGCACTTGCATTGAAAGTATAAAAAATAACGTTAATATATACATTTCCTTTAAGGTTAAGCCCGTTGTCAATCGCAATGAATAAATGTAATATGTAAAGTTAAAATTAAAGCGCGCGCCTGGAGCTACCATAGCACACCAGTTACTTACAGAAGATTTAAATTTCAAGATCACGTGGTTATTTTGACCGCTAAGACACGGTCTCTAATGACGTACAATTTAAAAATATTGTTAAAATAGAACTTACATTTTATCTCCTGCCGCCCCACTTAAATGCACGCATCATCGTAAAGATCAGGAGGACCATGGTCGATTTCGACCACGGCGATATCTTCTGGTTATTGCCAGATAATATCAACTGCGCAGAAAATTTTTATAGTGCGCAAACACAGAGGCATTCACTCGTCGTGCCCTTACCTATTACGATGTGGTGCATGTGCAATAAGATCGGAGGCAGATTCATATGCAGTGTTAGGGACACGGGATATACACACAACACACCCAGACCCGAAAACCAACAATCGAACAAAACAAGAATCGAACCCAGGACCCGCGATACAGTATCCATGTAGACCACGCGGACGTCGTAATAGTGTACTATTAAAGGTCTAAGATGACAAACAGTAATGGTATGTTTTGAAAAAGATTTCCTTTTAAATGTCTTAGGCTTATTTTGATCTGTTTATGAAACTTAAAGGGAGAAAGTAGCACACATTAAACCTGGAGTTCATGAAGTATAAATATAAGAGTATGACATTAATAAAATAATATAATAAAAGAAACATAAAAGAGATATATTTCATTGCGACAGTAAAAACCGTAAAATAAATCTTAAAAAAACCACCTCGCTCCAAATGACTTTCGACTTGATCACTTTACAATGGTCTGACAACTTTATAATGATACGCCGTTACTGTTAAATAAATCATAATACAAAGCTCGAAATGTTACAACGGCGATTTGATACGAGGTGTCAATCCAAAGGTCAAATAACCAAAACACACAGGCTCTATTACGCTTCCTTTAAATCCGTGTTTACGACTAGTTTATTGCTTTTTTTATGTTTAGTCTCACTGCAATAAACTTTTAGTACAAACCACAATCAAAACAGTAGACGTGTAGGATAGATTTAATTATATTATACATCTTTTCCATGAAAATAGCATATATCAATTAAAGGAGATATAACGTACAAGATTATATTGATCATATTTTTATTTAATAAAACTAAGGGTGACGAACGAGTTCCAGTTGATGGCAAAAAATGAAACGGACCATCCACGTCTATTTAAGAAAGATGGTTCGCAAAGGACATCATTGCGTCTTTTATGAAGTATTCTACCACGCACAACTAATGTAGCGATTGGTATATCGGCGGCGCTGAACAACGACTTAAAATGAGATGCTATCACATTCTCCACCTCTTTCATTAAAAAAGATTCAAGATGCACATTCATTATGCTGCCATTTCACCCTGTATTCTGTGACGGCATGGACTTCCTCTGTTCGTGAAATGTAAATAAGTTTCTATATGCTTAGCTGCTATGCTATAACTAGAAAGTGGATACAACATGATTCAAAAAGGTAAAGATATTCCTATATGTTTGTATATCGACACACTCGATTACAAATGCGTAGGTAGCGGTATTGTTTCTACACCTGCTGAGGATAATTAATACATAATACAAAAATGGTTAATTCTCAGTTTACAGTGGCTTTGTAAAAAGACCAATACACTAAATACGAACAATAATAACCATCTGTATGTATTGTATTAATATTGCTAAGCATATGCCTTATCATATGTTATTTTACTTATCAAGCACATAAAGATGATAGTTAAGATTGAAAAGATTCTAATTACCGTTACAAACAACTATTTAAGTGTCCTGTCCGAAACTATAATTTATTTAATGTATAAATATAAAGCACTAATAGTCCAGTGGCTTCGATTGCTGATCGGAATATTTTATTTATATATTTTTGAATTCAAAATATTGTCAGCTGTGAAACTATCAATCGTGAACCCTGAGTATATATAGCCTGATCACAAAACCCTAAGTCTATCGAAATACCATGCCACTTTAATTAACATTTTGAACATCTTGATTAATAACGATAAGCAGAACCAAAACACGTGCCGTATGATACTCACATTATGAATACGTAGAACAGAAGAGGCCCTTGAAGCACCATATTGGTCGGGATAGTTTCATATGAACACCACGGTAACGTATAATCACTCACAACAAACCATCTTTATTAATATGAGAAATCTACTTAGTACACTGAAGAAGAAATATTTACTTCACTGGAAAAATATTAAAATTCACGTGACTCCTTCAATAAGCATTTTCTTTATTCGTTAAACAGCTCATCGTTTTGAGGGTCTGAAAAGAAAAAAGGACGTTATTTAAGCGATATATTTTATTCAAGCCACTAGACACTAAGTGCTTGCGTGGTTTAACTATTTACTTACATTTTTTTTATTCCAAAAACATATACAAACCGATATTAATAACATATTATTTAAATCACATTTGCACCGAAGTTTTACCCCTCATTTCATATCTCCTATTAGTCCATAGTGATACGAGACATATTTAAATCTTTCATTTTTATAGTGGAATAAGTCATGTATTAACATATTGGCTTATTTATCTTTATCTTTGTGATTTAAAATTGATAATTTTCATATAATTAACTTTTCAAGTATATTAATATAATAATAAAAGAAATATAATAATATAATTAAAAAAAAACAAATGCAATACTTAAAGTTTGACAGTTAAAATAATAAACTAAACATAATATAAATATTAACGATACTATGATACAAATTGTGTTCGTGACAACATTTACTTATTACTATCCATTTAATTTTTATATCCGTGATTCCGAATATAAATCCAGATACCACAACGCGTGTCGGAGGCTGATGTAAAAATAGAAAAAAAAGTTCTACAGCCACCAATGATCGATCAATTTGTGATGTAAAATAAATAACTCACTCTATAAATCGTGCGCCGACTGATCTCGCTGAAGAGCTCGGTTTCCCACACGTTTGTAAAATATTGTATAATTTTATTATATCGACCTAATCGCGTATAAGTACGCTAACTAGTGACTAGATTATGAATTTTACATTCCTTCAAAATTGGGAGCAATTTATTCATAATTACTAGAAAGTCTACCACACTTATCTCTTCGCTGACTATATCGCGACTTAACAACTATATTATGCGTTAATACGCACTTTATAGGATTATGATGGTAATGATATAATCAACAACATATAATATGTTGCTGATTGAAATTGAATTGATAACTAAAAGTGATAAGTAAAAGTTGTAACAGTCCATATACTCGTTTTTTAACAATTTAGTATCAATCGAATTTAAAATAGTTTTACCATTCAAAACAAAGTTTATCTGAGTTTTATTAGATTTTAAACGATTAATTAATAGTTTAAAAGTGATAAAAGGATTAATAAAACTAAGCGGTATTAAATAAACGCCTGCAAAAAAGCTCAGGTTTAAAGTAATTAAAAAAGTATCGACACGCGTGACTCATTGGTCATTGCCAACGGTCGTGATTATTGAAAACAACTTAAACAAAACGACCGTTACATACACGCTACTTTTAATAGCGGTTGACCGCGTGGCACTGGGTTCAATTATCAACAGAAATAATCCCACACGGTGGAGCCACACCGTTGCTATAAACTAGCATGATTTAGTGAATGACCGTGGAAAGATCCTGCTAATACGAAATGCCAATTTTTATTCATTTATGTTTCTTCTGAAAAGTGAAAGAAACTGGAGACTATTGCTAGTGACGAGATTTTCCATTTTAGTCCTTAAGGGTGACAACGTTACTTTTGCTTGTTTTTGTGTCAATTAGTGGAAAGGTACCTATGTATTCATTTTGTATCTCTAATATCATACGAGTAATATAATATTTGTGCAGTGCAGAAATTTAATTGTAATTTTCTCTTTCACTGCGGGCAGGAATTCTTCTTGTCTTATTAAATACTTATACTAGGAACATTGAATATGCATGTTGTTGCCACAACGGTTAACCAACCTTCCATTACTACCCAATCTCAAATATCCACGCTTTATTTAATGATTTTATTGCACAATTAAAGCACTATCTATAGTAGCAAATAGCAAACATATTTCTTTTACAGTAGCTAAAAGATATAGGTGTAAATGAATGGTATGAAAAGACTAATATCGTTATCGTCAAGGTTCCTTAATTATCTCTTTATGACCGATGGTAAATATTCGTCCTCTTAAATAAAAAATAACAACACCATAGTACACTTAATAACAACTAGAAGATATCGCCCTGCCTGTTGAAGGAAGAACAACCGAATTGCACTTAAAGTTATTTGTAAAATGTTATATGACAGTATATCTAAATAAACTTTCAAAAAAGAATTCGTAGTGAATCAATCTATAAAAGTGAAAAAAGTCTATAAAAGTGGAAAATAATGAGTTTACTCAAAATAAATATACACAATAAATCAATTTATATATATCTCTTTTACTCTAATGTTTCGTGTAAGTTTATTTGTTTTACTCGTTGGGCCTATTGTTTCAGATAGTTTTAACCCTCAGTAAGCTTCTATCATGTTTAAATTATTAGCTAGCTTCCTAAAAATATTTTTGCACCGTCATATTCATTTTGTTTTAATAACTATTAATACTTTAAAGGCGTACTAGAATTGTCTGTCTGTGATATCTACGAGGTTAGAAAAACTATATTACAATAATAAATTAAGAGGCTGTGAATTTTAAATGATTCGACATGTATTTAAATTCATTATAGCTGTTTACATGTGGTAGCAGGTAGCAGACATAAATACTCTCACTAATGGAGCAACAGTGTCTTAGGTTTTCGCGACAATCCGTGATTAGGGCAAATCTTATTATTCTTTAATCTTAAGCTACAAAATAATATGAAATCATAAAACCATAGATATATTAAATAATACCATGGAGGTTCGTTGCCTTTGAAATAATGCCAAGGTGATAATGGGAATATAAATAAACTATAAAGGAAAATTAAAATATGAATAAGAAAAAAATTTAACCATAAATAATTTTAAACATGCAGCGAAAATACAATATTAAAAGACCTCTAAAAAACTTTCGAATGAGACTCTCATAAATGAATGCTCAGTAGAAAGCCCATATATATTAATATAGTTTAAGCGAAACATCAATCTAGACGATTCACACACTACACGCGCCGGATAGCACAGAAGAGATTTTATTTTCTCTAAGAACTGGCCTGCACAGTTCGCGCTAAACCAAGCCCGATTCCAAGAAGAGAAGCGTAAGAATACGACGTCAATCGTCATTTGGTCGTCAAAACGCCGTCTAGTAGCTATGTGCGTATTGTATATATTCTGTAGACAAATTATGATCGTTCTGGCTTGGTGTTAATGTTCAAAAATCTTTTGACTGTTAGTGCATGTGATTATACCTGCCATTCCCCGCGTTAACATCTACGGAGATCCAACCAGACAGGTGAAACGACACCCGCCAAGTCAATGGTAGTGTGAACATACTATTCCTAGACATCGGACACATAATTTTAATAATTTAACAAAATTACCTTATAGTGTACAATCCTTTCTGAGCGGTCGATTTTACTTCATTATTAATCTAGTAACGATATTCTTAATCTATTGCAAATACAATATCGTTTTATTTTTATCGTATCAATATATTTTTTAATTATTTTATAATATTTATGTTCTTGTGTTAGATCTTTTCCTGTCATTTTAAGTCTTAAAAAGCTAGCAGTTTCTATTATATTAATACTCATTAAAAAAAACTTTTAAACAACAATATAAATTATAATCTGCCCATAATTTCGTCTGCGTTCACTTCATAATTGAGGCCAGGGAGAAATGAAAAATGTGTGAGACGACATATTATGATTTATAATTTAACAAACGTGTAAGTTTTGGGCACTCGATGCTGTTGAGCAATCCACATAAAGGTGACCATGTGAGAAGCAAGGAGTTCCTTAATGAATTCCTACCACTTCCAGTTTTGGTCCAGCGACATATTAACCGTCATTGTAAATGCAATTATTCTATGTGTTATTCGAGGTTATGAACTGTGTGCCATACTTCATTCAAATCCGTTTAGCCCTTTTTGCGTAATTGAGTAACATATATTCAAACAAACAAAATTTAACATTTATAATATTATATATAAGTAGGATAATATCATTTCGTAATAAAAATATACTGAGACCTTTCTATACCAACACGATAATGGCGTAAGCAATGAATTTAGGAACTGTATAAATACGTCGAGATCAAGTAACTTATTACAGAAATATATACCTCGACGAGGAATCAAACCCAAGACCATGAATACAGCAAGTAGATACTCCGAATGCTGATTCATTGGTGCACACAGAAAATTAAACATGTCATAATCACATTACCGCACTAATACCTACGTTGATCTCGATTCGGTGGTTTTAATTTGCGGTTGGGTATGTAATATCAGATCACTACAGACGATCTAAAATTTTAAACATGTCAAACTTTTTTAATGTCAGGTTTAAAAATGTCTGCACATACACCGCTCAACAGTAGCCAATAATAAAATTTCATAACGATAAAATGAAATTCGCGCAAAGGTATTTTGCTATTCAAGCTGGATTTATACAAAAATAATGAAAAAGAAAGTTTCGGCTTCTTTTCTTTCTTATCACATTGTACGTTTTTGAAGCATTTGATTGCGAAATTTTCTGTAACCGTAACGAGCAGTCTCCTGACTCTTTTAATTGCTCTTAGTGTTGTCAAAAACAGGCCGTATTAGCTTCTGATATATTTTCTTATTATATTATTTGATAAGTATTTTAGACAAAATAGCGTATTCCTCATAATATTTTATTATCATAATTGCAAATTTTAAAATACCCAAGATCAATTTTTACACGTATTTAAAAACTTTTAGCCTTCATAATACTTATATACCTATACTGGACAAAATAGCATATTTATCATAATATTTTATAATAATTGCAAATTTTAAAATGACCAAGATCAATTTTTACACGTATTGAAAATTTTTTAGCCTTCATATTACTTATATACCTGTACTGGACAAAATAGCGTATTCCTCATAATATTTTACTATCATAATTGCAAATTTTAAAACACCCAAGATCAATTTTTACACGTATTGAAATTTTTTACCCTTCGTAATACTTATATACATATACTGGACAAAATAGCGTATTCCTCATAATATTTTATTATCATAATTGCAAATTTTAAAATACCCAAGATCAATTTTTACACGTATTCAAAAACTTTTAGTCTTCATAATACTTATATACCTACACTTACGAGTGGGTGATATAAATAGATATACCCAGAAATAAATGCTCATAAGTCATTACTTAATTGACTCGATAAATTAAAATCCAATTATTTTTGCTACATATAAATTGACAACTTAATCTTTAAAGCGAACATCATTGCATCTAACTCAATTATCTAAATACATTATCTGTTGACGTCCAAAAGTTTCACTTCCAAGTGACCTCCGATCCTTACGGCGTTGTAACAAATCAATAATACTGACGTTTCAATTTATATATTGACAAGGTTTTAATCTTCTCTATTGTTTATGCGTTCGGAAGCTATTCGGACTAAGTCTTAATAAATTTCACTCCTAGTATGTACAAGATAACACGTGAACGCGATCCACCGACTAACGTTATAACGATAAATCTTTCGTTGCTTTTTACTTTCCTTTTTTGTTGTAACTTGGATACATCTATCGACGCGGCATCATGTTACAAATATCAATCATGTAAACAAATTTACTTTACACCTCGACGAGGTATCAATTCTTGAAAGTCTCAGAGGAGTAATGATGGACGTGGTTTAGATTAGATAAGGTATAGTTTCGAAGCATGTAAGTTATACTTCCTGTGAAAATGTAGATTAAGTTAGGTAGTCCTAGAGCTTAGTGCAAAGCTGTCTTTGCACAGATTTGACAGTTTTTATTTGTTCATTATGTAGTGATGTAGTATTTTCTTGACTCTCAACTCTGACCTGGAATCAGTTGAAATTATGTCAAATTTTTATTATTACAGCAATTGACTAAGCAGTGTTACGTTCACACTGAAGCAACTGCGCAAATAGCATAAAGCCATGAACCAATTTACATGTTAAATAAAAGACTGTTTAAAATGCATAAGACTATTCTTGTTAAAGTTTGGAAGACAGTATGTATTTTTAACTCGGGCAGTTTGTGTTCAAATTCTTATTTATTTATTCATATTTTTTTTAGTGTGTTGAAGGTACAAACGAGCACAGTTCACCTGATAGTAAGTTAATTCTAAGGTCCATGACACTTAAATTCATCCTTGAAGGAATCATGATGCCATAATCGCACTTGAGGACTGTGATGGAATGCCTCGTCACCGGTATTAAGGATTTCCAAATCACTACACTCAACACTCTCAACACAGCAGCGTTATGCTGTTATTACGATGGCATTCTCGGTGGGCGAGGCCCTTTTTTTTCTTTTTTTTTCGGGCTGATGGCCACTATTTGTCTTAGGGCTTTTACAGCTTCACCGGGTTGAAAGGTGACTGAACGTTCAGGGCTCTCAGCCCAGACCTTTATTAGTAGGTAACCAGCATAAGGGTTCCCGAGAGGGTCCCTCGGTTTGGACAGTTACCCTGTTGTGCGTGTGAGTGACTGAGTCAAGAGGGCCGAACCTCGGCTCGTTCAGTTATTTGTGATGGATAAAGGCATGGCCCTTCCTCGATTTAGCCGATCCATTTATGTCGCAGCTACCATGTGGGCACCACCAATCGAATTTGATTTATAATCTATGGAATAGGGCGTCATCGTATATAATAACGTAATAGTTTCTAGATATCTCCCTATACTGAAATAAAATACGAAGATATTATATTTGTGCCCTGTATACGACGGTCGTTATCACTGTATTAATCACCTTAAGCTTATTAGTTTCACATATGACAGGGTATGCCCCAAAACATAAAAGTTCTAAACAAAAAGTAGAAATTTTTAATTCGCTTTCATATGTAATAATAAGTAATAACAGTGTCACATTGTACGTAATTATGTGGACGAACATACAAAACTGCATATAAATAGTACAAACACCCATGACCCGAAGCGGGCCATTGTGTTACGTATTTAAATATTGGTCTCGACACTATATTCGGACAAAAAGCCTTGTATTACAAACCGACATAGACATATTGTCAACGACGCCGTCAACGGTTTTATTTCATCATGGTAATCAGTGAAAGATAAAGTTTAATTAGATTTTTTTTGGTAACAAAATTTTATAGAAAGAGCCACGATTAGAACTGTCTGATATATTTGCCAAACCCTTGCCACACGAGGTGTATCCTCCAAGCTTAAGGCTTTAAAAGAAGGAAAACAAATGCTTTTCCAAATTTAACACATTGCAAATATACCGTAGGACTTTATCCGATCGGCACTTTCTCTGAATTAAGCAGGCGTTAAATTGTATGAAAAAAAACTAATAACGTAATGACCTTGTGTTTGTATCCAATATTTTCTTTTAAATTTGATTCATCATTACATTTTTTTGTCTTAAGCTATTTATGCTTTCAGCTCACTCACTATCTAAGTACGTCGCTGTAGAAATTAACTGAACTAAAATTGACAGAAAGTTTCATTCTATATTCTATATTTCTAATAATTATTATATAAGACATTTCACAATTACTAAATAACACGAACCTTCAAGTTAAACGAACCTTCAAATTAAAAACATTTGTTTTATAACAGAAAATTAAATTAAGCAAATCAAACATAAATTGCATATTTTTAATAGCCAATAGCCTAATGGTTCAGGGTACGGTCTGCGAAACTTTAAATCGTAGGTTCGAATCCACCATTCGACTGTTGTCGTGAACCCTATCCTAGCACAAGCTTTTGCAGCTTAGTTGGAATGGTTAACCGAAATATTAGTAATGTTGATCGCATTGCTAATATTCTTTAAAACTACTGATATACCAGCTTTCTCTTTGTCTTTTCTGCCTACTCTCAATTAATTAAATGCGTAACGTCCAACTTAACGTATATTTCTATTATCAGATAACCGAGATTAATCACCAATTTTTTTTTAAAAATCCCCTGTATCGAAATCTAAAACTTCGACCTGCAATTCATCTGTCTGTCCTGTGAGTATTGTAATAGACAACTGAAGTAACCAACCGTAGTAAGCCCAAACGGATTTTCGGCTACCGACCGACGGCATGATAAAGAATTTATTACGAAATTACCGAGCGAATTAATTGAACAACGTGTACGGTGATACGTCCAGTATTTTCCTTGACCTGCCAAACGTGGTAACATCGGTAAACCCTTTCAACTTTTAGAGACCTATGAATGGCTTAGGATCAATAAATTCAGAAAAACGTTTGGTGATATATAAACAATGCACACGTAGTCGCGTAGCATAATTTAGAAATATTAAAATTGTATCAAAACAAAATGAATCATATGAAGGTTTTATCTCTGACCGATTAGGTTACATTGCGTAATTCTTATCTTCATAATGTAGTCTCCTTTGACGAGCAGAGATTACTGACATGTTATTCATGTTATGTTTAATGTTAAATATTTAACTGTGTGAAAACTAAAGTGCATCCAAACGGCTTATGAATCAAACACTTACCATGTGTGTAATTGTTGTAAAAAGTATAGTATTGCATCTTTAACTTTACCATCATTAGTCAATTGATAGGCTTTTTTTATTATATTGAGAGTAACGAACGAGCACACAGTTCACCTGATGACAAGTGATTCCTGCGGCCCATGACATCTACATTCATACTTAACAAGGAATCATAATGGAGATGCGTTGTCACCCGATCCTATGCCGATGAGATGGAATGCCTTGTCACCCGCAATAAGGTGAAACACAGCAGTATTGAGCTGCTACTTCACGGTGTTAGTTATGTGAGGGCGTTGTCCTACCCTGGTCGAGCTGACCTATTCATTCTGCAGCTAGAAACAAACTGCAGCATAGCTCAACCACGTTCCTGAAAGGTTTCCCCTAAGGATTAACAGAAGTCATTAATGGCCGCGTGGCGTATTATTTATAGTACATTACTAGTGCATCGCAGATTCTAGGTTTGATTCTCAGTATAGAAACAAATCCGATGAAATACATCTGCACCTTCCTCCGAAGTTATAGCACATACATTATGTAGAACTAAGGACGTCGTTGAGTGCCTCTATGTTATAGCAAACGCTTATAGTATTACAATATATTCAGAGCAATTGATGTCATCCGATATTAAAGTCATCGGATCGAAATCCGTGGTCGAAGGAAACCAGGAGGACGTCGGTACAAAGACGCGTTCAAGGACATTCCGCAGTATAGATAAATTAATTCAAAAATTAAAAAGCACAGAAAATTTAACGTCACTGTTAAATATATATAAATTTGATTAAATATCTTATCTTTTTAGTGTTAGAAAAAGAATCAGAAAGAATATTTAATTTGAGTTAGTCTAGTGGATGCCACTCGTCTCTATTCTGCCTAGCCTAAAATGAAAATTGTGAATTTATCCCATTAATTATCTCCAATTTATTACAAAGTGATGCATACGGAATTATTTAGTAATGAAGTTGTCAAGTGTCAAGTCGAGTCAATGTCCTTCTACACTTCTGTACAAATATCGATCGAATGAAGTCAACATGCAGAATTTATATATTTGGCTAGACATGAGCATACGTTTTATGGTACAATTTTAACAATACGGGCGCTTTGGTTTAGTTGACAACTGTATCAAATTAACTTAAATTCTACATTTCTTTATGATTCTAATCTGTCGGTAGAATCTGAATATTCGACTATTGGAAATATTTTAAAGTAGTCAGTAAATTTAGATTTTTTTAACAGTTACTTTCTATGCGATCCAACTAATGGGACTCCAATAACAATTGTAATAAAAAATAATATCCAATTATGATTTACTAACCCATAGTAAGTAAATTAAAATTGAATATATCTGGTAGACAATAAAATCAAGAAAATGTAATCCATAAATAAGTAAGCATTAAATAAACAAATAATTAGTGTGTATACGAATTATCTTTTTTATTTTATTATAAAAATTATATAAGTATAACACATAATTACAATCACCTACCCACTGTAATAATTAAGATCCAAATACTATTATTCATTCATTTTACAGAGTTTCACAACATAACACCCATAATAGTATTATAGTGTGAGACCGACAACATTAAAAAACATTTAAAAATAATTTGCTGCGATAAGACCATATAATTGGGTTATCATAGACGCTCTTACCTATTTCATGACAAAATCCGTAGGAAGTAGAGCGTAAGATATATCATACACAGAATTAAATAGCAACGAATTGTTATATTTTAGCCGAGAATGTTTTATATGAGATGACAATTATTATTGTAAATGGTAATATTATTAAACAATTAATCTTATAGCTGTTAAATGTTTGAGATAGAGCCACGAATGAGTCGGCACCGTCTTTGATAGACCACGCCATCACAAAGTATCAACTTAACGACT
The DNA here is from genome assembly GCA_029286865.1 of Teinopalpus imperialis. Lineage (NCBI taxonomy): Eukaryota > Metazoa > Arthropoda > Insecta > Lepidoptera > Papilionidae > Teinopalpus > Teinopalpus imperialis. The sequence goes on from JAGSMU010000034.1 coordinate 5,174,580, forward strand.
CGATTACAAAAAACGATGCACACCATTCAGGCCTCAAGGATGAAGTATGTGCATTGTCGATAATAATTGGCCCCATTCACTTCATCAGATTCAGTAATAAGAGGGCGTAGTAAGATTTTCTAGCACTTCTTCGAAGAGTTTGCGTTGGACCTCCTGGTCGATGGATGCAAGTAGGGGTAGGTGACTATAATTTATGGGGTAACTTATGCTCAGTAGTGGACAATTGATGAGATGGGCCAAATGTATGATAACATTATGCAATATACTTATAAGTCATTATATTGATTTGTTAATAGCTAAAACATCATTATGAAACAAACGTACTGACCTAACTAGCAGTTGATGTATATGTGAGTAAATTCGTTTGGCCTTGTGCTTTGTAGGCAATAAATCCAAACGTTATAAACATAACGATATTTTTTGTATCTTCTATATGTCAACGACAGAATATATGTTTTCTAATCATTATTAATATATATATATATATATATATACATATATATAAAGATATATATATATATATATATATATATATATATATATATATAAAGATCCTGGTGAATTACAACAGCGATATCTTCTGATTGCAACCAGATGACAAATACGCAATAATTACGATTAGACACTTGACCGGGAGTCGGATCCAACGTCTGGAACTACGAAGTCAGGCACTGTGATTGGTAACGGCCGCACCACTTTGTTCTTGCATTTGCAACCCATATAGCAACTAGTACAGCTCACGGACCCCTCTGTTCTGTGAGCCGTGTGTCCGATGAAGCTGTAAGAGGTGCATAGGCTAACAGCATCAACATCAACAGAATCTAGGAATCCATATAGATATTAAAAATATATTTAAATATCGTCTAATAAGAAGACCAATAATTAAGCAATTACAAGTGATGACTTAAGATTGTTGGATCACTATCTAGCGGTGGTTCATGTTCCATTTCTATCTGGATTTTACTAATGAATTATTTATTGACTCATTACCATGGCGATGTGCACTCACATCATCATTTAGAACGTAATAGGACTAATATCTTATTTATATCAATAATTTATATAATAAAATATTGTGTGACATGACATGATACATATAATTTTTTTAAATAGATTTTTTGTCTGTTCGTCTGTGCATTTGTGCGCGCAATCTTCATAACGGTAAAATCAATTTGGATATGGTTATCAGAGATTGTTTGAAAGTTAGGGCTAAAATTTAGTGTAAGTTAAAAATAGATTGGTCAACTTTTAGTAGTGGTAACATTAAACGTTACTGATAAAATATTTCATCATAATCATTTGAGGAATAGAAGGTTGATTGATGATATATATTTACCAGTATATAATCGCGGGTACAGCTAGTGTTTAATAAATACTAATATAAATATACTCCGATAAAGTTATCGGAAATATGAGATATAATAAAAATTAATTAAGTGCTTGTTCCACCAAAATAGCCTCGAGTTTATTATCTTATTGAAATAATAAATGTCCATCATAACATGTGAAATAATCGAGAGTAAGAATGAAGTAATAATATTGTAGGTATAGAACAAATTAGAATATAAAAATAATTTTGATATAAAATTGCTTAGCTTAAAGTATCAGAAAGCTGAAGTGATAATGTGCTAGCCTTAGAGCTTCTAATGATGATAGATGATGGCAACGAAGAAAGGTTATAGTGTGGCAACCTATTACTGGCAACCGCAGTGTAGGACAACCCCCACTCAATGGAGCGACGACCTATACTACAAAACGTATCTACGCTCTCGTCTGATAACGGAAGCGTCATTCAATTCAGAATAACAGTGGTGGAGCTACACTGTGGTCTGTTTCTAGCTGCAAAATGAATGGGTCAGCTCAACCGGGGTAGGACCACGCCCTCACAGAATACCGGCGTAAAAAAGCATCAAAATGCTACCGAGTTTCGTCTGGCGAGTGTAGGGATCCGGGGACCTTTGTGTCACCTTTGGGTACAACGTATCTATATTATGATTCCTTGTCAAGGACGAATGTAGATGTCATGGGCCGCAGGATATGTATGGCAATAGACTATTGTAGTATTATATAGGCTATGATGATGTGATGATAAAATTGACAGAAGCTAAATGTTACACAAACCAAAGCCTGTCATTTGTACGTAATCCTCCTGGCAGTAAAGCCCCCCATAACCACCTTAAAGTCAGGGCTAATTTCTTCATAAGCCTTAAATTAAAAAAATACTTAAATTGGCGTCAATGGAGGAAGAGCTCAGGCTTATTCATTCATTACAAACATTCTACAAAATTATAAACAAGCGGCTGGCTACTGTATTGACGTAAACTGTTAATTTAGTTAAATAAAACAAATACGTATATTTATTTTAATTCCGGTATGATATTGTATGTTGGAATGGATTCTCTTCTTGAATATTTATTAATAACAAAGTAAATGCTATGCGTTTAAGATCATTACAAAATAGAAGAAATATTAAATCATATCTAATAAAAATATATATTCATATAATATAATATATACTTTTATATTTAAGTCAATATCGCAGGAACGAGAAAGCTCATGAAAAATATATCTGCCAACACTTCATAAATAATAACTTACTAGCGAGACTGTGAATTATGGTATATTATTGATAATAATGTTACAATGCTCCGTCGCCAATACTTTTCCAATTTTGTTGTATTTTGGAACACATAATTATGATACAAAAAACAATATACAATTGTTTATAAATATTTACTCTAATTTCAAGATTACTATTTTTTATAGATTACATTCCATATTTAAATATCAACGCTGTGGTGAATCTAGGAAAAAATATATAAATTTAATTTTAATATAAGATTAAAATATTGTACTCTTTATATAACCCAAACGTTATTTAATTAGGTATTGTCAACACATGATATTAAAACACTTTTCCTATATAATGTTATATGTAATAAATACAGAAAGATATAAAACCAATAACAAGTATGGGAATAATGGCAAAACATGAGTTATAACGCGTGTTAATGTGCATCATGCATCGTAATACGCATTCCTGAAATACTTCCTGTGAAGTAATAACTTGGCCTTCGTCATACAGCTTATCGCGGTCCATATAGGAGCAGAAAGCGACCTACATCCGAGCGAGTCCAATAGAAAAATCACACGATTGAACTCGTTAAACCATCCGTCGATAGTGTTATCGCCCGCCCTAAATCGTACCACACAGGATACAAACCAATGGCAATGACCAGTGATCATTAAAACTATAAGACGCCATCAATATTGATGGTGATTCGCTTGAGACAATAGATAGGATTACAGTGCTCAAGTATGCGGCAGATGTTATCTATAATAGTGCGTAGCACGCTGTAATTACACTCCCACCGCACGACAAAGTTCCAGCGTTTAGGATTAACCAGTAATATATACTCAATGACAGTCATTCCACTGAATTACGCGAAAATTTTATCCATAAAGAACCGCTGATTGACGTATCAGTATGATAAAAAAGCTAACACTTTTTGTGTTTATTGCTTTTTGTCGCATTGATATTCTTGCAATTGTTATTCATATTTTTATTATGGTTTTTACACTTACGTTAAACAAACGATGATTTATATACTTCATTATTGTTTTATTGCATTTATATTCAATAAAATATATTTCAGTCGAATTAAGGGGTTATTAACATTTACTTAACCATATACCATAGCCTAATCATGTTATTTTTTAGAAATTTAAATATATTTCATTATATATAGGCATTTTTTTTGAATACTTTAAATTTTCAAGTACAGTAAAGTAGTAAAATAAATAGTATACTATGCGAACTAGTAGTAATAAAATATTTAAGTCCATTGAACAAACTTAAACGCTAAATTTGATATAAGTTATGTAATGAGCTTAGAGTTCAATGACTTTATTCTGTAACTGCTATTTGATTTTATTGGCTTATCCAACGTTGAATGGTTAAATAATATTTGATCCCATAAATAAAGAAAGTGATCACTATTATAACATCCATAGATAAAAAAAACAATAATCACGAATAAGGAGTGCTAAATCATTTGAAAGTAAACTAGGATCAAATCTTAAATAAATAATGGTGTAAACAAACTCAATTTTTTTGATAATTCCATATAAACTATTAAAACTTAAAGTTTAATTCAAGCCAAATTTGAAAATAAAATATGTCTAAATGAGAAGAAAATTCGTTAAGGTAAGATTAACGAATTTCCTTTTTCGATATAATTTTAGACATAACTCCTAAAATGTAATTTTCTTAATTAATTCTTCACATAATGTTCAATTATTTTCGTTTTAAAACTGTTACAATTTCACTATAGTAATCGATACAGTCATTGAGCAAAATACAAAAGAAAATAATTTCATGATCCTGAATGAAGGCGTTACTGTTTTTCTTAGTTTTATTATAACTAATAAAAACTGCTATGCAATCCAGGAATCAAAGAAAAAAATCGACCGTTGTCAATCAAAATTTCGATGAACAAAAACTGTTGTCAAAAACACGTATGAAGAGATAAGCCTCGATATGTATAATGCATATTTTAATATTGATTGGTCCTTATTAATAATGATCATATTCATTAATTCATGTAATCAATATCAGCAATCGTAAAAAAAACCGGTAGAAAATACACTACTGACAACCCTAATGTAACGTAAATTTTTGTATTTTTTTTATGTCACAATACGTGCTATAAATGGCTTTTGTGATAATTGATTATGTGCCAGCGTGAAAACATATAATTGACACGAACATCACTCTTACAACTAAGCGAAGTTTCTATCTTAGGGCAGAATTCTATGCAAATAAAAATAGCGACTATTACGTTGCATGCAACATGGATCTAGACTCCAGACGGTAATTATTTTAGCTAAAGATTAGAGGTACTACTAATGTTAACTTTTTTCACTAGACTATATAGTAATTACTTAGCCAGTGTCCCCGAAAGAAATGCTTTATTCCTAAACTTACGACATTCTATAATGAGCTATGTACCATGTAAACAAAGTAACAGTAAGACGGTGACATTAATGTTATTTACAATATTAAAATGGGTTGAACTAGTTTCGGCTATTTATTTAAATTAGATTGGGCAAGGGTTAAGGTTAACCAAATGATCGACGTATCCGGTCTTTATTAGAATTGAATCAATAAATAAATGACAACAGTTGCAACACCTTTGATAATTTTGATGTTAAATTATTACTAAATGAAAACTTCTTCCTGGATACTAACCTTTATAAACGGATCACAGGATAAGCATTCACTATCTAAACACGAGAAAGAAAATGGTAAAATATTTTTTAATGAACTATAGAAATGTTTCAATGAACTTATTAAAAATGTTTCCTTTGATGTTAGTAACTTTTTAAATTACGAAGTGCTAACCGCGTGGTAGGCGCGTCGAGAAGCTTTGAAGCACGTCCGTACGCTGTCGCGCCTTGTAATCGACTATACCAACTTCTGGGGCCATGCCGGCACAAACTTTTAACTAGAATTTTACAATAGTATATGTTTCTTTTTATGCCTGCTCCAATTTTGAGTGTACTTGCGCAAAAAACTAGCCTACCTCTAATAGTTTATTGATCTCATTCAATACAGTTAAAGATTTCAAAGGTAGAAACATTTCTATAATTTTGTGAGCAACGGAATTTCCTCACCTATAATCTGATTCGGAACTAATATTCATAAATATGTCTCCGTAAATCGGTTGTCGACTTAACACCTTTTTTAAAAAAAAGAAATCCCCTAGTTCACGTTTACATTGAAGCGTGGAAATTAGTTTTTTATAAGTTCCAAAATCGGGTATCGCGTAATTTCTAATGTGGAGCAGAGTCGAATGATTGAAGTTTTTCATTTCCCTTTCATCCGTCAACGTCGCACACAATTTCCGAACGACCAATCTGATTATGTCAAGTTTTATATTGTTTTTTTATTAAATGTTGGTACTTATCATAAAATCAATATTTTTCAATTTATAAATAAATTAGCGTTATTAAAAAAAAGATCATTAAACAGCATATGTATTTAATTAACTCTTGGAATTTATTCGTGTTGCAGCTAAATAAAATTGGCTCGACTGAAGAACCACACCCTCACTGAACAGCTGCATAACGCTGGTGTTTTCATTTTATTTAGATAGGTGGCAAACCATCTCATCTCATGTTAAGGCTGATTACCACCGCCCATGAGCATGCACAGCACCAGAGGAGTAGGAGGAAGAGAGAGTGCCTGTAGGTAACTAAAGATCCAATTACTAAGGAGGGAATCAATTTCAGCCTTCAGCAGTGATAATGAGTATTTATCTAGATTGTTGAAGATGTTTATGGGCCACAGTGATCGCTTACCAGCTGTGTGCTCGTTTATCAGCTTTTATTCATATCATACTTTTATATTATTTACTTGCGATTGGCTGCGTTGCCAAGCGAGCCAAATGAATTCATAAGAAGCGTTTAAATACTAACAAATGCAATTCTTTCTGCATGACGAACTTAAGTGTCAGCCAGAACTCAATTGTGGTTTAATTTGTTCCACACACTGCACAACAACATCCATAGAGCGATATAGTTGTACTCTTTGGTGATTTCTTCTGATTATTTCCAGATAACTTTAACTACGCAGATTATATCATAGTGCCGTGATCATTTGCGCAATCATAGAGACTTATTTATCCTTTCATACCCTAGTCGTATGAAATGCATATGCAAAGAAATCAGAGGAAGAACATTTAATATTCATAAATCATCAAAAGTAACAATGTGCCATACACAAATAAAGTTCTCAAAATTGATTCCAGGGCCCGTGGTGCACACGCGTCCATAAAATTTACTTTTTTTTTAAAAACAAACGCTCCTCTGTTTCCAAATACCTACGATAACACCTATCTTCACTGATGTTTGCCTTAAAACTAATAGCTATAATATATTACGAAGGTTTAATTTCTGTCTTGACTTCACCTAAGAATTGTCGTGGACCTAGTAGCTATCAATTTAAATAATTTGTTAATTAATTTTGTTAAAGATTTAAATCTATATGTTGTAACATCTTTAAGTATCATGTTATTTTATTATACTCCATTTTTCAACGACTTTGACCTATTTTTAAAGCATTTAAATCGTGACGAATAGATCAAACGTCTCACTATGCAGTGAAACTTTAAACTGTTTGGGTAAATAAGGGTCAACCAAACTGCCGCATGACACCGTTAGTGTGGGCATCCATTAAAATCAGGAGGTCAATGTAACACAAACGCAGAATAAGCTTAAGAGGAAATAATATAATAATTCAGGAAATTATTTATAGTTAATATCAATGCGACTGAATTACGATCTTCTTTTGGCGTTGGTGACAAGTCGAATTAAATTACTAGCTACTATAGCTATATTATTAGCAGTGAAAAGAAGTCATTTCCTTGATGGGCTCGTCTTGAATGGCTTTAAAGTACGCGAACAAACTACGTACAATACCTGGTACGGACTTAATATTGCGATTAACGATTTCATTGATGCCTTGATAAAAGCCACGTGCGATCCGGTAAAAAATAAAACACGAAAGTGTTTTTACTCACGTGTTTTTTTAAGCCTAAGAATTAAAATAAAATACTAAAACTAAATCGCAGTGTTGCCATAAAAGTGGTACATTTAAAGATGTTATTCTCGTTTTTTCGATGGCGTGTACAGGCCATGTACCCATGAACCTGCACTCTAACTGCGTCATTGGACCCTGGGTTCTATTTTCAACCAGGCCAATATTTGTAAAATGCAAATTGTTGAGTTTTGGCCCTAAGTGTGTGTTTTAAATATCTTATCTAACTGTGGCTGCAAAATAGAATATTACTTTGGGTACCGAGCGGTTTGCTCTGATCACGTTCCTGTCTGATAGTGCCACCTAAGTTGTTTTAGTTGTAGCTATCGGAAGATTCTGCAGAGTGGAGAATGGATGGTGATGTCTACTGATCGTACTAGGTTAGGTATTCGACTTTGGGTACGAAATTGCGCAGTGAGTTTTAATTTCACTTCCTACTCATATAGAATGAGAGAATTGAATACCTGAGACACTAATAAATTAAGCCTTTTCTAGAGAGGAGGCTGTTTTTCATTTATGTGTTAGACATGCAGAAAATTAAAATCAAAATCAAATTCGCAGAGAAATTAAAATCGAATGTGTGTCTCTACTACGGCTCAATAAAATCATAAAATTTAAAAGAAATACGCTTTCTCTTTATTTATGGACCTCTGTATAAATCTATTTGACGTCATTATTGATTGTTTACCTAATGACAGGGTGTTGAACTACAATATACCAAAATCCTTGATTTCCTTTACATACTTTTAAATGTCACCGTTTCAATATCTTTGGTTTTCTTACATTCTGGCTATGAACTGACTATAGAAAGTTTTTGTAAAATAATTGTGCAATATTTAAACAATTAACAGAACTCTGTTTTGTGTTATTTATTAAGTATTTATTTTTCCCACTCGTACTTGACCGATTTAAGACAGCCGGTCGGTTCTGATAAATGGCCTGTAAATAATTTAACACTCAAGTAAATTTCGGACTATTTGTACGCTTTAGGCAACTTCTGTTTGCAGAGCAATGAAATCATTTAGTTATATTGATGATTATATCCTCCTGGACGTTTTCGAACACAGTAATATATGGTTATTACGGAATGACGTCAATTGTGCAGGATATATAGTATTGTAAGCATTGGCGTTAATACTAAGATATATTAACTAGTCATTCCCTTCCCTAGTCTAATAATGCTATAATGGTTATCTAAATGGGTTTTTATCAGAATTATATGTGTATTAATATTATGACGTCAATTGTGCAGGATATATAGTATTGTAAGCATTGGCGTTAATACTAAGATATATTAACTAGTCATTCCCTTCCCTAGTCTAATAATGCTATAATGGTTATCCAAATGGGTTTTTATCAGATTTATATATATATTAATATTATGACGTCAATTGTGCAGGATATATAGTATTGTAAGCATTGGCGTTAATACTAAGATATTTTAACTAGTCATTCCGTTCCCTAGTCTAATAATGCTATAATGGTTATCTAAATGGGTTTCTATCAGAATTAGAAGGTTATATTAAGGTATAGTTCACACGTAAAATATAATATACAATGTAAATAATAAATAATTAGTAATACAATATTTAATACATGTAGTACGTATTTATTGTATGCGTTACACCTACATCGATCAACCATAAGGAAACATAATGCAGATACATTGTCCGTTATCCCTGAAGATGAAAATTTTGATACATCGTTCCTTGTGACAAAATTAAGATGCGAAAGTATATATACTTTATATATATATATTAATATTATGACGTCAATTGTGCAGGATATATAGTATTGTAAGCATTGGCGTTAATACTAAGATATTTTAACTAGTCATTCCGTTCCCTAGTCTAATAATGCTATAATGGTTATCTAAATGGGTTTCTATCAGAATTAGAAGGTTATATTAAGGTATAGTTCACACGTAAAATATAATATACAATGTAAATAATAAATAAATAGTAATACAATATTTAATACATGTAGTACGGATTTATTGTATGCGTTACACCTACATCGATCAACCATAAGGAAACATAATGCAGATACATTGTCCGTTATCCCTGAAGATGAAAATTTTGATACATCGTTCCCTTGTGACAAAATTAAGATGCGAAAGTATATATACTTTATATATATATAAATATATATATATATATATATATATATATATATATATATATATATATATATATATATATAAATATATATATATATATATATAAAGTATACATACTATTCTATGAAATATTCCGATAATTCGGCAGGGTTAATGATTATGATAACACATTGCATGTAATTCTTCTTCTATAATGAAACATGTATTATTGTAAACTATTCATATTGTTGTTACTAATATATGAATGAAAATGCAAGACTTTTAAGTCATTAAATTATTAACTCACTTTACAATATATTGCTACATCCTACTGATTTACTAGGTACACAATCAAAAAAACTTTTGAACTCATTGTCTGAATAGTTTCGAAGACTCTTCTTTCAGACTGCTGAAAATTTAGCTACAATGTGGTTTAAAAAAGAGCAAATAATAAATACACTCTAAAATCTTTCATTCCAATAAGGATATCAGACATAGATTACAGAATACTAACTATATTTTCCTTTGCGCATTATAAATCCTAAACGTGGCTGAAACGCACTTAAAATAATTCTTTAAACAATGAAAAATATCGTCCCGCACATATCACAGGTACATTATTAGGGAAATTATATATTTAAGAACAATAGAGTTCAAGATTGTGATAATAGATGTGTTAAGGAAGTTAATAATATAAACACCCAAAATAAACACGCATATTTGTAACACGAGATCATCTCCAGATGTGTAGTGTTTCACACGGCTCACAGCATCAGGTAATCCAACACTGTATGATATAATTTATCACACTCATTACCGAATTCTCCTCAAGTTATTAGTGGTCACCACTATATATAACGATGTTAGATGTGGTGACTGAATTAGAATCGACAAAATCACATCTTAACTATGATTTCCATTTAATATATTCATATATATCGTGAGTTTATTTCTCTTTCTCTCTCACATTGATAGACCTAAAAATGTGACGATGTCGATATTTGTTTAAGAAATTAAAGATGACAAACGACCACACAGGTCACGGGATGTTAACTGGACTGCAGTCGATATAAATCCACATAACGTACATAGTATATACACAATTATTCAAGCTGTATATTCGTTCCCACCCCTAAGGAAAATGGAATGCTGAACGCTACCAGTAACTGTGTCCCCGGATCCCTACCCTTACCCATTGAAACACAGCAACGTTATCATAGTATTGAAGCGACCTAAACAAATATAAAAAAATGTACTATATAGTGGCTCGAAATACTGCCACTATTTTAGAAATATTTAAAAAATGGCAATGGTACTAAAATAAATGGAACACAAATACTGGTGAAATAGACAGCCTCATTGTAGATCTTTTTATGTTAGGTGAGGGTGCAGATGGTGTGAACTGATATCACTATAGTCCACAGATAGATATTCACGTATCTATTTCAACTAAGAACCAGAATACGGAAGGGTTTAATGACCTGAGAATTAATGCCGAATGCCTAGGATACAATTTCCGATTATTTTATGTTCCTCTGCTTATATATTGTAAAAGCGTGCTTTTCCCCAATGGAGTCAGTTTATACACTCTATATATATATTATATCGTAAAGCCAGATTAAAGATAGCCAGTGAGATATAAAATAAATATATATACACATACATCAAGATCATCATTGAACTCTCATCGCACAGTTTATACAATTCATTCAGATTTTCCTTGTCACTCACATTCCATCATAATCTGATGTTCCCCGGTTCGATTCTTTTCGTTCGACACAATCACCATAATTCTCTAAATAAACTTATAAATTGAACATTCATATCCATATTTTGTATTAATTGAAGTAATCAGGTTGGTTTGGATTTTAATTAAACTCCTTGGTAGTTGGAAAGTAAGCCTTTTGTTACAGAGAACTCCTGACGATTGTGTAGTTAGTTGCTAAGACAGCTTGTAAAACCTTACGGTTGTTTATAAAACCGCAAGTAGGTTAGTTACTAATCTACTTAAAACAATGTGCAATTCTATAACATATGGCCTAAATAAAAGTAAAATACTAATGAAACATATTTGGTCTTCGTACAAATTTTTGCACGCTCTACCTACTTCATTCGTAAATGGGCCTAACTGATGGTAACAATCCAGGAGTTGAGCAGGGGAAAGTGATATCCATTGAATACTTAATTAAAACAAATATTTTTTTTCTAAGTTATATATTAATAATTACAAATGTAATATGTGTAAATTACATTATATGCATACTGGTATTACACTAACCCATTGCATTATAACAATACGATTTTTTCAACTACAATGTATGCTACCTAAGCGTGTAAATAATATTTACCAAACAATTACAAATGTACACATGTGAATTTTAAAGTAAAAGTTACACGTATAAAATTTATGTTTTATCATATAAATTTTATTCATGTATGTAATACATGCAAATACTAGGTAGTAATATCGATATCAATAATTGGGAATGGCTATGATATCCTTATGCATTTCTTTAATCAGAGATATTATTTCAATTACTTACGGTGTTATAAATCTTGTTACATACAAAAAATACCTGGAAAATGTTTTCGACTTATCCATTTAAATCTTATTTAACAAATTGGCAATGTAAACACGTTGAAGTTTGTCCAATAAAATTTGCATTTTATAATTTCAGAACACAGATAATTTTAGTCTTACAACAATTTTAATATGGATAATGAACAACATAATTACCGGTATAAATCAAAAATTTGTCGATTAATCAATTATTGAAAATTATTTTGTATAAATTTTCATTTTGGCGTTTGGCGTTAAATGTTAGTTGCGTCATATATAATCAACCACAAAATCACATCGGCACTGTATATTCTTTGATTTAAGATGGATGCAAATTTAGTTATTGCAAACTTGCTTATGTCCCTGATTTGCGGTAATAGAAACAATTGTCATGAGTCATACATGGGGAAAAATTGAAACACATTTACTGGTAATGCGACATTTCACCTTATTCATTAAGTGTTGTGATTAGACTTCAGAATTTTGATTACTTCTTGTAGATGGATGAAAGTGTTATGGATTTCAAAGATTACATACTAGAAAGTAAATAAAACATCTTTTTTAATTTATCTCTCTCTCTCTATATATATAGATGTACAGCCATTAAATGCATATTTCGTTTTCACTAACCGACCCGTTTGAAGCATACGCAATCCAAAGGTGATGTCATGGTATTTTCATACGAGTCGCGCATCGTATCCTAGTGGCAAGACATGATGATGCGTCGCGAAAGCGCTCGTGCTAACATCATCAGAAACGCCGACAGTGCCACCGCGGCGCCGACCGTACGACGCGCGATGCAGTTTAATGGTCTGTAAGGACTTAATGAAAAACGGTAAATTTCCCAATGATGACGGCACAAGCCAAGTATCTTGATCCCGCGTCTGCTTATCTGGTATATATTTATTAACGCTTAAATTATTGTTAGTCGAGTTTTCTATACTACTGGCCCTACAATAACACTAATATTAAATATTAAGTTGAATATCTGCACTCAAAAGATATACATGTATGGACGTCTACTCAACGAGGAGTATTTATATTATATAGCTATATTCTAGCTGCCGCATGCATGGGTAGGCTCTGAGTAATGACCACGCCCTTACAGATGATATAGGGATCTAAACTAAAAGGTACTTAAATCTTCGTTGAGGATGCATACAGATGTTTCCGAGTCCCAATCCGCACTCACTATGAGGTGAACGGTATACACCTTTGTCTAGTTTAATTTTATTATAGGTATATAAGTAAGTATATATAGGTATATAACTAAGTAGTGATTTTTTGTATTTTATTCCTTATACCGGATTCTTTACTATTCGCATTAAAAAATAGTAGTTTCAATAAATTTGAAATACATTTATGTTAATCTATGCAAATATGTCAACGCATCTTAACAAATGTAATAAATAACCTGTATATATGTTTCTATATATTCATATAGGCATTTTTATCCACGCTTAGCTTAAAAAAAATTATCACACTTGCCAGATTTCGATATGGCGTTGCCATGATTACTAATATTCCCGTTAACTACTCCAACTAAACTTAAATGCTTGTGCCAGGGAACGGTTCACGAGAATAGTCGAATGGCGGATTCGACCCTTAGGCTATTGACTTTTTTATTATTTTGCTAACATGTTCAGTGTTTTTTATAGCGTTTTAAAAATTTATCAAAATCGATTCAGTACTTCAAATTAATGGATGTTAATTGTTACATAGTACACAGTAAGGTTAGGTTTTGTATTTATTTTGCCTAAAAACTATGTAAAACTGTTTTAATAAAACAAAACAAAGACTACATTGAAGTTAGCACGTAGTTTTTTTTCAATTTCAAATTTATTAAATATGTATATTTAAGAGTAATTTATGGTTTAATACTTTTGAGTGAATCTTCTTGGGGCATGACGGGCAGAAAATTGGTGAAGCGTTACGTTTTTAATGTACGATATTCATAAGTGTGAAAAAATGTTTCATGAGTATATAAATTAATAAATTTACAATTTAGCGCTGATGTCACGAGGACGTATCTTTTACATGTATTAAACATTTATATCAGTTTGTAAAATTTAAAAAGATCTTTTTTTAATCGTATTCTGTGAGGGCGTGTCTATTCCAAGTCAAGCTTGCCCATTCATACCGTGATTAGAAATAAGCTGCATACCTGTGGAAATATTATCTGGCTGATCATAATGTATAATTTTTTCATATTTTCTCTATTGCTAAGCATAGTTCATTATATAAAATTACATTATATATAGGCTATTTGTTCCGGTACATTTGTACTTGTAATAAATTTGCACACAGTAATTATTATTCTTCTACTCGTACATACCTTAATATTTAGAACTCTCACAGGATACTTTTGGTTTTCACATTTATTTATATGATTACGTGCGTATTTTTATTATATATGTAATGAATTTCAAAATATATATATTTAAAAATAGCATTTTTACATTTACCTTCATAGTTGACAACCGCGTAGCCTAGTAGTATCTGACTGTGAATCTTATATCAAAATAAACTTTTGGCTTTCGAGTTTGTGTGTTTTATTAAATTTCCCATGGCGCTATATTAATTTAAAATATGCCAAATAAAAATATAAAATAACCTGTTTATGTAGATCCTATACATCTGCGTAGGGCTCCTCTGAAGATGTATTGAAGCGCCTCCTTTGAGGATTAGCGAATTTCCTTAGAATACGATTTTTTTTAATTACCTATATGCCAATTTTCTCACGTTTTCGTTCATCTCCGACCTCACGGTAAATCAAGACTTCAAACTGCATTTGATAATTTCATTGGTACCGGTACCGGCACCGGGGATCGAACTCGGTTTGCTCGGTTACCGTGAAATTAAAAACGAGCTCCCGGACGCTGAGCTAACACACCCATTCCTGTTCCGCTATGACTGCATCCGAATATTTCGTCTTTGCCAGTCCCATTTACAGGTTAGCGAAGGGTAAAATTAGATTAATACTTCTGTGTTTAGTTGATATCATCTGGTAATGAACATAATATTGACTCTTGGACGCAATAAAGTCCCTCTGTGGCCACGAGGCCAGCCTTGGTCTCAGTGAATATGCATTTGCAAACCTGTGAAAGCTAAATGCGTCTTTCCATCTAAAAGTACTTCTCCACGTAACATCAGGTGGGCTAGTTAAACACAAGAGTACAATAAGTGAATAAATTGGCAATTCATATTCCACCCGTGTAAGGAAATTTTAAAGTCGATCACTTAACTGTCTTTGGAGACAACACATATTTAATAAAATTAGTTTAAATATCAAAGTAACAAGACGCCTAAGCACTGTGCCAAGGTGAAAACTTGACTCTCTTAGAAGTCTGCAGTTGGTGATTATATTCTAGATTAATTCAACTATTGCAACAAATTTCTTGAACTAAAAATCCTACTAATAGGACACCGATCTCTGAGGTGACTCGCCTATTGAAATTTAAAAAAAAATTCTAAAGATGAATTTTTACTATTAAAAATAAAAGAATGCAACTAGTCGAGTTTCTTGGTAATTTCTTTTCGCTAGCAATTGCCTTCCGAAGTGGTAGAAGAGACCTATTAATGATCTTGACGATTCATGGGTTTATTTGTTAAAAACTACTTGAATAAAGCTTTTTTTTTTTATTTGATTTGATTGTACAATCCACTAGATTTCATCAACATACCGTTCAGCTATCCAAGCAAGACACTTGTGAAAATTTAATACTGCTCATAGATAATCGCTCCAAAATGCGTCCCGTTGGTTCTTTGGCTGCATCTAACTCAATATCACATGAACCGAGGGCACGCTCTATTGTCTCCCGCCCGCTAGAGGCAGTCGCGTACATTGTTCATTGTCTATTCTCAGTAAACGCAGATACGTTTTATATATTTACCACTTTAGTCTTCGTATGTACCAAAACGTGTGTACGTAACACAACTGGATTACAGACTATCGTCTTACAGTAGTGGTATTTTGAAGTAAATTGATTTTATATGTCATATGCGTAACATTTAGTGTGATGAGCTTTTAGAGCGTTGGTTTTCCAGCCGATTCTCGTGCATGTTAAATGTATGTTTTAAGCGAAGGAAATTCATATTAATTCTACCATATGGCGGTATAACCATCACAAATATTCCAGAACCAAAAAATCCAGAACTTTTAAGGGAATAAGCGTCATTATTTTTTATGGTAATAGTGGTGACATAAGAGCACACTTTTCACGTGATGGTAGTTCCTGTGGCCCGTCAAAAATCGTGATACAGATGCTTTATCACCGCGAAGGAAGATTTTCGTCACCAGTAAAGAGGGCTCCGGTTTCTTACGTCCACCATACGAAACACCGTAGTGTTAGAAACTATTCTGGGTTTAAGCTGGTCTACAACGATAGAGTTGTCCTTCTCCTGTCCTATTCGAGCCATATCAAGCGGCCCCGTGTTACTACCACTTAAAAAAGTTGCATGAGCATGTTTAGCTCAATTGCCTATGCTACTTATTTATTTCCCATTTTACACGTTGTTTGGTTAAAACGTAATATTTTTAAGGAATTAATCGTCATTTCTTATTAAAATATTAAAATCTCAATATTGTTTTCTTAATTTTTATTTTTATTAATAAACTTTAAAAAAGCTTCTTATAGCTCTGTTTTCTCTATGCATACATACTGCAACTGGACAAACACTATCGACATGACCAAGCTCTTTATTATACGACGCATACTGGATAACAAAGATATATTAACCGTTTACATTTACCTATTGTCTGTTTATGTTATTCTATGATATTACTTAAGGTACACGGGATATCATTATAGATGGTCTTAATATTTCTCTCTTTCTGATACAGCAGTAAATATATTAGATTTGAAAGAAAAAGAGTAAATACATAATTGATGTTTTAACTTTTTCAAAAAA
This sequence comes from Teinopalpus imperialis, assembly GCA_029286865.1. Classification (NCBI taxonomy): domain Eukaryota; kingdom Metazoa; phylum Arthropoda; class Insecta; order Lepidoptera; family Papilionidae; genus Teinopalpus; species Teinopalpus imperialis. The sequence goes on from JAGSMU010000034.1 coordinate 5,191,749, forward strand.
AGATGAGTCATGGGTCGAATATTGTTGAAAATTTCTAATAACGAAAAATAGAAGAGTGAATTTAAGAACTACACTTTAATTCATAAATGATTTGTATAAGAAATTACGAGTACGTAAGTTTGTATGTAGTTATGTAAAATATTCGAGGCCAAGAAAAATTAGCTAATAAAAAAATATATAAAATTTATTATTTTATTTATTTACAGGTATCGATATTTTCAAAGTATTCACGTTAGACACCCATAGACTTTATTTGTTTAAGCCCAATTTTCTAATTTGAGTAAATAAAAATGAAAATGAATTCTCTGCTTTAATTACTTACCCTTTAATTTTGTTTTGTAAAAATCGCTATGACTACGGGGAATATCGCGAAACGATGGGATTCGTAATGTCGATCGCTTGTCACATCAAGTTGACAACACTTTTAGAGCACAAACTGCCACATAATATTCGCAGTTAACTCTACTCCTCTAGCATAACAGTATTAATGTGTACCGTCTTACAGAACAATGAAGTTACCATTACTAGAGTTACTAGACCTAGAGTAATGCAGAGCAACGTTTCGTTGAAGTCGCCTCATCTTTGAAGCACTATCGATTATTGCCTTGTTTCAGAATAAATAGTTATATGTCTTATCACCATATTTTGTCACCTGTCATCACTTGATCTAATTGATATCCATATTGGTGGTAGAATTCATAATCTTAAAGCGAAGAAAGATTGTAGTGTGGCAATTTCCTACCGTTTGACATAAATAATATAAAATTCTCTTCCAGTGTAAATGGCGAAAGATATCTGCCACCCTATTTCTTTCTGCAGCCATCATAAAAGAGAACTAAATTAAATGTCAAGCCAATCTGGAAGATTCTAAGTTTTACTTTTGATAATATTTTCGTGATAAAGTAACCAAATAGGCGTTGTTTTTAAATGAGGAAATACAAGCATTTCGAGTCAGACGCGTACTTTATCAACGAATTGTAGCCCACGTATGCCGAACACGGTTTGGTAAAATGTATATGCAGTTATCCATATATTTTTATTACGTTAGTAGTTCAATTTTGCAGGAACTGCTAAAACTAAAAGTAAAAAAGTAAAGTCGAAAAATTTATATAAATTTCCAAAAAATTCTTTCAATGTTAATACAGTTTTGGCCTTTCACATCTATTATAACAGAAATTCACATTTCTATATAACTTCGCGTACATGGTAATGTGACGGAAATATTTAATAATCATTATTCTTTCAACTTTTTCTCCCTAGAAAAGCAATTATGGTTTTCTTTCTGATAAACACAAGCCACCTTAATTAAAGTAGGAAAATAAAGTAAAACTCCAATAAAATATTAAATGTTTAATTAACCTTTTTAATCACCTAATAGAATATTGATTGATAAATAATATACTTTACAAAAACGTAAAGAAATTATAACAGTCCATGCAAAAGGCTATAGTTAGGTAAACTGATTTTTCATCAAAAAATCCTTTACATATTATGACTTTTTCACAAGTCTCGGTATACGGGTAATCAATTTGTTAACGGTGTAAAAATTGTGATACGTTGTTCCAAATTTCGCATAAAGCATTCCACATTTCTTCTCGCGAGGATGGGCCACGATTACGGACGTTCCTATCAAGCTCTTCCCACAAAAGTTCAATGGGATTGAGATCCGGGGTCTGAAGAGGCCAAACCATCTTTTTTAACACCCCTTGTACCTCTTTCTCTTCTAAATATCTTCTATATAATTTTGAGCTATGCTTTGGATCATTATCTTGTTGGAAACTGAATCCATCTCCAATTTATCACAACCCGGAAGAAACGGCATTTTGTTCTAAAATATTTTTGTACTGTTCCTTTTTCAAAACTCCTTCGATTTAAATCAAATCGCCAGTTCCTTGGCTAAAGAAGCAACCCCAGACCATAATGTAGCCACCACCATGCTTGATTGTTGGGACTACACAATCTGACAACATCTTTTCTTGGCCACTGTGTCGAACGTAAATTCTACCTTTTGCACCGAATAGTTCAAACTTGGATTCATCGGTCCAAAGCACTTTTTAAAATCTTCTTTAGTACAATCTAGATGGACAAGAGCTCACGGCATCTGTTATTTCTTGTATTGGGGCCGTAGCAGAGGTTTTCGAACGGCAACACGATCATACAACTTCGCATCTCTGAGTCGCCGTTTTACTGTGGTCAATGATAAAGGTTTAACTCGGGTTTTGTTTACTTCAACGCAGATTTCTGGTGCTGTTAAGTGTCTATTTTGCTTGCTGGTAATAATAATGAAATTATCTTCACTAGACGTGGTAGCTCTCGGCCCTACCCAGCGTGGACGATCTAGAAAACTGCTGTATCGAGTTATTGTGCCATGAACACAAGTCTTCAATAACTTCAGTTGTGAAGCAATCTCAAGTTCGGATTTGCCTTGATTATGTAAAAGAACGATAGCAGAATGCACTTTACCGCTAATTTCTCGAGCTTTTCCCATTTTATGACGTCTTCGCTGTAGAAACCACAAGTTTAGACTAATTGAGATTGTTGAGATTGTTTGTGAACAAACCCAAGTAAACTCGCGTAATAATAAGTCAGAAACACGTATTTTCAGGAGCTTAATAATCCTAATTATTGACCAATACGTAACAAAAGCAAAGTTATTAGTAATAAGGACATTATAAAAATATTATAACAACTCTACCACCTGGCTCTCTAAAAAATTGTTTATTGTCCAATAACTTGAAAGTAAACAAAAGAATGACTTCTTTAAATACTCGATACTCACTATAATATGCAGATGTGCATTTCTTTTATTTATCATATGGGATTTTGTTACAATTGATGGATAATTATGTTGTTTATGTGCGGTCTTAAACTTTTGGCCGGTCGGGTATATCATAAAAAAATAACAACTTGGAAATTAATTTACAATAATTAATAAACGAATGAAGTAATGCTTTAATTAAGACTAAAATCTAACTAAACTTTCATAATTCTTATGAAATAATAAAATATGATGAAATAATATTTTTCACCCATTAATTAGCCTCCTCAACTTCATTCTATCAGGCCTTATCAACTGCCTTTGATAATGCCGCGTCATAAACAATCCAAATACAGTTAATCAGCATTCTATAGCGTAATAAATCAATTGCAATTCTATGCAATAGAAAGCCATAAAAGCGAGCTTTTTACTGTGTTTAAAGGATTTTTAACAGAATTATGTCAGTTTTTTTTTTGAGTTAACGCGTCTAAAAAAATTCTGAGAACCTAAACCTTCTGTATAGATTAGAAAGCCGCGTAAAATCTTATTACAGTCTCAAACGCCGTATCATCTCTATGCTATTAAAAATAAATCAAACTTTGGAAAGCCAAAAATTCGACCCTATACATTTTAATATTTTAAAATTTTTTTGATTGACGATTACTATGCGGCATTTTAGCTGCAATATGTACCTTTATTCACAAGTCCGTGGGCGGTCTGTTTTCTTAAACAATTTATGCGTTCGGCGCCTTTACGGTCGACTATCATTGCAGAGCTACGCGCTAACCGAATCAACGATAATGTAAGTAATGGCCATTGATAATTTACTGCAATCTATATTCGTGAAACGCTATTTGCGACGATGATCTGAACACTGATTCATTTAATTGGCGAATCAATTTCAGTTGCCATTTACAGATAGACAAGTATTATAACATCACAGAGCAAAACTTGTGTAATTATTTTGACGTATGAATAAAGTATATTAATGTCATTAAGAAAGGTTTTTATGAATACGATAGATTTAATATAGGAAATTAATTTCTTACTTAGTATTACCAAACCTTAGGTTCCCTCTGCGCCGTCCCATTATTTAGATCCAATGCCAGAACCATCAATCTCCAGCGCTACACCATCACCCAAAACTACTCAGCTCTAAATTAGCTGCAGTGTGGCCGTACCACTGATTACAGTCTATTTTATTTCATATTACTTTTTATTCTATATATATATATATATATATATATATATATATATATATATATATATATATATATAAATATGTTCTTTACATATATATGTTATATGCAAGTGAGCGGGTCGGATTTAAAAAGTAAGGTTTTAAGAATCTCCCAAAGATTTTCGACTAGACGCAAAATTTGCTATGCCAAATGGTAACAATCCCTATATCGTAGTATATATCGCCGTTGTGACTCAAGAAATTATTAAACCGATTGTAACTAAAACGTTTGACTCACCATCAAGTTACCAATCCTACAGACTGGTACTGATAATTTTCTTATGTCTGAATAATTTTAGTATTCATTTTCTTTTTTTATTATATTAAAATCCACTATCACGCACACCTTTATTCCTGAGTAATAAATAAAAAACAACGAATTCATATGAAGTACGTCACGATACCTTTCAGACCTTTTACAGGCCGATAGTACATCTGGGGACTACCGAAAGCTGACGATGATTCTTTTATGACAAGGTTAACCTGCCTTAATTAGGTCGACTTGTTTTGTTGATGCAGTTACAATACTGCAGCTGGTATCCACATAAGATTGTTGAAAGACTATAAACAATACTTGCTATTACACTTTCAATTTCCATCCACACCTTTTAATATTCCCTTTTCGTATCACAAACACGGACACCTTTCTTGTATTTCACAATCGTAAACAACGTGCTAACCGCTACGCAAGTTATAATTCCTTTCAAGAAAGACATCTTTGTTATGATCTGTTCCAGAAGGAGGAGAAGTCATTTTGCGACTGTAAAAATCATGTTTGGTTATGTCAGCAAACTTTTAATATGTATTTTAGAACTTTTTCCTGTACTGAAATAATGGATTCCATTATGGGTTAGAAAACTACTTTTCTACCTCTTCTTTTACAAAACGTCGTGTCGAAAGTGTCGTAAATAAGTACTCAGTGTAATAGCATTCTACTTAGTAAATAAGTTCTCGAAAAGTGGGTCATAATTCGACGCTAATGTACTATCACACACTGTTAGTGGTTGTAGTGTATGTTCGAGAAAATAATTTAAAAAAGTACACGTAATTCAAGCAATGTTGAAGACTAACTTATTTTATTATTCTTATTACCCAACTTCTTCTGCAGCTGAATTGACTTTTAAATAAGGGTACTTTATAAGATAAAGGTTCGGGAGATATTTCTTTCAATTTCAAATTCAACAGATTGGCAGAATCATCTCAATATTAATATATATGATATATATATATATATATATATATACATATATATATATATATATATATATATATATATATACATATATATATATATATATACATATATATATATATGTAATATAACTACGCATATATTGTTTGTTTATAAAATATAATAGTCTCTTACGACAAGTTCTTTAAGCATACACCTACCATTAATGTAGATAATTCTTAGTCAGAAGCAACTGACCGAGCCAAGGTTCAGCCCTCTCGGGCATCCTGGAGTCTGACGCTCTCGCGGAACAGGGTAACGTTCCAAGCCGAGGCTCCCTCTTGGGAGCCCTTGTGCTGGTTACCCACTGGTAGAGGTCTGGACTGAGCGGCACAAGCGCTCGGTCACCTCTCAACCCGGTACCGAAACTGTAAGGGCCCTCGAGCTAACAGCGGCCATCAACCCGAAAAAAAAAAACCATACACTTACCTTATTTCATCTCTGCATTGCCCTAAGGTTGACTAGTAGAGAATACTTAAGGCATTAAGTCCGCCTTTATACATACTGTATATGAAGCTTAAATAAATAAATAAATAAAGTTATTATGGGAAAAGGACCGTATCTTCATAGTTTGATAGCGTATTACTTATACCTATATTCTATTACGCTAGTATAGCATGATATTCGAGTATGTATGTATTCGCTAGTAATGTAATTTAGTAGACAGAGATTTTACGTAGACCAGATTATTTCTTAGTCAACAGTGTTAACAACGCATTATTTTAATTTTTTGTCACCTTAAACGAGCTGCTGTTGGGCTATATTGATTGTAAATGATTATTTCGGAATATAGACATTTTTGGGACGATCTACAAAAGATGTCTTCCGGGATCTGAGATTATGTATCCCAAATTATTGGTTTTCGGGTCCAGTGTGTTGTATGTATATTTTATATACCATCTAAACCTGTAATGTACATGTAATAAAATCGGAAGTGGACGTTAAGGGAGCGCATCTGTGTTTGCGCAAATGTTAACGGCGTATATAATGCGATTATAAGCGTAGTTGATTTCATTTGATAATACTTGATATAACTTAAAGATATTGCCAAAGCGACGAACAGGAGGATATCTTCATTATTTACATACATTAATACATACATACATACAGGAGAAGCTAATAAAAGCGTGTTAAAAATGTATTCTATCAGCACATTCCTCATAATTTTGTATTGATTGATACATAATTTACTAAATTAATACGTGATATAACTTAAAGATATTGCCAAAACGACGAGCAGGTGGATATCTTCATCATTTACATACATTCATCCATACATATATACAGGTGAAGCTAATAAAAGCGTGTTAAAAATGTATTCTATCAGCACATTCCTCATAATTTTGTATTGATTGATACATAATTTACTAAATTAATACGTGATATAACTTAAAGATATTGCCAAAACGACGAACAGGAGGATATCTTCATTATTTACATACATTAATACATACATACATACAGGAGAAGCTAATAAAAGCGTGTTAAAATGTATTCTATCAGCACATTCCATATAAATTGTTTTGATGGATGCGTAATTTACTAAATTAATACGTGATATAACTTAAAGATATTGCCAAAACGACGAGCAGGTGGATATCTTCATCATTTACATACATTCATCCATACATATATACAGGTGAAGCTAATAAAAGCGTGCTAAAAATATATTCTATCAGCACATTCCATATAAATTGTTTTGATGGATACGTAATTTACTAAATTAATACGTGATATAACTTAAAGGTATTGCCAAAACGACGAGCAGGAGGATATCGTCATCATTTACATACATTAATACATACATACATACATACATACAGGAGAAGCTAATAAAAGCGTGTTAAAATGTATTCTATCAGCACATTCCATATAAATTGTTTTGATGGATGCGTAATTTACTAAATTAATACGTGATATAACTTAAAGATATTGCCAAAGCGACGAACAGGAGGATATCTTCATTATTTACATACATTAATACATACATACATACATATATACAGGTGGAGCTGATAAAAGCGTGTTAAAATGTATTCTATCAGCACATTCCATATAAATTGTTTTGATGGATACGTAATTTACTAAATTAATACGTGATATAACTTAAAGGTATTGCCAAAACGACGAGCAGGAGGATATCGTCATCATTTACATACATTCATCCATACATATATACAGGTGAAGCTGATAAAAGCGTGTTAAAAATATATTCTATCAGCACATTCCATATAAATTGTTTTGATGGATACGTAATTTACTAAATTAATACGTGATATAACTTAAAGATATTGCCAAAATAATGAGCAGGAGGTTATCTTCATACACACATATGTATGTATGTACATACATACCGGTGAAGCTAATAATAAAAGCGTGTTAAAAATGTATTCTATTAGCACATTTCTCATAATTTTGTTTTGAGGGATACATTGTTTAACGTTTGCTTATTAATTTAACTTACATCGTATATAATAACTACCTATCTCAAAAATCAAACATGACATGGGACAAACATACCACACACCCAGACCCGAAAATCAACAATTTGTGATACACACGAACTGAGTAACCGGAGTGAACTGTGTGCTCGTTGGTCACCGTTACTTTCATAAATAAAACTTAAATCTTCAATAACTTATATTTAAGTTGTTTTGAGAAAAAATAAATAGTCATTTAACACTTCTGTAAATAAAATAGAGGCCTCTAATAAACAAGTATTGCACCCTAAAAGTATAGTTTTGATATTTAAAGTCAACATTCTATTGTTTGTCCTGGGTTGGGCTAGATAACATAATTATAGGTGTGGTTATTATTTACTAGCATTTGATATGTATCACTATTTTGATTCACTGTTTAGTTTAGAATAAGAGATATTTTAATTTTTCATTGTCTTGCTGTCGTGCACTAAACAGACAAAGCGTGCAAAGGTTGCGAAGCTTCGGTTTGTCTTTTTCGCCCTGAGTAACATTGATATTTATTTTCTTAAACCTCTTTGTTATAATATATGTAACTTAAATTTTTATTCTCAGTATATTTCTAGTTCTTATAACAATGAATATATTAAAATAACAAAATGCAACATACTGCTACAATAAATTATCATAATATAATATAATATATATAATTTTCATACAGCCCTGTAAGCACGTGGTAAGATACTAAGAACTGTCTCCATTTTCTCCCTGAATTGTGATACCCAATCTTTAAGAATAGAAAAACAATTAATTTAAGATTTATTATGCATTTTATGATATTCTCTAAGATTTTGTTTCTCCCCTAATCGAAGCAATCCTCTCGTGGTCTTTGGTGTCTTTGGTGTCTCAATACCGTTATTTTCATATTTAAAAAAAATCAGTATACTGAACATAATCTTTCCATTAAATAACAGGCAGCAGATTTTAAGTCACAATGATGGATCCATACGTTGGAGAACTTGCATAACGTAGATGTGCGAAGGCAGTTAATAACTAGTAAAAGATTGTCCAGGTGGACTTTTTTTCATTCAGGTCTCAACCACAAGAGAAAATATGCCGCATATACCAATAATGTTTAAACTCCGCTTTATTCATAATTTTTCGTGGGTTCTTAGCTAGAGTTTTAGCGAATATTTTATTCATAGTTAATACATATTTAAGCGTACTAATGTATAAATAACTTCAAGGGCTCGATAGGTATACGATAGGCGAAATCTCAGCACCATGATCGGGGTAAGTGGAGCTCCATTCTCTCCGTCTCGTGAAGGATATAGTGCACCGATATATAAGGTTGAATGTACACCAGTCGATACTTTTCAAATAAACTAAAACAAAATATATGCGCATGGTCTACGGCAGGTTTGGCTTCTCCTGTATTTTTTGAAGCTTAGAAAACTGCAGGTGAAAAGTGGATAGGTTAGTTTTATTGAATTAAAATTCATTGGAACTGATATATGTAATGAATTAAACTGTTTTACATTATTTATAAAATGACCTTATAAGTCATTAAATTAACCTCAAAATCTTTTCCCGGTTCATTCATTCTCACAGGAGTTCTTTTTCTCGAACTAGCTGTAATTAGAGAAGTAGTTTATATGAGCGTGAAACGAGTATAAAATTAACAAAGATTTGTTTATTCTGACTTCGGAAGGTCTAACATTTAAAACTAACTGTAATAACGCAGTGTAATGTAAAACCGTGTTAGCAATTCGTTTCGATGAATTTCTTATTCGAATTCGTATTTTTTTTCATTGTTTACTTTTGTTTTGTTCATTCATAGATGGCGATCCCGGAATGGCTTATTAAAAATATAATACTAATCGGTATTGCAATATCTCGGTAAAATGTAAAAATACTAACAGTAGACGTATTATTATTTAATATTTATCATTTTTACTTCATACCATTTACATTAAAGTTTAAATAATTTACTTAAATTATACAAAACTATAATTTTAAAAACAAATTGGTTTTTCAAAATCATTAATTCTAAATGATTTTCTATACTTATTATTTGGTAGTGATATTTTATATTAATTCTATAAAAATAATTTCCTTACAAAACTATTTTATATAAAAAAGGCCCAGTGTATTTTAGTCCTCCGTTTCACTCTGATTTACCGCAACCGCAGTGCGGTTTGACCTCTCACTCCAGTCCCGACATTGGATCGAGACAATGTGTGTCACTATCGTATTTTAGCACGTTTTTGTTGTAATATTGTGAAGAGAATTGCACATTCATACTCTCTCTCCTCAGAATATTATTTATCTTAAACAAAAAAAAGTTATCTCCAAGAATCCGTGTGGAATTTCAGGCTGTTTTTTTCAGAACTTTATTTTTTGTCTAAAATAAACAAATAACAATAAAATATCCTATATTTAATACATAAGTCAATGTATCAATATTCAACCTTATTATTTCGATACATATCAACACAATTGTGTTAACATTTATTTAGGATTTCAAATCTTAGACACCTATAAAAATATAAGTAAATTATAATATTACCAGAGAAAGAGATCGCCTATTGACCAATCTTTTAAACTTTCTAAAATATTTACACTATAATAAGCAAATATTCTTATAAAAAAGGCAAGGGTAAAAGAAGACACCAAAACATATGTATACTTCATTCGAAAAATAGCAACAAATACCAAAAATATAATTATAGATAATTGTTTTCCAAATAAAGAAGAGAACCAACGCTTCTGGGTATAATGATAAGTAAAGGTTAAGTAAACCTTATAGCTTTTATCCAAAGCCACTGAAATTCTGATCAGTGAAAACTGTCTTAGATGAATGGGAGAAGTTCTAGCCCAGGACCAAACACAAGTTCATTCGTCCGTTAACTGCTGAGACATTTGAGGTAGCGTTGACAAGTACTACATGAAAATAATATGTCTATATGATAAATACATATGTAGATATACATCTAGTAGCTTTAGAATCAAAGGAAAGGAGCGGCAAATTGGTGGCGTAGATATGATCAAGATTAGCCAGAGTTTAGGTTGAGGTAGTTAAGGACATGAGAGTGTGCGTAGTATAACTCTCCATTCTTCTTCTATTATGGGTCATTTAGATAAAATTTCTATCATTTTATTGTGAACAACCCTTGCGTACACCAAAGTAGTGAAATACCTAGTGCATCATGGATTTCTTCAAAGTAAAATATAGTTATCTTCGGCAGAAGCAATAAGCTTTCCACCTAATCGGGTAAGATTTTAAATGAACTGAATAGAAAAGCATGAGTTGTTTGAATTATTCATTGTGTTTACCTGAAATTATGATGAATTAATATGGAAACATAATTTTACACATTTGTTCACTTCCGAAGCTATAACTCAGAGTATATATACGTCATCGGCTACTTCCATTACGCATTTGTAATCTCTATTCAATGAATTTACACAAAAGAATTAGTACATCTGCTGTACTGGAACGGACAATTTTTATTAAAAATATCTACAATGACCCATTTCACGTTTAACTACAATCCTGTTAATACTATTTGTTAACTATATGGTCACCATTATATTATAGCAACAAAAAAAAGTGTTTAGTAAAAATGTTATAATATATATAGGCAGATTTGATTGCTTTTGAGAATTAACAAAAAAAAAAAAATCCTTCAATGAGTCTCTGTACCCAATCTATATTAAAAAAAGAAAGAGAAATAATTTTTATGAACAGTTAAGATGTAACTCTTCATAAGAATTCTTACTCTTTTATAATATTTTCATACTAAATTCATGTGTGAATTATTTTTTTTAATAAATAGATTCAAAACTATATTATATATCATTTAGGATCAATTACACTGCATATTTATAAATTAGTCTCCTGTGAAAGAAGTATACTAGGGAATTAATTATTGTGTGCATTTTGCAAACTTTTTCAAAAACCGTTACTTATATTTCTTCTAACATAGCATAAGTGAATTGGTTTATTTTTTTATTCTTCCATCCCATACTAGTTTAAAGTAAAAATATAATCGCTCTTTAAAGTAAATATGTTGCAAAAATGATCTAAATATAAGTATCAACATGAACTGAATGAATACGTATCAAGTAACCGAACGGATCCGTCATACTTTTAAACTGACAAACTTACAACGTTGGCCTTCAACTATTTAATACAGTATTTATTATATTCCGAAATGTATACGGAAATATTAAAATACAAATAATTTTACGGTTCCCAAAAAAAATATTTCTGCTTACTTCCAACTGCAGATGGAACGGCGATAGCCAATATCTTACCTCACGACACTAGAAATAGAAATCGTTGAGCCAAAAAATCGTGACATCATGATCCCTCAACCGTTTAACCGTTCAACTTTAAAATCTATTCTCATTCTTATTCACAACTTGAATTCTTTTATCGATAATTGAAAAAAAAAGAATAACAATAATTTGACGGTAAAGATGAAATATTTTCTCATATCCCCGTAACAATAGATAACAATCGAAATAAAAACTCGAGATAGGATAATGTCATTACAAGACAGGCGTGATATAAAGGCCATTCTTATTTTTAAATACGTCTAGTTTACCATCTACGAACTAGGGGTGTAGACAGCACAATGAGGGTAACATAACGTACTGTGAATCGATAATCGATAGCATTCAGCTATTCAGATTGTATCGTAATCGACATACCTTTGTGAATATATATTGTCCTTTGGAGTTGTGACACTTTCAGTATTCAAAGGGGAATGCTCTAAAAATGTTTCATATTCAGTTCTATAGAGATGTCAGACCAAGGAACCGCGTTACATATCTTTGAATTGTTTTAATGGGCTCCTATTATGGAAATTTTATGGGTAACCAGTCTAAAATATTACATATTATATCAATAAACTGATATAATGGTCAATTGTAGAGTTAAATTTTGTAATATAAAAGGCGATTCCAGTCATTTTATTAACTTAGACTTATCTATGTAAATTTAGAGAATTTAAAACATTACACTTTGCATTTAAACTTTGGGTGTTAATGTCATGTTAATAAAATTACTCACACTCTTTTTTTTAAATCAAATAATTCAAGATACACATACATTTTCCCCTAGGACTGAGATGCAAGGCCTTGTCACCTATGATCGGATCTCTGTTTCCCTTCACACACCAAACGAAACATGACAGCTTTATATTTCACTTTGGTAGTCTATGAGGACTGCTTTTTAATGGAAATAAGGGACATAAGCGAGCTCACAGTTCAACTGGTAGTAATTGGTGCAGTCCATACACATCTACATCTGTCCTCAACAAAGATTCAAGATGCACTTGCGTTGTCACCGCTGTGCCTTAATCTGTTATTTCACGCTTATATTCTATAAGGGCGTGGTTCTTTATGCTGGTGCTTAGAGAAAAGTGGTGCATAGGTCTACCGATTACAACTTCATAACACATCAACGTCATTACTATGCCAAATTTCAATCACCTGGCATAGAGATACACCAAGATGATTCTATAAATATTACGCGTTTTGAGTACAATTTCATGTTTGGAACATTTAAAGAAGAATAAGTACACATACACTTGAGTAAATATACCTGAGTTAAACTAATAAATGTTTATACAATTCGTAACGCATACTTTAGACAATTACCATTTTAGAGCATCGTCTATGGCAAACATTTTCATTAATAAAGAGCCTGTCCAGAAAATTATTGTCAACGTTGATAACTGCATTCGAGAAGTAACGAACGAAGCATAACTCATTCGATTAAAGAGTGCGGCTTACCGAATGCCTGCGGGCCCATTTAATTCTAACTATAGACAGCGGCACACAGCGTCCATTTTATGTTGACTCTACTATTCCTACACACTAGTTGCGATAAAGGTAATGAACCGGTGTCAAATTAATCTGGATATATTCGACCGCTAATGCTGTATTAGTGCCGCCAAGGAAATTTTAATCCTATTTTAATTTGACTAATTACGATGTTAATTGAAGGTGAATATGCCGCAATGTCTCCGTGGGTGCATATATATAGGGAGAGCGGCGTTATAAATCAGACAATAAGGGATGTGTTGATTTGAACCATCTTCAAGTTTAAATTTTTATATTATAATACACTTTTCAAGCTATCATAAAACAGAAATGACGACTATCTTTGGAAAGGGAGTCGATAATATGAGAAAGTTTATTAATAATAAGTTTTAGAATAAGTACATTTATTTCTTTAAACACAAAGTTTTTTGTTTAGTAAATTTAATACTCATATACTCGTATTTAGCAGAAAATTATTAATAAATATTTTTTATTATAAATTTTAATATATTTATTGTTTTAGATATATCATCTTTTTTTTGCTAATTTTTAAAAAAAATATTGTATAACAAATAATATTTTTCATCGGCTGGGAATTAAACACAGAAGCTGCGACGTAGCACGCTGTTGCACTAAATACTACACAACACGGCCATAAAAAAACATATTATGCAACCTATAAAGATGTCTAAATTAAGCTATACCCCAAAAGAGACATGGTGGTATACCATAGGTCAAACTCAATTAATCGTACAATAAATATTCTCATAAATTTATTCAATGATCACATCATGCCGCCCTCCCCAACATTATCAAGTAATGACCATAAATTATAACGTAATTCGGACTCTTACGCAGAGTATATTTAAATGAGCGTTATGTTACAATAGAAAAATATTTAAAATTAAATAGAAAACGTCAGTAATGCCTCATAATTTTGTAATTAATGTTTATTTCCTTAGTATTTTCACCATAGTGAAATTAAAAAAATGTGGTAGAAAGAGCCGTGGTAATTCGTGTCGGGGTGCTCGCTTCATTTCACACACAAATGAAATTTTAATTGTATTTTTTTGGGTTGATTTACCACTTTATATATATATATATATATATATATATATATATATATATATATATATTTATATATGTGTATGTGTGCATTCCAGCAATTTTGACGATTTTTTGTTTATTTATCTATGAGCTCGTGTAATACTGGTTTGAGCATATTTGGAATTTTAAATATTTCGATTACTGATCCAATCTAATAATTGGAGTTCGATGAGACATCCTGGTATGTTGATAAATGAATTATGGTATGTTGTATGTGTAAATGAATTATCGAATACGACAAAAGTATTTGGTTTCAGGTTGGCATGTACAACCTACCGGTTTTCACCTACACATCTTAGTGACTTAAGCAACTAAATATTATTATTTTTTTAACCTTTCTAAGCAAGTGCTTGACCACGATTCCCACCTGATGTTAAGCGGAAATGCAGCCCTGGACGGTAAGGCGCACTAGCTCAGTAAATGCCTATTCACTCTACTTTTCTTTTCTTATTTTAAATAAACTATAACATTTCATACCTAAATTCTATTAAGAATAAATACAATGATGAACATTATAATATATTAATAATAATATTTTTAGACAGGATAATCAATCATATAAAATTACGCATGCCTATGAACAATATTATTAAACTGTTAAATACCCAATTGTAAATTGTTTTTTTGTTAAACCAATTGGCTGCTAAATCGTCGAAGCGCGTGCGTATTGTAAGTTTGAACTAGTGTACGATTGTCGCCCCCCGCTGTTCACATGACATTAACGACTAATAGATGCGATCGTTGTCGGCGATTCTTTTTAAAATTAAAAATATATAACTGGAGCGTCACACGATACACGGATAAAATTAGTAATCCGTTCCACGTATTGAATAACGAAGGATAGTGTTATGCTTGACTGTGACTATTTTGTTTCTTCTAACATTCATTTTTTTTCTGTCATGATAGTGACAAGTGGATAGAAATAAAATATATCAATCTAATCTGCTGCGATGTACATAATTTAAAAAAAAATCCTTTATTAAGTTATTATAAATAATATAAATATTTGCTTCCTTTTGTTTCTTTATTTAAATAAAGTTAAACCCATAGATTTGGCTAGATCTTAAAAAACTTACGGCTAAAATCTCCGAATTTAAAATTCTATTTTAGGAACTGAGAGTAATAATAATAAATAATGGATAATAGATATAGATAGTAATATAATCACACAATTTAGAGATACTGATCACAATGAAAATTACACCATATTTGTATCTTCTCATCTACGTCCTAGAGGCCGAGTAAGATAGAATGATAGAAAGAAAGGTCTCTGGACTCTATCAATCACCAAGGAACTTGAAAGGTATCCGTTCAAAAATGCTGATAAAAGTATATATTTTTTTCATAATTATTTTGCGTATACTTAATTAGAGACTAACATTTATCCAATATTTTTTTTATTGAATTGGTAGGAAAAGCTCAGGCTTGGTAGGCTCTTCTTGATGGTCACTAAGTCGGGAGTACTGAAATACGGCTGGCAACGACTGATTCCACAAACGAGTTGTGTGTGGCAGAATATTTCGCGTTAAGCGCACAGTAGTAGATTACCAATCATAGAGATGATAAGGGTGAAATTTTGAATTCTGTCGTGATGTATGATGTTGAAGCTCAGCGGCTGGCATTAATCCGAAAAATTCAGAACCCGCGTATGTAGCCATATAATAAATATTTTCCATAAATTTTCCTCTTTCTTGTTGTTTTTTTTTAATCATAAAAGGCACAATATATATATATCTATCCGATATATTTTTTTTAACCAGAGATCACTAGAATAAACTTTTGTTTATAATGCCATCTGTTTTAAAGTAGATAGATTAAAATCTAAATCTCTAAGCGAAACTATTCACCACTAGGTGGCAGTTTACTACAAACTAATCATTAAATATTGTTTACCGACACAAAAAATATTTAAGGTCCTAATAATTATTTTTTAAGTCTATATTATAACAAACTAAGATTGAGCAAAGCATCAGCTTTTGTTGTCGCGTCAATAGGCAAGCTCGACCGGGGAAGTTACGCCGCCTCACAGAATACCGGCGTAAAGTAGATGTGCCATACACTTTAGTGTTTCATTCTGTGCGTGAGGTAGCTGGAGGCACACGCCGCAAGCGGTATTTTCAAAAAGAATCTACCTAAGGAGGGTCCTAGAACCTTTGGTTTTGGAGAATCCTTCACTGGGCGCCCACGCCCAGGCTACTTTAAGCAAGCTGGGCGGCAGAGCTATGCGGATGTTCATGGGCGGCGATTATCACTCCAACACCAACAGGTGTACTGTTTGCTCGTTAACTACCTATTCTATTCGATATTGTTGTTTACATTAACAAATTAGTACAAACTGAGTAACATATATTGTTTCGATATACGTAATTTATTAACAGAATTTTTCAAAGATTTTCGAGTATGGTTCCGAGAACTTTATTATACAGAATTTCATTACATTAAATTTTTTTCAATATTTTTATAAATTTTATATTTAAAAAAAACATTTTACTGTGAATACTATCCGTGTCGACAAAGAATGGGATTAGAAATCGTCAGCGTACAATAATAAGTAATATAATATATATATATATTTATATATATATATATTTATATATATATATTTATATATATATATTTATATATATATATTTATATATATATATATTTATATATATATATTTATATATATATATTTATATATATATATTTATATATATATATTTATATATATATATTTATATATATATATTTTATATTTAAAAAATATTGTATAACAAATAATATTTTTCATCGGCTGGGAATTAAACACAGAAGCTGCGACGTAGCACGCTGTTGCACTAAATACTACACAACACGGCCATAAAAACATATTATGCAACCTATAAAGATGTCTAAATTAAGCTATACCCCAAAGAGACATGGTGGTATACCATAGGTCAAACTCAATTAATCGTACAATAAATATTCTCATAAATTTATTCAATGATCACATCATGCCGCCCTCCCCAACATTATCAAGTAATGACCATAAATTATAACGTAATTCGGACTCTTACGCAGAGTATATTTAAATGAGCGTTATGTTACAATAGAAAAATATTTAAAATTAAATAGAAAACGTCAGTAATGCCTCATAATTTTGTAATTAATGTTTATTTCCTTAGTATTTTCACCATAGTGAAATTAAAAATGTGGTAGAAAGAGCCGTGGTAATTCGTGTCGGGGTGCTCGCTTCATTTCACACACAAATGAAATTTTAATTGTATTTTTTGGGTTGATTTACCACTTTATATATATATATATATATATATATATATATATATATATATATATATATATATTTATATATGTGTATGTGTGCATTCCAGCAATTTTGACGATTTTTTGTTTATTTATCTATGAGCTCGTGTAATACTGGTTTGAGCATATTTGGAATTTTAAATATTTCGATTACTGATCCAATCTAATAATTGGAGTTCGATGAGACATCCTGGTATGTTGATAAATGAATTATGGTATGTTGTATGTGTAAAATGAATTATCAGATACGACAAAAGTATTTGGTTTCAGGTTGGCATGTACAACCTACCGGTTTCACCTACACATCTTAGTGACTTAAGCAACTAAATATTATTATTTTTAACCTTTCTAAGCAAGTGCTTGACCACGATTCCCACCTGATGTTAAGCGGAAATGCAGCCCTGGACGGTAAGGCGCACTAGCTCAGTAAATGCCTATTCACTCTACTTTTCTTTTCTTATTTTAAATAAACTATAACATTTCATACCTAAATTCTATTAAGAATAAATACAATGATGAACATTATAATATATTAATAATAATATTTTTAGACAGGATAATCAATCATATAAAATTACGCATGCCTATGAACAATATTATTAAACTGTTAAATACCCAATTGTAAATTGTTTTTTTGTTAAACCAATTGGCTGCTAAATCGTCGAAGCGCGTGCGTATTGTAAGTTTGAACTAGTGTACGATTGTCGCCCCCCGCTGTTCACATGACATTAACGACTAATAGATGCGATCGTTGTCGGCGATTCTTTTAAAATTAAAATATATAACTGGAGCGTCACACGATACACGGATAAAATTAGTAATCCGTTCCACGTATTGAATAACGAAGGATAGTGTTATGCTTGACTGTGACTATTTTGTTTCTTCTAACATTCATTTTTTTTCTGTCATGATAGTGACAAGTGGATAGAATAAATAAAATATATCAATCTAATCTGCTGCGATGTACATAATTTAAAAAAAAATCCTTTATTAAGTTATTATAAATAATATAAATATTTGCTTCCTTTTGTTTCTTTATTTAAATAAAGTTAAACCCATAGATTTGGCTAGATCTTAAAAAACTTACGGCTAAAATCTCCGAATTTAAAATCCTATTTTAGGAACTGAGAGTACTAATAGTAAATAATGGATAATAGATATAGATAGTAATATAATCACACAATTTAGAGATACTGATCACAATGAAAATTACACCATATTTGTATCTTCTCATCTACGTCCTAGAGGCCGAGTAAGATAGAATGATATAAAGAAAGGTCTCTGGACTCTATCAATCTCCAAGGAACTTGAAAGGTATCCGTTCAAAAATGCTGATAAAAGTATATATTTTTTTCATAATTATTTTGCGTATACTTAATTTGAGACTAACATTTATCCAATATTTTTTTTATTGAATTGGTAGGAAAAGCTCAGGCTTGGTAGGCTCTTCTTGATGGTCACTAAGTCGGGAGTACTGAAATACGGCTGGCAACGACTGATTCCACAAACGAGTTGTGTGTGGCAGAATATTTCGCGTTAAGCGCACAGTAGTAGATTACCAATCATAGAGATGATAAGGGTGAAATTTTGAATTCTGTCGTGATGTATGATGTTGAAGCTCAGCGGCTGGCATTAATCCGAAAAATTCAGAACCCGCGTATGTAGCCATATAATAAATATTTTCCATAAATTTTCCTCTTTCTTGTTGTTTTTTTTTAATCATAAAAGGCACAATATATATATCTATCCGATATATTTTTTTTAACCAGAGATCACTAGAATAAACTTTTGTTTATAATGCCATCTGTTTGAAAGTAGATAGATTAAAATCTAAATCTCTAAGCGAAACTATTCACCACTAGGTGGCAGTTTACTACAAACTAATCATTAAATATTGTTTACCGACACAAAAAATATTTAAGGTCCTAATAATTATTTTTTAAGTCTATATTATAACAAACTAAGATTGAGCAAAGCATCAGCTTTTGTTGTCGCGTCAATAGGCAAGCTCGACCGGGGAAGTTACGCCGCCTCACAGAATACCGGCGTAAAGTAGATGTGCCATACACTTTAGTGTTTCATTCTGTGCGTGAGGTAGCTGGAGCCGCACGCCGCAAGCGGTATTTTCAAAAAGAATCTACCCAAGGAGGGTCCTAGAACCTTTGGTTTTGGAGAATCCTTCACTGGGCGTCCACGCCCAGGCTACTTTAAGCAAGCTGGGCGGCAGAGCTATGCGGATGTTCATGGGCGGCGATTATCACTTACCAACAGGTGTACTGTTTGCTCGTTAACTACCTATTCTATTCGATATTGTTGTTTACATTAACAAATTAGTACAAACTGAGTAACATATATTGTTTCGATATACGTAATTTATTAACAGAATTTTTCAAAGATTTTAGAGTATGGTTCTGAGAATTTTATTATACAGAATTTCATTACATTAAATTTTTTTCAATATTTTTATATATTTTATATTTAAAAAAAAAATATTTTACTGTGAATACTATCCGTGCCGACAAAGAATGGGATTAGAAATCGTCAGCGTACAATAATAAGTAATATAATATATATATATATAATTAATATGTAATATAGATATGCTTTTTTTGTGTGTATGAGTATTGCTGTTGATCCAAAGACCTTTACAGCTTTATCTAATAGATATGCAATCATTATACTACTATAACGTTTTTATTATTATTGTAATAGTTCGAATTTGATTTATGGCACACTCTAACATTATATTGCACTTAATATATTGCAGGCGGTAGTAACGGTCCACATTTTTCTGCTACTCAAAGTACTAAATTACGTACACGATTTACTTGCATTCAAATGTTGATAGTCTAAACATAAAACTAGATTACACTACGATTTTCCAGAAATAACCAAAAACAAAGAATTACTTTAATAATATATATATATATATATATATATATATATATATACATATATACTTTTTGTTATAGTTACCAGTCATAAGCACATTAGCTGCCAATAGCAAAAACAAAAATCTTGAACTGCAAGCAATAACAATAAAATCAGTAAAAATATATGGAAAAATCTTCGAATGTCGTCTCACCAGTATATAAAATGTACTCTGTGCGTCTCACAGAAAATTGAAACTGGACTAAATATTGGACGATGCCTGGTTATAAAGAATACCATGTACCATTTTCTCATTGTTTATTTGTACAGGTAGTACTTTAAAACTAAAACATAAAATATATCTGTAGCTTTGTCCGAATCAGACACTGACAGTGACACTTGACTGATGTCTTATGTCAACGATTGTAAATGATTTTTTGACGTTTATTATATTTTTTAAGTTGATTATCGATATCCTTTTCTTTACATCCTTCATAATATTTTTATTTAAATATGTAGTTTATTTTAAGACCTAATTACTATTATAACTTAAGTTACTATTATTACACGATGGATTATGTTAGTTACAAAACATGCAGGCGACTAAAATAAAAATAACTTTGAACTACTTTCGAACTCCGTGCGTTTGGAAAAATAAAATAACAAGATTTTTACATCTCACTTTCTCAGTGGACCATACTGATGTGTTAACAAATGAATTATTACAACAACATAAAGCTAAGTTTCATAAATACAATGTGAGTAGTTTATTTACTGGAAATATCAGGTTAAGTTATTTCAGTAAGACCAACAGTAATATAGCGAAGGGATATGCAGGAATGAGTGAAGAAGAGCTTGACAATTGCGTTTCTGACCTTCTATCGAAGAATAAAGATGGGCAGATTATAGCCATAGTTGAAATTTGTGGTAATCATCACAAATTTATGAGTGAAAATACTTTAAAAAGATTATTTAGAAGCTATAGTGTTGCAGGAAAACCAGATGTGATTGCAATTCTCCAAAAATATTGTTCAATTGTAGATTTTAATCTTTACAAGCGTAATGGAGAATTTATGCACTATTTAGCCAAAGCTCATTGTTTTAAAGGTAATGCTGACAGAGGTCTCTCAATATTATCAAATTGTTACAAAAAATATGACCGCTTAAGAGGTTTCTATAGAATCATATTTAGAGAACTAATACAGGATACTGTTTTGAACAGATCTGAGGCCTCTTTGGTAATATTTAAGAAATATGTCTTAGAATTTAGTAACAAATGGGATGATAACTATCCACTTGTATGTTTCTGGCACTTATGCTGGTCTAGTACTTGGTTCTCTGACCAAATGCTTGCATCTGAGTTGTTGGAGACTTCTGAAAGTCTACAGAGCATAGTAAAAGACAAGTAAGTAATGTGATATTTTATTTAAAAAAATAAAATGATCTGTATTTTTACACAAAATTATAAATTAGACTTGTACTAAATCATATGTATGCAGTTATATTCTTACATACAATATGTACTTATTATTGGTCAAGCATGTAATAATGCTTTGTTATTAAATACTAACATAACTGTCATAGCTCAAAGGATCAGTAACCTGAAGTTGCAATGGTCTGGCCTAATAGCTTGTAGAACTTGTAATTAATGGGGAAGAATTAAAAAAAGAAGAAAGGTTCTCAGGTGACAACATGGTATTGGCCATCACAATGTAGGGTGATCTTTCACTGGATGGATTGACAACCTATGCAAGTTTGTAGGAGTCGGGGGAGGCTTTTGCTCAGCAGTGAGTTAGTGATGGGCTGAAATGATTATGATGGTAATTCTATATTTGGAATGGATTACTATATCTTATAATTCATAAACTTATAATCTATGTATCATGTGTCATTCTAGTTATATTTTTCTAATTTGGAAAGAAGTTGCTGACAGCACTTATAAAAACTAATTTACAAGTAAAGTTCCTTTTTAACTGACATTGTGACTTTTAATTATTACCTCATGTTCTTTGCAAAATTTACTTGTTTCACAAAAATCAACAAAAATGTGACAAAGGGTGAACTCAATATCTGACAGAATTTTCTATCTGAATTGGCCACCATGAATTTTCTAATGATGTAAACATGTATACCCCAACAGTTGCATTAGAACTGTAGGTCTTGGATTCTTTTTGTAACTTATCGTGAAACTTATTAACGCAAAAAGTGTTTATCTCTCTCTTCCGAGGAAAAGAAGCTGCCGAGATAATCAAAGGTTTTCTTTTATGCCGGTTTTTAAATAGATAAACTAATTTAAATCATTTTTATTATATAATTTACAGGGCAGCCACATTTTGTATTAATATTTTAAGGGAATACAATGATGATGCAGTGGTTCGGTTGCTACAAGAATTACTCAAGTATAAAATAATGTCGGAGTACACAAAAGTTCTACAGGTGCTGTTCAACTATAAATGTAAGTCAAAACTTTGAATTTTGATAAGTAACAAAATATAAAAACAAAAAATTATTAACCATTTTGTCTAATAATGTTTTCTTAAATACATTATATGACACATTCTGATGGTTGAAGATATTTGAATCTTATTTGCTTTTGATTATTTTGAAAGTATGGTAGGTACTAGAGTCGTAGTGAGTTTTGACTATGATTTTATACTATACACCTATACAATAAATTCATAGCTTCCCAAGAAACACTAAAACTCAACAACTTTTTCAATTTACTTTTAATTCAGCCATGGGGCTGTTACATAAAAAACATACTTTTCCCATTTTTATGGCACTGGTGTAATCTTGGATTATTACAACTGCTCAACATATTATATTTTCTTCACTTCGTTGCCGTCTGAATTTACGAAACCTCCGATCTCTGCATCTCATAGCCATGCGGATTTTGAAAGGAGTGTGACGATAGCGGATATAACAATATAATTTTTTTCTTCTTTCCTTGTCCCTTATTTCGCAAACTTAAAAACGCTCCTCGTACATTGGATAATTTTGTAGCATTCATTAAATTTAGAATTCAAATCAAATGTGCAGCTCCTATTCCACTATAGCACTTAGAACTATAAAAATGTTTCACCAAGTACAGTGTACCATGTTTTTTATTCCACTCTTACATAATATATTACATTTTCTCACAGTAGAATCATATGAATTTTTGGACCTCTTGACTATATGTCAATAGTTTCATGTAACTACGATATGAAATAATATAAACTAAATATATATTACTTAGAATAAAAGTACAAAAGCTCATCTTCATATAAAAATTGAAGGGTACGACTTTTAATATAAGGTAATATGAGTACATAACAACAAAAGATATAACCTTTTACTTAGAAATAGTAAGATATAATAAGTTCTATTCATTTCACTTGGAGCTTAATAAGTTACAAATGTAACTTCCCGTACGATAAGAAGTGAGCTTATCTTCGTAAGCTAAAGTAAGAGTATGAAAAACGATAACTTTTGAATCCAGTAAAATTCGAAACCACACCTTCCCAATCTTAGGTCAAGCTTTGGTGTACGTGTGACAGAAGTGAAACTATTGTGTAATAATAACGTCTTTAGTATTGATGTTTGTGACCCACGTGCTTAATATAAACACATGCGATGCATTAAAGGAATACACCCCCTGAGGATTTCACCCCTCACTTCATTATACTATAATTAAATTATATATTATAATTAAAAGTGCGTTTTTTTGTAGCAATTCCGTAATTATACTTTTCGATTAAGATCAACAATTTACATAATATTTTGAACATAGTAAACTCCTTAAATATAATTAAATCGGAGAAAGTTGCGAATCACGCACTGAACTGCGAAGCCATTAACTGGTAAAACCACGTCACATTATTCTCAATTACTTCAACAAAACAAGATATATATAAAAAGTGTAAATAAAAAATGAATACCATGGCACAAAATATTTTCAAGTCCTGTACACACATTTGACGTCATGTGATTTTTGGCGCATTATACGAGTATTCTCTTTCTGTAATTTTATCTACAACACATGTTTTTGCGTTAAGGATAGATATTTTTAAATTTAGATTTCATGAAGCCTATTCTAATATGTATTCTAATTATTCTAAATATAATGCAACAGTTCATAGTGAAGCTCTGATACATGAGCTAGTTATAAATATTGCACTTTATTGGGAACGTGAGTGGTCTCAGTTTGAATGGAACTATTTAAAATTATAAGCATTCATGTGTATATATGATATTAATATCTATTTATATGTTTTTTTTAGTGCGAAATCGGGATCTTCGAGGCTGCATGGAGATAATTCGTAATTGTGAAGCATTAGGAGTATCTGTTCCTGCAGATCAGCAAGGGAGATATATAAGAATGCTTATAGATAACAAAATGTCGAAAGAACAACCTACGGTGACGAAATTTACGTCAAATAATTTCAAATTAAAATTTTAGAATTTTATATTGTAGGAGTAGATTCATATAAATTAAGGATTACCCATATAAATTAATTTATGAAAAATGATATTTTATTTTGACTTACTTTTATCAAAATACTTCAAGACTATACAATTTAGTTCTCCATATATTCAGCAATATTTAACACACAATTAAATTGCTTTGCGAAAGGAAACTAATTTTAATAAAAACTTGGACAAAATTAACAATAACCTGTAAGCCAGCAGTACTCAGCCAAGTCCACTTAATTATAGTAGACAACGGGGAATACCATTTATCAATTAAATAAAATTGTTTTTTTTCGGGCTGATTGCTGCCTTTAGTCCGAGGACTTTTACAGTTTCACCGAGTTGAGAGGTGACTGAGTGCTTATGGCGCTCAGAGGAGACCTCTATTTATGGGTAATCAGGGGCAATAAGGGCTCCCGAGAGGAAGCCTCGGCTTGGACCGTCACCCTGTTTCGCGAGAGCGTCTGACTCGAGGGTGCTCGAGAGGGCCGTACCTCGGCTCGGTCAGTTGCTTCTGACTAAGGATTATCTAAATTAATATCGCTATGACTATTAGCCATCTGCAATAGGGTGCAATGTACCTGTGTAGTGTTTTATGAAGGTCTTGGGCCCTGGTGGTCGCGTCGTCGCTGATGTGGAGGTCGTCCCTCGGTCTCTTTCGGACGCGGGTGAATCTGTGATTCGCGATGGGATTGTAAGTGGCGGCACTTACAATCAGGGGGTTTTGGTGTGTGACGGCAGAGTCGAAATATCGGCGAGAAGCCTGCTTCAGGTACTGAGCTATGGTCAAGATAGAGAGAGCTCAAGATCTATGTGAAGATTTTCGTTACGCAAGAACCACGGCGCACCGGTGGCCTTGCGCACGAAACGATTTTGTATTACTGATTTAAAGTCGATGAATGTGACGCGGGGAGACATGCGCAAAGACGGGGCTTGCGTATGTCATTATGGGTCGGATGCGCGCTTTGTAATTTTATTACGCAGGGACATTCTGCTATTTTTATTGAGTAACGGGTGCAAACGACCTAGGACGAACTCTGCTCGATTCCGTACGCGGTTGATATGCGGACCGAAGGTGAGTCTTTCATCTAATGTGACTACTTAGGGCATTTGACTGTCTTTTCCCAGGGGATTGGGCGAAAAACTATAGTTGGAGATGCGGTGTTTTGTTGCGCCGAGAGAAGTACATGGCTACACTTTTGATGGGGTTAACCTCGATCCTCCATTTCCGAAACCATTTCTGGTGGCCTTGGTTGCAGATTGGAGGCGTTTATAAATGGCGTCTGATTTGAATCGAGACACGTAGAGGCCTGTGTCATCGGCGAATAGGCTAGCTCTACACCGCGAGTGCGCGGTATGTCGTTGGTGTAGTGTGCATAAAATAATACCTAGGACGGAGCCTTGAGGTACTCCGGCACATGGGGTGAACCTCGGTACGCGGTAACGAAAGGTTCGATTTCGGAGAAAGTCTCATATGATGAGTACGAGTCGATCTCATAGTTTGTATATGAGCCCGTTGTTCTAGCCCTTGTCGAAAGCTTTCACCACGTCGAGGAAAAGAGCCCCGAAGGAATTTACTGAGATTGTGCTCCGTGAAGCGGTGCACTTGATGTGTGCGTTGGGTGCGAAACCCGAACTGCTGATTGGTAGCCGTCGGGACAGCATGAAATCCTTTAGGCAGGCGAGGATGAGCCTTTCATATACCTTACCCAAGACTTTGAGTAGGCTTATGGGCCGATAGGCTGATGGATCGGACAAAATTGTTTTAAACACCTCATGTCTTTTAATTTTGCATCGCAAATGGGTAATGTGTTAGTAAGAAAATTTAGGAATTAAGAACTTTACAAATTATGAGGTTTTGTTTTTATTCAGTAAAGGTGTTTTTTTTCCTGGGATCCATTTTGGTTTACTCTATGGGACTCTAGAAGAGGATGCTCCTTGTTAACTATTATTTATGTTGCTTTTGTATATGTATCACACATGTTCGCATATTTCAGTATGCACACTTTTATACTACAGTAATAGTTAATACCACCAAAATAAAAAAGGTGAAAGTAATACTTAAATATAATAATCGTTACTCGAAATAAATGTATAAATAAATATATATATATATAGACCCCAATGGTATGTAGAATTCACAAGAAACAATATTCAATGCATTTACGATGCATTAAGTTTATCGACAATATAACATTTCATCTGCTTACATTTTGCATTGCCACGAAAGAACACTACAGCCAACTGATGCTGTTTGGCGTTTCGTAGAATCTCTATTGATTTCAATTAAATTTTTGCCTTATTATATTCTCCTTTTACTCTTAAAGACTTTCATCAAAAAGTACTTACTTCAGAACTTATTACTGTTGATCAGTTTCAGATTCAGTTTCATCTTCATTTTCTTTGTGATTAATCTATATGGGTGTCTATGGGCTGCAGATATAACTAACCATCAAAACTGCTCTTTTATCTCTCTTTTAAAAAAAATTAAATAACCCTTTTTACAAAGAGAACAAATCAATTTTTCATTTATAATAGTAATTGTATATTTCTATAATACGTAAGCATTTCTTGCGGTCAGTTACCCAGTGACCTACGAGTTATCTGCGGGTTAGGTTATTGGATATAAGGGGGTCTAATAAACAAGACGTTATACATTTTATTACAATCATGAGTAGATAGAGATATCAACAGATAACAGTGGTAACGCCACGTTAGTCTAACTGCAATACGAATAGGTGTTGGGGAGACTGAACTTATTTTAATTTAACAGTGGTGGGGCGACGCTGCAGTTTATTGCTCAGTCCTCAAGTGTGACAACGCATCTGCATTATGATTCCTTGTAAAGGATGAATGTAAATGTCACGGGCCGCAGGAGTCACTTACCATCAGATGAACTGTGTGTACGTTTGTTACTCTAAATGTAATAAAAAAAAATTACAGGTAACAAGACAATGTCAGTTTGAAACTTTGTTGAGGTGGATGTAGGGTTTTTAAATGCCGCTGTTATCACTTACCGTAAGGTCAACTGCGTGCTCGTTTTCCATCCTTGTTTTATAAAAAAAAAAAAGCAAATGTTTTCATCACGAAGTTTTCGTTACCAGCGTGACAGGGAACGAATCAATAGAAAAAGTCATACTGGGAATAATATTTTTGAATTATAATTGAATATTTTATTTTATCTGAAGTCTTTAGTAAAAGTAGAAGATTCAAGCTCAAAACTGCTATTGCAACTATTAGTGCAATATATGTTATATAGCTAGTCCGGCCATAAGTTCTGTAACAAATGAAAATGCATTGTTTTTTAATGAAGTAATGTAATATTATTAAAATTTATACCTACATATTTATTAGTCTCAGCAAAAAATAAAAAAAATATTTTACTCGAAAGGTGGCCCCTTTGGCTTTTATACAGGTGTTTAATCTGTTTGTCTACGAATTTATGGATTTACGCACGGTTTCCAAGGGAAATTTCGCCACTGCATGCTCCAAAGATTTTTTAAGAGACTCAATGTCGCCGTGTCGTTTAGAGCAGGCCATTTCCTCTAAAACTGACCATAATTTGAAGTTGCCAAAGGGTTGAGGTCTGGGCTAGATGAGGGCCAGTCTTCAGCTCTTATAAAGTCCGGAACGTTGGTTTCAAGGAAGGCATGGGTAGTTCGTGCCTTGGGACCAGGTGGAGAATTCTGCTGGAAAATCTACGGTATATTTTTAAAAAGTGTATTGCTGAGAGGTTTCACAACATGATCCAAGGCTGTATCTTGATACACTTTGGCTGAAGTTTTTTACTTTTTCACAAAAATGTAGTTTTGTGACTCCTTGATAAGACACGCCCCACCAAACCATCATATGATATCGACTCATCGATCGTATTCTGTGCGTATCGCGACAGAAGATCCACTCTCTTTAATTGTAAAGATTGATTTAAAGCATGTCCTGTATATCGACGATAAGCACAGAGCTTCAGGACTTGTTTTATAATACGTGACAAAGTCCTACATCTTCGTTTCTCGCGATAAGATTTTTTGCTTCCTAATGGGGCTTCGACGAATTCTGGCTTTAACAGCATTAATATCCTTTGTAGTTATAACAGCACGCGCCCGCCCCTATCTTTTCTGGTCTTCGACAGCGGAAGTGTTGTTGTATCTGTTTATAGTATGATATACGAGCATATGGCTGATACCAAGCTTTTGAAGTGTCTGGAATAGGACCGACGGCTCCATACCCACTTTATGCAAGGCGATCACTGTAATCCTATTTTCTTTAACACCTCATTCCATTATGTACTTTGATAATGAACACGAAAAAATATGTGAAATGGCGCAAAATCGAAAGAAGTTTTTAAAATAATATACGTGTTCCAAATTCAAAATAATTAAAAAGTAAAAAAAAAGACATTTTATGTAACAGTATTTATGGCCAGACTAGTTATATTACAATATTATATTATATATACTTGTTAAAACGTATCTCTTAAATTTTATCATTTATTTATTTTGCAAATATGTGTTTTCTGGTTTTTTTCAATCAATATATTTTATATTTTAGTGTTCGACAGGTAGATTATGTATATTGTTACTTAATATTACTTAAGTTATAATATCTTGTATTTTATTACAATAAGCTCTGACTATTTATATCTTCTTGTCTATTTTTTACAGCAACAAATTGTACAAAATGAAATTTTATAATTGACACCAACTACTACTTCTATATCGAATATTTATCAGCCTGTTCATCGTTATATTACTATAAGACTTGAAAAATTTCATTGTTTCATTTCGTTTTCAATCTACAGCCAAGAAGAGCTTTTGTAGCGGATTTTATATAATATCAGTAACATGGATATTAAATTGTTAATAATAGAGCTATTGTTCGATTCGTCTTGATAATAAAGATGAAATATGATAGGTAGTTATTACAAAAAGTATACATAGGTCCACTACGTATATTTGTAAGGCAACATTTACAAAAAGTGAAAACAAAATCACTTCTTAAAAATAAGGGTATCGTATGAAAGAGCTTATCAGGTAAATTCCGAAAATTTGTATCCAATTTGAATTGGATTTTCAACTGGAAGGGTTATTAAATTGTGTCATCTAAGCGCAATAGTTTGGTATGGTCTGCGAAACTACGTCATAAAATCCAATTTGAAATTCGACTATTCTTGTGTACATCTAGTAGTTTTTAAGCTTAGTAGTAGTTAATAATGTTGATAAAATTTTTAGTTTTTTTAAGGTATTAATAAATTCAGAATTCCGTAGACAAAATTTATGGTAAACAAACTACAACTTAAAAAATACTATATAAGAACCCTGTATGAGAGCGATATTTATTTAGCACTTCTATTTTATTATTGTCCTTAAAATATGCAAGTTAGTAGCATATATAGTTATAATAAAATGATAGATTTTTCTGCTCTAGATACTGATACAATACTTTGTTCTCGCATAAGGGCTACGTATGTAATCGTTAGAAACTGACGAAGCATATTTTTTTAGACTGCTTGAACATTTTCTTGAGTCTACAATGCTTCCTCGTGCCCTTTCAAATTCAGCAAACCAAATAGAAACAGTTGCTTGTTAACAAGCGGACTCGTCAAAAGTTGCTGCAGCAAAAAATCCTTGTGGCTTTAAAGCATTTTTATAGTATCATAATGCGAATATAAAATCCACTCAATCATTGTTAGTAAGTTTCCGTCGGATTCTCTCGGAAAAAACACAAATAATTAATTTAAAACAGTTTCATACTCAAATTTATCAGCAAACAACCAGCTTTTACGATGGTTAGTGCAAAACAAATGAAAAACGAGTACCTAATTTTGTTGACATAACCATCTTAGGGCTCAAGAGGTACTCGCGTATATTTTATTTTATTGCTAGGGTGCTCGACGTAACATACTATTATTAGATGTTTGTTGCCACATGGTGTGTTCAGTGTTTTTAAATTTATCTTAGAATTATCGGGATAAAGTTAAAGGGACGAATACTAAAAGTCGTTTTTGAGATATAAAATAAAAATCTTAACTTTATTGAGATTTTGTGGTAGGTACATAACAGGCAGGTAACATTAAAAATTAAAACACAACAATAAATACATTTAACTAGAAACGTGTAACTTCATTTTCTCTAGCCTTGTTATCATTTTCTGTCTTGTCTTCGAGGGCTTCATTTCTCCGCAAACTGAATAATGTTCTGTAAAAGAGAAAGCGTGGTTGTATTATATTCACTATAACTTATTTAATCTGTCAGAAGCAACTGACCAAGCCTTTCGGGCACCCTCGAATCAGTCCCTTTCGCATTGTACCGGTCTAAGCCGAGGCTCTCTAGGGAATCCTTGTGCCGGTTACGGCTTTTTCGGGTTTTACAGGTTTCGACTGTATGCCGTGAGCGCTCGGTCGCCTTTCAACCCGGTGAAGCTGTAAAAGCAATCGCGATGACATTGGCCATAAGCCATAAAAAAAAATTGTAATTGTTTCGTGTTATGAATATTACATCAAAACATTTATATCTTTGTTATATATGTTTTAATGGATGATAGTTGCGCTGAATGAAAACTGTGTTTGGGCAATTAATTACAACACGTTATTGTATCGTGCTTGAGTACACTTCATTTGGTAGAGTACTGTAGGATGTAAGAGTTGATGTGCAATGCCTAATAACGTTTTCAATTTAACGAAATAATTGCATTTTAAATTAATATTTAAAAATGGTTTCATTGACATCGGATATGCTAATCTGGAATAAACTGTGATAGGTTCAATTATTATATATAACAACGTGACACAACTTAGATCTACTAATGTTGTTGTTCTGAAACAGATAACCGAGCTTTGTTTCCGATAAATTCTAGTCAAAATAACGTTTGACCCATTTTAGTAAGAATGCGCCATTTTAGTAAGGACAAATAAACGCATCTAATGTTCTGGGTCAAATATTTGCTATATTTATTTAGGTTTATAGACTTAATAACAACATTCATTTATAAAGAAATTATAAAAAAAAATTAGGTAATATTTTTTGTGACAGTATTATACTAAAAATACTTTTATATATGTGTTTTGAGTTTTAAAAGCATTTATGGAAGAACAACGTTTCCTTCGTAAGTTATCAGAGTTATTCATTATTCGGTCGTCGTTGTAACGTTAATATTAAAATGTATGATTCATCTTGTTTACTATATTGCTTAACAAGAACACAGTTCGCCTAATCGTAAGTGATTCTTGTGATGTGACCCTTATTCATTCTCGATAAGGAATCATAATGCAGTTGTATTGTCACCCTGACGACTAAAATTACTATAATAAAATCGGTTTTACTTGTTTATTATTCAGACCAATAGATATTATCCAAAAGAAAAACATCAACGTAATATTGTTTATTAATAAATTGATGTTTTTCTTTTATATGAAACTTTGTAAAAAAAAAAACAATGATTTATTTAGAATAAAGATGAATATCAATCGCATCCGGGGCCCACGACACAGCTAGATGTTTAGTCACTATTTAATACTTTCATTTAGAATAAGATGTTATATGAAACAGCAACATGAATAGCTAGCCAAAAATTAAAGCACCAAACGTAATTTGAATGAAAAAATGAGGATGATTACTAAGATTTGTCATAGAGCTACTTAGCTTTTTACCTATTATGCAAAGATAGTTTTATTCTAGACTGTATTCTATCCAATTCGCTCGCCTCCTCTAAACTCTCCAGTGCAATGTTTAATTAATTATTTCCCTCGGGAGCAATCAATATCGTTGATGGTTCAATCAAAAGTATGTCAATCAAATGTACAATTTTTTTTTTGTATATGAATATTATTTTTAGTGATATTTAGAATTGGCGTAAAGTATAACTTCGACCACCACATAGTGGTGGTAAGAGTTATTGACTGCAGAGTCGCGTGCCCTGGATTCCATTCCCAACCGAGGAACAAAATGTCAGATAGAATTTTTTTTTTTCGATTCTGGGTATGCTATACGTATGTTCTGTATATATTTGAACCTTTCTCCGATCTTAATGTAAGAGTTACTTCAGATCAGTGGAATGGCAGTTGACGTTATATATTAATAAATAGAAAATATCGCCGGGAACGGAATCTACCAAGAGGACTATGTCAGTCTCGAGGAATAGTAATAGGATATAAACAGTATAATAACATTTTTTGTCTCACTCGTAAAACTTTTAAATTATTCCGTAACTTTATTTCTCATTTAAAAAATGAAGAATAAAATTTGGTGAAATTGGTGTCTGAGAGTGTTTGATGTCAATCCAATCTGCTTCCTTCGGCTCTCTAACAGACTTAATTATAGGAATTTACTGTAATTATAAAACAAACATATGAACCTTGGCGTAGCAAACAAGTTTTTGGAGTGTTTAACTGTCCTAATATTATTATTTTGTTTTGTAATGAAATATATCTGTGGCCATAGGTCAGAATATGATAAATGCAATTTCATTACTTTACAGGACAAGCAATTAAATTATTAAGAAACCTTGAAAGCACTATTAAAATATGAAACACTCGATATATGAAAAGAAAATATTTTTAAAATTAAGGAAATGTGTTTGTATGTGAATTTGTAAAAATACTTAAAGTTCATTGTGGAATGCGCAGTATTCTCGTATTGTTTTCTTTTTTAATTAGTTAATTATTTAAAATAATATAAAACTACATATATTTTTACAAAAGTATGACATAATTACGTACAGATTTTACTTTTGTTAATTTGAAAACTTACTGGCGTGCACTGTAGGTTAGCGTATGTTTATTTTGTGATTCAAAATCCTAAAACTCATTAATGAATCGAACATTACCATTATGCCGTGAGTACAATGTTCTAGTAGAAAATTAATAATTGTCCTAGTTTAGCTGCTTTAGCAATCGAGGCGTAGACCGTAAAGTTGTGGTGTTGGTGACCTTGGGCCAGTTTGGTTTGGCAGACTTGGTTCTATAGAATATGACACCCACATTTGATTCTACATAATTTGTAGAGAAAGCCCGCTTCCCGTCTGTGCCGCCATTTTGGCATTTAAAATTACTACTTGTATAGGGATAAGTATGTCTACATTCTGTACACGACCTGTTGAATAAGTGTAAATGTAAAGCAGGCAATAATTTCGGTTGCAGCTCGACTTTACTGTCTGAAGTTCCACAATTAACCAAATTCTTATGAGTTCATGACTTCATTAACGACAATATTCGTTATGAATAATTGAACAAATATGCGCGATTGATATCTTCTGTATACTGAATACGACGTAGTATAACGCTCCTAAGTTACGTTGACAAGTAACCTAATGATAATTGTAAAGGAAACAAAACATTCCATAGTAGTCATCAAGGAAGTTTACTTCAAGACAAACTCCGTATCTTGATTTCTTTTCGAGGTCGACGAACTGTAAATAATTCAACAGCACTCTATATTTTTTATGTAACACAAAAAT
This sequence comes from Teinopalpus imperialis, assembly GCA_029286865.1. Taxonomy (NCBI): domain Eukaryota; kingdom Metazoa; phylum Arthropoda; class Insecta; order Lepidoptera; family Papilionidae; genus Teinopalpus; species Teinopalpus imperialis. The sequence continues at coordinate 5,226,392 of JAGSMU010000034.1, forward strand.
GACACTGCTGGAAGTCACAAAAAATCTTTTTCATATTCCGTTTTATAAAACTTACATTAACACTGCTTCAGATGAATGTGCAGAAAATATATAATTACGGCCTATCAACAGTTAACTGATGAACAAAGGCGTCTCTAGAGCGTGGTAACTATATAAGTTATTTATACAAATGTAAAGAGACGTCTCAATCCTCGGGCGTACAACGTATGTGCATATTGAATCTTTGTTGAGGACGATTTTAGATATCAACTGCTAGACATCATCACTAATATTATAAAAACAAACATACAATTTTATATTTTACATCGACCTTTCGGATACACTTGTTGTATATTTTGCGTTTTTTGGCACTGCATCCGAATCCTATCTTCGATCTTACTACACAATATATTGGATTAACGGAATATCTTTGTTTGTTATAACCTGTGTAGTTGACGTAAAATCCAGAAGATGACACCACGGAAGACATCATTATCATCAGCACCCCTTCGAATGATTCGAAGGATAATAAAATTAATTTATAATAAATAATTATCATTGCTAATTTTCAGTCGCTTAAATAGAACGTTAATTGTAAACCCTTGCAATTCGAAAAAAATAATTCCGCACTTACGACCTTATTGAGTTGAGTTCAGAATTAGATTTTTCGCACAGAAATAGCTAAATTTTTGAGATTTTGCAGTGGTATGTACGGTTTGGTACTTAATTTTAATAATCACAGAAACCCAAGCCAGTGGCACCTCCCACCTAACAATTGTATTGAAATTAATGTGTTATTTTTTAATTTCAATAACATCATCATCTTGTGTCATCATTTGTGGTTTATCAAACCTGGTGTAATATTACGGTTGAACTACAACTTACAATCGCAGATTGCAGACTTCTTGGAGCTTCGATCTTTCAAGTCGACAACAAAAAAATAAATATACTCTTATACGCAGATTTACAGGTTCGGAATCCACTAATATTGTTAATATGATAAAATTAAATCTCAAAAGAAATCTTTCTCCGTAGATCTGGCCAATAATTAATATTTATAAGCTGACTGTATCCCAGGACAATTATAACATCAGGACGTTAAACACTTCAGTCCCTCTCGTGAAGATGAGTGAACAAAACTCATGGTCGCAGTACTTGAAACTTTGGGAATTAAAAAAGTTATAATAAATACGATAAAATCCGTAAAGCGATGAGTTCTATTCGTGTAAATGAAAGAAATAATTTTATTCACCTTATGTTTACACTCTTAAGGTATACAGAAATATTAAGTATATAAAAATATATTTCTTTTTTTTCATATGTCTTTAACTAAAATACGTGCTACTGTATACCTTGCAGAAATTGGCTATGCCACTGTACAACTAAAAGGCTCATCTAGAATACAGGAAGTTAGTTCTACTACGTGTTACGAAAAATGTATTACGTATGACATAAACAAGAAAATCTTTGCAAATAAGATAAAAATGTTTGCTTTACGAAATCAGGTGCTTATATTTATCTGCATGATTAGTGTATTGTGTTGAAAAATGTATTAATTCATTCGTTCATATTTTTCAGTTATAATATAATATATATATATATAAAGCATAACACGTATGTATGGTAGGCGTTATTAATCTAAAGGGCATTCACTGGTAAAAAATATATTTCCTTTCAGTTCCCACCCCCTCATGAGTATTATGATTCTGCGTTGAAGATACATGTGTTTATGGGCTGCAGTCATGATTAATTATCAGGTGAACAGTGTGTTTTTCCATAAAAATAGATAACGTTCTATATATGATTCACAGCCCAAATCAACATTAATGGAATATACAAACTACTAGTGGTCCAGTCGCAAAGACTATATCGCGTTAAAATACAATAAAAAGTACACGTGAGTTCCTCTATTTTTGTAAATCTGCATTTACTAATTAAAAAATAAATTGATCCGGCATCGGGCAAGAAACTCGGTTTGATCGCGTACTACGAAATGAAGTGCTACGAGTAACCAGACGACGCTGTGATACAACCGCCATATGGGACAGATTTTTTTAATTTTAAATTGCATATAAGTTAAATGAAATGAGTACACGCGTTTTTTGTTGATATACTTAAATTTTTTCTTCTTTTTCTTTTTTTTTTTACATCGAGAGTAACAACCGAGCACACATGGCAAGTGATTACTGGGGCCCATGACATCTACGTTTATCTTTGACAAGGAATCATAATGCAGATACGTTGTTACCCTTGAGGACTGAGATGGAATGCCTCGGCACCCATAATAAAGGTCTATTACCATGCACATTAAATATGTGCAGTCATTAAAAAAGGAAACATGTCTAAAAAGACATGTTACCTTTTTTAATGACTGTAAGGTTAACAAGCATGTATGCTATGCACCGGATGGTGAGTAATGGCAGCCACCACTAAATACCTACATATAATGTTTTTTCATGCATATGCATTGTCAATAATTATTCCAGATACACATGTTTTCCTGACTGAGATGGAATGCCTTCTTACCAGTAACCGGATCCCTTAACTTACACAACACTTATCATACGAAACAGTACTATAATGCTGTTTATCACACTGGTATTATGAGAGGGCGTTTCCCTTCACCGGATGAGTTGAATTATCATTCATTCTCGCTGGATCTAGAAACTATAATAACTGCATAGTATTAAATTGCAGCTAAAACACTGTTTAGGATAGATTAGGATGGGATCTCAAAGAACAAACGTAAAATCAAACCTAAAAATTATATGAAGAGACTTCCTACTAAGATCGTTAGGTACTAATCACTGCACAAAAATAATTCGTATCCAATATAGAAAACATCGGTTCAAGGTCTCTATTGTATTAGAAATCGACTGTTATTACATTGTGTTGACAAAAATTAAGGGCAAGCAGTCGAGTTGACCGCAAGGTCTCTTTTTGCTTTGATTTCGAAATGCTATTACTGTTTATCGTCGCAACGATACTCAACGTGAAAGTATGCGAATTCGGTCTTGATATTGTTTTGTTGTAGATGTGAATGTATACATTGACTATTACTGTTTACCGTCGCAACGATACTTAACGTGAAAGTATGCGAATTCGGTATTGATATTGTTTTGTTGTAGATGTGAATGTATACATTGACTATTTAATATAAAAAAAAATAGATGACGTAAAGTTTTAAGATTTTAGCTAATACCAGTGTTACGACACTGCCATCGTTATAGTTCTTTGCAATCGTAGCTAATTCATACACATTGAGAGCTTTTATGACCTAAGTGTGTGAGAAATAAGTAATAAAATTGTACGTGCGTAAAATTGTACGTATTGAAATTGTATCACACACTTCATGAATCAATATCTCGTTGAGAGTTATTGCATCTTCGTCCTTAACGTTAACAATACGAAAAGCAGTTGCTTTGAGCTGATAGCCTTTCTTTTAAACCGTCTTTCGTCTTTCTTTTTGTCTTTATCTCAAAATGTATTACGTCTCATGTTAAAGGAGTTGTGGCTTCGATTTATAACAAGACTAGAATTTATGTAACTCGAGAAACTTTGAGAGATTGCTATGTTACGAAAGCTATGATTGTTACGATTGTTTTTTGATGACATAATCTGTAAGATCTTAAGGTCGATAGCATTATTTTATCATTAGCTTAAAATCTTGTAAGTTTGTAAAAAAACGAAGAAATGACAGCGATGAATATAAAATCATATAATAAGTCATAGTTTCATAGCTGTATGTGGTACGAGTAACAATTATTTTTAGTTTAAGACAATTTAAAAGAATTGGCATTGCAGGTGCATTTGTATAACTTATCGATTTAATCATCGTCGTTATAGTTTTTGATGACGTAAACATATTGTTACTAAGTAGTATTACGAAAGGAAACGTTATAGACAGTCTTTTTAGGAAGACATACTTTTTAGCTCAATAACAACTACCGTTTTTGACCACAAAAGAGGATCAAATGTAATATTTTATCATCACAATTATAGATATATATATATATATATATATATATAATTAAAAATCCTCAAATTGCTATTACGGAAAATATGGTTACCCGATAATATATAATCGTACTTGTCGTTTGAATGATAAAAATAAAAGTAAAATTTTAAATACAAATGGATATTTCTGCCTCACTAGGTATATGTTGTATATAATAAATATTTCATTTAAATATTCTTTTTATAAATGCTTATAACGGCTTTAAAATATTTTAGTTTGATCTTCTTTCGATTTGATTAAATATATCCTTGACAATCGATAGTTTTGTTAATAAATTCGATTAAACGATAGTCTCGGCTTTAATTGAATTAAACCTGACCAAAAAAAATTGTTACAAAGTTGAACTTACAAGAATATCCCTATAGCTGGGACCGCTAACGCTGCGCTGATGAGGTAAAATGCGCCGGAAAACGTTGACAATGTGCTGAGATAAACTTTACTATATACAGGTGAATATATAACTGGCACCAGGGCTTCTGATATGCTTATTAGAGAGCTCGTTTTACCTGAAATAAAAACAAATTATTATAACCAGACAGATTGGTGTTCGCATTGAAATAGTTATTATTGTTTTGTTTTATATAGAATCATAGTATTGGGCTGTATCCGGTAAGCATAGGTAGGATTGACGATTGCGTATATATAAATAATAAAATACAATGCTAAATTCGATGGGCTATTAATAAACTGGATGAAAAATGTAAGGTTATAATAAAAATACCTTCAAAGAAGTTCACTTAAGAAATCTAAAATCAAATCTAAAAGTAGGGAGTACAAATCGATTATCATTTAATCGATTTGTACTACTATTTAGATTTTTCGCTTTTTTCATCGAATATTGTTAAAAAATAACTAATACAAATTATGTTATATAATATATATATTGTAAAAAAAATTCTAATTTTATCGCCATTAAATATTCATACTTCTTATAAATTACAAGTAAACACGTCAAATTCTAGTTATAATGTATGGCTAATTACATTGTATGATAAAGAATATGTACTAAAATATTTCATTGCAAACTATAGTAAACATTATAGATAAGAAATAACCAATATTTTGTTTTATTTGCGCTAGACAGTTGCATAATATAGGCAAATGAAGCCGACAATTGAACTAGTGATGCGGCTAGGCCTATGTTCAGCAATAGACTGTCACAGGATGATGCTGCAAAGTTATAGACACGAGCAACTATGCCGCTTGTTGGTGAACTAAAAAATATTTACCGTCGCCTATATATGGTCACATCTGTCCCTGATTACATGGTCAAACTTGATAACTAAAACCTTCCTTAGAAGTAAATAACAAATATTTCATTTTACGTATTCAATTTTTATAAAAAAAAATACTAAGAAGAGAGATGACAATAAAGAGAGCGCACAGTTTACCAGATGATTAATAATATCTTATTGTCAATGACACACACATTCATACTTTATACAGGACTGGAATAGACTGGAATAGTTTGCCCGCGTCTGTCTTTCCCTTCGACTACAATGTGGGTGTTTTCAAGAGTAGTGAATAGGCATTTACTGAGCTAGTGCGCCTTACGCAGGTTTCCGTTTAACATCAGGCGGGATCGTGGTCAAGCACTTGCTTAGACAGTTAACAAAAAAAAAATTAGGAAGTATAATGTAGATGCGTTACTACTCATGTGAACGAAGATCCAATACCTCATCACAAGTGAAAAAGTTTCTCGGTCCGGTCTTTCATACTCTACTATTTATAGTGGTATTACGGATATATTGTTAGTAATAATCTATCAAACTGTAAATTAATCTGTAAATCTTTATCGAAACCAATATTTTATGTATATATATATAGTATAATATATAAAGAATGTATGCATACAAAATGTGCATGTGCATATAATATAATGTGCGTAAAAACATATCCTTAATTGTGAATAGACCCTACTAAATTAAGAGATTGGATAGGCTTAGACGTATTCAAATTGCATAAGGTTATATTATATATGAGTACAATACAATACGTTCTTTCTACTACTAAGTAATAAAACTAGCATGACAGAATATCGGAATGGCTTGTCATGGAATATTTTGAAACAAATTATTATATCGATACCAGTATCGTCACAATTGTTTATTACGGATTTTAGTGTATTATTTAACGGTTATGTATACGTATTGTTATATTGGCTTTAAATTAGTTACGTGCGTACAAGGATTTCTTATATACGTGTGAAAAAAATATTCTAAACTGTATTACTACTACTGTACTATTGTTGTATTATATATATAAGATAGGCTGTTTAGTCAAAACGTAAAAATTAGAAATTGTAAATACAGGAACAAAAAAAATTTGGCAATCCAAAAAACAGGGTGAAAGGATATGATGACAAACAATCTTCAAGTTATACATCTATTGCTAATTTACATATTTAAAAATATCAAGTATTCTATACAATGCAAATTAGTTTACGTAATCTTTAAACCCATTCATAAAGTGAATGTTAAAAATTGAGTCGTTGGCGTAAGCTTGACGTAAAGGGATATTAGTGTAAAGTAATTACTATATTATTTACAGTTCTCTACTTTTAGTTTCATTCCAAATTTTTGATGTGAAGTTTTCAAGACAGCCGAAAAACATCATTCATTAAAGATGATTTCATAAAAATCAAAAATATATTTTGTTAAGTTATTAGACACAGAAATTAAAAGATAAGAGAAGGTGGAATTCCACACAGTCACTTAGCGGCCATGAGAGTAATAGAATCGTCATTGATCGTCCTATTTATATTTTGATTATTATGATAAATTATATGATGGAAAATACTCGAGTAATATTGATACAATAACTCATTTGCTTGTGCCATATATAAGTAAATAAGTACCGATGGCAGTCAAATTGAATGACATATTTAACTTTGAGGTATACTTTATCAATCTTTAATGTCTGTCTATTGTAAACGTGGAAAATTTTCTTCATATATAAACAATATATACATAATTATAATAATTTCTTAAATCTCATGTTTAAAATTACAGGTATTAACTATGTGACCGTAAAAAAATAATATCAATGGTTACCTCCAAAGAGTGATTCGTCAAGTATTCGCCAAATAATATGTCGTATGGCCAGTATGAATCTTCTGTAGTTATCTTATACCTATATCTAGTATGAATCTACCTTTACCGGTACAGAATATAATAGTTATAGAAATTTAAAAATAACATATATATTATGTTGTAATATTTTCTTTGGTTAGTTAATTGTTCTATTATAGAATAAAAACAATGATGTTTCTTTGACACTTCCGCGCATATTAGGATAACGTGGGCGGCGATATATGTAGAATAGGTTTTTTTAAGGCCGGTGGCCACTGTTAGCCGAGGGCTCTCACAGCTTCACCGGATTGAACGTGAGCCGTGATGCTATCAAAAACTATTCGGAGTTCTGTGCTATTATGATTGAGAAGTCATATCTATTATAAAATACCACTTACCAACTTCATCCGTATCAACCAATTTCGTGGCAATCGATCGCAAGGATGTAGCTCCAGCAGAGCTGAACATGTCCAACACTGGGCCCAGGAAATACACGGTACGGTTTGGAGCTATCGCGTACACCACACTCGCTGCTATTCTGCTCAGACAAGCGAACACACCGATAGCACTGTCTTCTATGTTCCATCTTTTACTGAACATGTAGAGTGTGACGAAGGAACCTGCGCAGTTAAATTATTAATTATAAAAGTTTTTATTTGAGTAAGAATAAGAAGAGAGAGAGGCGAAGAAGTACACAGTGCATTTGATGCTAAGTTAAGGCCATCCTCGGAGATGTTACAGGTAACAAACAAATTCACAGTTGACCTAATGGTAAGAGATTTCTTCGGACCATGACACATCTTAATAGGAAATGATAATGTGGATGCGTTTTGACCTCAGAGTATTACGAGGAATCGTTTTGTTACATGCACTAAGGTCACCGGTTTCTTTCTTTCATCAGCCAAAGTAAAATCGTTACCAAAGTCGTTACCAGCTCAATGGACTACTTTCCATTTGCTATAAATATTATGACCCTATAAAATATTAACGAACATTTGGTCTAACCTATATAATCTAGGCGGTAGATAACCTATCGCTTCAGTCAATGCAATTCATCTTTGACCCTCCAAGTAACTTCAACGGTATCGTCAAATGATCTGGCAGTTCGCAGAAGAATATATCTTTAAATAATATAGTTTGCAGTTATTAGTTATATATAGATTGTTGAATAGTCGTTGTTAATTGTATACATACATACATAATTTTATTATTTACTCATAATCAACTTTGCATAAGTTATGTCTTTAGTACATATGTATAGTTCTAAATATTCGCACGCTGTCATAAACATTTACTATACAAATAATTTGACGCCTCACGTCTTTTGTTTTTGTTTGTATTTGCGTTAACACCTCTTTCCTGTGCTGTTGCTGTGACAAATTTTATGATTACTAACAAAGATAACGTCCATAATGATAATGAATGATGTAACGAAGTAGAGGATTTTTTCATTATTATTGTTAGACGACAAATATTAAAGCGGAAATGATATATAATACATTGCTTGGAAATAATATGTTTACACACAAGAGATGTATGATGATAACTGAGTCTTTAAAATTAAAAGTATTCTTTTCTATTTAAAGTTTTAAAACAGACAGAAGATTTTAGTATTTAAGTTTAAACGTTTCATCTTTATTAAATTTTTATTGTCTTTTTCGTCGGCGTTCGTTGGCGTGTCTGGGTCTCCTTCGGACACGGGTGAATTTGTGGTTCGAAATGGAATTGTACGAGATGGCACTCACAATCAGCGGGTTACAAAATATCGGCGGGTTGCCTGCTTCAGTCACTGCGCTATCGGGAGCTCAAGATGAAAGATGAAGATGTAGATTTTCAACACGCAAGAACCGTGGCCCGGTGACCAGGAGTATGAAACGATTTTTGCATGACACGATTTACGTTACACGCATAAATCTAGACTCGCTTTCATGAGTAAATGGTACACGTTTTTGAAAGGAATAATAATTTATATTTTAAGAGTTGGGTCATTCATCCTTTGGACATTCATTAAAAGGTTAAAGTTAATATATTACATGTTTGAATTACAACCTCTCTATTTCTTTATATATTAAATTGGGCTGAATTGCCAATATTATCAAGAATGTTAGAAATAGAATTATATTTAGCAAAGGAAATAAAATTCGAGGTTACTTTAGAAAAGTAACATTAAAGGCTAAAAATTGAGATAAAATTGTCGCATTTTTTATTTTTACTTTAGTCATTTATTTAATTGTCTTTTTGGAAAACAAAACATTTATTTAAATCTTCTAAAACTTGTACATCAAAATTACATAATCGAATTTAAACGATTCATCCCGCGACATTTTTGAAATAGCTCAAATTGTTATATTTATTGTTTAAACGCCATTATTTAAATAAATAAAAAAAAAATTCCGGTACAAATGAAAGGACATCTTGGAAATGTTCTCAATGTTACGACTAACCGTGTTCCCAATACACGATTAAGTTTTTGAATTTATAATGTTTTTGAATTTGTATCCAGTTTTTAAATACGGCCTTAAGGATTTTCGTGTCTGAGGGTTACATATATTTATGGCTGTTTTTTATTGTATTAAGGAACAAATATAATAATATAAAAAAGGCCATAATTTGTGATTTCCTTGGATTCATTCAATAATTATTTATTACCTGTATCCTTTTCAACATCATAATTTAAGTCCACCTCAGTCCTTTGGGACATTAAAATACCATATTATTGTTCATTTTTTTTATATATATTTTTATATATGTATATGGCAAACGTGCAAGCAGCTCACCTGATGGTGACTGATTACAGCCGCCCATGAACATCCGCAACGCAAGAGGAGTCATTACCATATTTATATTATTAATAATTAATAAATAATTTGCTAATAAAAAACATTGTTTTGACGTGACAACAAAACAAAATTTAACAGTTGGAAGCCGTCTAAGAAAATAAAATATATTATATTATTTATACTAAGTTAAATTTATATTTTTATCCCCAAACCTATATTTTATTTGTATTTAATACCTTTTTATCGTTTTTATCAGCCAATATTGTATACGATTATTTTTATGTTTAAATTGGATTAAATTGTGTGTGTTTATTTATATGTGAGGATAACCAGGAAAAGTAATGTCGTTAATCCTTCACGTTTTGATTAAGATTTATTAAGATTTGATTAAGCCAGCTTCCAACTTTTAAAACAATATTTTTTTATATAAAAAACAATAATTTTCTAAAAAAAAAATATTCTTACTTACCAACACTGCCGACAAGGACGGAGTAAGTGAGAAACAAGCTGTAGTCGACTTCAGTGAATTTGAACTTGTATCTCGTGAACCAGTACGTCATCTGCGCCTCACCTTTATCCCAAATAACACATCTATTAGTCAAGCTTCCGACCCCATGAGCGTCGGCAATCTGTAAACATTACTCTTAATAGGCTCTACTTTATTATAGTAGGATGCCTCTACTTAGAATACGTAGCATTACAAACTATTTGTGGCGCGCAAAATAAATAATCTTATAGGTTAGATTTGCAGTAATTTTGTTTTGGTGCATAAATAACTAGCGCGATAATGTGCGTTGTCTGCTATAACTGTGCTAAAGAGTAACTTAGGAAAAATGTACCTATAAGCTCCCACACTCTCTCTCTCTCAATATTTATGTGATATTATTTCTTTGTGATTAAATTATTTTTTAAATGTAAATTCATTAGTTCAAAAGATGGATTCTAACACAAGACCTTCTCGCGTGAGCACCTTTTACAACATTCTAAGTGGATTTATTTACATTATATGGCACAAAGACATTACAATTCACAAAAAATGAGTTGCCTCATTATATTTCATTTAAAATGGTATTAGAAGATTACTCTCATAGGTCAATAAGATATCGTAAATTATATGCTATAGCTTTAGACTAATAAATATAATTATCCGAGTGAATATTAGAATAAATATACCTTAATCCATTCTTACATTCATTCGTCTATAGAGGATTCCAAATTACAGAAGTTCTTAAATGTTCTCTCTTTTCCTTCTTTTCTTACTTTTGGAGGTGTAGCGTAAAAGACTGCAATAGCTACATGTAGAGCAAATGTATACACGGTTCTATTTTAAATACAAAACAACTGGAGGCTGACGTCAAAAGTCCCATAGCACATTAAACCTATCGTGCTACAGTCATATATATGTTATAATTTAATTAACCACGACAGTTAATATTTAAAGTCGACACTATTTCGTCTGATGATTTGACTTGAAGCTTGTATTTAGTATAATTATGTTATTTACGATAAGGGAAGTGGGACGAACATTACTTATCTATTGGACCTATTAGATGACAGAAAAACGAACGTTTGAAGGTCCTGACCATGCTACGTAAACTGTAACAGTAACATATTTAAATCGTTCTTAGAATAAGGAAGTAATTTAAAAATGTCGTGTGGATTTGAAAGTAATTTTAAAATGTAATAAGAATTTCCTGACTTCATTACTGGTAACGAGACATCCAATCTTCCTGAATGAAAGGAGTGATACCATAATTAAACTAAGATGGAAGTAGGTGTCGATGAGTTGTAGAGATTACATCCTGGTGAAACCTTACACCACACTACATAGCGCACATTATGAGTCATTTTCAGAATATAGTCCAAACTCACAATAGTTAATGTATAGAACATATACATGAAGTATATGTTTTATTCTAATATGGCATAGTTGTTCTGACTGCTGGATACGATGCAATAGTGGTATTATTTAAAAGCTAACTAAACGATAATTCAAGCCTTTTTAAAATATCTACAGTTTTAGAAACATTTGACAGTTTATTTAGTGTTACAAGATTACTGGATGAGTTTAGATTTTCACTAGTTTAAATTATTAGCTTTAAGTAGTTTAAAAATAGAAAAATATATTTCAAATCGCTATGACAAATGTAGGCTGCATCTGAGATTTATAAGTACATCATAAAGTTTAATATTTAATAAATATAATAATGTATAATAAATACTTTAAAAAAATCCATGAATAGCATAGCTTTAACTGAATGTTGCTATGAGTATCCACTTGTTTAGTTCAGCTAGTATCTCAATTCTTAGCGTTAACATTTCGAGCGAGCGTTAATTCCTCGGCCACTTGGAAGGTAAAGCCAAATTGGCCTCTAAAAACCTAGTGTGCTCAATAGAGTAGGAGATTAATGCGTGTCGGCTCACCGCTTGCAACTTTACAAGGCGCAAGTTCAGTCTTACATGGAAAACTGAGAGCTGGGGCACCCGAGTACCAGCTCCATTTCGCCAGGTTTAACGACGAGCGACTGGAATCATCAACACCCAGGTACTTTCGGTCGATCGGTTTTATTCACTGGCTTGCAGAGATGTTGCATAGCTTTTTTTATTCTTCTTTTTTTATCAATTCTTAGGAATTGATAAAATTAATTTAAGCCACTGATCTTAAACATTGTGTATCGTGAGAGTTTTTAAAATTAGGGTGTAATATTTCATCTTCATCATCTCACGAAATTTACTGTCATGCATCACTACTTTGTGGTGGCCATCGCCAACAGTATTACCGAAGCGATAGAACTTAGCGACCTTCAAGAAAAGTGCCTACTCCTTTCTTAAAGGTTTACTTCTATGTGTTGCGGATGTTTGTGGGCGGTGGTTATCACTAAACTTTAGGTATTAAACTTTTTTATTTAATAAAAACCGATAATAGTAAACCAGTAACGTTCACGTGGCACATGTGAGGCGTGATTTTAAAAATCAGTTAATTAAAATACACTTTCCGTTCCAACCAACACGATAAATAGCGAAGTCCTTAATTATTAGAATAGTATAAGACTCTTAGAACACTGTTGTTCATTCAAATCGTTTCATTTATCTATAGAGAAAATATTTAATGATTTTTTTTAATTTTAATCATTATAATTGTAAATAAATATTTATATTAAAGAATCTGTTGGATATCTGAAAGGGCAGTGACTGCATCATTGCGATATTGCCTTTGATGATATGGAAAACTAAATAAAAACTTGTTTGTTCCTTTACTTGTTCGTATAAAGCAAGTGAAATGTTCTTTTTTGTCAGATCTAATAGACCGAACTGTTAATAATTGTTAAATAATAATATAAAATTATAATTGCGAAATCAAAAATTATATTACGTGTAGTATATAAATTGCATTGCGAGAATAAAATTTCTTGGAAGAAAGTTAATATAAATTAGTCTTCAAATAAAACCAGATTTTTAAAATGCCCATCACCTTTGTAAATAAATGTTCAATAGGGTCCTCTTACACATAGTAAAACACAATTCAGGTATAAAGTATAATATAAGTAGTAGTATCTTAGAGCAGGCTGCTATGTTTCGCGAGTGAATGAAATTGGAAACTAATGGTGATGAGATAACGGATCTCTCAATGTGATCTTCTAAATTAAGAATTCCAGGCAATTTTATAATATTCAAAAAGCAATTATATTATTATAACATTCGATGTTTAGTATCAATTAATTAGTGTCAGTATATTTATACATATATATATATATATTTCACTATTCCTACACTGCCGAGAATGTGATGAATCAGCACTTAAATTTGACAATGTCATTGGTGCCGGGACCGGGAATCGATTGATTTGTTTGCGTACCTTGAATTAAAAGCTAACGCTTAGACACTTCCCGATTTTAGTATAACATAATAAACAAAATGTATCGGCCTCCCTTGCAAATCTACAAAATTCTACCTTATAAACACGGTAAATACTAATGGCGCATAAAAATATCATAAAGTCTTTTTAGATGAGACGGTACTCATGACGGTGTAGCGTCTGGTTCAACGTCGTTTATAAACATTTAGAAAACAGTTACATTTTTATATCCAGTTTAAGGCAAATCCAAAAAGAAGCCGTTGAGATCAACACAAAAATATTTTTTTTTCTTAATCTGGCTCGGGTTTAAAGTCAACTTATAATGAACCTATAAATAACTGCTGCTGCGTTCAGCCACGTTAAATCTTTTTAATGTATTTATATACCCCCATTGCTCTCGTCTTTTCTCGTTTTATTGGATTGCCTTTCTTGACAAGTGTAATTTAAAAACCCCTATTAGCTCAATGCTAAGATGTCAATAAATTTACTTTTTTTTTGACATTTTAGCATTGAGTTTTTTTCAGTTGTCACTAAATTAAGTTCCTTTTTAATATATATTTATCTATTTGCAAAAGAATTGCATAAATAATTACAGCACTATTCTGATTTTCAACTACCGTAGTGAATATACGACTAATAAAATCCATTTACAAAACTAAATTAATTAGTAATTGGGTTGTAAATGTAATAAATACTTCATTGTATTAGTGATATCAAGGAAGCTACCATAGCATTATGTTCTGTGGTTGTGTAAAAATAGTGGACAAAACCAGTGATACTTGGATTGTCATCCCTTGCAGACGTGGCAAATAAATAAGTGCCCCGCAGTGAATTGTTATATTCTATAATATTGGTGATTATAATCACTTTTGTGGGTCAGCGTGCTTGCTTTTATGAGGGAAAGGGTTCAGCAGTGGACTGGACTGTGTGGATGGATGATGGGTAATGATCAATATTTTGAAAACAAACAAGAAATTTGATATTTTTTATTAAAAATATCTATAATTGCTTTTTAGATTTAAAAAAAATATTATTATCTAGTTTAAAATCGAGAACATTTAAAAATATACTTTTTAATACGAATGGGATTTTAAAAAGGATGCGGAATCTTGCTTGGTAAATAGATACTGGTAAATTATAAAGTACGGAAAAAAAATACGCCGATCATGGGAGCACAAACTTCAAATTTCAAAGTTCAAATTTATATGTATATATACCGCAGCTTAAACCATCCGGTTCGACCGGGCAGGACTACAATATCCCATGCCGAGTAAACAAAATGCGACTTCAAATTACACGTAAAGATCAGACTCAGATATGACGTTGACTACAAACGCTCAGAGAACTTTGCCTAACTGCAATCTATACAGAGAGCTGTGTTCGTATGAATGATTTTGGGTTAAGAGGACGATGGAATAAATAATTCCTTGATCATTCAATTTAGAATAACGAGTATGTTTTTTGTAGTAAAGTATTCGAAAAATTGTTTTTTATTTTATAATCATCACAGTTGTCCGTAAAATAATATTTCATCATTCAATGTGTGTCGGTAGACACGATACCTAGATTATAGAGTAGGAATAGGCAGCAATTTTTCTGTTGTACTCGTAATGGTAGTTGTTAAATAACTTGCGCAAGCGTGGCAACTATGATAATTTTCATGACTTTTATCTATGACCTACGTTTATAGTAAATATATAGAAAAAATGATGATAGTGATTAAGCTAGTTACGTTTTTATTATTATTATTATTATAGTAATAAGCTTTCCCGTCTTCTAATTTTATACATCGTGCCAAGAACTAATAACATGTCGAATGTTTCGAAATTTTTAATTGGTAAATGAGTTAGGAGTGCTAGCTTTTCGCCGTACGTCAGAAACTTTATTTTACGTGTCACAATCTGTAAAGATATCCGGTTAATTGTACAGGTAAACATGGCGTGAGTGTTAGTATGAATTGGCATACTATTGAATCTGTAAAAATATATCTACGAGGTTACGAATCCGACTAGCCAATCAATTATAATAACTGATACGTAAAAAAAAAAATCTTTAATTATTTTTAATATGTAGTAGCATACTACTCTGTACGTAATTATAAGAGTGACACAAGTACTTGAAAATAGAATACTGATTCTGAGATGCACGTAAAACAACTATTTAAAAAATGAATTGCTGCCCTAATGACCCCTTATTCAAAATGAAAATTTATATTCTTAGTTGGGTGGTCAGCTCACAGCTCACGGACCCTTCAGTTCCGTGAGCCCTGTGTTCGATAAAGCTGTAAGAGCCGCATAGGCTAACAGCATCAACATCAACAGAATCTAGGTAGTTGGGTGGTAGATTCGCCTCTTACATACAAAAATACTTTTAAAAAAAGTCCAATGGAAATAAATATTGTAGTGTTTTGATCTTTATATATCATAGTGCCTTAAAACATATAATGAGAGTTTTTAAATTTAAATCAAACTGGACTTCAAAAACGCCATCAAACTTTTTTCAGTAGTTTTTGTGTACTTATGTAAGAAAAAACAAAAAAAGAACTAACAAGCATGGATATAGGTTAGAAAGTTGATTCTAATTTCTTGATAAGTATAGAACCGGAATATAATAGACATGCCTTAATTACAGTTTTATAATAGTATAGATGGAGGAAAAATGTTAATTAAGGTCGCTAATCTATGTTGATGTACGTTATAGCGCCAATATACTTTGTGTATGTTACATTATTACTCGCCAGAAAATGTGCATATGTAACAACGGTTTTTCCTACTTAGATGCTTAATTGAGTGTTATCATTTGTAATACTATATAGCCCAGTGCTATGTAAACTCGACAAATGGGGACAATAAATTAATTTTTATATCTAACCCTTAATCGAATAATTACGTGTGTAATGCACTATCATATACAAGAAACAGTATGTTACATGAAGTTATCGATGAGTTTTGCTTAGAATGTTATCAGTAATTAAACGATTTTATCAACATTTGTACCTATACAACGATGTTACTTAATTAATTAGAAAAAAAATGTCATCAGTTTTAGAATTTGGTTAATTTATTTACATTAATTGCCAAAGGTGACACTGTAAGAAAACATGCTATCGAAGATTAAATCATATAGACTGAGAATTACGTGTGTAATGCACTATCATATACAAGAAACAGTATAATACTAGAAGTTATCGATGAGTTTTGCTTAAAATGTTGTCAGTAATTAAACGATTTTATCAACATTTGTACCTATACAAAGATGTTACTTAATTAATTAGAAAAAAAATGTAATTTTTTAGAATTTGGTTAATTTATTTACATTAATTGACAAAGGACAGAAGGAACTGTAAGAAAACATGCTATCAAAGATTAAATCATATAGACTGAGAATTTTGCACTATTATTTATGCATTTTTAGAGCAGAGAAAGCACTGCTAAATAGCCTTTTTCGAATTTAAATAAATGACAGAAATTGGAAAATGTGATGCAAATAATCCCATAAATTTATTAGCAAGAATATTATTTACCTTGCTGATTTAAATTAATAAAACAATTTACAAAGATATGCAATTGTTTTAAGCTGATCAAACACTAATAACAGGAATAAAGTACGTATCTACTATTTCTTTATTATTTTATTATATATCATTTTAACACCCAAAAATCACAATATTACATGATGTTTAAACATATAATGTAAGAATACGAAAGGTATTTGCAATTTATATTAAATCTGAGACTATACCTTTAATTTATATTTGATCATAAAAGAAAAATAAAATGAACCGATCCGACCACATGTTGCAAATTTGATTTTACGACGGTTATATTGCTGATAAAACACAACCTGCTTCGAACATAAAGGCTGTTTTGAGTGTTAGAATGATATTTACCAGTAATAAGTTCCATAGTTCATTATAAATACAATGTGGAATAAATAAACAACATTACCTAATACTGGTCCAACGATGAACATGTATGCCAACATGATCAATATGATTTGCAGCCGACGTGAACCCTGGCGACGCTTGAACGCGACGTTTACTGTAGCACCCAAGTCCTGTATCGAGAACATCGAGAATATTGTGTCCGAATTTTCATTATCGATAGATTTTTTAGGCTTCTCCTTCATTCTTAGAACGATATAAACGAAACCACTTAAATAAAATATGCACGCAATGGAAAAAACACCATAGTAGCCGAAACGCTTTGTCATAATTCCACTAAGAGCGAGCCCTATAGGCCTGCTGAGAGTCAAAATGGCTGTTATGATGCCCAAACGATAAGTCCGTTCAGAGTCACATGTGACATCTGTGATATAGCTGTACACTGCCATTGTCATGGCGACGCGGCCTCCAGCTAACGCGGGCGGTAGACCCTCGATCAAAGCAGTCTCGTTCAAGCCTACTTGAAGGAAGAACGCTGTGCTTAATATAATTCCAAAAATGGAGACCAGTTTTCCTACTATAGGCAATACCATGAACGCTTTTCGATTTCCAGTGCGATCGCTCCACGCGCCCACAAAGAGTGTCAATAATCCGGGAAGTGCAGTTTGCAGAGGGAAGCTCCAGGCAGTCATTCCAGCTACCATTGTTTGCACATTTTTCTCTTGCTCTGTGTAATTGTGAGTCCTTCCCTGCATTATGTGTGTGCAGGTACGTTCGTCGTATTTTAGGTTCACCAAACATGATTTCTCTAAACACAAATTTTGCACAGCTAATCCCGCGAGAACACTTGGCAGTACATAACAAATAACATAAGGTTCTACTGTTATTTTTGTTCTAATTGCCCATATGTCTTTTATGAATTCTTTTAATCTGCGACCTAATTTTGTTTCAGTTTTAGCAATATCTGTACAGTAGCTCTTATTGCATTTGCATGATTCCACAGTTACGATTTTATCCCCGGGCACTTCGACCCGTAAAGTCATTTTGACTAAAAGTTTCCCCCACCTTAAAGTTCATTGGTTTATTAACATCAATTATTCTTTTTTTTTTATATTAAAATATATTATTATTTATACAACTTTTAATTTTCACTTTTTATTTCGCGACGAGCGACTGGGTGCGCGTGCGATCGTAAATTGTCAGAAAAATGAGTACGGCGCGGGTGTTTCGGCCAACTTCACTTCGAATACTGCATATCAGCTAGCCGCTGGTACAGTTTAATTTGTACTTTATCACACAATCACGTGGCAGCGCTAAGCACACTTTGGTATAAACATAAACTTCAATTAAAACACGGTCATTTTTAATTAAACCAAGTGTAAATCAGTCGTTTGAAAGGGCCTCGGGAAATTTGCGGCTAGTAATTGCATGTAATGTAATGTGTCCAATATAAATTATTTTATTAAAACAATTGGTATTGTAATTAAAATTTTATTCTAATAAAATATTTAAATTTTATTAGACATAAGACAACCCTTCGATACTAAAAGAAAAACGATCTGGTGGCCTTTCATATGCTGTATATATTCTTTGTATACAGGTCTGTTGCAATTTTGGTACTTGGAAATAAAAATCTAATGAACTTCTAATATCTCACGTACATAACATTATGCGTTCTAGTTTTTCCCAAAATGTCGGTCAAGATAAAAATTGCGTAATGAATTGAATTGGATCCCATTGAGACTCGATATTCGGAGAAGGAGCTTATAATCAAATAGTAATTTTATGCACCAAGGTTTCTAATCAAATTTACTGTTATTAAATAATTTAGAATGGTTGCTGAAATATATTTGCAAAATTTAAGCTATTTTTATGAAATTAAGGGTGACAACGAAGAATGAGGCGAGTGAATACTGCGACACACACATAGCTCAGTTTACCTTCGAAGAAAAACTTTGTAATGAAGCATTCAAGTCACAGTAATAATCCCTTAGATGTTCAGAAGAGCTGCGTAGCGAACTAATTGTTAATTTACATTGTAAGTGCTGGTTTTTTATCGTGAGGAATCCTGCAAATCTAAGACATAATAAAAATTAAATATTTCCTAGAACTACGTGATATCTAGTTACTAGGCGCAACTTGTATATCTTTCCAAATATTGAATTTACGAATTAACTAAAATTTTTAGTGTATGTGTATTGAACTATTAATTAAGAATTAAAACCTTTAATACATTCTGAAAACACAAGAAAATTAAATATATATATATATATATATATATAAATATATATATTTATATATATATATATTTATATATATATATATTTATGTATATATATTGTGTATTTATACATGTATTATGTATTTCGTATTTATATATGTATGGTTAATGCAATAAAGAGTAAATAAATAAATAATCCTAAGAGCAAGCTCCGTGGAGGATAATGACTTCTAGGTTGTTCTGTATAGAAACTATTTAAATAAGATATAATGAATAGTACTAGTACCTTAATATTATTGTATGATATATCTTTTTTAATGTATACATTACATTATATATAATATGTATTATTATTTATATATTTATATGTATGTCTTTGTTAATAAATATAGTCCTGTATTTAATTTTTATGAATACAATGTTTCTTTTTTTTCGATGAATCTCCAACACCAGATTTTTATTGTTAAAATAAGCAGCGCATTTGTACATAATTTTCTTATCTTAGTTTTCTTGTATAAATATTGTGTGTACAACGTGCTTGAGATTCGTCGTTATTATTATTACAAATTTTGATGTGTACTAGTGTGCTACTTATTTAAAAATAACCAGGGGGAAATATTACATAATTTCAGTCAAAATTTTTCTCCAAATTTAAGTTTATTACGCATCCATAATGGTTGAATTTTGATTGTTGAATTTTCAACAAATTAAACAAAAAAAATCACCATTTTCAAATGCTTACTACCTTTTATTTTTAAGAACAAAGTAAACGTACGTAATAGTATATAACACACAAAATCATTGGTAGGTTAGGAGGCTTGATTGATTGGTTTGTTCACATATGATATCATCTGCTATCACTACCTTCCACTGCCATTACTAGTCCACTGATGAACACAGACCACTGGTGAACACGCGACACAGATTGCCACAGAGCACGGTCCTGAGCCACCTGCATTCATCGACTTCCCACAGTCTTGCATAGGTATTCACTCCATGTAGTTGAAGGCTGTCCCTACGCTACGATAGTCAGTACGACGTTCCCCATCGAGAACCTTTCTTCCCCATCAGTCATTGGTTTGTTGAAGGTTTTCCTACGCTGCGATAGTCAATACGACGTTCCCCATCGAGAACCTTTCTTCCCCATCGGTCATTGGTTTGTTGAAGATTGTCCTACGCTGCGATAGTCAGTACGACGTTCCCCATCGAGAACCTTTCTTCCCCATCGGTCATCGGTTTGTTGAAGGTTGTCCTACGCTGCGATAGTCAATACGACGTTCCCCATCGAGAACCTTTCTTCCCCATCGGTCATCGTTTTTACTATTTTATCTATATTTGCTGATATCCACAATTCGACCACAGAGAAACACCGAGCATAGTCCGTCCCATGGCTCTCTGAGTGACTTTAAACTAACTCATACGACTAGCAGTGGAGAATCACATCTCAAAACAGACTTTGTACTTTTAGCATCGAGATATATTAGAGGTAAAAATACGACACAGTTTCTCGAACGCCTCCTATCCGAGCTAATTCCATCGATTGGCCTTTGGGTCGAAGTTAGACTTACCTAACCGGATCATTGCCATAGGTAAACATGAACATTATGCATAACATAACAAGATTTTTATCAGATTTGAGTTGATAAAGAAATCAATACTATCTATTTTTAATTTGTAAGTTTTAAGTCCTTAATGTATAGACTTTAGATAGATATTAGACACCTTCTTTATCTTGCCAGGGGTGGTACCTTTGTTTTTTTTTGTCTACGCATACCCACCCCTGTTTGGTCAAGGATGGGTTATGTCGGTGCTCGCACCTACTAAAACCTCATAGTGTTCCTCCATCATCGCGTATGGCGGGGTCACGGGACCGCTTTCGCATCCATCCATGACGACAACAGTGCGAGGGACCAGGTACGATGTACTTATTGCAACGGTATTCACTTTTGTGAACAAATTTTGAAACCGGCTCATTCCAAACAGCGAGCCACTGTGGGATAATAATTCAACCTATGTTTGAACATATAAATATAAAACGCCTTACCCGTGCCGAATTAATTAAAGAAAATCTATCAGCAACCTCTTGAATATCTCAATGCGGATGTCATTCAGCAATAATTTACCATTAAGCTTTTACATGAATAATTCTTACGACATAATGAAGAAAGTGCACCTGTTTATGATCCCAAATGGAAATAAATCCAAGTGTCGTTATTAGTATAAACTACGTAACTGATAATGACATGGCTTTGACATTCCATTAAATTGCGTAATGATATCGCCTGCATCTTACCTAAGATTGTCAAACAGTCCAAAAAAGTGACTGTGCAACACAGAAATGAGTGGCAGCGCTAGAGATCGCTGCCGATGTAATGGCATAATAGCGACCACCACCTCAATTTTTGTCTCATAATATTACTGCCAAAACTGTACTGTACTGTAATTCCATTGCCCTGAACTCTGAAAATGTTCTGTGTAGCTGATTTTATTTTAATTTGTTATAAATATTCTTTTAAATACGCGCTACGCTACTAGGGTCTGTAAAAATTGTACCGGCATCTTAGATTAACTGTACTTTTCATGCATTCCGAAAATAGACAGAATATTATCGATGCAGTTCGTATAAATATATTGACATTTTTATTTTATTCAGATTATGCGGGAAATGTCTAAATAAAAACTACAGGGGACAAATTCAATGTCAATATCAGACGCAATGTGAAAATACCGTCTGAATTTCTTTCACACAGAAATGGACCTTTCTAACTGTACTGCGCACTTACCCCCAATCATTTATCATCAAATTTAACGATTTTATACGTTTTGGACTGAAAAACTATGACATGACATTATTTCGCTTATAGGCTCTCGAATTATAAGGCAAGCACCTATGAAGGCGTGAGATTTTAACAAAGGCATATGTCAAGGACTTGTTGACTTGTTTGCGATAGTAATGAATCATTGAATTACAAAATATGTTAATATCTTTTTGTTATAATTTTATAATTAAATTAAAGCACGTACGTAACATTGATAATTTATTGAAAATTTTTATTAATACTAACTTGTTGTGTGTAATTTAATTGATTTAAGATGTCACTGTAATTACTTGTAATGTAGACATCGTATATATTATTACACTTTATTAATATCTGTTTTCGTATCAACTTTTTTATATTTCTGTATTAATATTTTGTATTAAACTGTACAATGTAATATTGTATAGAGATCGTACCCGGGTCCTTATCAGGAAAATGCTGCTGGGTTTCGTATGGTAAGTGTAGGGACCCGGGGACCCATTTTTTTATAGTATATAGGTGGCAAACAAGCAAGCAGTTCACCTGATGGTAAGTGGTATGCTCACCATTACAGCTACCGAGGTATTTCATCTTGAATATTTGTTGAGGATGGTTGCAGGTGTCAGGGGCAACAATAAACACTTATTAGAGGTTAGTGGGGGCCACAACTTGATATTTAAATCAAGTTGTGGACCCTCACGAGGAATAATAGTTTTGTATTTAATCATGAAAAAGTGAGTTATTAGTAATTAGTCTTCTTTGACGCTTTAAACCGTTAGTTCCGTAAGGGTTAGGGTCCACGGGAGATTCTAGGGGTCTACGTTGGCGTGACAAAAAAATGGGGGTTCTGAATTCGTAAGTGGGGGTCTACGAAAATGTATTTGCTTTCGATGGTGAAGAACTAAAATGTTGGCTTGACTTTGCCTATCAGTGTAGGAAATAAGTGAGAATTGAGATCGATTTGGTTGCATGTGCAAAAATTAAAGTTGGGTGTAATCACTTTTTTGATTGGCCAACTTTACTTTTTTGATTAAACAATCAATTCTCACTTGTTTTTCTCTAAAACTATTAATTCGTGGTTGAAACTCAACCGCCACGCAAATTTCCATAGTTTGGGTTATATTTGGGAATTATATAGAATATATTGGCATTGTTAAATTTTGGAATATGGTAGAAATGTAGCTGCAGGGGGACCGCCTGGACCGCCGACCCCGAGGACCGGAACCGGCAAAATAATGAAAGTGGTCTATGAGAAAAAAAGTCTGGGAACCTCTGCTTTAAACTAATGACTTTAATCTACCAAAGTTGTTGCAATGCTTTTATCGGAACAAACTTTCTGCAAATTTATATTTATGGTTTACGTAGAGCATATTATCCCAGGCGCTTTTTCTGCTCCTTTTCTAATGTTATGTCTTAATGTTTGCCTGGTTGTTTAATGTTGTAATTGAAATTTTAGGAGTTAAATGCTAATCGAGGAGATGAATCACATCCATTACCTATCATTGTGTAATTAATAAAAGCGAAGAAATTAAATCCTATGACGGTAATCATATATGTTCTTTATTATACATTAATAGATGAATTAATAAAAAAAGATTCATATATTAAAAGTTCGTAGACTACGCGACCTCATCGCTTTGAAAGCGATTTCTACCAGACAACCCATAGGTACAAAAGTGAAGTAACAGTAGAATGAAGTTAAAAGTAATCAGAAATAATGAGAAACAAATTACAGGAAAACAGGTACTAAGCACATCTTACGTGCAGAGGTAAACAGTTGCATAAGTGTACAGCAGAAACTTTAAAAGATTTATTAAAGTAGGATGAGGAAACAGGAATTCCAAGTATTAGAAGAGAACGAAAAAATCGGGCGTGGCTCAGAGAGATATACTGAAAAAAATCTCTCAAGATTTAATAAGTGGAAGAACAAAGTAACACGCTGTATAAAACAGAAAGAATATGTATATTCCTGAAAGGAGACTTGGTTGTTTAAGAAATTTGGAATGTTTAAATTTGTGAAGACCAAATATAAATCGTACGCATTAATGTAGAATTTGATCAATCTAATCAAAATGTCTTTAAACAATACCAAGATAGCGAATATCTGCAAAGTCATGGATATGCAGAACAAAGTCTAGTGTCTAGTGTACGCAATTTTTTTTTTATAAATCAGAAATATGTCTGCGTTCCCTCGCTCTGGTATTATATATATTCAACCAGCCCTCTTGGCGACGCCAAACCTCCTCCTCCTCCGACAGCAGCCTCCAGAAGCTCCTCAGAAGCCTCCGACGACGAGTCAGGTTTTAATTCTTTCAAAAAATTTATCGCCCAAGATATCCACGGACCGAACGTATATACTGGCACAAATATCCTGTCGTTAACTAGGTAATTATATATTATTAAATAAATATTTTTTTGTCTACCTCTGAAGCAGCGACTCTGATAGAGGTATCCCTGAGAATTAAGGCAACTAATATGTCAAATTCCGTACAAGGGCTAATATATTATTCATACTATTATAATAACTGAACAGCAACAGTAGCTTTGTCATTTATTCGTGATATCTAATTGCAACTCCACAAAATCTTTCCTTATAAAACTCACTTTATAACTATATTCTTTTTATCTATTAGATTAACAATTGTAATATAATATATAATCTATTTATAATTACTAAAAGATGAAATTTTATAGTACAAAAGCAATTTATTATTGTGTGAAATAAATGTTATTCTATAATATGCGTTCTTGATTTTGATATCGTAAACCGCGTAAAATAATGGAAGTACGTAAACACAATAGTCGCAATTAAAGCAAAATAATCATGAATAACATAGAACGTGAAATCCATGATTAACCGTGTCGATTAATTTTATAGCAATATTTTGCGTTGGACAATGTATTTACACTAATTCATTTAACTGCTTGTTATAAGAAATACTGATTTTGTAAAAAGTTTGAGTAGGTACCAAATTATTATGAGATATCAAAGAATTAATCAGTTGTAAACGGCTATTCTGTAAATAGCTAGATAGCCGTTTATATATAGCTACAATTTGATTCTACATTGGTATATATATATATATATGTTTTCTGTTCTGCGACGTAACTCGCCAATGTACGCATTTGAATAGTACAATTAAGTAACAATACACAATATTAAATTCTCATATTAGTGTCCCGTAAACCAAGAACAACACTTTCTTTAAAAAAAAACAGGGAACTTTGTGATCGGTACTCAATATTAAATTCTCATATTATACTCGAAATAAACCAAGAATCACTTTATTTATTAACAATTATCGATTTTCTGATCTCCCCTAGGACTCCCCACTGGGATTCCTAACCATTATTGACGTGACAACTTGTATAAATCATATGTTGTGGCAGAAGAGAACTACGGGATTTTTAACAGCCTACATGGAAATTTAGCAATATGCATATGCTGGGACCAGTCATCCTTTGTGAAATGTTCAATGAAATCGGCTATATTTTCTTGAACTCTAGTAAAATATTCAAATCAGCATTAATTGCATTAAACAGAGTTTTTGGGCTGAAAGCGTTTTCTAATGCAGTCAATCCGTATCGCATTTTTGTTTTTGTATTATAATTTTTATATTGATGGTTGTCTTTTTTTACATATTATTTTAATGGTATTCTATGTTTAAGTGCAATAAGCATCTGCGCAAATACAGAGACAAGACCTGTGGTTCCCTTTCCTATCCTATCAAATTATAATATATGTAAGTGAAAAATGATAGGAGCAGGGTTCAATTGCAGTGTGAGAGACATAAGATACTATACATAAACCAGACCCAGACTCTAAAAGCAATATTTAATAATGCACAAGTCTTTTTCCTTGGGTGAGAATTGAATCCAGAACAATAAAATAGGCAACTAGCCTGGTGAACTCGTTTATTAAACATATCACTCTTTTTGGTGTGGTTTTTTTTAATGGTTTTCCGTTTGATTTCTCTACAATAAGGATATTCACAATTGAATTGTAGTTGTAAGACATTGACATTAATGAAAACGTAAAGATTATTTAACCTAGTCTAAATTAACTTATAATTTTTAATTTCTTTATCTAAAGATGACATTATTTGATATAAGACAGAAGAAGGCGATATCTTATGGCTGTCATCTACACAGGATTTATTAGGAGCGTTAAGAAGTTGCGATAACACAGATGCACTCACTGCTCGCCCTATTCAATCCATTGTCGCTGTAATAAAATTTGAGTAAGGTTACGAAACAATATGGCACAGAACATTTTATAATCATATCTAATCCTTCGATTGAGAGGGGAGAGGCGCTAGATGGCAAGTATGACTCCCAAAGTTTGATGTATAAAAATATTTTTTGGTTTCAGTGTAACGTAAATCATATTTTTATAAACAATAGGCCGTATGTGTTGTGAAAGTGGTATATAAAAAAAACTGTGCAAGGAATAAATCCAAGTGTAATAAAGTGTAAATTTAGTGTGTCTAAAGTGGAAAAAATCCTTGGTGAAAGCTATAGAATAATTCAAAAATCTAGACGAATATCTCCATTTATGTAGCTTATAACTACAAACTGCGTACAATAAGAATGAAATTAATAATAGGATAAATAAGAAAAATTTAAATTAACCATTATACTCAAAAAATTGTTAATTAATTGGACATTATAGGACACCACTATATTTATATTATTATCATCACTTTTAATATGTTAATTATTGCTTAAAAACATATAGCATTAAAAGTATTAAAAAAAGATAGTTAATTAAATTTTACAAGTACGAGTCAATTATGAAATAGTTTTTAAAATTACAACACCTAACGTACAAGGCACCAAACTATCATGTCTGAGTTATATCTGATTATTTTATGATATACATGCAAGCCGAAATATATTAAAAGAAAACAGAGATAAATATTCTTATATAATAGGCAAAACATAAATAATTATTAAACTTGTTTAAAAACTAGTTATAAAAGTTTTTACAAATAAACCTTCAAAAATATTTAACGCCATCTATTGAACAATAGAAAGTAACTTTCAACTGTAATGAATTAAATATCGAGATAATTCTGCTGCTTGCCGCCACGATATTGCATTTTTATAACAATCGACGATATTAAAGAAGTTTTCACGCAATATACAAATTGACCTAGACGAAAAAAGAAAGAAAGGAAAATTCGAATGAAGGAGCGGGTAAACCAAAACATTAATGAAATATTTTCTAACATTAGCTAGCAAAATGAACTTTTAAATAAAAAAATATATCATCAAATTAAAAAGATTGAATATATCCATAAAAAGAGACCCGTTACTTTAGTGGAAACAAACTATAGGAAATTGTAATTGGAATTGTATTGTAAAATAGTTATTTGGAAGACAAAATGACGGTAAGATAAGAACAGGCAAAGCAAAAGTTCATTATAAAAAATATTTTAAATTAATTATTATTTAAAAAAAGCAAAGAAAATCTTAAATATACATCCTACTATGTTGAGCAAGACTACTGAAACAATAAAAGTAGATATAAAAGAAAAAAGTTAACAAAAAAACAAGAAGCACTAAAGTTGTACTGCACTCAGTCAATGCCAGCAGCATAAACATACTAAATCGGACCTTAAACTAGTTCACAACAACGAAACAGGTTATGACAGAATGAAAAGCGAAGAGCAGTCTCAATAATTCCAAAAAAAAAACAGTTAAATAACAACATCCAAGAATAAAATGCCTGCAATGTCATAAGCAATTCAATACCAAGGAATATCTTTCTTGGTATTGAAAGAGTTGCACGACTAAATCTCAACATGCAAAGATATAATACAAGTTTAATGCAGTCATTTGTCTCTGCACAGAGATTATTGCTGTTTCCAAGAGGCTTAGACGAAAGGAAAAGTAATACGTTACCTAGATTTGAATATCGATACTTTTGTATCGATATTCAAATGTATAGATCATTAAAAGAATTGTATTCTCTTTCTTTTGGCATGACCTTCGTATTGTTATGTTCATTTAATCGTGACAAAGAGTCACATCGATTCAAGTTTTTGCGATAGACAATTAAAATTGTTATTTGTGCCTTATGTTTATTATAATTATTGCCGAATGTTACTGATTGGTCGTCATTGTTTAAAATGTAAGAAATGTGTATGAAATAGAGCGTAGAATGATTTAACTTCGTATCTCATTTGGTCCTAGCGTTAAATACAGTTTAGCGTAATCTGAACAAGCTTCAAGTTATAATTACAATCATTATTTAAGTCTACAAGTGTCATTAGTTAACTTTGTTAGTTACATTGACTTGTAAAGATATTTTAAATGAATCTAAAACTTAAGCAGTTAGTATTACGAGTAGTTCATGATTGAACATTGAACGCACAATGATTATTTTACTTAGACTATTAAAATATTATTTTGTTAATAAATGTAAGTACAATTATTACGTGGCTCTACAAACATGTAATTATTGTAGAGCCACGCTGAAGCTAATTTCTTGCAGCACCATGAATTAATCGATTCAAGATGGGGAATGCTTTTAATTTTAATAGAAGTATAGCACAGCTGCGTTTAGTATGAGATCCGAAGACGTAATAACAGCTAATGATGCATACCATTTCAGTTTTTGTAGGAGATAACGCACATCTTGAATCCTTGATGAGTACGGATGTTGATATTATAGGCTATCAAGTGAATTGTATATTCGTATGTTACTCCTAATGTTATAAAAATTGTTAAACTATCATTTTTAGATGAAAAAGTAAAATAAGTAACTAGTAGTACTCGTAGCTAAGTCTCACCACGTCGGTAAGTTTAAATTAAACAAGCTAAAATGAGTAAAGTTATTTTTATCAAATTAGTATTTGTCATGTTAGATTGTTTTATTCGGGTTCCGTGTGAAATACAGATCCATGTTTGGATAAAGCAATGCGCGGTGAGTTGTCTTCGAATGCCTCCGCGCTGAGCTAACGAAACTGTAATTACTGTCAAATCCTTACACTAAATAAAGTTTTATGAATATAGACGAAGGATTGTCATGATTAACGAAACGCAATTTCTCTGCTTCATGACTACTTCCGACCTAATATTGAGCCCGTATTGAATTGTTTCTAAAAACAGCTAGTTTTTTCTGTTCAGAATATCAGAAGTTAAATTATTAACTTAATGTGCTTCGTACTGCGTGTGAAGGAAGTCAATGACACAGTTACTGGTGACGAGATATCCATCTTAAACCATAAAGCAGATAAACAATACAACTATTATATATATATTATATATACTTTATATTATATATACTTCTAATATTGTTGTCATCATCTAGATGCACTTCAACTTCCCGTCATCATTTACCCCCAGTAAACTGTGTGTTCTAATTTTAGTAAAATAATATCAGAAAACGGCTTGAATGTATAACAGATATATTTTGTAGAAACAATTCTCATCCCAGTTTCATGAGTGAAAATATTATAATTTAATTTTATAAATAACTTTCCATTGTTTAATTAATTGTATATGATATATATTCAGTCAAAAAAGTATCGGCAATGGATGATTTGTTTATAGTTCCAAATTATTTTTATTTTTTTGTTCGTAGATTGGCACAACTGTTTTCCATTTTGGCGCGGCGTTTGAGCTGAATCTGTTATTGAGATTAAATACAGTGCTTCTTAGTTATATCATATCTAGTGTGTATTGCGAATTTCATAATGGACAAAAACATGGAACAAAGTGTTTGTCTTAAATTTTGCATCGCCAATGTAATTTCGCGTTTGGAGTCACTGAAAATGTTATAGAAGGCTTACGGTGAACGACTTCATTAAAAACACGTGCGTATGTGGTACAAAGCGTTCAAAACGGTCGAGATGTTATTGAAGATTTCCCTCGCTTTGGCAGGCAATCAACGTCTGAAACTGAAGTTATCATCGCAAAAGTAAAGGAAATAGTGACTGAAAATCCTCATTCAAGTTTGAAGGAGATAGCCGCCGAACTTTTTGTGTCTTACAAGTCAATACGTACCATTTTATATAATGGTATGAAACATATTGCCTCTCGGCTAGTCCCAGAAAACCTATTTTTTTTCCAAAAAATTGCATAAGAGTCGCTGAGGACATGCTAGAACGAGGCAATTCCGACACGTAGGTTTACGAGTTTGACATGCAAACTAGTCAACGAGTTTCGGAGTGGCGCCTTCCAACTGAACTGAAACCGAAAAAACCACCCCAAAGTCGATCAAAAATTAAAGTCATGTTGACTGTTTCATGTCATGTTTCTTTGAATATCGCGGTGTTGTGTACCCTTAATTGTTGTCGGAAGGTCTAACGGTATATAGAGAACATTATTTCAGCGTTATGCGGCGTTTAAGAAACCAAATTCGACGAAAAAGGCCAGATTCATAGAAAGAAAATTCTTGGATTTTGCACCACGATAATGCGCCTTTGCACAATGCCATAATTTTTGACAAAAACCTCAATAAATATTATCGAGCAACCACCTTATTGACCAGATATTGCTCCAGCTGACTTCTTTCTTTTTCCTAAAGTTAAATTACCACTTTGTCGCACCCGTTTTCATTCGGTAGGAGACCTAAAGAAGAATTAGCGGCGAGAGCTGAATTCAATTCCGGAAATAGCGCTTAAAAAATGTTTTAATGATTGGATTATTCGTTGGCGTAAATGAAAGAGCATACTTTGATGGCGATAAAATAAATTTGGATGTATAACTAACATTTTGTGTATTATTGTTCTTTTTCCGGTAATTTCTTGACAGAGTATATAATAATAATAATAACTCATTTAATCGATCCAGCACCAATAATAAAAAAATTAATAAAAGAAGAATTAAACAATAAATACAAACATGAAAAACAAATCATAAAAGAAATGTACACACAAAGGAAACAAAATAAATCAACAAAATAAAACAAACAATTAAATGAAATAAGTGATAAAAAAATATTCATGTATTAGATGCATAAAATACTCGTACCAAATAACCATAACGACGATGAGGGATCAATAAGGTTCCAGCTCAGCATTTTGTTGACCTAAGCCAACACTGGTATTATAAAGTATATACAATAATAAAATGCACCACAAATTATGTTATTGTTTTTATTATTGATAATGAAGCAGAAAGTGCCCTTGCTGCGTCTGCCTTTATGTATGTTATATTGGAGTATTTAACTCAACCGATCTTTTGCTTAATAAAGGGTCAAGAGTTGTGGCCATGTGAAGTAACGCCACACCTTTGTGACTCTCAACTTCCTAGTGGCAGTTTTTGGCTTGGACTGAATGAACCGCTCAAACTTAAAATGCGACGAGACATCAACCTCTAATAACAGAAGGTGGTCAGCGTATTCCTACGGCGTCAGCAGATATGTTCATATGCATCAGAAAAAGGGTTGTCGGGAGGACTGATCCCTGATGAACACTAGAATTTATTGCCATAGCCTCAGACGAGCAACCGTTTGTAACCACTCGTAGAGACCGCTCCTTCAGCAGGTCTTGTGTCCACGTGATCAGACCGTGAGATATGCTGTACGCTAGAAGCTTGCTGGCATGCCAGACCCTACCAAAAGCCTTCGAGCCTTCTAGCAGAACAGCTTCACCGTTATTCTCGATGGCTTCACCTACTAAGTGTGTGGCATGCACGAGAAGATCGACAGAATTGATATCATTTATGTTTTGACTTAACTTCTGCATTATCAACAACCGGTAGCGGTCCATTGTTGAACAAAGGCTTCCCCAATAAGTGCCACTTGGTCGAATCTTTGGTTTTACGCATCCACCGGCTGCCAGTCACCTACTGAAAATCGTCGTATCACATCCGTGTTGGACCGGTTTAGTAGACGATTGCTAGACCACGTCTAGGCAAACGTAGTTTGTGACCTAACATATTCTTTTATTTTTTTATTAGTATTATTGTATACTACTCATATTATCTGTACAATTTATAAATATGATATATAATTGTCAAATAAAGCGATTGCTTGAAATTACGTTTACTGAAAACTGCCAACAAATCTGCATCAGTCAGCTAGTTTTAAATAAATTTTGTATAGTTAGTGGGATGTAAAACAAAACAATGGTTAAAAAATAAGAAGAATTAGGTTATACTGTCTGGTATTTCCCATCTAACAATCATAAATAAATAATTGCTTCTGTTTTTTAAAAGGCGCTTAATTAGGTTAAACTCGTGGCAGATATTTTTTGATATATGGATCATTTTGCTTGCTTAAAGATATAAGATATTATATTAGAAGTTAATAACCCTTCATTCGATTACTGAAATAATATATTTTTACTTACGGTAATAATATAAGGTATATTAAATTATTAAATTTTAATCTAAAGTTTATGATATTCTTCCATAGATGTGACATTAAAAGAAAAAATATTTAATCATTTGCAAAATGTCGTATTTTAATAAAACGACAATGTAAATGACACATAACAAAACGATGATAAGCAATAGTGAAGGTAAAGTGAAAACAAGTAAAACTTCAAATTTGTTTTATTCTTGAACAAAGTAGCCTATAATCAATTGGTATGACTATAAGAAAAAAAGGCAAGGTGAAGACTCAATAGCAAGATTTCAAAGAACACATAAGTGACCGAATATTTTGTCTGAGAAAGTAAACTAGTGGACCTCGTCTTCCGCAGGATACTAGTATATAATACAGGTCAATGACCTTACTACCTTCAATCATTGCCTGTTTCGATTGACTGATCAATGCTTTAATACTTTAAGTTTAAGTATTAAAGAAACATACGTTACGAGCGTTAACCCTGATGATAAAAGATATTTATACAGTACTTGTCACGACACCAATTGGTACAGTTGTTTCATATTTTTATTTATTTAGTGTAGCGGTGCTGACAGGAAAGGGCGTTGGATTATGTGTAACTCAAGGTGCTCAGTTAAAATGTCTTTTTATTAAAAGTGGTATTGACTATACCGAGACCTCTGTTATCGTCTCTGGTATCGCGAGATGCGCGTGTCTCGTCTACGCTGGCACGCTCTCATATCGCTTTGCATTTTACAACCTGATATTTACATCTCTGGTTTTTGGAAACGTCACGTGAAAAGCCTCGGATTAAGCGTACAGCAGTCACAATCCAGCGCCGGCGGCGATCGCGAAGTGCTGTGTGTGTGCTTCAATAATTATACCGTGCGATCACTTTTACTGACTCTCACTTTTGCACAGCCGGCAATAATATGAGTGCAAGTACTGAAAACATCAACAGCTCAGTTGATTTCACAAAATCAAATATACATTTGACTGGAGACGAAGAAAAGAGGACATGGCTAGAAAAATCGAAGCACGTGTTGAAGGACATCAAGTATTGTATCCGCGAAACAACAGTTGAGCCATGTTTGTTTACATTCATGCTGTGTACTGCACTATCGTCGTTAGCTGTACAAAATATGCATTTAGAGAAATCGTGTAGAGTTAATTTTCAGTATAGCACTGAAATATGTGACCGCATCAGAGATCGGAATACAACTGGTTTAGAAAAAGAATTAAATAATGTTCAATCATTGGTGGCCAAGGTTGTCGCATGGAAGTTTCCGCTTCAGACATCGATACCTGCTGTGATGGTACTTTTTATTGGAGCATGGAGTGATAAGACTAAGAGAAGAAAAATCTTTATATTGTTTCCATTTATCGGTGAAATTGTTGCTAATATTGGACTGTTATTTGCAACATACTTTTTTAATGAATTGTCATTGACAACAACTGCACTGATAGAAGCCTTGCCAGCCGCCTTCACTGGAAGCTATATTATAATATTTATGGGAATGTATAGTTTTATGGCTGATAGAACTACAGTTGAGAACAGGACATTTAGGTTAGGTATGGTTACGATTTGTGTTAGTTTGGGTACTCCCACGGGGACGGCGTTGAGTGGTATCTTATTAAGAGTTCTGGGTTATTATGGTATGTTTTCACTGTTGTTGCTTCTCCATACATTCTCTTTTGTATATGGTGTGCTTAGACTTGAAGATATTTTGCCTCAAGAAGAAAAGTGTATGATTATAAGTGACGGCAATGACAAAAGTACATTTAAGAAAATAATAAAAGAAGTATTTACACTAGTAGCAGATACAGTTATAGTTGCTCTCCGACCACGGGCTTTTGGAATGAGAAAGCAAATTATTTCAGTAATTTTGCTATATATTCTCATGGTTGGTCCTCTTTATGGTGAGTAGTTCATTAATTAATGTAATAAAATAGTGGTAATAATATTTTATCTTTTAAACATTGACTACTAGATTATTGTTTTCTTATGTTATATTATTTTTTTATATTTTATAATAAATAAATAAATATATTAGACACTGTTTTAAGAAAACAATACGTGGTCTAATATAAACTGTCATTAGGTATGATTCTAAATATAGCTTCATAATTACTTTGATAAGCATTCCAATATGTATACTATGAACTAATAGCTAACAAATATTGTCTTGTGTCAAAGTTTATAACTTCATGACTAAAATTAAAATCAACCATTGCATAAAGTTATGTGTCGTATTATTTATGTTGTATTACTTTATTTTTATTATTGCTAAATAATTGATTACCTTTACTTTTATTATGTTATAAGGTAAATCAATCTTAACTTAATTACACTTTTATTTTATACTATAATTAACATTTTGAGTAAAAAAGGAAAATAAAAAACAAACTTAAAAGAATAATAACATGTTATATCGATACCTTCCTTTATTGTCATAAAAGTTCGTCGGCGTTTAATTGAAACCGACCCTTTGAATATATGAATATATATGTACACTCGGGTGTAACCAGATCGAAGCAACCTATAAGCAGGCATACATTTACGATACGACAAGAAACATACGTTTTATTTATAAACACCATATGTTTATTAAAAGCTTGATTCATTAACATAATATTAAAACCATTATTATTTAAAAATAGTCAATACCCTTTTAATTAGGCGTTTGTAATGAACGTAGACGAAAACTGACTCTACCGTACATACGAGTATCCCTGCCACCCCTATAAAAACAATTGCCACCGGGTTGAGCTTATAAGAGGTTGACCTGTGCACATCTCCGCAAATTGCATTCATTGTTCTGACGAAACTTTGGTACTACGCCTGCAGAAGCTGCTTAAGTTATTGGCAGTTTTATTGTCTTAACTTTGCTGCGGAATCGACATCTGATTGCGGGTGTTGATGTGCAGCAAGATCTGAGACGTGTACGAGTGTTGGTTGTCAGCAAGATGATTAAGATTAGCTAAACCTACACCGAATCTGTATACCACTGGCCCGAAATTTACTCCATGGCACAAACTCGTCTTCAATTTGCTCGAGAGCATCTTAATTAGAGCAACAGTATTGTTCGCTGATGAGTGATGAATGTGTCTACATGACAGTTACAGGAAAGGGGCATCCTGGATAGCAATTTGCGCAGTGTTTCTGAAACAGTTGCATAAGGTGGTGGCTTCTGCATGATGTGGGTTGGGAACACGTTAGAGCGGGATGATTTTTTAACAGTTTTTATTTTATTTTTAAAATACCCAACAGCATGTTTAAT
The DNA here is from genome assembly GCA_029286865.1 of Teinopalpus imperialis. NCBI lineage: Eukaryota > Metazoa > Arthropoda > Insecta > Lepidoptera > Papilionidae > Teinopalpus > Teinopalpus imperialis. Next base: position 5,262,561 of record JAGSMU010000034.1, read on the forward strand.
TTCCAATTTCTCTACATTTCAATCCAGATAGCATATTTTATAAAGTACTAAATAAATGTTGATATAATATGTGAAATGTCACACACGTGTTGAGATAATACCAATTTAAAGCTGACGTCTAAAGTTTATAAATCAAATGGTTTTTACAAAAAAGTAGTATATTTTTAAAAAATATACGTATAGGTTAAGTTGATTTGGTTGCTCCCCAGTGTATGAACATAAGGTGCAGGCAAATGTAAAAGTTAGCTCTAAACTCCTTTTAGTGACGGGAGTCTAAACCGGTTCTAGATTATCGTTGCGCAATCAATGTCTGTTGCTTAAATAAATGCTAACACCTGTTAATGGCCTCCTAGCATCACTTATCTACGTATATTAATATCGAACTATTTTATTGTTTGGGCTGGATACATTTGTATGGTAATTACAAAACACCGTAAGCGTTATTGTCGAAACGTTTTAATTGCAATTTACGAGACATTTAGAGGTTTCCGCAAGAAACCGCTCTCGGTTCCGTTATATATATGTATGTACTTCTAATTAAGATAGCGAATGTTATTTATATTTATCTCCAAATTAATCAGTTTATATTACTAAGTGTATAAGTAAAAATAAAAATAGTTTGTATCTTTTTTTTCAAAGAAAATTATTAAATTTTGTCAAAAATGTATAAAATTTTAATGAAATAAAAAATATTATGAACAAATTTGAGAAACAATCGGGATGTTTTAACTTATAATTGTTTAAAAACTTTCCCTTTGACGCAATGATACTAGTGTTTATTAAATTTATATTTGCACCGTTTTACTTTTTTAATTGTATAAAAACAGTATTAGAATTAAATGTCATAGTGCCTTAAAACTAAAATCAAATAAAAAATGCAATAATCGCTAGACTCGTGGTTAGTATGGGTGGTAATTGACATTATCAAAATATTTTATGTTTGAACAACTATCGAGTAAAATCTTTATTACTATTTGTCCAACTTTACATAAAACTACGTGTTTTTGGTCAGGTTAGTTTATTGCAAGTAAAGTTACGTAATTACTCGGCGAGCCTGCTTTCCCAAGCGGCCTTGGGATCTGCATTAGGCTTGCTATGCATTCCAAATAACTATGAGCATTAATACACAACTAAATTATTCTTTCGTCTTACGTATTAGTTAAAATATATTTTCCACTCTATGGTGACAAACAATTTGATTGCATTTTCGTTCGTTGACACTAAGGAACAACGAGTAAAGATGTTATGAAAGTATTTTAAAAAAAGGCAGATCTTTCTTAATCAAGCAAAGACGGAATGTCCAAATCGAAAAACTGGTTTTTATGGCCACAGGCGCTCCTGAGGGGCAGGGGCGGGTTAAGCATTTGTTTACTTATTTAATTACCACAAAGTGTGTAAACGGCATCCAAAGGTGCATTGTACCTACTTGTATGGTCTCTTATCGAAACATTAACGAATACCATTCCAACTCTTCGAAATCTTAATACGAAAATTCTTAATAAGGACTTATACTAAAACGTAAGATATATTTAAAGTATACTGAATTTAATGTACTTTAATATTAAGTTTCTATAGTTTTAGTAATTTATTTAAGGCGTTAAGTTTTTGTCTATATATTTATATACTTTAAAGACTAACATGAAGTTAGTAGCGAATCAGCCACGCACACACGTAAACAGAAGAATAACTTACACGTATCATTAGGTTTATAGTTCGTAAGTCAACACTACTTACACTTACCATTGAAACAAGTTAATGACCGCATAGACAATATACGAACATGATAACAAAGAAACACGTTCATACGTCATATCTCCATTATGATTTTTTTTTCCAGGTGATTCGCAAGTCAGTTATTTATATGCAATACGCAAATTCAACTTAAATGAAGTGGAGTTCAGTATTTATGGTGCCATCAACACTGTTCTTGGTTTAATAGGTAAGTTATAATTCTCCGAAATGCAATTCAGAATTTTGTACAGGAAAAATGTATTAATATGTACATATAGAACTATCACAAATGAATTTCAAGCATATTACGTTGGTGTAAGAGACAAAACACAATACTTAAACAATAAAATAAATGTATGTACTTACGTCCAATACATCAGATATGACTATTTTTTTCACATATGTCTGAACATTAGTCCTATCTTAGTCTAAACTACATTGACAAAAATTGTAAGTGTTGTCCATAGTGGTTTTGGATTCGATCCCTAGCAAACCCGGATGTTTTCTTACACACGTTGATGATTTTTGGGTCTTATTTGTGAAAGTCATGTGTGGCTTATACCTCATCCGGGAACAGCATCAAATACTTCTTTCGATTATATTGCACATGCTTTATACCGGATTAGGGATGGCGAAGCCGAATGAACGCCTCAGTGTTTGTGCAATTTTCTTTTAAATTAGTTGTGACAAAGGAACAAATTATTCACCTGATATTAAATAGTCAGGTTATGACCACAAGGTATCGAAATCGGTTTGATGTTTTAGACGCAATTTCTTTATATTTTTCAAATAACTGTAATTTAAATATTAAACATAAATAGATTTTTATATAACCTTTCGTTATATATACAAAAAGAAAACGGAATAAATAATGGCATATTTTTGTGTGAATACTTATCGGCTTAATCGACCTGGGTCAAGGTTTATGTTATCTGAGTGCATACAAAGTATTTCGTGCCGCTTAAGTTTCATGTTTAAATATTTTGCGTATGAACTCAATTTAAGGAAATTATAAATTAAATATTATGTACAAGCCGTGATGCCCTACAGTTTCATTTCTGTTAGTTTCATAAAAACTTATTTAAGAGAAAAATTGGGATGCTGGATTACGGAGTATTATATAGTATAAAAATATCTACGTGTAATATAAAAAAAATAGACCGCGACTGGGAACCGAACCCATGGCCTGTGATCTATATGAGCCAATGATCAATACCCCACTCGGAATGTAAATGACAAATTAGTCTTAACGACGTTTTATGTGGAAATATTTTATTACGTACTTTGTTTTACATCACGGGTGCTTTTACATACACATAAATAAATATAAAGTAATTATTGCTCCTTGTTGTCTAAGATAAACATGCATCATACATTTCGAAGTTTTTAGTACGACGCAATTCAATTCTTAATCAGTAATGATATCTTTGCATACGTTTTGTTATCCATTTACGTCGAAATATATTTTTATCGTCGTTCAACTTTATGTAGTTTTATGTGTAATAAAAATACCTTTTTAAAGAACTGCTCGTAAAATATGTAATAAATATGTCAGTATTTAAAGTATATATTATTAGTTTTATTTAAAAAGTAAAGAATGTCCTCTTGGTTCATTTCGACCACGGCGATATCTTCTGGTTATAATCGGATGACATCAACTGCTTAGGATTTATTATAGCGCCGTAAGAATTTTCGCAAACACAGATAAGATTGGAGGAAGGTTCTAATGCAGTGCCTGGGACACGGGACATACAACAAATCCAGAATCGTAAACCAACAGTTTGAGATACACAAATATTGTAGATCTGAGTTTAGCATAGAAGAAATATTTACTAATATTATATAAAATTTCTGTTCAAGTTATTTTAGATTATATTTTTATATTACAGGTACTTTCTTTTGTATAACATTTTTAAGCAAAAAGTTGGATGTACAAGATAGTGTAATTGGACTTATGGCTGGAGTAAGCAGGATAGCATCCTGCTTCGTTTTTGCATTTGCAACAAACAGACAATGGTATTATTCAGCACCCATTTTCAATATATTCAGTCACACTGGATTGACTGCTGTCAGAGCAATTGCAACAAAAAGTGTACCTACAGATGAAGTTGGTGAGTCTCATTCATGTTAAGATATCTTCTTTTTATTTACAGACATTTATAGTGTTTAATTTTCTTTATTACAAACTTTTTTCAACATAATCTCTTTGTTTATGTTTATTTTCATACGAGTTAATTGTTTCACACAATTGAAAATTGATTTAATAATTCTGGTACTTGTACGCAAAACATTAAAAAATTATACATAATAAACCTTGCTTGGGAATTAGTCTAACAATAGGTGACATGCTAAAATAAAATATGTTTAGTAGACAGCATCTGAACCGTCCTCCGATCTTACATCGTTACATCTTAATTGAGGACGATTGAATGCAAGTATATATATATATAAGTCTGTATAAGCATCTCGTTGCCTTGAACGTCATTGCCTCGATATTTCGGAGAGACATACGGTTTAAAAACTGTGTGGAATACCAAGTACCAAGTTAGATATTTTAAAACAATTTACCGCAAACGATACATAAAGTTGTCCACCTTAATGTAAAACTCAAGTTTTGAAGTGCAATAATGATTACAGAATTTACTAATTTACTAAATTAAGATCTTACGGAAAGTTTATTCAATGTATATTCATCTGACACAAAATAAATGAATAATAATTAAATACATATTATATATAACATAAAGCAATAATTAATGACTTTTTACTTACGTCGTTATGTAATCTCATCTAATGTAAGGCGTAAATACGTTTTGTATTACTTGCTTTTTAATTATTATTATTTAGTATGTTTTTTATCAATTTTTTTTTCTTCAAACAGAGAGGTCTGCCACACTTTGTATGTCGAATCTAATCCACTCCATGTCTCGTCTTACAGATTTTAGTTCTTCTGTGGTAGATGAAATTAATTTATAAAAATAGGTGACGTACTTTTTGTCAATTTAGGATGCAAGCTTGGAAAGCTAAGTCAGTTATTGTAGTTCACCGATGCTTTTTTAATTACGTTTTTGATCCACCAGAGGAACCCTCTGCAAAGCTTTCTATTGCCCTCCGAGTGATTTGGAGCATGGAACCACCAGCTCCAATTTCCTAAGCTCCCGTCATTCTTATAATTAACTACTCATATTAGATGGTTCATTATAGCAAACCTATTTTAGTTGAAAGGAAGTTTATATATTTTAAACCCAACAGGCTAAGTGAGAAAATGTTGAAATTAAATATAAACATTCTCTTTCAGCGAAATTAAGTTCATTAATGGGTGTCACCGAGGCTATAGCGCCGTCGATATACATGCCTACGTCGAGTTTCATTTACGTTTCTACAATAGAGAGCTTCCCCGGAGCGTTTTATTTGTTCGACGCCGCACTCACCGTGTTCGCACTGTGCCTGTTCACGTAAGTTATTACTATTAACATGACGGTGCTTTCAAATGATCCTTGTTGACAGTTACTAATTAAATCGAATGGGAATGCTTGCACTTTCTCTACTCATTTACTTATAACTGTATTTATTTTTAATATTTGTGCTTTGTACACATTTGATATAGGTTTATTACAGGTACACTTTATAATCTTTGCGTATTGCTCATATAATGTTCTTGAACTAATTAATTGCTGCAAATGCGCAGAAATGTTACTTGTGAACCCGGTTTTAAAATACCTTGCATAAGTCTCTGTTTTGGTGTCAACGGTGAAAGTGGTTATAAAGTGGTCGGAATAAGTATATATTAATAAAGGAGATTAAAATAAATTCTTTTAAAGTATGAGAAAGTTTGTACCGACGTCTGTTTTACCACTTTACAGACTCATTTACGTTTTGGTGAAACGAAGGAAAGAATCAACTGTCACAAATCCAGGCAGAAAAGAAGAATTCGCAAGAACGAATGAAGTTTCAAGATTTTAGAATTAATATCGATGTAAAAAGATTATTTTTATTAATTTAATACAAATAAAGCGTTATGACTGTTGTTTTTCAAATGTTTAATGTAATATAAGATAAAGAAATACAATAGGGTTACGGATATTAATGCGTAGTTTTATTTTATATCAGTTTTCTAATTCTGTAAAGACTGCTTCCTATTACATCGTCGTCAACTCAACTCATCAGTAGACAACTTTAAAATAGTTCTAAAGTCACTCAGCACTATGTTTTAAGTTACTACATGAAACATCACAGACTACCAGCGTGAAATATCAGCGGTGAGATTTTTTTGCTGATTGAAGTGATTCAATGACCCAGTTACGAGTTAGCGAGGTATTCCGTCTTTAGAGGTGATAATGCAAGTGCAATGCGAATCTTTGTTAGGAATGGATGAAGGTGTTTATAGGCAACAGTAATGAGTCTGTTTTATAAAAACACACCTCTGATCATAGGCCTCCTGCAAAGATTACAATGAATTGATCACCATTCCATGACCTTGTTTAAATTCATTTCATAACATAGTAGTGAAACGTGTATAGCATACCTGTAAGTATTTGAATGCTAATTCAATGAATGAATGGAAACAAAGTCCATTGTATATATGTACTTGTTCACTACCCCACAGACACCCAAAAGTTGAAGGTATACATAGCCGAGCAACGTTATAGCGAAAGGTGAACTAAAGCATGGAGGTATCAACTCGATTACAGAAGAATCAGATACACCAAGTTTTTTTTTGTTTTTATTCTCTGTTAGGAAGGGCAGGCTTAATACCTTTGTGCGTGCGAATTATCCAATTAACCCAGGGCATGGACAAATATTGTGGTAGAAGTATTTAAAAAAATCTAGTATAAAATATAAAATAAATAAATATGTATTATATAGATGGATTGATGGAGTGATGTCGGAACGACGAGTTAGTAACTAGATAGAGTAGAGATAGTAGTAGTAGCTGCAACTCATCGTACAAGGCAAGATCCAAGGAAAGCGAAGTGTAGGTCGAAGAAGAACATCATGGCTCAAAAACCTACGCCAATGGTTCGGAAAGAGCACCCATTGCCCTAATGATCGCCGAACTTCGAAAGAAGATGGCACTTTAAGAAGAAGAAGAGATAGTAGTAGAGACAACAGGACTGTACCGGATGTATAGGTGCCTCTGTATTGTGGCTTGTGGCAGTCTGTGTGTCCAGCTGTGATGGGCTGAGATGATGATGATGACATATTTATTATATTACTATGTAATAATGACTTCATATTAAAGCGTTAAAAGTGTAATATTACAACTAAATGCTACTGTGTTGCGTATTTACTGAAAAGGACCATCTTTCATCTTAATCCTTACTGGTGACAGTACATCTCTTTATCTTGATTAGCGATGTTGGCGTTAGGGCCATGGTCATATATCCTTAAGCTCTTGTTGTTATCCTTACGTACTAAAAAAATTACTAAACACTTTTATTAGTTGAAGAATATATACTCTTTTTATCCTACGAAACCCAGTTATAATTTTATCGCTGGAATTTTGTATGAGATTTGGTAAATTCCTGATGCAGCTATTCCTGTTTCACTGCCAGTTTCTAGATGTAGGTTGGCCTTCAGTGTAATGGAAGCACAATGATTTTTTCATTGAAAAAATGGTTTAAAATTTTGCGAGTGCTAATTAGTATGCGTTAAGATAAAGTTTGTATCGAGGTTGTCTTTAATTACTTTATTTGTGTTGACTATAAATAGTAAAATAATTTCATATTTTCAACTTTTGAAAAAGAAAGTAACAAAAATAAGTATTTAAGTATAATTTTTTATTTTCAATCTTGGTAGACGACGATGTGATCATACGAGAGAAATCTGAATCAGCTCTGGACTGCTGGATGACCACCTCTATGCGAAACCAGCTTATTGGGCAATAATTCCTTTACGGCTTTATTTTAAATCAGTTGAGGTGTTTTGTTGATACCATTTTCTTTTATTGAAGCCATACAACATTCAAATGTAGATCTAAAATTTTTGAATTATCTGCTCACTGTTAGTGCCCGAACACAAATAGCTTGAATGAAATAAAGGCCAATTTTTCCTTTGTCAGTCATTGCGGCCAAAACAATAACCTTACGACTATAAACCTGTCACTCATGTGCCCAGTTACGAGAGTTTTTGTATATTCACATAGTTCAAGTGGAAATTCACTTCGTCATTAATTCGTTCGTTTTTTTCAATCTGACAGCTTGTGGGCTATCAGCATTCTGTTTCGTTTATCCTGTTGATTGAAACATTTCATTCATCCATTTCCGAACGATGTTCCGGTGAGGTGGAGTTCGGATATAATAAGGACTACGACTAGAAGAAAAGAAACGTTGGTGCAATAACGATAGAATTATTATTCTGGTTTTACACTGAATTTACATGATCCGACCTGCTAAGCGTCGTCTATACACCCCCATCGCCGTGTACGTTTCTCGTTAATTTAGAAGAACCAACAATTTGTGATATACAAATATTGTTTGTGAAACGGAAATATGTATAATGAATATAAACATAAATAGTTACAGAATTAATCAAAACAGTAATACAAAATGTACGTTCCAATTTATATTTATTTTCATTATTCCATATTATAGATTTACTTAAATACTCATAAGATTTCTCATAGTATAAAGCCTTTAAAACACAGTCGACACTGGGTCGATTTAATAAATTTGCTTGATCAAATGACGAGGTTATATAATTACTTATTGCATTTTTAAAGGTCGCCTTTGCTCAGAAAACGGGAAAACAATCTTTGAATACTTCTTTAACATGCTATAGATTTATAAGTAGCAATTATACAGTCGTTATATATCATATACATATACGTATATACGTTATCTGTAATATTGCGACTTGATTTTGAACACGCTTTTATTAGGTTTATTTATATAATATAAACAAATATGTTAAAAAAAAAAATATTTTTAGTTTTAATTTTATTTTTAAGAATTTTTGTAAATACGAACTGTTTTCATTAATTTCCTAGATACGTATCGATTTTAAATTGGAAATGTAATTTCGAACAACAATTTAGTTAAATGTTCTTTTATCTTAAAACAAATATAAATATATCTTAAAGCAAAAAATGTTAGCCCCTCTGTTAGGGTTAAGCAAAACTACGATTCAAGGATTGCTTATGGAAGACCTGATACTTCGATATCATGATTTGGTTTTGTTAGGGACGAAAATCAGGGCATTTTCTAAATATGTCTGAAAAACTGAGGCTTTGTGGGGTACGTAACAAAACATAAAAATATCAAAATATGTATAATTTATTTAATAAAGTGCTTATGACAGAACAATATAAAATATTACTATATCCTATATTCTTCATCTCATTTGGTTATTAGCACATTATTTAGCCTTAAAATATCTTATCCAACGATACTTTTGTAACAGAACTAGCACGACTTCATAAAATAAATACAGATACAAGCAAATTAATTAAGCAATCGTAAATTACATGGTTGATCTGGAGATAGTGGTAATTGTCAAAACTTTTAAAGTCTGAACAGCATTAGTTTTTGAACGTTAGAACTTCTAACTTTAAAATTTTATGTGACATATTAAAAAATTTCAATTTTACGAATTGTTGGACTACTTTTACAAAATATTGTAAATAAAGTTATTTGATAACGAAACAAGGTTATTTGGTAAAAAAATAAGGTAATTGTACGAGGTTAACCAGGATATATTTTTCTTTTTTCCTGTTGATTTTTGTTTACATTTCGCAGCAATTTTACTAAATTTTAAACTCTTAATAGGTATATAAATTCTAAGATACTGGTTATTGCAATGACGAAGTGAGAATCACTTTATGATTCTTAAACTTTCGTTATTTTGCCGTTTTTATTTTACAAGTTCAAAAAATTGTTTGCAACTTTTCTAAGTGTACTTAGTTTCAAGCTTTTCTAAATATTAAACGTCTATTAGTTGAAAGACACACAGTAACATTACATTTTACAAATACAATATATGTTGTATAATATTAGTCAAGAAACTATTCAGCAGTAAAATAGTCTGGCCATGCCTTTATAATTGGAATTGGGGTATCGATTCTTAAAGCTCCAAAGTAACAACGATGCAGCATCTTAATGCATCGAGAATAAATATACTTTTCATCTGAACTGTTAATGGATTATCCTAGATACCATAAGAATTACGTAAAACGATATCAGTCATAACTTTATTGGTTAGTTCGTATTATGGGTATCCTCGTTCTAACATAGACATTCAAATGCATTTCATTCGTTTATGGTCGACGTGCACCGGACGCGTAGTAAGTTTTTTGCTACCATTTCTGGAATGTACAGGCGGGGAGTTTTTGGTACAATGTTGTCTCTTCTAGGCGACAGTGAGCACTAGTATTTTCTGGGTTAATAGGATAATAATGTTATATGTAATTAACGGTTAATGAAAAACGAGGTTTATACACATTTTTAATGAATTTTAATTTATCTAAATGAATTAGATTTAAATTCATATAATAATTTAACAAAAAATATTTCATTGCTTCCTCGTTAATAATCTAAGCTTATTAACTAAATACAAAATTGTGAGACACTTTGTTTGTGTATTTTTCATAACGAAATGCCTTGGTAAGTGTTTATTATTTAATTAAGAAATTACAAGCTTATTTTTAATAAATGGTATTCCAGAATATACGTTATGACTACACGAGTAAATATTCTATATGTATATATTATTAATAATTTAAATATAACAAGTTTTATTAGCTTCACATATAGTTGCTATTTTTGTAAACACAATTTGAAGAACGACTTTCAAGCATTTCTTTTTATACTATCGATTTAAAACTTTGATGAAATATCTGATTAATGCCAAAGGGTACTTGGAGCCTAAAGATAGATACCAGAACTTACAAACACTTTATTATAATATTTTAGATAACTTTAATAATACTTTTATAACGTACATTTTAGAAATTAATAATGAAACAGCTTTAGTGACCGGGAAGTGTAGGTGTACAAAGAATTATAGATAATTTAAACAAATTGTATAAATATATATATGTGTACACGATACTAACCTTACCTAACCTCTTCGTAATGTACGTATAAGTACACTACATATAAAAAGATTAAATTTTATGTAGTTAGCCAGAATTTTAATTGAGCTTTTATTTAAGGCTTTCTTGACTACGATATCAACGGGAAGGTATTCCAGAGTAGCCTCTGCAGTATCTTATTTAATATCGCATTTATCAACATTAATGTGACACTTGTTCAATAAACTTCTTCTAAATTGATGCCTAGGTAACATCAAGTTAATGAAATTATATAAATGTAAGATATTTACTTACTATGACGGGGCTTTGAGAGGGGAAACTTAAAGTGATGTTATGTAGCATACTAAACTAGTTCATATATGTAGCGCTAGGAACTTTGTCTCGTCATTTATCGGTAATGAGTTTGAATCTGGGTGTTAGCCACAAAAATACTGTTTAACAATTGCTCATTTGAATAAAAATCTTAAAATAACCATCCGAATCGCTCTTACTTCCATTTGGGATCATTAGCCGCCATATCACAAGTCAATACCCAATATACTATGTTGTGATACAAGTATACACGAAAGCCACTTAAAGAACATGTAAAAGCTTTTTTAAAATAAATTGAACAAGGACCGTCCAAAATGAGGCGACAGGTTTATTTTGAATTTTTTATTATGAAGAGTATCACTATTAAATCAAAATGTTTAAATGTCAAAAATTTAATGAGAGCCAGAGGAATATTTTATTGAGTGCTACTTATGTATTGAGGTATATTCGACAAGAGGATATGCCACATTTACCCGAATGCTGTCCATCCGAGCAACATCCGTGGTTTGACTCCTAGGTCGAGGTTGGACTTACCTAATCGGACTATTTTCCCTAGTTAAAGTCAACATAGTTGTCGACAACTTCGAGCTTAATGCTCCCAACAACAACAGGTATAGGTGTGACATTTCATAGACACGATCTTCATATTGTGCCTGTTTGTCTTAAGACCTACCCTTCAGAGACACTATTGAGGTCATTGAGCATAGTGCCATTATGACTATATAGTGGGAAAATCGATGTTATGATACGGTATGATCTACTCGCCATTGATGTTAATATCGCAACCTATATACCTATCCAAGGTATGAAACCTATCTAATGCCGCTGGACTATATTTGGACAGCCCTCCTGGACCCACCACTTCGATATACGGTCAGGTAAATTTGGCTTCGCTAAATAAACTAAAGGATCGACCAAATTTCGACAGAATCAAAGACTATCTCATAAGGATGGAGTGAAAGGTATCAACCTGAGATGAGCTGTCCACAAGGCTCGTTACTAGACCCAAGATTATAGAATCTGCTGGATGGATAAGGATGACCTTTTAAGGCTCGCGTTTCCCCTTGGAGTGTCCTTTATGGCACTCGTGGATGATTTCACCAATCATGATCCAATCAGCCACAAAACCTGGTATTGAATCCAGGGTCAAGGTCACGTTGGATATGGTGGCTAGGGTTTCCGCAATAGAATAGTGTTTTCGGCGGAAAAGTCGGTAATCATGATGATAAAAGGAAAATTACAAAGCCCACCGGTCCGTACCCGGTTTGAGCAGAGATCGTTCAGGTCAGTGGGTTCAACGCAGGTGCTGAGAGTACCGGTTGGTGCCAGGTTGTCATTTGTGCAGCATGCGCAGGATATCTCGGAAAAGACGGATTGACAGGATCTCGGATGAGACGGGATTTGGAAAAATGTTTCTAGCGTTAGTATGAGCAAGCCGGTATGTACACAGTGCGTAGTGCATTACTGACGACGCAGGGATCATTGCTAGTCCTGCTCACCAAAGCTCGACCAGTGCAGCTGCTTAACCAGTGCTGTCCGGCGTACTCCCTGTAGGTCCTGTGTAGGATGGGTGTCGTGCGATCGACGGAGCTCAGGGATGAGTTGAGCTGATGTGAACAGCGAATGGCAGATTAGATGGATGAATAATACAAAAAGTCGCAATTTATATCGGTATATCTCGGACGTAGCGGTGCGACTCCAATCATCTTGGATCATACCGGACCATTAAGCCTCGCAGATTTTGAGTGGGCATGGCTGTTTCAGATAGCGATTGCATGAAATGAGTGATAGCATATAATGTGCGCGTGCGAGATGAGGTAGGATAATGATCACCACATTTTGTTGGAGTATTCTCTGTACGATGACCTACGCATGAACACGATGAACATGAATAGTATTACACGTCTGGAACATGGACCGACTAACTACAAGAACCTTATTAGCTCGCATGTGAATACTCACAGTGAAAGGCGCGTGCAGAGCCGGGCAATGGTCAGACTGCAGGCGCCCTCCTGTGCTTCGGCCCGTATGATCTGAGAGTCAGTGGAGCCACGGGAGGTAGAGGGTCAGTGCACATTCGCCTAGCATAGAGGCAGATTATATTCTTCTATATTATAGTCTTCTGTAAAATCTGCCGAAGAGTATTGTGAGGTCTATAGTACTAAAGCCTTTTCGGAACCCGGCTTGTTCGGAGGGCTGACTGCCACAGTCTATAATTCTTCAAGAGGGCGTGATCTCCTTTATCTTATCGTCTGTCTGCATGAAAAACACCACCATGTATATTACCAGATTATTTCAACTATGGAATATCATTCATAGACCCGCTGATATACTATATGATGATATATAGCTGGAAAAAAATTCCAGCTTATTTTGAAGGCATATTGAGTACCTTTTACGTTTCAATGATCAATGCCAATTTTACACAGAAAAATCATTGTACAGATAATCAGATCCCACTTGGTGGTCATCATAATAAAGTTAATCTTATCTTTGTTTAAAACACCGGGGCTAATCCAGATTCCGAGATCATAATGAAGAGTTTCCATTTCTTCATAACGTCAGTCAGCTGGCAGATCTTTGCGATTTGTTGCCCTAATATAAAATCCCTACTCACCCTGTCTATCATCTTATTTAGGTTTACATTAAAGTGTCCCATAGATTCCTTGTTGTAAGTTTTGGAGAAATGCTTGACTCTTTTAATATCCTCATGGGTAATGGATTTGGTATTAACGCCCAGTAAAACACATACATACAAAACATATACTCGTAAAGTCTTTCTTTGTAACTCCATGTCACCGCTTCGATTTAACATACCCAGTATCAGATCATATTGATGATAAGAAAATTAAACAAGAAATATTTTATTTACTTTTTAAAGAAGTAAAATTTAGTATCTACAAAATAAATTAAGTTATTTTTGTAACGTCTTTTTATCGACTTCTTACAATTATCAAAAAATCATGTCACACTAGACTAACTGATACAGAATGCCTTTCGCATTAAGTACTTTTTGTAAGCTTTCTAATATATTTATAGATTTTTACGTTATATTTCATAAATTGCCTAATAGCGATTACTACCGCAAAAATACTGATGTTGTAACCTACTGAATGAGATCTATATAATTCACACACATCTTAGAACAGAATTATAAAACAAGAAAGATTTAAATAATATTAAAAAGTCGACATAGAAAAATTGTTTTGAACAAAATAATGGTGGAATGAAAGAATATAGTGGAACCATTTTGAACAACCGACAAAAGTTTAAAATTTAAAAAAATTATTCCTCTCAATCAATATGTGTTAGAGATTATTTTATTGTACAACCAATACTATTATCTTTTATCTGCGTTGCTTTATTGCATTACGATTACAATTTTCAATTTTAAATAATTAATGTTTAGTAATTTCGTAATTTTTAGTAATGATTGTAATTGCAAATTTTCTCATGCAATCACAAGTACGCTTCGTGACTGCATAATATTTTTTATGCAACTTTTCTGTAAGATAGACTTCTTAATATTATGCGTAAAGATCTCAGTGCTTGTGTTTTTGATTACGGATCGTCCACTAAGAATGGTTTAATGGTTAATCGTGTTTCTAAAAATATTTTTATCATAAAGGTCTCTGCCTACTACACCGGAGCATACCATGACCGTGCTAGGAACGTATCACGCACGGAAAGAAATACGATACTACGGTCTACTATACCCACTAGAACGTATTAATAGCGTATCAAACCCGTGCATCACGAGTTTAGTGTCCGTAGCATCGGGATAGGATCCTCGTGTCGTATGTCGTATCCATATGGCTTCCGTTCTCTCAGTTGCAGTATTTTATATTGCAGTACACCTCTATTTTAGCGTGAGACACACTCGCCAGGAAGAGCGAGTGAACATTTTCAATTTCAATTTGCAACGTCGCGTGCCATGCACTGAGCGTAGTGGCATCGGCAAAATATTCCCGCCGACAATTCTTGACGATCCGCGCATGGCACGTGACAGTTTTGGTCGGTGACAGAACGGCAAAGTCAAATACGCTTTAATGCCTGACACGTTCCTAGCACAGTCGTGGGTCGTGGTATACTCCGGTGCAGTGGGCAGAGACCTTTAACCGTATAATTATTGGTCATAGAATTGTTCTTTTTCTTTTTATACCTAAAAATGTTATGTAATAAATGTTTCAAAAATAATAGATACCTGAGTTTGCATCACATTCGAGTCTTATATGTGTGCTATATTGATGATAAAAGGTATAATTTTTAAATATAGTCAAAATAGTGTGAATTTCGTTTTCCTGGATACCTAATATACATAACAACTAGTTTCTTCCTAAAACACGAATGAGTCAGCTTGATCGGGGTAGAATCACTCTCGCGCAGAATACTAGCGTGAAATAGCAGCATCACATGGCTATTGTTTACATGGTGATTTTCCATCTCAGCCCGCAGGGATGACAATGAATGTACACTCTTAATCTTTATTGAGAATGGATGTCATATGGCAGTTACATATTTAAAATTGTGTTAATTAACCTTTACTGTACGATTTCAACAGGGACAAGACCAAGTTGCAGCTTGCTGATAACTTCAGGATAAATGTAGGGATCGGAGACCGTACTGCAAGTAAAGAGTCATTCTATCTCAGCAGTAAGGGACACAACACAAGTGTATCTTGAATCTTTCTTGAAGATGGATGTAGGTGTAATGGATCGCAATCACTTGTCATTAGGAGAAATGTGTGATCGTTTGTTTCTCCAAATAATTATAACAAAAAGGATTGCTCTCGAAATAGGGGTAATATAATATTTATAACAAAGGAAGGATAGAAGAGTATAATATCAGGATATATCCGTACTCAGATGGGTTGGCATAAATTATGTTTTACACTTTACGCTAAGCCCTCCTCTCTTTGTAAACAACTGTAAATAAAGACTTGCTTGTTCAACTTTCGCAGATGCTTTTACATGTTTGATTTTCAGTATGTGTCAATCAATAAATTAATGGTTGCGATCAGAAGTTTGGGGTTTGCCACATTGTACACATAAGTGATCTTATCCATAAGTGTTCACGGATAAGCATCTTTTTTCTCATGTCTCTAAATGGATTTGTTGTTGACGAGTAATATAGACTTTTTCTGTATTGTAGTAAATCTGTACAATACAAATTATGTACGAGTGTGTCAATCATGAAAATTATTGGTTCCGATCAGAAGTTTGGGGTTTGCCACATTGTACACATAAGTGATCTTATCCATAAGTGTTCACGGATAAGCATCTTTTTTCTCATGTCTCTAAATGGATTTGTTGTTGACGTATAATATAGACTTTTGTGTATTGTAGTAAACCTGTAGAATACAAATTATGTACGAGTGTGTCAATCCAGTACAATAATATAATCCCCGTTCATGCACTTGAAATAAAAGTCCTGTTGATTATCACTGCACGTTGACGTGGATATTATATTTTATGTATTTTTAAATATCTAAGTTAAAACTTAAAAGCATTATTAAATAACTGGACGTCAAAATTCCTCAAATAAAAATAGCAATTTAAATTAGTACATACTGACTGTGTCGATTTTATTGCTAACAGAATGAGAATTTGTACCCACGGTATTATATTTTAAAAAAATATGGAAATTCAGAATAATTAGTTGATGTTTAGATAGTCGCTTAAGGTTATGAAAACAACGTGCTTGTTTTTTTTTAATTTTATTTATTTCTTTTCATATATACTCGTACATTACAATGGAAACTAAACACGGAAACCACTCCAGTTTATCTGTGCTACACAGTCATCCTAATTATGTCATATATTTTAATATAATTATGTCGGTATGAAAGATGTTTATTTATTATTTATGTATTAGTAAGTAAGACTATATACTAAGTTTACAATTATTATTGCCTAAACCTCAATAGGGCATTTTCATGATTTGTGTCATAACGACAAGAAAAAAAAGAATAGATAGAGTTTTCTGAAGATTGTTGTTGTACTCTAAAAAATATATTTAGCAAAACATGTGGGAGTAACATTTAGAATTTAGATTTAGTCTTCTATCAACCGATTTATTTAAATATCGTAGATAAGTTCATCATAGTCTCAGCACATCATTAATTCAACCCTGAAAATAGACTACCACCATAAATTATGTAGATAAATTATAGAATAATTTTCTAAAGAACTTTATCTATAGTTAACAAAGCTAAATAAATTATCTCTTAACAATACTCCGTCATAATAGATCTTTCCTTTAAGAATAGATAACACAGAATGAAAAGATTACGAAGGCCGAAATTTATTGTGATTTCAAATGTACAATTATTCTTTGTGTTTGTTCTTTATGAAATTTAACCGAATATTAAAATACTTCACAAAAGAAATTTACACAATTCTGAAGACAATTTAGTGAATGTAACATATATGTAGGTATATGGGTAACTTTTATACATATTGCAAAACGAACGTATACACTCATCTTCAGTATATATTAAGCTACTGATATGCTGTCATCCCTTAAAGACATTGCTGTCACTATCTGTTTAATTGGGGCAAAATTTCAATAAAATTAAAAAAATCGTAAAAAAACGTTTCCGAACTAAATCATTCATTTTTACAGCTCTTGTCATTCAGATTGTATGACACTTTCTTTACATATAGGTTATTTCTATAGAATATAAGCGATGGACGAATATAACATACTCTTATATTCGATATAATATTCACATAACCTATATTTGGATTAAAGAGCTGAAAACATTTGGTCAAAATAGTCAGGTTTAATACACCAATGGCTCCGAAACTTATCTGACACAGAAGCTGGGGTGCCTACACAGAAAATACTGCAACATTGCTAAGTCGAAGTAAACGTGCAACAGTCATTCAATCAAAATTCAAAAGGGCGATATAAAAACATGTAAACAGAAAGCATAACTTTTGTTTATTGTTTGTTGTTGACGAACGAGCACACAGATCATCTGACGATACTTGTTAGTAATTCATAAGATCCTATAATACAAATTACATATTAGAAAAAGACTAGTGTTATAGATAGCTAACTGTGCAGACACTACAAAGATATAAAAAAAATAAAGCACTTATTTAGTAATTGCACCTTGCTAGGAAACGAAAGGAAGGAAAGGAAGGAGTTGTGCTATCCAAAAACAGGAGATTAAATTACTTACCCTTTGAATTCGCCACTTAGGTACTGATCCCCAGCATTAACAAAAAAATCTGCAGAGGTCAGTGTTCATCCGTGTACCAACAGAATCCGTGTACCAACAAGATAAGACCAGATAAGAGGGCTCCTAGTGTTTATTGTTTTTGTTTTTAGAACTTCAAAGCATAATAATAATAAGCGGTCAGTGGTAGAGCTACAGTGCAGTTTGTTTCTAACTGCAGAATAAATGGGTCACCTCGACCGGGGTAGGGCCACTCTCTTACAGACTACCAGAGTGAAATGGCAGCATAATGCTGCTGTGTTTCAACTAGTGAGTGAAGGGATCCGGAGACGTTTATTACTGGTGACGGTGCATTCCATTTCAGTCCTCAAGGGTGACAACGCATCAGCATTATGATTCCTTGTCAAGGATGAATCAAAATGTCATGGGCCGCAGGAATTACTTACCTTCAGGTGAACTGTGTGCTGTTTGTGTGTTTGTTACTCTCAATGTAATAAAAAAAATAGTAACGGAATTCTGGTTTTTGCTAATGTGGGATTATGAGATTCTACTGATTGGACTTGTCATACTAGCATATTTCTCCGTTATTATTTGTGCACGACGCGTCTCCGAATCGTAAATTAAACGGATTTTTTTGCATAATAGTTATATTTCATTTGAAATTTGCATACGACAATCTTTAATGATAAGCCTAGTCTTGAGGTATTTCATATTAGCCTTTAAGTAACTTTTTTCGTAAATGTTTTACAGTTCTTGTTATATATTTTGCGTTCTAGCAAAATAAACTTTATATGATTTATAGTTACAATCTCATTACATACTTTAGTTATATTACGTACGTAACATCTAACAGCATTATACATAAATGGATTTATTATGTACTCAATGGGACCGCATTCTGTCCTCCGCGATATAAAAATTAAAAGCGAACAATATAGCATGTACCCGGGACACATGTGGTAGTTATGTGTCAAAAACAAGGTGAATACTATAGCTATAATATTTTTCTCCTAAACACGCTATATAATACAATATTATATATCCTAAAAAATTAAGTAGTTAAGTAAATCGAAGAAAAAAAATATGAGTGTATAAGTAGCAAATTTATTATTTGTATTAAAGTTCATCTGTGGATGGTGCTAGAACCCACATTGAACGCACTATGGTTCTATTAGTAGAGAAAGTATATAAGGCAATTTGATTTATTGAAATATATGTCCTACTTAGCGGGCCCCTGCTCGCGAGTCTGTTCCGTTGAATCCGTAGAGGTCACAAGACTTGTTTGGGCTGGTTAGCGACCAAGCCCACCACACCAACACTGCACTATCATACTCCCCCACCGTCAGCGCGGATATTCGTGATACTGCCATATCTTACCGATTCCGGTTCTCACATAACAACATAGATAGGAGCGTTTCTTGCACTACTTCTTCGGCATCGCCAACACATTCTGAAGTGGTGGTAATAATAATAAAGATATAAATTTAGTTAATCCCTTAGAAACAACTGACCGAGCCGAGGTTCGGCTCTCTTTAGATAGCTATCCGAGTTGAGGTTTCGTACCTCCTTATGAGGTGCCCTCGGATCGTATTATCGCCCGTCTGTTGTCGTCGACGTTCTTCGTCCACAGAGATCGGAGTGCAGGTGGTGCAGCAGCAGTCTCAGCGAAGCTGGTCGCAGCATCGTCGTTGTCTCCTTACTCAGTGGGCGTCCCGCTCAGTCTAATTAGATAAAGCTGTAGAGGTCTCAGGACCAACAGCAATACTCATACACAAAAAAAAACCGTGGTTCGGCCCTCTCGGGCGTCCTACACCAGCATATCGTGTTTACGTGCAGGGTATAGGTCCAAGCCCAGGCTCCCTCTCGGGAAACCTTGTGTAGGTTACTCATAAATAAGGGTCTCGGCTGAGTGCCCTAACCTTTCAACCCGGTGAAGCTGTAAAAGCCCTTGGGCTAACAGTGGCCATCAGTCATATAAAAAAAATTAAATATAACCTCAGTCCAACATCACTGGTTTTTTTATTACCGACACGAGGGCGTCAATGCCTATAGTACACTTCAGGATCGAATATGTATGTATTCATGTTTATCTCTATACATATGTATGTAAAGAGAAGAAACACATTTCAACAGACATATTAGAGAAAACATTTTTCCTAATCGTAATTAATCGGCCGATATACATTTGTACATATATCCTCAAAAAGTATATAAATACGATGTCAATTTTGAGGAATAAAACCTTATTTCATTTGTAATCATTGTAATCGCTTACAAAGGGTTTTACACTTGTTAAAGTTTGTGTATCTTTACTTAGATATTAATATTATAAATGTGAGTATGAATGTTTGTATGTTTTATCATTTAATCATGCTCAGAAGCCTAAATGTAATTGAATGAAATTTGGTATAGAATATATTTTGTTCAGAGTAAAAGGTGGAAATAAAAAATACATTTTACATTATAATACAAAAACACAACCCAAATACAATTTTTAGTAAGCTTTCTTTTACGCTTAGCGAAGGAGGCGGGAAGTACTGCCCGTTAGTAGTACAGAATTATATGTGTTATTTTTATTAACTAATCATGATATTCATTTATAATCTAAAATAGATGAACCAATGTTAACATCAGACGGTATAACATTATAAATTAATAAAAAATTGTCAGAAAAATCTTACGCTATTTTTATTTTGAAAGCTATCACTAGATATTATGATTGTAATATTTTCACGCCCTGTGTCCCGAAGTCCGTAAACTCATACTGTATGGTGAGTGCAATATCCGCCAAGAAACTTAATTATCGTATCGACTAGAGCGTCATGTTCACTAATTTGCTACTAACGACATTCGTTTAGCTGGTTAACTTTACTAACTATACTTATGCGTGAAAATCATTGATTAAAAGACATTATAACTACTACTTTATATATAGAAATTTTTATTGAATGTTAGAGCTTAATGTGTGGACGGTATACTGTGTTTCTCATATATATGTATATATATGAGAAACACAGTGAAAACACGAGAAATACTCACAATATATTAACGATAACATATTGTTTATACGTAAGGATTTACAAAAGCATTCTACTAATGCTCATGTACCTACATGCTATCAATACAAGAAACAAAAACAAATTAGTGACACCTATTTTTCGTTTAAAAAAGGTACAGAAATCGTTCTCGTGCAACAGCATACGCATACATACATAATATTATAAAATTCCGCAAAGAATAATCCATTTGCCATCAGATTTAAAATATTAAAAACCAATTAATCAAAAAATCTTACTACTTAATACTTGTCCGACAAATATGCTTAGACATTTTGTAACTTATTATATATATTTTTTTTAAAAAAGTAACTATTCAAATTTTTTGCCGTTTCTTCTTGCTAGCAACTGCCTATTAAAAGCGATGGTCCTATTAACTATCTTGATCATTCAAAAGTGTTTTGTATAAACCTACTCGAATAAAGCTTCTTTTGATTTTGATTTTGACTTTTTTTTATCACATTCAACGCAACAAAGTGAAACGCGAGCATTGCACCTAGTCATTAGTGTAACAATAAATTAAATATTTTTTTCTGTAAATATAGATAATATTCCACCAAGGACTTGTTAGTTCTTATTAGTAACACCGTTTTATTTGTATCTTAAAAGTCGCTCTTAAGTGGTTTCACTACTCTCTGGCATATTACTCAATGACACTCAATGGCAGATTTAAATGTCCTCAGATCTTATTGAGAAGATCTGGCACGGATTTGCGGGTACATCAACAAAAGTCGAACGTACCTAAGGTATTTTAAATTATCTCGCTTAGACATATTTAATGGTCCGCATCACGTTTTGAAAGTAAATTATTAAAAGATTCAACAAACAATATTGGATATATTAAAATATTTTATAGCAATTATATTCAAGCAGTTTCATTATTATTTTTATATAATATGCAAGCCTCAATGCACCCATATATAAATAAATCATAATCATTCATGATTTATAAAAAAAGATGCATTACAAGAAAAATAAGAAGCATAAGAAGTTCTACGTATGTTCAAAATTCGAGATTATGTTAATTTTGATCATCCTATTACGATCTTCACCTTAGGACATCTATTGAACAATACGAGGTCGTTGATTCTGTTGATTTATAATGCGAAAATACTAAGAACAAGCATTTAAAACCATTCACATTGCTTTTTTATTTGTGGACACGATGATATGATATGTAATTATGTGACTGTTTGATAATTCTTTATTTCTTTAAACCCGGGAAACCCCGTAATAAAGTGATATGTGACGTAGCAAATGTAGGTTTTTAAACATATATGTTTTATTTTAGAATGCTTTTATTTGAATTTTAGCTTTATAGGGCTTATTAAATAATTACATAAAACGATTTTATTAATTACAGTTGGTGGTTGGCATAAACTAAATATAATACCAAACCAAGCAGTAACCTAGAACTTGTGGTGGTATCGTAATATTCGTATCACGTTACGTTGTGTTAAGTATCGAAAGTCTATACTTATCCGGATCTGGAATTGCAGATATTGACGGCGAGACATTCGATCCTTCGTCCTAAGGGTTGACAGCGAATGTGCTGTATTTGCTTTGTATGGATGTTAGTATGTATGGGCCGCAGATATCTGATGGCAAGTGATCAACGCTACCCATGAAAATTCGTAATAACAGATGAGTCTTAGATGCGATGCCGGCTTTTTAGCTTTTACTGAATAAGTCAGCAAAGAAAGATAGTATTTTTTTCAACTATATCAACGATTCAAAACTGATCGTCTTACATTGGTACTCATATCCTACATCAATTTGCAGCATAACCAAGGGGTTTGACCAAGAAATGACTTTGCCCTCTCGGAATATCATCATGCATTAGCAGCATCACGTTGTTGTGTTTCACATAGTGCAACCTGATATTATAATAAAAAACGACTTCATCGTCTCATTGTTACTGTATCTGTCACTGTATAAATTAGCCCTATCTCTATTACCATGTAAGAAATGTCGAGTAACACAAAAGAAAGGTTCAGATGCTGTGGCAGGGATACGAAAAACCAAAGAAAAATAAAATCTTTACTTAAACTTTATATTGGTACTGAAAAATATCGGCTTAGTTGGGGTTAAAAATAAACAATATTTATCGTTCAATCGTATCTACATCGTTGGAATAATGACAGTAGTTACTTTTTTATATTTTCATCCAATAAATGATCCATTACTGGATGTAAGTATCTCCTAAGTTAGAGAATTTACCGAAGACATCATAAATAAAATAAAAATAATAGCAGCGTAAAAAGTAATGTCGAATCTTATTATCTCCTGGACGACATGTCGTTTCGCTCGCGCTATAACAATGCTCCCATCAATAGCTGGTTAAAGTTTGGTCAGCTTATCCGTATGGATTTATTGTTATCAGTTGGTTATCATAACCATGTCCGTGGATCCTGCATACTTGGTGCATTGTAGGTATAGTACACATTTCAAATGATGATTTCTTCATTTCTAGATTTCATCGCCTTTACGACAAGTCAACTAAAGACACCTCCTGCTACCACCAGGTACACCTCGTTAGCGGCGAGGGTAATGTTGGGAGAAACGTAGCAGCCCACGACTGCAAGGGGACCTCACTCGACGGCATGGAATCCCTGCCTTTTTGGCGATCAGGGTGCAGAGAGGATCCTACCCTCTACCACCCCAGTAAATGCACATATGGCAGCAGTGCATAGGCTCGCCCTATGTCCCGGCTCCCCGCAGGCATAGCACCGTGCGCTACGGTCCTTTTCATTGGGGCACCTGCAGCGAACATCCCCCACTCAAGGCACCGGTAGCACTGCAGCGGCCTTGCTGCCAGCACCTCTACCTTCGCAGCCATTCATCCCAGGCGGACACACTACACTGCGACCAGTTCCGTTTGGCACCAACACCAGACGCAAGGGAACGCGATGGATCGTAACCACCTTTACGTATGCGACGGCACAGCCCTCTGACTTGACCAACTCGATTTTGAGAAGCACAGTCGGGGCTGGATACCTCCAGTATCAACGCTCACATAACTGTCTTCCTTGGCCAAACCATGTCGATGCCGCAGTCTACTGCCTTATTTTCTGTTTCGTCGCAGCCATCACTGCGGCGTATAAACCTTGGCTGGGCTCCGGCACAGTGATCGTGATGGCCGTGGAATCGTAGTAGGTTTCCCGGCTTCACCACCTGCTTTTTCGGACCCGCTGTCTGTATTGTCGCCTTTCGCGCGACGGCTGCTTGCGTTAGAGCAGCTGCCCTCTTGGTTTGTGACCACCCATGTTTGGGGCGCTAAGGCTGAAACACGGATGCAGTGGGCTCTTGCCCATCGAGATTGAACTGAAGAAGATTTTAAAAAAGTGCTTTGGATCGATGAATTCAAGTTCGAACTATTCAGTTCAAAACGTAGAATTTACGTTCGAAGCAGTGCTCAAAAAAAGATGATCTCAGATTGTGTAGTCTCAACAATCAAGCATGGTGGTGGCTCAATTATGGTCTGGGGTTGCTTCTCTTCAAGCCTAGGAACTGGCGATGTGATTAAAATTGAAGGAATTTTAAGAAAGGATCTGTACAAAAACATTTTAGAACAAAATGCCGTTTCTTCTGGGTTGCGATTAATTGGAGATGGATTCATTATCAAACAGGATATTAATGATCCAAAGCATAGTTCAAAATTATGTAGAGGATATTTAGAAAAGAAAAAGGCACAAGGGGTGTTAAAAAACATGGTTTGGCCTCCTCAGAGCCCGGATCTCATTCCCATTGAAGTTTGATGGGAAGAGCTAGATAGGAAAACGTCCGTAATCGTGGCCCATCCTCGCGAGAAGAAATGTGGATACTTTATGCGAAATTTGGAACAATATGTCACAAGACACCATTAATAAATTGAGTGTCTGTATGCCGAGACGTGAAAAAAGTCATAAAATGTAAAGGAGGATTTTTTGATGAAAAATCAGTTTAGCTAACTATGGCCTTTTTTTGCATGGACTGTTAATATTTCTCTAAGCTTTTAAAGTATATTGTTTGTCGATCAATGTTTCTATTAGATGATTATACATTTAATATTTTATTGGAGTTTTACTTCATTTTCCTACTTTAATTATGGTGGTCTTAAACTTTTGGCCTGCAGTGTATATGTATATATATATACAGTATAGAAATAGAGATAGAAATACGTTACAGTATAGAAATTAACGGCAAAAAGCATTTTCTACCAGCCAAACTATGCGTTGAGCAAAGAATATTGTATATACATATATATATATATATATATATATATATATATATATATATATTTATAATATTAATATATGTTACACAAACAGTAGTTAAATTTATTTAAGTGTTTAAGATAGAACTTACGACCCAACTACGTACATATGATATAGGCATGGGATTTGTAAAAAAATATTCCTATGGTCTCATTTAACATCAGCATAAATTAATTATTTAAGGGTTTTGTACTAAAACAAACTTTGCGAACAAATGAATGAAATTTAGGAGAATGCGTCCGTTTCGGGCAGTATTTTTTTCGTTTGACGTAGGAAAATGGAGTGTACAAAATAAATCACAAGGTTTTTCTGATGGAAGCTTGAATTGCTCGTTCGCTGTCCGAGCCATATATTTTATAAAGAACTGGCCAACACATTTAAGCTAACAGAGCGTGTTATATATGACGGAGTAAATGTATTTTAACAGGGTTTTATTTTCAAAAAAGTGGTTAGTCAACAAACAATCATATATATATACATATATATATATTTATAAAGAAAACTTTATTTTTAATTGATCGTACAAATAGTTTAATATGCATTTTTATCATAATAACTTTTTTACACCCGAAAGGTAAAGTTGAGGGGAATACATAATATACTGCTGACTACAGACTTCGTGCTAGAAAAGGTTTCGAAATACTTCACCGCGCTGCCCAAATAATATATTTATTCATTTTATGTCTAATGGTGCTAATATCTTTAATATCACTCACTGTGAGTGGAATACAATCGTTCGAATATTATAAAATGTAAGGCGGTCCGACAACCGATAAACATTTTGATGTTTGTACTTAGACAGTTATATTTTTTTAATGTAAAAAAATTGCACTGAGACTCTGTAATTAATTCCTGGTGTTTTTTTTTATAGCATTAAGAGTAACAAACGAGCACACAGTTCACCTGATGATAAGTGATTCCTGCGGCCCATGACATCTACATTAATAATGCAGATGCGTTGTCACCCTTGAGGACTGAGATGGAACGCCTCGTCTCCAGTAATAAAGGTCTCCGGATCCCTGCACTCACCAGACGAAACACAGCAGCGTTAGGCTGCTATTTTACGCTGGTATTCTGTGAGGGCGTGGTATAAAACAATCCTGTTTTAGTCCTTGTATTTGTGTAAAATATGAGTTCAGTAAATTTCGTCGCTACTCGCAGCCTCTGAAATTATTTATTATTTGTGATTGAAGATGGAAGTATTTATAAACACTACTGTATGTAATCCGTAGTCACAATGATTGAAAATGTTTAGTGTATAAAAATAAAACAAACTTATATTAACAAACCTTACTTAACCTACTTACAAGCAAATATGATCTAAGCCAAGGACATTAGATTGCCACTTATCATGCCACCATGTAATTTTAATTGGTATTAGTCTGACATATCTTAGAGTTAAGTAAGTTTTCCTAGAGTAGCTGGGTGTAAATTTAAAAAAAAAAAATAGTAAGATAAACGAGCACATATTTCACCTGATGGTAAATGTAATGCGACACACAAACTTCTACCATCCACCTTCGCTAAAAATTCCAGATGCACAGCGTTGTCACCACTGAGGACTGAGATAAAATACCTCGCCTCACCAGTTTCTGCGTCTCACGTTTCGTGCACTTACCATACGATATAAAGCTGCGTTATGCTGTTCTGTGAGGGCGTCATCTTTTCGGAGTCAATTTGACCCATTCACGCAACATCAAGTAACAAGCAGCAACGTGGCTCTAACACTGTAAAAACCGGCCAAATAATCTCATTTTCGACAAAAAAGAAAAGGTTTATCATTAATAATAAGTGAATGATGAGTTAATAAGTTTGTTTGTATAGTATATCCGTATACTCACTCCTTAACTTATATATCACGCGCCTGTTTACAGTCTATCAAATTTGATTCACAGTTAAGTGTCATGTGGAGATAGACTAAACGCACAGGCGTTTAATACGAGTGCATATCAGACATCGTAACAGACAATTTGTTATAAAGAGTGGATCTCACCTTACAATTTATAATAAATAGTCTCTTCCATCAACAAGTACAAAGAAAATTGTGAACCTTTGATTTTGTATCGAGGCATAACTCCGTTTTTGACGAAAATACTCGTATACCGTAGTTTATATAAATAAAAGAAATATATTTCCTACTCCAATATTTGCCACTAAGCATGGTGTAAAAATATTTTATTTTTACGTTGTTTTATTACTATCAGCTAGAAACAACGTTATTATGAAAAGTTAATAGTAGTAGGATCTCATTCGTATATACACCAATGCGGATAAAAGACGAGAAAACTTTTTATATTAACATAATTTGAAATACAAATAACTCTGTATTGGTGGATAATAGACGGGACATGATAGTACCTAAAAACCGCCAACGGCAAACGTTCAAAACACTAAAATATACATTATTTAACGTTGAATGTTTAATGTCTTTACACTCATAATTATTAAAAATCAATTCAATTTTTCGTATAAAAAATGAACAAGTATGTTTTTTATTAAATACAAACTTAAAACTAATAAAATAAATTGTTTATTTAATAACGCACGCTTATTATACATTTTTATATATCATGATCGGAAAAAAATTAGGTAAAATTACGAAAAATAAATGTCGCGGAAAATTAATTTCATATATCATCGCTTTGCGTTTTGAAATTCGATATGTCTTCATTTATTTGCTTATCATACCAAACCATATCTCGAAATGGATCTTCTTCACGTCCCAAGTTATTAAATTTATGAATGAATTTGGTGCAAATGAGAAATCTCGAACGAAAGTAGATTGACATTTTTATTAATATTACACTTGAATGTGTTACAGAGTATTATTATATGTATAATTTCTACTTTAATTATTTGTTAGAGACAAATTAATTTGCCTTTTATTCGATGTGGTGGAAAGGATTGTTGATTTTTATTTTTTTAAGGTTTACAGTAATAATAATAATAATAATAATCTTTATTTATTTACTATGACATAATTACAAGTTTGTGGTAACTCTGAAGCTTGTGCTAGTGTAAACAGTGTTACAAGCTACAGTGTCTTCCCAATTAATGTCACTAGTTACATAGTATATATCTTTCAGTAACATAATTAATTAAAAAAGAGGAATAGAGAAAAAACTAAATAAAATAAAAATTACAGTACCTCTGATGATTTCCAATAAGTAAAAAAATTAAATACACAATAAAAAATTAACTTTTGTAATAAAATTTTCACACATTTCGTTTATATTTATAACTTTTTATTTATGTGCTTACATGTTCACTTCGTCAATTGCACCGTGTATATCTTCTTCAATTTTCAACATATACCAAAACTGGGGGAAACACTAAGCTGATTTTCTATATAAGTCGAGCCGAATTATTCGTACTACACGTGGAAGCTTATAATTGTAGCATCGGCACGATTAACGGATTGAAATAACGCCTACACGTGTTATTCAAATGTTGTGTATTTTGATATATACGTTTATTAATGTACGATAAGTTAAATTAGTTACCTATTTTTAATTTGATATACACATATTTTAATGAGATGATGTTTTCTACGTGCCAGTGTATAAGTTAATTTACGGACAGCTGTACTAGATGTCCGTAGTTAGTGACAAGTCAGTGAGTATGACACGAGTCCATATGATAACTAAATCGTTTGAAGGATATTGCATCACCTGACGCCACACACGATGAAATATTTTATTGTTTATTTTTACTGACCACTATTCCATATCCACTCGGTCGAGGAGTTATTCCTGAACCGCCCTCCAACCATATCACATAAGAGGTAGATTGCATAAGTACACAAATATACAAAATATAAAGGCGATCATTGAGTTCTTCATTGTTTCGTCATTACGTGCGATGCTAGATACGAATATACAAAGTTATAGTGTCAGTGTACAATTAAGTATAAACAGCTCCACTGTACTTCGTTTGTAGCTGCAGAATGAATAGTGAAATGGCAGCATAATGCTGCTGTGTTTCGTCTGGTGGGTGTAGGGATCAAATGCAGGTGACGGTGCATTCTATCTCAGTCGTCAAGGGTAACAACGCATCTACATTATAATTCCTTTTCAACGGGTGACGATGTTTTGGGCCACAGGAATCACTTGCTATCAGGTGAACTGTGTGCTCGTTTGTTACTCTCAATGTAATAAAATAAAATAAAATAAACGTTGTGTTATAATTTTAGGAGATATATACATATTAGAGATTGAGTAAATCCTATTTCTATTATATATCACGTAAAACCTCTCGTATCACATATTCCAATAATAAGCAGAAGACGTTACCGTTCTTAATGCTTTCCAGGCCTTCCAACTTACACTTAACAAAAATCGATTACTATTTTTCTATATAATTCGATGATTGTCGTGTAAGAAAACAATTATAGGAGTATTCCAAAAATTATAACAACTAGCGACGAAACTGGTAGTTGAAACGTAAGAGAACCGATGCTCTTGTTCTAGAATTATGGAACTCTTTTTATTTGGGAAAAGAGAACAATGACATCTGACATTTATATCTAGAAGTAGTACGTAATGGAAGAAGTAGGTTCAATGGAAAATTAATTGGAAATCTCTTTATTATAATGCTAACTCTACTGACTAGCGATTTATTCATTCACTCGTTAAAATTCAGTCAAGTAAACATTTAATTGTAGCGTTTTATAGGTAGTAGGTATAAAAAATTATTATATAAAACGTTATAAATACATAAAAAAAACAATGTACTTATTAAACTTACTCTCTTAACTCTTAACTAACTTACTAACTTAACTCTTACTACTTAACTCCTAATTTTTTTTTTACTTTTATTTTATTACCGCATTGTTTTTTAATTGTTTAATTTTTATATGTTACTATATGATAGTAAATTATTCCTACAGCCCATGACACCCACATTAATCTTCATCTTCATCTATAATATAACGTAATGAAGATTCATAGGAGAAGTTTTTCACCTGTAAGGACCAGGGTGGTTTACTTTATCGCCAGTATAGGTTTTCTATCTTTCACCAGACGAAAAACTGTAGCGCTAATTCTCTATTTTACGGTGATGTTCTGAAAAGAGTTCCTACTCCATTCGAGCCAAGCTTTTCGTATTACCGCTAGTTTATAACTGCGGCGTAACTACCACATATTTTATTTTATTTTTCCTTTTAATCTTATTATTGAGCCGGTTCGACTATGATAACACTCGTCCAGTCATCATTATTATAATAAAGTGAGCAGTGCAGGACATATTAGTGTCACACTATAAATTATTGTGCAAACTCCGAAACACACAGTAATTGTTTCTTGCCTATTTGATGTTACACGTTTCCGGCAATGATGCCATAGGTCTCTTTTTGTTTTTAGTTTTTGTGTATTGTGTGATGCTGTTGGTCTTTTGACCTCTACAGCTTTAGCGAAGCAGACTCGCGAGCGGGGGCTCGCTGTGTAGGGTTTGCCATAGGTCTCACCAAGACTGAATACCACTGTTAATATGTTGCCCAAATTTTGTTATATTTGTTTCGTGTTTTTAATGATTAATGGTTATTTTATATCTATTTTTTACTGGTAATGAAGCTTTCTATCTTTAGGGACGACATTCACGTCTTGATTTTCTTTGCTAGGATTGATACATCAGTGTATATGAGCCGAAGGCTCGTCTATCATCTTAACATAAAAATAATACTATGTTCGACATCGACATTTATATGAGAAAAAATATTATTGTTTGATTATCACAGACAAAGTAAAAGTTTTAATCGCCTTAACCGATCCTATTCCCAACGCTTAAGCAATAAGAATTTGTTATTTATATACATCTTATTGTAAATTATCTTATGTATTTAGAAACGTACCTAAAATTTGTAAATGACAGTTCAATTTATTTTCTATAGAACCAAACATAACATGCGAAATGTTTCGTTTCGTCGATGTAAATTGATCACTTTGTTTAAGTCAAGTTTGTTTCCTACATGCTAACTCAAGGAAAACCCCCTCCGGTTTTCTTGATATACTTGTATATTTAAATTACGGTACAGGCCCTTTTACTCTTAAATTATTTAGGTACACATCAATTCTCAAAATTTATACGTGAAATTGTAAATTATTATTAGAGAAAGAAGCAAAGCAAAGCCAACTGAAATCACGATAATAAATATAACTGGAGAATTATTTATGTAGTATGTAGATGTTCTAGGGCATAATTTAATATTCTTAAATTATACATGTAAGGGTTAATCAGGTATGGTTATACCCTGATTACACCTGGATTAGATTGCCTTAGGAGTGCACTGTAAAATTTTAATATATATTCGTAATTTTCCATTCTCTTAGAAACAAGATCTCACTGATTTGGCTTACCGCTTCACGTGTTAAATACTAATATAATAATATAATTTACTTTAATAATCGTTTATTAATTGAGAAATAGTATTTACATTACGAGTAAATATTAGTAGTTTGAAATTGTATTATTAAGTTCTAATAACTTTACGTATGTCATTTTTTGTTTGTTTACAAAAGCATAGACACAATTTACATAAGCCAGAGGTTATAATCGTAATTTTTTATTTGAATATTAAAAAATAATTCTATATTTTCTTACTATATATTTACAGTTAAATGAAACTTCTCTCATTAAAGACAAATCGACACACTTTACTTACAATGAAAACTAAAATACATTAACGATATAATAATACAAGTATTTTGGAACAAAGGCCTAACATAGGGTTAAACATTTAAATTCAAAATATATAAAATAAAAAAACTGATTCTGGAATTATTTTGTAAGTAAGAATGCACATTGTATATTTGTGTAACTGTGCAATATTCATGAGCTTAGTTTCTTTGTAAATTCTTTGCGCTGATCTTAAGTTAGGGTAGTGGAATAACATTTGATTGATCTCACTCTATGTAACCTTTAATTCATCATTCATTCCGTCATATAGTAGATGTGGTTTTTAATGAGTTATAGATGTTTTAACGCACCGCAACCGCATTAAATCCAGGTATTTCTCATTGTACTTTTCTTCTAGAGGTAAATTATTTATTTTTAGGGTTACGTGGATGGGTTTTTTTGTTGTATCCATTTAATGCGATGTATCAGGTTTTGGATACATTAATAGCAAATAGATAGTGTAACAAACTATGCGTTGTATATGGTCTTCCCGTGCCTATGTTCTTATATAAAGTACAGGATATTCCTAGTATATAGAAATGACATGTATCGGCGGCTTATAAAGTGAGTTGATGACGCTTTGATGTCAATTGTTAATATAAATAAGAAAAACATATGGCCTCAAATAGTGCATTGCGGAATATAAATAATTATTGCAGTAGGTTTTCTTTGGAACTCATCTATTTCATCAATGTCGCAGGTATTTGTTAAGTACTACTTTCGAACATTTTTAGGGCATCGTCAGCGATTCCTATCCTCTTAAGTTTTTGTAGGAGAACTGGCTCTCTTTAACGAACGATAGCTTCTAACGCTGTGTTTTTGCTAATTATATGGCTTTTCTTTTGGTTATAAGTATTATAAGCTATAGCCCTATAGCCTACATAGAATTAATATAAGCTATTATTTTAATTCTTTCTAGTTACTTATTTGTCAAGAACCTAAACACCGGGATTTAATTGACCTTCGATATATCTAAGACAAGATCTATTTATTTTAAGTTGGTTATAAGATATAGACACTGCATTTGAAAATTCCTTCGATCCTTTCGAATATGCCTGACATGGGAAGAAATATTGTTATATTGACTTCCTCGTAAAGAACGATTGGGGCTTTATTTGTTTAAATACTTACGGAACCATTATAAATTGATATCACATGCTAATAGACGGAGATCAGTATGACATAAAAAGTACCAAAAGTACATTAAACTTAGAAAAATATTGTAGTTAAGAAAAACTCGGGTACGAGTAAAACTAGTAAGTAGCTAACAGATAGAGCGAGGAATGAAAGGCCGCAGCACTATTGGTGCAGTTTATTTGATTAGCTAAATCATAAAATCATTTGTATTTCTAATTTTAAGCGAAACGAATAAAGTATTTCTATTTTAAAACCTACTCAATGTACTCGCAAACAAAAACATTGATTGATTGCGTAGGGCAGACAATTAGCATCTTATATTACAAAGATAATTTGTCCCATAAATCTTAATTATTAAAATACTTTTGCTTGCTTATTTTTACTTTGTTTACTTTAGAGACTTAATTTCTTCTAGCTTTAAATAATCTTTTATAACTATATTTTTAAATACGATTACAAATCGAAGTAATCGATACTTATTTAATAATATTGTATATTATTCATAAGTTACTTTCTACAAGCGCTGTTTTTATTCCTATCAATTGAAAACCAATAACTGAATAACCTTTTGAGACAGATCAAATGTATTTATGATTTTTTCGTACAATTCAATTCAAATTATTATTAACTTTGTCGGAATCTCAATCATATCTCCATAGAATATTTATATGAACTACATGATGCTTTTTTTTAATGGATACAATATTCTTCGATTATAGGCCCGATTGCCGAAGGCCACAAAAACACGATCCCAAGGCACCTGCATCCGACTGCCAGAAAACTTATATAGATCGTCGCTCCATTATTTACAAATTATTTACAGGAAATATGTTATTTTGATAATAATATAAATAATTTATTATAATCATAATATTGTTATAATTTGTATATGGAGTATTGACATAAAGCGTATTAACAAAAAAATAAGATTCTCATATTTGTTCATATTCGGATTAATTGTACTACAATTTTTATATTGTGATAAATAAACATGGAATGGAAACACTTTTTGTACGAGCACTAGACAATAGTTATAGAATTGACGATATCTCAGATTTCGTCAATTCTTTAGAAGCTAGGATCTTCAACCGGTATGTAATAAAATGTATATATAAAAAACTTGTTTTACAGAATCAGATTCGAAATTACATTTTCTATCTTGTGGAAAACCGGAATGGAATATTATTAATTGGTATCGGGGAACGAAAGCAACCGGAGACCAGGACAGCTACCGGGTTTATTTAACTATATTTAAATACTAAAATGTTTGAAATAATTAATACCGAATTAACCCATCCTATGTATATATCCAAAGTTCAAGTTCTTATTATATTCTACATTTACAGGAATACAAATACATTGAATACAACCAAATAACGGATTTTATCGCGTCAATTTTAACGGTTTTCATTTCCAACGTTTCCACTGTCTTACAACACTCATGGTCACGGGGAAGATTAAGGTGTTTGTTGTCCTGATATCACAGTTAATCCGTGCCACCGTCCGCTTTTATAAATATTAATGTTTGATCCGTACTAAGCAAAAGCTCAAGAGCTCATAGTGTTTTGAGGTCTTGTTTGTGGTATGATTGGTTTGGTATTTCATTTTATTAATTTCAAGACCACCCAGCTATCTGCTCGATTGAAATTAGGATGTTTTCCACATTACACGCTTTTACACGCCTGTATCATAAAAAGCAATATGCACTTAACAGTTAGTAAAAAATGACCAATGTTCCTCGGTGGCCTATGAAAAGATATAGCTGAAACGTCAGAATTGTTGAAAAAATTGAAAAAAAGCGAATTCAAATTAATGCTATATAATCTTCTCATCTTGGTTTATAGATTTTTATATAAAGAGTTAAAAAAGTTCAATGAAATTAAGGCCCGGGGTGAAACTACCACCATTAATATAACACAGTACACAAAATCTACAATACTGACTGCGGCTCTTAATGTACAATACTGAGTTAATTAGAGATTTAAAAAGAATACGCATTCATCGGTCATAAGTAATCTATTTAAAACCAATATGAAAGTATTAATAATAAGATATATAAAACTTAAGAGATTCAACACCTCTTATTAATAATTCGAGTAAATACAATACAGACGGCAGTTACTGGCGGTAAATTGGGCACAATATTATTTGAAAAGTGAGCGCATATTTATTTTTTTGTTATGAACAAAGAATAAACGAAGTTTATTTCTTACTTTTTCCTTTTCATAAGAGATTACCGCATCATTATGATATTAATCTATATCTATTACAAATCTACACTGCGTAATGGGTAATAAGCAAGATTGTTAACGGGCCTGGGCACATGCATCGGCATCATAGGATGCAAAATCCATCTTGTTTAAAAAAAAGTACAACTCTGCCTCCAGGACCTTCAAAAGAGTTATTGCAGAAGCAAAATCTGTGCATGGTCTCTCTGTCCAAGGGAAACTCTGCCAACCATCTCTTTCATCTCTGCAAAAAGTAGCTACACCCTGGCTTATGACGCAAAGGAGAAAGCCGATTTCTCAGGCTCTCTTTTTGCGTCCAACTCTATTCTTGACGACAGGGGGAACTCACCGCCGATCATCTTGCGGTGTGAGAGTTCCATGCCAGATGTCCGATTTCTGCAGACATCATTGCGCAAAGCACTTCTCTCCCTGGACATTCACAAGTTAAGTGGGCCTGATGGTGTCCCTCCAATTGTGCTGAGGACTTGTGCTCCAGAGTTGGCACCGGTTATCCATCTTTTTCGGTACTCCTACGGTTTAAGCGTCGTCCTGAACTGCTGGAAGACAGCTTTATTGCACCCAATTCTTTAAACAGGGCATCACTCAGATCCTTCCAACTACAGGCCTATTGCTATTACGCCCTTGTTCTCCAATAAAGGGAATCAATTGTAAACTGCCAGCTTATGAGTTACCTGGAAGAACACGAGCTGATTAAAGACCGACAGTACGGTTTCTGTCAGGGTCGCACATTTGGTTACCTTCTGTTCTACTTGACTCATCGATGAGCGCATGCAGTCGAGTCCAAGGGATATGCCTTGGTGGTTAGTCTGGACGTAGCGAAGGCCTTCGATCGGGTTTGGCACAAAGCGCTTCTTTCGAAGTTTCCTTCCCATGGGTTTTGCAAATGGGAAATTATGCAAGTGCCAGTTTTCTCTCGAACCGTAGCATCAAAGTCGTAGTTGATGGTGCATGCTCTGACTCCAAACCATTGAGTGCTGGTATTCCACGAGGCTGTGTGCCATCTCCTACCTTGTTTCTTCTGCATATCAATGACATGTTGCAAATTAATAAATAACATTCATTGCTATCTAGATGAGAGAACAGAGGATGCGATGATACACTGGCTGCGCCATTATTTCTCGGAAATACGTCAATGAGTTCCGTTAAACCCAATTAACATACTTGCGTCTGAAGTCGAGACTTTGTTAAATAAAGATTTGGATTGGGGCCGAGAAAATTTAGTCCGAAAAGTAGTTACGAAGACACAAGTTTGCGCGTTTACCGCTAAAAAGATTCCCTTTGTCGCATCTCCTTATTTTGAAAACACTCCCCTTGCTACCTCAGCTGGTATCAGAATCCTTGGCGTTAACATATCGGGCGTTACCTTCAGTTCCACGGTTACTTGGAGGGTAAGGCCACATTGGCCTCTAAAAAACGGCGAGCTTAATAGAGCGAAACAGTATTTCATTACAGCCCACCGTTTGCAACTTTACAAAGCGTCAACTCGGCCTCAAATGGAACACTGTTCTCATCTCTGTGCCGGGGCACCCCAGTAGCAGCTTTTTCCTTTTGACCGCATTCAAAGGGGAGCGGCTCGAATCGTTGATGAACAGGTGCTTTCCGATTGTCTTGATTCACTGTCATAATTTTTTACCAAATTTACCATGGGGAGTGTTCTGAGGAGGCGCTCGGATTAATTCCAGCCGCTGAGTTTAGACATCGACCATCACGCCAAAATTCAAAATTTCACCCTCATCTATCCACCACTGTGCATAATAAAGGTCTCCGAATCCCTACACTCACCAGACGAAACAAAGCAGCATTATGCTAATATTTACGCTGGTATTATGTGAGGGCGTTGTCTTACTCCGTTCGAGCTGACCCATTAATTCTGCAGCTAGAAACAATTGCAACTCTACATCTAATCATCAAATCGTGTAATCCTCCTCTGTGCGGCTTGCGGCACGCGAATTTTCCTGCCACGCACAACTACCCTGTGGAATCACCTGTCACCAGCATTGTTTCGATATGAAAAGAGCATAAGTAAGCTGTATTCCTTAAAGACTGGCAACGCATTTGTGACTCCTCTGGTGTTGCCGATGTTCATGGGTGACAGTGATCACTTACCATCAGGTGGGCTGCTTGTTAGCCGCCTATACATATAAAAAACAGAAAAGAAAGGGAAAACAGTGTTTAAGTTGAGCTTTAAACTTTTTTTTCTGCGAAAACTTTATACGCTTAAAACGTATATGACTGGAAAATTTATTTTCATTTCAGTTAAACTTATTTAAATTTCCCCTTTTGCGTAACGATATTTGCTCGCCGTCTATTTACATGTAAAAATACCGTTGTACTCCTTTTCAAACATCATTTTCTCTTAACCTTAAAGTTGATAATACAGGTTTACCAAGCAAATATGAAATCAAAGAAATTTTGTATTCTGAATAAATAAACGAATCCCAAATATTTTACGTTTAGTTTTAGTAGAAAGCAAAAGATTATTCTGCGTGATAGTTACAGGGATTATAAATAAGTATAATATTTTTGGTTTATGTAACACATAAACCAAAAATATTGTATATATGGTAAAAGGTTCAACCCAAGAATTTTGTAAAAAAAAGTAAAGATACACCACATTTCCGTGTTCAACATTGGATTAACGATGGGCTGAGATAATGATGATGAAAAGGGAGAAAGAGTTGTGTGAAAAAAAGGTATTATTTCCGATTCCATACCAGTGAAATTACTATAATAAGATTTTATAATAAGAAGGGAGAAGCTCATTAAATTGTAAAATTGGATTTTAAGTAATATTTTTATTATTTATTACTAACGGACTGGTCGGGCCTAGCCATACTACAATTGGGTTAAACATAATTCAACAAATACCGGTATTAATCACTTTGTTGAGATGACAATTTTTTTAAAACTTAATTAAAATCCTAATCTTAATCAAGAAATTAAAAGCTTAAAAAAGAAAAATATACTCTAACTGAATGGATAGTGGTTCTCAAGATTAACGCAAGCATCATCAGTCAGAAAGACATCGCGTGCCACGGACTTCTATTTATACATTGTATTGATGATGGTGTGAGTATTCATTTACGTCATCGTCTGTGGCCTTATTCATAGAGTACATCAAAAAAATAAAATACTTTACCAATATGTTTATATATTAATATCTCCAGTCACATAATATGTTCATGGGATCTTGATATTATCAATCTCCCACGAACATATTATGTGACTGGAGATCTCTTGAGAAAAAAATGATTTCCCCAAGTGGTTTCTACAATATTATTTAGACATTTTTTAATTGAAAATAATTAGAAACTCTCAACTAAACTCTTTAGAAAGTACTAATTGTGGGACGTATATAGGTGTTACGGACGTATATACGTTACTGTATATTAAAAAGAATTGTGTTTGAAATGAATATAAATAATTTTTTTGGTTTGAAAATTGACCGCTTCGCATATTAAAATCAAAAAGAATAAAATTGTACATTAAATAAATAAGACAATTTGTGTTATTATCATTTCCTTTGATTTAGTAATATATTTTAATTTTAATTTACTAGCAAATATAAATGTATCGACGATGCTATGCATTGCTTATTGGTTAAAGTTAAAAAGTGAATACGGATTAA
This sequence comes from Teinopalpus imperialis, assembly GCA_029286865.1. Classification (NCBI taxonomy): domain Eukaryota; kingdom Metazoa; phylum Arthropoda; class Insecta; order Lepidoptera; family Papilionidae; genus Teinopalpus; species Teinopalpus imperialis. Next base: position 5,301,819 of record JAGSMU010000034.1, read on the forward strand.
ATCACAATGTCTCAAAGGAAAATAGCCCAACCCAGCTCTACGAGCCGCTCCTTTCTCAACGTAATTGAACACACGCCCATGGCAACTAACAAAACTGTACTGTATTCATTATGTTACTACAATAAAATAGAATACGAGATTAAGCACTTTTTTCCTAATATTTTAATATATTGACTAGGGAAATACCTGGTAAATAAGACTTCTCGGACCAATATGATATATGATTATTTTCTTCATTCTTAATTCATCGTCAAAACCTATCAATAATTAATTTCTAAACGTTGGCATAAATAGGCTAAAACACACAGAAGGGCTAGCAGTCCCGTCCCTAAGTGTCATTGTACGTAATTTCGTAAATTCTCCTAGTTGAAAAGAACCTTTTTTCTAGTTTACTTACAGGTTGATGCAATTTATCAGTAATGCTCATCAGACAAACTTTGACTATAAACGTATATTTTTATGTGGCCTTAAGTAAATTCCGAAAGTTTAAATTAAAAAGGGTTTTTATATCTAACTTAAGGTATCGTACTTAAAGTATCGTACTTAAGGTATCGTACTTAAGGTATCGTACTTAAGGTATCGTACTTAAGGTATCGTACTTAAGGTATCGTACTTAAGGTATCGTACTTAATGTACCGTACTTAAGGTTAGTACCAGGAGAGTACATAATAATTGCAAAATAGTCCCACAGATTTCTGAAATGAACCACACCTTCAGAAATTAAGATGCACAGGGGTTTTTTATCCATTCCTTATATTTTGCATATTAAAACGATATTTTGTCAATCGACTGGAATGATTTTTCTATTTTAAATAAGATGTCTATGAGTAAAACAGTGTATACAATTGCAACTTGTATTGAAAATATGTTTTGTAATTGTGAGGTTTCTAATAAGAAATTGTTGTCAAATTTAACATCTGATCACTGTAATAAAATTATTTCCATAACTGTGAAGAGAAAACCTATGAAGGGTAACATTATATGTGGACCAATTACTACATTAAAATTCAAACATAATATACAAAATGAACTGTCATGCTCAGAGAAATGAACTTTATAGCTCACTTTTCAATCGTATTATTGAATATGAATTTAATAATGGTAGAGAATGCCACTATGCATTAAGTCCGCCCTTGTAAATTGGTATTTAAGGAATATGAAGAATAAATAAATAAATAAATAGAAATGCCTTTCAAATCAAAACCATTTTGAAAGCAGTCAATTGCAATTCTCTGACTGGGCAACACCTAGTATTTATATTAGTAGGAATAGGCTATATGAATTATATGATCCCAGGAAATTCAATCGTGATCCTAAGTTTACTGAATATGTTAATTTTTTTTCCAAAATATTTATATAACTTTGCCGAATGGCCTGCATTACATAGAAAGAAGACACGAATGATTAAATGAAAACTACTTGGGATATTATAAATTCTGAATTAGGTATAGTTAAATCTTTTTCGGACCAGTATCACTACATGTCAAAGGTGAAACTTTCAATGTTCCCAACATAATAATAAGTTTATTAAACGTTGCGTTGTCAACAAGGAGGGTGTATTTTATTTTCAACCTGTAACTCATTTTTCTACATGCCTCCTCCTCCTTTTCCAACATTTTGAAATCATGATGTAGGAAATTACAGACAAATTTCTATTTTGCCAGTGTTAAGCAAAATATTTGAAAATGTTATGTTAAATCAATTGTTATTACGATTTATAGACATTTACTGAGCTGGTGGCAGAGCTTTAGGATGGGGCCGCTTGTACTATGTGTGAGAGCTAAAATACTGCAAATTGTGTAAATTTACGTCTATTAATATAAAATTTTATAAAACTTCGATGCTGGTACACAATAGGAGGTACATTGTAGTTGTACTAGTTAAAAATGTTTGATTATAACTTTAGTTATTGCCATATACATAAGTGATAATTTATTAATAAACTTACGTAGGCAAAAAAGGATAACATCTTATATTATCTAATTTGGGTTTGTAAAAAAATACTTCCAAAATATTAAAATAATGTAATACTTTTATAATTTGGTACCACAGCGTTCCATGACCCTAATTGTAATATTTTTATACCCAAGCACCTTTATACGCTACAATGAATTGTTCACTTGATTAAGTTTTATGAACCACGAATGAAAGAATATATCGCTGGAGGCAGAAGCTACCAGTTAACGTAATAATAAAGAAAGAAATTTTAAATACATTTCCCGTTCAGCTTACTTCTTTCATTACCTTGATGGTAAACCGTAAAATTATCTTCCTCAATTTCTTTAAGTAAAATGAGCATCATAAGGTTTGCATAGGGTATCTGAATTTTAAGTCACCGTTAAATCGATTTTTATAAACTTATTTTGAAATGTCAGTGACTTTATATATCTCTATATCATCAAAATAAAATAAAAAGTATTCGATGTAGCTTTTAAGATTTTCTTTGTTAAACATGAATCTTTTTATAATGATATAGAAATTAATGAAAATTTGAGATAAACAGGTATATTTAATTAAATTAAATTATGATAGTAGTTGATAATTAAAAATATAATTGAAATTAGTACGGTATTTACAATTACGTCATCTAAAAGTTTAATTTTACTGAAAAACCACTTAATTCTTATCGATTACATAAGTATGAAGTTTTCACGATTGGTAATTTATCTATTTGCAGAGTTTTAACTCAGCTCAGTGAAGTGAACTGGGAGAGGGGTGTATATAAATATATATTGAGTACTTTTAAATAAAGCTGATATATAAAAGGATGCTTTTATTTATAAATTAGTTATTTGAAACTACCACTTGCTAGGTTTTTTTACTAAACCTTCTTTTGTAAGAAACTATCACTAGGAGCTGGACTTGTCATAGATTTATTTAATTTGTTTAACAAATTAAAATAATTCTACCTCCAAGCGCTTTCACATGTAATTCAAAAAATATTTTTATTTACATGCAATTATATAAGAAGCAAAGCTTTCTTTGAAAACTGACCTTAGATTTGAACTAGACAGAAGTAATGAAATGACTTTTTTAATAATATAATAAGTATTAGATGTGCTTTCTGATATCTGTCTTTTCTTTTTCGTTATTCTATATTCGTGTAAAGGTATATACACAATACATATACACATAAAGGTTAGCAATCGCACACATTCAATGCACTTAGAAAGCTTTGCGTAATATTATTTTCACCGTTATGTAAAACACGTGTGTATATTGTCTATTTCTGCATTAGAATTTTGAACGTGAAATACACGATGTTACCGTTTGACTTCAAAAGTCAAACAAAGGAACTGCGTAGGAATATACGTAGGCGTAATTACGGACATTCTCTTAAGCCAACTTCCACTGAACATATAGCATATGTATATATGTTATACAGGCCAAACGCTTGACAATCTGGCGCCCCGCCGCGACTTGGTTGCGAGCTACCTTCTCCCGAGCGAGTTACCTGCGCGCCCATCCTTACTCTGCGCACAATACATAAAGTGATTTTCATTGCATTGTGTTATTGTGCCCGAAACTAGTTTCCGAGATAGTTTTTTTTAACCATTCTAGCTAATGGATGCATTGACGGTGTTTAATGTAGTCAATGTAGTGTGAGCCCCGAACCCCCGCTGATCCCCTTATGGGAAAAGCAAACAATCGGAGGTTGTTTACAACCAGTCAGTATTGTCCTAGCTAACAAATCCATTGACTAATCTTAGACGCGTTCCATGAAGTCTTGCTTTCGGCCATAGCCTCAATAAAAAATAGCAGCGAGAGGTCATCCCCCACTACAGCAACGAGGTCTTGACGGAGATCAGGCCAAGCTTTACCCTCCTCCTGCGTGTGCTGCGCCAGTAGCAACCACAACGTTGGCACAAACTGGTCGGTTCTCTTCCAGCTATACGGCACAAGTACTTAACACCTGAAAGCCGGAGTTCAAAGCACGACTGATATATAAACGCCTCAAACTCCGCCTCTATATCCCACGAAATGGAATCCGCCAAGACGCCCGCTGCTTCGTAGCAAATAGTGCGGTATCTTCGTATGGCTCCGACAGCCATCGCCCTCTGAGTTCGTCTCAGAAAGGCGATGGTTCATTCCGTCAAGGTGTCAAAGGTGTGTGTAAAGTGTGAAATGTTCGCGGAAGTTTCAGCGGCTATCGAGGGTTAGCCCAAGATACCTCATATTAGATCCAACCTCAATCTGGATATCACCGACAACAATATAGGACTCTCGTGGTGCCTACTGAGGCCCGTGAAAACAAATAGCCTCGGTCTTGTTTAGCGCTACCTCGATTCCCAGCATTCGTATTCTATCAACAACTTGTGCTACCGATATAGTGTCATGACGGGCAGTCTCAGAGCTATATTCTGTTGATGTTTATGCTGTTAGCCTATGCGGCTCTTACAGCTTCATCGGACACAGGGCTCACGGAACTGAGGGGTCCGTGAGCTGGTTTTGTTAACCGTGTTGCCTACTGTGGTTCTCTTACTTACACAAAGCGCTCATAAACTGAGCGTGTCGCTCTACTCTTTGATCTCACACCTATCTGATGATGCCACCCAAGTTGCCAGTTCCCTAGCTATATTGTGATTCTCCCGAGTGGAGAATGGATGGTGATGACTAATGACCGTCCGAGGTTTCGGTATGCGAACCTAGCCTCTGACGGACGCCACCTGTAATCATATCAATCGGAAGCTGTGGGCGGTGAGAACCGCCCTGACACGCGGGTGTAACGAGTGTACGCGGTGTCGCGAAGATTGCGTCGCGCTCGGAGGCGAGGGCGACGCGACGAGGTGTAGGTATTGTGTGTGGGTCCGGGGTCCGTTGAGGACGGACTGGCGTAGGGTTCCCCCATGAAATGGGGGTCGTCGAGTACGTGACGGGGTCTACGGTTCGTAGTTACCGGATTCGGATCCGGATCGTAGGTTGCGGCGTTTACCACTAGCGGGTTAGAGTGCGAAAGCGCTTTCTCGAAGAAGCGCTGCGAGAGAGATTTGAGGTATTCCGGTATGGTGACGAGGTGTAAGTCACTGTGCAGATCGATGTTGCGTTGGTACGGTTCTGCTCTGGTTGCGATTCTAGTGAAACGGTTTTGAACCGTTTGGAGTTGTTTAATTTTGATTTCGGCTACGTGGGCGAAGACGACGCTGGCGTAGGTCATAATAGGCCTTATGCAGGTCTTATATAGAAGGAGTTTATGTCTTAAGGACATTTTGCTTTTAGCGCAGATGAGCGGGTGAAGCCGGCTCATGACAAACGCGGCCTTATTCCTCGCATTTTTAATATGCGGACGGAAGCTGAGTTTACGGTCAAAGGTGACCCCTAGGTATTTGACCGTTTCTACCCAGGGAATGGGACGGTCGAAGATCGTGATACGTCCTAGCTTTCTACGGTTAGGTACTGATGCAGTGCAGAATGGATCGGATGAGCCTCTCCAGAAGAAGACTGCTGCACTTTTATCCGGGTTAATTTCGATTCTCCATAACCGAAACCACTCGGCGAGGCGGTTGGCTGCGGCTTGGAGTCGGATGGTGATACGGCCCTTGTGTAAGTTTGAATAGTATAGGGTGGTATCGTCTGCGAAAAGCGCTAGACTGACCTTCGGATCTTTCGGGACATCACTTGTGTAAAGTGAGAATAAGAGGGGGGAAAGAACGGAGCCCTGAGGGACACCTGCTAGGAGCGGCCGGCGAGGCGCGTGCCGTCGACTCGATATCGAAAAGTGCGATTCGACAAGAAGGCTCGTATGATGTGCACGAGCCTGTCTGGTATGTTGATGGAGTGAAGTTTATAAATTAAACCGTTATGCCAGACTTTGTCGAATGCCTTTGCGACATCGAAGAATAGTGCACCAGTACCGATGGGGTTTTTCAGGGTTAGCCCTGCGAGGATGTGTTCCGTTAAGCGGAAGGCCTGTTGAACGCAGGAGTGCGTATTCCTAAACCCGAACTGTTCGTCGGGAAGTAATCTATTAGCTAGGACGTGTTCTTTAAGTCGCCTAAGAATAATCCTTTCGTATACCTTGCCCACGGAGTTCAGGAGACTGATTGGGCGATAGCTGGTGGGGAGGTACCGCGGTTTGTGCGGTTTGGGTATCTCGATGACGTCCGCTTCCTTCCAGGCATCCGGGAAGGAGCAGCTGGAGAGGAGCGTATTGAATATTGCCACAAGGAGGCAGATGATATTAGCGGGAAGCGCTTTAATTATTTTATTGTTAATCCCGTCGGGACCGGGAGCTGACCTCTTTTTGAGGTTTTTTATAATGTTTGTGACCTCGTCGGTGGTCACGGGTTCTAACGGTTCGCCCGCTGGTGGTAACGACGCCCTAAGCGCCACGTGGCGTTCACCTTTCGGAGGTGGTCTTGGTCCGCGGGGGAGTTCGACGGGGAGCATTGGCTCTCTAGACTGTCCGCGAGATATTCGGCTTTCTCCGTTTCATCGAATGCGAGAGTAGCGTTATCCGGTAAAATTAGAGGGGGCATTTGCGAGATGGTGTCTGCTTTGAGACCCTGCGCCACACGCCAGTAAGCGGTATTCGAAGGCTCGAGGTCTGCTAGCAGGTCGCCCCATTTTTGATTATTATATGATTTTATGCGCTCTTTGACCTCCCTTTGGAGGTGGCGCAGTCTAACGCGATTAACATCCGTCGGGTATCTATCGTGAAGCTTCGCCGCGCGATTTTTTGATCTTATCAGTCGACGGAGACTCGAGGGAAGGACCCCGAATTGATCGGTCGACGCGGGGACCGTCCTTTTCGAGTCTTCGACGGCCGAACTAAGGTGCGAAGTTAAAGAGTCGATCGCCCGAAACGCCTTGTCGGGAGAGTCGATCTCGTTAATTGAGACGTCTAGCTGCTGGGTGGTCGTGGCTCTGAGTTTACCTTCCAGAGCACGCCAGTTGACTATAGTTTTGGTCTGAGGGACCTCGCCTGTCGATTGGCCCAGCTTGAGGAGCACCGGCCTATGATCCGATGATAATTCGTGTAGCGGTTCGGGCAGTCTCAACAAACGTATCTCACGGGCCGTGTCTCGTGTGACCATATCCCAATGAGCCTTCACCCGCTTGATGGTGTCAATTTAAGACCATTGCATTGCATTCGACCTATAATGACATACGCACATACGTTCCGTCTATGCGCCCTCCTCGCGTCTCATTTAACGACCTTAGATAATCCAGAATGCACAAGGCCATCAGCGCGCCGAGGTTCCTACATAATGAAAACCTCCATATTGATTTTGAGCTTCCTACTATACTTCCATATTTTACTTTGGACTCCATCACGCACTTAAATCCACTGATCGGGAGTACCGCCACTTACAATCCCATCGCGGATCATCACGTCACCCGCGTCCGTAGAAGACCGACGTAGGTACGTCTTCGACGGACTGACGATGCGACCACCATGGCCCGAGTCCGCCATAAAATACTACACATCAACACTGCACCAACATACCGCCTCCCCCGTCGTCGTCGCTAACAAAGTTTTCGTGATACTGCCTCAGCCCGGTTCTTACCAAATAACATAGATAGGAGCGTCGGTGGAGTTCCTTGATCTACTTCTTCTTCAGCGCCAACGCATTCCAAAGTGGTGATAAAAGGTAAATAAAAGGTAAAAGGTAATAATAACGATATCAATGTAGTTAATCCGTTAGAAGCAACCGATCAAGGGTCGGCCCTCTGAGGCACCCTCGAGTCAGTTGGTTTCGCGTGCCATCCAAGTCGAAGCTCTCTCTCGGGAATCCTTGTTGTAGTTACCCATGAATAAAGGTCTTGGCTGAGCGCTTTAAGCGCTTAGCCACCTTTCAGTCGAAAAAACAATACAGTACGACACCTGGCCGCAAGCTTACCCTACGCCTAATACCAATTGGCAGTGTTTAGAGAGTTTAGTATATAACATTTTGATAATAATCTCAAAAGATTGGCTTGCTGCCAATCCACCCAAGTTTTAATATATTAAATCTCTCCCGTCTATGTAGTGTTTGAAGAGTGTGCCTAATAGGAAAGTAGCTGGTACATTCTACGTTATTAATCTCTATGCAGTCCAACCTATATATAATATTATTTTCGAAATAATCTTTGTTATTGGACGAATCAGTAGCAATTACAATCCATAGACAAAGATGCATAAAAGAAATAGGCGGCAATTGTCATCTTATTTATAGTTTTTACACGTTGTATTAGGTTTTGAGAAACCACATTGGATATGCGCAAACTGACAGCATAGAAATTAACACATTTTGAATTTATTCATGAAGGAAATATATATATATATATATTTTTTCAGTACTATATATAAAACTAAAAGTAAAGTTCCTTTATGTATATATCCTAATACAGGGAATAGGTGGAGGCCTATTCCCTAGGTCTATCTCTCTCTATGAGAATATGCGAAATTTCTAAAAACAATATTCAGCTTGTTAGAAGGAACATTATTTTAAAAGCAATCCTGGAACTGCACGTTTCGTATAATCTCTGCCTTAAATAAAGTAAATATCTATATCTTATCTTTAACATCAACGATAAAGGGAGTTAATTGGGGAATATCATTATATTAAATATATTCTAATGATTATTGGGTGTTATTTGTATGTAGTACTATAAAACTGAATTTATAATAGACTAATAATTATTAATATTTAATTTAACAGCAATGTATGTACTCGACAAAATATAAAAACAAGACAGACAAATAAAGAAAAAAGGTCTCTAGATTAAATACGTAGTAAACACAGGAAAGAGAATAAATTTTCTAAGGTAAAAAAATTTGCACCCCAGAGGAATATTAAATTGAATTTGTAACCGACAAGAAAATTAAATTTACTTTATTACCTCTTACCCACCGGCACCTATCTCATGTCATTTAATTATAAAAGTATCGAAATTTATTTTACCACGAAATATTTTCCTGTAATATTTACAGTAAACAAATTGAAGTATAAAATAAAATATTAAGGTTTCTTTATACTGCGATAAATAATTAGATATCCCAGTATTTAATAATGTTATCTTATAGTAAATATATGTGTGGATTCGAAAGCAATTATTAAAATTAAGTTTTAAATATCTTAGTTTTGTTTTATAAATCTAAATATTTTTCATAAAATATTTTCCTTCCTCATTTATCAAATTACGGCATCGTTTTATTAAAGGTATGTTACATTTCTGTTACGAGTCGATTCAACTCTGTAATTACAACATGTTCTCTGAACAAGTTATAATAAAGAAACAATATTACCCGTTTCATATACATATTATTTTTATGTAATTTTTTGTTTTGCTAAGTTAGATAACTTTTAGAAACCCGTGAAGTGAAGACGTAAAGAAGAGCACAAGTATATTTCTATTGCGCAGTTTTTGAATTATAAGCCAATTAAGCCGTGAAGTATATTGCGCAATATCATCATATTTTTGAAGGCTTTAACAAGCCAGCATGCAAGGGTCAGCTCAACCGGGGAAAGCCCTCATAGAATATAACCTTAAAATAACAGCATAATGCTGCTGAGTTTCGTTTGGTGAGTGTATGGATGTGGAGACTGTTCTTAATGGTGTCTAGGTTCTTGTTCCTCAGACGAGACAAAACGTTTGTTATGAGGATGAATATGGGTGTCATGGACCGCAAAAATCACTATCAAGTGAACAACTTTTTTTTTATACCTTTACGAGTAACAAACGAGCACACAGTTCACCTGATGGTAAGTGATTCGTGTGGCCCATGACATCTACATTCATCCTTGACAAGGAATCATAATGTAGATGCGTTGTCACCCCTGAGGATTGAGATGGAACGGCTCGTTACCAGTAATAAAGGTCGGTCTTGTTATGTTAAATACGATAAAAATAAGGTCTTAAAACTGATATAGTTATTGAGAAGACGTTCTAGCTTATGTAGAGGATCTTTGTTCAAGTATCAATTACAAGAAAACACACATCTACACCTAATCAATAATCAGTATTATAAGAACTTGCACAAAAATCAACTTTGTTGTAAAGTGATGAAAATCTTTTAGACGATAAAGTAAATGTGAATCCGCAAAGACTTTACAAATGACTTCAGTTACATATAACTCCAGCTGATAATGGCCAAGTCCAAATTTAATATATTTTTTTATATAAATCGTTGTTGTTGAGTTATTTTTCAATTACAGTTTATTTCAGATTAAGATACGACATTTAATTTCCAAGGATTGTCCATTTAACACATTACTTCCCTTCAAGTGAACAACTGTCATGTCTCCATTTAATATTCCATATAATAAAGCACAAAGTTACGCAAGATTAATATTTACTGACCCTTTCATTTCTCGCATAAATATCATCTTACTATATTTGTGTTATTAGTAAGAGGCCACTGTATTGGTGTTGTTTGTAATATTATTAGTAAGTGAGGAGAATAGAAGCGGTGGTTGCGGTTAAGGTTCTATAACCAAGTATAAACATTCTTATTCAAAATGACAATTGGTAATGTAAAGCTTCAGCTGTAAATATGACAAAGATTTCATGTTGGAACCATAATAATAATATATTATGATTCCATTCGTTTGTTAAAATGTCTTGATGGGGTTATTAGCTGTGATGAAAATACACAAAATATTTAAAGCTACTAGGAACTAAATTATTGAAATAACTATTAATATATAGTCATTCTGGAAATATTATTCGTATAATCATCTTATCATAGATTGATAAATCACTTAGAATCCTATTGATTTAAACTGTTGTCACTTTAACTTTGAATTTATACACTTCTTATATGATAATTAAATAAAAATAAATTGCGAATATAGTTGTTAATAAAAAATATAATTCAAATTAAAGATAATCTCTGTACATATATTATTTTTTTCGTCCAAAATATTTCCAAAAATGATAATTTTAAAGAACTTTCTTTACACTTTTCAATTATAAACAGTTATAAATTTCAATTATTCTGAATTTAGTCGTTAATACTGATTAAATTATTAATATATACTAATTTATGTCATTTCATTGATTCTAATACAGTACAAAGCTGATCTCAATAATTTACGGGTTAAGGTTATGTAAACTTATTATATAAATAGTTGTTATTAATTTGAGAGCGATGGTGATTTGAGACAGATGAATCAGTTACTAAAATTCAAATCTCGGTTGAATGCATTAGTTTTTGTTTATACATTGTCTGGTAATAAACAATCTGTTACGATTGTGTTAACTCTTGATCTCATTTGAGACCTCTGTTAATAATTTTTATATGATAGACAACATCAAAAACTGTACCATGAAAAACTGTTAACCGTTATGGGAATTAAGGATCGTTGATATATACATATACCAATAACCAATAATTGAATATCCGCTTGGGACAGGTTAAATATATAATGGAAGTATCTCTCAATATTCCAATACAGTTTCTTTCAAATTATTTTATTATTAACTATTGGAATAGTCTTTCAAAAATAATTTCTTTCCGAGATCATTCTATATGATTATTTGTTCAAATACCAATTCACTTGTACACGATTTATCAAACCTTTAACGATTATTTGAAATATATGCCAAGGATCTTTGTGTGGACAAGAAGCGTATAGATGATTTTTTTTTTGTTTTATAGCGTTGGCAAGCGAGCACACACCTTATGCTAACCAATTTCTACGGCGTACGACACCGACATTTCTGTCGCTATTGAGAATTAACGGACAGAGTGAAACCAATAGACTACGATATGCAAATAACTATTATGTTTAAATAAAGCAAGAGAAAAGTGCCATCAACAACTTCCAACAGAGTTTTTTATTTATCAGTTAATTAGTAAGAAGCGGCGAACTGGATATTAGTCTAAATGATTATACTCGTAATTATTAATATAATAATATATACATATATTATAATCCGACAGACCAGCGTATTGTATATATCTTATATACGATACGCTGCGTTGTGAAGAAATATACATATGTACTATTGTACATACATATTCTGCGGGGATTTCCTCATAATGTAATTAATATTTATTCATATACATTTTATTTCAAATATTTTTAAAATCATCAAGGTAATCCTCGCGAAACGATTAAGCTTTACCTAGAACTCAAATTTGCGTTTAAATTTATCTTCTACATCTTTTTAATGGTTTTTTTTATTATGTTGAAGATGAAAAAAAAGCACACAATTCAACTGTTGTTAAGTTATGACATATGGTCCATAACATTCGGATCCTTATCTTGTTAAGGCAGATGCGTTGTCACCAGATGAAACACAGCAGCATTATGCTGCTATTTTTCGCTGTGAGGACGTGGTTTTGCCGCGTCTTTCTTGCTGCAGCTAGAAACATGCGTGGCTCTTCCACTGAAAATACATAATAACCTATAACAAATAACAAATCAGCAATAATTTTATGATTTGTAGCAAACGAGCGCAGAGTACACTTAATGATAATCTTTATTTTAAGACGTTTACCTCGAGAAAGATATTATACAGACGCCGTACCGATTTTAAGTATTTAGATGCAATGTCTCCTAAATAATAATATGCAATCATATTGAGATCGTGTTTTTCTACAATTAGGCCAATCTAATCGTCGATGTACTACCGATCTCACTCGAACATGAACTTGTATCATTTTAATTATAATCCAAAAAACCAAGGGAAAGGATTATCAAATAAAGTTAAAAAAAAAAGATGTACATCGATTTAACTGATTATTAATACAGTTAAAAAGAAAAGTAAAATATGCATGTCCGTAGCGGCGTTTTGTTTTTCTCGCTAGACCCTTAAATTTTTGATCATGGTCAAGAACCTGCATGATTTTTTTTTAATAATTAATTTTTCTCTTTATTCTGGTCCATATCCTCCACTTTGGAATAAAGCTCATGTTCATATCTACCTAAAGCCCTCTTAATCCTGTCTTACTCCAACATTTTCGGCTTGTTTCTTTTTTTTATAGAAAAAGGGAGCAAACGAGCGGCGCGAACATCGAGGTGCTTATCGACGCCCATGGACAACCGCAACACCGGAGGAACTGTAGATGCATTGACGGTCTTCTTGAAGGACCCTTAGTCGTACTGGTTTGGAAAAACCGCTGAGGACAGACCGTTCCACAAGGCAGCTGTGCGGGGCAGAAAATTCTTTCTATCCTCTTCTATTACAACTTCCGTCCTACTGCCTTGGACTAATTTTTTTAAATCTTCACGGTCACCAACAGTCACTCAATGTAGGGCAAAATTACTCAACTTTGGGCGAAGTTAATACTGGACTTCCGCAAGCTGGTATACTTTTATTTCATTACATTACATATCAATTTATATAAATCTAATTACTTCCAATATTAATTGTGCGTACTATCTGTACGCTGATGATCCGCAGCTGTATGCACATCGAGGAGCTCCATAACGGGATTAACAAAGCATTTTTTAACTTAAATACTATTCAGGTTTGTTCATCTCATTTTGGAGTCACCGTCAATCCTTTGAAATGTCAAGCAATGCTCGTAGGTAGCCCGAAGTTGCTAGCTAAGACTAATATTTTAAATTTACTGTCTATCTACTGTAATAATAGTTTAATATTATTTAATATTTGTATGAAACATCTTAGTCTAAAATATTGGCAACATTTTTAAATGGCGAATACAAGTCACAGAAATTAGCCGCAAAGTCACTGCCACCTTATATAGTCTCCTTCTCGTCTAAAGCATTTCCTTCCCACGAAAGCAAAGGTCAGGCTTATCCAAACATTAATATTGCCTAACATTGATTATGCATATGTGTGTTACCCGGACATCTCCCATGATCTTCTTAACAAGCTGAAGCACCGGTTGAACAACTGCCTTCGATTAATTTTTAGGTTGCTTAAATATATCGATCTTAGCTTAATTGGCTTATCATACAAAAAGGAGTAATTTTAGTATTTTGCATGTTTTCTTCTCCATTTTAAATGATCCATTATCACCTTCCAACCTTAAAGATAAATTCCAATATCTCTCTTTATCTCATGACAGACTTATTCGATCTTCATTTAATAACAAGATCTGTATTTCAGCTAACAATTTTTTTGCAAATTTATTTGTTGTCCAAGCTATACACCGTTCTGGAATTCCTTACCAAAAGGTCAGTTACAAATTAGTTTTAAAAGCTTGGTTCATGGCTACTTACTTAAGTGACTTGTAGATAAGATCATCCTCCACATATCACACGCTATTGTTATATATATTTTGTAAATATATTGTATTTATATATGTATTTATACACGTATCATGTATTTACACATGTATTATGTATTTAATATCTATATATGTATGTATCATTCTTTATTTGTGTATTGGTTTAGTTCTTTTTAGCGATGAGTTGTGAAAGATTAAGGGAAGTCGATGAATACAGGTGTCTCAGGACCCTAACGTAATACAGGCGATCAGGAGTGGTTTATTGATGGGTAAGCATATCCTAGCAGGTGGAGACCAGCAACATAAGAGTTTCGAGCACCATAAATTATTATTTATATATTATTATTAATGTAATTTTTTATAATTGTATTGTTAATAAAATATTTTTGAACGACATCAATATTTTTATTGCATCGTAGAAGATTAGATACAAGAAAGACCCGCGTGAAATAGCAGTAAGTATAACCCTCCACGTTTTGTATGATGAGTAAGAGTGTCGGAGCCCCAGTCCCAAAACGGGCATTTCATTTCAGTTGTAACAATTCGTCTGTATGATAAGATAAATAATAATACTTATATGTACGTATTTATGACCCGCATTTATGACTTACACCCAGGAGAACTGTGTATTTGTTACCCTTAGTTTCATGACTAAAACTGCGCATCGATAAGCCGACTTCACCGGAAAATGTTATGCTTGCATATTTGTGGTTTTTATAGGGAGTGTATAGCACTCTCTATCTCATATTCCGCATTTGCTGCATGCATAAATTGAGTGAATGTTGAGACTTTAAAATTTTATCGCTCTTTTCTATCGTGTAATAAATTCACAAACATCTGGAAAGATATATCGGAGCGTATATTCAACATAGGAATTTAAAATATTCTATATTACATATGAATATAATTTAGCTGTTTCTTTACTGTGTTTTAAACAACCCTCCAATAGCGCGTAATAAAGAGCGTAATTAATTTTTACAATTTAATGATAACAACTATTTATTCACACAATGACTAATTTGACAACAGAATGAAAGTGAAATATCATACCCTTTTTGTTCTTTAATCGTTTTTTTGTTTGAAGTGGTTACTAATGCATGATATATTTTGTAGTTTAATTTAAACAATTCTAATTACTTTTATCAAGGTTATCCGAATTTCATCTTAATCCAATATTTGATGCTCAATATCATTCATAGATGAAGTATTCTTTACATGAGTATGTTAAAGCCTAAGTCTAGTAGGAGTCCAACATGTTCACAAGTAACAATTTTTTTTTTGTGTATGAGTATTGCTGGTGGTCCAGTGGTCTACCTCTACAGCTTTATCTAATACACCTAACACCTATAGCTTTAATTCTTTTTATATTGATTTTTCCTTGCACCAACAATATATTTAAAAGGAAAGGTAGGCTGGTAGATAATGCCGTCTGGGATTAAGTCCGCCTTTTTGTACATGTTTGTTTCACTTGTGCATAAAAAAAAAAACAATATCACTCCGAGTACGACGTTCTAGTTACTAAACTTTAAATATTAACGATATATTACGATTAGTTCGAAATTCACTGCTGTATAAATAAACATATAAAAGAACGTTAGAAGCATTACAATTTAAAGATAGCCTTTTGTATACAAAACAACAATGAAAATATTTAGTGGGTACTAATAGCTGGTCCTCTACTCGCGTGTCTTGTCTTCCTGTGATGATGTAAAAGCAATTAAGACCAACAGTACACATACATCAAAATAAAAGCATGGAGTAACTCAATAACAGTATTGTATAAAGTGGGCATTTGTCGGCTTATTGTATGCCAAATCGTAAATTGTATTTAAAACTTAAGGACAAGCCAACAAAGTAATATTTGAGTTTATGCACATTTCTGTATTGAATTTTTCTATATATAGTTTCTGTGTAGCTGCAAATAAGAGAGCGAATGACTACGTTCTTAGTGTATAATACATTCACAATGTCGTCATTTGAGTCAAACAGACCATTCATCTATTATATATGTACTCAGTAAGTTCGCTTTCGGTTCTCTTTTTTTTTCATTTTGTTCGATTCATTTTGTTATTTTAATAATAATCCCTGCTAATTTCCGGCATATTGAAACGCTATCCGCCCGCCCCAACATAGGGCGGGTGCAATATCCGTCTAATAACTTAGTTATTGTATCGACTCGTTCCACATTCACTAAGTTACTTGTAACTACATTTACGCTGTCCATGACTGAAATTTAGTTTGTTTAAAAATCACAATACAGTATGATGTAAGCTTGTTTAGAAAAACAAGAGAAAAAGAGTAAATGTTTAATTATTATAAAAACACTTAAAACGTTACAAATTAAATGGTAAGATGAAAAATGCTAAAAAGATAAGAAGCTTTTGAATATCAGCGTAAAATGGTAGTTCAACACCGTATATGTATTATGGTGAAGGAAACAGGTGACCCAAATAGGACAAACCATTTATCCATAATTACTCCTCAGAGGTAGCACTTACATTTTCATTTATTGTAGAGGAAGAATGTGGGTATTACTTATATTAATTTATTTCATATTGAAGGGTTTGCGTTGGATTCAATTTAAATATATGCGTAACAGATAATATAGTAGCATAATGTTTATGAATTTCTAAGGGTGTCAATTTTATCATCCCAATTAGCATAATTAACTTTATTTAAGAAATAATTTGTCATATGGTTAAAATGGACTCGCTAAAATCAATAAAATTATGTTTTCAATTCCTCAGAATGTACAAGTGCATAGGCAAAGTAAATTTTCTTTGAAATAAACATAAATGTTATAAAAATCAAAATATTCAACTTATTACTAATTTTTATACTTTGTTAAATAATTTTTATTATAAATTTCTACACTAGAAATAATAAAACAATATTAATTGTAATGTAGAATTAATATTGTTTTATTAATTATTAAATAGTCTTTTCCAGCGTGTATATGCGGGAGAGTTTTAAGAGAAATGTAAAAAGGTCCATCTTGATACTCAGAGGATGCCTCTTGATGTAAGGATAAACGTTTATGTATCGCAGTTAAGACTTACCATCAGTTTCATTAAAAGTTAATAAGTATACTTACATTAAATGAATCATCTCTTAATTCTGTTATTTAGTGGCGCTATCTAGGGGAATCTAAGTGGGATCTTCATAAATAGGCTTTTATGTTACTTTTTAATATAATATCCTAGCCAGTTTTTTTTACACTAGCAGACTAATTCCACCGTGCTTAATATTCACAACATTGTACTTACGGTAAAAGTTATACTTCTTTATTTGGTTTCTGAACTACTACGTTATCGCTTTCTATCATTGATTACAATGAAAATCTGCCACCATCAATTAGAAGTAGCGTTACAGGAGGAAATCTGTGACGTCAAAGAAAGCGTTTAATTCTTTTACTCGTTCTGTTAATACAATAAATATTATATATAGACCTTACGTCAAAACGTAATAAACGTTTTATTACAAAACAACATAAATATAATATAATAACATTTATATAAATAAATGTTTCTTACATTTATAAATGTTGAATATTACATATTGAATAAAACTAATTATACAAATTTGTTGTGTTTGTTTTAACTTTTTTTTATCACCCGATGTTTGCAGGGTTTTATTCAAAATACTTTACTTTATCTATTTGTTAATATTATTACTAGTTGAACACTGAGTATCGATAACCTAGATTGCCTTAGCTAATCTATTGAATAAATTACTTACAAAAACCATTAACCTTCTTTTTTAATATAATCTTCTTAAACGTTATAAAACAACTCAATTTTTTTACTACTATAAACACGATTCGTTGTCACTGTTGTTGGCAATTCTTTTGACTGTTCAGAACGCGAGTGCCATTGTAAGACGACGTAAATATATAACCAAACTGACGCGGCGCCTATCAAAGTAAAGTATATCAACAGAGTGCTAAATGCAATGTACTATTTACATTATAGAAAGCAGTATAGTTCTATAAAATAAGTTGATATATAGTATATCGGAAAAGACAGTAAAATCATAAATAAACTTAAAAAGTGCTAAATACTCTCTCTCGCTAATACCTGTTAAACGGTGTAAATACGAAAATGGAATCAAACTTCCACTCAGAAAATAGTTTATTTTTGAAAATCCTATTATCTTTATTTTATGTCGTATAACTAATTTCAGATTCATTCTTACGTCATCACATTGTTATATGTTTCCCCTTATTTAAAAACTACTTTGTATGCAAAACTGCGGTAGTTACAGAATATATCAATAATTATAATTCAAGTAATAAAATAGCTGTAAACATTTATGTCACGTAATTTTGTTAGTATATATATTATGGAATGATAAATGAATGGATGACACTTCCTCACGTTAGAGCGATAGAATTGGCGAAAGGGCTATAAAAACGAATGGAAAAGGCAATGAATTATAGAGAGCTATTGCTAACCACTCACTTGAATTATAATAATGACAATGAAATATCTCTATAAAAATAATGTCATACAATCGTAAAATCTATACTAATATTTAATATAAAGCTGATGAGTTAATCTCAGGAACTGGTACTGGTGGTGGAATTGAAAAATTAGTTTTACGTTAGATAGTCCATTTAGCAAGGAAGGCTTATAAGAGTTATAATATGATACGACCAAAAGGCGCGGAGCATCAATGATAAATGTCGCAAAAACGGCAAAAAAAATCCTCTTGATAGCTTCCGTTGCGTGTGCTGCCGTAAACAGTTAAAGTTACGCAAAATCATGTCATCATTGGAATTTATCCACTTTACAAGTTGTACAAAAAAGCGGTTATTTACATAAGACGTACCAAGCATCCTGTAGTCTACGCGGAAGAAGTCGCGGGCACAGCTAGTCTCAAATAAATACAAAGATATAGTTTACCACAATATACCTTTGTAATTTAAATTTAAAATAAACGTATGACGTCCTCGTAAGGTACAACAATATCTTCTGATCATTGCCAGATAACACCAACTGCGCAGGATATACGATTGTTGTAGCGCACGTAGAAATTCGCACAAGCACACAGCACTCACTTCTCATCTTCCCCAGTTAAATGTTATGCATGTACAATAAGATCGGGGAAAAGTTTCAGATGTCAACAATATGGTGCACAAAAACAAAACCTGTTTTCTCATTTGAACATCCAACCCAGAACTCATGAAGCAGCATTGCGTAGCGATCACTGGTGAAATAACGTATTAATAGTTGCAACTACAAAAGTGGTTAGATTATTTTATTTATTTATTTAGTGGTTAGTTAATTGAAGGAATTAAGAAGTTTCATTTACGTTTTTTAGAATTTTTGCTATAAAATCATGAAACTTAATTTTTATTTCCAATTCGAGATATTTACAAAGGGAATATAAAATTTTATGAACAATCAGAATCACAGAAGATTCATTCGTTAAATTATGAAATGTAATAAAGGTGGTTTATGAAAACGTCGTTATTATTCTTTATTTCCACCGTCTTTACTGTAATAACAGCAGTCAAACAAAAGATAACTTTAATGTATTATTTAATATCATACATGTTATCCTAAGAAAGCATATTCGCGGAATGAGGAACAAGGAGTAAAATGTTTTGCCTTGTCTGAAATATAAACCAAAAACGCAATCTTAACTTCTTCATTGCTGGTAAATTTCTTACCACGCACTTCTGTATTCATTTTTGGAAAAGGGTAATAATCGCTGGAATCCAGGTCTGGACTATAAGGTGGGTGATTGAAAATATCGAAGCCCACCTTATGCCGGGCATTGTCGTGAAGAAGTACCTTTCGTTAGTTTCTCCCTTCTTTTTTCTTTAATAGCTACCCTTAACTGCTCCAAAATTAATCTGTAGTATTCTTCGGTTCGTTTAATAGGATTCCTTTTGAGTCCCGATATAAATTTTTCGATTTTATAAAAAAATCTGGACTCACTTCAATGGGCCGCCCGTGGGTGGTCTTCAAGTGATTCCCTGTCTTACTTAAAAAGATTGAACTACTTGGAAACCACCGTTTTTCCCGGGCAAGTCTGTACTTAAAACTGTAGATCGACTTAGGTTGCCTGCGTAGCATAAAACAGTGTTAAAGTCAGGCCGCATCTTGTTTCTAGTAGCAATGTAAATGACGCAACTCAACTGGGGTAGAACCACGGCCCTCAAAGAATACCATCGTGAAATAGAATAAGATTATGTGTTTCGTATGGTCAGTGTTGGAATCCAGAACCGCAATTACACGTATTAAGGCATTCTACATGAGTTCTCGGGGGTGACTAGTTATCTTAAATCTTAGAATCTTCAGAATGTGCAGTAGTCACAGAAATCACTTACTATCAAGTGAACTATGTGGTCGATTGTAAATGAAAAAAAGTTTAAGGTGGAGACTGAATAGAACCATAGAACCAGCATGACGATCTAAGCCTTACTGATTAATATATGATTATAATATGTTTATTAGATCTGGTTATTTGAATCATGACTTTATTTCGAGGTTCATTGACACATACTTTGTGTTGGATTAATATTAGTAAAGATAATGTAAATTAGTTCCCTTTTTTGGTCTTAAAATCTTTCCACGATAAGCTATAAATTCAATGTGGGGGCCTCCTGAGATTAGCGTTATTTAGTAAGAAAACAATAAATGTCTCCTATAACAGTTTTCCTGTGTTCTTTTGTTCAACTAGAGCTACCCATTACAAAAACATTATATTACAGCACTTGTAATAAAATAATATACGAAAGGTAATTTTTTCATATTACATTAGTATCGACAATTAATTGTTTAACATTGTTAAATAATCGAAAAGTATATCATCAGAGAATCGCATGAATTTTAAAACTTATTTTAAATGACTTTATTAAACAAAATTTTAAACCAAATTAAATCATATGATATCCTAATTCAACTGAAGAACTAATTTATAGTCTATACTGTGGCGCGAAGATTTTAGATGCGAACATGTCCGTCAATAGCGTAAAGCACGGCGTAGGTCTAACTGTCTAGAGCTCTTGGTTACCCACGCCTTAAGGCTAAGATGCTTAGTCATTACAAGGTAATATCTTCCCTCTCCTTTCCTTTCTCAACAGCGTGAAAATTGTAGTCAAGTAGTCAAATCAAATCAAATCAAAATAAGCTTTATTCAAATAGGTTTATACAAAAAACATTTGAATCGTCAAGCTAGCTAATAGGTACTAACTAATACTCAACGCAAGAAACTCGACTAGTTATTTTTTTTATTAT
The DNA here is from genome assembly GCA_029286865.1 of Teinopalpus imperialis. NCBI lineage: Eukaryota > Metazoa > Arthropoda > Insecta > Lepidoptera > Papilionidae > Teinopalpus > Teinopalpus imperialis. The sequence continues at coordinate 5,323,194 of JAGSMU010000034.1, forward strand.
ATAATAAGTTACATAAAGTCTAGGAGTTGTATAGTATTGAACCCAGAGCTTAAAGCTGAAATCCAAGCATATTTGTCGGACAAATCTTCTGACAGAGTAGCAGGATTTTACTATTTGTTATTTTTAACCAGAATTTTAAATCTGATTAATAGCAGTTGGTTTTGTATATTATATGTTACACTTCATAGGTTTTCCCTCCACAGTTACAGAAAGAAAATAGATGTTAAATTTGATAATTACTTATTAGAAACCTCACAAATACAAAACATATCAATACAAGTTACAGAAGATGCTGATATTTTTGTGGGTTCAAAAAACGTTCTTTTAGCTTGTAAGATTGAAATAAATTAACAAATTTCATACTCGTAGACGTTTTTATGAAAATATCAATATTCAAATCTCCGAAAATAATGCTTTTTTTACAAGTACAAATTCGTACATGGGCGTCCTCGTGTATACATTCAAATAAATTATAGTCACATAATGGTGGTCGATACAACTATTGAATACCCAAGTTCTACATAGGACAACTTAGTGGGGCGCTCAATAGAAAGATCTATGATATTCCTTACAGCTATTAATATTTTGATTAATAAATATAAATGATAGAATAGACGGAGGAACGGATATTTCTGAGGAACGCACTTAACAATTTATAATTATTTATCCTTGACAAAAATTGGTTGTACAGGTACCAATGTTCTAATACACAGAAAATGTCAATATCAAAATGTTATAAAAACAATTTCATCTTTTTGTCGAACAAGCCCTATATATTCTAATGATCTGAGTGCTTATCCTTTGTATTATTGACTACCTTTTTAAATAAGTATTATTTGTACTATTACTGACATGGTTAATATATTTTTCGGTGTAACGTGTACTGATCTTGTTGATCATAAATATTAAGAGTTAACAAAGTAACTAATTGTCACTTACATCTATTAAGACAGGTACATAGTATCAGCTGTTTATTGAAAATTCTGTATAAATTTTTTGTCAAAATTAATCTCTATTAGGATTTTTCAAATTATATATAACAATAAGTTTGAACTACATAAATGTTCATTCTATGCTTTTGTCAAAGTTGGCGATTATGGCAATGCACATAAAATAATTTATATTTAGATGATTTATACAAGTAAGTCATATATCAAGAAGTAATTCTATACATGCCTTTTTTTAAGTGATAAACTATCACCATACTTAATTATTATATTTTAGTGTTTTTTTAATTTGTCCATTTGATATCATGTGTATATGTTTAAAACCTTTTGATTTAAATGAATATTTAATAACTGTTTCATATTTGGCCCGACTTGTCTGTATAATCACAAGTAAGATGTTTGTTAGTTATTTATCCAAAATTTTCCATATTAAAGATTCACAAAAGTTTTTCAGTAAATCATCAGCAGCCAAATTAGTGAGTAATTTGTTTCTGAGCAGTTGATAATGCTCTTTTTCTATGTGTAAATATAACATATTTTGGTATACCCGTAGAATATTCTTAGATAAGAATAGGTTTATTAAATAATATAATAATTTGTAAATATGAGTACAAAACGTTGAACAAAATAAGAAATGTCCGAAATATGATGGAGCTTTTGCTACTACAAATAAATATATGGACTTTATTTCTTTCAATTTAACGTACAAAGAATCATATTATTCACAAATTTTGACAGTTATTATCATATGTTATTATGGCGTACCAATATACCATATTTTATAAATTATGTGAGTTTTTGAACGTAATTCCGAAAGTATGACCGAAATTCTAAATTATTCTGATATTACAAATAACGATATTAAAAAGTTGGTTTTGAGATCATGATCGTAAGGACTTTTTATTTATCTAAATTAACATATAATATATATATATATATACCCTGCCGGTCAAAAGTTTAAGGCCGCACTTGTTACACTTATCCACCAATTGTAATAAAATCCCATAGGATAAATAAAAGAAATGCACATCTGCATATTCTATTGTTAGTATCGAATGCTTAAAGAAGTCATTTCTTTTTTTTACTTTCAAGTTATTGGAAAATAAACATCTATTGTTTTCAAACACCGACAAACGCTGCGCCAGGTAAAGTTGTAATAATATTTTTATAATGTCCTCATTACTAATTACTTTGCTTTTGTTACGTATTGGTCAATAATTAGGATTATTTAGCTCCTGAAAACACGTGTTTCTGACTTATTATTACCCAAGTTTACTTGGATTTACAGCGAAGACGTCATAAAATGGGAAAAGTTCGAGAAATTAGCAGTGAAGTGCGTCTGCCATCGTTGTTTTACATAATGAAGGCAAATCCGAACGTGAGATTGCTTTACAACTGAAGTTATCGAAGATTTGTGTTCATGACACAATAACTCGATACAGAGACACAGGCAGGTTTTAAGATCGCCCACGCTCGGAAAGGCCGGGAGCTACCAGTGAAGATAATTTCATTGTTGTTACCAGCAAGCGAAATAGACGCTTAATAGCACCATAAATCCGCGTTGAAGTAAACAAAAACTTTATCATTGACTATAGTAAAACGGCGACTGAGAGATGCGAAGTTGTATGGTCACGTTGCCGTCCGAAAACTACTGTTAAGGCCGCAAAAAACCAAAAAACGGATGAAGTGGGCTCTTGCCCATCGAGTTTGGACTGAAGAAGATTTTAAAAATGTGCTTTGGACCGATGAATCCAAGTTTGAACCATTCGGTTCTAAACGTAGAATTGACGTTCGACGCAGTGCCCAAGAAACGATGATGTCAGATTGTGTAGTCCCAACAATCAAGCATGATGGTGGCTCAATTATGGTCTGGAGTTGTTTCTCTAGCCAAGGAACTGGTAATTTGATTAAAATTGAAGGTATTTTGAAAAAGAAACAGTAAAAAAACATTTTAGAACGGGTTGCGATTAATTGGAGATGGATTCATTTTCCAACAAGATAATGATCCAAAGCATAGCTCAAAATTATGTTGAGGATATTTAGCGTGGATCTCAATCCCATTGAACTTTGTGGGAAGAGCTTGATAGCAACGTCCGTTATCGTGGCCCATCCTCGCGAGAAAAAATGTGGAATGTGCTTTATGCGAACTTTGGAACAATATATCACAAGACGCCATTAACAAATTGGTTACCCGTATGCCGAGACTTGTGAAAAAAGTGATAAAATGTAAAGGAGGATTTTTTGTGAAAAACCAGTTTAGCTAACTATAGCCTTTTTTTGCATGGACTGTTAATATTTCTTTACGCTTTAAGTACATTGTTTGTCAATCAATAAAAAAAATCAATGTCCTATTAGATGATTAAACAGGTTAACATTTAGTATTTTATTAGACTTTTACTTTATTTTCCTACTTTAATGAAGGTGGTCTTAAACTTTTGGCATTATATGTATATATATATATATATATGTATATATATATATATATATAAATATATAATTTTATATTATGTATTTATATCTCTTATTTATTGCATTATTAATTTTCAATATAAGTTTAATTATAAACTCAATATTAATATATAATACTGCCGTTGTCAACAATAGGGTAATAATATTGTTATAAGGAGATATATATACGTATTCCTATTGTTTCATCTTACGGCACTCACGGGACGAGCTTGGCTAATGGATTTACAAAGCCGCCACCTCACAGCGCTTTGTTTAATCACATGAAATGTTGAAATTACGTGAATAAATTATTTCCTTGTTAATTTAGGCAGCAGCTTTATCTAGACTTCGTGTACATTATTAACTTGTTATTTTAAATGACTTTATAAATTATGTTTGTAGTATGTTTAGGTTCGGTAAAATTCCAAAAGTTTAACATAACGTCAAAATACTACTACAACATTTAATGTGTTAGGAGGTCTTTAAAACCTATCTCTTGATGACAGCTTGCCCTAATATTCCTAGTACCTAACTACTGTGGATTCTAAGCTAGATTGTAAGCCAATAATAATGCAACAGAAATGTTATTTTTAATCTGGATGCGTTATAACAGATTATTATAATCACAAAACTTATTCGGATCTTATAACATATCCCTTTCATCGGAATATCAACATTATTGTATTATTATATCCTCTGCAATTGATATCACCTAGTAATATTCAGAAGATGTTCACTTCCACAGAATAGAAGCGTTAAATAACAGATTAATTTTACTGTGGTATTGGTAAGAACCAAGTGGTTTGGAGCCATATCCGTGTTAGGAGAACGCTACCCAAAGAGCCTAACCGCAAAGCGACAGTGAATGTTTTAAAGCTGGAATGCGTTCTTATGTAGACAACGCTGTTATAAAATAATAGCGGAAAATAGCTGCGCATTTGTATTTCGTATGGTAAGTGAGGGAATCTAAAAGCAAATTATTGGTTACACTCACTCCATCTTAACACTTGGGGTTGGCGACGGACTTTTATCTTACGGATGATAATCTTATATCAGATATCGTATATAAATAAATATATATGTGTATATGTATATATTTATAATTGGAAGGAGCGTAGGTCCAACCAAGGATTCTTTCTATAAATAATCTTATCTTACCGTACTATCTTACTGATAGTCCTTAGTAGTAGTATTTCTAAACGTGATCCATATTATGAATACCAAAACAAACAAAAAACAAACAACAAGATAAAATTGCATTCACATCTGAGAACTTGTCATTAATCTTGCTTTCTTTTTCTTTTCGACGATATCAGCCGTTAGTCCAATTTGGATCGTGTAAAATTCTTTCACTGAACTTACTACTTGTCAACTCGACGATTTAGTTTCAGAAGGTAATGTAATCGTTTTTCTGTTTATTTGGTAGACTTACTATTATATATTTTCTTCTACGGAAACCACTCATTTCTTTGTCAATTAATCAAAACTTGTGCGAAAACTATTCGGTGTAGCATTATCATTTTATTGTTCAAAATTGCATTTACTTCTGTTGGATATCTGAAAAATTAAATTACTTAATATCTAGTACAACAGTTGCTACAAAAAAATTAAGCACTAATCTTAATTTATTTTGTAATATATCACTTAAAGGAGCCTTTCGGGCTGCAGACTGTTCATGGAAATTGGAAGATTAACGCATCTTCTTTGCATTCATTCTGGAAATTTGTCTGGATTTATATCTAAACGTAAACGTTTATTACTTGCCTAATAAACTTATTCCACTTTTAAAATATAATGAATAAACATTTTAAACTTTAGTATACATTAAGACATAAATTAGAATTAAATTACGTTTTATGTATTCATTTCCATATTTTTTACTCTATTTCATATTTGTAAGAAGAGTTTTGGAGTAGAGACTAGTTTAGGCTAATGTGGTGTTGAACAACGCCAGGAGAGTCAACAGGCAGAAACTACCTGAATGGGTCATTCCCCATAAGTGCGATTGGTGGCAATGTTATGAAATTTCTGTTGAAGGAATCTAATACATCCCCAAATATTAATCAGGAACTTCCTCGTTACCGTTGTGAAACCAAATTGTAGGAATTTTCGCCAAAAGATTATTACGCATGCGGAAAACATCTCCAGTCCTATTTATAAGTTTATAAATATTGACTACGTCAATAGATCAATAACGTAGGATATATGGGTCGGGGAAAAAGTTTTTTTGTATTCTATGGACAAGATAGTTTATTTTTATTTCATTCTAATATATATGTATGTAATACATATATATTAGAATATACACATAATCCCATTGGTGTAGAAATTCTGGGACTTCTAATCAATCTGCGACAAGTTGTTTTGACAATCCACTCTTGATTTTAATCTGACACTACCTAATAGATAAACGGCGAGGAACCGTTTTTACTTATTATTTTTCTGTTAAAATTTCCCATCTTTTAATGGTGTCAATTAGTATCAACCAGATACAAACATTGAAATAATAATTTGTGGTACTCATATTGAATCCAGCTGGTAATCGAATTTAGTTATAGAAAACAATTATTTATAGAGAAAAGTTTCCATTTACTGACTTTCACAATACAAGGAAGGAGGAGGCAAGCAGGGAAAGCAGCTCGACTATGCTGTTTCCCTTATTTTTACTACTACTTAATATAAATACTTAATTAATAGTTACTTAATAAGTAGTATAATAATAGACTAATATTTTCCTGAGATTTTTTTTAAATATGAGAGTTTCACAAACTTAATTTAATCGCGGTTAATTAAACCGTTAATTCTAGTTGTAAGTTATGAATGCATTTATTGCCTTTCTGTAAACGAGAATCAAGTTAAATTTTTTTTCCTCTGTCATTTTTCTAATATCATGGCAGAACATAACTTGGGTTTTCTGTAGAATTAATTAAGATAAACAAAGTTACAAACACTTAACCTAACCTAGCTAAAGGAAAATTACTTTTCTACAATTTATGGAGATCTATACACTATATGAGGACAGCCTACAGACCAAATCTACTTGACAGCGACGATGACAAGGCAAGATAAAGTTGTGACGAGTCATGATAAATAACAGTCATGTACCGCAATCTTTCGCTGGATAGATTCAGTCTTATTTTTGTTAAATTATTCTAAAGTATAATTTAATTATACAAAATAATAATTGTTAAAAAATATTTACTAAAATTCTTATAATTTTATATAATCTAAAAAACAAAACAAGACAAAAAAAATATGTTTAATTTTTTTTATTTGTCTTGCTATGTAATATCTAAATTTGGTATTGTATTATAGAATGCAATACAAACAAGAAGAACCGTTTGAGAAACGACACAGAAACAGTTTAAAAACCAAAATCAAAACTTTTCTTATGGGCAAGGTATTTTTTTAATTAAAATAGGTGATAAACGAATAAGCAGCTAACCAAGAACAGCTGTAACAGCAGAGGAGTCACAAATGCGCTGCCGGTCTTAAGAAAGGTGTAGGCCCGTTTTCGAAGGCCCCTAAGTCATATCGGTTCAGAATTCAAATTTTCTGCCATCCACAATTACGATGTGTAGTCAGCTATCGCCTGATAGCTGACTCCACAGAGTAGTTATGGATGGCAGAAAATTTGAATTGTACGCGACCCAAACCGTTCAGTATGGTGAACGTTAAAGCTGCCGAGTATCACAATATCTGCGGAATATCTGTTGTTGCACGGAATACAATCATTTGGTAGAAGTCGATGAGTCCGTCCATGTCTGGATAACACATACACTGCAGGCCAAAAGTTTAAGACCACCTTAATTAAAGTAGGAAAATAAAATAAAACTCCAATAAAATATTAAATGTTTAATTAACCTGTTTAATCATCTAATAGAACATTGATTGACAAACAATATACTTTAAAAGCGTAAAGAAATATTAACAGTCCATGCAAAAAAAGGCTATAGTTAGCTAAACTGATTTTTCATCAGTAAATCCTCCTTTACATTTTATGTCTTTTTACACAAGTCTCGGCATACTGGCAATCAAATCGTTAATGGTGTTTTGTGATATATTGTTCCAAATTTCCCATAAAGCATTCCACATTCCTTCTCGCAAGGATGGGCCACGATTACGGACGTTCCTATCAAGCTCTTCCCACAAAAGTTAAATGGGATTGAGATCCGGAATTCCTGGATCCGGAATTGATGGATAATTATGTTGTTTATGTGCGGTCTTAAACTTTTGGCCGGTAGGGTGTATGTATATATATAGCTACAGGATCTATAAAGGCACGAAGAGACACCGCGATCAGACATCATCATGAACCGATATCACCTTTGAGGTATGCTTACATTCCGGCCCACGCCACGATGGCCTATTCCATTTTGTACCTCAACCGTGCCAGCAGGTGTCAGCCGGAGAAGATATCTGTGTCTTGTCGAGAAAAAGCAAGGCCACCTTTGCCATCTCGTAGTAATAGTGATCGGTGTTAAGGTTGGAAAGAAGTTCCCTGATATTGCAGAAATCCAGGGTGAACGTGGCAGGGTCTGCCGTAGTCTTATTGTGTCATTTGCCCTGGGCACAACGGCTGTAGCATGAAGTTTTGCTGTTTTTGGGTAGCATTTTCTATAAAAACCACTACAATGTTGTTTAGGGATATTTTTGTTTTGGGCTACTGAATGGGCGAAACACAGTAGTGTATGATACATTTATTGTACGCCGTTATATAAGGTATTACCTCCTCTTAGGAGTAAGAGCATAAAGGTCTGCGGCGGGTCATAAGTCAAGTATCGGTAAAGAAGACATACAAGTAACAATCAATGTGAAGACTATGTGTCAGTTAAGTAATGAAATACTTCCTAAATTTTTTATTGAACCTTTCTCGAAAAATATTTTTTTTATTTTTGCCTCGCAAAATTTATATTTAGTATAGTTATTCAATAATTTTATCGTTTCTCCTACTTACTTAAAATATTTGCGTTCAGAACAATGTTTTTTAGTCACGCCTAGCAAATTATATAGCCTATAAATAGGTTTATTTTTTGTGCTTGCAATAATTTTAAGCTAAACGAAACAACGGATGTAATATAGTACTCATTATTTCAACAATTTTTAATATTTACACAAGAATATGTAGCTGGCTTTACGGTTGTTAAAAGAAAGTGCAAATAAATCTCGGAAGACATATTCATTACGCTAGACAGGTGCCGGTGTTCACGCGACTTTCATGCAGATCAATAGCTTCTGAGATTTCGTCCCGGAATATTTGGATGAAATTTTCGCTACCAAAACATTTTCTAGTCTTGTCCACTAATAAGATGGGTGTATTGCACCCCTATTTAGAAATTCATTAAAATTAATTTATATCTTAAGTCAATATTTAATTTAGGTGTATTGTAACATTAATTAGTAAATTACTTTCTATAAAAAGTACGCACATTATTTTTATTATATAAGACCATCTGAATAGTATAGAGATGTAGTACCACAATGCTTTTTGCGAAATATGTGCTTTCATTCCCATAAATAATAATGATTGTTGATAAAATTGTAAGAAAGAAAATAAGGTCGAGACTTCACTGGAGGGATACAGTATTAAAAGTATGCTACGTCAGACTTTCAAACCCTCTAAGTTTTTTGTCAAAAGATTTTTAAGAGTGCTCGCGTATTCTTGATCTCAAAAGGGCAGGGCTTCGTGTCAATATTAACGCTCTTAGATAATAATGAACCAGTATCACTCTGTTCTTACAGATGTTGCATATTTATCAAAGTACAACATTTTATTTTATTAAGAAAATATTCTATAGTGAAAAAACTGCGTACTACTTATTAACAAGAACACGGTTTTAAAAAGTAGGATGGTTTCATCTCATTTCGACTATGTGGTAACAGAATATATAAATTGTAAACTATATGTATTTTTGGATTATTTGACGCTAATGTTATATTATACACATGATCAAGTCCCTTTTATCTATCGCAATTAATAAGGTTATTGCAAAACTATATAAGGATAGATACATAGACAGTTACGCCGATGCTGATCTCATTGTAGCTACAATTCCGATAAAAACACAATTTCTTCATCATTTTTATCCGCAGTGTTCTAATTAAATATACAATTATACCATGAGTCTATCGTATCCAACACCAGGCAGAAAACGCATGAATTTTCTGCACATAAAATTTTTTGTAGATACATTTTTTATACATAAAATTCCCAAATTTGAAACCTCGTTATTGCACTACTTCCTACTGGCTTTCATTATTAGGTTTCATTGTCACTGTCATTGAATTTTAAATATAAATTTAATGTTTATATATAAAAAACTATGCGACTAAACTATCATACAATTATAATAAAGATAACTTCTGCGCAACTCTTAAGCTCAGGATTGACCAATAACAGATGGAAGCATAAAAAAATTCGCTGTTGGCCTTTTTCTAGCGTATATTAATTTTTACGTACGGTACGTTAAATGAAATAAGTGGGTTCAACGCTTTTTATCCAAAAAAAAACTAATAATTTCATTAACATTGTTATAAATATATGCGACCTTTAATATTGTGTCTACATTATATACATATAAAGTTGGCTGCAGTAAAGTTGCGACAAAAGTAGGTCAGACTGTTTGACAAAATCATTAACACTCATTGCATGTCGAATTTTCGGTTCACTGGTAACCAGTGTGATGTTCCTATTAAATAAATGAGTATGGCTGATGTCAGTGTCAATAAATGTTTGTTTGCAGTGCCTATTTTAAATTCACTCTCAAGATTCTCATTATCGACAATAATGTGTAGTGCACACGCACTGTGTTACTCAACAAAGCACCTCTAGATCCCCGTCGCCTGATAGACGACCCTTCCCTAGGAAATTTCTGCAGTAGACGCCCTGCTCAGGGGAGGCCAATTCCAATTGATTTTTGATCAATTCAACAAGATATGGATAAATATTTACAAACCCACTATCGCAACTGTGGTACCCAATGAATAGGGATCGCTACCTAAGTGTATGAGTGTATTGTGATTAGACTCGAGACCAAAAAACTAACTTAGGAATAGCAGGACTGCTTCCCTGAATATCAGTATCAAACAAAAAATATTACATGGCGCATAATTCTATATGTCTTAAAGTTACTGAAATCTGTAAATTATATCAAATTGTATCTGTTTTTCAGTATATGTAAAAATTCTAAAATTGTGTGAAATTTGGTCTTGTAGTTGGGAAAATTAGACATTGAATGGAAAAGTAAAATGAATGGGTGTCTACGCATTTGGTCTAACAGCTATGTATTATATGATTCATATAGTAACAGCAGGAAGATATCGCCATGGTAACAATCAACGAGGAGGATATGATGTATACTAATAAGTATAGAAAGGCTTTAATTCCGACAAATACAAAAAAATCGTTCGTGAAACTAATCAGCGAGTCGAAACCTACTGACATTTAAACACTTATTACTAAAGATCTTGAAACTTTAAAAACTCGTGTAGTATATCGTGGATTATCTGCACGTTCTTACAATTAAATGGGAAAGTATAATGAAATAAAAATATTAATACAAAATCATTTATATTCTAGCACTATGCACGGCAAGGCCTTAATAATTCTATTAATGTTTTCATATATAGGGTATATCATATTAAAAAGATAATGTAAGAATCTTATTAAAATGTTATTATTGTGAAACGTATTTTATACGTAGCCCGTTAATATAGGCAAAAGTTCCCGACTTTGTAGTGTAGAGTAGCTGTGGTTCAGTGCAATCGTAACGGTCACGGGAATCGGGCGTGCGCAGCGCTCCTGTCTCTACATCGTGTTGTTCGTTGGAAGTGATGTAAAGTTATTTCTCTTCTCATTATTTTGAATAAAATCTCTTTAAAGTAATGTGATGATATTTGTGAAATATGTGTAAACATTGCGGTGATTTTTAGTCAACGTAGTTTCCCAAAGTGCTACGAGGTCAGTAAAGATTATTATTTTTATAAATAGTTAACTACAACATAATTTAAAATAAATTATGCTGTAGTCGGGCATTTGATGTATGAAGATCAAAGTGAACTTGACTTATATCGTGTCAAATGACCCCGGCATTGAAAATGATATTTGTGCAATTTGTCAATATAGACCTTAGTCTATGTACGGGCGCTTAAGACGTTTTAAACAATAATTTTATTGCATAATGTTATCAAATTCTAGGTTAAATTTTATCCTACAGCCACGATTACATATTTCTCTATGTATGGTCATGCTTATTCACAATTATAAAAGTATTAAGTACTATAAATGCTTTATAACGAATCTACGCGTATGAAATTTTAAACATCTTACTTACATTCTAAAGTTTATTTAATTACAAAATACACACGTGTGCTACGTGGTACAAAATGTTGATTTAGGTCCATTTATTTAAGTAAAACAAACTAAAGTTTCTGATCCTTGCAAGCAAATTAAACACCAACGTTTATGCGATATTGCGGTGGAAATGTTTAATATTTGATGAATGAATAATACGTGTAAGATTGACTATTGTATCGTAATATTCCAATTTTGAAACGTTAACTTTCTTTATCTTTGGTATATAGTCATCACATTTATTTCCTTAAAAGAAAAAAAAATTTTATCAATGATACAAGAATCATATTACAAATAAGGACATTAACTTCGCTTTGCGTCTTACTAAACTGGGTTAGAGTTCAGTCATTCAAAAAAGATTTAGGACGCGTCAACTCACCAACAAAATGGACATCGAAGTTTTTATACAAAACTTTTTTATGCAATCTTAATAAATGAAATATAAATATGTTAAAAGTTCACTTAACTATTTCACACCTTTATGAGAGTTTAAGTATTGTTATGCAATGCGTTTAATTATAATATAATGTAAAATAAATATAAAAATTATAAAGTTTTATGTTTGCTTAACAACAGAGAATATTGTGTTTAGATATATAGAGGCAACTCACGTTCGACTTATATTTTGTTAACATAGCTAGAGCCATATTTGGGACCTTATAAATGTAAGGACAATATGTTAATTTAAGTTACCTTTAAACACTATACATATGTGAAGAAATATTTGTATGTTGAAAAGAACAAAGTTTTAGTATTGGCTACTTTATATGATTTGCTCTCTTTGCCGACATCGGGTGATTGAAATTATGATAGAATTAAGTCGTACAATATAAATCATGCGTCAGAAATTTATTATTGTTTACTTTACTATATTATATACTTAGTTACACTACTCAACAGTTGTGTATAAACATTGAAATATAATTTAATATAGTAATAGAAATATAATTTAATTAAGCATCAAAAGAAGAGATTTTCGGATATAGCAATTTTACAAATGGCAAACCTAAAGGTTTTTCATAATATGTAAGTAACTAACACGTCCCAATCGAAGTGAAAACTGTGTAACTTCCCGATCCTAACCATAAAAAAGGTCGTAAAACGAGCTCAACATCGTTAAGGCAAGCACTTCTCTTTCCCGACGATACAATAAAGATACTTATTGAAATAACCACACCTTACTCTACACTATCCCTTTTACGGCGCAGATTAAGCACTTTATTGCCTAAATACAATACTAATTCTATATTTAAGGAGCTTTATAATCTGATTTTATTTATTTTGTGATTTAAAAGTATGTTTAATGATAATATTTTTTAGTATGTTTAGTTTCTTTTTTATAATTACTATAGTAGTGCGATAAACGATGTACAGTTCAACTGATGGTAAGCGTGACAATGGTCATGCCATTCATCCATTCTTAACTCACTCTCATCCAATCTAAATGTTCAATATGTATTCACTTTTGAGGAGTGTTACGTATAGTTTATATACGATCCCACTAATGGACTTAAGCCTTCTTTCTAGAGAGGGTATTGGAGTATAATCCAACATGCGACACCACTGCGAATTGGTGGATTTAACATTATCTTCGAAATATTTTGGAAATATTTTCAGGTTCCTTTACTACATTTTCCTTTCCCAAGTTTCGGTCGTAAATCAGTATTTCTTAAATCTCAATTAACAATTGTATCAATGTCGGCATCGAGAATCAAACTCGCTTTGCTCGCGTATCGTGAAATTATGAACCGTCGCAGGTACTTCACCTTGGTAGATTAGTAGTGTCTAATTATGTCTATCGTTGTCAGTCGCATACGAGAAATACTTCCAACTAACGTTTTTCATCCTAATCGTTGTCAGCGGACTTCCTCAGTTCACATTATCTTTATTAGATCTAACACGTGACAGCACACAGACGGACAGGGATTGGCTTAATGCCGGCCGGCCACATAATTTTAGCGAATGATTTTTATTTATTTTGTGATTTAAAAGTATGTTTAATGATAATATTTTTAGTATGTTTAGTTTCTTTTTATAATTACTATAGTAGTGCGATAAACGATGTACAGTTCAACTGATGGTAAGCGTGACAATGGTCATGCCATTCATCCATTCTTAACTCACTCTCATCCAATCTAAATGTTCAATATGTATTCACTTTTGAGGAGTGTTACGTATAGTTTATATACGATCCCACTAATGGACTTAAGCCTTCTTTCTAGAGAGGGTATTGGAGTATAATCCAACATGCGACACCACTGCGAATTGGTGAATTTAACATTATCTTCGAAATATTTTGGAAATATTTTCAGGTTCCTTTACTACATTTTCCTTTCCCAAGTTTCGGTCGTAAATCAGTATTTCTTAAATCTCAATTAACAATTGTATCAATGTCGGCATCGAGAATCAAACTCGCTTTGCTCGCGTATCGTGAAATTATGAACCGTCGCAGGTACTTCACCTTGGTAGATTAGTAGTGTCTAATTATGTCTATCGTTGTCAGTCGCATACGAGAAATACTTCCAACTAACGTTTTTCATCCTAATCGTTGTCAGCGGACTTCCTCAGTTCACATTATCTTTATTAGATCTAACACGTGACAGCACACAGACGGACAGGGATTGGCTTAATGCCGGCCGGCCACATAATTTTAGCGAATGATTTTTATTTATTTTTTATTGTTAATTGTTAATTATAATATAATGTAAAAATAAATATAAAAAATATAAAGTTTTATGTTTGCTTAACTACAGAGAATATTGTGTTTAGATATATAGAGACAACTCACGTTCGACTTATATTTTGTTAACATAGCTAGAGCCATATTTGGGACCGTATAAATGTAAGGACAATATGTTAATTTAAGTTACCTTTAAACACTATACATATATGAAGAAATATTTGTATGTTGAAAAGAACAAAGTTTTAGTATTGGCTACTTTAATTGATTTGCTCTCTTTGCCGACATCGGGTGATTGAAATTATGATAGAATTAAGTCGTACAATATAAATCATGCGTCAGAAATTTATTATTGTTTACTTTACTATATTATATACTTAGTTACACTACTCAACAGTTGTGTATAAACATTGAAATATAATTTAATATAGTAATAGAAATATAATTTAATTAAACATCAAAAGAAGAGATTTTCGGATATAGCAATTTTACAAATGGCAAACCTAAAGGTTTTTCATAATATGTAAGTAACTAACACGTCCCAATCGAAGTGAAAACTGTGTAACTTCCCGATCCTAACCATAAAAAGGTCGTAAAACGAGCTCAACATCGTTAAGGCAAGCACTTCTCTTTCCCGACGATACAATAAAGATACTTATTGAAATAACCACACCTTACTCTACACTATCCCTTTTACGGCGCAGATTAAGCACTTTATTGCCTAAATACAATACTAATTCTATATTTAAGGAGCTTTATAATCTGATTTTATTTATTTTGTGATTTAAAAGTATGTTTAATGATAATATTTTTTAGTATGTTTAGTTTCTTTTTTATAATTACTATAGTAGTGCGATAAACGATGTACAGTTCAACTGATGGTAACCGTGACAATGGTCATGCCATTCATCCATTCTTAACTCACACTCATCGAATCTAAATGTTCAATATGTATTCACTTTTGAGGAGTGTTACGTATAGTTTATATACGATCCCACTAATGGACTTAGGCCTTCTTTCTAGAGAGGGTATTGGAGTATAATCCAACATGCGACACCACTGCGAATTGGTGAATTTAACATTATCTTCGAAATATTTTGGAAATATTTTCAGGTTCCTTTACTACATTTTCCTTTCCCAAGTTTCGGTCGTAAATCAGTATTTCTTAAATCTCAATTAACAATTGTATCAACGTCGGCATCGAGAATCAAACTCGCTTTGCTCGCGTATCGTGAAATTATGAACCGTCACAGGTACTTCACCTTGGTAGATTAGTAGTGTCTAATTATGTCCATCGTTGTCAGTCGCATACGAGAAATACTTCCAACTAACGTTTTTCATCCTAATCGTTGTCAGCGGACGTTCCTCAGTTCACATTATCTTTATTAGATCTAACACGTGACAGCACACAGACGGACAGGGATTGGCTTAATGCCGGCCGGCCACATAATTTTAGCGAATGATTTTTATTTATTTTTTATTATATTTTGAAGTCTGCAAGCATTCAGCGCACAGCAGCAAGATTGTAAATTCGATGTCCTTATAAATAAGATTCACTAATTAAGTTAAAATTAAAAAACTTTTGTACAATTTTTTTCGTCTAAAAGATTTATTGATTCTTGAACCATGAAATGTTGAGTACAAGTTTATGTGTATTCTGAGTATTGAGAATATGAACATATTTTTTTTATGAAATATATACTGTTTATACATAAAATATTTTTGTCACTATATTGACGTAAATTAGACGAGTGTCACTGTATTATTTTTTAATACAACGTACCGACAACAAAGACCAATGAAATTGCAAATTGCAGTTTCAAGTGCTAGTTTTTATGCGATCGATAGAAGAATCTGTACGTCTAAGAAACGAATAAAAACAACATTTAAAAACGTGTAGTCCGCTAATCCACAGTCGAGTCGCGGAGCCGACTTCACGACCAAAGTCTTCTTAACAAACAAAGCCCACGCCCCATTCTAACATCTACATATAATTTGAAGCTAAATAAATCGAGCCTTTTCTTGCGTTGCGGTAGCGTAGTGTCCGACGCTGCCTTTGAGTTTCACGGTATACAGGCAAACTGATTTCGATCCCGGTGCCGGCACCAACGAAATTATTAGTTGAAATATTTAATATTTATTTACCAAGAGTTGGAAGTATAGGAAAACCTCGTAAGGAAAACTCCAACAGTATTTTGAATTTATGTAAAATCCAGCAATTAGTTTTTTCTAAATAACTGCTATTGCCTTTCCGTGCCCTGGTGCATGATTGTATTCGTTCTTATCGTTAATTTTACCAATGTTCCCATTGATATTATAACCAGCTCGAAGCTGGAATTATGAACGCCTGCGACTTTTATGCCAACTCTCTATTAAAGCTCATTCCATCGTTGCTTGACGGATTCAAGTCTGGGCTTCGGTTGTGCCACGACATCTGTTGAATTCCGACCGACAATAAGTACTTTGACACAATTCATGCACTGTGAGATCTTGGATTATCATGCAGAACGAAACTTTTTAGCATCAAAATCAGCATACTTGCATTATTGTTAGCTGAACTGGTAAAGACAAGTTCCGTTTTAACAGAGTTAAATGCCTCCCCACCACTATGTGGCACTGAAAATTTTGATAACCTAGTATATTAACCTATATAATGCATACCCACCCCTGCGGGAGCCAGGATGGGTTAGGTTAGACTCGCACTGACCAAAACCCCATGTGTTCCTCCATCGTCGCATAAAGAGGGGTTACGGGAACGCCTTCGCACATATCCGCGACCCCGCCTGCCTCCCTTCCCCCTCCGGGCGAGGCGCGCCGGAACAAGAGAGCGCCTTCCTACTCAATCTCCTCTGCACGTGGGATGTGGACTCCCTCTGAGTCCTCCCCCAGAGCCCAGGCCATGGGGGCCAGGAAAGTAATAAACAATACCAGCCCCCTGCGGAGAATAAGGTCTACGGCTCCGCCGCCAACCATAGTACGGCTGCGAAGAACATGGAGAGCAGTTGGCGACCTGACATTCCTCTTCCCCACGACCACATTAGCGGTGCGACCCCCGCTTGAGTTGCAGAGGATAGGGAGATACACTCCCCTCCGCTTCAGCTTGGGCCCCGCATCGACCTATCCCCGCAGGCCACCGACACGCTTCCGAGGCGAGGTCATCATGAGCTCACCCGGAGAGGCCTCTCCGAGCCTTAGAGCACCTTAGGGCAGCCGTTTGGGTTCCTATTATCTTCACCGTGGCTGACCCAAAACCACGGCTACTATGCCCCCCCGCAATGAGAACCTTTCGGGGGGGAACCTTTATATCCTAGGTTAATAAAGCTACCGAATCGCATCAATACCAAACTAATAAATCGCAAAAAAATAAAAATAATTGAATCAAGGCGCATAAAACCCGAGTGTCACGATCTATTTGCTCCGTGTATACCGTTACTTTTTTATTATTTGTTAACATGCCGCTATCTTATAATATAATTTTGTTTTTTTTTCTTTATGCCTAATAATCTTCTGTGCTTTTAATATAAAAGAACAGAAGATTAAAATATTTATTTAGTAAATTTCCATATAATTATCTTAACTACTAGCTATTATTGATATTTTAACCCATTGTAGTCAATTGTTGAACATTGTCAAATATGATATTAACTACTACTAAATACAATCGTACGTAGATTTCATTCACAAAACCATTTGTGCACTAAAAGCTTGATTCATTTAACATAACATTAACACCATTAAGAATATTTTAATGGTATTAATGTTATACACATTTGATTACACACATTTAAAAATATTCAGTACCCCGTACACAATTTAAATGCGCGTAGAGGCAAATTGACTCTTAAACTCCCGCAACCTTGTCAGAAGTTAGCCTGTACACAACTACGTAAATTGCATTAATTATTTCGACGAAACTATGGACACAATGCCTGCAGAAGCAGCTCAAGTTGTTACCCTGTTGTATCAAGGACTTAGTCAGCGAGCAGTCGCTGCCCAGCTCCCTTTGAGCCAGTCCGCAATATCAAGTGTATACGGAATATATCAGGAGAATGGCGCCTTTCATTGGAGACTGAGAACCAGTCGCCAACGGTGCACTGCAGTAAAAGGCAAGTGATTCCTGTGGCCCATGACATCTACATTTATCCTTCACAAGTAATCATAATGCAGATGCGTTGTCACCCTTGAGGACAAAAAAGGAATGCCTCGTCACCGGTAATAAAGGGCGCCGGGTCCCTGCACAAACCAGACGAAACACAGCAGCATTATGCTGATATTTTACTCTGGTATTCTGTGAGTGTGTGGTCTCCCGGTCGAGATGACTGATTCATTCTGCAGCTATAAACAAGCGCGGCGTAGCTCTACCACTATTAAAGACACTTCCTCTGTATATGGACTATGGACATGCCTGCACTCATGGCAAACATAAATCCCATCAAGCACAATCGAGATGGGTCCGAGCCAGGAATCCAGCCCCTTCATCCATAAATTAATTGAAGTTGGTGTTGTTAGAGGAGTGAAATGGTATTTCACAAGACGCCATCAAAA
The DNA here is from genome assembly GCA_029286865.1 of Teinopalpus imperialis. Classification (NCBI taxonomy): domain Eukaryota; kingdom Metazoa; phylum Arthropoda; class Insecta; order Lepidoptera; family Papilionidae; genus Teinopalpus; species Teinopalpus imperialis. The sequence continues at coordinate 5,342,167 of JAGSMU010000034.1, forward strand.
AAATAATAAGATCAATTAAGAACCGACTATGAGCCGTAATTGCTTTATTATTTAAGATTTTATTTTATTATTAACTAAAATTTTTAAATTAATCAGACATATTCCTCCAGATAGCAACAATAAGGTAAAAAAATAAAAATAATTGAATCAAGGCGCATAAAACCCGAGTGTCACGATCTATTTGCTCCGTGTATACCGTTACTTTTTTATTATTTGTTAACATGCCGCTATCTTATAATATAATTTTGTTTTTTTTTCTTTATGTCTAATAATCTTCTGTGCTTTTAATATAAAAGAACACAAGATTAATATATTTATTTAGTAAATTTCCATATAATTATCTTAACTACTAGCTATTATTGATATTTTAACCCATTGCAGTCAATTGTTGAACATTGTCAAATATGATATTAACTACTACTAAATACAATCGTACGTAGATTTCATTCACAAAACCATTTGTGCACTAAAAGCTTGGTTCATTTAACATAACATTAACACCATTAAGAATATTTTAATGGTATTAATGTTATACACATTTGATTACACACATTTAAAAATATTCAGTACCCCGTACACAATTTAAATGCGCGTAGAGGCAAATTGACTCTTAAACCCCCGCAACCTTATCAGAAGTTAGCCTGTACACAACTACGTAAATTGCATTAATTATTTCGACGAAACTATGGACACAATGCCTGCAGAAGCAGCTCAAGTTGTTACCCTGTTGTATCAAGGACTTAGTCAACGAGCAGTCGCTGCCCAGCTCCCTTTGAGCCAGTCCGCAAAATCAAGTGTATACGGAATATATCAGGAGAATGGCGCCTTTCATTTGGAGACTGAGAACCAGTCGCCAACGGTGCACTGCAGTAAAGGCAAGTGATTCCTGACAATGACATCTACATTTATCCTTCACAAGTAATCATAATGCAGATGCGTTGTCACCCTTGAGGACAAAAAAGGAATGCCTCGTCACCGGTAATAAAGGGCGCCGGGTCCCTGCACAAACCAGACGAAACACAGCAGCATTATGCTGATATTTTACTCTGGTATTCTGTGAGTGTGTGGTCTCCCGGTCGAGATGACTCATTCATTCTGCAGCTATAAACAAGCGCGGCGTAGCTCTACCACTATTAAAGACACTTCCTCTGTATATGGACTATGGACATGCCTGCACTCAGGCCAAACATAAATCCCATCAAGCACAATCGAGCTAAGGAGATGGGTCCGAGCCAGGAATCCAGCCCCTTCATCCATAAATTAATTGAAGTTGGTGTTGTTAGAGGAGTGAAATGGTATTTCACAAGACGCCATCAAAAAAATAATAAGATCAATTAAGAACCGACTATGAGCCGTAATTGCTTTATTATTTAAGATTTTATTTTATTATTAACTAAAATTTTTAAATTAATCAGACATATTCCTCCAGATAGCAACAATAAGGTAAAAAAAAATAAAATAAAGGTCTGACGTTTTTAAATGGTAAATGATTTTTTACAAATAAGTAATGTATGCGTGCTTATAGATTGAGTCGATTCGGTTGCTTCCAAGTGTATATGATACATTATTATATAATTTTGTGATATATAGAAAAAGTGTCTTAACAATAGTATTATCTGTGATAACTATATCTCGAATAGGTAGTAAAGCAAACATTAACGTAGCTGTTGACAATATATATATCATCGCTTGCGTAATAAAATATCCAATTAATGGTGTAAGTTTATCTCACGCATGACCGGAGATATTCCGATCTTGAACATCAGTAAACGATTGCCGTTTTATCGATTTCGGTTACAATTGAGTATTATAATTTAATTGATGTTTAAGAGTGCCAGTATAGATTATTAGTGAAATTTATACACACTGATATATCTGCTAGAAAATGGTGAATTGTATATACAGTATGTGGTGAATTGTATATAAGACTATATAGTCTTTTATTAGCTTTAAAATTATACATACATATACATTATCGAGAAATATTAAAATTTTCCTGAAACGTCTAAACTTAATCTGCTTTTCTTGTTCGAGCTTTCAAAATAAAATAAGTTTAAGCTTTTTTTACAAATTTTCTTTATATTCTTTCTTTTGTTTATAAATAGTATAATATTAATAAATATTATAAATTATTATAAATTAATAATATATATATAATATTTATAACTATTCAAATAATAAAATCATATTTTATTCAATTGTTAGGTTTTGATAGAATAAGCTATACCTTATTATTCTAAACGAGCTAGTATTTGAATCTATCTCACCTGATGATAAGTGGGAATGTAGTCTTGGATGGTAAACGTTATACTAGTGAGGAAATATAGAAACAAGGAATCAAAATGTTTCGTACAAATGCGGGGGATATTATTTTTTTTAATTTTATTTATATAAGTATACACAACAGATAACTTAATCACACAATTACATAGGAAAATAGAAAATAAGAAGTATACACAAAACCAATAAATTAGCCAACAGGTGCATGACAGCATTATCAGAAACAATATATTAAAGTTAAGATTGCTAAGTTAGGTAAGTACTTAAACTATGAAGCGTCAAACAAGATTACGTTCTTATACATTCCAGTATTTATTTAAACTAAATTAGACTAAGTGCATAGAGGATTTTATTTTTAAAGTTACTTTTTGATATGTGAAAATATCTACATCACTGAAGTTTTCATTGTATAGGTAGAGTAATCTTGTTAATATGGAATTTTTGCCATAATTAGTACGTACAACATGTAATGATGGAACTCCACTCCACTCTGTACGCCTAGTTGTCCGGTGGTGGGAGTATACCAATTCATGTACTTCCTGTGTACACTCCAAATGCATAGAAAATCGATTGGTATGCTTTATATAATATATATGGTACACTTTACAACGATATTACGGGATTTTAAATTTGCCTACAATAAGAAATTAATTACCAAATCCTTTAGCACGCATCTCTTCAGAGTTCATAGTTATAGTTAAGCGAAAATCTTAATGTTTAGATTGTAATTTTGACGTTCTTATTGTTATCAATCAAGATTCATGATATACCAGAGAAATGCTGTCAATGCTTGGTCAATTTATTTTAAGTGGGTCGTCATAGCGAGCAAACGTCAGTGTCAACAATCTGACCGACCGAATACGAACTTACTATAGGTTTCCGTTCTTCGAATTCATATTTACAATGTCAAACAGTTTTATCAGGTTATAAAATAAATAAAGATGAAAAGAGGAATATTAAAAACCTTACGATACTAAATTTTTTGCTGAAAATTTATCAATTATTGTAAAACTAAAAGGGAAGATGGCAAAGAATAATGGCATATAATACTCATTTGAATATTTCCTGTTATTTGTTGTGTTCCTGTATATTTGACTATTGTATTGTATGTAATATAAAAGCGTATTTTCTAATTCTATGTTTTATTTTCTAATTATTTTATAGTCGAAATAAATCAATAGCATCCCTTTTGATTTCGTCTCATAAAATCTTTAGTTCATTGTTTAGGACATTGTTGTTTCCAAATTTCCGTCTAACAGAATGATAGATATCATAATTAGTAACAATTTATTTCTTACTTCAAACATAGTTCAAAGAATTTATTTCCATGAAATATAAGTATAGACGATTTGATTAAGCCGGTTATGTCACTGAATATCAAAGAAAATTCTAAACTCAAGTCGGTCTCATCTTCGTTGAAACTTTTGGCATCGTTAGCAGGAATAATTTTTAGCTAAGCTCTGTTAAAGTTTTTCATTTGAATAAGAATTTAAAATGGAGATAATAATATTAATTATTAAATATATGAAAAATTTTGGTGGCAAATATATTTTGAATTAAATATTATATGTATGTACACGTATGTTTAATTTTTTATTATAATTGTAAGATAGTAAATAAAATTAAAGAATGTTTCTACCGTCCATATTTGTATATTGGTATAATATTTTTTGTCTTGTTTGGTTATAGTAGTACTGTCGTGGTATAGTTTAAATATGATTTATAGAGACATTGTCTGTAGGACACCAGGGAACCAAAATTCACATCTGACTTCACTTCAAATGTACAAAATTTACTGCAAAATGTAGGCTTCTCCGAAGATAATACGACTTATAATAATTCTCATGGCCATTCGAAATTATCATCTGTTGGAAGACACGATATTTTACAAATCCGTATTATGTAAATTTAGGTAATGAAATAGAGTATAAATTATTGTGCTCCATTTAAAGAGACTATGTATTTAGTTGGTGACGAAATTAGACAAAAACGAAAAAAATCTTTACACGTCTAAGGGATCTACCTTACATGTGTAAAGTCTGCTTAATTGCATTGTAGCCTCATGGCGAACTGTCTTATGCTCTTTTTATTTAAATAGATAGGTAGGTATAAGTGCAACGTATTTACAACTAAAGATTTTTTATTTTGCATTTTGATTCAGTACTAATTATTTTGCAAAAAGTAAAACAAAATTTAAAACTTATATTTATAATAAAAAGCCATTTAAGACAAAAAAAACAAATTATTATAAGTACAGTGGAATTAAATAACTATAACGTAAGGTATATAGATAAACTTGCATCTGAAGAACTTGAGGTGGTCCTGATCCATGAAACTAGAAGAGGTGAGCGTCCATTAATTACGTAGCATCGTCGCTTATCCACCGCTAAAATTTGTAACTGCTTAGTAAATGTTGACACACGACTATAAACAAGATCCGTGTTATGTTTATCGAGGAATTTATAAGATTAATATTGAGCTTTTTGTTTTGTACCTCGTGGATTCTATCAAATAGATTTTATTATATATGTGTAATAATTCGAATTATGTACACATTTAACCTATTCTGGATAATAATGTAAAAAGATATTAAATTTGAACCAAGTTTTGGAAATAATTTCAATACATTATCAATGTAACTTGACACTAAATAGTTATCTACTGTATCTGTTTTAAACTTAATTTCAATATCCACCGGTCCATCCATCCATAAAACTTACCTGTATTTTGAAGCTAAATTCAGTATTACGAGTATCACTTATAATTTCATACTATTATATAAATCTGCAGGTTCATGTTATTTTCCATTGTAAAGTTGTTTTACACTATTGTATGAAAGTTTCTTAGTAATAAATCTCTTGGTTCGAGGTTACGATTGTCAATTATTATTCAAGGAAATTCTTAGAAAATGTTTTTTATACTTAACACTACTTAACGGTAGGCTACCAGAACTTTATCTTCTTAATTTACTTATTATTTAATTTAATTGATTGAGAGCAGACGTTTAATAAATTATGTCTCACATCATGTGTATCACATCAATTCTGACGAATATTTAAATAGATGATTCAAAATCAAAATAATATCAAAATTCAATAATCCGAGGTACCAGGCGCTCATAAAAGTTAACGAACTACTCGCTGTGCCGCGGCCGAAGATGAGTACAAATAATACACTAACAACTGTCTCCTGAAGAGAACACTGAATCCGATAACGTAAATACCGTGGCGCAGTGTCTAAGGGCGTACGTGACGACGGTCCCACTCTGAAGAGCAGTTCATTATTATTATTACTTTTTTTTTAATTACCAATATACATATTTTTTCTTTTAATCTTTATTTTAAATACATTAAATTCAAAATAATTTTAAAATTCATTATGTCATTGAAATGTACACCTCCTACTTCTACGTTAACATCGCCACGCTATGACTCAGAACCGGATCTAGCTACGCAAGCCGCAGCAGTTGAGAGTAGTGTAACCCAAAGATAAAAACGTAAATATGAGCAAGTAGATAAAATAAGTACTTTTATGCAAGAAATAAAACAAATATTTTCTGAAATTAAAAAACGGCAGGAAAATAAAGGCGCCTACTGGCAAAACTCGATAGTAGATATTAAAAAATAGTTAAGTGACATAAAATGCTCAACAGATTTCTTATCCAATCAATATGACAAGATGAAGATTAAATTGGAGAAAATAATTTATGAACAAAAGAATAACTTGGGTTATATACAAATTTAAGAAGAAAAAATTGAGAACTTTGAAAGAAATAATAAATCTTCCAGCATTGAAATAAGAAACGTACCTGGAAAGCCTACAGAATCAAAGAAAGATTTAATATAAATAGTGATTAACACATGGAAAGCTGTTAACATGACAATCAACCGTTCTTATATACGAGATCTGTATCGCACTAAGGCAAAATTTGGAACTAGCAAGCCGGTAGTCATAGATTTTATCTCTGTTATAGAACATCATTCTGTCCACCAAAAATATAATAAAGAACACAAACTCTCTTCGACACATTTGCACATTGAGGGACCTAAATGGCCAATTTTTATATCTGAAAGCCTAACATTCAAAATGAAATTTAAAAAATGACTACCTGGTGCGTGACTATGCCAAGAACTACGATTATTCTTTCTGCTGGACTGCATATAATAGAATTTACCTGCGCAAAAGGGAAGATTCTCCTTCTCAACGCATCGAAAATGAGTCAGACCTGTGTAATTCAGCTTTAGTTAAATTACTATATTTATTTTTAATTAATTATCATTGTTACATGAACGTACACAAATATCACTTCATTAAATCTTTTCTCTCGTCTTTCATTTACACATTCACACATACAGTCGTCGCCTTCAGTTACACAAATTACTTCCGCTGTAGTTCGAATTAAATATTTAATCAGGCCACATTATGGCACTACAAAGTCCTTATGTGGCTCCATCAAGTTACCAACCATAAAAGGGGATTCGTAAAGTAAATTTATTCAAAAAACTCCATGAGGTCGTGAATCGTTTGTATGTTCTCCTAATTAATGCCTACGCCACGTTAAGACTAGCCATCGTTCGCTATGTATCCTTCATGTTAACATTGGAAGTATGTATTGCAATTTTGATAACCTTATGACTTTATTATTAAGAATGGACGTTATGCGAAATAATTATATTAACTGAATGCTGGCTGAGTAAAGTTGTTAACGTTCCTATTATGGATTTCTGCACTTCATTTACATCAAAATCAACGAACCTAAACGATGAATTAGTTGTTCACTAACTTAATGAGTTAAATTGTACTATTACGGAACCAGCATTTCATGATGCTAACTGCCTTATATTTAAATATAGAATCGAGATAACTATTGCTGCTATCTATAGATCACCTTCACAGAGAAAAACTGATAATTTCTTTGACAGCTTAAACAATTTTATCTTCTTTCGGATTTGACGACGGTACTGGTAGATGTAATGGGGATATTAATATTAACATTTTACCGAATAATACTGATCCTATTTGTAAAAGTTAACTAAACGTGGCGGCTTTTCATGGTCTATTGCCAGCTTATCTTTTTACTACGCGTGAAATTAGCTGAATTGACCATATATTACTCAAAACTACTAATCTTGCAACGGCTTTAGTTTTTATTTCTTTTATTATAGACCATGCTCCTGTGATTCTTTGCATGAACCATGTGCCTTTCAACAGAAGATTTCCTAAATCTGTTCGGCGTATCGATATTCCTGCAGTAATCACTTAACTACTAACATGTACTGATTTTAGTCAGAAGTATTAGTCTCAAACAAAAATGTTTTTTCAAATCAAATTTATCAAAGTTAACTCAAAACTTATTAACATTACACAAAGAAAACGAATAAATAAGCCCTGGATTACATCGGGTCATTTAAGATGCATTAAAATCGACACAAATAACATAGAAAATACAAATCAATAAAATTACTTATACAAAATATAGAAACTTCTGCAACAAAACAGAAGTATGAACGTAATAAACTTCTCAGGGCCACAAAACTCTGTAGTTTTGTTCTATAAATCAATATTTAGTGTGTATAAGTGTATGACCATATTTGGATTTACCGAAAGCCTTTGACACAGTTCCCATTCTCTTAAATAAAATGAAGACTATTTAACAAACCGCTGTCAATGTGTACAGTTGGGTTCTTCTGTTACTAAGGGCTTATTGTTAAATTTAGACTACAACGAGACATAAAACTTACTGTGTATTCATATTTAGTTAATCAATTCTAACTACAGCCTGAATAACATACCATAAATAAACGCACACAAACACACATACACACGCACTCACATACACATACACAAACACGCACTCACATACACATACACAAACACGCACTACATACAAATTTATAAATACATAAATATATTTAGTATTTTGTTAATTTCCATACTATTTTGTATCTTTTCTTATTATTTTCTTTTTGTATAACAATTTAGTTTAATACCATAAAGGCAACACTTGTATACTAACTGCACTATATTTGAACCTGTTTGTTGGGGGAAGGCGTCGGGTCAGTCACACAGTTTATACTATGACTGACACCATTGTTACCTCTATCTATTTCTATGACAATATAAAACAGTGTAAGTAATTCATAAGGTAGATAATAGACAAATTGTATATGTACTGGAAATAAATAAATAAACTTCAAGCCAAATATTTGTGCTCGTGATTTAGTAACATTAGTGATATATTTATGATTCGATAAAATAGTCAATGCATTTTCAAAATTGAAGTATCTATTAAAACGAAATAAATAACGCTGACAAGTATTCGTACATAAAGTTTTCCTGATAATAAAGTGAAAAATTCTTGCGAGAGAAACTTTTTCAAGTGCAATTCTGACCTACTAAAATATAAATATCATATATCTTATTTCAATATTTAAAATCACTTAAGTGTTTATTGGTTCAGACCACTAGGGCATCCGCAAGCCTAAAGGGCTACAGGTAACGGGTCTCGGGGCTGTCCCCTTTACCCCTCTCTAAGGGGGTAATGACCCCCACGGTCCATTGGTTCATATAATGCAAAAATCAATTCTCTATAATTAATACAACCGTAAAGAAAATGTGAGAAACACATCAGAAAGCGTTAAGAAACAATTTTAATTTTCTTCCATGCTGGTCTGAGGGTGAAGTAAAACATAAATAACAACTTCAATTCCAGTAGATTCTAAAGATGTCACATAAAATATTTGCTGAAACTCTAAACATTATCGACGCCCTATGTATCGTAAATACATGTAAATATAATACAAGCGTAAGGTAATGGACAGAAAATACAACCTACGAGTATAATTAAAATATAATTGAATAATCATTTACTCTTTAAAATGATTTTTAAAGCAAATGTGCAAATGTAACTATCGGAAGTCAAATCACGTACTTAGCTATAGTAACAACCGAATTTACATTTGAATGCATCACTTCATATCAGCAATAACAATTTAACTTGCGTCATAAAATTTATTAATTGTTGAAGTGGTCAATAATTCCTTTTTTAACTGGCTAGATAGTCTGTTAAATTTATGAACGGCGATTTAGTTCGTCATAAACCAGTGCCAATTATTAAAAATAGTTCATTCATCAATTCGTATTTTTAGCACGTTTTCATTATAATTGTAGTTTCGAATTATAGTGACTAGACATAATACGTGTATAGATATGTGAGGTAACTTAACAATAAAATTGTAAGAGGCAAAACATTTTGTTTGACCAGATGTTTACGGAATATATTTCAAAAAAAGACAATCTGCTCAGGATATGCACGGCGGTCTATTAAATATATTGAAACAATTATAATTTTCTAGGGAAAAGGATTGATGCTTTGCTTGATGACCTAAATTGTATGATGTTTATGATTAAAAAAGGTGTATCGAAGTGTTTAAATTATCACTAATTTTCTTTATTTTGCAATCAATTACGGGTTTAAGAATATCGGTATTGAACTTTTATGTACTATTGAGTCTTTAAATTTTTAGTGCTTGTTCATCTCCAGGACATCAGTTTGGCCGAATTTCTATGCCGATTTGCACGATTATTGAAAGATAGTTCAACTTCTGTGTACATATTTGTATATGCGTGCACCGATTCTTTGTTGCAATTAAACAATTTTGTGTTTACAAAACTATTAAGCGCGTGTTGTCACATGTCATCGGATCAGGTAAGGTGACATTGACCGCACTATTCTACCAATCGAATGTAGAAGGTATTCACCCACGACTGTATCGAATCTACCAAATGTATGTAACCATACTAAAAACTGTCAATTCTTTTAATAAAGTATTAAAAAATATTCATTAAGTCGATGCATGGAATCTCCTTGATTGTCCACGTCTGTGTTCAGGGGTTAACATCTTTGAAAAGTTTTTACTTTATTATAACAACTTTTATATTTTATAGTAAAGTACCGCCGTTCGTTGAAGGACTCCTCTCAAAAATTATGTATAAATTGAAATCTATTGTAGAGACCTAGTCTTGTAACAAATGCTTCATAACGCTTAACCCTCCGCTAGAAATAATATGAACATTGCTCAAGAACTGATTGTTCCGGTTCACTGTAATGTAAAAAATACAAAACTTAATACTAAAAAAATTGTAAAACGGAAATACACTCGTTTCTTGTGATACCTTCTATTGTGAGTTTTTGTTTTGCTTTTCTCACATAATTTTCGAATTAATTAAAAGGATTTTATTAAAGTTATTCATTTTATATACATATATGTATGTACTTGGTGCTATTTGCGAAGCATGAAAGGATTATCTTTCATTACTATGCGATAAATCAATCAAGATAACGATAAATAAAATGACCTATAGGGAGTTATTTAATAGAATAACGCGTTATTTAGCAGAAATATTAGAGGTAGATTCATATTGTAGCTAGATTCTTGTTGCAACATGTCATGCGTTAGCTCGACAAAGAGGGTCCACGTCCTCTAAGAATAGCAGCGTAATGCTGTTGTGTTTCGTATGGTGAATTTATAGATCCGGGGACCCAATTACGGGTAACGAGGCATTCCATCACAATCCTCAGGGTTGACAACGCACGTGCATCTTGAATGTTGTTTGATATAGATGTCATGGGCGCTGTCATTATTTACCATCCGGATGTGCTCATTTTTTTATAGAATAGTTAGCAAATGAGTAAGCAACTCAACTAATGATAAGTGATAACCGATGTCCATGAACATTCTCAATACCAGAGCGTCGCAAATGCGCTGCCGGCCTTTAAGAAAGATATAAGCTCTTTCTTGAAGGTCTCTAAATCGTATTGGTTCGGATATACCACTGGAGTCTGCTGATTCTACAAAGCAGTTGTGCGTGGTAGAAGGCGCGTAAAGCGCACAGTGGTGTATTGCCAATCATCGAGATGATCAGGATAAAATTTTAAATTCTGACTTGATTTAAACTGGAATTAATCCAATCAACCCCTCCAAAAACTCCCCATGTTAAATTAGGTAAAAAATGTATAGAGATACCACATCTCTTCGCAATGCCAGTGAATTAAGCCGATCGGAAAGTACCTGTTTATCAACGATTTAAACCTCTCTTCCCTAAATGCGATATCTTAGACACAAGTTTATTCCGGCATATGTATATCAATGAATGTTGTAATTTTATAACGTGTTAACTGATATTCAGAAGAAACAAGGTAGGAGATAGCACACAGCCATGGGAAACAACACTATTCACTGGTTTGTAGTCGGAGCTGCACCGTCGTCTATGACCTTGATGATACGGGTCATGAGAAAACTGGTGACCCACTTGAATAATTAATCAGGATGCCTTAAGAAGGAAGCTTCGAAAGAAACGCTTTATGCCCGATCAAAGGAATTTATCCAGACTAAATGCCAATGCCTCTTTCTACAGCCTCGACTGCCTGCGCCCATAGATGTGATATGTAGAACAGAAGGTCACATGAGCGACCCCGACGATAGCCGTACTGTTGGTCACTAATCAGCTGGTTCTCCTCTACGAGCTGGCAGTTTACAATGGATTCGATTATATTCGAGAACAATATTTTGGGAGATGGTGGTACCTTCCCGGCCGAGCCGGCCGATTCATGTAATAATAAAACCTGTTGCTAGGCTCTACCACCTGGTAGTTTATCACCTCTTATATAAAGAAATTCCTTATTAATAAAATTGAGATTCTCTTCAGATGATGACTAATGATGGCCTAAGAAGATGATGATAACATAAGCTTTATAGCTTTACAACCATCGCTGTTTTGTACAGAGGGCCAGAAAGTTAGATTTACAAAAATTACGAAATAACTACTAACTATTAAAAAGATGTATGAAAAAATTACTTTTTGAAAATAACCTTCCATATCCTTCAATAAATAAAAACTCGTTGGTATTGTGCGCGTTGAAGAGATGCCATTTCTTCTGGGATTCTGGTCTTTAACTGGGCAATAGTGGTTGGATAATAATCTTAGTATTTACTTTACTTTAGCATAATACTTTTCAGCTGTATAGATACCTGATAAAGAAATCTAATGAGGTCAGGTCTGGACTTCTGGGAGGCCATAGAATATACTCTCTGCGCGATATGAATTCTCTGGCAAACATCTTGTTGGTGACAGCTATATGAGTCAAAAGAAAAAATCACGTAACAAGCTTGTTTTCCGGTCGTAATTTACGGTTACTCGATGATTCTCAAAAAACCGTTAACTTCATCAATTGCTTCTTGTGTTCACAATGACTTTGGGCGTCCCTCAGGTTTTTGATTTAGCGTGGCTCCAGTGGATTCAACTTCTAATGACTGACGACTTCTAATAACGAATATTAATTATAATCATTTTTAACGCAGAACGAACGTTGAGCGCCCGTGAAGCGTTCCATTACGACCACTAACATGTCATGAACCAAGCTACAGAACCCAGGTGGGGTTTTGTACCTCAACTCACGCGCACCTTCCGCTTACTGTTCCATTTTAAAATCTTCAATCATTCTAGCTTTGTTTCATCATTCAACCTGTACTTTTATTTGAAAATTTCAAAAAATCCATACTGTACCAAGAATGTATATTAATAAACGTAAATTTTGGCTTTGTACACGTTAAGCAACCTGATTTCTGGTACCGGCATCAATTGTTGATCGTAATTTTAAGAGTTTTTCTAGCCAACTATGCCAAGCATTGTGATCCATTTTTGCAGGTTGTTACTTAACTTTTTACGCGATATGTTGCTTACTTTAAGTTTAATTTTGATTATGATGGTAAATAATCTATGTTCATGATTTTCCTTGCATGGTCTCTCTAAACCACAGCTCAGAATTAAATTGCTTTTTGAACATTAATGAGGAAAGTTTTAGTTCCTATTAATAAATAAACTTTTTTCGTTTATAGATAAGAGGAATAATTCCTCTTATCTATAAATGAAAAAAAATTGCCCAAAATTCGTCTATAGTTTAATAGTTCTTACTATTGTTTACTCGTGTCCTTTTTCACGCTATTTCCCAACACAAATTTCCATGTCCTCGCATTTATTTTTCTTATTATTTCTCAAATATGCAAAATTGATAACCATATATTATACACCATTGCGCAAGAAATAGATTAGCAAATTTCGTCGTTTCTTTTCAAAGATTTTATAGATTAAGTAAGTAGTAATTTTAATTAAACGGTATTGATTAAGTCTGCGCTTGGTAACAGACTAGGTTTAGCAGTAGGCATCTGACTATAAAGTTGATATAACAACGATTGTCAACATTGTCATATTTGTGAAAGTTTCCCACTCATGCTATCAAGCGAACATTGGTGAAACATAGATAGGCACAAAGGATGATCCTGTTACATGGAGCGATGACCTGTTCATCTTTGGGAGATTCACTTCAACACTAATGAAAAAAATGGAATAGGTTTTTATATTTTTTTACATTACCGTATTTTGTAAATTATAGTTACTAATGCAAAATAAAAAATGTACAATCGTTTTTGACATCAACAGAAGTTAATCTTAAAAATACATATAGTATTTTTAAGTTTACAGTTGTTCATTGAGTAATGGTATATTTATACTGACTGCACCCTAAACCATAACAACGTCACACTATAAACGACTTAATAGCAGCAAATAAAAGCGCTGATAATCTATAATCCGGTTTTATTACTTTGATATACGTTAACGGTCGTAAAACGGGCTACATTTCCCTGAATACTTCATTTATTCTTAAATAATACATGTTACGAGAAATCTGCAGCTTTATATGTTTTTTTATTTGAAAATTAGGCTGCTTTGAATTCACTTCAAATATATTGAGCATATTATTTTAAAAATGGCTACTCGTTTTAAATTAAATCTCAAATCAGTACCCTTAAATATGTAATCCAATTTAATAACTTAATCATATGTAACATATTTCCGATCCAATAAGAGTAGTATAAATGAAATCCAGTATAAATGGCCGTCTAGACCCCATGACGTACCACGCTCTCGCAGAATATTAGCCTAAAATATCTTGTTTGACTGTCGCATTAGGTGAATTGTCTATTGGTTTGTCATCTTCAACTACATAACACATTATCAATAGCTGAAGGCTTTTTAGCCTTGTTTCTGCCACGTACAAAAAGTGAAACTCATTTTAATTTGATCAAGATCAATCAAATCAGACAGCGCTATCTTCTTTTAACAGAGTCTCAAGAACTAACTGATCTGTGTAATGTTTGGTAATAATAAAAGTGTCAAGAACAATAAATTTAAAACACAGTTACATCTCATTTAACAGAATTTTAAGAACCTACTAATCTGTGTTGTTATATTTGGCAATAATGGAGGTTTCACGAACAATAAATTAGCGCTGGGGAAGGTTCATTACATTTACACTAAGGATCGTAATTAATCTTACCTAGCGAAGAATTTCAGTGAATAGTTGGTGTCTGTATCAAGATTAATGAAACGGTTTTAAGCTTCATATTTTCATTTATGATATTGCGACTATTCACAAGACAAAACTTTAAGAAATATGTTGAATAAGCTTAAATTTGTATACCTAATACCTATAATTTCTATGTATCAATATTAGTCTATTATATTTTTTTCATCTTATAAACACATTAAAATCTTATTATTACCTAAATCCAACGCATCATTATATAACTACTCTGGCCATAAATACTGATACGTAAAACTTTTATTTTTAATTATTTAAAATTTGGAACACGTATATTATTTTAAAATGGCTACTCGTTTTAAATTAAATCTCAAATCAGTACCCTTAAATATGTAATCCAATTTAATAACTTAATCATATGTAACATATTTCCGATCCAATAAGAGTAGTATAAATGAAATCCAGTATAAATGGCCGTCTAGACCCCATGACGTACCACGCTCTCGCAGAATATTAGCCTAAAATATCTTGTTTGACTGTCGCATTAGGTGAATTGTCTATTGGTTTGTCATCTTCAACTACATAACACATTATCAATAGCTGAAGGCTTTTTAGCCTTGTTTCTGCCACGTACAAAAAGTGAAACTCATTTTAATTTGATCAAGATCAATCAAATCAGACAGCGCTATCTTCTTTTAACAGAGTCTCAAGAACTAACTGATCTGTGTAATGTTTGGTAATAATAAAAGTGTCAAGAACAATAAATTTAAAACACAGTTACATCTGATTTAACAGAATTTTAAGAACCTACTAATCTGTGTTGTTATATTTGGCAATAATGGAGGTTTCACGAACAATAAATTAGCGCTGGGGAAGGTTCATTACATTTACACTAAGGATCGTAATTAATCTTACCTAGCGAAGAATTTCAGTGAATAGTTGGTATCTGTATCAAGATTAATGAAACGGTTTTAAGCTTCATATTTTCATTTATGATATTGTGACTATTCACAAGACAAAATTTTAAGAAATATGTTGAATAAGCTTAAATTTGTATACCTAATACCTATAATTTCTATGTATTAATATTAGTCTATTATATTTTTTTCATCTTATAAACACATTAAAATCTTATTATTACCTAAATCCAACGCATCATTATATAACTACTCTGGCCATAAATACTGATACGTAAAAACTTTAATTTTTTTCAACTTTTAATTATTTAAAATTTGGAACACGTATATTATTTTAAAAACTTATTTCGATTTTGCGCCATTTCACATATGTTTTCGTGTTCATTATCAAATTACAATATCGAATGGGGTGTTAAAGAAAATAGGATTGCAGTGATCGCCTTGCACAAAGTGGATATGGAGCCGTCATATTCCACACACTTCAAAAGCTAGGTACCAGCCGTATGTTCGTATATCGTACTATCAACAGATACAACAACATTTCCTCTGTCGCAGACTAGAAAAGATCGGGGCGGCCGCGTGCTGTTAGAACTACAAAGGCTGTTAAAGCCAGAATTCGTCGAAATCCCATTATCTTATCGCGAGAACTGAAGATTCCCGCTAGGACTCTGTTGCGTATTATAAAACAAGACCTGAAGCTCAGTGCTTATCGTCGATATACAGAACATACCCTAAATCAATATTTACAATTAAAGAGAGTGGATCGATCGAACGCCTTCTGTCGCGATACGCCAAGTATACGCTCACAGTTCTAAAGAAGCTGCCTAAGTGGTCGGAAAGGCATAACGTAGTCATCATCCTGCGTCAGTCCTTTGGACCGATGAATGTCATCCCACCAAACCATCGGTGGGGCGTGTCTTATCAAGGAGTCACAAAACTAAATTTTTGTGAAAAAGGAGTGAAAACTTCAGCCAAAGTGTATCAAGATACAGTCTTGGATCATGTTGTGAAACCTCTCAGCAATGCACTTTTTAAAAATATACCCTGGACTTTCCAGCAGGACTCTGCACCTGGTCACATGGCACGAACTATCCAAGCCTGGCTTGAAACCAACGTTCAGGAGTTTATAAGAGCTGAAGCCTGGCCCTCATCTAGCCCAGACCTCAACCCTTTAGACTTCAAATTATGTTCAGTTTTAGAGAACATGGCCTGATCTAAACGACACAGCGACATTGAGTCTCTTAAAAAATCTTTGGAGCAAGCAGTGGCAAAATTTCCCTTGGAAACAGTGCGTAAATCCATAGATTCGCAGCCAAACAGAATAAAGGACTGTATAAAAGCCAAAGGTGGCCATTTCGAATAGAATTTTTTATTTTTTTTTGCTGAGGCTAATAAATATGTAGGTATAAATTTTAATAATATTACATTACTTCATTAAAAAAAATGCATTTTCATTTCTAAGAAACTTATGGCCGGACTAGGTATATATAGATATAATAATACCAAAAAGCATCTTCTTGTCTTTCTTTGGATTGAAAATAAATGTGGCTAATGGTGTTTTTAAATGAGTTATTAAATATATAAATAAATAATAAGTTTTAAGTTTATGAATACATAAATACATACTATTTATACGTTTTTGATGAAATACGTTTTGTCATATAAAAAAATAAAGTATTCTGATCCAAGTGTGTAAAATCGATATCATAATAAACCTTGAAATACTATTATCATACAAATCTCAAATGTGATGCTAGTCTGAATTGATTGAAGACAAAATGACAAATTAATGGCTTATACAATAATGATTAAATTATTTTGTATACGTCATTTACACTTTTATAGAAACAGCATATATATTTTTACATTTATTTGCATTTGTTATAAATAAACTTGTTAAAAATAGTATAAAATAAGCACTTGACACTAGATGAATTTTATAAAAACTTAATCAGTTACATACATCAAAAATTATAGGTTTATTTAATTTCTGCCTGTAGGAAGGAGATTAAGAATATTATAATAGAGAATTTATGTAAAATACATAAATTCTTATTGAATTAAAGATAACGGTAACAATTTGTTATACAAAACATCATTGAGCGTACATAGTTATAGGCTATAAGCACTTATTTGTAATAAAAAAAAGACTGACGACACAAACACAAATACTGTGGATGACTTACCGAGTGACACTTTTTTCAAAACAGATAAATTTCATGGTGTTTGAAATGTAAACACAGAAAAATAATCTAATTAATGAACGATATCGTTTTATCGTTTTCAATTCCCATTAAGACAACTGTGCGATGGAAGCGACCAGCGTCTACTTTTAGTCACTCCTGCTGCAGTGGTACTTGATTCACATAGATTTTAACGCTAACGAGTACTCTATGCATTTTATATTTTGATGAACAAAACGCTTAAGAAAATAAAGTAACTAGATTGTTTATTGATTTATTTACTTGATATGAAAATCTAGCAATTATCGTTGAACAATTTTTGAATGAACCAAATGCACGATTGCTTGGTGGTAACGCAGTCCAGAGCCAAATGGAGTACGGTGTAAAATAATTGTAAAAAAAAAACAATGTACTAAATTTCTAAGGTTCTTGAGTACCAACCTCGTACAGGCAGTCGCAGTGTAGGACGATCCCCACTAGATGGACCGACGACAATTGGCACAACAATTGACAACGATGCAAGATTGCGGGAGGTCATTGGCTGCAGGTGGCTCAGGATCGTGCTTCGTGGTATTTATATGTGATGTCTATGTTCAGTTGTGGACTGTGTACAGGCTGGGCTGATGATGAACCATTGCCAGATCTTTTTTTTATTATTATTACATTGAGAGTAACAAACGAGCACGCAGTTCACCTGATGCTAAGTGATTTCTGCGGCCTTCAATGTGAAAATCAGATGCGATGTCACCCTTGAGGACTGAGATGGAATGCCTCGACACCAGTAATTAAGGTAGGTCTCCGGGTCACTACACTCACCAGACGAAACACAGCAGCGTTATACTGCTATTTCACGCTGGTATTCTGTGAGGGCGTGGTCCTACCCCGTTCGAGCTGACCCATAAATTCTGCAGCTAGAAACAAACTTCAATGCAGTCCGTATAATTGCCTATGCAGTGACGGTCAGAAACCATATCGGGAAGTATTTAAGAACTACAAACCTAACTGTAAAAAGGATGTAAGAACTACAATAATGATTCCTGCAGCGCAGATGCGTTCCGTCCACCCCTGAAGACTACGATCGAATGCCATGGCAGCAGTAATAAGGGTTTCCGAACCCCTACACTCACCAGTCGAAACATAGCAGCGTCATGCTAGTCTTTTACTTTGAAATTATTTGAGATCATTGTTTCCCCGATCGTACATACTGCAAGTAGAAACATACTGCAGCGTGGAACTGCTACTGTTACATTATTGATGTGCTTTAAATGGTCTTCTTCAGATAAACTCCTGTCATCGGTTTTGTTGGCAATATTGCGTACGACAAGGCTGCCGCACACATACTCGTTGTGGATCTTACCAAGCCTCGTCTTTGCATTCCATATATCCATCATAATATTTACAGCTCGGTGACATGGATTGTGTAGAAATATCTTTTTGTTACTGGGAGTGGGCGTTTCACTACTATAGTTCAGAACTTGTCTTTTAATTGATATGTAAATTAAATTTCTTAAATCTTATCATCTTCTTGTCGCACGATAATTATTCAGTTTTACTAGTTCTGCAAAATTGTCACATTGATTTTATTTTATTATATTGTGCGTGTTTTACCATGGCACAACATGTAACAGTTATGTGGGGTTTATCAACGGTGTAAGTAAAATAATAACATGAGTGCCGTACCGAACCGCCATATGATACCAGCTTAATCAAATTTACAAAAATCAGTGTTTGGAATATGTTCTATTGCTGGTACATTGTGAATAATTTGTTTCGGTAATCACAGTTCACGAATAATAAATCATTGCGGTTGAGAAGTACTTACTCGCAGCAATCGCCATTCATCCTTCCTTATTGTGTAATTATTTTGGAGAAAAATTTTTGTAGATTTTCCTTCGTATAAAAATGAAATGCTGGCATTGGCAAGCGGCGGTGAATACTTGTCATCATTTAAAGTACTTGCTTGTTGCCACCTATCTTATGAAAAAAAAAACTGCTGTGGGAGATTTTTATGGAACTAAGCGTGACATACGAATACACTGATCACCTGTGGTCTACAATCAACGCCATAAAGAGCATAAATGCCAGGATAAGGAAGTCTCAAGAGGCGAAGTGTTACGCGCTTAACATTCTGCCTTGGATTTGTATCCAGTCCGGAGGCGGGGCTCCTTGCAACCTTTTATAACTGGTGCTTAGAACTCTGATTGCAAGGAAAATGCCTCTCGCCAAGGATATGGTAATTACGAAAATTTCACGCTCTACAGTTATTGCACGGTATCCATAATGATTTAACCTACGCGAAAAAAAAGGCGAATGAAGAACTCTATTATGAATTAAAGAAAGAATTTGAAATTTATCGCAAGTTAAGTGACGTTGATTCGATTAAATTGGAGTATCGAACGATTGGATTTCTAGTATTGCAGCTCTTTTTTGTATAAATTTTAAATATATTTCAAAATGTTTTAGTATTTACGAAGATTGAAAGTAAAGCTAATCCAACTACTTTGAATAAAGTTTATAAAACTGCACTCGATTCGAATTTGAGTACATACATTAGGATAATCAAAGGTGGGGTTACTTATACCAGTAATATTATCAGGTCCAACCAGTCATAACAAAATAGATTGGTTCCGACTGGGGTTGGAGTCACAGGACTTCAAACGGAAATCTTGACTGCTGAAATACATTACCAAACTATATATTAAAACTAAATGAATATTATATCAATAATTAAACGTTCTTTACTTATACAATTCTCAGTGAATAGTTGCAAGTTTAATTTTGATTCAAAAATTCCCTGTTGTATTTCAGATATGAACGTTTAAAAAATTATGAAAAAAGTTTTAGTTTTTTTAATATAAAGTTAAATCAAATAACTAAATAACAAATTATACCAGCGTTGTCTAATGAAGAAAGAGAAACAAGCAGGGCTTGAGCTCTTGCTTTAGCTGAGCTTATGGTTCTACGTTAGCCTTTATAAAATTTTTGTTAATAGGAATTTCCCTGAAAGAAAGAATTTTGATTAAACACAGGCAATTACCGCTCCTTCTCTTTCCCAATCCTTTATAACCTCTGATATTAGTTTGGATAAAGATTCACAATTTAGATACAGTGTTAGAGATTTAAGATAACCTTAGTGCTTTCAGATACGAAGAGCAAACATTTCAATGCTGAAAAATTTGTCTTCATCAGAAAATCACATAAAGGACCTAAGTGTATATAATATACATAAACCGCGACTGATACAAGTGCTTTTTAATATGAGTAAAGTCAACGTTTCAACAAAATACTTTTATAAACGTAAATACATTACATCAAGCAGAAAGATATTGTTTCAAACTAAGTCATTATAATATATCCATTATAATAATCCATTATAATAATCATTATAATGTATTATAGATAGTTCCTTTTTTTTAATTAATTCGAAAATACAGCTGAATTAATGCAGAGAAAAAAGAACACAGAAGAAACGATTAATTATTCTGCGTGCTCTGTTAAACTGTGTGCGAATCAAAGAATTTTTCAGGTTCAGGTCCATATAGTGAAGGTGCTCTTTATTTTCAAGGATTTATTGCTAATATTTTATATAATTAAATTTATATTTTGTTTCATCATTTGCAAATTATATTTTTCGTTTTGTAACCAAACATTTCTTGATTTCATTATCTTATTAGCTAGCACCTACTTTTATTTTTACATACAAAACTTTTTTAGTGTATAAACCTACAACATTTTATGACATTAATATTTTATTCATAAAAGCATGCATTTTTCATTACTATGTTCACATACTGAATACGTGATAAATTTATACACACGATTTTCATTACCATATTAAGTTGTAGAAGATACTAGACGGCTGCAATGTATTCTACATTACTTGCGAAATAAAAAAAAAACAAAGAAAATTTTGTTGCACAGATCATGGTTTAATATTTTAATAACAAAAATCTAGTATTCCTGCGGATAGTTTCTACTTCCTGTACCTGCAGGCCAAAAGTTTAACACCAACTTAATTAAAGTAGGAAAATAAAGTAAAACTCCAATAAAATATTAAATATTTAATTAACCTGTTTAATCACCTAATAGAACATTGATTAACAATATACTTTAAAAGCGTATAGAAATATTAACAGTCCATGCAAAAAAAGGCTATAGTTAACTAAACTGATTTTTCATCTAGAAATCCTCCTTTATATTTTATGACTTTTTCACAAGTCTCGGCATACGGGCAATCAATTTTTTGGTGGTGTCTTGGGATATATTGTTCCGAATTTCGTATAAAGCATTCCACATTTTTTCTCGCGTGGATGGGCCACGATTACGTTCCTAACAAGCTCTTCCCACAAAAGTTCAATGGGATTGAGGCTCTGAGGAGGCCAAACCATGTTTTTTAACACCCCTTGTGCCTCTTTCTCTTCTAAATATCCTCTACATAATTTTGAGCTACGCTTTGGATCATTATCTACTTGGAAAATGAATCCATCTCCAACTAATCGCAACCCGCAAGAAACGGTTTTTTGTTCTAAAATGTTTTTTTACTGTTCCTTTTTCAAAATTCCTTCAATTTTAAAATCAAATCGCCAGTTTCTTGGCTAGAGAAGCTACCCCAGACCATAATTGAGCCACCACTGAGCTTTATTGTTGGGTCTACAAAATCCGACATCGTCCTTTCTTGGGCACTGCGGGGAACGTAAATTCTACGTTTGAAACCGAATAGTTCAAACTTGGATTCATCGGTCCAAAGCACTTTTTTAAAACCTTCTTCAGTCCAATCTCGAAGGGCAAGAGCCTACTGCATTCGTTTTTGCTTGTTTTGCGGCCTTAGCAGAGGTTTTTGAAGGGCAACGCGACCATACAACTTCGTAGCTCTCAGTCGCCGTTTTACTGTAGTCAATGATAAAGGTTTAAATCGGGTTTTGTTTACTTCAACGCGGTTTTCTGGTGCTGTTAAGCGTTTATTTCACTTGCTGGTAACAACAATGAAATTATCTTCACTAGACGTGGTAGCTCTTGGCCTTCCCGAGCGTGGACGATCTTGATTTTCCTTCCTTCATTATGTAAAACAACGATGGCAGAACGCACTTCACTGCTATTTTCTCGAGCTTTTCCCATTTTATGACATTAATATTTTATTCATAAAAGCATGCATTTTTCATTACTATGTTCACATACTGAATACGTGATAAATTTATACACACCATTTTCATTATCATATTAAGTTGTAGAAGATACTAGACGGCTGCAATGTATTCTACATTACTTGCGAAATAAAAAAAAACAAAGAAAATTTTGTTGCACAGATCATGGTTAATAACAAAAATCTAGTATTCCTGCGGATACTTTCTAATTCCTGTACCTGCAGGCCAAAAGTTTAACACCAACTTAATTAAAGTAGGAAAATAAAGTAAAACTCCAATAAAATATTAAATATTTAATTAACCTGTTTAATCACCTAATAGAACATTGATTAACAATATACTTTAAAAGCGTATAGAAATATTAACAGTCCATGCAAAAAAAGGCTATAGTTAACTAAACTGATTTTTCATCTAGAAATCCTCCTTTATATTTTATGACTTTTTCACAAGTCTCGGCATACGGGCAATCAATTTTTTGGTGGTGTCTTGGGATATATTGTTCCGAATTTCGTATAAAGCATTCCACATTTTTTCTCGCGTGGATGGGCCACGATTACGTTCCTAACAAGCTCTTCCCACAAAAGTTCAATGGGATTGAGGCTCTGAGGAGGCCAAACCATGTTTTTTAACACCCCTTGTGCCTCTTTCTCTTCTAAATATCCTCTACATAATTTTGAGCTACGCTTTGGATCATTATCTACTTGGAAAATGAATCCATCTCCAACTAATCGCAACCCGCAAGAAACGGTTTTTTGTTCTAAAATGTTTTTTTACTGTTCCTTTTTCAAAATTCCTTCAATTTTAAAATCAAATCGCCAGTTTCTTGGCTAGAGAAGCTACCCCAGACCATAATTGAGCCACCACTGAGCTTTATTGTTGGGTCTACAAAATCCGACATCGTCCTTTCTTGGGCACTGCGGGGAACGTAAATTCTACGTTTGAAACCGAATAGTTCAAACTTGGATTCATCGGTCCAAAGCACTTTTTTAAAACCTTCTTCAGTCCAATCTCGAAGGGCAAGAGCCTACTGCATTCGTTTTTGCTTGTTTTGCGGCCTTAGCAGAGGTTTTTGAAGGGCAACGCGACCATACAACTTCGTAGCTCTCAGTCGCCGTTTTACTGTAGTCAATGATAAAGGTTTAAATCGGGTTTTGTTTACTTCAACGCGGTTTTCTGGTGCTGTTAAGCGTTTATTTCACTTGCTGGTAACAACAATGAAATTATCTTCACTAGACGTGGTAGCTCTTGGCCTTCCCGAGCGTGGACGATCTTGATTTTCCTTCCTTCATTATGTAAAACAACGATGGCAGAACGCACTTCACTGCTATTTTCTCGAGCTTTTCCCATTTTATGACGTCTTCACTGTAGAAACCACAAGTTTAGACTAATTGAGATTGTTTGTGAACAAACCCAAGTAAACTCGGATAATAAAAAGTCAGATACGTGTTATCTGGAGCTAAATTATCCTAATTATTGACCAATACGTTTAAATATAAAAACTATTATAACGACTCTCGACGTTTGTCGGTGTTTGAAAACAATAGATGTTTGATGTACAATAACTTGAAAGTAAACAAAAGAATGAATTCTTTAAATATTCGATACTAACAATAGAATATGCAGATGTGCATTTATTTTATTTATCCTATGGGATTTTATTACAATTGATGGATAATTATGTTGTTTATGTGCAGTCTTAAGCTTTTGGCTGGCAGGGTATTTCGAAACATTTGAAACAGGAATGTATGTATTTTATTTTGTAGATAGGTATTGCATACATGGTACATTGCATGGTGTTTGCATACCTGTGAACCTCCCTATATCTACGAAATAAAAATCTAACGATTTATGGTATATATTGAATTATGATTTATATTAAACATATATTAAAAGTAAAAACCCCGAAGGGTCGAAAGTCAACTGTGATTAAATTATGATTTTTTTTTATCTTTTAAGCCAATATACTGGTATTTTTTCTTTTTATAGAATAGGCTCATTGCCACCTACCTGATAGTCAGTGATTACTGCCGCCCATGAACATCCGCAACACCAAAGGAGTTGCAAATGCGTTGCCGGCATTTAAAAAAGATGTAGTTTCTTTTCTTAAAGGAACCTAAGTCGTATCGGTTCGGAAACACGGCTGGCTACAGCTGATTTCACGGAATAGTTGTGCGGGGCAGGAAATTTCGCGTGCGACAAGCGGCACAGAGGTGGATTACATGATTTTATGATTAGATTTAGAGCTACACTGCAATTGTTTCTAGCTGCAGAACGAATGTCAGCTCAATCTGGGTAATACAACGCCCACTCGCGCACGCAAACATAATACCAGCATAATGCTGATTTGTTTCATCTGTGCTCGTTTGTTACTCCCAAAAAAATAAAAAAAAGTAATAATAAAATTCAAACGCCAACCATCGAGATTATGAGGATGAAATTTTGAATTCTGTTTTTATCTACGATGTTTAAACTCAGGCTGGAATTAATCCAAACTTTTCATCAGAACACTCTCCATTGTAAGTTCGGTAAAGAATGCAAAGAGATCCAACATCTCTTTGCAACGGTAGTCGATCGCCGATCGGAAAGTACCTGGTCATCAACGACTCAAGCCGCTCTCCGTTGAATGAGGTCAAACGAAAAAAGCTGGTACTGAGGTGCCCCGGCCCAGATATGGGAACAGTATTTCATGTTAGATCGAACCTCCCCTTCGGAATAAAGATTAAATATCCACTCAATTATGCAATAACTAACGAAAAATTTATTCAACTTTGGCAAAATTGCGCATATATTGATTTTTGTGGCCTTTCCTTAATGTACTCGTGTCACCAGACTATCAAGATAAATCTAATGATACCTTTATAAAAAAAATCTACTAATCTAATAGTTGCATGCTAAGAGAGTATAAATAATCTCCCATGGTTATCGACGCGCAAAAAACATATAATAAGTTCAAATTGGAAAATAATATTACACTTCTATTATTCTATTACACATCTGTAAACGTAGATAATAGTTCAGGAACAATTCTTAACAACGAATATACACGCTAAATCATAAGGTTTATGTAATGTTTGATGTAATTAAATTATTAGTTTCTGGTACATTAAATTATTTTACAGTTTTAATCAATAACGATTTATATGCATGCGTTGTAGGGTGCAACTTCGATTCTTCGAAAATCGATTTATGGCCCAAGGACGATCGATATCATAAAAATTTACTAGTAAGTAGAGGGCCGATTATAGAGGAAGATTTACGTTCACGAACACATCTGTGCAGTGGCTATGGCAGTGGGGCAAGTCTTCAAAAATTTATTAATTATATCGCTTTCGTATAAAGTCTTATATCGCACAGTAGTTGTCCAAACGAAGGACTAATATGGAGACAATTAAATGTATCTATAATATAGATCAATACAGGTGAATAAAAGTTACTGTCAACAAAGCCTGTCAATAATTAATGTTGAATGAATGACAATGCACTTAAATTCAAAGGATCTTTTCGAGTATGTATATACCTACCTGTACATGACAGCACAGAGATTGGACGTATTTGTTTGTGTACCTGGCGTCTATCGTAATGTGTGAGTCTTGTGTTCATGTCATTCGTTTATTATCGAGTGTAGGTGTATTGTGTGCTTATTTCGTGTACAGCACCTTCCTACCTTCCATATTTCACTGAACTGCGACTTACTACCTCTGTGTTGACGTAAATTTTATTGATTTTTTGCGACATTGCAAGCAGACATAACCTGCATACATAGTTGACATCATCTACAAGAACCTAGTATATATCTACTGGTATGGTCCAACAAAAAAGCGATATCAATAAAGTGAATGAAGGGATAAAGGGTATTAAAATTAAAAAAAAAATGTCAAGTAATTGAATATTGAGTTAGATGTTGGCCATGCATGCCAATGGTGTTCCCCAGCGTAGACCCAACAAGCAGTAAAACGTTATGAAGCGTAAGTTACGACGAGTGTAAACGCGATCGTTACCATGGATCCTGAAAAGATCTAATTTCGCAGACGTATGACTGGCTTATGGAAAAATAAACCTGTTTTTATTCGTTAAACTCAATATTTACTAAAAGACATTGCAAACACAAATAACATTAAAATTGTTCCTGTTAGAACGTTATCAAAATACCAGAAGCAGTCAACTCGGCATGATATAGGATATTATTAGGGCGCCAAAAGAGCACACAGTTGGCTAATTAAAAACTATTTGTTTAATTAAGCAATAAGTTATTACTCTGTATATATTATGATTTCGAATAAGATAAAATATTTTTTATATGAAGTTGCTACTTGAATAAACATATTAAAACCACCCCGAGGATACTACACCCTTAATTCTTTTGTCCCAAGTGTGGTAGACAGACATAAGAAAAGCCAATCAAAATCCATTTTCACCAATAGTTATGTAATTAGGCCTTAAACATGGCACGTGGTTGGCCTATGGTACCAAGCACAATGGTTGGTTAGTGAAATTAAAATTAAATGTCAAATTGGAAAATAATATTACACTTCTATTATTCTATTACACATCTGTAAACGTAGATAATAGTTCAGGAACAATTCTTAACAACGAATATACACGCTAAATCATAAGGTTTATGTAATGTTTGATGTAATTAAATTATTAGTTTCTGGTACATTAAATTATTTTACAGTTTTAATCAATAACGATTTATATGCATGCGTTGTAGGGTGCAACTTCGATTCTTCGAAAATCGATTTATGGCCCAAAGACGATCGATATCATAAAAATTTACTAGTAAGTAGAGGGCCGATTATAGAGGAAGATTTACGTTCACGAACACATCTGTGCAGTGGCTATGGGCAAGTCTTCAAAAATTTATTAATTATATCGCTTTCGTATAAAGTCTTATATCGCACAATAGTTGTCCAAACGAAGGACTAATATGGAGACAATTAAATGTATCTATAATATAGATCAATACGGGTGAATAAAAGTTACTGTCAACAAAGCGTGTCAATAATTAATGTTGAATGAATGACAATGCACTTAAATTCAAAGGATCTTTTCGAGTATGTATATACCTACCTGTACATGACAGCACAGAGCTTGGACGTATTTGTTTGTGTACCTGGCGTCTATCGTAATATGTGAGTCTTGTGTTCATGTCATTCGTTTATTATCGAGTGTAGGTGTATTGTGTGCTTATTTCGTGTACAGCACCTTCCTACCTTCCATATTTCACTGAACTGCGACTTACTACCTCTGTGTTGACGTAAATTTTATTGATTTTTTGCGACATTGCAAGCAGTGCTCTTACATAACCTGCATACATAGTTGACAGCATCTACAAGAACCTAGTATATATCTACTGGTATGGTCCAACAAAAAAGCGATATCAATAAAGTGAATGAAGGGATAAAGGGTATTAAAATTTAAAAAATGTCAAATTGGAAAGAAATTCGAACCAAAATCGCGCCATCGATTTCCGTGTCATGATCGGCAACGATTTATCATCATGTAAACTGTGTGCTCTTCCGTTACTATTTTAAACTTCCTTATTATTGTTATTACTCTATTTTTAATCTACGTTTAGGGTCTAGCATAGGAAACAAAAGAACTCAATAAAGAAAAATTCAGCCTCATAAAAAGTAATTCCAAATTGCGTAGAGCCCAAACAGGACACGAAGCAAATAACAACACACCCAACAATCGCCATTCGTACCCATCCGAGTGTTATCCGTGATCCGTGAGTTAAATCATGTTCGTAAATTTCCGTATATGTAGGCGTAAAAGAGTAACAGCCTATATATTTATAGAATTCACTACTGGCATATTCCCTTAAGATGGTATTGTAGCGTTAATTTCAGTAGTCATCTATTTTTTGCTTTAAGTCAAAGATAACGAGCCTATTTCAAAAAAGATTTAGAAAGTATCATCCTAATCCTTCTGTAATTCCTTTGAAATACTTTTACTTAGTGATGGTAGATATGTATTTGTTATAGTAATGCGGTCTTATGCGTGGCGGTACTTAGGAGTCCTCGGAATAGTGTTGAACAGTCTTAGGCTTTGACTAACCCTGAGGCCATTTCCGTGGTTAAGTCTACAAAATTTTAAATCTTTATTCTTATTACATAAAGTCTTTATTGTATTAAAAGTTACCCACGATAAGCAGGGAAAACTGTTAAATGTACAGAGTTGGAATTGAAATCAAAACTTAAACATTTAGATCACTAATTTATAATTTTTTAAATAACGAAATTAACTTTTGGCTGTTCAAATTTATTTATGCATTTAGTTATACCAGCATACATTATATAAACATATAGCCAAACCACGACTGTTACTGTTATTTTTAGTACATTCATGGTAAAATTATTATTCTCTTCCGAGTTAATATGAACGTTTACACTTATAAGATATATGTCTACAGTATAATGAAATTGCCGATGTAAAAAGATTAATCGTGATTGATTGAATCACAGTCTACAAAATATATTTCAGTCTTTTATAATTTAACGTTTCTTTTGTGTAATAAACATCCATCATTTGCCATATTTTCGTTACAGTAATAAAATAATAAATTCTCTTTCAGTCAGAGTAGGTATTCAGGAACCTTACCCCTAGTCTATAAGGCTGGAACTATAGGACTGACGAGCCCAACCTCGATGTTTTCTTCTCCGAGCTGGATCAGCTATCTCCCTATCCAGCTCAGCGATATCCTTCTGTACCGTGATAGTTTTACAGAAGGAGACCAATGCTGATGCCCTTTTTGCACCAATACAGCTACTCCTGTGGTAACATAGGAGTAGTCATCGTCTGAACTAGTATTTGTCGCTCAGACTCTCATAAACAAATCCCTGTCCCGGTCCCTGCTACAATAGTGTCATTATGTTATCTGTTCGTATCCGGTCCTGTTCAGATACTTACGAACGCAACCATGCCTGGTCAGTACTTGCGACATCTGACAGGCGACTTGCGCGTCTACCCTCAAACGCATTAAGGCTTCGAAGCTCGCATGGAGTGGAGCCGCTTGCGCCATGCCTCCAGTGCAGTTTCTGCGTTTTTATTTATGCATTTCTCCCGCATCCTTGGGCATGGCGTTATCCTAGGGGTAGTGGTAAGAGGTGAGTATAAACCCGCGCATCCATTTCGCCTAGGGTGTCCAGCGATAGAAACCGAGCTTGGATAATGGAAGTATCGAAGGAAATCATGCGGTACCCACGTGCAATCCCGATGACCATCCTTTTGACTTCAAATCTACCTACTTGCATGCATTAACTAGCGGAGTTCTCCTTCTCCCCTCCCCTGGCCTCTTGTGTACGAACTCCGTAAAAAAAATCAAAATTTCTGCCAGCTACTAGTATACCGTCCTGCCTTTGGGCATGTTTTTTCTTTTTTTTTCGTGATGTTGGCTTCTTTAGCGTAGGGCTTTTTTTTACAGTTTCACCAGGTTGAGAGGCGACCGAGGTCTTATGCCGCTCCGTCTTGACCTCTATTAGTAGGTAACCAGCACAAGGGCTCCTGGAGCATGCGTTTGGACCGTCACTCTGTTCCGCGCGAGCGTCCGACTCGAGGGTGCCCGAGAGGCCCGAATTTATCACCAATTCCGATTGGACGGATCATCTTCAACGATTTCTGGTCTTACCGCGGTGATGGCAGGCTCAAGCAAATATCAGTGTAGCTGCTTGAGATATCAACACCATGTGTGGCTGCCTTCTCGACCACTGGAGTTAAGTGATGAGGTGGTTGTCGAAAAAACCTCTACAATGTGCATGCCGGCAATATGTGCATTATAGAAGGAGTCGCCTGTGTCAGATCCGTGGCTCCCTCTGCCACCATACACACGTACTAACGGACCTACGATTCACAAGTCCAATCCAGGCCCTTTCCATAAGGGTAATGGTTCAAAATTTTCCATAAGTAAAGGTCTTGGTTGATTGCGTTAAGCGCTCGGTCGACTTTCGTTCCAGTGAATCTGTAAAAGCTCTCTTGCAAAGAGTGGCCTTAAAAGAAAAGCCATTTGTACACTGGAATCTTCTGCGAACGATATAATAAGTAAGAAAGCAAGAAAAAGTATAGAGGCTTCAAATGCAAGGCAAAAGGAAAAGCCCGAACGAAACCCTCACTGCAAATCATCAAATAACCTATAGTAAAAAGGTCTAAATACAAGATGGGTTTTTATTTTCGGATATAGGGCACATTTATGTGAATAACTATTAGTAGTAGCTCCGAGATTTAAATTTAATGTAAGTATATGTATTTAAAATTTATTTTTATGCATTTACAAATTATGCGTATTAACTATCTTAAACGTTCTGTGTATTGTAACGAATTCTTTTAATTAGGTTCTGAAATGAGAAATAGGGAGTTTATATTAAATTCTTTATTGTTATGAAGTTCATTTTCCTGAGCATTAATTAATAATATAAATGTTTCTCCCAAAAACGATTCAAATACTTTATTTCGCAAGTTAAATTAAATTAGTTGAGATAGGAGATAACAAAATTCCCTTACTAATTAATACGTGACCAAGAAATATAAATGAAGGATCTTTTTACGATACGACGAAAATTGGACACTGACTAATAGCAATTCCCAAATTAAGTTTGTTGACACAAATAAGAAGCAATTACCCGTAAAGGTAACACTCCCTAGGTTTCAAGTAATCATATAATGTGCTTGGGCGCCATAAAGCCACTTCTGTTAATGGCTCGCTTAAAAGGTTTTTCGGTCTCTTGTACTCCTTACAAAGAAACAATATTTTAAAGATGAATCATGAAGTATATATATGCTATGTATGTCGCTTAAAGAATAATAATATAGTTATTAAAGTAACATTTTTCTTGCATGTTGAAATGGGATTTATATCATGAGACAGAGTTATAAATGGTCTCCGCTCTTTCCACATCCTTTAACAGAATTTTCTATGAAGAGCTGCAGGAAGACAAGCACGCTTTATGCTTTTCTTTTTTTTACAGTCTTGTATAAGCCTGATAAAAAAATAACAAAAGAGAAATAATTCTCTATACATAAATTATTTCATACATAACTCTATAGATGAAATAATTTTACGCCTTTAAATGAAGCAAAATAAGTATTAAGTTATATGAAGGCAAAATTTATGAGTGTACAAAATGAATATAAAAACGCTCTCACATCGGCGTAGACAGAGCTATTGCACCTTGAAATAAATAGGTCCTAAACGTATAAAATTTTGTGGGTTACATCCTAACAAAAAAACCTATCGATATAAATCAGTAAGATTTGAACATGATAGACGTACATTTTATTCCGAAAACATATCTTATTCCTTCAAGAAAAATATTATTGGGATTCAAAAAAAATAGAGAGCATAAAATGACTTCTTTAATTTCAAGTTGGTGGACTGGGACGTGACTCCATGAAAATATCACATTCCCACGGGATAAATCTTGTTGAAATTTATAAGATGTCAGACGGTATGATAATGCATGTTGCATTATTATTTCGTCTGATTTTTTTAGAGAATAGAGTACTTTCCACAATAGAATAATCGATAGTCACATTTACCTAGATTTTACCAGATTTAAAGTAATATAAATGAAAGCAAATTCCTATGTAAATGCAAATCATGTCCCAAATAATGATATTGAGAACAATTATTTCCAATATTTAAGTGAATACTACATATTAAACAAACTTTAGCTTGGCGTCATCGTCACGTATGGTTAAAAGTATTTTCATTTCATAAGAGAAGTTGCTGGGTGCTACCTAAGGTTTGGAATTCTATAATCACTAAAATAAATCCCAAGCCAAACATACCGTTTCAAGACAAATAATACTAAAAGTTAAATTGATTGGACCAAAACTTAATAATTAAATCTGACAGTAGCCCAGTATAACTATGACATATATCAAAAACCTCAGTCCCGCATGGCCATGAGTGAAGCACTCAAAACGTCGGGAATTTGAAATAACCTTTCAGAATATCATCGTGAAATAGCACAACAGCACAATCACACTCCTGTGTTTCGTATGGTGGATCCGATAACCCAGTTACTAGCAAAGACGTATTCCATCTCAAACTTCACAGGTGATAACGCACATGCATCTAAAATCTTAGTTAGGGATAGCTGTCGATATCTTGGATCGTAGTCATCACATATCATTACTTGTGTGTTTGTTCGTTAAAACACACAACAAAAAAGCAAAATAACAAATAATAAAATAAGACGGCTTTTATCACTTGCGTATTAATTGTCACACAACTCAGGCGGGACATAATCGGTACTATTTTGATAGAAGCAGGAAAGGGCGAAATTTACGAGTATATCCCTCTCTATATATACTCCCTCAGATCCCCATAATTTCCTCGGACTTTCTGTTCAATTCAATTCATGCAGTTCCCTCTCAAGTTCAGCTTTGCTATTATCTACAACAAATTTCAAGGGTATTACATGTAGCGAGGTTGAACATACAAAACCGTGTTCATTGCCAGCTCAACGTTGCATTTACACGTATGTCCAATGCCAAAAAAACTCCAAATCTTGGCACTAAATAAAAAGGCATGCAACATCTTTTAATGTACCATCCTAAAATAGTGCTATGTTCGGTATCCGTCTCCTGACAGAAACTTCGTTATTTCTCCCTCACCACACGAGGAACGACGCGGATAAAAGTTACTATAGTATAGTTAGTTATTATTTGAATATATAATCCTAGTCGTATTCCGTAAACAACGTTGTTATTTGACAGAAATATTTGAGGATTGTATTGATATCTATCATACGCAGAGACCTATAAAAGCTTTAATAGTACCTTACGTAATTTTATAGTATAATTTTAGATATAATAAATAGCCATAAAATGTCCCTTCAGAAAATGCCCTTTCAGATCTAATCAATTTGGTATTCTTATATATGTATTGCAAAGCCTCAAACTTAGAAAATAAATTAAAATTAAGCTGCCATCGTATTTTCATTATTAAATTCTACACTAAAGAATATCGGTCAATATCCAAAGTCCAATTTAACATGCAAATAAAAATTATGATATGACAATCTTTATTTAGAGGAATATGGGTTGTACAAAGGTGTAATAAATAAACTGTATCCAGCACATTCTACCGTAATGGCATGTAAACATTACATATTTGTCGAATAATGGCTCTTATTTAAAATTCAATTTATATAAATCGACCTAAGCAACATCGTTTTTTCTCTATAGATTTCATGGCAACTTTCAATATTCAATGTCAAGAGTATAGAATTTAATAAGAGTATTCAAAATATCAAGTCAATAATATGTGTTCAAAAGAAAATCAAAATAGACAAGAAATTGAATATTAATAATTATTGATAATTTTCATTTGAATTTCAATTGAATCATGTCCAATTTCTTATAAAATGTATAGTTCTCTGTCATTTAACAAGTAATTATAATTAAAAACTTAACAGCTTAACAGTTGGGCTAGCCCAAATAAGCACGAGACCCCAAATAACCACCATCCCGTTGACCTGATTGGTCTGCTATCTGTAGATTGTACTGCCAATAAGCGTAAAACCCATATATTATTTGCAAACCACCATATATAATGTAATGTAGATAGAATAAGGTGTAGTTACACCTAATATAATTATATCACCTAATAAAAATAATTGGAACCTAGTCTCCTGTGGTTATATTCAAAACTAGGGTCCAAATGATCGAGTCGAGAGTGTGTACAATTGTTAGAAGAAACTTGGTATATCCCGCAATTTCGTGCTTAAATGTAACGCGTGCGTCATTCTTGCGATACTTAACAAAATAACACAAATCTTGTAGAATCTAGCAGAGAAAAACTTAATCCTCCAAACTGAGATAAAAATCAACATCGGAGAAACCACTTGAACTTTTACGTCAGAGAGAAATTGACGTCGTATAATTTTGATATTGTTACTCATTAAAACTTAACTAAAGTCTCAATACCGGTCAGTGTACTACTATTTGTTATGGTTATTGTTACATAATATATCTGTTCAAAATAGAGTTTCTTCCTGGATACCTATTCCTTCTGAGACCATGATGTCTACATTATTTATGTCATCATAGTATATAATAAACGACCTAGTATTCCTATTTTGCAGCATCATTAAACCTTCCTAACTTACACCATTAGAATTACAAGAGCGACTTTATTATGTCCTACAAAATGTAGTGTTAATTGATAATCGTCACTACCACGGAAGAGGATGTGTATTATGAGTGGAAGGTATGTTCGCGCAATGGACCAGAGGTCAAGATGTCGGTAGTAGGAACTATTACACGTCCTCTCATCAAGGGGCGGTAATTCCTCCTTTCTGTCTGTCATCAACAAGTCACTAAGCAATATTTTTTTGTTTTTTATCAATTTGGTTATACAACATAAAATATATACAATAAACCTTTCCAGTTTATATCTTTTTAAATTTGCAGTTAATTTTTTTCTTATTCTGAGTAGAACACTATTACTATACAATTTCAAGCACATAATAGTTACTGGAACTCCGCACTGAAATCGGAACCTGTGTTGAAGATAAAAGAAATGTAGGCTAACCGACAAGAAAAAAGGTTTTGTATTACGTTTGTCATTTGTCAGTCTTTTGATGTAAACGTGTACAAGTTTTCAACCTATCATTTTTTTTATTTCACTAAGGGTGACAAAAACAGTTCACCTGATGGTAAGAGATAACTGCAGTCTATAAACATCTACATTTATCCTTAACAATGATTATAAACGCACATGCTCTATCTAAGGATTAAGATACAATGTTATTTCTTTTATCGATTTCCTTACAATACGGAACACTGACAATATGCTGCTAGTTAACACTAATATATTTCAATGAGGGCGTGGTACTCCCATGGTCGAGCTGACCCATTTGTGCCACAGCTCAAACCTAGCCCTAGAATGGCTCTACCACTGTTACGCTAAATTCTTTACCCTATATTTTAGATTTCCATTCTTTTCATTTTGATAAGATCATCTTTCCGACTCAATCCGAGTTTGGCGGTAAGTGATTAAAAATATTAAAAAAGGTAGCTCTTTATTTACTTCTACATTATAATGAGAAAAGAATTTC
The DNA here is from genome assembly GCA_029286865.1 of Teinopalpus imperialis. Taxonomy (NCBI): domain Eukaryota; kingdom Metazoa; phylum Arthropoda; class Insecta; order Lepidoptera; family Papilionidae; genus Teinopalpus; species Teinopalpus imperialis. The sequence continues at coordinate 5,378,134 of JAGSMU010000034.1, forward strand.
ACCAAGTGGAATAATTGCACATATAAATTATATAATTATTAAATTTTATCCAAATACACAACTACTAAATTTGTTGCAAAGAAGTTCACACGAACACATCTTGTAGAATCCAAGTGAATAATAAATAAAACCAAGTAGTTATTATTGAATGTTATACACAAAGAGCATTGTTACATGGCATGCCAAAACAATAACATGCATGGAACAGTAAAGCAGTAAACAACATCCACCTGGAGCCTTGAAGGAATATTCATTTACGAATATATTATTATGTAACTATAGTTATTGTTTAAGAAAACGTAACGTAGAAAGCCCCGTGGACATATGAGCGGTGATTTACACCACGCGACAAGCAGCATTATTTTATTTTTATTATTAGAATGGGGTTACGTAATGAGATGAACGGTATGCTCGTTTATGACAGTCAATACAATAAAAAAATTCACGGTGATATTCTGTGAGGGGAATATTCCTACCCCGTTGAGCAGTCATTATTGCGCGTGGAAACTATCTATAAAGTGGCTCTACGACAACTGAGTGCTTATCAGTGCACTGACGCGGGAAAATGATGATATTTAGTATAATAAAACTTGTATTAAATATCGTTACATACATTTATACGTTATAAGTGGTATACCAATGTTGCAGCTAGTTATAAACTGAAGTAGGCCTCACTAGTGAATAACCACGTCTTTGCAGTTTACTAGGGTCAAATAACAGCATAATGCATCCTGTGTTTCATATGGTGACTGTATGGTACCGGAGATCCAATGTCTCGAAACAACTCCATCTCAGCTTTTAATCCATCGGTCTACGCGAGATCAAGAATTCTTATGAAGATGAATTTTATTTTTCATGGGCCACAGTTATCAATATTCTAATAGCTGATTTACTTAGTGTTCGTCTGCTTAAAATATTGGGATAAAACTTTTATATCTGAGAACCAAATAAAAAAATTATTTGAATATTTTGTGTATATATGTAACAGTGGTAGAGGTACACTGCAGTTTGTTTCTAGCTGCAGAATAAATGGGTAAGCTCGATCAGGGTAGGACCACGCCCTCACAGAATACCAGTGTAAAATAGCAGCATAACGCTGCTGTATTTCGTCTGGTGAGTGCTGGGATCCCGAGACCTGAATTACCGGTGACGAGGCATTCCATCTCAGTCCTCAGGGGTGACAACGTATCTGCATTTTGATTCCCTGTCGAGGATGAATGTAGATGACATGGGCCGCAGGAATCACTTGCCATCAGGTGAACAGTGTGCTCGTTTGTTACTCTCAATGTAATAAAAAAATAATATAGTATTGTCTAATATAAACAGTTACCAATAAGTTGGAAACACTGGATTTCAACAGCATACCGGTGATCGGCTGAGATGATACTAACATTTTTTTAGAGTGGCTTCAAACAGCAAAGACTGTTTCGTGACGTAACAAATTTCCACATAAAATAATGACAAATTTTATCCACTCTTCATGTTACAAAAAAATGTAAAATCAAACATTTACGTACAGTAAAATCAATTTTCCCTTCAGTAAACAGTCGTGCGTAAAACAGGATTGCGGTTTATCACTCGGTTTAGTATTCAGACACAACGCGTGTCTGAATACTAAACCGTGTGTAAATGCAAATAATATTTATGTATTTCGTTCAAATATATGATCGTTGTCAGTCTTCGTTCCTATAAACCTTATTATCAGGTAGATTACAATTTCTTAAACGTTTACTAAATAAACAAAATATCATTTACATATAGAATAACCTAAAAACTAGAATAGAACAAAATTATCTTTATTAATTATAAAATAGAATTATCGTAAATTGTCTTAAGATATCGTATACCTAATTCTTGTGGTAGGGGAACCAAGAGCGCTGGGTGAATTTGCTGAATTATTACTTCATCTTTGGGCATAAAAATCACCCTCTACACTCTCTCTCTCTCTACTCACCAGTGGCAATAACGTGTCATGACGTCGGTTCTTTTAAAATCATTATCACCTGAGCACCCCAGGCACTATTGTCTTTTTACTGAAGCCACTCCGGATTATATCAGGAGTGCAGCCAATAACATTACGAATGTCACATTTCATACTAGGGCATTGCTTCTTTCCCGGGCCGACACCGTCGGATCTCTGGCCATACATCCTAAAAATTCCGCTTGGATGTGTCTAAAATCGAGAGCATGTTTAGGGAAACATAAGCCCTTCGGATGATATTGTTCAGGTAATATAAAAAAAATATATGACTATGAAAATTCCATATTCAAAATATTGACTGCCAAGGAAAGGAGAATTTTTATGTGTAATAATAGTAACGTTACTATTTACTAGTTTAGTATATTAAGTGGATTTTTTTAATAAGTAGAAGTAATATTTGGAAGACCGTCATAACATAAAGGCGATGGTAGATTGTAGTAATTTTATTGTTATTTTCAAGAACACTAAGTGTCAAGAGACAGTGCCACTAACGGAAATTATCAATCATTTACGTATCGTACTACATCAGGAAAGGAAACAGTTTGTCTGTCCACGTATATATTCGCCAATTGATAAACATGTGTCGATGGCGAACTCTTTGTTAAACCCAGGTCAATGATGCCTGCCAACGGTCTGGAACTTATATAGAATATAGGTTATCCATAGTTGTCTTCTACATATATTTTTAACCAACAGGTTGAAAAGGGTTGATGGGATCTAATACGCCATCATCCGAGTCTTAAGCAGGTTTAACTGAAAAGTATAAATTGATATTACCAAAATTATATTAATCAAGGAAATTAAAATTAACCTAAAACGGTTTACGAACTATTCCTTATCGGTTATGGTTTCATGTTTCGAACTGTCGTTTGATTATTATCAGAATTTATTTAATTACTTTGACATTAAACTTGACCTATTAGCACAAGATTAAAAATAACAGGGTAATAATTCCGATGTAATAATGTAATTCCAGTTCTTTGAGTATAATGTACGTAATTATATATGTCTAGTTTAGCTAGAAAATTGAAAATAGCTTATTTAGTTTCTTGTTGTCTTTCTTGCTGGGCTGCTAAGAACTAACATAATTTACCGAATCAATATACTTAGTCAATATAGAATAGTTAATCGGGCTGGAAAGGTCTCGTCTGACCTCCGTCCATCTCGTGCTCTTATCCAAAATCACCTTGGCGCCACACGAAAGTGTGAGTGCGAGTAACCCAAGGGCAATGCTTGTTGCAGACCATTCCATAGAAATCCAGGAAAATAGCCTGAGCGATATCGGGATGGCTATCGAACAACTTAATAACGGCAAAGCGCCGGGGGAGAACCGATACTTCAAGTTCTCCAAAAGTTATTTAATTCCGTGATTCGCGTGGAGCAGAAGTGAAGTGGTGCAGTTCTTAAGAATAGCCAAATTATACAAGAATTTAGTCATTCTTCAAGCTTCGTAAGATGACACCGATATTTCTTTACATTATATATATATATATATCTATATATATTCGTATTTTAGTTACTTAATTACCTTATTGATTTTCATTTTCATTAACTTATTATATCATCATATAAAATTGGAGATAAATTTTGCACCTCCATCTTAGACAAAAATCGTGAGCCTCCCACGAGCATTGCCTGGCAAGGGATTAACAAGACTGCAAAACGAGGAGGTCAGATATAGTTTAAATTACAATTCAACTTTGTAATCCTTAAGAATATTATCAACATCAGATTCAATATATAATTGCAGATTGTCTGCATATAAATGATACCAGCAGTCAATATTTGAGATGATCATATTTATAAAAAGTAAGAAAATTGTAGGAGAGAGAATAACGCCTTGCAGTACGCCAGTGTCTACATCAGCCAAATATGAGGAATTTCACTCTACAGTAACTGACTGGTGACAGACCCAAAGATAGGAGGAATACCATTCCAATGCTGATGAGGAGATATTGTAATAGGCTTTCGATCCTGAAAGGAAGATATATTGATCAACTGTTTTAAAGGCATTTGAAAATTCAACTAGTGCCACTAATATCAATCTTCGTACAAAGTTAAAATAAAGCACATTATTTGTCAACATATATTTTTAGTAAACTATAACTCCAAAAGATTAACCTATTTTTACAAAGATTTCAACCCAAATCGCTAGACTCTAGGTCAGTTCTCTTAGCTACTATGTAATCAGATTATTTTAAATTAAAGGAAAAGTAAATAAAAAAAATTATCATTCGCTGAGTTCATCGTTTTTAAATTTTTGAAAACAACAAAATCTTTAATAATTATGTCATTCAATTCCCGAATTTGACCTCGGCGATATCTTTTGGTTTTAACCAAATGACATCAGCACAGGATATAATATAACCGCAGTAACCATTCGTGCAAATATAGTTCACGTTCACTCAACGTTTCCTATTCTGATGTAATGCAAGGCCGACAGCCCATATACGACTCCTCTGGTGTTGCGGATGTCCATGGGTAGCGGTAATCACTTGCCATCAGGTGAGCTTCAGAAGATCGGAGGAAGGTTCAGATGCAATAACATGGATGCGGGGTAACCAACAATTAGTGAAGTATAAATATAGGATACGAATCGAACCCTGGACTTGAGCTAAGGTGAGACAATTTCAGAAATATTTGTCAAATTATTTACTATACTAATAAAATAAAATGCTTCTTTGATTTCATTAAATACGTCAAAAACAACAATATGGGCAATATGCTTCTCATATTAAAATACTTCTATTTTAAAATAAAATTAGTTTTATATGTTAGTATATTCATATAAAATTTTGAGTCGTCATATTTACTAAATTAGTTAAAATACATTAAACATTTATATTTAGTTGTAACCATATGTTTGTATATTTATACAAGAGACAATAAAAGTTCTTTTGTGAAAAGAAATTTTGATTTATTTTACTCAATATATTATTTATTTTATTGAAACATTTTGAAAATACATTCACCAATTTCGTACAGTTTACCTTTAAGTTAACTAATTATTAGAATTGAAAACAAAGACGTGCCGTACACCAATAAAAATAAAATAACACAGATCCGTGGATTTAAGATAGAATTGTTAACTCTGAAATTGTAATCAATGAGGCCTTTTAATCGCTGTTATTTAGATCTAATCTATATATCTGTATCTACCATGCTATTACACAAAATATTTAATCAAATAATAAAAAAATATAACATATATATAAACACATGAAAATAAATAATACTATGAATAAATAAATAATAATAAATAAAAATTTTATTTTACATATTGACAAATCGCTGTGGATAGACACGACACTTAAAGCCGGATATGAACAATTTCTTACGTCGCGTCCTTTAAGATCAAACATTTAATGAAACTCTCATCTTCGTGTTGTACTCTAGGTCATGCTCAACTGATTCGTAATATGTATTGGTCTGTATTTTATTTAATGTTCATTTCTTTCATGCTCTAAAAGTACTATTGCTAAAACTTTTAAAAGCGGAGTCGGCAACATTTGTTAGTCAGTTTTTAATGCACAGTATTATTTTACAAGAAAATTTTCAGGTGTTACTGGACTTGTTTCATCAGTAAGTTCTTAAAAATAAATATGTTAATATAGTTTCGTCTTGTGGGTGAAGGAAATAAAAACTATTACTGCTGACGCGGCAGTCCATCTTAATCTTGAGGTGACTACGCCATCTGTATTATCACTTCATATTAAAGATGAACGATAGTGTCTTGGGACATAGACCTTACTTACAGGTAAATGGGATATATATGAATAAATACAATCGCCTCATATAAGTAAAAACCTCCACAGACTCCTATAAACTTGCACAGACCGACACTCAATATGATATATATATATATATATATATATATATATATATATATATATATATATATATATATATATATATATATATATCCACATATTCAACTAATAAAATTAAATTATACATAAAAATGAAAATAAGAAATTCATATATTTTATTATTACATAGGTATATTTAAATAAACTATATATCTGCAGCTACGTTTAGTTACATTTCATGATTTTAACTTATTTGAAATTGCAAACATGTTTTTAAATTTAAATCCCATTTCAGTACAACAAGCAAAAATATTTGTATCTATACATATATAATACATAAAATGATATCTTACACTGCGGCTTTCATTTATAAAACAACAAAATCTACTTTTTTAATAATTATTATGGCTAATATAGCTATTACATATCCACTTCAGCTTGATGATTGTTCTAAGTACGTACGTAAACATCGTAGTACTACAGTACATCATATTGAACTCTATCACGCAGGGAAACTCAAGAAGTATTCTTCATAGTACCAACGCGGAGTGATTATGACCATGTACAGCTTTCTACTCAGTATACTTGTACTCGTGTAGTTCATAGTCTTCAGTTTTTTTTAATACTAACGAGAGATTAATCCATTTATTTAAACTAAAAAAAATTAAGCGTATTAACAATTGAATATAAGACGACTTGTACATTTATGGAATATTTAGAAATCCACTGTTTTGTTAAATGTTTCAAACGATATTCAATCATTTTAAAAAGACGTTGGAATAAACCAATCCAAAAATTGATTATAATTACAAAGGATACTTTGAAAACGAACTTTTTAAATATATTTTTATGGTAAAAAAACAGCGTACAGTTATGTTCACTATTTATAATATTAATCGAACTCCATGTAGTAATGTGTTGTGCTAATAAGCGTGTCATGTCCGCATTAATATTACGGGGGTAAGATGATTAGAGATGTCTGTAAACATTTCGAAGATTAATCGTTCTATGTTTAGAATACTATTCAGGTCAAACGATCTTAATTGACTCACATCTATGTGGAATAATTAGGAAAATTGAATCAGTGTGAGGATATTGTATTAAAATAGTTCCTGCCATCACGTCTGTAAGCGCTAATTGAAAATTCTGTACAGATTTTGTTTAGGTCTTTGCTAATAAATAGACTGATCATTTTAGAACGTAAGAAAAATCTATATGAAGTTGTATAGTGTAGACTGAATACTCGAGTAAAGCTACTAGTATTATTATAAAACTGATAAATGTCTACAAATGTCGCAATTTTGCAAATTTTTGAGCTATTATTTGTTATTAGTGTGTGACACTCAACCTCAACGTTCCGTAGATCTTATCACTAATTATAACGGACATTATATCGGATTAGGAAAAGGGACGAGTAATTGTATATGTAATAACGTTAATACTTATAGGAATTTCGTATTTTGTGTGTTTTAGTTTGACTTCATCTAGTAATGAGGTCGAGACGCCATGCCTACTTTACATATTCACTAAAAGTTAAAGGAAAAGAATTAAAATGTCTATTTACTTATAATTAATTGTCTATTCACAATACTTATTTTTCTAGGGATCTTATAGGTATTTTTTAAACAAATAAATTGTTTGGAGACTGTTTCCCGATCTACCAATAATATTGGCTTAGAGCAGGATTTAAGCTATGTACGTTAAGTTTGTTCATTGTGTAACAGCAATGGAAATGGTTACCCCGCATTCGTTTGAAATCATTGACTCCCTAGTAGATAGCGATCCGATCGAACCTCCTTATGAGAGGCCCGTATATACCTATATCGGATCGTATTATGGCCCCCCTCTGTTGTCGTCAACGTTTTTCATCTACAGGGGTCGGAGTGCAGCGGTGGTGCCGTAGCAGTCCTCGTGATTAATTTGTGCACGCTTGCGCGTGCGGGGGCCTGACTGCATGGTGCGGTCCGGTCTGTAAGTTTCTTGACCTTGACTGTCAGTGCGTCGTCAGGCAGGGTCAAAGAGTGTTTTGGGCTTCTTTTTTGCGGGGGGCGTCCCTCGCGGGGATTTTCCAAGATCCGACGCAGAGTCTTATACCCCCTCTATAAAGTGACATATACCTAGTAGTGAATTATATATTGTTGCTGCTATTCCATATTACATACCTATTTGTTATTTAAAAGTAAGTCCTGTAATGACTTTTGGAAACATTTAAAATTGTTGTATGATTTTTTTTGATCCTGTATTATTTGTGTATCACAAATCGTGTTAATTAAACAAATTTATAATTAATTAATAGTAAAAGAAGGGTAGACACTCGGCCAGAAATTTTTTTTACTCAAAATGCTTTCTTAAAGATTTAATAAACGCGAACTAAAAACAGCATACTACTCCGGTTGAATGAAAAAATATATCGAATTAGGCTCCTTACACCATTAACTAAAATACTATGATATAAATATATTAAGTAAAATTTTATAAAAAAATTAATAATAATAATGGAATGTGAGCTCATATTAGAATTCTTGACTAATCAACATCAAAGATATGGATGAGTCAAGAATTTCTAATAAGATTTTATTCAAGAAAATTTATATATGATCGCCTGAAAAAATTAAGATAGACGACAACGAGTAACATATATGATTAAAAAAGTGATAGTTATTTCTATGAAATTATCTTCATCTTGTCCAAGTTCATCATAAAACCTACCGATTGGGAGACGTTATTGAGGTAATTGCGCATAGTGCTAAGGTACTCATCGGCTTTGCTATGATGAATATATTTACATAGCATTCTTCGTAATGAATACAGCAAATCGACGTGCCATTGATGTAAATACCGTATTGTTTCCAGTCTAGCAGCTTGATAACATCAAGAGTTTCGGGAATATGACATCACCATGATTTAGGATAAACTTTTTATATATATATAAACTAAATATGTTATTAGATAATCATTATATAAATAGTTACTCCTATTATATACCTCTTTTTCTTTATATTAAGAATAATAACATTATTAACTCTGATAAGTTTTAAAACAGATTATAAAAAAATATTAAAATATATCCTCTTATTATTCTGTCACAAGACAAAGGAGATTATTCATAAAACCCCGAATTTCTAGAATCTATTTATTATTTTTAATAGTTATTATAACCCGGCCAGGGTTTATTTCACAGAGTCAATACTAGTTGTGTGTTAAGTAATATGAGAAGTATAAGAGTGTAAGGTGAACACCAAAATATGATCCTACGTTGGTTACTCTCTTCAAAGGGAAGTTGTTTCTTTGACTTTTAGTTTTCGTTCTTTTTCAAGTTCCAAATAGCCATATAATTATCATATTAAGTAAGTGTACACGCGCGATCGTCCCAAAGCCCTAAGATGTGACAATTTCTCGTGATGCCATAAACTAAACTGATAAGTACAACGTCCACCTTGATTTTTTTTTAAAGTTTTCACTTCATCAAAAACAAATATATCTTAGACAATTAAGTTACGTGATTTACTGTATTCTGCCAAGAGTTTAATTATTCATCTTTAAATTTCTGCATTAGATCTCGACCATGTATTGGTAGTATGTTTGAAACTAATATACAAATACTATACAAAAATTACAGTATTGTATGAGACTATCAAATTTCGTAAACAATAGAACCGATGGATGTGCAACACAAGAAAACAATGACTTTATACGGTGTAGATATATATATAAATAATAGAAATATATAAAAATAATATTGAATATTTTATAAAAATTACGAGTTACAAAGGAGCGCAAAGGTACGTTGGTAATTTGTAAAGGCGTCGTACGTTACGTATTCATGCTACAATTAGTTCACAGCTGGGATGCGGCTCTACCGTGTAATATTTTTTTTTAATAGTTTGCCATAAAAAATGTTTATGTACATATGTACAAAACAAATTTTTTGGAATTGAATATCACTCTGACCTATAAAAAATGTTTTGGTGAAATGTCAAGGGTAGGAGAGAGTAAGGGACGGGAACCATTAATCTGGTGAGTGACTCAGTAACTTTTAAACCCACGGCACGTTGACGAACGAAAATAACTTGTGAATGGCTTAATGGCACTTAATTAAGGCACATGCAATTTAAAATAGTCGCAGTGTCTACTAACGTATTTGTCGGAATCCCGGAGTTAAGTAAAATATATTGTGCTGATACCGACTAAAAGGTTTATTTTAGACTTCGTGAACTATTAACATCTGTTACTGTTACGTATTTTATTAGATTGCCAATTCGCCGTAAGTTCCCCTACAGGTAAATTCAATTCCAACTTTAACTGATTTATTATACTATGAATATAGTGAAACATGATATCATCCATTTGGTATCTATCTTAAACTTAAACAAAGGCCTTATTCTTTATATAATTATATATAATATATAAAATGTTCAATATATTATAATGTGCGTGCCAAACGAGCATACAATAAAACTTTGGTATGCTAAATGGGTCAAACGAGCAAGAAGAAGAGAAGATATAGTGACCATCTTACTCGTCAAGTAACCAAAAGTCAGTTACCGCAAGTAAGATGAATAATTTAAGTTCACCTACCTTGATGTCGTTTTGTCCGTACATTGATGCTTTTTAGAGGCACTGAAATAAAAAAAGAAAATATAGTTACAAGAATTAAGTGCAAATAACATAGTACAATTATGGGATATTGAGTTATTAGTTAGTTAACTATAACATAACAGACTATAAATAAAATACCTAGTAAGGTATGAGAACGTATAAATTCCTTAGAATACATCGTGCCCATTCTTAGGAACGAACGATAACCGTTCACCATTAGTACAGTAGGTGTCTTTAGTAGAACGGATTTTCTACGTAGCACATATTACAACAACGGTACTTATAAAAATAGAAATAATGTCTCGGGTAGTGAGGCAGTAGTTACTAAAGTAATATAATAAACAGAAACATTGTACGATAGAAATCCAAGAAGTTGCAGTTTTCTTAGACTTGATATGACATTCGTAGTCTGACGAATTTTATAATACATGAAAGTCATCCAAATACTATATGTCCAATTATTTTATACATAAAGTAATATAAGTACTAGTATATAAATATATTGACAGTTTCATAGCGACACTGCAGCTTGCTTTATAACTGCAGCATAAAAAGTCGACTCGACTGGCAAATGATCATGGCCACGTACGTACCTGAAATAGCAGTATCACGCTGCTGTGTTTCATTTGATGAGTGTTGGGTTTCCGTATCATCGTCCAGAGAGGTGATGACGCATGCACATCTTAAAACATTGTTGCGGATGAATACAGTTATTTGTGGGCATTTATGGACGACAAACTGTAGTGTTTTCTATTTGCAAATAAGAGAAAAGAAACACAAAGTTTAATAACAGCAGAAAATGAAATATTCGGTGTTCATCAGCTTTATATTTAATGCATATATTTACTTTTAATTCTTCTAAATGTCAAGTTATGGAGATCGGCGGAAACTGTGGTATTCAGTTAATATGATAAGCAAGTACTGTTATATTATTTATGTGTCAAACTATGACAATATAACAATGAAACCTGTGATTGAAAAGTGGATTTACGTGTATGAACGAGAAAACAACATAGGCACTCAATGTCAATTAAAAAAAAAACAAGAAAAATGCCTAGATAAAAGAAATATGGAATGGTTTGAGGAATGAGATCGCTAAATAGATGAGATTAAGAATATCGGCAGTTAGTCAAATGAAATTGTGAAAACTTAATAGGTTTATAAATGAACCGTAGGTAAATTCAAATCGCACGTAAAGCACCTGTACTGATGGTAATAAAATTGTACAGTTTTAACAAAATAACCGCGTAATATTGTAACCTTGACTCATACAGCGTTAATATTTTACATAAAAACCATTCATGTTACATGCAAGAATGGTTTCAAAATTTGTTAAGAAAATCTACAAATGAACGCTGAAAACAGACCGAAGAACTTAAGAAAACATGAGGATACTAGTACAAACGTTCGCGGTAGAGTCACACAGTTAGAAACTGGCTGCAATGCAAATAGTTCGGCAGGATCCCGATTCACGCCCCACATTCCATACACTTTCTATACTCACAGAACACTAATATTTTTTATAATACACAATATGCTCAGGAATGACGTAAGAGCTCAAGAGAAAGAAAGTCAAAATCACAACCTATTAAATTAACAATCTAGCTGTAGTTTAGACACGATCACTTACGGAACGGTTATAATCATAAGCCATCTAAACATAATAATTATAATATATAAAATATAATAATTTTAAATGATTCTTACATCAAAGCGCGCCCCCGTGATCGCGTCCAAGTCTTGCGTCATTACAAAGTTACTACAAAGATAAAGACAAGTTCTGATGCTGCTATAAGCTAAACTAATAAGTAAGTCGTACAATATTCAAATATTCTGTTCAAAATAAGCGTACTTATCAAGGCAAGTAAAATGAAACTTTCAATTCAATTAAAGTAGAATTTTATATTTTACTTTAATTGTATTTAAATACGTTTCGAGTGAAAACTAATTTAAAGTTTAATTTTTAGTTTTTTTATATGGAAGTCAAAAAACAAACTTTGGTTTTTAAATTTTGTATTAAATCATGTAACCCAATCACAATTATCTAATCTATGTTCGTACTCAATTATTCGTACATAATTCATAAAGGATCTACAAGAAAGGAACCATGGAAATTTAAAGTGACAAATAAAAAATGGTCCCATTAAATGTTAAGGGCATGTAATATTTGAAACATTTTAACATATGAATTATTATGTAAATACCATTTGAAAAATATTAAAAAATAGTTAAATAGTTTTTGTTAATTGTAAATTACATAAAACTAAATAAATACATCAACATATAACAAATATTACATTGTAAAGCCTACCCCATTTTAGAAGTAAAAATTAAATCATGTTTTCTAAGGAAAAAAATCTTTTTTAAAAAGCTACAAATATTCTTTGTAGTTATTTAAGTATATCCTTATATACCCCGACCTTTTAATTGTGTCCCAGGAGTCTACAACAGGCTTCTATTGCAGTCTATCTAGTACACTACCAACACACACTTAATCGGCTTTTCTTAAACTCTTTCACAAAGCATTTCACCGTACAACTTTATACCATTGTCTCTGTATATATATTCAGAAAGGGAAGCACAAAGGAAAATATCGTTATATCCTTAAGTAAGTACATAGGGGAGTAAAGGTCAACGTTCTGTGAGTTTCGTATGGCCTATATTCCGACATAGCTTAAGCTAAATGGTATTTGATAGCTATGGCTGAGTTAATCGGATTAAGATGAATTAAACAGTGCGTTTATGTTATAGAAAATAAGGGGTGCTTTAAATCGCAAACAGTGTTAATAAAGGTAATTCAGATTATAGATGAAATATTGCTTTGGCCTAGATGATCAGTTAAATAATTTGGTTTGAGTGTATTAGTTTCGACAAAGTTAAATATTTGTTTCCGTATAAAATGCATTAGTAAATCCCGTAAAATAATAACTCTTTAGACACGAATGAAACTTTTTTGTTTTTTTTTATTACATTTAAAATTTGAAAAAAATAAAATCTTATTGACCGGCAACTACTGAAGGGGAATTAGTAAAAGATTCTTAAAACATGTATAATATATTGAATTGTCTATTTATCTATTTTTTTTTAAATAAATAGTGATTTGACCTGTTCCTTTATACCAAAGCCGAGTTTCATTATTAGGTTTATTATTTTTTAATTCTCGAAATACAGAATAATATTTAGTATCATGAGTAATTTAAGCAAAAAGAATAATAGTAATGATGAATTTGATGAAGAGGAAATTCAGACACAAAGATGATGACACAGACAGAAAGAAAATGTTCTTTATAGATAACTCTAATAAAACACACTTTTAACTAACAGAATGCATTTAAAGTAACAGCAAAAAGGTAACAGGCTAAAAGGGCTGATTAAACTTTCTCTTAACAGTAAAGATTTTTTTCACTAAACGTTGTCAAACAAACGATTGAATGCTTTTACTAAATCCGTTGAGCTTAGATTAGGTTCAATGTCTGATTTGGTATTTAGGTTAGGTGTTATGTCCTCAAATTTTTTTCGAATCATTATTAAAAATGGATAATAGTTTATTTTTGTTGGTATGATCAATAACATAATATTTTTCCATTATATGCGTTCTATTTCTTTGGCACTTTCTGTATTGCCTATTGGCCTATTAAGGATGATCACTAAAATTATGACCTACCAAGTTTGCGGGAAGTCGATGAACTCAAGATCGTGGTCCATGGCACTGTACGTGAGAGACTAGTATTCAGCTGGAACTAATGAAATGCTAAGTTGATCATGCAAATTTTCACATCTCTCTATTTATCTCTCATTGAGTTCCATTAACGGCTCCTATTTCTCTTTACAGATTTTTTTTGTTTCGTCAAAATCTTTACCATCACAGTGAAAAGTTATACGCAGTAATGACAGTTTTGTTTAGGATTGATTTCTTTATTTAGCGATTACTTAGCAAATGAAAACATTTTAGATGTTGAATAACATATTTTCTTAAAGGAATTCTGTCGTTGAGCTATTCGCTATTCTCAACCCTTTCGCTCCATTCCGCAAATTTTTGGACTTCCCCTTCAAGCCGTCACATTGACTTCTACGTAAATTTCAATATTTCTCATTTCTTTATTAACCTTTATTTTATTATGTTGAATAATTAGATTACAATTATACACTTATTGGATACTATTTCATATTATTTGCATGTTGCTTTAGTTTCTCGTAAAAATAAGTCGCAATCGTCAATGCTCATTGCGACGGCTTGAAGTGATCGGCCAGTTCCTTATTTAGGATGGAGGATGATAGATAATAATGGTTACCCCTGATCTGATACTCATGAATTGCTTACTATTTTATATATTAATTATAAAGTCACGAACGAAAATTTTGGTAAAAATAAAAACTCAAGTAAAATCTAAAACTGAACACGTATCTATACATATATGGCAACAAATTAAAGGCATTAAACAATGTATTGATTTTGCGTTACTTGAACAAAGTATAAATTGTCTTTCAATGTAGGAGAATTTGTATTACAATAGGTCCTTAGTGGCCTTGCGATAGGAATTCCCTCTGTGAGACGGAACGATTTATTAAATGATATTGTGCCGTAAAATAGATTACAAGATGTATTTAAGCTAGCAAAACACTGTTGGAATTGTTTAGACTTCATTTTTAGCAATAAAATCTTTAAATACATTAAAACCTTCAAACGTGTATGAAAAATAAGTAAACGTATATAACAGCCTAGAAACGCAAATGCCTGGACAACACTCCGTAGCTTCCACCTTATCAAGCTTTGTTCGTTGTCTCAATTTAGGCATATTATATCATTATTAAAATTATTATAACTTTCAACATGTCTATTTTATAGTGCTATTGTACGTACCTATTAAATGGGTGAGAGAAGTGTACACATCGATGTAGAGTATTAATTACTATTGACGTGCGGTACCACCCCATAAAGTACCATATCTTTGCCATTATTTGATTCTCAATGAGAGACGACTGGCATAAATATATGATTGAAATATACAGAGAATAATATCATAGGCAAATGGGATCAGTTTTGATAGAAAACAGAATGAATCAGAAATAGGAGTAAGGATAAAACATACAGAGAATTAATAAAAGCCTAAAAAAATGTTGAAAAATAATATACACATGTTGTGTCATAAAGAAAGTCATGGACTCATGATTCTTTCAGATAAACTTAAGGCTAAGCAATTGTAATTGAATTTAAATCAACTAATACTCAAATCACTATATGCTGTTCACGATATTGTACATTAAGTATATATTATACATAAGTATTGTAAGTAAGTATTAAAAAAATAGTTTAAGATACTAATTTTAAGATAATAACCAACACAGTCACCTTATTTGTAATCAGCAGAAATAACTTAATTTTATATATCAATTCGTAGAAGACGGTTTCTATTCCGAGGCGCCGACGTATTCGTGCTACAGCTAGTTTATAGCTACAGCGTTGCTCTATTTTTAGAAAAATGACGAATAGATCTCACGATATATTAGGTTTAGTAAAGATAAACTTGTTTAAATTAGCTAAAATAATAAAATAGATTATTTGAGAAGTACAGGACTCAAATGGAAAGGAAACGTAGACACATAGCAAGATGTTCGATATTGAAAACATTCTTCTATTGTTCGCAGAGGTATTTGACATTCCATCAGCACAATACTCGTCCACATAATACGTGTTAAAATCCTATGTGAAAACATAATATATTAAAATAGAAACAGAGTTTGATTAAGATGAGTTGCAAAATTAAAACTTGATTTGAAAGTTCACAACATTGACTCTTGAAAGGAAATTATAATATTTTGTAACGAAAAACCAACAATTATTTATAAGCACTATCTTATAAACAATGTCTTCTAAAATGTTTTACAAAAATATTACATATTACTTTTTAATACCTCACCTTTTATCAAATAAACAGACATGATAAGTCTGTATGTGCTATTTACAGAAAAGACAAAGAGGGATTTTATAAGATTGGGTATACTGAATGTTTCTGGAACGGGCTACTTACAATAAAAAAAAACAAAATAGCAATTGGAATTCGAGAATGGAAATCTCTGGGAACATGTTACTTTTTAATTTGCGAAACAGTCATTTCATTCTTTATTGTTTCCTTTAAGATAATTGTGTGTTGTTATTACAATGACCAAAAAATCACTCATTGATTAATTACGAATTTTGGTTTGGCTTAAGTCAACAAGAGAGTTGCCAGAGATTTCAATTGGCATCTGATGATTAAGACTCATGCCACAGCTCATTATTCGTGCTGTTACCATAACTGATTGTGACTAATAAAGAAAAACTTGTCAGCAAATTTTTACTCTATTAGGCATTGAAATGAGCCTAGTGCAAAAAAATTTGCATGTACATCTGAAGGTTCAGAAGCTTTGGGCTCGATGGATAGCGCATGATTTACTGACCATCGCCCGAGGGCGACAATTACCACATCATATGGTTGATATGTTATATAAGGGGATGTACTGCGAGATGAATTCAGTTTTAATGAGATCTGAGGCGAGGACTCCTCTATAATCATAGAAACTGTGTTGCTGATTCTATGTAACAAAATACCGACCTCGGTGAAATCGTTTTGTGTCTTTATAATCTTACCTCTCAATAACATAATTCTATAAATCAGCTTACGATGTGTTAATGCAAAAGTAAACCTTTTCTTATATTTTTTTGAATTGCAAACATTGCCACTACTTGGAGGTTGCAGCTTTCCATCTCATTTTAATTAAGACCCTGAACTTGATATACATATAATGTTTAAAACGCTAAATAATCTAAAATATGCAAGTAAATTTATTTTTCTTATAAGTATACGTCTTACGTACTCTTTGGCGTCATGAACCTCATAATTTTGACATCGGCTCAATTGGAGACTGCCTGTAATGAGAGATTAATACTCTACTAAGGATCAGACCTCTCCTCAAATTGTATGTCATCTGCATACCTAAAAATATCGTGTTGCAGCAGTTCGTTGGTACATAAAAATGGCTGCGAAGTAAACTGACCTCTGAGGAGCACCAGCATTTATGCCATAGCCTCAAACGAACAGTCATTAATAATCACTGATAGCAAGTCCTGTATCTAGGTGATCAGATCATGTGATATGCCATACGCTGGAAGATTGCTTATAAAGCTAGCGTGACAAAGTCTGTCAAAATCTTTCAAGGCATCCAGCTACACCGGTATTATCGATGACCTCACCTACTAGATGTGTGGCATGCACTAGAATATTCCCAGTGGACCTATATCGGAGAAACTTAGTGTCGGGAAGTCATGGTATCAATTGGTAGACATTATGTATTTCTATAACATAACATAGATTTGTTTAGCTTGTTGATTTGTTTACTGAATTACATTTTAATATTAAAATATCAGTGAAAGTATACGCAAGCAATAAAATTAATTCAGGAGTATAAATAATTTAAGCTTTACTATTCCTATAGTGGTAAATAGTTACGTTTCACGCTGATATTCTATGATCCTTATTCAGTCTGTATTACCAAGTGGCAAGTGGCTCTATATTACCACTGTTACATATATATATATATATATATATATATATATATATATATACTTACTATATTATGCTTCATATAAGTTACATATATTAGGGTTTTTATACGACTACCGTAATTTATTTATGATCTGTTTAAAAAAGATATTAATATTTATAGTTCTGTACAAGCAAATTACATTGGTACTCGTATATATTATCACCTTTACGACGAAGTTTAAAGAACGACAAGTACATATTATTAAATATATACAAGGATATATGTAAATTATTGATAAATGAAAAACTAATTACAATAAGAAAATTATTTTATATTCATTATAAACTACATAAAATGGCAATTATTTTTTGAAGTATCCCGTTACACGGCACTCCTGTAAACGATGTATATGTATATGTGATGTATATGTCTTAAATTTTGTTAAGACATCGGCACGAAAATCAAGTTCACCGAAACAGTCTAAATCATATGTGAAAATGGACTGGACTTGGCCAGTGGGGCCGATAATTGTTCCTGAAGAAATATTGTTAATTGATAACGATCCCTCATTAGATCCAAGAACGAAATTTACAAATTCCAAGAATGTAAGGGATTGGTGACAAGTGACTCAGCACTAATGTTACGTAGCAATACCAGTGAAATACATAGTAATTACCATCAACATCTCAGCAAAGGAAGTATATACGCAGTAATGAATAATATTATGAAATTTATTTCTTTTGAAACTGTCTTTACAATATAAAAATTGTTCTCAATTGTGAAATTTTCACAAACATTATCTAGCCTTCTAACAGTGAAAAATCTTAGCATTTCTCGCAACGAGTCAATATGTACTTTACAAATGTCCTTTTTCAAATATTAAATCTCAAACTTATTATATTACTTATCAGCCCTACAGCTATATTAGTTTCATGGCCTCGTGTGACAAGAAATATAAAAGGATATTCGTGTATCTATACTGTATTGTTTTTCGAGAAGTAGAGAAGTAACATTTAGAATAAAGCGGAAAGCATATTATAATAAAATTATAGTAGTGGATTCAGTTTAATATAAAGAAATAAATACATTTAGTGAAAATTTTTACAATAAATCACCTAATAGAGAATTTTTGATATTGTACGGTTTTTCTTACCTTTACAGATTCTTTATGATATAACAGCAAAAAAGAGTGACAAAAGAGCACACAGTTCATATGATGGTAGCTTATTCTTATTATATATAGCATTATCTTACCTGCAGATTAAGATGCCCCCTCACCAGGTGTCCAACTGTTTTCTTTCACCAGATGAAATACAGTACCACTAAACTACTATATTACAGGGATAATCCTGAAAGCGTGATCCTATCCCTGTAAAGCGGGCGCAATTGTGACCGCGTAAAAATGGAATATAAATTGAGCAATTCATATAACCTGCATTATCAGATTTCTATTACATTATGAAAGTTACGTTAGGTTCTTGAAAAAGTTTAAAAGTTCAATTACTTACTCGCTGAATCAATATTTAATCACTAGTACAGCCACTTTAATTACTTTGTGGTAAATATATTGACTTCCTGTTACTTTGTTCGTGGCGCTTAGATTATTTAGTAGAAAATTCAATAAAATATGTTTTAATGTTTAATCGATATAATCTGAGAAAATCTTTAAGCGATAAGTCTCTATGAGTAAGTTGCCGATACACTTCTGGAAATACTATGGAAGGTCGGTTTAGCGCTTCGAAACAGCACTTGTGTAAAGCAGCCATCACAATATGACTAATGTGAACGAATGCTTTTTCTTGCAAAAGGAGCAACACCTAAGAAAAAGGGAGTAAACGAGTGGCGGGAACACCGAGGTGCTCATAGACGCCCATAGACAACCAAATGACAGAATTTTTAGTAGTATATTTCAAAATATCGGGAGCTACATCTTTATAATCAGTCAAGAAAATTACGATAACCGAAAAAGCCGATTACGACAACTTAAACTTCTTAGGCGGTGGTTTTTTGTGCCGATACGTGGACTCTTGGCTTTAACTTTAGTTCGTTTTGATGAACACAAGTTTCATCTCGAGTGATAACTCGATTCATAATGTTATCCTTCGTCTACAACTTCAAAACCTTGTGCGAATATTTGACTCGCTGTTGCTTCTGAGATGGTGTAAGCATTCATTCATTTTACACTGACCTTAGACATGCCAAGATGTTCATGAAGAATGTTCAAAACCGTCGTAGATGATACTCTGAACTGACTCTGCCTTGCTTGTAAACGCTATGTCACTTTCTAGTTCCCAGTTTTTCCACTGCAAGAGTTTCCTTAAGCAGAGGATATTCTTCCATTATTACCTGTTGTGTTCTTCTACAATCACGGCATGAAACTACTCATTTTTTTCCGTAGTTGGTGTTTTCTGTCGGATTAACTTACTTCATCATGTAAAATCTCAAAGGTTAATGAAACGATTGCATTGACATATATGTATATATCGATATAAAGTACATGAAAAACGATATAAGTATCATCTAGATGCGTACTGTACTATACTCAGTAAGCTGGTGGAAAAGTACACTTTGCAGATGAAAAAAAACACTACAAACAAACAAAAGGACATAGTGTACGCTCCCAATAAGCACCGCAACTCGCAGTTTGGTGTAAATACTTTGGATAAAGTTTATCTATATACCTTTATTGGGTTACGTGTATTGAATTCTCTCAGTAAAACACTTCGGGCTTTCCAAGGGTACTCCTGGTCA
Organism: Teinopalpus imperialis; assembly: GCA_029286865.1. Taxonomy (NCBI): domain Eukaryota; kingdom Metazoa; phylum Arthropoda; class Insecta; order Lepidoptera; family Papilionidae; genus Teinopalpus; species Teinopalpus imperialis. The sequence goes on from JAGSMU010000034.1 coordinate 5,398,798, forward strand.
CAAGGCTTCAACAGATCAAACCTGTCTCGAGAACAATGTTCCAGATGTCGTAAGAGCTAGTCTAGGCTAGATTACACTATATTAGATGCCCGTTGGATAATATATTGTGATCAGTACTAGAGAGAGGACATAGCCTGCTCAAATAGTTACTCAGTCATTGCGTCTTTCAAGAAATCTTAAGAGCTCGTAGTAGCCTAATTCCCCAAGAAAATAGTGTGTAAATCCATTGATTTATTTATATGTGATTATAACAGAGATAATAAAGGCCTATATCAAAGCCAAAGGCTAACTCAACCAGGTAAATATGTTCTTTCAATAGTTTGCAAATCTACGTACGGTACCTTTTGGAAATACGTGAACCTCACCATATTTATTCATTCTTTAATTTTCCTTGAATTATTTATACTACAGTCAAACCTTTCTAAAATTAAAATGACTCTACGTGTCTCAAATTACTTTAAGACATCGGTAAGAAAATCAAGGTTACCGAAATATTCCAAATAATCTGTGAAAATAGGCCGGACTGGGTCAGTAGGGCCGATAATTATTCCTGAAAAAATATTGTCAATAGATAACGATCTCTCATTAGATCCAAGAACACACTTTACAAATTCCTAGAATGTAATAGATTAATGACAAGTGACTCAGCACTACTGTTACTCAACACTAATGTTACTTTGCAATTTACGAGAGAGGCCTAAGTTTAAGCGTATGATCACTTGAGATAATTATGATAGAGATGTATAAGTGTACCAGTTACAAACTGTATCAGGATAATAATTTTTGTTTGAAGACTTATGTACCGATGTAATGATACACGATAATAATAATTTAAAAAAATATATAAATAGAATGGTATATAATTTTATTTGCTGCAAAATATTTTATATATGTAATTTAAATTGGCGGGTTAACGTTTTATAATAATAATTTATGATAATAGAAATCGAATGAAATGAAATTGTATTTCTATGCCAGCTAAATATTATTTAATAAATCGTATACATGGTAATTATTTGATGAATATTCCTAGCGATTTTTCTTTTTTAATCGCTTTATGATAAGATCTCTTTACGTCTTTTTTCTATTTACAAATAACTCATAGCTTTAAGATAACAGCCATCGGCTTGATAAAATTCTTCAACATTATTATGTTGACGAACATGCACATTAATAAAAAAATGGGATGAAATTATACTACTATGAGTTGATGTCGTTTTAAGAGATTTTAATGTCAGCAGGAAAATAAAACTTGGTGCAACGAAGCGGTGCCTTGAATCAGCATAATTTTCCATTATATCTCTTGTCATAAATAAATGGCCATTCCCGTAAACACAAAAGCACAAAAAATCTAGTGGATTTCGATAAGAAAATAATTATCTCAAAATGTCAAACAAAAATGTTAAAATTTATAATAGATTGCAGGATATACTAAACAAATTTTTATATTTTTATGAACATAACTTATGTTTTTTAGATTTGTAACAATCTAAAACCATGGTCTTAATTACTTTAAAGTGTTACAACAATAGTGTAGCGAGGTAATGACTGTAAATCGAGTGGTGAAATCTATCGGGGGAGAATTACTCCTAAACATACTATTTTGTCCTCTGTCCACTGAAAACTAGCGCTGCAATAATCTTGCGCCAGCATAAGCTGAGTCGGCGTTCAATTTTTCACATCACTTCACACGGCATTATATCACTTACGGAACTTCATCAATGTTGTATTTGGTTTCTATTTCTAAATTTTTATTTATTTCTATTTATGTATTCTATATATGTTATTTTGTGAGTACTACTGTATTGATACTAATTAAAAGTATATCTATGAAAGCTCTAAGAAAACCTAAAAAAAAAATATATTGAGAATGTGTGTTAGGTCGCCTTGATCGCTTCAATTCAGGTTAAATCTGTATTTTATGTTAATCTAAATCAAAAATCAATCAATCTTTCTTAGTTTAATTAACTATTATTATAACAGAATAGTAAAAAAGGTTAATTAAATTATATTTATAGAGTTTTTTCATAGCAAATATTTATAAATAGCACAGTAGTTTGTAAATTACACAAGAGTTACTAACTTTTTGCGGTTTTTTTAATGTTCCAGTATATCAAAGTGTGCAATAATATCACAATACAATACTTTTATTTTAATGATATCCAATTGGATTGTTTACTGTAATATTAAATAGAAATAACTAAACACTTGTCTTTTTATCGAATAGCAATAAGTGACGTTGTTTATTCGTCTATTTTGAGAGACCATCCGATTAACGTTCGGAAAAGTTGGCTTTGATCCAGCCATTCTCATTTCTATGTTTAAATAAGCTAAGTTAACTATCAGCCAATACAAGCAATATGATAATCCTTGGTTAACATATATACTGTTTATGTTGGAAAATAAAATGTTGTGTAATAAATATGTAATATTGATAAAATATCATGCCTTAACTTCCTCAAAACATATAATAAAATATAAAATTAAAATTATTTAAAAATAAAAAATCAGTTACATGGCGAGTGTTACTTACTGGCTGTACTTATTACTATTAAATACGAAGTATGGAGATACTCGTTTATTATATTTATACATTTATGAATTATTATAAGCAAATGTATTACTTACATTTAACTGTATAATAACTTTCTTGTATTCCTAATTTGTATATTCTTCTTCGAAATATTAATGTCTCTAGTTTTTTTGTGGGCTTTATCATTCAATATTATAATTCGATTCGATAATAATTAAATTTATGCACTAATAAAAAAAACCATACCACCACCATAACCACCAAATAACCATAAAATTAAGTTAATTTTTTTTTTGGAAAAGTTAAATGCCCTTAAAATAGTTCTTATTAAATAGTATTCCTACGTAAATTAAAGTAATATTATATTATATTCTTCGATAACAAAATTGTATGTAATTCGTCTGCTTACTTGATTTAGTTAACTATTTAGGTAACTACGAAGGAGTTGCTGATCTTTTGTGAATATTGTTATACTCCTATAACCTAGATTTACTCTACATTAGCCGTGACGTAGTGTTTCAATTGAAGGTATTGATTACATTTATGTTAGCAATAATGGATTTTCATTGACTGCACGTTATTGGCCGTGGAACTATAACTAATTATTTATAATGGCTGCTCCATAAGCAAGGAAGTCAATAAATCGTAGCACATTACACAACGACGAAGCGCATATATTTTATCAAAACACTCCATGACATAGAAATCACACAAAAGTTAATGAATTGTTTAAGACCGTTTAATCCCTAAATACTACCATACCGCTTATAAGAAGCTAGTATAACAGTATAGAGTAAGTTAGTTTTCGGCCGATAAACATTTAGTCCCCACTGAAAACATGAAACTAACTTTTAATTAAACTAATATTTAAAAATCAAAGTTGAAAGGCTTAAAACTTTGAAATGGTTATATTTGCTTCATGTTTGTTCTCATATTTAAAATCGGTACGTCATAATAATTAACATGTAATGGGGAACATTACCTATTTTGACAGATTGGAGATCTATGTAATTTTATGTTTACCTTAAGTTTACGTAATTTTGACAGCACTGTGTGATTATTATTAAAGAAAATGGGTATAATTTATTATTAATTAGTCATTCTTAATGTGATAGTTTCATTGCTATAATAATGACTGATAATTATTTTTATATAAAACATTTTTGTAACCGTTCATGACGTACTATGTATTTACATTAAATAACTATCGGTGGTATATCGAAGTATTACTTATAAATTTATCTTTTCCATAATTTATTCACATTTGCGTTAATACTGCGTCGCTGTCGAATCAGATAAATTCCTTTTGTACACCGTTAGCGATATAGCGATATATATATATATATATATATATATATATATATATATATATATATCCGACAGGTATAGGTCTCCTCTCAGGTATTGGAACATGATCCGCCACAAGCCACATTTCAATTAGTGCACTTAATGTTATATATTGACAAGTCTTTCCTTCACTACCGAGCATGTCATTAATCTGCAATTTAAAGAATACTCGTATTTATATTACAATAATACTCTACTCGTATAATAAAATTATGTACAATACAGATATAATAATCAATTATATTTTATATTCTTAATTTTTAACTTCAGTAGATTATTGGCAAACATTGCAGTAACATTTCATAGACTATAGGAGATACGGGATCGTATACGCTTATTTTTAAGAAAATTCAATAACCGAAAACTAAAAACGAATATACGTACAAATTATTTATTCGAAAATAATTATTTTCCCATTTCTAATTAAACGTGTTATTACAGGAATTGGAACCCTATTTTTTTATAGTAAATTAATCGCCTACGAATAGAAATACTTATATATTTGTCTGTATTTGCTATAACAATTATTTGAACTGTGGCTTCAGGCGATCTGGATCGGGATGTTAGGTTATAATATAAACTGTCGAAGCATGTGAATCCATATATCAAATCCTGAATAATGGCAACATTTAAAATTTTCCCTTCTGTGAGTAAGAAGGGTAAATTTTAGATGTTGCCATTATTCATAATTTGATATATGGATTCACATGCTTCCACAGCACCTTGCAAAAATCATAACGAATCTCGTTCCATCCAAAACCTGTTTAAAAAATATATAACCATGTATTATCCAAAGGTATAGTATAATACTCACCACTACACCATAAGTTATAATAATTTAGCCGCAATATTAAATTCATTATGAATAAACAAAATCAAATCTAAAAATAATTTCATATAAACTCTTTGCTAAATGTATATGCTTACACAGCCGCAATGTCTAATTAATATTATATAAAAGTATTTCATAATAAATGACAGTGTAATTCACGGTGGTAAATGTGTCTTTCTCCTAGTACTATCTATGAGCTGAATTTTATAACACTTACGAGTCTGCGCTTTTAATCGAATGTAACCTTACAAAACAAACAACATACATATTTTTCATATCTTACATTAACATAATTTTCTATAGAATTATAATAACTATTCTTCTAAGATTATTTTAACTCATCAAAAAAAAGGTTTTAAAGAAAAGCAAAGGTGGTTTTCTAGATTCTGTTGATGTTGATGCTGTTAGCCTATGCGGCTCTTACAGCTTCATCGGACACAGGGCTCACGGAACTGAGCTAATTAATTAATTTTTGGTTCTCTTACTTACACAAAGCGCTCATAAACTGAGCGTGTCGGCTCTGATCACGTTCCTATCTGATAGTGCCACCCAAGTTGCCAGGTCCCTCGCTATCGAATGATTCTCCAGAGTGGAGAATGGATGGACTACTGACCGTCCGAGGTTTTGGTATGCGGACCTAGTCTCTGACGGACGCCACCTGTTGTCTGGCTAGTCGGAAGCTGTGGGCGGTGAGAAGCGCCCTGATCGCGGGTGTATCTAGTGTAGGCGGTGTCGCGAAGATTGCGTTGTGGCGGAAGGCGAGGGCGACGCGACGAGATTTTGGAACGTCTGTAATAAATTTAACTAGTCCGCGGCTACGTGGACGAAGACGACACTGGCGTAGGCCATAATTGGTCTTACGCAGGACTTGTATAATTGAAGAATGTCTTAGGGACATTTTGCTGTAGGCGCAGATGAGCTGGTGAAGCCGGCTCATAACGAACGCGGCCTTGTTCCTCGCAAATTTGATATGCGTGCGGAAACTAACGGACGGGAAGCTTACAGTCGAAAGGTGACCCCTAGATATTTGACTGTTTCTACCCATGGAATGGGTCGGCTGAACCTCTCCAGAAGAAGACTGCTGCACTTTTGTCCGGGTTAATTTCGATTCTCCATAACCGAAACTAATCGGCGAGGCGGTTGGCTGCGGCTTGTAGATGGCTCCTCGACTTCGACTCGATTTCGGAAAGTGCGATTCGACAAGAAGGCTCGTATGATGTGCACGAGCCGTCCGGTATGTTGAGTGCGTGGAGTTTATAAATTAAACCGTTATGCCAGACTTTGTCGAATGCCTTTGCGACATTGAAAAATAGTGAACCAGTACCTACTGGGTTTTTGAGGGTTAGCCTTGCAAGAATGTGTTCCGTAAAGCGGAAGGCCTGTAGAACGCAAGAGTGCGTATTCCTAAACCCGAACTGTTCGTCGGGTAGTAATAATAAAGGTAACTGCTGGGAATGTTTGTGCCATTTGGGAATTCCAATGACGTCCGCTTCCTTCCAGGCATCCAGGAGCAGCTGGAGAGGAGTGTATTGAATATTGCCACTAGGAGGCAGATTATATTAGCGGGAAGCGATTTAAGTATGTTATTATTAATCCCGTCGGGACCGGGAGCTGACCTCTTTGAGGTTTTGATAATGTCTGTGACCACAGATTCTAACGGGTCGCCCGCTAGTGGTAACGATGCCCTAAGTGACACACGTCGACGTCCACGTTACGAAGTTGGTCGGGGTTTGATGCTCCTCGCATTGGCCCTCTAGACCGTCCGCGAGATATTCGGCTTTTTCCGAGTCGTCGAAGGCTAGAGGAGCATTGTCCGGTAAAATTAGCGGAGGCGTATGCGTGATGGTGTCTGCTTGGAAAACCCGCGCCTTCGAATACTGAACCAGTAGGCAGTATTCGAAGGCTCGGGGTCCGCTAGCAAGTTCCCCCCATTTATGTTCATTGTATGATTTTATGCGCTCTTTGACCTCCCAAAGGTGGTGTTAACGCCAAGCATCAGCTTTTGTTGTTGCATGAATGGGCCGGCTCAACCGGGTAAGTACCACCGCCTCAAAGAATACCGGTGAAAATATGATGTGTAGTGTGATACACTTCTGCGTTTCGGCCGTTGAGTGATATAGCCGGACGCCCACCCTCTCCTTCCTCTCAAAACAACCTGGTAGTGATTTTTTCAATTTCATCGTCATGCTTTACGCGAAATTTTCTACCACGCACTGCAGTATCAGTATGTAGTAGTTTCTGCAGTATTTCAGGACCGATACAACTTAATGTCCTTGAAGGAAAGACTCTACACCTTTCTTAAAGGCCGACAGCGCACATATATTTCAGATCAATTAAATAACACGTGAATGCTGTCGAATAAACGCTATTTGATCTCACCATCACACGCATTTTCTTTCTGTAATTTTGTATTAAATGTTTTGTAATAAATTATGCCAAAAAAGCTTTTCTTTGTACAACGGCCGTCGCTACAAGATCCTTGCGCACAGGTGCATCGTGGTGCAAAACCAAGATGCCTTTTTTGTTAATTTATTTAAACCATTCCATTATGTAAACACCCATTTAATTGTAATCAATTAAAAGGGTTACTTCTGAATTCCAAGACTTTTCTGGCAGATTGGGGCACTTTAAACTTCTTGCGCCTTTTCAATGCTGCTGTTCAAGTCCAAGTTTTACCTTCAGTAATAATCCGAACCAGAACTCACTACAAACGGCTAAAGACCAATCGAAGAAAAACATTCATACATAATTCTAAAAAATATTGTATCTTCTGTACTACCCCCGACTTTGTACAAGCAACTCTTTGCATTGCTTATATTAGGTAATACTTGTAATTCATGGTTTTCCAAGACTTCCCGTAGACTAGTAAAAATATTTGAGGCCCTGCCTAGTACGGTGGTGCGAAACTGTACTTTTGCCATTGGTCTTCTTCATTTTGTTATTTAATAAACGATAGTTCAGTTAATTGGAGTATGGTTTTGATATTTGGTATTTATACTATTCATACAGATCTTAATTAGTATGGATGTAGAAGTGACAAATTACTCCTAAATTCTGCAAACTTACGTGACGGGGCATTCTTTCTTAGTTCTCAGGCATACCAATGAATCTGCATTATGATTCCTTATCGAGTATAAATAATGAAACAAAAGATCATGTAGGTGTCATCCAAACTCACCTGCTTGGATGACACCTATATTCTTATGTGGGTGTCATCCAGGCAGGGCTGTAGGACTTCGGTCACCATAAGGTGAACAGTGTGCTCGTTTATTATTCTTAATATAATAAAATAAAACTATTTACCTACATAGAAATTCGTACGGAAGATATTGACTATTTGGTTCAGTAAGGTTATGTTTCATAATCTGTGTAATTTGACCTTAGCCGACATAATAGTATTGGTACTAAAAAATGATATTTATACCATATATTTTCTTACAGAAAATCGGTAGGTACAACCTACTAACGCCGCTCACCTAATAGAATTTTATACTTCATTAACTTGGCACTATGGATATTTGTTTACAGTTGAACGATCACGTTGATGTTGTTCATCTCGAAAGAAATACGTGCGTATATATACATATAATTTAATGGGTCCGTGTTCAATTTCTTTTCATCAAGTTCTTTTTGATTTCCATTAAGATTATATCTGAATGAATAAAGTACTTAAGCTTATATTAAGTCAATATAATTTCTGACACAAATTGGAATTGTTGGGTCTGAAAATTTTATAAATTGAACACAAGTTTTAAAGATTTGGTAGTAAGTATACGTACTACGTACTTGTGTCTATAGTTTTAAGATCGTAGATGTTCTGTAGATATTTCCGAACGTTCCTGTTCAATCAGATCAGTTGCTGTTAATAGGTTTATTATCGGTCGTTAGATTGAAATAGGTCAGTCGGAATTCAATGGTTTGAAACGAAACATTAACAGAAGATATTTACAAGCCTTGGTCCCATAACATGGAAGCCTTACTTCACTGAAAAATACCATTGTATTTGTTTTTGTTTCTTTATTCATGTAATAAGGTTAATGGTTAGAGAAGATTTTTACTTGAAACAAACACAGGTATTACCAAAGTTTATTTTGTTTTATGTCACCGTCGAGCCCGTGATAATCAACGCTTAAATTTGCATTTACCAACTTCATTTGTACCGGCACTGGGAATTGAAGTCAATTTGCTCGCGTACCATCAATTAAAAACGAATGCCGAGATAAACGATGAAAAGAAAGAAAATTGAATTAATATTTTGGGCATGTGGCGACTGACGTAATACAGCATAGTGTTATTTTATGTAGAATAATAAAAAAAAAGAAAGCAGTAGACTTGATTATTTTAAGTAAATCTTATTGCTCAAAGTTATCAACCTACCATCATGTTGATAGTTGACGATGGTGTCTATGAAACGTAACGTAGTCTTTTATCAACCTTAATTAGAACCTTAAAAACCTTACTTAAAAAAAAGTTCAGTATGATTATTACAAATCCTCCAAAATAAAACTTTTCTCTGTGGCTTAATATGTACTCGAGTCGAAAATGCGATGAAAGTAATGTGATGTATTCCATTTCTTATGGTCTTCAACACACAAACTATTCTTTTGGAATATTTATGGTGTTCTATAGCTGACAAAATCACTATTTTACTCCATTCAAACCGAATAAACTTTTAATTATATAGGATATAGGAAGCTCAAGCTTTTTTGTTGCAACTTTGAGAAATGCAATATATAGTAAGGGATAATGACAGGCTGAAACGATGATATTGATACTGGCAGGTGACAACAAGTTAATCTCTTCATATTTAAAGCATCATATCTAGCACAGTTAAAAAGTTTCTGAAGAAAACCGACCCAGGCATTGAATTTCACCAACTAGCCACCACGATTAAACAGTTTTAAAACTATTACTAATTAAATTTTGTTCTCAAAAAAAATTAACATCTATTAATAAGATTTTTTGTCAAAAATCTCGAAGTTTATAAGTATGTTTTTAAGATTCAGAATGGTGCCCTTCCCTCCGAAAAGCCTTTGTTTAGCAATCGACTGCCGCTGACTGATAATGGTATACAAACATAAACAAATGCCTTAAAAATATTTTGCTGAAGCAACCTTTTGCTTACATTTTTTTGAACTTTGACGCTTCTATATGCCTTTGTCTGATGTTGAATGTTATTCAATATAAGATTTGAAGCCTTTTTATCAATGGTTTCAAAATAAAGCATTCACAACATGCTTCGTGAAAACGTTTTATTACAAACAAATACAAAACCCCATGTCTATAGCCCCCTGGGAACAATTAAATATACTACATTATATAATAAAATGCGTCTTTGTCGAGATTAGAACAACTGTATTTCAATACTGCTAAGTTCCGGATTTGTAATATGTTTTATTTGAAGCATCGTGTCAACGTAACGATGTAAGTTTAATGATTCAATCTCAGACTAGAAACCACAGTGCATGAGTTCTTCTTGATATTATTTTTATACTATTTTGTAGTGACAAAATCGCGTTTTGCCGCTAAAAATAATTTTGAAACTATTCCCCCTACTACTTCAGCTACTATGAATCCTTGGCGTTGACATGTCGAACCACGTTCAGCTCCGCGGTCACTTGTACAATAAGGTCAAATTGGCGTCTAAAAACTGAGCGTGCTTAATAGAGCAATTCCAATATTTCGTGTCGAACCACTATGTGCAACTTTACAAAGCGTAAGTTTGGCCTCATATGGAATACTGTACTTATCTCTAGGTTGGGGCACCCCAATAATAGGTTCTTCCATTTGACCGCATTCAACAAAGAGCGACTCGAGTCGTTCATGTTCAGGTACTTTTCCATCGACTTTATTCACTGGCATTACGAAGGGATATTGCATCTCTATGTATTTTTATCGAATTTATCGTACACACTCCCCATCTGAGTTGTTAGAATTAATTCGTAACGCTAAATTCAGACAATATATGTAACGACAGAATTAAGAATTTCATCCTCCTCATTTCAGTGATTGGCAATCCACCACTGTGCGCTATAAGCGAAATTTTCTACCACGTGCAATTTCTCTGTGGTATCAACTGTCGCCAGCAGTATTTCCGATTTTCTTAAAGAAAAAAACAATTCGGTTTTTTTGGTTTGTAGATCAGGTAAGAGAAGTTCTGCATCTCGCTCTTACCTTGATAATAGATGGTAAGCTAACCTATGTTCACTTCTTTTCACGCTTGCTGTTCAGTGTCGAGAATCTTCGCACGCAATTCGGCGACTACATTAATAGATAAGTTTTTTTTTTATCCTTACTACAATTATTTATAGAATATATTAATACACCGATACCAATACCAGTAGTTAAATTAGGCAAATGTTGGAAAATATAGTAATATTAGGAAACAGTTAGATGTTTTATTTAAAAAACATAATAGCATCCCTTTCTACATTATTTTTCGAACAAGAAGGTTGCCTACATTTTCATAATATCAAAATAAAGGGACAAAAGGGCACGATTTGCAAATTTATCGTAAACTACTCATAGGTTTTCCCCGCTACACCATGCCACCCATGCCGATAGAAAAGAAACTTATTTAACGCATCTTTGCATTGCTATGGGCGGAGTAGTTTTAAATAAAGGTTGTACTAGGGAAGAAACATTATTTGCAATTTTGTTCAAAATTAAATATATGTATGTATATATATATATATATATATATATATTATTGTCTATAGAATAGGAGACAAACGGGCAAGCAGTTCAACTGATGGTAAGTACCACTGCCCATGAACATTCACAACACCAGAGTAGTCGTAGATGCGCTGCCGGCCTTTTAGAAAGCTAAAGGCTCTTTTCTTGAAGTTATATGCGTGTGCGTGGCAGAAAATTTTGATTGTTCGCGACCCAAGCCATCCAGTGTGGTGGGCGTTAAAATCGCCGGGTAACACAATCCCTGAGGAAGATCTGTTGTGGAGCTGAAACAACAACAATGATAATATTAATGATCTACCGAAACCCCCAATATAAGTTTATTCTCTTCACCTTATCTCTTTTCATAGTAGTCTCTTTGAAAACATATGGCATAGGTGAGTAATTGATCACCAGAGCTCAATGTTAACTGGAATAGTCTTATTAAATTTAGAACTATTAGCTAATTCAATTGCTATATGTATACTATACAAAATATTTAGTATCTAGCGATAAGACGCGAGAACCTACACAGACGTTAATATCATACAGTACGATATCAGATATGATTTAGTGGCCACGAAATGAATTCTAACAAACTAAGAGTAATATTACTGTTCGGTTATAACTTTTTTATCATATTTTATTGCTTGATAACAAGAGTACTTAATCATTATTTTAGAAGTAGAAACATTGTTGACGTATATAAATGTTGTTGTATCTCTGAGATAAAAATGGTGAGTGTGGGTCTGGGAATCCAATTACAGGTATCAATTCGCAGTTCTCTGCCACCACGACGTATCTTGAATCTTTATTGAAAACGAATGGTCAAAGATTTTTTTTTCTAAAGAAATACATTATTTTTGAATAATGATTGCCTAGTGCGTAGGACTCTGAACTCACTGTCTAGTGGTCAAGGTTTTGTATTCCAGTTAGCTCGTTCGCCTTTCACATTTAATTATAGATAAAAAAATTCACTAACTGTCAAAAACTGTATGATTGATGATGGTGATGACAGTATCATTTGTATGTATGTATGACTCACTCCAACGTAAGCAGCATAAAGTTAATAAGACAACACAGCGAAATTTTATAGAAAAATTTAGAGATTTGCTTAAGCCCCCCTTAAAATAACAGTAATAATTCTTGTGACACAAATTTTAGGAGGCTATTCTCTTAATGATATCCAATTAATTATTAAAAGTATTTTTGTCAACCATTAGCTTTTTTACGTAATGTTTTCTTTATAAACTTTTGTTTTAAATAATAAATCTAGCGTAATTAATAATATTATATTGATTAATATAATGTAAATATAATTAATTCATTAATTGTTGACAAGCTTTGGAAAATGAAGAGGCGTTGACTTACTTTATCAGTTAATCGATTTCCGTTTCTCTCACATAACAGACAAAACATTCTTAAAAACCGGAGACGAACCAGGCGTTTACATAATTCCCATTCCTCCAACTAAATCTAGCTGATGCACTGATGCTAATGAAGTTCTGGTCTATTTTGACCACGGCGATAACTTCTTATCATTACCAGATGACACCGCGTAGAATATGTTACAATGCAGAGGAATTTACTCATCATCCCCTACCCTAGTACGAAGTAAAGCGCATGCAGTGCAATACCCGAAAAGTTTCCGATTGACACAACATTGATCCTCGGCTGGAAATCAAACCCAGGACGCGGGATAGTCTACACGGTAGATGAGCTCATTGACTTACGGACTCATTATCACCAATTAATTTATTGAATAAAAGTAAACACACGGATTTTATGACGGTTATTTTAATTCTTTACATTTCGAGTGATTTACAGCAATCTTAATTTTAATTTTTAATTATTTATTTTGTTCTGGTATCAAGTGGCATGTGTCAGTTGTATTCAAAGTGTGGTGAGTATTCGCGTAAAAAAAAAACAATTTTATTCATTTATTTTTATATGCCAACATAATAAATAATTCCTATAAAAGTTTTATGCACATTGTTAGAAGATAACACCTATTGCATAAAACAAACTCTTTTAGGCAACCGTTGGATGGATAGGATAGATGGAAAATAAAGGGTTTGTCTCTGTGTAGCATTAAAATAGAAGAAAAAGAACAAATTCATACTGGATATTAGGAGACCGCTTCCGAAAACGAAGACAGACGATAGTACAAACGCACGGGCGAAACTGATCCGAGCATCAGCTGTATTTGATTTTGTTTTTCATTGCTGGTTTTTTTTTAGTAAAGTATTATTAATTTATAATAGTATTTTATATGAAACTATCATTTCATTTAGCTGTACAAACATGATGGAACGTAAATAATACTAATGAAAAATTTTTAAAATCTGATTTTTTTTAATCAGGATGGATTATTTTTTCGTCCCATCATCAAAGGTGTCATTAGTAGTGTCTGTCTTCGTTTTCGGATACGGTCTCCTAATACCCTGTATAATAATTATGTAAATAGATGTGTATTTACATACATGTATAATACTAAATGTGTATAATTATAACCCTAACTTGAAAGCGCTAGATAGCTAGAAATCTTTAAGAAGGTTCTTGGCAGAGAAAGTAGTGCCAAAGGTAAAGTGCCCCTTTGTTCTTTTGTTTTCTGCTGATCTCAGGTTACGCGAATGGGAATAATGAAGAAAAATTCAAATTGAATGTGGCAGACAGTCCACGAAAATATATGTTGTAAACTAACAGTAACTCTATTTGGCAGGCAGGTGGGCAAAAAAAGATTTTTAATTTCAAAAATACAAAGTCTTTATCAACACTTACTCAAATAAATATAAACTAACACGTTGGCATCTATCCTTATTTGTAAATAGGTCTATTATCGATGAAATCAAGAGTTAAATCATATAATCTGTATAAATAGTTTCACATTTATGTAAAATAAATATATATTACAACAATTAACAAAACGTTCACAAAAAAAAATTGATTAAATGAATATGAATCTACAAAAAATTCATAAGTAGTCAAAGAAAAATAGTGGAGTTGCATGCACTCGACAATTATTTTTGTTTCATAAAAATAATATCACTAAGAATGCTAGCTCAAAAGCTCAAAACTTTAAAAATTATAATTTAAATAAATTAACTACAATAGATACATACAGAACATAAAAGCTTGGTATTACTACAACTTTATTTTTATTAATATAAATTATAACCGCGAGAAACAAATTTTAATAATTGAAAACTGGATTGTATACTAAACTCAATTTACACGCTATATAATTTCACAAACTTGCCTGACTGGTCATTGACTCAAAAATATCAAATTTATGTAGACATTTATTTGTCTAGACTTGCGGTGTCTAAAGTAATATAAAATGCATACAAGGAACGTAGAACTTTCTTATGGTGTCACTGCTCCTCGCAAACTTAAAATATTCGGCTGTTTTAGTAAGCCCATCCTTATAATTAATGTGTTTAGTTGATTCTCCATTTAATGCAGTGTTGAAGACGAAGATATTGACTTCTTTTTAGGTGTCTGATTGACCTCCAATGCACATTTACGAGTATATTAATATGTGGGGTTAAAGTATGAAATTGTTTCGTACCGAAAAATTAAAAGGTTTTTTGGTGTATTAAATATATTTGATTGACGATTAAACGAAGTATTATCCTCGTCTCTATACATTTCTGCCATCTAATAGGAAGACCATTTAAGCCTTTGCGATAACTCTGAAGACCTGGGCCCCATAAACTATGAAGTTAATCTGTACTGATTATACGTACTGTACGTACGTATAATCACGTACTACGTACTGTATCTGTATTGGATAAGATCGATTGGCGAGTCGGAGCTGTCTTGCTGCGGGAAAACTCCGAACTCCGAGTTCTATAGAGTAGACATCTGCTGCTATTGCTCGACCAGATCTGAGGAATTTCATCATGCAGTGAGCACCAAAACAGTTACCATGACGTTTCTATGGGTAAGTTTCCCTTTTAGGCATTGTTGTGGCCTGGGTCAGCCATTACGTTACGCGCTAGCGATTATCGTAAAAATTCCACTTTTCGTTAGATGTCACAATTTGGTCAAAAATTCCTTCATTTCTCCTTACCACTTTTATACCAGTTTAACAATGTAATGCTAGCTTCAACGCACACTGCAGTCAAATCATGAGGTACCCATTTTTCTAGTTTTTTTAATTTTTCCGATTCGCAATGGAATATATTGCTAACGTTAAACACACCACTATTCGTTGATATGGATCGGTTTCCACTATCACCTTCAATTCATTATTGTTTACCTTAGTAGCTGGTCTTCCTCATGGTTCGTTCTTCAAGTCGAAGTTTCCACTGCGAAACGGTTAAACCAAAATCGCATGATGCGTTCGTTAGCCGTATCCTTTCCAAACACAGTATTGACATTACGAGCAGTCCTGCTGCATTAGTCCCACGTTGGAACTCGTATTAAAAAATAAAACTAATTTTCGCGATACCTATCTTTGTTTTAAAATCTGAATATAAAAACAAATGAGTTATAATTTTTTTTTAATTTTGTACTATTATAGTTTTCATGCACAAAAAGTCCGCTATTAAAATATCGCTAATAAACTTTATTTGTACATAAAAAAATAATTATACAAACAGACGGACTTATACTAAAAGGCAATCTTTTTCTAACTACCTTTGGGTTGAGCAGAGAGAGTGTTACGGGGCATAATTTTTATGAAAAGAAAAATAAAACACATTTATTTTTTATTTGATGCGGATACGGATTTAAAGATTAGGTATTTGATAATACAGAGAAACACCGAACCCTCTCCATAGTCCGCTGAATGACTGACCTGCCTGACCATACGGCCTACAGTGAAGAAATGGCAATACGCACGGATTAAAGACTTTAGTCTTTAAAAGTAAAGGTATTTTCAATTAGATTTTCATTAATTATGCAGTGTTATTTAGAAATATCAAAATATTTCAAAATAACACTAACTTTACAGACAGAAATCATAACACAACTTTTTGACTCACAGAATCTCTTGAATATTTCACTTTAGATGAAATTAATATTTGATGAAGAAGATGTTTGCTTTGGACCTGTGCTCATCAACACCAAGACAAGAGTGAGTTACTTTATTTACGTTGACCAATGTATTAAATGAAATAGAAAATCGGCACGTACCACTAATGTGTTTACATTGCGTCGTCCTGTCTCGCTTACAGTGCAAATTATATCGAATATCTAAGTCACTTCTAGATCAATAAACATTCCATAATTAGTTCTTTTTAATTATCTATGAAATTACGATCTACATTTTTCTGTCTCTTTAATAATCTAATATCTCTTGATTTTATACATACATACATTATTATGTACAAACTTTTCTTGTTTTCCCCAGTTAGTACTTAGCGACAATCCTATCTGGTGTTAAATGATGATGCAATCTTATATGGTAAGGCGCACTAGCTTAACAAATGCCAAATCATTATTCTCTTGAAAGCTCCCATGTTGTAGTTACACGGAAACACGGGCGCAGGCATCTCTTGACTGTGCGTATTAAAACGAAAGTGAAAAGCTTTTTCTCGAATGTGAGATATAATCCCAACGAAAGGGTAGTCTGCGTCTATATTTATATATATTTATTTTGGCTTTATATAAATAATGTACTTTACAATGTTTATGTCCATGATTTTAAACTAGTGAATTTTATAAATTCATAATTTAAACAAAAAGTGCTTTTAGACTTTATACTTTATTATAATGTAGACGACATTGCCAAGACGTCAACATTTTTTTTTTGGACGAGATATTGATAACCATATTTGGTGATAAGTACCCATAGTAACAAAAACCTCAGTGAGGGTTGATTCTTAAAATATTAGGCTTCACTTGATGGTGAGTGATGATCCCATAACATATACGAGTACATACATCCTCAACAAAAAAATATGATGCACATTTGTTGTCACCCCCTGACTGAGGACTGAGATGTAGTTGGGTCCCCGGATTCCTACACTCACCGTACGAAACACAGCAGCACTGTGCTACTATTTTACGTTAGTATTCTCTCCTTCTCCGATCGAGTCAATCCATTCATATTGCAACTAAAATCTAGTTATGGAAATGTAACTGAGAATATTAGATTGTTCTTAGATGCTAGTTATGCACGTGGGTAAAGTTTATTCGTTAAATGATTACTAGTAAGCTGTTGATGTGTCTATTTTGAGTAAGGACGCATTGGCATAAGTTCAAGAATTTGCAAGCCAGTAGGCGTCTTTTATAAAACATCAATTTCACAAATCCGATAAGGCACATCAAATAAACGAAATATCTTCGCTGGTTGATGTTAGTAGATATTTTCCTTAGCTATTACTGAGTCAGTATTTTATGTGGGCTGCCGCCCACAAATTATTCGGACATAACACCATGCATTTATGTATATACCACTATAACTATATTTAGTATTGAAAAGTTCTAAAACATATTCAATATTTTTTTTCCCGAATAATTGATCTCTTGGGAAACGTATTTACCACTATTATACTAAGTTTAAGTGTTATCAAATCAAAAAGTAACTGTACATACCTTTAAGCAGAATGAAATATAACATATAAACATAGATTGTTCTCCACGGACGTGAATTTCGAAAAAGCAGATTTATTACCATAATAAAAATTACTTAAGTAGCTTAATTGCCTACCGGAAACTTGTTTTAATGCATGCTTAATAAGCATGTCTTGCGTTAATAAATTGATCACACTTTATAAATTGAATTACAAGAGAGACCTAATAAGTGTGGAATTAATGACTGACTGAGTTAATAAGATACAGATAGGACGTAACATAATTAATCTAAATAATTTTTGGTTTCTGATACCAATTTTTTTTTTAATTGAAATTAGAAAGTTAATAAAAAAAGGCAATTGATTTCAACTACTTACACATTTATTTTATAAGCATATTGTAAAATACTCATCTTGGCTGGTTTAAGCATGGAATGCTATCTAAGTCTTCCAGGACGGGTATATGAGTTTGGTGGCAGGGATTACTTACCACGATTTGAATAATTAATTAGATTTTTTTCCACTGGCAACACCGTATTGAGCATCGCAACGACCCCTACTAGATGGATGATCACCATGCAAGTCTGGGAGAAGTCGATGAATGTAGGTAGCTAAATATCTTACTCTGTGGCAGTCTGTGGCAGGAGGCCGATATTCAGCACTGAACTAGTGACTGGCTGAAATGATGATGGTGAGTGAACTATTTACTCTTTTGTCATTTTATTTACTATTTAAATCAATTCAAGCCAATGCTTTTCAACAATTCCACCTGGTGTAAAGTGGTGACGTAGCCGTTGACGTAAGTTAGATCTAGGTAGCACGGTAAATGCTATTTTTCTCTATAAGACACCCACACTATACTCGGTTGAAAAAATCACAGCAAGAAAATTATTCCGATCTGTCGCTCCTTCGAATACGATAAGTAACCACATTGAAAGTATGGAAACTAAGTAACACACAGTAATCATAGTTGCACCTGTGCTTAGAGCTAAGCAAAAATGAGATAGAAACTAAGTAACACCACTGTACAGTTGCACCAGTGCATAGAGCCATGCAAATCTGGGTCAACAATTAACTTTGTGCGAAGCATCACTACTGAGTTTATACTTGCAAATAAATATTTAGCGGAACCTGCCCAAATCTAACAGCACCATTCTACACCAGGCGTAGCTTGAGCTTTATTTAGGATTAAAATCTATGCTGGAGTGAAGTATCGCCGTAACTTTACAAGAACTCCAACCCTCCTTGCGGCTATTTCTGCTATAGACTTAATGAACCGCCCGAAGCTAAGTTTCGACGAGATCTCAACTTCTAATAACTGAAAGCGTTCGGTGTACCTCATAAAGAAGTACATATCATATACGTCAAAAAGTAAGAGCCAATGTGATCAGGCTCTTTTTAATGGTGAATGGTTACATCTGTTTTGGTGACATTAAATCTAACAATAGTGACAGCGCCCCAAATAGTGACTGCCTATAATGTAACATTAAAACATTCCAGAGGAATTATATCAACACCCGAGTAGCTGATGATACAATTCGTCTACACAGTAGTCCTGTCATCGCACACCCATAAATATTGACCTTCAGTAGGTCGTTCATATGCAACAGAAAAGTGAGATTATTTATTTTTCACTGAAATCAAACATGGTTTGTCATTTGTATAATACCTAACAATGTAATTACCTATACAAACGTTACTACAAACACAAACGTTCTTTAAATATTATTTGAATTCTAGGACTGATAAATTTTGAACTATTTTTGGGGTTTTGCTGCAAAAACGATTGTAAATATATTGTCGCATAAAAACGTTACTTATTCCACGCAATCTAGTTACGGGCAGAATTAATTTATGTTTATTCCTAGTATTAATATGCATAGCACAAACTCCATAAAATTATTTCTTATTACTTATTTTTATTTTACTTTCATAGGCTACCATTAATTAAAGTTTGCTATTTATAAATTAAAAATAACAAACCACAGATAATACAAGTTAATCTATTCTAAAGAAACTACGCAAGCCATAACTTTGCTTTTAATTTCTTTGAAATAAATTTGCATTTAATAGCAAAAGAGTTCTTTTGTACGCAATCATTTCAATCCTTAAACATTTTCTACGTAGTAGAGACATAGTTCAACCAAAACTAGTGGTTCTATGAATAAAAATACCTAGGAATGACCGAGATTTTACAGAATACCTGAGGAATATTACTGCTTGTTTCCAATAGAGGGTGAAAGAAACCGAAGATCCTCTTACTCTAAATGAGTTAGTTCATTTTATTCCTTTGGGGATGGGGGCCACGCTAGATTTATTTATTAGAAGTTATGTGATGTCGGTTAACTATGTGTGTTGTTTGATGGCATTATAATATATTATACGACGGCATATTTAAAATAAATATCTTTAGCATATACCGCGAACTGCAATTTTTTTCCTATTGTTAGTCTATGGTATAACCATATATGAGATTACTTTTTTCTTTTTCCTTTTTTTTTAGTCCTCCCACGTTAAAAAACATTCCTTCTTTAAAAATATATAAAAATCTGTTAGATTCTTTTACACAGTGTCTGATTTTGCGTAGCGGAACCGTCTCGAATATGTTGAACTAAAAACACCCCGACGTAGGTACAAACCGTTTGTGTCAATCAAAAATGTAGAAAACAAGTTAAGACATTACGACAACGGCTCGACTCGGCTCACAGCTCTTTTATTGAAAAATATATTAAAAATAGTAGTAGTAGTAGTATTTATTAGTAGTTCAAACTTGTTAACTCCCGACGTTTCAAGTGCTTTAATACACTGAGAGTCAAGGAGAGACTGAAGTGTTTAATTTCCTGATGTCATAATTTACCCGTTGTTTTTTAAATAATTAAAACTTAAAAAAGAGAAAATAGACAGGTGCTGCCACTGGCTTGAAAATTAAATTTCAAACAAATATACTGCTAAATCTCAAGTGAACGCATCGGTCCAAATTAATAGATTTTCCTATGATCACATTTCTGACCATGAGGTAAGAAATTAATAAAATATGTTGATATAAATTAAAAAACTATGGTGACTTTCTCCTGTTAGTCAGTTACGTCCATGCGATATGTTCTTATAGCTATTATAAAATTATGTGAATTACACAGGTTTTAATGCCGTGCCGTAGGCGTAAAAACACAAGAGCACTCAAGAATTGATGCATTGTTAGGAAAACGGAACATTCATATAAAATACACAATTATGTTGTGATGAAACCCGGCAATCAGAAACCTAATCTGTCTACATCGGCAGTGACTAAACTATATTATCATCATGTGAATAATTATCTAAGAGTAGAAAATGCATACAACACGTAAAACTTTATAACCTTAAAAATAACTTTTGTTTTACTATATATGTTTTACATTATATGATAGAAAATATATAATACCAGACCTTTATTCCGTTTTATTTTAATAAGATCCAATTTATGTCATTTGAAAACTAAAATGTAATTTATTTAATTAATTCTTAAATTTTCTTTTACATATTTAGTTATTAGAAAGCATGTTCCAAAGTTGTATAATTTAATTAACTATAAAACAAAAGCTATAACATTTACTGTTAAGAAATATTTTTGTTTACAGTAAAAAGAAAAGATTTCCTAGTTTGAAATTGGCTACCATTATGGTGATTTTTGTTATTAAATAATCAAAGAAGCAAGTTTATAAATACTTAGGCACCTCGCCTGAAGGCGAACTTGTGTTTACAGTAGCTTTACTCTTTCAGCTAACGTAGTTTAAAACAATCGTTTTCTTACGATCGATATAAAATACTATAAATATAAAATAGATACTTCCTAAAATAAATATATTAAACCCGGCATCTCTTTTTATATTTAATTGTTATAATAAAATTACGTAAACGTCTTTCTTTTCGTTTTATACAGTATATCATCATATCATTGGCGCACTATTTTTAAAATGTATGTAATTATACAACTCCGTGACATATTTGGTAATAACCACAATTGTTTGATATTAGTATACATTTTTAAAAAGGTAGCAATTATAAAACTCAGCAAAGCTAAAATGCTTGTACTAGATCACCATAGTTTAGAAAAATAGCTGAATATACCATATTAAGTTTCGCTGACGAATTATTTGAGAATCATTAATTTTAATTAAGCTAAAGTGGGTTAGGTATTAAATAAAAAATTGTGTAAGGTAGCAATAAACGTATTAATAAAAAAGACTAAATAGATCAAATACAAAAAGCTTTTTATCGTCTAATTGTTACTTTTTGTAATAATAGTATGTAAAAGTAAAAGTCCTATGGTGGTTAGTTTAATTTAAGTAAATTAAATCTTATCCTTATATTTTCGAACATTATTATTTTGAAATTGGAATGTTTTAATAATTTAATATATGTAGGTTAAGTATATATGTAACTTACTGTATAATTTGAGGGAAGACGCATAACACCTAATTAACTATCTCAAATTAGATCATAAATAAAAGGCCGACGCAATCCTGAAAATAAAAGCACTCTAACAAAGTTAAACGACTTATAAATATTATTAATTTCCGAAATAAATAAGGGAAATTAATAGCATACAAAAATATGGATCTTAATTAAATTTTATACAACTCTGTTAATTTCTCATTAAAATTGATGATTTATAAAAAAAGGAATTAACAGACAACCATAGAATATATTCCTAAAACAAAAATACATTTTTATATTATTCTCTAGTCCTTTTAAGGCTTCAATTTCACTCAGGGAGTAAGCTTTCTGAAAAAATTCCACCCATAAACTGGCGGCACTTTTTAGGGTAATTAGCCCATTCCTGGTACCTTTCATCTAGTCATGCTGCAATATAATATAAGGGAATTGGCTTCTCATTCCTATAAAGTAGAGAAATCACGTCTCCGCTCGAAGGACACTAATGACAAAAAAATGGAAAGGAAACTTTTGTATAATACCTACACATTTTATACATATATAAATCACAAGCGCGGCGCTGGTTTTTGTAGCCCGACTTCTTCTTTGGTGCATTCAACGCATTCCGAAGTGGTGATAGAACATACATATGACATATAACATACATATGAAATTGGCGTTTTGTGGAACTGGCCTCTTAAATCTCTGTTTGGTTAGGAAATTGAAATGTATGTAAAATATAGGCTTGTGTATTTGTGTTTCGAATTTAGTGATTCAATTGTTTTAGCACCATTTGTTTTTTTATTTGACATCAAAATTGAATTAATTCGTTATTTACTAACATGAGTTCCACCGTGGCACAAGCACTGCAAAAATAGCTCGAAAGATTATTATGTGTATGGGAAAGCTACTGTAAAAGACGGTAAGAGCACGGTATGTCTTTGTTTCCAATGTTTTCATTCTGGAAATTTTGACCTCCAAAACAAATCCCGCGGATGGCCAGAGCCCCAAGTAGACAATGAGGAATCAAAGGTGATTGCTGAAACGGATCCATCGGAAACCATGTCAGAGTTAGCGGTAGGCTTTGGTGTGAGTGGCAAAACAATTTTAATTTACTTGAAACAAATTGAAAAAGGAAAGAGCTCAAGAGTGGAATACCGCATGAATTGAGTGAAGCAAACCAACAAACACGCATTGAGTGCTGCGTACTGCGTACATTACTCAACCGTCACAATAACGAGAAAATTTTGAATCGTATCGTTACTTGTGATGAAAAATGGATACTGTACGTCAATATAAGTGTAAGTAAACGCTCATCACAATGGTTGAACCCAGGAGAACCGGCCAAACCATGTACCAAGTAAAAGTTGACTCAGAAAAAGTTACAGGTATGTGACCAGTGCTGGTGTCATACTACAGCTTCCTAAGATCTGGGCAGACGATTACGCCAGATCTGTATTTTCTACAATTCCAAACCATGATGGTAAAGCTAGCCATTAAACGATCGATACTGGTCAATTGCTTTAGCCCACTGCTGCTTCATGCAACGCTAGACCCAAATTAGAGGAGCTGCGATTAGATTGGACCTTGCTCCACCAGTTTACCACTTTTTTTTGGACCATTTCTAGCAAGGAAAAAAATGCAATTTCCACGAGGCAGTTCAAACCGCTATCAAAGATTTCATTGATTATCGCTTCCATCAATGAACTACCTATAAAATAGCAAAAGTGCATATCTATGCATATCATTAAATAATGGTACATACTTCGATTGATTAAATATATAATTTCATAAAAAAAAGATTTTTACTTTTTCCGCATAATACGCTAATTTCAAATGTAAGGACCTGATATTTAATGGTATCAAAACCAACCAGATACAAACAGTACAATAAAAGAGGTTTTACTATAACTTTTTATTTATAAAATATGAAAAATCTTTTTCCACTACTCATTATAAAATGAAGTGGTGACAGGAAATTGTGGTTTTGTGATGTGCAAACGACATTCAACTTAGGTTGGTAAAGCAATTTCGTTGTTGGCTATACATAAGGACTCCTTTTGTGAACCTTCAATATTGTAGGTTAATGCATTTTTTACCAGTTAACCCAAGGTATGGAGAGATGTTGTGATAGGTGTAGCAATAAACAAATAAGTAAAAAAAGACTAAAATAAAATAATACAAAAATACAAATAAGCAGTGATACATGTAATAATCATATGCAAATATATATAGGATGTCTTTTCATTATTATTTTTTTCTTTTTCAGATATGTTAAAATGAAGATCCCTTGTGCAGTTAATTCATAGTTATATGTAAGTTGTAATATTAAGGAAACATATACTGCGCAAAAACACTAATTTAATTAAACATAGCGAGAAAAACTAAAGTTTTTATATAAATGCTACTTGGTTTAAAATAATCTAATCTACACAATGCGTATTGTTACACCAATTGGTTCTTTAAGAACTTTCTAGGTACCAAATATACTTTATTCTCTTAATAAAATACTATTTACCAGAATTGCAATTGGAGAGCGCCGAATATTAAGCTCAAAGTTTAAACAATAAATTTATTTCGTAGCCGTTTCTTCTACAGAGCGCCGTAACACCAACGCCATTTACTGGAGTTAAAGGAAATTTCCAACCTTGTATCTCTTTATATCAATTTTTTTTTAAATTAAAACTATCACTCTATGATCTATGGTCTATATGGTCTATATTCGATTAATTTTAGACTAATGAAATTATATTATTATATGTTATATATGGTCTTTTTAAACATCTTTAACATAAAGGTGTTTAAAAATTTGCGTTCAGAAATTTACGAGTATATTGAATATTACTAATTGCGTATGATTAGATTTTATCTCAACAGTGATAGAACCAATCTGCTGCTGCTACTTTTGCTAGCAGTAGCATCGATAGGTTGACCCTGCCGGGGACTCTGCCCTCATAGAGTACCAACGTGAAATGTGCAGTATATCGTTGCTTTGTTTTGTTTGATAAATGTAGAGATATCTTTATTAAATAATTTCTAAATATCTTTAAATATTATTAGTTAGATGCCACTTAACCATCCTACATTTCGTTAATTTCTGAGATCGTTTAGAAACACTATAGTAATAAATCTTAATAACTCGTTCATGTATTATAGCATAACAAAACAGTTTATATATTTTTATGGCTGGAGTCTGCAAGTTTTATTTAAAAATATAAAATTGACGAAAGAAAATTGCATATTCCACACATTAAACTGCTTTTTCAATTTTCTAATATTTTTTTATTTAATATAGGATGTTGATTTTAATTATATACAAAATTTTGTACGGATTCTATAACGATTAATTTACGTTAGGCGGACGTAAATTTCTGTGTAATTCAGAATATATACAAAAAGAGGTGCATGATTATGTTATAGTATTATATATTATGTATTGTTTGGCTTGGGATACATGGAAATATATACATCTATACGAATACATTCTATTTGCGAAATAACATTGCTTTGTCAACATGCACCAGTTACAATGTTCTTTTTATATACAAGTAATACGTAGTCCTGATTATAGTATAAGAATTTTCCCCTTATTACTCCGAACAAAAGATGGCAAATATATGCTATAACTATATAGGGATATCTTGGAGGTATATAACATAACTATATACCTCCCAGAATCTCATCGTTGATACGCAATAGCGACGAATGAGGTTTTAAAAATATCCAAGCAGAAGGATAAATTTATGTTTAACCGCCTTCACAGGGTTTTACAAAAGGATAAGCTCGCTCGGGTCAAACTTTCCTGAAATACGAATAATGTTAAGGGTTGAGCGAAATATGTAATGTTACATATTTTCATGTAGTGTAAATGTTGTAGACAAAATGTTTAACATACTCAACGTCATTACAAAAATTTTACTTAAAACTAAATTAATATAATTATAAAATTAAGTGTACTTAATTTCAATTTTTTAATTCATTTTTCCTAAATTAGAAAAGATCATATTTAACGTCCATATTATTAAATGTACCAAATAAGAAAAAGACATTATTCATAAGAATTAACATCAATTTGTTATTTGATTTAATAACAATCTAAAAAATTAAATAAATAACATAATTATACGTATTTCTATTTTATTAACATAAATATCAATTACCATAAAATAATTTATGTCTACAGTATAAACTCATATCTAATACTTACATATTTTCACAACTTGGTAATCTTTTTCACGCTTAGTTTTCGGTTTAAGTTGTATAATTAATATTATTCCAAAACGTTAAAAGGTAATTACAAACAGTTTCAACTAGTATTATAATAAAAATTAAAAATTTACTTATTGTAAATGTGTTTGTGTGTGTACAAATTAATCCCAAATTGTATCACATACTACTTTAAAAGTAGGGAAAACATAAAATTTAAAAATCAATTAATTTAATTTTTAATTCCTATAAAAAAACTATTTGCCTATTTATTTACTATTTATTAACTTTAAAAATGTGAATTATTTAATAGATTGTGTTTTTTTATAATTTATCCATCATACCATTACACACAAAAATTACAAACAATCGGGAGGACATGCAAGCAATTATGTCTTCCCAATTGTTAGTGTTAATGAAAAAATATATTTTACTTGTATAACAGAAAATTTAATCAAGGAGTACCTACTCGTAAATAAAAGAGTGAGATTCGTTGACAAATTGCAATGTCAACGATCGGTGACAAGGGCCGGAAATAGGCAATCTGTCCACATCCAGTCGTATTCGATCTGACATTTAATGAAACTGTAATTTGTTGGCATAGTACCACGTAATTCTTTTATTTTCTCTCTCAAAACTCCCTTGAACTAAATAACTGTAGCTATTAGGAAAAGGCATAGATATGACTTTTGATCATTGATTAAATTCTTAACATGATATTACTTACATAAACAACATGACACTAACTGAAATAATAATTCCTTTATTATTACACATTTACATTATGATGAAAGGTAATATACACGCGAGCACATACGTAAATGTATGAATGTGTAACGAGGTATTTTCGTTACAGTTATAATCTAACTATAGCGCAACCATTTTATTTCTTAGATAAACAGGTCTCTCTTTGATTTTTACTTCACTACGAGTATTGCGAATTAAGCACTTAAAAATAACATTTAATTTCTGGTTCCGCTATCAAACTCGATTTGCTAACATATCAAGTTACATAACATATTTTTTACGACTTTCATGGCTTTTCTTGACATTAATTTATACCTTGCTATCAATTTAAAATATATGTGAAGTAGTAGATGCACACCGCAGCTATAAATAAATTGCAGGACGAACACTTATTGTTATATGTGTCTTATATAATTTAACATTTTGAAGATTACATTTTACAATAATTTATACATACCTACTATAGATATATATATGTATATATATATATATATATATATATATATATATGAAGTATACTAGTATTTGTAGGACATAGGTTATAAATGGAACGCGAATTAAGAATTTTTACAAATTAAGTCATGAACGTTATAAAGTCATAAGTGGAAATAGTATTTTGCAGTATTTTTGTAACAAAACTGAGAGAAAAAAATGAATTATAATTTATTTTCAGGAATGTATCTCATGTCTAACATGTAATGTAATGTATAACATGTGTTAAATAAAAAGCTCTGCTTATGGTACCATTTCTTAAAAAGTAGCAAAAAAAGTTTTCTTTCATGAAAAGGCTTAAGGCGGAGTATTATGATAACTAATTATCTTTATGATGTTATACGAGCTCTGCTTTTGGCACGGAAAACAGCCTTATAATTTAACAGTATAAAATAATTTACATTTTAGTATTCAATTTTCACAAAGAGTTTCTTGTTGCATTTCTGTTTGCATCATTTTCTATTATTAAAGGAAAATGAATTATATAAGATATAAAAGGCAAAAAATATTATAAAAAGTAACGAAAGTAAGGTTTTATTTAAGCAAGATTCTTAATTCCTTTGTTTCTGATTTCAATTATTTAGGTATCTATTATATTAACCTTTACTCTTATCATTTCCTATGCATCCTTGGTCCTCTTCTTTAGTCAGTATATAATGTGTATTGCTTCTCGTTTACATTCAAACACGTATTAAATTAAATTGGATTAAAAATTATCATATTACGTATGTAATGGATAGTTTTTAGTAAGCTAAGAGCTATATGTATTTATTGTCCTTCAGAATTTGTCTATAGATAGTATCAGTATTTGTTTATAGAAAATATTTAAAATGTTAAATTTATCAGAATCACAGAATTTACAAATTTTAGGGGCAAAAATTACAGGCAAAATGTTGTATGGTGTAAAGTTGTTTGTAACTAAACGGATTTAAAACGTGACGCAGTTCATTTTACCTTTTTGAAATCATTTAGTAAAATCTACATTTTTATAAATACCTAGGATATTCGTACTCTTTGATTTTCAATAAATATCACTTACCAGCTTGTAAGTATTTCATCTCATTTATTTAAGAATTTTTTTTAAAGTACAAATGGTCTGTATCTCTGATTTCGATTCTTCCGTACAAATGTCATAGAAACCATATGAATTACTGTTCATTTAATTAAGGTAGAGGTAAAGTAGAGACAACTAAATCACACAGAGGATGAGAAGAGAAGAGATCAGAGCATACAGTTTGAAGACCCCTTCTGAATGAATAATATAATATACCTACATTATAAATGTACTTTGACTTATACGACAAAAAATATATCATTTAGGAATTTAAAAAAAACTTTTTCTATTCATTAATGACGGAGCATGAAATGGGATATTATTTTGCCATCGAAAGCGGCTTTAAATTTGGGTGAGACTACTTAAAAAGGTATCAGGATAGAATTACAAGCACGTGTCCTGCAAGCATATCGAGGACTCTTGTCATATTCATGACTATGACTTATCTTCATTATAACGCTTTGTCCGTTTTAGGAAATATTACTTAGAGGAAAAAAATATTACCTTAAGATTAAAAACATAATTAGGAAAATAAAACATTCTTCCTCCTTTTTCCTAATTCCTACCTTTAGATGTTTCTATGTTTTAAAAAATATATATCATAAAATTATAATAATATTATGAGTCATGTGCACTTTGAAGCACTTAAAAAACTACGGCCACCTTGCCTTTACGTATTAGAAGTAGCCAAATTTGCAAAATACATTTTCATCCTCTTCAACAAGCAAAAAATCTATATCATTAGAATATCAGATATCCAAACCATCTTGTCTTTGTCACACAGCCCCTAAAAGCAAAGGGTTTCAAAATAACTGCATTGCAATATATATAAAGATTTTTTATAAAATACCTGAATCGGTTACTACATTTTTTATTTCGCTAAAAATTGGGACATAAAAAAAACAGTGTTAACGAATTCCTAAACTATTAATTTTGATTTAGTAATAGTAAGAAAAATTTAGTTTTTATGAAAATTAATAATACATTATCTTTTTTATATATTAATACATTGCATAATCATTTTTAGGGGGTATTTATTTTTATCTCCACCTGATTGTTCAATAAAATTAATAGATAAAAATAAATTTAATAAACAATAACATACACATATAAAGACCACTACACCGGGGATTAGGGCTGAAGGGAAAGAAACCGGCGGACGATACGGGCGGTATCGTATGAGCCCACATGTAAGTCAAATTATCCTTGATTGTGCCCGGTCTATCAACACGATATCAGGCTTATTCAAAAAGAATAGTCTTTGATGATGGGCCGGTACCAATAGATTCTGGCCGGATGTTCAAGCACGGTTTTATTATTATTATCAACTGCGTATGATATATCATAGTACATATTAAACATTCGCATAAATACAGAGAAGCTCGATTCGATTATGATGCTACATGTGCAACAAGAAAGCCAAGTTGCAATTGAATCTAGAATTCGCGACAGCAACAGCCTGGTCATGGTTGGCAATATTTAGAAGGTCAAAGAATAAATTATATTTAGCATCCAGGTCAATTTGTTACTTAGCATACTAAAACCCTCAAGACCCTAAAGTTCTTTTGTTGTTATTTGCTTGGGAAAAGTAGCAACTAGGATATTCTAAGTTTCTCTTTGTCTTTTAATCCAGGATCCATAACGAGTAATTTCGAAAAATTCCAATCAGAAAAAGATAGCAGTATAATTTCGTTCTTTAAACTAACCGAAATGTCTAGGGCCACTTTACTGGACTTCATTATGGTCGCCGTGGTCGTGTACATATAATTGTATTCTGTGTAAATATTTTATTACTTTGCTTCTTGAGTTTTAATAAAACTAAAGATAAAAACCGACGTAGTTTTAATCTCTTCTTACTCTGTCTAAAATCAATATGAAGTTAATTTTGAATCAGAACTCAAAAGAGATATCGAAATAGTGATTTCTTCATTTAATTTACCAAACAATGATTTTTTGATTTATTACATAGTTGAAGTCACGTTTTTCCTAAGAGCCGTTTTAGTGTTTTCAATATTTTTTTTTATATTAAATATATTTATAACTATATTGGGTTGAATAATTATAAATCAATTTTTTTAACTCATGACAATGTCTATGTCGTCTCATGTCATCTTTAAGATGAACATTATGGATTCTTTGAAACAGTTCAGGTCAAATGGATACAGCATTCCAAAATTTACGTGTAAAGATCCGTCAGACGAAAGAGAGTAATGGGACGATGTAATGATTTAGTATAGTATACTTTTACAAATATATTAGGTATCCAAGGTGAAGTAAGTCTAACGATTTACCAATGAAAATTTTGAGATAGCTAGTAACTGAATTTTTGCAAGCATTGTTTTAATTTTAACGTCATAAAAATCAAGTTGTTGAACTATTCTAACTATTAACTAACTATATACACTGTTTAAGTAGTTATACACTACACTGCTTTTAAAAAGGGTTTTTCAAATGTGTTTGCAGTCCGCAAAACTTGAAATATGTTACATGTTAATATGTTATACGTTCGCTGCTGCGTTGCGAGCCCCGGATATGATTCCCACCCGACAAATAATATATGTGCACAAAAATCGTTGCTCTTCATTTTGGTGTGTTGTTTTGTATATCTTGTGTCACTGACACTGCATTAGAACCTTCCTCCGATCTTATTACACATGCATTACATAGGAATAGTGGCGTAAACGCTTACGGCAATATAAATATTTTGCCTAGTTGATGTAATCAACAGACAGACAGATGATATCGCCAGGATCAAATTCAATGTCACTAACATGTTAAGTACCTATCATATACTGAAAGAAGTATAATATAATTTATAACGACTTGTAAACTGGCAATTTGAAATAGACTTTGTTTACCATTGTTATATTAAACGAGTATAAAAACAAACCCACGGCGGACTACGCTCTAATACCTTTGTATAATAACAGGTATCTGAGCATATATTCAATGTAGGAGGATACTTTTTATTTGTATTTTTATTTTTATATTCATATGTTTTTATATGAATAATTGAATTATAAAAATTACAACTTCAGTAATAGATTATAAATGGAAGCACAATTTATAATTTCAATTTGATGTATGCTTTTATTATTGTAATAAATACTATATATTCATTCTAGATCGATTCCGAGATAAATTACCAAAAAGTGTGAAATATGGCGATTTCTCAGTTAAAATGATTTCGCTCCTTAAGTAAATTATAGTTGTTTTAAAAGCATTAATCTAATATTATTATCTTGTTTAGTAAAGACGTATAGATAGATAGATATTTTAGACGATTCGATCGTGATCAGACGGGATTATGAATTTTTACGGCAGTAACAAAACATAAAAGAATCTCCTACTGTGACTATTGTTAAAATAAACTATTTTTTTTAAACTATTTAAAATTATATCTTTATGAGCTTGTCAAATAAGACTCGTATTTTTTAAAGGTAGCAAAACCAGTAATAATGTACACATTAAAATTATAACAATAATCAATTATTTATTTGCATATAGTTTGATCAAATTAAATAAAAATTACTACAATAACAAGTTCTTTCAACAAAAGCCTGTTTTAGGTATATAATAATAATCCACAAAAAAAATACGTCGGCCAGACCGCAAACATCATTAGCGTGTTCCTGGCGCTCTTCGAGATGTTCTGTAAATATTATTCATAGGTTGTTTAGCAAGATCTATTGACGTCCGCAAATTACTTTAATTTTCGTATTTATATTACAGTCTGAGCTTTAAGCTATGAGGCAAAACTGGATAACCTAAGACTTTGCGGGAGCAAAGTTGTATGTATTTCATAATGGCTAAGGTGATAAAAAAAATATCTACATTATATAAAAGCACCTATACTTTAGCTTCTTCTACCTTCATCTACCTTTTACCGTTTATTCAAAGAATTTGATAGAAGAATTAAATACAAAAAATGTTAAGACTGTAGACCACTTTCGTTGAATTCTCTTTAATGGTTTAGTATACATATACATAATTGATAGACGAGTCCCAGTCACAATAATAGACCCTCAGAGTGGTATTCAACAGAAGAGAAATAATTGCTTTATTTAATAATAAAACTTTATAAAAAATAGACGTACGAACCACCTAAAGAAAAAAATATTCCCTAAATTATTCCATAAAATATTCCATAAGCATTACATTATAAATTGTTCATTATTTTTATAATTAGTGTTGGATACACAAATAAACCATGCTGAATCTGACAGTTTTGTTGACGTGAATTTGAATTTGGGTCAAACTCCTTAAAAGGGTGAAGTAGGGTCCATAATCATATGACCTAAAAGCATATAACAAGAATGTCTCGTATACAATCGACAAGCTCTTATCTCTTTTACCTAATATTAGTCTTAATGAATCTCTAGATGAGTATAACAATATATTATTATTTTTGTCCTTGTAAGCTTTTAACTAGATAACTAGTTGTTACACTTAACAAATAATCACTTCAAATAGTAAACATAAAGATATACAAAATAATGGAGTTACAAAATAATATAAATCACAACTCTTTATATTGCCCATAAACTTGTTTCAACAACTCAAGTCATTTGTTAATTAAGTGAATGTTAATTGCTGACAAACTATAAATACGAAATCGGTAAGCTTTTTAAAAACTTTATTATTCAAAAATAGTATAAATGATATTGTTTCTCAAATGACAGAATATTACTAGCATACTTTAGATCAAAATCCAAACATAACAGATATTTTACTTAATTTTTTTTAGCTTTCGATTAGGTATGGCACAATACGCTTTTTTGCTGGTATTCCACAAGACTGTGCTATCACCTACTTTGTTTCTTCTATATATTAATGACTAGTTGCAAATTCATTGCTATGCGGATGACAGCACAGAGGATGCGTATACACTGGCCGCGCCAATATTCCTTTTTATTTACGAACTTGTGTATGCGGTCGAGATTTTGATAAATAAAGTCTCAGATTGGGGCAGACAAAATCAAGTACAGTTTAACCACACGAAGACATAAGTTTGATCGTTTACCGCTAAAAATAATTCCTTTATCATGTCTCGCGTGAAAACACTTTGAAACACAACCGCGGTCACTTCGATAGTAAGGCCAAATAAGCTTCTAGAAAACTGAGTGTGCTTAATGGAACAAAAGAGTATTTAATGTTGTTAGCAAATGTATTTAATGTCCACTGTGTGCAACCTTTAAAAGCGTAAGCTCAGCCTCACATGAAATACTGTTCTCATCTCTGGGCCGGGGTACACCAGTACCACCTCCTTCCATTTGACTGCATTCAAAGAAAGGCGCCTCGTATCGTTGATGACTCCTCCTCTTGTACACTCCGATTGACTTGATTCACTGTCATTGCTTTTTGTCATTGATTAATTCTAGAATTCAAAATTTCATCCTCATCATCTCGTTGGTCGATTGCCTAATCGACTACTGTACGCTTACGCGAAATTTTCTGTCACGCACAACTACAACACAACTCTGTGGAATCAGCTGTCGCCAGGAGATATTCGAATCGATATGACTTAGGGACCTTCAAGAAAAGATACACATGAAAATAGCTAATGCGTAAACAAATGCACAGAGATGGCAGTTTCAGTACCTTCTTAAACTAAAAAATTAAATAAATAAAAATAGCCTTTATTTAATCTGACCTTTGTGCAATTTGTAATATAATAAAACATAAAACTTTTTTTTCTGGTGTGTATATAACTTAAGATTTAATAAACTTAATATTTAATATCAGTTACCAAGTCAGGCTGTCTTGTGACATAGGTCTCCTCAAGTTCCCTCCACATTTGCCTGTTCATTGCTGTCCTTACCTGATCATTGCTGTCCTGGTCCTTCTTGAACTAATACTAATAATTTGACGACGTAATACGTGATGGCCCAATAATAATTTCGTTTGCTATTTAACCACCACCATCGTAATCTTCGTAGCTCATCGCAATTCATGTTCGCTACACATAATGTTATGTAA
This sequence comes from Teinopalpus imperialis, assembly GCA_029286865.1. NCBI lineage: Eukaryota > Metazoa > Arthropoda > Insecta > Lepidoptera > Papilionidae > Teinopalpus > Teinopalpus imperialis. Next base: position 5,433,597 of record JAGSMU010000034.1, read on the forward strand.
TCAAGAGCTTTAGCAAAGCTGGCAGTGTCACTGCTAGCTTTGTTAAGTTGGGATTTTATGTGTCAATTATTATACAAAACAATAAATTATTTTTTACACATAATATAAGTCTGATAACTCTCCGTGAACTAACTCCCTACTGGAACTGTATAATTCATAGAATTGTTTTATTTTTTATTATTTACGAAAAGTAGTAGATTAAGAGAAAATACATTTATTCTTCGAATTTGTTTATCCTCTCTCATCTCAGTCCCTTCATGTATCATTTGATATTAAAAAAATCTTTTTTTTAACACATTAAAAGTAGCAAATGGGCACACAGTTCACCTGATGGTTGGTGATTCCTGCGGAACCATGACATCTACACTCATCCTTGACAATGAATCATGATGCAGATGCGTTGTCATCCCTGAGGACTAAGATGGTGCGCCTAGTCACCAGACGAAACATAGCAAAATTATACTGCTATTTTCTGAGGGCGTAGTCCTTCCCCGGTCGAGCAGTATGCTGTAGCTGGAAACAAACTGAAATAAAATTTCATACAAAATTTATGGTATGCATTTAATTTTTTTGCACATAATTTATTTAACATATTCTCGTGATCTATTTTGAATTTTGTTATGGTTATGTAACCAGATATTTTAATTTTTACAAGTCTGAATGGGCTAAATTAAATAATTTGTTAATTACACTTTACATTTATGTGATTTCCCTTTCACTCTTATACCCTGGATCTGATTATTATGTAGACAATTTTTGTAAAATTTTTGCAAGCCTTTGGTTATATTTTATTTTTTAAATTATGATGAAAGCTGTTGAATTATTCAGTATTGTTACTAACACAAATATGGATGTTTAGTCCGATATAAACGATTATTGTTAAAATTGGGGATTGCAAAAAATACGCTAGTGCAAAATCGTTTGATTTTAGACACCAATTCAAATGTTTTTTTTTATTTATTCAAAACATATTATCTCCAATGTAATAATCGAGGATCTACACTCCTGGAGGATATGTTAAGATTTCTCCAACTGCCAACTTCACCTGACTGAACACCTGATGGATGTTGGCTCTATTAGCCTATTCACCCCGTTACAGCTTCATCAGGCTTGGGACTCTAGATTTTAAGATTACTTACTTGCTATGAAGTGCTACGCTTTACAGCATTTTCTGTCTGTGCACTTTGCCATCTAGTTAGCTAGTATTCTAGCCATCAGAGAATTCTCCGTATTGGAGAATGAGTGGTCATAACTATTTGCCGTCCAAGGGTAGATAGACGGACCTAGCTTCGGACTGTTGTCATCTATTGTTGGAAGCTGGTTTCGATGAGGACCGCTCTGGAACGCGGGTGAATCTTGTGTACGCGGTGTATTACGGAGCGCCTTAAGGCGAGGGCGGCATGATGCAGTTGTGGTGCGCGATGCGGTGACCGTTGCGATCGGACTGGTTCTCGGAGCCCCCGAAAAGTTGAGGTCGTCAATTATTTGATATGGTCTAATCTCACCTGAAGCACATTCATTCTGCTGGCTTTGAACGAGGTCCTTCCATTTAATGTTTGTATTAGTTACTTAAGGTAAAGAACTTCATTTTAAACAATTTTGTTTTAAGGCAAATAATATACAGTAACAGTGTAAAAGAAAGTAGGTCGGTTAGAACGCAAACAACATTAACGTGTTTGGTTATATCAGTGTCCGTAGCGACCCTCGTCAATGTTCTGCAAATATTATTCCATGGTTGTATCACTAAATCTTTATGATTTAATTTTGTTTTGGTAATCTAAAAATTATTTTCTATCCTTGAATTCTTAGCTGATTGCAAATAACGCATATTTCATTCCATAATATCCAGATCGAAGTTATTTTTATTTCGTAACAGCTGTGTTTATTCATTCGCAACAATTAATATAAGAAATTCTTATAACATTTTCATTCTAGAATTTTCATGAACTATATTTAGACGAAATAAGGACTTTCCTTTGTACGACATTTATGAAAATAATTTATTGGATATTATTATGATTTGTGTTATTTAAGACTATTTAGTGGAGGAAACTTTTGATTTGGGTCAAAACTCCAAAAAGGTTGAAGTAGGATTCATATAGAAGCGGTTTTACCAAAAAATGCACTCTTTGGATATGCGCATATACTTAGAAATTATATTGCAGAGGAAAATCTAAGTATAAGAGGATTGAAAGGAGATTATAATTAAAATTTACTTTTTATTAAATAAATAAAAAAAACACGGAGACTTAATACTTTATCAAATTGCAAAGTATCGTAGCAGTGAATAAGCTGGTATAACATATACAAATACACTTGTGCAAATATTTTAAAGCAACGTTATGATGACTCCGTTACAAATTACGCGTGCAACATCGATCACCTTTTAATTGTTAATTCTGTGCGCCCATTATTATTCCCTACAAGAAGCCATTTGGTTAACTGTGGGCACTGAGAAATTGAGTTTAATACGGATAAAAGAATTAACTATGAAGCGTTTAGCTTATTCATTATTTATTATATTAGCCACAATTCTATGAAATTCCATTAACAAACAAAAATATCATACCAAAAGGAAGATTCTCGCTGGGACACGTATTATTAAATAATACCTTAAGCTAAGTTAAGTGCTTACATCGATACACTAGCAATGCCTTAAAATCGTCCTTGCAGCTTACGAGAGTGGATTGGTCAAATCACTAGCACAAGACACCGTAATGTGCATAATGCATTACAAGATGAACTACAACAAACAAAATAACTAAGCGCATGCGCACAGCTCCAAAGAAGCATTATCAACTTATTGGAATACTTCAACGTGGTTCCTGCATGCAATATATGTAATTTAATGTGTAAAATAACTTATATATACTTATGGCCACATTAGGTTTCTTTAAAATTTTATTGAGAGTAACAAACTAGCACACAGTTTTCGTCGTCACCGCAACGGCTTAAAATAGATATATGTATATCATTACAGATATAAAGATATTTTTTATAATTGTTGAAACTATTGTAGAAGCCAAGTTGAATGAAAAAAATGCAATTTCACGTTTATGATTAGAATTTTTACATGGTAGAGGTAAGCTGAAGCTTTAAACATGCTGTATCATAAATAGATGATGAACTTGATTAGGAAAGGAATATTTTTACATAATACAAGCGTCAAATAATATGTTAGCACTATTGTGTTTCAAGAAAGCGGAGATCTTACTACTATCGAGGCAATAATCAGTAACTGCATTCACGGTACCAATACACTACATGCACGGTGTCTGCATTATTATTTACTGTCGAAGATGTGGCAGGAAACATTTATCATCAGGGTAACTGCGTACTCGTTTGTGTGAATACTTTGTAATGTTATAACTATAATAAGCTAAACGCATCATAGTTAATTCTTCAATCCATACTAAACAGAATTTCTCAGTGCCCACAGTTAACCAAATGGCTTCTTGTAGGGAATAATAATCCTTGGGCGCGCAGAATTAACAATTAAGAGGTGATCGAAGTCGCACGCATAATTTGTAACGAAGTCATCATAACGTTGCTTTAAAATATTTGCACAAGTGTATTTATATATGTTATACCAGCTTATTCTCTGCTACGATACTTTGCAATTTGATAAAGTATTAAGTCTCCGTGTTTTTTTTATTTATTTAATAAAAAGTAAATTTTAATTATAATCTCCTTTCAATCCTTTTATACTTAGCTTTTCCTCTGCAATATAATTTCTAAGTATATGCGCATATTCAAAGAGTGCATTTTTTGGTAAAAACCGCTTCTATATGGATCCTACTTCACTCTTTTTGGAGTTTTGGCCCAAATCAAAAGTTTCCTCCAGAAAATAGTCATAAATAATATAAATCATAATAATATAGTATTAGGAATAATTAGAAAGTAAATTAAGTAGTATTGTGTGAAATTGCTTCGAATCTAAGTTTTTCACATAATAAAAGCATTCTAAATTTGAATTTAAAAACGATGACAAAAATACTTTAATTCCTAATATTATTTATGACTAGACTATTTATTAACATAGTAATAATATATGGTTTGACCATAACATTAATCAAAAATATGTATTTTAAAACAATTTGTCGTAAATATGCAAGTTATTTGTTGCTTATCTCTACTTTCCGGGCTTTTACTGATACATAAGAAGATACAATTTAAAATCGAAAACAAATACAGTCGTAACTCAAAGCTATGGCAATGTTGCAAGAAAAATAGTAAAATCGGTGAAACAGAAAACCTGTTCCAGTTGAGTTGATCCTTTTATTGCTTGTCTTGTTTTATAAATAGAAGAATAAAATCTAGTACATATATATAAAGAAAGAGAAGCAAAATTCGATAAAAAGAATTAACTATGAAGCGTTTAGCTTATTCATTATTTATTATATTAGCCACAATTCTATGAAATTCCATTAACAAACAAAATAACTAAGCGCATGCGCACAGCTCCAAAGAAGCATTATCAACTTATTGGAATACTTCAACGTGGTTCCTGCATGCAATATATGTAATTTAATGTGTAAAATAACTTATATATACTTATGGCCACATTAGGTTTCTTTAAAAATTTATTGAGAGTAACAAACTAGCACACAGTTTACGTCGTCACCGCAACGGCTTAAAATAGATATATGTATATAATTACAGATATAAAGATATTTTTTATAATTGTTGAAACTATTGTAGAAGCCAAGTTGAATGAAAAAAATGCAATTTCACGTTTATGATTAGAATTTTTACATGGTAGAGGTAAGCTGAAGCTTTAAACATGCTGTATCATAAATAGATCAACTTGATTAGGAAAGGAATATTTTTACATAATACAAGCGTCAAATAATATGTTAGCACTATTGTGTTTCAAGAAAGCGGAGATCCTACTACTATCGAGGCAATAATCAGTAACTGCATTCACGGTACCAATACACTACATGCACGGTGTCTGCATTATTATTTACTGGAGGATGTGGCAGGAAACATTTATCATCAGGGTAACTGCGTACTCGTTCGTGTGAATACTTTGTAATGTTATAACTATAATAAGCTAAACGCATCATAGTTAATTCTTCAATCCATACTAAACAGAATTTCCCAGTGTCTAGTGCCCAGAGTTAACCAAATGGCTTCTTGTAGGGAATAATAATCCTTGGGTGCGCAGAATTAACAATTAAGAGGTGATCGAAGTCGCACGCATAATTTGTAACGAAATCATCATAACGTTGCTTTAAAATATTTGCACAAGTGTATTTATATAAGTTATACCAGCTTATTCACTGCTACGATACTTTGCAATTTGATAAAGTATTAAGTCTCCGTGTTTTTTTTATTTATTTAAAAAAAAGTAAATTTTAATTATAATCTCCTTTCAATCCTCTTATACTTAGCTTTTCCTCTGCAATATAATTTCTAAGTATATGCGCATATTCAAAGAGTGCATTTTTTGGTAAAAACCGCTTCTATATGGATCCTACTTCACTCTTTTTGGAGTTTTGGCCCAAATCAAAAGTTTCCTCCAGAAAATAGTCATAAATAATATAAATCATAATAATATAGTATTAGTAATAATTAGAAAGTAAATTAAGTAGTATTGTGTGAAATTGCTTCAAATCTAAGTTTTTCACATAATAAAAGCATTCTAAATTTGAATTTAAAAACGATGACAAAAATACTTTAATTCCTAATATTATTTATGACTAGACTATTTATTAACATAATAATAATATGTGGTTTGACCATAACATTAATCAAAAATATGTATTTTAAAACAATTTGTCGTAAATACGGAAGTTATTTGTTGCTTATCTCTACTTTCCGGGCTTTTACTGATACATAAGAAGATACAATTTAAAATCAAAAACAAATACAGTCGTAACTCAAAGCTATGGCAATGTTGCAAGAAAAATAGTAAAATCGGTGAAACAGAAAACCTGTTCCTGTTGAGTTGATCCTTTTATTGCTTTTCTTGTTTTATAAATAGAAGAATAAAATCTAGTACATATATATAAAGAAAGAGAAGCAAAATTCGATAAAAAATTAGACAGTAGAATTTTCGTTTAAGGTATAAGAAGAAAAAAGGTCTAAAATGTTGCTTTTTAAGCCATAATAAAGGAAGACGACCGGATAGCTCATACTCAGGTTATTTTTATAATATTAGCAATTTCAACAAGCACTCAGTTCAGCTCAGACCTACACATCGTGAACAAAGATTCAGAATGGACCTTCGATGTCACCACTAAGGAAAGAGGTCGAATGCCTCGTTTCCAGTAACCAAGTCATACGATCCTTCTTAGAAAAAGTCAGATAACCTAATTTAAGAATATAGAAATAGCGTGTTGATCAGATATTCATTATCAGATATTAAAGTTTTATAATTAGTGTCAATTACGTTTTTAGTACTTTAAAGTACCCAAAAATCGTCTACGAAATTTAGTGTTAAGATAATTCAACATTAATTTTGAAAAGAACGTGGAAGGGCTAATTTCAATTTAAAAATATCTCATACAATTCGTAACATACTTCTCTAAGTTGTCATTTTTTTTTCTTAAATTGAAACGTATGAAAAAGTTTGGTTAAATAATCCATTACACCTAAACAAATATTCAACTAGACTTCGATTCGATTATTTCGTAACTACTAACTTTGTGATTAACTTAATAATTTATTTTTTATATTTTAACTTGAGTAGCTGAACATTATTATTTGTGTTACATTATTATTGCGATGGAAGTTATATCGAAAATAAGAAAAATTTGTAATTGGTAATATTATTTTTTTATAACTATAACTTTTAAAGTTATTAAAGTTTCAATGCATATTGTTATGGACAGTTGATTGATTAAATTTCAAAAATATATTGTTGACAATAGTTTATTTCATTCATTGATTACCATAAAAGAGTGTAATATATTGCCTGTTTTTAGCATATTGTGAGGAGGCTTAACCAGCGTTGGATTAAACGAGGGCTGTAATAATAATAATAATGACGATGATTACCATAAACTTGATTTCCTTCCAATGTACAATAGCAAACATCTTTATCCAACATTAAAGGAATTGATAGATGACGAGGCATTCCATTTTAGTACTCGGGATGACAGAGTATCTTAATTATGATTTCTCATCTGATAATGCATTTAGGTTACATAATTCACTTACCTTTATGATAATGGTCAGGGTCATGGGAGCTGAGACCTTGAAAGCTCCGTCTTCAAAAATTAAAGTGCTGCCAACAAGCTAAGAACCAAAACTTAGCTGTATTTGGCACGGAAATAAAATAATATATCGTTACACACGTATATTATTATTATTATTAGTATATAATATACTTTATTTTACACCGCAGAAATAAAATAAAAAGGAACACAGAATAAAGATGGAACAAAACTGATTTTACTAAATATTTAACGTTTATTTAGTAAGAGCTTATACGTAGAATCATTGTAAAAAAGAAGAAAAATACTAAATTTAAATAATCAAAAGCTGACTGGCTGAAATTATTTATTTGTTATATTCTTTTTCACCTCATTTCCCACCATGAACGCTATAAAGCATTCGAAATTAAAGAACATAAATTCAAAAAAAAAAAAATATTAAATGTGTGTAATATTCGAGTAGATATAAAAAATCACTTCTTACTGTGCTTTTACAAATATAATCAATGAGAAACTTTCGCAATAAATTAAAAACAAGAAAATGAAACGGATGATGGCGTTAGAATTAAGAACGGGTCAGGTTTCATCACGTTATAAGAAAAGCACTTCTTAAATAATTAAATAAAAATGAAATATTTCATAATTTTTTGAAACATTTAATAATATTTCTTAGCAAACCACTTAAACTCGAGTTCCATAATACACGTTACAAATTAAACTTAATCTTGTTCCGAGTGATCCTTCAAAGTTTTTGATACAAAAAAATTGTCTCATATTAATGCAGTTTTTGCTTCTTTAGAAATACTTACTTTTTTATTACAACGAAATATAATTCCTCTAAACTGTAACTGTACTTCCGAAAAAAATAAAGAGGACGAAAGATTTTTTTTACATCTTTCCGACCACGTATAGATTTCTTCGTGTTACCATATTTTTGTATTAACTGCGGAGCATATAATATGGAGCCGTTTTTTTATAAATACAATTCCTCCCTTTCCTTAAGCCAAAGTAATACACTGTAAAATGTCAGTGACTCAGGCCATCTAACAAACACAATCAAACCCTAGACCCGTCACTACTCCGAGACCCCTGTCCAGTAAGCCGCACGGTTATATCAAAATCTTGGAAATTAGACAGAATTCATTACTCAGAAAAAATCGATAATGTCCACATGTTACATTTCAGTTCTTAAATTAAAGAGATTCTGAAGTAAGCTAACTGTTTACAATCCGATTATGCACTGATGATACAGCAACAACGTAGATATAGCATATTAGGATCTACGACATTTAATGCATTTCTTCATTAAGCTTTTAATAAATCTCATATGAGTTTAGATGGACTTCAAAAAGCTTATTAGCAGCATTATGGCAATGGTGATTTAGCGATATCACAGCAACAACAATTGCTGACCATCGTGATCTCTTAATTATTACAAATATTAAATATAATTATTATAGTAAATATAAATGAGAATTTTTTCTTATATATCATTTAAAGTAACAAACGGGCATACAGTTCACCTGATGGTAAGTGATTCCTGCGGCCCATGACATCTACATTCATCCGTGACAAGGAATCATAATGCAGATGCGTTGGCACCCATTAGGACTGAGATGGAATGCGTCGTCACTAGTATAAAGGTCTCCGGATCCCTGCACTCACCAGACGAAACACAGCAATTTAAAATTTAAATCATAAATCATATTAAAATAATTTGACATTGTATAAGCATAATGCTAATTAAAATAAACACAAAAATTGTAATACTTACTAAAAAGCACCTTGATCAATAACAATCTTTACCATGCAAAATAATCAAATTCACTTCGTCTTTAGTTTGTTTTTTGTTTTATACACATGCCATATATATACATAGAAATCCTTACCGCGTAATAATCCTTACAACTTGGTAAGAATGGTATGGTTAGTTCATTATCTTTTTTTTAAATATCGTCTCTTTTCACAAGGGTGGATTGTTATTTAGGCTTTTACTACGAGGATATATAAATTGCATATATAAAAAATTGTGATAAATAATATATATAAAAAAAGGAATTAAAGACAATATTTTCAGTTTTGAAAATATTTTGTCTCTACTCAAGATGATAAGAATCGAAGCATTACAAGAGTCGTAAAAAACAAACCTATTCCAATTTATGAGGCCTTTTGTTTTAGTATTCTTAAAAGATTTTCGACCGTAACAATCGCACAATTTGAACACGTAAAAAGGTCGAACATACTGTATCTTGTCCTAAGTCATCATATAAGTCAGTCAAGATCATATTAAATATACATGAATCAAACCACCCAGATTTATACTCAACTAACGTTTATTTAAATGTTTAATTTTCTTCTTTTTTCATATTGTTCATTAAATTTAAAAACTAATGTGTGTATATGAATAATGTCGTTCCATCGTGGAAACATTAGACACTGCAACACAAAGGCGGATCACTTTTGCCGCTTTGTGGTTAGTATATCGATTGCAACTCGATGCTAATTGAGCCAATTACTTTTGCGTCGTGTATAGGTAACATCACTGAGTACAATGGCGAACTCTGTACTATTTTGATATTAATTAGCTACACACTACAAGCGTGAATCAACATCATAACGCTTCTATGCTTCATATTCAATTCTTATCAAGATAAGGATTGAAGATGCAAGTTTGGTTTATAGTTTGTCAATTATTGACTACGAAAAATAAATACCAGTATCTACTAATACGCAGCTGAGAATCAAACACTTTTTTCTTAGGAACGTTCGAACCACGACATATAGTATAACCAATAAAATGTTTAAGTGACTAATTGTTAAATATTTTTTGAAGACTTAAGAAAGTCGAAGTACAAAAAACCAAAACAAAAAAAGCAAGAAAGCTTAGACCTAAATTATAAATATTCATTATAAACACTTTTATAATTACTTTCGAATCAATACAAGCAGTTCTCTTTAAAATTCGCCTAACCTAGCCATATAACTATTAAAATATACTTTTTTAATTATAAGAGTTTACGTTTTTACTTTAGTAGGTACTAAAAACCGCAAGTAAAAATAAAGGACGCGATGAATAAAATATTTACGGGCTTAGAATTAAAGGACTGTTCCTAGCGGTCCCGTAAATCCTATTAGAGACGCTTATATTGTTTTGTGACTTTTTGTACATATTTTATGATTTTATTGTAAACTAAATTAGTTCCTTGCAGAGAACACTTCATTTCATATTTCCTTTATTTAATTAATTGAATCGGAGTTTTTTGTTTAAAATATTATTTACGTTAAGAAATACCGCTAATATATTCTACGTTCTTGAGTATAAATCATTTAATCAAGACAATTCAAAACTTTGAACTTTTTTAATTAGGAATGCTGTAGATTATTTACTCAATTATGCATAAAAAAACGTGTTTTAATATTTCTTCACTTTTTTTTATAATTACGTTTTAATCTTACAATCTACGACAGACAAAAGATACAGCCTCTTTGTGAGGTTGTAAAGTCAAATTATAAAATAACGAAAAATAAAAATATTTTCATGAAATTATATCCCTGACTTAAGTCAGAAGTTAGATACTAACTACGTTTCTTTATGAATATGTTATATATTGTAATGACGACATTAAAAATAATATAATTATTATAATTCATAATAACTACTATAACTGACACAGCTGATAAGAGAATATTATCAAAAAGAGAAACGATAAAATACAATTGCAGCTAATGCAAATCGTTAACACAAGGGTAATAAATAATTCTATGCGGATTACTTTAGATCTCACCGTCCATAATTATCATTTTGTGTGGTACATGCAGGCATGATGAGGTTGCTGCGTTTCGTACGATGAGTTTAGGGGACCTGATAACAGGTAATGAAGTATTCCGTCTTAGTCCTGAGATATGACAACTCAAACACATATTGAACCTTTGGTGACTATTACTTACCCTCATGTGAACCGTGTGTTTGTTGGCCACCTCCAATAACATGGAAAAAAACTGATCAGTATTTCTCTTATATTTCTACGCATGTAACCAATAAACCCACAGCTTACCTATGGCTAAAAACATCTAAACTAGTCCTAGGTACGAAATAAAAATACAAATGTATTGTCATCCCTAAGGACTAAATTCATATACACAAACAAAGAAAAGAAAACAAAATTACAACTAATCGATCTTCGTCTTTGTAGACGAGTTGATAATGAATTGTCGTTTCTATTGATGTTCAATTTAATAAACCAAGTTTTGTTCGTTGAGAAGATTCTTTGGACCAAAGCTTTCATTAATAGTGACGTCAACATACCAAATTCCCAAGTTTACCCAAAAACAATGTTTCTCTGACACTATTGGGGTGATATCCCGAATGGTCAGGGCGAGATAGGATGGCCCTCGAGCAACTTAAAAACTGCATAACACCCGGAGAGGACGGATTTACAGCAGAGCTACTGAAAACCGATGCTTCAAGTTCCCCAAAAATTGCTTAATTCTGTTATCCTTGATGAACTTGAAGGTGTCGAACAGAAGTGTGGTTCTTCAATAAGACGATAAGGCCCCGCTTGAAGAAGTAAAGACCAATTTCCCTTCTAAGCTGCTTCTAAGTACTGTTTTTACGGAGCCAAATTGACTGTCGGTATATCGAAGTGCAGCAATGCTACGATATAAGTCCGAGTACAGTCCAGCAGTATGAAACCTATCCAGTTGCAGAAAGGTCAGGGTGTATCATCATATCCCCGAAACTCTTGGCCGCTGCATTGAAATATGTTTTCAAGCTGCAATACTGATAAGAATACGGTTAATATAACATCAATGGCGAATACATCACCCACCTTCAATTTGCCGATGATATAGTCACCATGGCAGAATCACTGAGGGACCTGAACACTATGCTCAATGACATCAATAGTTTCTCCCTAAGTGTAGGTCTTAAGATGAACGTGTACAAGACGAAGATCATGTCTAACGTCCATGTCACAACTCTACCGGTTGTTATTTGGAGCACTACGTTTGAAGTTGGTATCGATTATATTTACCGAGAGCCTATGGTCCGGTTAGATAAGTCCAACTTCGACCCAGAGGTCAATCGACGGATAAAACTCGAATGGGCAGCGCTCAAGACACTACGGCAAATATATAAGACAAAAGTCTTTAATCAGTGTGTGTTGCCAGCGATGACCTACGGATCTAAGACATATCCCTTCACTACTATATGAGAAAACTCAAAATCACTCAGCGAGCGACGGCTATCGGCGGCTATATATGGCTCGGTGTTTCTTTGCGTGATGGAGTAAAAACGTGGATGTCCGCAAATGAAATAAGGTAACCGACATAGCTCAAGGGATCAGTAAACTGAATAGCAATGTGTCAGCCATATAGCTTGTAGAACCGATAACCGATGAGAAAAAAAAGATTCTCGAGTGGCAAGCACGTATTGCCCATCGCAGAGTAGGGCGTCCCCCACTAAATGGAGTGATTACCCATGAAAGTCTATGGGAAGTCCTAAGTTCAGCAGAGGACTAGAGGAGCTTAAAATCATGGTGCTGATGTCGCAGAATATTTTGCATTAAATACCTACCTATTTTGAATGTTATCCTGCTAAGCGTATAATGTGGTGGATGGAATTCAAATCTATTTAATATATATATATATATTGTATCTATGTAATTTAATCTATCATCTATCTCAATGATATTTAATGTTCCAATTATAATGAAAGCTAAGCTAGATTTGATTTTTTTTTTCAATAGTTAGGGAAAATATTTTTTTATTGCTAATATCAAATTTAATTCTGATATAATTCGCATTGAGACTAAAGGAAAAACTTTTTTTTTAAAAGGGCCTACACAATAACCTTTATTTTTAATTACAATCTTATTTTCTAATTAGTCCTATTATTCCCGTGTTCAGGCCAAGATTACTTTCGTTATTAAATTATAAATTTCCTCAAGGCCCTTGCGTGGCCGATGTAACTTGTAAAATTGGAAGCCGTGTCACCAACCAGGGCAGTAATTTTACTTCAATCAATATGATAAAATCTGCTGGACGAAAAATTATATCTTCTTAGTATACGTATAGAATTACGATGAGAATAGCGTTTTCGAAAAAAGTTTTAATATTTGAGATTAAACTCTTTTAACTTATACATAATAAGTAAATTAAGGAGACAAGTTTTTAAATAATGATATTTTCAGAAACTTCGTTGTTTACGAGGGAGAAAATTTGATAATTTTTAAAACAAAATGTCCACTAGGAAATCTAAAGGTACATTTTTCATTGGGTTTGAGGAAAAGTTATTTCAGTGAAGAGATCTTTGGGCATGACACATGTTCTCTTCTCACGATAAAAAAGGTAAAAGAGATATTGAAAATAAACATAAAACCTCTTATAATTAACAAAATGGTAATTCTCAACATAATTTTACTATTTAATATCATGAAACTGCTTTCGTACAATAAACAGTATCTCTGAACAATATACCAAAAAAAAGGTGTAACAGTAATTTTATTTAATGTGGCTTTCTTCTTAGAGAGGATTTTCTTTAGAGAGGATTTTCTTTAGAGAGGATTGGTGAATAGTCGGCCACGCGACTCTACTACGAATTTGCGGACTACACATTTGTTATAAAAAAGTTAAAACTCTTTATTTAAAAATAAGGAGCAACTTATGACGTTCAGAAAAAACGTCTACATTTTTTTATAGTATAGGCTAAAAGCTCACCTGAATCGAAGCTGGCAACAGCTGATTTCATAGATTAGTTATGAGTGCGAGAAAATTTCGAGTAAAGCGCACTGTAGTGGATTGTCAACCATCTAGATGATGAGGATTATTTTCAATTCTGTCTTGATATGTTTAAACTCAGCAGGTGGAATTAATCCGAACAACCCCTCAGAATACTCCCCGTGGTAAATTCAATATCTATCCTCAACGAAGATTCATAGCGCATACGCGTTGTTGTTCTGACGACTGAGATGAAATGTCAGTGGTTGCATTACACTCACCATACGAAACACCGCAGTGTTATGCTGCTACTTCATTACTATATAACGTACATGATTTGTAAGACGTGTAAGCACGCATACATATACGTATTTTTTTTAAAAACTGTGGTCTGGTTTAGCTAGTATTGCACACCAGAAGTCCCAAAATTTCTTCAGGAATATGTGATTATGTCCGTACCAACAAAATGGCAACAAGTTATCCGAACATAATGGCACATGTGTGCATTAAAATCAAATAAACTCAGTGTCTCAGCGCTGGCTTTTAATTTACGGTACGCGAACAAACCGTGTTCGATTTTCGGTGCAGGCGCCAATGAAATTGTTAATCGAAAAAAAAAGAAAATATTGCAAAAACTTGGTGAAGTTCGCCAATTCTCAGTGGACTATGTTCAAACACGAGAGGCCTAAGCCCACCCGTGGGATTTATATAATTAGTTTGTTACTTTACTTTTACAATATACACCAGAAAATTATTTTAGCAATGTAGTCATTTTGCTTTATTGGTGACTCTTAGAATATTTCTTAGTATTAAAATATTTTTTATTAAAAAAATAATTATTAAATTAGTTCATCCGTGTTTTATACTTTGTTATCCTATAAGAGTCAATCCAGTTCGCAAATAAATCCAAATCAACATTATCACTTTCTAAACTATCCATACTGTTGTTTTGTATTAATAAAACCTAACTTAATGCATAAAGTAAACTTCAACCAATCGATTTCATCCCGTGATAATACTGAATAACGTCGATAACTTTGTCATTACCAAAGTTTCATTTTTCATACAGTGATCTCCGCACGCTTCTGTTACGATTTTTATAGGAACAGTTTTGAATTACGGATATTAGAATATACAAGTATTAGTAAACGTATCGTTTTTTGAATGTGGGATCCGGCCGGCTGCTTTGTGCGGGACCTATGACTAACAATAATCATCGTTAATATCTTCGTGCGTTTTGATATGATACCTGTTTCAACCGAGTTACCACCAGTTAGTGACTTAAGCATATCAGAACTTAATTATACTCCATCCCTTTCTTTGTATTACCCTTAATAAGTTCTCTTTGCAGCAGTATGAACAGGACTGCTCGACCGGGGAATAGCAGTAAAATGCCGCTGTGTTTCGTATGGTGAATATAGGAATCCGGTGTCCCAATTATGAATCACGAGGCATTCAATCTCATTCCTCGTGGGAGGAAACGCATGTGCATCTTGAATCTTTATTAGGTCATAGGCCTTAGCCATAAATATCAGAGAAACTTTGTGCTAGTTTTTCTCCCTAATGATATAAAAATATTCAGTAGCGCTACAATCATAAGTTACCAAATGTGTATAGTTAAACGAGGTCTCCTTCCTCACCGATTCTTCGGGTACATTAACAAATTAAATTTATTGTCATATATTCGTATTTCTAATATATAAAACAGACGTTAAATTTATTAACGACTTGTTTACAATCATAAAACTTAAGTTAAAGTTGGCGTGTTTATCGCGTTTATTGACTCTAAATATCATTCATACCAAATAGAGAAACTTCACAATATTTTTATAACTCAAAATTAATTTGTTATAAATTTGACTTGCATAATTAAATTATAATCCATTTTCGCTAAAAAAAATACAAAGGTTTTTGGTTAAAAATGACTATGTATTACATAAGTATTATTTATTATCATACATTTTCACATATACTATTTTGTTTAAATCAGAAAAAATATTAAAATAATACAATAACGGAAATCTTTTGAAAGTCCCACATATAGTGATTATTTATCGAATATACAATTTTTTTATTGATATTAATTTTTCAATTTTTTTATATTACTCGATTTAAAGTGATAATATAAATTACAAAAATAGAATCTCAAAAGCTCGCTTAGTTAGCATTTCATAAATAGTAGGTATTTATTAAAATGCTATCTAAGCATTCTATCTACACGATAGAATAATACTGTATAAAAAATTCGTAAGCACCATTGCACACAAACACACACTTTGAAAACACAATTCAATAACACATTCAAATAAAAAGTATAATAAATTTAACACCATATTCTATTACTATTTTTTGAAAGTAATAATGTACACTTATATATCTTATAGCAAAGCTATAAGATAAATACTCGTACAGATTAATAAACTTTTTTTTAAAAGTTTTAATTACGAAAATTTATTTACGAAAATGGCAATTACTTAATACAAAATATACAATTATAAATATAAATTATAAAACAATAAATGTAATTTAATAACATCAAAGCATTCTAATGTGATAGTGGACCTAAACTAAAATTATGCAAACTTAGTCTCGTACTCCATAACGTATGTTAGAACGAAATTATAAATTAACATGTATTTTCTCACGGCTTCTTCTGTTTAAACTGATCAATAAGGTTAACGATACCTTATTATTATATATTATCCCCTTTACGTACGTGTTATTCCCCGTGCCATAGACTTTTGAAATATGTTAAATAATTTCCAATGATTTGTTATAATTATGATTCTGCTGTGACAATTGTTCTAGTCAGCATTTTGTTGGCGAGAGGAATGCTGTGATTTTTGAATGTGTCTAGGTCTGACAAAACGTTTAATACGCCCCAAGACAAAGTTTCATAAAAATATCCTCACGTTAATAAAGCGTATGTGATGAAATTTCATAGTCCTCCTGGTAGTTAAAGGCCATATTATGGTAGTTAGTATAATTGATCTGGATGAGTAAGATGTGCCGCATGTATTCGGGCCAACACAACGACGATAACGTACTGTCGCCGTTATTCTAAATGTGCTTTATGCGATTACATGAAGTTAGGATGAGGTATCAGTGAAATTGAAAAATAAATACATATATATATACATACTAATCTAAAACAAGCACAGAATTGAGACGTTAGTAGGTGGGAAATGGCAGTTTAATTCTCTTTAATACAGGGAATTCTAGTTTATAAATTAGGACAATACTTATATACTTTGCAAACCTAAATATTTAAAAACATTAATTTTCAATAACCAAGAGTTAGGACAAAGTGTTTTACAAAATCATGTTTGTTACCTTCCGATCCACGTGATCATATTTCAGAGATTAATATTAAAGTGCTATTCATTTCCATCTTCACCTGGTTTCTCAATAAAATAAATACATTAATAAATAAATAAAGTAAAATAAAATATACAGGCACACAACAGATGAGAGTCAGAGAGGGAGACGATGGACGAATCAGTTTTAGCCCATTTGAAAAAGTCTGGATATACAAAAAAGCTTTGAGTGCCACACGAGCTCACTGTAAGAAATCTAATGAACCGTGTACTCATTTTCGATTCTCTATTAAAACGTAATGCGACCGAACCGTGTTTGAAAAATTCAATACTAGTGATGAAATGTGGATAAAATAAAATAGAATAGAATTAACAGGCACACAACAGAGGAGAGTCGGAGAGGGAGAGAGGGGGAGACGATACACGATAGCGGCAATATCAAAGAACACCGCCTTTTTCACACTCACGGAGTCCCAACCACCTCAGATAAATTGAGTGGCTGCTCTGGATTAAAAAGTTTGCAGATATGACTTTAGAGAAAAAATCAGGCAGTGTTCCATCCCACATGGCGCTCACCTCTTGAGAGATCAAGACCTTGAGAGCAGCCCGGTCACATTGCTCCGAAATGTATCATCGGAATACACCGACCGCCAGTCCGTCAGTCATTAGGATTTGATATCTCGTCAAACCTTAATTTTGGGCAGTTTATTGAGTATAACGTAAAAACTGCCGCTAGGAAGTTGGGAGTCCTTGCAATAGTGCGGGGGTACTTCATACCGCAACAGCACTTAACCCCTTACAAAGCACAAGTTCGTTCGACTGTGTAGTAATGCTGTCACATTTGGGTAGGCGCTGCAAATTAGCAACTTGCAAGTTAAGACTCAGATGAGAGGAGTGCCAAAAGGCTAATTGGTGATCCAGATTTGGTTTAAACTAGCTCAATGCTATTGAGCCTAGGTGCAACGTTGCCATCCTCTCGCTGTTTTACAGGAAACATTACGGAGAGACTGCAGAGGCTTTCACGAGGTTCTCGTCATTTGTTCTATGTTACATTTCTCATCAGTTTTATTTTATACGTATATAGTATTTCTCTTCAGGATTTAAATAAGACGTTTGCATATAGTATATTATGCTCCCGTATAAATAATACTCGCTCTCTTTTAAAACTAAATATATTACTTTATACACTATATTGCGTGATCGTTTCAGTCCGATGTTTAATGCTCATCGGCGAGAGTCGAGTTGAAGGTGCGTATCACACGTTAGGAAAATGATGAATAATAAATAAAAATCACCTTTAACGATACGATCTCTACAATATATCTTACGTAGTGTTCTCCTCCCAAGTACGAGAAATACTAGTGCTAGAAGTTCACACTGCTTATAACTAGTACAATGAAATGTAGGAGTGTTACATAAAAGTTTACAACTGTACATACACTATCGTAACCATGATAGCATTTCCTTTACAAAAAGCAGACACAGCAAACCATCAAAGTGAAGGAAACATGGAACGGCCATCACATATACCAAACCGATAATAAAATCACTTTAAAAGCGCAATTATAAGTAGATATTTTTAATTTAAATTCAATCCGTACTCTTTGATTACTGGGTTATTTACGCTTACATCCAGTGGCATAAATAACCACAATGCTTCTATTTACAAATTGGTCAAGAGATAAACAGGATTCCCATATATCGCCCATAATATACTAAGCATTTACTATACTCCTATACTCCCATACAGATTCATACATTTTTAAAAGCCTGCAACTGAATACTCTTATCTTATATTTGAAGACAGGTGGCTTTAATATAACAAATAGACTACTTTAACTAAAGCAAACAAAAGTAAAATAAACGTATTTATCTACAATTTGATGTAGTTTTTGAAATTTGATTTTTAGCCCCTTTATGTAATTACAACATAGATTATTTTATTTTAAAATATAATAAAAGTCATCGTCATTATTTTTACAGTAAGGAGGATTTGAAAACAGAAAAACTAGAGTTCCTTGGACGATACTCAAATACTCCCACAGACTGCCGATGTTTGTTCTGGAAGTCTTATCACTTGATAAGTTAGAACACAAGCCTCGCGCAAACAACCTTATCATGGTAACATTCTTACTGGAGGCACGAAAGTACTGTACAGAATCCGTTGCAATCAGCCGTGACGCACGGAATACCTCAAAATACTACTAAATATTTAGCAAGGTTTCTAAATAACCACAGTCATGGAGGAAATTTTGTTAGTATTTTATATAGAATAATTATTTTAAATAACAACAGTGTAAGTGCATATATTCATGCCAAAGATAATACCAAATTTAAATCAAGAACTAGTCTTAGATAAAGAATAGTAACTACTTCAAACTGGAGGACCTACAAACTTTGGAAGGTGCAGAGAGTGTAGTCGAGAATGGCAGTGCAAGGGAATGTTTGGAACAAAACTTCAACCTATCGGAAAACTTCTGTCCAGCTTACTACGATGGACTACTATGCTGGGATCCGACGCCTTGGTATACGTTAGCTGTGCAAAAGTGTTTTAGTGAGTTCCATGGGGTTCAATACGATGACACCCGTAAGTATACCATAGTAGTATTTTTGGAAATAAAATTGGTGCTATTAAAAATTTAAGTAAATTTCTCATTGTTATTAAAATAATTTAGTGCATAAAATGCTAGTTTTTTATAACCTTTTATAATCCTACTAAAATATACAAGCCTACGCGAGGTCTTGAATTTTAAAAATTGTTTTTTCACTGTCCAAACTTTTGTTTTCATAATAATGAATAATTTATCACCGTCGCCGCAATCAAGTGTTATTTTTGCAAGAAAAACTTTTTGTTTGGGTTTCATTATTAAGAATATATATATTTTATGGCGGCTGAGTTAAAAACACTACGCCTTTATTATGGATTATTTTGCCTCGGTGAGCAACCTAGACAACAAAACTTGTAATAAAGTTAAATGGGGCTTTTCTTCATTTAATGATGAAATTATTCATTTTGAAGACATGATATTCAGTACGTTTAACAATATAAATAAATATATTTTGAATTGTTTAGCTAATGTTGAATATATGTATAAAATGTAATAATGCATTTCGTCATTTCATTCTATGTCCACGCTTAATCAATTAACAGTGATAGAGCCATGCTGCAGATTGTTTCTCGCTAGAGCATGAATGGTCGGCACAACGGAAGGACTATGCTCTCACCAAAAAATATCTTGAAATAACAGCATAAGCTATTACTGTGTTTCATTTGGCCAGTGTAGCGATTTAGAGATCGGTTTCTGGTAGCGATGCAATCCATCTCTGTCCCCAGGGGTGAGAAAGCACCTTTGTCTTTGTTAAAAATTTATTTAGGTATTTAGGGGCTGCAATCATCACATGTGTACCATCAGGTAAACTCTCTGCGTGTTTGACAACAATGACGTGTTAAAAAAAATTAATCTTTGTTTGTTATAGACCATACCTATCCTACTCAGATAATTTTCCTAGTTGTCATTTTTGGAAAGGTATATATAATAATCAAAAGATTTGCATAGAACAATCCTCGTGGTTCTCGTTGTCAAAGTTATATTTTCCAAACATGACAGTTAGGACACCCCTGTCAAATAAACTACTAGTAACATGGAAGCTGCCATATAGAAAAGCAAGAATTGAAATAAGCCATAATCTCTCTTCTATTCACAGAGAACGCGTCACGTTTGTGCTTGGATGGCATGTGGCATAACTACTCCAACTATGTAAACTGCACTGAGCGTATTGCAAACGTATCACCTACAGACGTGACTAGTCTTATTTACTTGGCAGGTTATTCACTCAGCCTCGCTGTCCTTTCACTTGCCGTGTTTGTTTTTCTATATTTTAAGTAAGTTTACTTGATTGTTTAGTAATTAGTAAATAACTAAATACAAAAGTAACTAACCAAATACAAAAAAACGTTATGCATTACTTTCTAAATATTTAAGTTGCTCAATATTTTTTTTTACTATTTTCATAAATAATATTATTCTGAATATTAATATATTTTTTTCTTTTCAGAGATTTGAGATGTCTAAGAAATACCATACATACAAATCTAATGTCTACATATATTTTATCAGCATGTAGTTGGATGTTAAATTTAGCTTTGCAAGTAAGTCTTTATGAAAACTATGACATATATTTATATTTTTATTAAAGAATTTCAATAAATTATATTTATATTTGATGCACAAAGTAAACGCAAAAACCTTATAATTTAAAGAAAATTTAGGTACGAGAAGATTTTCCAACTGCGCATAACAAAAGCGTAATAACAAAGTAAATGTGCGTAGTATATTACTTTCAAAAGATCCTAAACGATTTGCATTCAAGAGGGAAATTTACATTTAATAAAAAACTTTTACGCATACACAATAGTCAACCAACAGTTGATGAAATACAGTCGTAAAGAGAAATATGAGACTCCTTGTTACGACTGTCTTCTACGACAAATCGATAAAAAAAACAAAACTAAATCTGAAAATATTTATTTTCTTTCCAAACTACCACCAATAGAGCATTACTTTGTTTCTAAATCTTAGTTGTACAAAAACATACAAGCAAGCATACATACAGTTGAACAGTTATATGCTTGACAGTATATAACACGGTAATAAGTCTGATATAATATGTTACATTTATGCTTTGTGTTAGCCGTGACTTCTAATAGATGACATCAATGAATGCGAGTTAAAACTAAAGCATTAAATAAAGTTGTTTTAATAAAAAAAAGCAGAGGGAAGGAATTGATTACTGGTGCACATAATATTTGTGATATAAGGCCTTAATTGATAGAAATTATTTATTAGGAAGAGTATTGTACCTATTAAATGAAGTAACGTAGATTTTGTCCGAACGAAACGGAATAATGGATTCGATCCAAAAAAGGTTTCTTATCATATCAACATGTTACGAAACGAGTTTGTAACAAATCCTCATAAAAGCATTATAATTCTCTTTCCAAAAAAAAAAATTTTTACTTTTGAAATTTAAATTACTTTTAAGAAACAATACATCATTAATATGGTTGTTTATAATGTAGCTAATATTTTAAAATAACCTATTTATTACCTTTTTAGAACTGGTCAGAGGAAGCCCAACAAGATCAGACTTCATGTATAATACTTGTGATATGCATGCATTATTTCTACCTCACAAATTTCTTTTGGATGCTTGTCGAAGGTAAATATTATTTTTGTTCCAGAATAACAAACAAATAAATCATGCGCCGCTTATATTTTATTATCGTCTATTGTTCATTTAAAATATGATTTAAACTTAACAAACCCAATAAGTTATATTTGTTATCTACATCCGACACTTAGTGTTAGCAATACGTAGGTAGATCTTTCTCGTTAAATTGCTTCACAATGTATGTGGAATCTTAGACGAGAATGGTTGTAAAAGTCATGTGAACCAGTCATCCCATGGTGGATTACATGGCCGTGGTTAATCGCCTCATACCATATAATAAAAAAAGTCTAGAAAAATAGAAATAAAAATATCGTAGTGTAGCTTAATGTGAAAATGTCTAAGCCATTTCTGTATAAACAAAGGTTTTCTTTTAAATCTTAAGTACTACTACTTTATGTAAAAAATTCTAAAAATTTTATTAGTATAAAAAAATATGGAATATAAGTGTCGTATTTTCAAGAAAAAACAATCAATAAAGCTGCAAAATTCTTGCAGCTTTATTGATTGTTTTTTATATTATTAGTATTAGTAGTTATTAATAGTAGTAGTAATAATAATATTCCATATTTTTTATACTAATAAAATTTTTAGATTTTTTTTTTTACGTAAAGTAGTAGTAATTAAGATTAATTAGTAATTTACTTATTTCATATAATAGCTTTGATTCAACACATAGACGTAAAAAAACATTTAAAAATTTCAGGATTATACCTATACATGTTAGTAGTTGAAACATTTACTGCTGAAAACATCAAACTTAAAGTTTACACTACTATAGGTTGGGGTGAGTCCTTTTTAATTACTCTATTTAATTAATCGTATATGTACTTATATATACCTGTCGTAAATTAAGCGTATCCTACACGCCTAAGTTACGACTCCTCACAGGGTATATTTAGTAAACCTGTAGAAACACCGATCGCCAGTAACGCCGATCAATACTTATATGTCATCAACTAAACTTAAGCACAACATAGGATCAGTTGTCAGAGACCGTAATCTAAATCTATTGACGTTTTTTTTAACCATTATAATATTATCGTAATTAATAATTCATAATCATCACACCTATATATAGTTCCACTGCTAAACATAGCCCTAAACATAGATCCTAAATCCATAGACTTCCAGCAAACTTACGTAAATCGTTGCACCATCGAGCGGGGGACTATACTACACCGTGGATCGGTTATTGATTCTACGAGCTATATATTTTTTTACATATTGGT
This sequence comes from Teinopalpus imperialis, assembly GCA_029286865.1. Classification (NCBI taxonomy): domain Eukaryota; kingdom Metazoa; phylum Arthropoda; class Insecta; order Lepidoptera; family Papilionidae; genus Teinopalpus; species Teinopalpus imperialis. The sequence goes on from JAGSMU010000034.1 coordinate 5,457,255, forward strand.
CACCCCCGTTCTACTGCGAATATCTAAGTTCCGTATTATATCACGCAGGTAAAAAACACCTTGCATAGCCCACTCTATAGCACGCTGAGTGAATCTGAGCTTTCTCATAAGGCTAGCAGTGAAGTACCACGTGTCTGTACCGTAAGTCTTCACAAAGACTTTTGTTTTTAGACATTATTTGCCGTTAAACTTTTAGTGGTCATAAAAGAAAAACAAATATAAACATGTCTGAAATGAGGATTATTTCAAGCATATTGTTAGGTCGAACAACTCGCATTAGTGATATTGTGTGAGTGTATGAGTTGACCTTATGCTTATGCTATTACACTCTTAAAGTAATAGAGATCTGTGTACTTGAATATTACACATATTTTTTCGTGTTCAATGTAAGTTCAACGGTCAAGTGGCATTTGCATAATATAGGCATATCTTTTTAAATACGGCTGGAAATTGTAAATTTACAATATATAACATAATAAATAGATAGACGGTTTGGTTGCCTCTGCTTAATTAAACCATATACGAGTATATATATATATATAGTCATGTCATACCCATGCAATGTAGACAGAGTTCCAAGACGCTAACTTTGGCATAATAAATTGAATGAACTAAAGTTCATGCATATTATATAACATTATAAACACTAAGTTTAATTATAAATTCTCGACAGTTATTTTGTGTCGTTTGTAGAGCCACGCTGCAGCTGTTATCTAGTTGTAGCGTGAATAGGTCAGTACAAGGAAAGATCATGCCCTCACAGAATATACGGTATAACGGTATTGATTTTCATACGAGTGTAGGTAACGAGAGACCCAATTACTGGTAATGAGACGTTCTATCCATCTCATCTTTAATCTTTGTTGAGGATAAATGTGTTAATTGGGCACAGTCATTGCATGCAATCAGATGAAATGTGTGTGTTCATTACTATTCGATTCGTTATCTAAACAGAAATGAAAAAATCTATATAAGTAAAATTTAATTAATAACCTTGCAGGGGCGCCCGCAATATTCATTACGATATGGGTAATTTCAAGATGTTTTGTAACTGTTGTTCCTTCTACTGGACCCGACGAAGTAAGCTTATCAATTGTTACTTTATTTATTTTTGTGCATCTGTTATCTATGTTAAAAATCCCTTACTCACAACAGTAACTATTTTCATTTCGATCTACGATTTCAATACTGATTACCCATTGGGTGTCGTAACTTAATGTTAGTGTAATAAATAAAAAGGAATTCTAGCTTTAGCCATTATGTGTGTTTCGTTATTTACAGTTAACAATCTCCAGTGATACAAAAATGTGTCTTTGGATTCATGAGCACCAAGTTGACTGGATTCACAAAGCCCCTGCTTTAATTGGATTAGCGCTAAATCTATTCTTTCTTATAAGAATTATGTGGGTAAGTATTTACTGATGAAAATAATGAATAGAATCAGGCATGACTTTGTGGAAATCCATTACAAAAAAAAAACTTATCCAAAATATAGTGTTACTCTTGAAATATAGTATTCAAAAGAGAAATCATTTGTATTAGAAAAAAAAGATCTCACTTCTATTATCCTAATTGTAACAGACAGAGATAACAGCACTTTAATCTGATTAACTCACAAACGTGGCAGGGTAATCCACTGTCACATTTCGTGCTCCAAACAAAAACATTAGAAAGGGATTATTTGTATTTAAGACTCGTAATCGACGAAACTCATTATTTATAATCCGGATGGGATTTAAAACTGCAACCATCGTGAATTTTATTCCCAAGCTAAGAGACTAGTGCCTTATATATTGTTGATAATTATATATTATTTGTACTAATATGCCCGTTAATTACTACATATTCTAATAATATTATAAACTTAAATCCCTAATAAATACATTAAATTAAAATTTATATAAATTTCTTTTGCAACTTAGGGTATAACAAACAAGCATTACTACTTAAATAATCATACTGCGTTGACAATCTTAAAGACAAAGGTATAGAACATCACGTCGTTCTTTTGCACTCTATAATTTAAGTTATATAATTAACAATTTCATCATCAGGTTTTGATAACTAAGTTGAGGTCAGCAAATACACTGGAAACTGAACAATACAGGAAAGCGACCAAAGCACTACTCGTTCTTATTCCTCTATTGGGCATCACGAATTTACTTGTATTGTGTGGCCCCAGCGATGATTCCTGGTTTGCACATGCTTTTGACTACATGCGTGCACTGATGCTATCAACTCAGGTAACATATTAATATTCTATCGGCAGCTTCATAACGATTAAATAATAAAATTAAATCAATAGCAACATAGAGTAAACAGAACATATTAATGTGCTTTTCATTCTATAATTTTTTAAACCTTATACTCTTTATGTTGTATTTACAAGTATTTATAGATCATTAAAATAATAACTTTTACTGATTCCATCTAGATTTAAAACAATACTATAGATACAAACGTAATCGTGGAACAAGACTCCGCCACTAATTTTATATGGAAGTTAGAGTTTGTCTGTAATTATTAATCTGAAATTAATTGTTTTCTCTAATCTCTTTAATCTTTTTCAGGGATTTACAGTAGCTTTATTTTATTGCTTTATGAATACAGAAGTAAAACATGCAATCAGATATCACGTGGAGAGGTGGAAGACAGGTCGTACAATTGGTGGTGGAAGACGCAGAGGAGCATCCTATTCCAAAGACTGGTCGCCAAGGTCAAGAACTGAAAGCATAAGGTGATAACGATAAAAATGTTTAAGTTATATCATATTAGATTATGGTTAGTTTAAATGTACTTATACTTTATTGAATAGCCATTCCATTTTCTAAAAATATTATAAATTTTAAGATAATTAATGATGGATCATATGCTTATAAATGTAATAATATTATCTTTTAATATATACACATATATATATATATATATATATATATATATATATATATATATATATATATATATATTATTTTATTAATTGTCTCACTTATTTAGACTACATTTACAACTATCGTTTGTTTTGGCCAAATATTTTGTTCATTTCGTATTATATCTCCCATTAGTTTCAATGCTAACTGCATGCATTATTGTTTCATATTTGCCAATGTTATTACTTTTATTGACACTGAACGTTTATGTGACAAAATTATGAATTCTCTTTGTATTTCAATATGAGTATATATGTCTTCCAATTAACTTGTATTACTCGTATCGGTTATCCAAATTCATATTTCATCGTCTTTTTTATTTCCGTTAGGCTCACTGTATGAAGAACTACGAAGACTTGATTATGAATATATTCCACTGGATACGTGTAAAAAGACGAGTTAATTCTTATGAAGACAAATACAAGGACATAATGTGAATTTGGACATGAATTTTATTTTTTTTTACTTTGTTATAAGTTATTACTTTACAATAAATAGATGTTTTAACCGCTTTATAGAGTGATTTTTTTTTCACTTTTTCCATTATCATTCATAACATTACAGTTACTGCATGTAATTATCACATAAGATAAGCTAATAAAAACTTTTTAACGCGTGGATGTTCCATGGTAGCTTTCGATCTTAAACCATAACCTTAAATATTTAATAATAGACTGATATTACTGATTTTGTTCAAAATACTATCATCATTTATTAAAAAAAAAAGTATTTTTTACTTTTTTGAAAAACGAATTTCGTCTTAGTCATATTTTTTATAATTGATTAAAACTTTAAGTAGCCAAATATATTTGATATTTGGCTATTTAAAGTTTGTTTTCAAAAATATTTTCTACAAAAATTTTGTCTCCTGTAACTCAAATTAACCCTCACGTTTTAAAAATTTTGATCTCATTTGATTGATTGATAGGAATTGTAGTCAAATGTCCATCTGAAAAAAAAATTAAACATTACTATTAATACAAATATTAAAATAATTATAATTTCTGCAGTTGATGGTATTTGAAATTTAAATATTTATTAATATGCGCAATTTCATTATGTTGAATGTCTTACATTTTTTTAAAAAGTAAAGGCATGGGACAGGTTATACAATCATCCGACTAAACGGGAATCTGCGGCATCGGAGACCACCACTACAACATTGCTGGCACCACGAACATCACTGGCACCTCATCACGATGGCAGACATCTTCATGCAGTGAGATATTTTTATTATTTAGATATTATTATTTAAGAAAACATTATACAAGGAAACAAATGGTTTTTATAGCTGCAGAATGAATGAGTCAGCTCGACCGGGGTAGGACCACGCCCTCACAGAATACCATCGTAAAATAGCAGCATAATGCTGCTGTTTCGTCTGGTGAGTTTAGAGATCCAGAGACCTTTACTACTGGTGACGAGATATCCATCTCAGTCCTCAAGGGTGACAACAAATCTGCATCATGATTTCTTGTCAAGGATGAATGTAGATGTCATAGGCCGCAGGAATCATTTACCATCAGGCGAACTGTGTGCTCGTTTGTTACTGACAATGTAATATATGTATATGTATATATAAACTAAACTGTTTTGTTTCTTTACAACATAGGTAGAGTTACATTGCAGTTTGTGTCTAGCAGCAGAAGGAATGGGCTATCTCAACCAGGGTAGGACCATGCCCTCACAGAATACCAGCGTAAAATAGCAGTATAATGCTGCTATGTTTTGTCTGTTGAGTGCAGGGATCCGGAGACCTTATTACTGGTCTGCATTTTGATTTCTTGTCAGGATGAATGTACATGTCATGGGCCGCAGGAATCATTTACCATCAGGCGAACTGTGTGCTCGTTTGTTACTGACAATGTAATATATGTATATGTATATATAAACTAAACTGTTTTGTTTCTTTACAACATAGGTAGAGTTACATTGCAGTTTGTGTCTAGCAGCAGAAGGAATGGGCTATCTCAACCAGGGTAGGACCATGCCCTCACAGAATACCAGCGTAAAATAGCAGTATAATGCTGCTATGTTTTGTCTGTTGAGTGCAGGGATCCGGAGACCTTATTACTGGTCTGCATTTTGATTTCTTGTCAAGGATGAATGTACATGTCATGGGCCGCAGGAATCACTTACCATCAGGCGAACTGTGTGCTCGTTTGTTACTGACAATGTAATATATGTATATGTATATATAAACTAAACTGTTTTGTTTCTTTACAACATAGGTAGAGTTACATTGCAGTTTGTGTCTAGCAGCAGAAGGAATGGGCTATCTCAACCAGGGTAGGACCATGCCCTCACAGAATACCAGCGTAAAATAGCAGTATAATGCTGCTATGTTTTGTCTGTTGAGTGCAGGGATCCGAAGACCTTATTACTGGATACGAAGCATTCCATCTCAGTCCTCAACGGTGAAAACGCATCTGCATTTTGATTTCTTGTCAAGGATGAATGTACATGTCATGGGCCGCAGGAATCACTTACCATCAGGCGAACTGTGTGCTCCTTTATTACTCTCAATGTAATAAAAAAAACAATTTATCCATGGATTATACAAATAAATATAATATAATAAAACTTTTTACAAAAAAATAGTTTCATGAGTCTTCTTATAACAAACCTAAGTAAAGAATACGTCCGCTCCACGACTATTACACAACTCATTGAGTCGTTGTCCGTACCTTATGAAGAAGGAATTTCTACTATAGTTATTCCGAATATGTAGGATATAATAAAACAATAATACCCTAAGTCTAATAACTAATTAATGTCATGATATATTTTTCACTTGAATTACATAACAGAAAAGTATCAAGATATTTATATAAAGAAATAACCTACTTCAATTTCTTAAAAACTCTCATATTTAAAATCGTACAACTTATTATCTTATAATAAATAAGTAAAAGAAGATGAGACTAAATTCAATAAAAGAGATAACACGAAATAATTATAAAAGTTCAATCGGTTCAGAAATGTTTACAGTGCTAGAGCTACACTGCTGTTTGTTTTTAGCTACAGAATGAATGGGTCAGTTCGAACGGGATTGGCCCACGCCCTCACAGAATACCACCGTAAAATAGCAGCTTAATGCTGCCGTGTTTGGTCTGGTGAGTGCAGGGATCCGAAGACCTTTATTACTGGATACGAAGCATTCCATCTCAGTCCTCAACGGTGAAAACGCATCTGCATTATGATTCCTTGTCAAAGATGAATGTAGATGTCATGGGCCGCAGGAATCACTTACCATCAGGTGAACTGTGTGCTCGTTTGCTACTCTTAATGTAATAAAAAAAAGAAATTCATAAGACGTATATATCAAAGGGCGAATACAAACGTGTAAAGAATAATCTACGTTCTTAAATATTTATTGACAATGTTTAAGAAGGTCATGCCAAATAAAAATGATATTTCGCATTTATTTGTTTGACAGTGCATGTTAGATATATACCATCATGCTGCCGGTTAAATAAGTTATTTTCTAATAAACATTAAGAACACTTATTTTGTCAATTTTTTTTGTTAACGTATTTTGCCTAAAAATCTGCCAGGAATTTGCTCGCAACAATGGAGATCACTCGACATTATTCCTTGTTATGATTTATAATAAAATAGGTTTGGCTCTAAAAATGCAAGAAGGTTTTGAAATTTTAGCCACAACATTCGGCTAGATCACGAGAACAGATTTTAATTGGTTTGCTAAACTTAAAAGAGGAATGACTCATAAAAAAAATATATAGAGCATGAAAGAGGACTGCGTGTACTCATCATGGATAACTGTCCCTTTGTAAGCTTTGTTCCAGATGGATGCTGCACGAACTTAAATAGTGAGCAGAACGTCTCATGCGTAATTAATTACATGCCGGTGAGAAAAACATTTGTGATGTATGGACAGATGTCGAAACATGGTTATATAATTATTAACCTGAAACATAGCTACAGTTGATGGTGTCGCGCTTTGAAGACGAGCCGACAGAAACATATTTTTGTCTCATTTTTCTGTACTGTTAAATTTCTTCTGTGGTTCTAGAGGATCGATGGACAGTTATGGGCATAAAGGGAGTGTGATTCTCAGTTTCCTTATACTTTCTTTAATATATTTTAAACTCTGCATTTAGTGTTTGTAAAAATATATATTTGTATTCCATATAACGATCCCATTTATTTGATACGTTACATGAACACGTACAATACATTTTCTAATTTCCCATAAAATCTGAATTCCTTTATTTACACTGTGCAATGCTAATGTTTCATACTCTACTTATGTACTAAATTCAAACTTTTTCAGTCTAAAAAAATCTAAGAAAATAAGCTATGATAGACAGATAGTCAGACAGAAAGACAGACTCGAGAGTGATGCTGCTATAAGGATTCCGGTATTTCATCTGATTTATGGAACATTAAAAACGTGCCTAACCTGCTATATTCCCCTGATCAAGTGATTTTTATCTCGTTCCAAAATAAACAAATAATTAAAGAGCAAACAGTTTGAAAGCGATGAAGATGCCGTGACTGCTCATAACTTTGAACATGTTTTAGGTGTCTAAAGAAGAATAGAGTGGATTAGACGAATTGAAAAGTGGCCAAATTGAATACTTTGAATTGATTGAAAAAAAATTACCTGCCATAAAGAATAAATGTTTTAATCTATGAATATCTAATTTCTTTGGCATGATCCCTGTATATGACATCTAATCAGCGAACGCGATGCGTCATATAATTATTGTACGAAAAATTTTATGGAATAAATTCCTTTTTGACTCCTTAATTCATCATGTTTACTTTTTGTTGTATTCAAAAATTTCTTCCTCGTGTGTCGAAGGGGCTTTTTAAAAATAATTTTCACAAGTACTCTAATATCATGTTTATTTGAATGGGAAAAATCATATATTCAAAATAATTCAACACAATATGTGCACTGTTTGTCAATGTACCTCAGAACATTTACAAAGCAATAAGCCGTATCGCAAATACAACAAACTCAATATTTTCTTATCTGACAGATAGCGACTTTTTTTAACACTTATGTTTTAATAAATGTCACGTATCTGATAAATATCAGGATGTAGGTTTTATTCAAAGGGCACGACGGAAACGAATTACTTTCCTGAATATTATTCTTGAAATGCCTTAAAAACTGATATAGGATTCGATTCGAATACGACAAATTTTATTATGTCCGGTTAAGTTTACCAAAATCTCTGGGGTTTATGTTTTATTTAGAAGGAAATATGGAATGTTTATACTTACACATGTTATAAAGAAATAATAATAATATAAATAAATATTAACCATCTACGGAGACTGTTGTGTCTCCGAAGTTGGTTGATATCCGAACTCGTTAAACCTTAGCCCATTTTGTTTATGTTTAATCTTAACTAAAACAAGTTAAGTTGAATAACTTTTTTCTTTAAATAAAACAAACATGAACATTCAAGTCAACGCAATAAATCTTCTCAATTGCTAAATATCTGTACAGTGTATAAGATTTTAATTTTCTCAGGATTACATCACAAGCGGCAGTGCTAGCGGAGACCAATCGCCGGTGTGAGGCGAGAGGCGGGGGAGGCTTTCACGCCTGCGCACTCTACCCGAAGAGGATATACCTCTTGAAGCGCCTGCTCCTGCCTCTCCCGCCTCTCTGTGTGTTCTTCCCTCAACCAGCAATTACGATTTCGACACTGATCCCGATTGTTCAATAATATATAAAGAAATTTCATCAAATATACCCAACACTTCCCTTAATAATTCTTCATCTGTCGCTATAGCCGTTGATATATTAGACCACTGTATTAATTAATTATTAAGCCCATGTATTAGATTAATTGTAGATTCATACTTTGAAGATTTAAAAATGTATAAAAATAAGGTCTATATGGCTGGATCACACGATAATCAGCATTTGACTGTAAGATATTGTAACCATAAATTCTATTCATAATTATATTATATACTCATATATTATAAATATTAAAATATATTTAATTTAAAAAAAAAAGATTATGTATGATTATATTTAGAGACGAAATATCAAACCGCATTTATACATAACATTTTAACTATCGCGTATTTATACGTTTAAGTCATTGTGTATAGATACGAACTGTGTCTATGTTCAAAAATGAATAATGCATTGCTTTAATTTAAGTAAAATATTAAAATTTTAGATAAGTCATAATTTAAAAATTTTAGATAGCTGTATGTCCTTCGATGCATGAGTAACTCTACTTGTAATAACAATGACTATTCTTGACGTTATTTTTCTTTTTTGCTCTTTTCCAGTCTCTCTTTTTTAATTACGATTAGTTAATGCAAATACTAACCGTATTTTTATACACTGTTACGGGTTGTTGAATACGTAAACATGTACTTTACACACCTACCTACTAAATGTTGCCAAAGGTATATTTTATAATAGATATAAATAAATGGTAATAGCTTAAAGTAAATTGGGAAACAATGCGCTATTTGTAATATAAGGTTTAGCATATCGTAAAGTTTTAAATTAATTGTAGCCTGTAATCGTATATTTTTGAAAAAACATACAAGTTATAATTGACGCCATTAAATTTTCTATATATTTATTAAATTGCAATCTTGTATAAAATATATATAGATTATATACTTTTATAAGTAATTCAAATAGGATATTACACACAAATTGTTTTAATATAATTACATCTTGGTAATGTTTAACTCTATAAATTAGCTAAAAAGTAAAGTTTATTTATAGAATGTGTATTCTAAAACAAGGATTCCTAGCTAAATTAACGAGAGGGAGTATTTTTTTTTAATAATTAGAAAGCTATTATTGTATATCTTAACCTTATGATAATAAGATAAATTTTTAGCTAAATGTACGTAATCACATTGTTTTCTTCATATGGATGTTAATTAATGTTTATATATTTAATAAAATATTCAGCAAAATAGATTTTTTTCATTTTATTCCATCGATACTTTTAATGATACAAATCATAAGTTTATTACGCTCATTACAACGGGAAAGAGGCGACAATTGAGTAGCTCTGTGTTTGCACAAATGATAACGACACTATAACATATTTAGCGCATTTAATGTGATTTGCTAATAACCGGAACATATATTATACAAAGCACTTTTGAACTAATAGGACCACCGCTTCGGAAGGCAGTTGCTAGCGAGAAGAAACGGCAAGAAACTCGACTATTTTCCCTCTTTTTTTTAAATATAATAATAAGTTACAAAATGTCCAAGAGTTGTCGAATATTGAACCCAGAGCTCAAAGCTTATATCCAAGCATATTTGTCAGACAAATTTTTCAAGATTGATCAGGAAGACATTGTGATTATCACGGTTGTAGACTTATAAACTCAAATAGTTGGTTCTTTCATCGTTGCCATTTTAAAGTTAGGATATTATTGTGCAATTTATTACTTATGTTATTACACAATTGTTATATGAAGCGAAATGGACGCTAATTTATATTTGCAGTAGGAATTATTTAGCATCAATGCGTTAGTTTCTTCCTGCTTATATCAATAAAAGTATGTTAAATATTTAACGGATACTTATTAATATACGGATTGTAAAGACTGTAGAACCTGTATAAAGATTTTACATGTTAAAAATAAAAAAAAAACTTTTAACAAAAACATTAATGTTAAAAATACATAAATCCTTTGTTTTATTTCACGTACATTTTATAGTGGCTTACAACGTGAAACCTGGTTTTGACATTGGTTTGCGGGGAGATTACACTCAACTAAACACTGAAGGCCATGTCGTAAACAGAAGTGATATGTTCGAAATAGATTTAGGTCCAACGATTTGTTATGATATACTTAAACGAAGATAATATATTAGTGTATTAAAAGAAACTATTATATTCCGCAAAATATAGGCAATTATTTTTTTATTTCCATTTTACCACTATTCTCTAAAAATATTAATTATGTAAGAAAGTAAGAATTCACTTTTTAATTTTAGTAAACACAGGTGAATCATTTAATGTTATAAACAATAAAGACATGACTTTATAAAAAGCTGAAACAATAATAATATCCTAACATTTGTTTGCAAAGCATACATAGAATATTAGAAATTTATGTGTAATAAAATAACAAATATAGCTTTTTTTTAACATATAAATATAAGGATAACTTTCTTTATATTTATATATGGAAGTTTCGTTATTTGCACTTAAAATTTACGAGTGCTTACGGCAAATATGAAATTGTATTCATGCTTGAATATTATTAATTTATGGCATCCTATAATCAAAAATTATAAAATAAAATAATATTAACTATATGTTTACTATCTGACTTAGCTCAGAAAATCAGAAAACACAAAATTGCTGCTTGCTTGGGAAAAATAATATCACACGTGATACGATCCTTCGGCGAATGTCCGCAACAAACACTACATATCATGAGATATACGTCTCTAGTGAGTACATTTATAAATAAGATGAAAATATATGGAGTTAATAGAAAAGTCCGCATTACTTTTTATTCCGCATTATATATCAATAAGCTAGTCCATTATCTATTATCCGGGACTTTTAAATACCAAGAATTAAAAATTAATGATAAAAATTGAAAAATGAGATATTCAATTTTTTAACACTTAATCGTATAAATACATGTATACTATATAACACCTTAATATAAACTACATATTATACGGTCCAACCACATATACTAACATCTATGGTCTATATCTATCTATATAACAGCTTGGCTTTAATTTTACATTTATATATCAAATCTGTTCACGTCACACTGATTCGCCACGCGGATTTTTTTTTATTACAGAACAGGTGGCTAACGAGCAAGCAGGCCACCAGATAATAAGTGAACACCGCCGCCCATGAATTCCGCAACACCAGAGGAGTCGCAAATGCGTTACGGCCCTTAAGAAAGGTGTAGTCTCTTCTGCTGATTCCAAAGAGTAAAGGTGTGCGTGGTGTGTATGCGTGGTGTTGGTGGATTGCCAACCATCGTCTTTGTCTTCTTATAATAAACACCAATAATCATTATATGACCCACCTCTTTATGGAGCAATGATCATCTGCATCCAACTGTATATATGAAGCCGAAGTTTGAACAAAGGTATTATTTGGAAGAAGTCATATCTAACCTTGAAGCAATCGCAGATTGGATAGAACGTCAGCAGTCATAGAGAATACAATTATTATCGTACCGAGGCTTGAACCTTTTTAAAATTTACATACTATACAAGTAATGTTATTAATTATTTAAAAAGCTTATTTTTGCTCATTAAAATCCATCTACATCTACGGCTAAAAATATATAAAAGCCTTTGACGTGCTCACATAATTGAAAATTTTAAATTTTTTAATGAACACACCAACCATAATTTCTTTTTACGACACGGCTTGATGGGTAGAAAATGCCTTAAACCATTAAAGCAGTCCTTTGTAACCCTTTTTCAGAGGTGTGTTAATAAAATTCAAATAAATAAATTAAATTTCTGCTGATTGAAATTTTGTTACAAAGTTCAAAAATATAATATTTTCGTTCTTTCGTATTTGAAAAAAAATTTTAAGCTTGAACATAGGTAAATGTAGATTGAAATTAAAAAAATCTATTAGTTATGTTTGCCTTCTAAAAGCTTGTTGCCGTTTAATAAACACAATCCACGAGTGACAGTTTTCCCTAGCAATTATATAATTTACTTCACTATTTTTGAGTCACCGTACGTGGCTACCTATAACTTGATAGCAGCATGCATATGACTATAGATTTTATTGTTTTTTTTTTAGTAAAAATAATTTTAATTGCAAATATATTTTTCTGGAGATTTCAGATCACCATCAGAGCACAGAGAACTTTAAAAATATGACAGAGAAAATTATATTCCATTCTTGAATTGGTCTTTTACGATATTTAGATTAATTTAAAATTTCATCGAATCTCACTTTTGTATATAATCTGAGGTAGGTTTAATTACCCTTAGAAATAGATGTATTACCTAGCGCTTATTAAATGAAGCGCTGGATAAAGAACCTAATGAATTTTGAGATCTAATGAAAAAAATAATTTTGAATCATACTGCAGAATAAAACTTTTCGACTAAATTGAAATGGAAGATGAATTTCTTGGGCCGCAGGAATAACTTGCGATCAGGTGAACTGTGTGCTAGTTTGTTACTTTCAATGTTATATAAAAAAACGTCGTAAATATTTACGATCAACAGAAACAACAGAATGATGAAATAAAATAACAATAAACCCCTTTAATTAAAATAAAAAACCTCTAAAGATAATGTTAGTTTAATTGCTCGTCGTTTCCAGGATCGTTACCATTGCAAATCGGTTTTCCTTTAATTACTTTAACGCTTTATTATTAAATAGGGTCTTTATGCTGCAATAACAAAATGAAACCTTGTTCTTAATATTACACAATGAAGACACACTTAAAGGTTTATTAAATTTGTTCCAATAAATGGATTTTTTTTACTATTTAATTATTGGCTTATTTGACTTACTTGCATAACATGGCGTTCTATTCCAACAAATCAGGAGATATAGTATGTCATTTTATAGTTTAATCTGAGCCCCGTCTGCGGCTTCTCAATATCATCCGTATTGTCCGTCGATTTTGCTTTTAATCCTAATCATCTAATGGCGTATATTTACTATGTGTATGAGATTATACGCATAGACTTTATATATATCATATAGATCTCAGCACAATGGAATACCGATTATGCAATTATATTCGAAAAGTGCTTGAAATCTGTATAGATATGTATGTTCAGTTTCTCGGACAGACGGAAGACAAACGATAATAAAAGTTAGTAGAATCGAATGTTGCTCTAGATAAACGATATTCATTTTTTTAGCTATTCGTGACAGGGTGACGTAGCAGGATCATGTGATAAACCCAGAGTATTATTCCTTAGAACGAAGATAGTAAGCATACTAACGAAGAGACTAAGATGCAAACATACCATCTGGATCTGGATCATTAGGATTTGACAAGTCAGCATCAACAGGTTTGATGTAGGTAGGGTCTTCTCAGACCCAGTTTGCTCCCACTTCTACGCCGCGTACGTTAACAACAAACACGCATTGCAAGTGTGAGAGAAGCTGATTTGTACATGTAACTCAGGATTTTATGAAGAAGACCAATATTTAGATAACGATAACGTATCATAAATATATATATATATATAATATAGAATAATATTCAATGAATTTTATTCTATATTATTTAAACTAAGGTTTAAAAGTATTTAAATTTGTGTAGATTTTACTTTACACCAAAATATCTTAGCCCCATTGAGAACAAAATATTGTCCCGACTACAGAAAAGCTAAAATTTTTGAATCTTGATACTAAATGAAATTTAAATAGAACTCTTAATTCACCTCATACCACATCTTAATTATATTCCGTGGAGGTTGAAAATTGTACGACTGCTTCGTTCACGATAGGTTGGTCGGTTTTGTCGACCATTGAACACGAAATAGTGCTCAAGTAAAATGCAAGGTCGTAACAAAGACTTCGAGAACTCACTTGACATTTAAAAGATTTCTTATAGAAATGTATCTTAAATTTTATATTATTTAATGTTCGTTTTAATTCAATTTCATGTTTAGAGACAAACCATTAAAGATATATTATCGGTATACGGACTACTTTACTAGCTTAGCCGATTTCTATAGACTATTTATAGCTTTAATTATTATATCAACGTAAGAATATAAATGCTACATAACTTTGGAAATAAGGTGTCAACTTGATGCGACATTGAAATATATTTGAACTGCAACAATATGGATGTATTTTGAGAATAATTATGAAACCCACTGTGTTTCAAATTAACCCCAATCTAAGGTTTAATAACTAGAGGTTTTTAGAGTTCAGTGAATGTTTCTCATAAACTTCATAAATGGTTGTTCTTTATACAGCAACATTTTGGCCGAAATATGAAACAAAATTTTAAGAAACGAAAAATTTTGATCTCAGTAGTTTTAAAGTAACTTGTTAAGTGGTCTCTACAATCATAAAAAAATTGAGATGTGTTGATATTAACAACAAATTCCAAAAAAGGTAACATAAATTTATAGGCCGATCAAAAAATTATGCTAATATGCATGCTTACGTGGAAGCGACATTTTTAATTTGTGTAGCCATGCCGTTGTTATGTATTAAGTATAAGAAACCGTAGGCTTTCAGAGGATTCAAACGTTAAAAAGTAACGTAGCGATACTGTGTTGCGTACGGATTCTAATGACATAGTCTAGACTAGATGATTGTCCCTCAACCATTTTCATATCGCGACCCGCGAATAAGCCAAAAACGTTTAGAGTTGAAACCTTGCGACGCCGTCGCTATAAAATTATAATAACGTTTTAATTAACAGTTTATGTATACTTTTAAATTTTCAAAGTTCCTCCGGATGGGGCCAATATAATAAATTAAATTAATAGACTTAAACGTTGGACTATTCAAGTAGTTTTCTTCCTATAGTTATTGCTATTAAGATCTAATATAGTTTACTAAAAATCCAAGATTTTTATAAAAACAAAGTGAACAAATGAGCATACATTTCACCTTATGTTAAGTCATCAATAGCACTTTTATTTATCCTCGACTACTCAAGATGAAGGTGAATCACTTCGGACGACAAAGATGAGAACGAAAACATTAGGGTGACACATGAGGTACGGTTTACTTGTAGATATACAGAGGACACAAAACGTTCTTCAATGAATAATATTAAAGGATATTCGACTTAAATGGATTGGATAGAGAACAACCATCAATCGTATTCCTTAAACTTATTGTTGACCAACCTAGAATAGTAGATTCTACTGATTTTACTGGTCTATTCGCCATTAACTTACTTAAACGTTCGTTATTCGAAATATCTTAAAGATTACTTGTGAATATTTATATCTCCAGTAAGTGCCTAAGTGCACTGAAGCTTTGTTGCGGGGTTGAGTTAATTTGTTTTCCGTCGCCAATTAGCTTAACTAATCCGCTCTACTTACGGTGCTATTGACAAAGATCGATAGATATTATTTTTGTACAGTTGAGGTCACGGTACACTTACCATCGGGTGGGCTGCATGCTCATTTATGCATATTTACCTACTTATACTTTAAAAAAAAAGGTGAACCAGTATCCAACTACGTAACGTATGTTCACCTCACATCCCGCATATTTCCTCCACAATCATATACAAAATAATTCTACAAACAAACAGGAAACAACATATATAAAATAAGTCACCTTGGTTTATTTTTTCCAAATAAATTTACTTATTTATATATATCTCGTTTAATAGTGAGTGAAGTAGTCAAGATTAATCAAGGTCACTTCTTCCTGCGATAACTAACGTATACGGAACATATATTTTTTAAATTGGTGTGATTGCTTATCACCAGCACCAGACGCAGATTTGTTTGATTTACTGTCATTGCCCTTGTTTATTCAAAAACTTATATTAATTAGTGCTAGGAATTTAGATTTGAAAACCAACCATTTTTGCATGTCTTAAATATTATATAATAATACTTTAGCTGGTATTTGAAACTGTTTTATACTCAAAGTCGTAATCTAGACTAGATGTAGATGTTACAATCCTTACAATGGTAACAAAAATACTTTTCAATAAGTAATCATATTTTAAATGTGTCAGCATTGATACCTAACACTATTCGCTACCTAACAAGATTAAGTGGATCTTCGAAACTAATCTGATAATAATTAACATCGCGGCATGAGAGATCACACTGTTAATGAAATTTATCAAAACTATTTCAGAAAAAAAACGAACAAGTACTGGTTTAATGTTCAATGAAGTATAACAAAAAAATCCCAGGTGTCTGGCCGCAAGGCGCTCGGACGTTAAATTCGTGACAACGAATCCTAAAACAATGATTACTCTGCAGAGAATAATAATATACATGTACCATAGAATAACAATTATTAATACACAATTTATTAAATTAAAGTATTTTATTCATTTAATGATAATTACATATATAATATTTAACTCGGCTTGATTTGGTTACTCTCGGCTCGGGCGTAACGGGACACCGATCGTAACGGGACAATGAGTCATACTTTTTGCGAATACCTCCTAGCGTTACCGATTTGTAAGACGTTGTCACGTTAAAATTAAACTTTTCCTCACATTATATCTTATCATTTCTAAAATAAACCTGTGTGTGAGGTTTTCCTTTCGCAATGCCTTTTGTGTCAAAACCAGCTAATTGTTACAAATTAAGGCACTAGGTATGTGTAACGTGGTAGTGATTCCTTAATTCCGATCGGATGGGACAGTTGCATCAAAAACTTCTAACTAAAAACTTGTAAGCCCTCAGCAAATAGTTTCAGGGCCTTATTCCCCTTACAAATTTGGAAATCTGTTCTTTATTAAAAACGTGACCTAAGGATGGACTTTTGCTCCTGCAAAAGGAGACCGTCGAATGGCCGATAAATGGAGATCATATAACGGTCGTCAGTCCATCTTCGATTATAATTTCCCATTTTAGTTGCATGATAAAGCAGTTTTAACTCTCTAACATACACACATGTACACTAACACTAAACACAGCGAGAGGTATTTCTTAAACTTAAAAAGTTTTTCTTTTTTTGTTTTGTCCTTTTAAATATTTTTAATGATTTTTCTTATGTTAACTATTATGCATTTTTTTTAATGTGTCCTATTTTCTTACTTATAAAGCAAATTTTCTGGAACGGGAAACGGCGCTGAAATAAGGGTTTTTAACCTAGTTCGGCCACAATGCTTACTTTCTTGGGTATGTATATGCCGATGTTATGTGTGTTAGTAATAAGTTTGAATCAAATTATAATTTATTCATATTCATCTTACCATCAGGTTGATTGTGTATGTGTGTGTCATCCTCAGTTTCATGAAAAGAAACGTAAGGTCGTACAATTATTTAAGTAAGGTTGTAACTACTCAATTACTAGTAGATACGCTCGGGACTCAAACCGCCGCCAGCGGCATTGTCTTGGCTCCGATTTATAGATTACTTTAATTTTCTTCAAAATATATTCATGTGCTTTGTAGCTTAGAATTTAAGAAGTATCTTAAAGATTGCATAGTAGTGACATGGTAATTAAGAAACGTAAATTTAACTGAATCAAAGTGTTTCTACTTATGAATTCACAAAGTACTTTATATTTTTTTTTATATATTATTTACTTTTTATATTTTTCAAGGAAAAACTTATTATTTGAAACATGCTTCAAATATTATGGTCAATTACACGGCATCGTGATTCTAACAAAAGAATCTTTTCAATGTCTGAAGAAGATGAGGACAAGTACCGTCGTCATCTTAATAAAGCTGACACAACAAAAACAGCGGAATGTTGACCTCAGAGTACTTCAGAAATTCAAAAAGAGTATCGGCCTACTTTTCAAGGTTGCGTTTTCTCCCATTTTACCTAAACCTTTTATGTATCATGTAGATGTTAATTTTATGATGTTTAAGTTTTGAAAATTAAAATATTAAATTGAATTTTCATTTAGCACCTCACCCGATGGTGCCCAGTGATAACCGCCGCCCATGAATATCCGCAACAGAGGAGTCGCAAATGCGTTGCTGGCCATTAAGAAAGATGCAGGCTCTTTCCTTAAAGGTCCCAAAGTCGAATCGATTCGGAAATACCGCTGGCGACAGCTGACTCTACAGAGTAGTTGTGCATGGGAAGAAATGAAAATGCTGGAAATCGTTCAATGCAGTCAAACGGAAGAAGCCGATACTGAGGTGCCGCGGCCCAGAGATGAGAACAGTATTCCATTTGAGGCCGAACGTGCGCTTTGTAAAGTTGCACACAGTGGGGCGATATGAAATACTGTCTTGCTCTATTAAGCACGCTCAATTTTTTAGAAGCCGATTTGGCCCCTCAACTGACCGCGGAACTGAACGTCACTCGGTATGTCAACGGCAAGGATTCCGATACTAAGAACCATCGGTTTTCATGTCGTCTCCTTAGTGCAGAGATGTAAGAGATGGCTGGAATGAAATTCCATTGGACAGCTATGTCGAGAGACCAAAATGCACGGGTTTACGAAGGAAGACGAACTAGCCTCTTGCCAATTTTGCCAATGTGCACAGACTCTGCTTCTGTAATAACTCTTTCGAAGGTTCTGAAGGCAGAACTGTAGTTTTTTTTAAACAAGACGGAATTGGAATCCCAAGACGCCGATGCATCTGCCCAGGCCCGGAAACGCTCCTGCTCATAGCGTGACGCTATTTTACAGGAGCGACCAAACCAAGGGTGGGATCTGCCTCCGATTTGGACAATTGAGGTTGGAATGAAGAGTTCCATCCATCAATAGCGTTGGGATCATCAAGTGAGAAGCAAATCCACCCCCATGTAGGTATGATGAAATACGCCCAAACGCACCTTCAGGACTGCCGAGGCATTGAGAACAGATATCATCCCTGATGTTTACACGAAGTGTGTGTCCCTCGGAACAAATGAGTGTTCCAATTTGTACCCCGGGTAGAATAGGTGTCAGCCGGAGAAGATATCGTCTCGGTGAGAAAAAGCATGGCCAGCTTCACCGTCTCAAGATGGTAGGACGGTGTTAAGATAGCAATGAAATCCCTCGATATTGCAGAAATCCACGGTGAGCGTGGCAGGGTCCGCCGTAGCCTTTTAGCTCCGTTTGCCCCTGGAAGGATAACTGTAGAGCTTACCTTTCACGCTCAGATTGCATAAGGTATCCTGAGCGTGAACGCCCAGTGTGGGATTCTCCAAAACTGAAGGCCCCGGTACCCTCTTGGGGTAGATTTTTAGAAATTACCGCTACCATATTATTTAGGGAGGAGAGAGGGCACCCCCTCTCTCCGGCTCCGGCTACCTTGCTTTGGCACATCTACTTTACGCCGGTATTCTGTGAGGCGGTGGGTTCCCCGGTACACATATTTGTTGGTATTGTGATCTTAAGCTAAACCTATGCTTACGATGTTAAAGACCTTAAAATCCTTACGATAAATGTAGTGTTTTAATTACAAAAACTATTGTTATATATGGTATAAAATATATTTACTATTACATATATATAAAATATAATAACATGGATTACAAACGAACACAAATTTCACCTGATGGAAAGTTTAAACTCCCTTCCATGAGAACTACATCTGCCTCAACAAAGATTCTAGATACACATCCCTGAGGACCTGAAAGGAGATAGAATTTCTCAATGCCTGTAATCGTATGGTGAGGTATTAAGGAACTTACTCTGAATATCTACACTCACCATACGAAACACAGCAGTGTAATATACGCTATTATTTTGTGATGGCGTGATCTTTCCCCGATCGAGGCAGCCCATTCATGTTCCCCTCCGTACGGGTTTAGTAACCGTAGCTAGGTTACACACAGTGAAGCTTAGAGGCCGCTCCAGTTGGGTTCTCTGAGCGCACCTTGGACGCTTGCTGATGGACAGCGGGGTGCGGAAGTGACGGTGCTGCAAAGAGCCGTTTTCCCATCCTCCGAAGCTGAGGTGGAGTCGTGGAGGAAGAGGATTTCAGTGTTACGTTGCTGATCTCCCTGTACGAATTATGGTCAGCGGTGGAGCTGTAGACCTGATCCACCACAGGGAGCAGGGATTGTGCTTTCCTAGCCCCCATGGTCTCTGATGGTCATAGACTCGAGATGGACTGCTTCCCGTTTACAGAGAGAGCCTGAGTAGATAGGTGCCCTCGTCTTCTGGCATACCTTGTCTGGAGTGTTGGGGGAGGGGATGTCCTTCCCTTAGGAAGGAATGCTATTGGGTGGCCGGCGCAGGTGGGGTTACAAATGTATGAGCGAGCATTCACGTGGCACCGCCACAAGCGGCGAAGGCGGAACATCGTGGGGTTTTAGTCAATGCGAGTCCGAAATACGTACTTGCACCCGCATGGGTGGGTAAGTCATAACTTTTATATAACGTGGCTTTACCACTATAAAAGGGTATGACCTTTACTTCCAGATGGTAACTTTTAGTATAAGTATTAAAACAGCATCATTGCGAACAATACATTTTATATAACGTGATTAAATTCTTTGACTCTACTTTTTGAGAACAATGCAGCTAAGGAATCCATTAAGTGAAAGCTAATCTTACTACAAAATAACATCGACCGATCATCCCTCTCGTATCGTTGTTAATTTCGTTCTCTAAACATCACTGTAGAACTATGTAAAGAGATTAATCCAAAACCAACTTTATATAAGCCCAACAATATGTGGCTTGAACGTAATGTTATATCTCATTGTTATATACAGACGACGATAAATGTGCCGGAAGAGAATAACAAATCGTCTATTGGAATTTTATGATTTTGCATTTGAATGGTTTTATGGTCATTTACTTTTTTATTAATCGACGTTTTATCCTGAAATATTATTGCGAATCAATAAAATCCCTCTTAATCCCCTTAAATCTTTTCAAGGATATAAGACTGGAGTTATAACTTTTGTAGAAATAATATTTATGAGTAACTTTACTTACTTATTGTCTTATCTCCAACTTCATTCAATATTTTATTTAAACGTGCGGCAGTACCTTGTACAAGCTACATACAAATACTTATATTTATAAAGAGTTTTTGTAGAGTTTACTTTTTTTATGCAATTTTGTCTTTTTTTCTGAACTCATATCATTTTCTATATAACCTTTCGATCTATCTTCACAGCACTCGGAAATTCATCTAAAGCCTTTCCTAGGCTAAACTTAGACTTTCAAGAGGGTTGGCCCAGACTCATACGACTGTTATCCCAGATTCACTCACTCAGGGGTACATCTCGGACTTACTAATTGCTTATCTCCAACTCAACCAGCAGGTAACCCGAGGAACTATGGTCTGTCAAGGAGTGTTTTTAAATTTATTATAATAAAAATATATAATTTACTTGCAATAAAATGTGTTACTGTGTACTGTTATCGTTTTACTTGAAGGGTAGAGATACTCGTAACCTACAGGAAAACATCTTCCAACTCTAACTGAAGCAACGTTGCGTACAATGATTTTTTATTACATGTTTTTCAAAATTAATAACTGTACTTTTTCAAAATATAACGTAAATACAATCAATAATTTGTTTTTACTTCATATCTGTATTAGCCGTTAGAATATAATTATTTAATATGTTAAACATACTTGGTGGTTAACTGTAATTTAGATAAGTAAACAATTTAGAGACATCCTCAATAAAACTGAATCTCAATACGTACAACGTAAAATTAACTACAACAATAAACACAAATTTGAGAATTTAATAGGATAATAAAATAATTAAAAGCCCAAAATTGTTATCCATCCTAGTTGTGGAGTTATAATGGAGTAAAACTGTAGAGCTTATAACAAAGGTTAAGTAAACATGTTATTACGAGTATGAATAGAGAATTTAAGTTTTCGTGTGTATATTCCTATAATATTTTACTAGTTAAACATTTACAGTTTAAAAAGATAACTATTTAAATTTAAATTTTGATTTAAATTTAGGATAATTATTTAAATGAATACTTGCTGTGTTTCATTTGGTGAGTGTAGGAATTCAGAGACCCCTTATATTCCTGGTGTCGAGGGATTCCATCTCAGTCCTCAAGGGCGACTACGTATGTGCATTATGGCTCTTTGTCAAGCCTGAATATAGATATCATGGACCACAAGAACCACGAAAAGTGGATTCTGTTTGACAATCGAAAGCGCTCAGCAAGTTGGTTAGATCCTGGTTCAGCACCAAAGCAATGCCCTAAACGAAAAATGACCTGAAGACAATGATGGAGAAGCTTGTGCGTCTGCAACCAGCTTTGGTCAATCGATCGTCCCCGCAACTACTACACGACAACGCGCGACCCCTCAATGAACAACAGACAGTCTCCAAGCTACAAGATTTGGGGTTGGAAGCTCACCGTCATCCACCGTAGTCACCAGACCACCGATTATTACTTTTTCTAAAATTTGGAAAACTTTTTAGCGGAAAAAAAATTGGTTTCCCGAGAGTCAGTACAAAATGCCTTTGAAGAGTGTGTTGCCTCCCGTCCAGCTTATTTTTACAAAAAAGGCATCAATAAACTATCATTGCGTTGGCAAAGATCCATCGATTACATGGGTGATTACTTTGAATAACAGAAATAAAAAAGTTTAAAAAAAAAATACCTTAACTTATTTCATACAAAACGATAATGTCATATGTAAAGACCGATTCCATATATATATATATATATATATATATATATATATATATATTTTATACATAAAAAAGTGATTACTTGAAAAACTACGATACTAATATTTTGTTATCTCATAGTGCCTTTGCAACGGGTTACAAATATTAATTCTTATTGAAGATACAAATAAACAATATTAAGTAAAATAAAACATTAACATATTTTAATTACTAAAACTACTATTGTAAACAACAATCAAATCAACTTATAACTTTGTAAAAAATGTCTAGTATTCAGATCATTAACTTAGTATATTGATGCTGTCATCCTACCAAATAATTTGCTACTAATTTATAATGAACCTGTTATATTATCAGCATGTCTGCACAAATGTTAGAAAGCAACTTATTTTTAAAAGGGTCAGAAAAAGAGAGAAATAAGTATTTTTTTTAATTTGGTATAGCCACCTCGAGTTGTAGCTTGTTTGTACTACATTATAAATTAGTCTGCTAGACTAAAAGAGGACCACGCTGACTCAATAACAGGTAGTGAGGTAATTCAATCTCAGTCCTCAGGAGTCAACATCGCATTTCCAACTTTAATATTTTTGAGGATTGATTGGAAAGATATCATACAGTCGTTATTTACAATCAGGTAAACTATGTTCTCGTTTATAACCCCTAATATTGCAAACAAAAATTACTATGTAGTAATATGCATACTATGTAATGTTATTGATATTATGACTATTTTTAAATTTATGTGGGCAAGTTTTTTTTTAATTTGTGTGGGCTCATGAAAGGCTGACTTCAGGCTGAGAGATACACAATATTGCTTTTTAAATTTCACTCATTTTTCGGTTTCCAATGAAACCAACATTTTGTTTACTCTTTCTCATATCGGTATCGTAATTAAGTAACATTTTTTTTAAGTTTGTAAGCCTATGTACCATATAGATCCCATTACTAAACGTAAAATGGGATAAGGGTACAAAGAAGTGACGGACTACAAATGACTTCGAAATATTTCTCAGACTTAAACTTTATTTTACAATTTTTAATATTTTTTAATTATGATTTGTTTCTTAAATTACAACACGAGAAAGAAAAGTTACCAGTAGTTAGTTAATAGTACGAATAGAAACTTTTTCGTACGATTTAAAGATCTCTTATTTCCCATAAATACATTAATTGTCTCTTACAGTACTTTTATTCTTACCTGATGTAGGTATGGTTATCTTACCGGACGTTCTTACATTTTAAACATGTTTTATGCAGTACATTAAATGATTAGCTTGCAGGCCTTGGTCCAAGTAAGAATAGATTGCCAGAACATCGACTCCTACGAAAAATTAGGAGATTATTATATAGCTAGGTCCTTTCAAATGTTAATCCACTTTTACTATAGCTCATTGGGAGTAACTCAATATTAAGAGCTCGACGACTAAAGTATTTTTGTCCTTTTCTTTTGTCTTTACCCTCTTAACGGTAATATCTAAGTGTAATTAAATTTCATAACTTATGCTCTTATTTTCTTTTAATAAGCTCTTCTGAACAAGGGAAGTTAAAAGTCCAATTACCAAATTTCGTTGATTCTGATTTTTGGAGTCAATCGCTTCATACTGTAACTGTCGTGTATTTTTAAAGGAAGTTTTTGATATATACATATACGCACTTATATATTTAAGAAAATCATTAA
Source organism: Teinopalpus imperialis (assembly GCA_029286865.1). Lineage (NCBI taxonomy): Eukaryota > Metazoa > Arthropoda > Insecta > Lepidoptera > Papilionidae > Teinopalpus > Teinopalpus imperialis. The sequence continues at coordinate 5,482,054 of JAGSMU010000034.1, forward strand.
GGGACATCATTCTAGGCAATCGTCCATTAACATAAAGCCATTGTCATAAAGTTAGTTCAAATATTAATACTAGCTTGAGATGTTGATAATAAATTAAAACCAAACAAAATAATAATTACAAGTTAATTGATTAAAATTTAAATGTTAATCGGTAGGATTTATTTTATTAATAAATAAATAGATAAGTATTTGTTCGTTAACGAACATATAGCAGTTTCTTCTGATATAGAGAATACTTATATAGTTATATGTACTTAGTAGGTATAAGTATTAACGTAAATTTATGTATATATTTTATGTATTTTATTTATATCTATGTGGGTACTATGGTATTGCCAATTTGTATAAAAAAGTTATAGTATTATTTCTCGTTATTATTTCTATTAATATAAACAGTCGCACCTACTTTCAATACATAATTGTTGAAAATCAGCTTGACGGGACGCAACGAATTCTTCAAACACGTTTTGTACTACCTCTCGAATAGGAATTGTTTTTTTTTCTCGGCCAAGAATATATTGAAATGTTGAAAAAAGTAAAAATCAATTGGTACTAAATTTGTAAGTACACGGTTCATGGTGGGAGCTTCCAGCTTTAACACTTCCAACTTGGCCATCTGTTTTGCAGCGTGGGCTCAAGCATTGGGTTGTGCAGAAGAAGTAAAGATGAGCGACTGACAAAGCTAGATGGCAAGTTGCAAGCCTGTTCATTCTTTTGTTCAGTTCTTCACTGTATAAATCTGCAGTAACCATCTTACAGTATAGTAAGTATCGGTGATAAATCATACCGGCATTTTACCAGCAAAGAATCACAATAAACAAATCAGTTTTCTATGGGTATTCGTTTAACTGTCATTGTCTAGATGCTAATCCATGGTTCATTTAACAGGATCAGCGCTTTCATTATACATTTTTCATTGCAAGTCACAATACGATTTAGAATCCCTTAGTTTCTGTCTGTTAAACAACGCAATGTACGACATATTAATTAAATTGCCACGAATTAAATACTAGCCGTATGGACTAATATCGTTTCATTGCTATCATGGGAAGCTGTTTCCAGTTTGTCAGCCGTAGATTGACGGTCACCTTCATCATCAGCATTTAGAATCAACTCACACTTCCGCTTTTTAGATCAAATTTTTCGGAATGGTATAGTTGAAACGCGTAAATTGCTGTGCGTTTGTTCGTAATGCTAACTTCGTCTAATTTGTTGATACTGCGTACCATTTGCACTCCATTGCTAACACGATCATGGTGTACGAAAAATTTTAATGCGTTAAAACAAAATACTAATACAACTTGAATAACAGAATTCCAGTTTAAAAATTAGAATTCTCAGCGAAACAATAAATAAATTTCAAACTGCCAGTAAGTTCAAGACTATGCTATACATGCATATATTTTGTAATTTTGTTTAATGTGCATTAGTTTGTGAATAAATGTAATACATTATTTATTATATATGTTCCTTATTTAAACTGTTTTGCTGCACCGCCTCTGCTTAAATTTAAAAAATTAGAGGAAAATATTTTATAATTTTGTGCATTGAAGTTTACATAAATGAATTCTTGGAATTTCAAGTGACGTCTAGAGTATCAAAGAAACCCCCAGTACTTAATAAGATAGATGATTTGTCTGCTTATTAATATACAGTTGAGAAATAATAATAATAATAATAATTTCAGAGAAAAAAATATTACACACAGTTCACCTGATGGAAAGTGATTCCTGCAGCCCATGACATCTACATTCATCCTTGACAATGAATCATAATGCAGATACGTTGTCACCTTTGAGTACGGAGATGGAATGCCTATGTCACCAGTAATAAAGGTCTTCGGATCCCTATAATTACCAGACGAAACACAGCAACATTATGCTGCTATTTTACGCTGGTATTCTGTGAGGGCGTGGTCCTACCCCGTTCGAGCTGACCCATTGATTCTATAGCTAGAAACAAACTGCAGTGTAGCTCTACAACTATCAAATCTGTGATCTTTTAGTTAAACTTTCGTTTTGAAAATCACAAGTGGCTGACATTAAAGCAACAGGATAATAAAACTTGGAGAGCTCTTCAAAGATTTAGTGTATAGTATAAAGTAGTATCTTATGACACATTAAAGTCGAGAAAAGTTCTAAGCTAAGATATTTTACCGACATTTTAACGAGAATCATAAAGATTTTTAGGGTTGTGGTGATTTTTTTATTTAATAATAAAATCTATGTTTAAATGAAATAACTACCTTATTATATAAGAGCTTTGCAAGAATTCAAAATGTTTCAAGTGTTATAAATATTTACTGATATACTATTGTATAAAGAGATATATTTTATTCCTCGAACATCTTGCTATATTGAATTCTTATATAAGAACATATTAGACGTAATTAAGAGAAATCTATGAAATTTTTATATTGAGTTATAAAGTCTGAAGTCATCACGAATCATGTGGTTTATTTGAATAGTTAGGATATTGGCATTTCACTCAAAGATAGCTACTAAATCCAATAGATTTTTATTTATAGCAATTACGGCAAATTATTAACTAGTACGTGGTTACGTAGTAGTGCTTTAACTTTAGAAATGTGGGAATGACTGAGTATAAGAAATCGGAGACGATTACAAGCAATGAGGCATTCCATCTCAGTCCTCTATAGCTACTACAGCTATAACGAAACTTTAACAGGAATAAGATTTTAATTCTATCTCGATAGAGTTACAATCTATTAGGATATGCGTCAGTATGGGTGCAAGTGTCACGACCCGTTGGAATAACTTGGACCTAAGACATAGCTAAACAAACGAGAAAGCGCTGAAAAGAGAGATCACTATTGATATAAACACTTCCTGAGAGAGACAAAGACACCCAATAAATTTATTAAAATATGATTGAACAAATGACAATGGTCATTAGCTTGACTTCATGTGAAACACATCTTTACGTGTTATTATGCGTCGGTATTAGTAATGCGTCTTATATTTGATGGAAGCGCTTGGCGATTGCTAGACATAACGATAGGTAACCTGACGTATGCAGTAGAAAAATTAAAAAAAGCAATTATTGTGCGGGAACAGTCGATGACGGTCAAATTTTAAAAACGCTGTACCCTTATAATTTATAATGTCTTTAAAAAGATACATTATAATGCTGCTTTTAAGAAGTTATTTTTTTTATGCTGACGAGTATGGAAATAGAGCGGTGGGACGTGAATTCGAGATTAATGATGTGAATATTCTTGTAATAAAAATACCTAATTCAGGTATAGGTTTTATTTCGAACTATATTAGGATTGAAGTTGAGGTTGAAGCGAAACGTAGCAGTGTATGATAAACTGCTACGTTTCGTCTGGAAATGATGTATAGGGAGGCGTCCCTCTACACTAGATTTATCCCTTGATGGTGGATGCTTCTAGAGAACAGGGGTAGAGCTACACTGCAGTTTGTTTCTAACTGCAGAATGAATGGGACAGCTTGACCAGCGTAGGACCACGGACTCCCAGAATGCCAACGTGAAATAGCAGCAAATTGCTCCTGTATTAATATTAGGCTTAGAAGATGACGAATATACGTGTAGCATATATTGACAGTTTCTAGAATTGGCCACTTACTACTACTTACTACAGTGGTAGAGCAGCATTCACCAGCATAATGCTGATGTGTTCATCTGGTGAGTGAAGGGTCCGGAGACCTTTATTACTGGTGATGATGCATTCCATCTCAATACTCAAGGGTGATAACGCATCTGCATTATGATTCCTTGCCAAGGATGAATGTGGATGTCATGGGCCGCAGGAATCACTTACCATCAGATGAACTGTGTGCTCGTTTGTTCCTTTCAATGTAATTAAAATAATAATCCTTCACTAGGTGTCCGCTCTCAAGCTACGCTACGTTACCTGAGCATAAAAGTACAAGCTGTCCCGAGCTTTATTAAAGATGAAACTCTATACTTTGTGTCAGAAAGGATATCTGTTCTCAACGTCTCGGCGGTCTTGAAGATGTTAACACATCCATTGTGTTTTTTTGATTTCTATAAACCTATGAACAGTATACCAACCGTCTGCATAAAATATCAAAATATTATAAAATGTTTTCGTATTTTAAGGTTTAGATGATCAAATATTATATTCATTACTAAAAAAAGAGCTGAGACAAACAGATTATAAATAAATTAAATCCGAACCATGATCGTTTGGAATTAAAAAGTTTTATTTAATTTTCTGTTTTGACACGACGGTTAAATTACTCACTAAATTATTTGTATTTTATTAGTTAATACCCGATAAACTGTCCTTTAATTTTTATACGATCATTTTGAGAGCTTAACTGCGATTGACGATTAAGAGACCACTGAACCAAAAATGTTAGTTTCCACATACAAAAACCTGAATGTTATATTGCCGATCATCATAATTATTTATTTCGCCTCCCTATTAAAAGTTTTATCAAAGCACGGTCCTTTTCCCAGTCAGTAAAATCTTTATCCAGTAAATTCTTGCAAATGTAAGCAGGTCGTCGTCGTTTCCTTGGGTCCTCCAAAACTACATTCGTAAAATACAGTACATCTACCACTCGAGACGTCTGCGTGGCGTAGTTGTCAGAATACCGATACAGGGATAATGATAAAAGTTCTCCATTCCCGAGTAAGGTGAGTTTGTACTTGGTAAGGGCAACTGTTAAATAATATAATGGCGATGTGATTTATAACCAAATTAACCGATTAAAAATTTTACTATCAATCAACGTGTTTTATTAAAATAATCATAATATAAATTTTGGATTTTTTGAAACAGAAATTAAACTTGTGATTTTTTATTTATGGATACCGAAAAGCTTGTAACAGTGTTGCACTAGCATGTAAACACTGGCACATGCAACATGTTAAAAACTTTCGGAGCATAACTCTAAGAAGACATGAAAACCGGGGTTTGCCATTGAAACTATTGTGATGGAAGTATATATTGATTTATAATTTTTCAATGAATTCGTTTTGTAAAAATAACATATTTTTTACTGTCTATTTAACTATAATGTTTTTAACTTCCTTCTTATTGTATTGAGAGAACAAACAAGCACACAATTCACCTGATGGTTAGTGATTCCTGCGACCCAAGGCACCCACATTCGTTATAGATAAGGAATCATAATAGAGATACATTGTTATCGCTGAGGACTGAGATGAAGGTCTCCGCATCCCTACACTCATGAGACGATGACATGACGATCACAACAACATTATACTACCAATTCACGCATGTATTATGTGAGTACATCGTCACCTCCTGTCGAGCCGACCCATCATGCTTCAGCTAGAAACAAGCTACAATCTGACACTACCACTGTAGAAACTACACAAAACTAAACTATACATTTAACACGATGAATTTAATTTTTATTCACGGTGCAATCAAATTACAAATTGTTAGTATAAATCCTAGAGTGGCTCCCTCCAATTGGTTAACGCAGTGTAAGATCACCTCCGAATAGAAGAAGCGACGACGTATGTAGATTTGCGGAAGGTGGAAGGATACCAATAAATCAGTGTCTTGCTTCATAACAGTCTGTGTGTGGGGTGAGTATTCTATATTCACTGAGATGAAATTGATGATTATGGCATAGTAAATGTTTTAATAAAAATACCATTTAAATATAGCTAAGAAACATTGTTGCTTATTAACTTCCTTGTTTATTAACATGAATATGTTTCAATTCTTTAACGGAATTTACTGAGAAAATCAACTAATATGGATATATAAGTCAAATGACTTTGTTGAAGACCTTTTAGTTTCTTCGTTAGATTAATGGAATTTATGTTTCGTCTGTGTCATCGTCATCCCAATACAGACGCAGTGATTAGTGTTAAATAAATTAAGATTTACTTGTATCAAACAAAACAATAAAACTAACCACAGATACAATCTTTATTTATCAAAAGGGTGGTAAAAGATCACTAATCAAGAAAAAGTTATTATAAACAGAACGTTTTACACATAGTTAAAGATATGTAATGGCTATAATTTTTATGAACATTTTATTCGGACTTGAACAGTTGACCTGATAATAAGCGGGGCATCGTCAATATCACTGCCAGCCCAATCTTCAATCGACTTCACGCGTTCCCTTGCTTTCAGCCTTTTGCCTTTTAGAGCTCATAGTTGTTATTCCGATTGGTCAGAGGCATCGCACAATTCGCTATAGAAGTTTGAGTCTAGACAAAGGAAAAAGGAAAAGTCCAGGACGTGCCACATTCCACAAGTCATTTCTGTGACAATTATGAACAGCATATTTCCACTACATCTTTGAGATTCTAGAAGCAACGGAGACTACTTCAGTAACATTAGTATTTCAGCGGTTTTCTTTGATAATAAAAAAAACTTGCAAAAAATAAACGAAACCCACTTTTTATTGCGTGCGTCTTATTGTCCGATCTCCTCTTAACACTATATATAAAATATATTATAGCTAAGCAAGTTCGTTTTAGCCAATCTGGATCACCAATTAGCCTTTTGGCACGCGTCTTCACTGAGTTCAAACTTACTACTTGGTATTTCGCAGCGTCTACCCAAATATGTCAACAGTACTCCACACAGGAACTTGTACTTCACAAAGGATCATGAACAGTTGTGTTGTTATTACCGCCGCACCTCCAGGACTCCTATCTTTCTGGTGACAATATTTGTCTTAGACTCAATGAATCGCCCAAAGTTGACGTTCCGTAAGGATCAACTCCTAATAACTGAAGGCAGTCGGCATATTCCAAAGGTATATTTTGGAAAGTAAGAGTCTTCGTGACTTTTGGCGGTAAATAGACACGTCTGGATTTTATGGCATTAAAACTCACAAGATTGGAACCGCCTCAATTGTATTTGATATATTAGTTAAGATAAATATTGAACTTGCGGTTAATAATTTTAATTTTAACAGTGATAGAGCTACAATGCAATTTGTTTCTAACTGCAGAATGAATGAGTCATCTCGACCTGGGAAGGACCACGCTCTCACAGAATACCAGCGTGAAATAGCAGCATAATACTGCTGTGTTTCGTCTGATGAGTTTAGGCATCCGGAGACCTTTATTACTGCTGGCGAGGCATCCCATCTCAGTCCTCAAGGATGATAACGCATCTGCATTATGATCCATTGTCAAGGATGAATTTAGATGTCATTGGCCGCAGGAATCACTTACCATCAGGTGAACAGTATGCTCGTTTGTTACTCGCAATGTAATAAAATATGTTACCATAAAAGTTTAAATAATACTCTCAATGTAATAAAATCTGTCTCTGTAAACAAACTGTGACCCTGTTTTCCTTTTGCATCAACTCCATTTTTTTTCGGATGTGAAAAGTAATTTATTCACTTTACACACATTATCATCTAATGCAGTATTCCAGAACTACATATAGGAAACTAACCAATTTACCCCCAGAAGTACTAACCGTATGCGACAAAGAATTACCGTTGTTTTGTTATGTCATAGGTCGCAATATATTATAGCAAAATTATGAGCTCCCACGCCTTTAATCACAGTGCTAATGCACCAATATGCACCATAGACCCTCTCCCAGTTTTGTTTATATAGAAGCGAGTTCGAACCACGACCACTAGATCAACGCTACTTAAGATGATAGACGCTTATCTATTATAAATATGAATAAGATAATGGAGGGCAATATATTTATATTTTTTTTAATTAGAAGAATTCGAATTCTAAAAATTTTCCATAATAAAGAAAAGAACGCGGTAGGAGGAATAGGTTTAAAAATAGCTAAGGAGGTAATCAAATGGTGATTACTGGACCGTCCTATTTTAATAATACAGTAACAAATTTGAAAGGTTTCCCCACCAAACCCTGGTTATATATTACTCAAACAATTACTGTTAAAGATTAGTCACATTGTTAATTTGTTTTGTAGTTTTATTTATTTCAAATCATCGTTATTGATAGTATATGATAATTGGATGAATATTTAAGAGTAGTTAAAGTAATAAATTAAAAATAAAATGTTTATGATAGGTTATAAATAAATTAATATCTCATCAAAAACCGGGTATTGGACATTCTATCATATTCGCATTCTTTTGACATTTTAATTTATCAATGCCTAACTCATTTTTATGCCCGACACTTAGTCAATTTCGATATATAAATTTGAAATCCTATAGTGAATGCTAACTTATATATTACAGTCATCTGTAGTACAGTCTAGGTCTCGTACATGTTACCTCTAGTATATGCTATAATATATAGGATACTATTCAAATAGCAAAGGAGTTTCATCAAGTTAAAAAAGGCGAGGTCAAGTCATTTGTTGACCAAACTATCTTTATATATATTTAATTAATATTAATACTATAATTCTCAGTTATTTATATATAATTTTAAGTCTATTCATATTATTTCAGTTTTTTATTACGTCAATTTTCTTCATTTCTAATTACCACAAAATTCATACACATTAATATATTTATTTAAAAAAATCTTTGTACAGATATTATCATTTATTGTTAATGCCATTTATTTCGGTAATATTAAAGTTTAAATGTTTTGTTTTATATAATTTATATTTAAGTGTCATATAATGCTGTAGAGGAAAACTTAATAAATACTTTGTATATGAGTGTAAAATTGAAGTAACTATATAATAACTTTTAGAGACAGTGTAGTAGTTTAACAGAAATAGTGTATCCTAGATGGTTATTCTGGCAACTGTTTGACCTCGTTTACGTTACTTTCTTGCCCACTAGCCTTATCATCTGCTACCAAAACTACTCGTATCTTAAAAATATTTATCTTAAATTTCAGATATATTTATGTAATATAATTATCCTATGTTTGCCTTGATAATTAGCCGTAGAAAATTACCACTTAAAAGTGCAACTAATTTTTTTCTGGTTTCTGAAATTATGACATTAGTACTATTAGGAAGCTAAATGGTCCAATGATGGTAAAAGGAAGCATACTGATTGTGTGATGATTCGCCTGAGCAATCGCTATGCTCAACAATGAGAGAAAGAGAAAAAAGAAGAAAAAAGATTGAAGAAAACAAAGTATAACAGTTAACGATCCTCCTGAGCAATCGTTATTCTCAGCAATGAAGGAAAGAGAGAGAAGAAGAAGAAGGATTAAAGAAAACAAGGTATAACGGTTAACGATTGTACGAATGTGTAATAGAACACTTTAATTTAAAACGTAACAATATGCACGAAGTCTGACACCTCCATCACTTTTAGTTTCATGATAAAAATAAAAGCATACCTATATTAGAATCAAGGTTACTCAGCTTATTCAGTCGCAGAACGTCATCGATTCGTTATCCATTGAATTTATTTAAATAACTCCCTAATATCCGTTTTGCTGTTTTTAGTTTCATGAAATACACTAAACTATTAAAAACAACTGTGTCGCTTTTGATCTTCAACAAAGTAACAACAAGGCCGGTTTGTATTGAATTTCAGATAGTTATTGGATTTATCGAAGTGTTTTCGCGTTATTACGTTCCACTGTTTTTGTTATCAATATCGCAAATAAAATAAACAAATATCTAATAAATTTCGGAATGATTCTGTCTATTTCTTTTCTTGACTTTCCACTGGTCGAAAATTCACTTTGTCGTATTCTGCTGTGCTCAAACATTCTCATTTAATTTCATGGTATGGCCCAGCCCAGCTTCAGCTTCACCGCTGCGGTTAAAACTTCTGCAAAATTTTAAAGTTACATTATGGTTTTTTTTATTGCACTATTAAAAGATTCCGTTAAAATTCGAGCCTGGAAGACCGTAAAAGGAGTTGCGGACCTAGTACGCTTAGGACACCAACTTTCATCAAAGCGCGGATACAAATCCAATGAAGCCCTTCAGTTTAGGTTAAGCAAAACTACGGTTAAAAGAATGCGAAATGAAAACCTGAGAGACCAGAACTAGCGTGTAAAAAAGACTAATGTTTGAGAGATCCCGGGTTTGTCAAGACGGTATGAAGGAAAAAAATACCGCACCTTTTAACGTTGAAGAAAGTTACAACAAACAAAATAATAAAGTGTGTGCTCACAACCGTGTATAGAAGCGAGTGAACGTATTACGTGAATCCAACATGGTTGCATGGAGTCTCATGCGCAGGCCTAACTGAGGTGTTTTTCTGTGAAAAAAGAGAAGGTGAAAATTATAGCTGATGTGTATCAAAATACTCACCTAACAAACGTTGTGCATTCAGCGCCAGCTCATCAAGCACATGTATATTTCACACAAACATTAAAAGTCGTATAATTTATTTAATGATATGTTTATGACAGAACATATGACCTGACTAGGTATAATTAAGTATATGTATATATCTAAGGATATTTGTTCCAATACTCCATAAGTATATCACATCCACGTCACCCTTTAATGCGACACGTTTGCTTTATGCCTCTCAATAATTTATAATAAAACTTCAAGTCATTCGTATACAGCAAACATTTCGAGTGCGCTGCGACTGGTTTATCATTAGCAAGAAAAGTCTACCAAACACCCTCTGAAAGTCAAAATAAAAGACACCTGACATCCTCTGTCAAGGTGTACGGAATATTGTCGACATAAAATCAGATATGGTGGTATGCCCTTGAGTTAATATGGGATGCTCGATGAACACTGTCAGAAATTCGATCAGATATGTGTCTTACTTGCCAAACGTATTTGCTGTATATTTTTAAAATCGTTTATAAAACACTGAATGAAGTAGTCTCCACTTTAATCCAGCCTCCTTTACAAAAACAAGCATATAACAAGACTAGTAAGATGGAAAAAAAACTTCACAATTATATATATTAATAATACATCTAGTGACAAAATATCCTCATCACCCACCGGTCTTGAATATTAAATTTAAGCCAATACCATACCAAATACTAAATAGCACGCTCCATTTCATCTTTATTATATTTTCATTTTTATTTTAATTTATTTGTGAAGAAATAACTAATAAATATTACGCACCCTGCAGGGGTAATAACGGGTCGGCATATCTTGCTTCCTAAAACAGTAACACAGTGTTCCAACTTTGCCGCATAACGGCAGAACCATAACTTGGAGATAGACCTTTGCTAATGACCATTACATAGCCCGGTATTATAATTATGTTGTAGTTATTTCCATTACTTACTTAAGACCTTGGCATACAACTATGTAAAAATAGATTTGAAATGTAATTTCCGGATTTATCTGAACTTTATGTAATCTCAACAATATCCGGCTTATACCTTATATTATATAAAGCCGACCTTAAATTTGCCGAGAGAAAATAAGAAATGTCAGTTATATTTTCGACGGGAAATTCACATTTGGTTTACTATTTATCAATTTCCTTAAGTATTATCTTGTTTCTAATGAAAATTAATGCATAAATCTTATTTTATGGTATAATAATCGTATTTATAGTTAACATCTGAGTACATATTCATTAATATACATATGTAGTGAGATATTAACTTTTAACTTAATATTTTATTAATCTTTTTAATATTTTTTCTGAGCAACCCACTGGTCTCAGTGATAAAGGACATCGTATGTCGGAACCCACAATTTGTCAACGTCTTTTCTCTATTCTTTTAGTAAATTGCTTTCAGCTAATAAATTTTGATGTAATCAGAGCAGCCGTTTTTGTATCTTTGGGGAAACATTTAAGTGTCCAACTGCCGAGTACGAAAACATTACTCATTGAATGAGGCAGTCAAACTTAATCCTTGAAACTTCTACTAAAGGTATACTACTAAACGTAATAGTTGTCAATTCAGTCGCCCTTCAAATTTAAGTACGGTTTATGGTAATATCAAAATTAGCAACATAACAGTATTTGGCTGCATAGAGATGAACTTTCGGTACAATTACTCTTTCGACGTCATCCCAATTTGCTGGAAGGCAGCTTTGTTACACCTTATACCTAAAAAGGGTGATTGCTCAGATCCGTCCAACTGCAGGGTATTGCCATTGTTCCACCCCTTGTTCTCAAAAATAATGTAATCGATTGGAAACTGCCAGCTCATGAGGTACCTAGAGGACCAACAGCAGATTAGTACATCATCCGTTGGAGTCGCTCAGCTGATGACCTTCTGATCTACTTGCCTCATAGTAGGCGCAGACAGTCGAGACAAAGAGCTTGGCATTTAGCCTGGACGTAGCGAAGGCCGTCGATCAAGCTTCGCACAAAGTGCTTCTTTCGAACCTTCCTTCCTACGGTGTTCCCGCCAAATAATGCAAGTTTTCGTTGGTAGTCTATTTTCTTGCAAACCGTAGCATCTAGGTCGTAGTCGTTGGTGCTTGTTCTGACTTCAAACCAGTGACTGCTGGTGCTCCACAAGGTTTCCATATCAATGACTTTTTTGTCAGGTAGATGTCAATAAGTGCCGGAACAAACTTGTGTCTGGGTCAAGATTTAGTTAATCAAAGTTTCAGATTGGGGCCGATGATAACTAGTCCAATTTCCCCCAAAACCCTAGGAAAACACAAGTAGCGCATTTACCGCTAAAAAGTATCGCTATGTCGCATCTCCTAATTTTGAAACAACTTCCCTTACTACTTCAGCTAGTATCTGAATCCTTAGCGTTGACAGATCGCCCAACGTTCAGTTCAACGGTCACTCGCAGGGCCCAATTTGATATCTCAAAAACTGTTCGTGCTTAATACAAAAACAATCAAAATTATAGCAATCAACATTAACAGTAAAACAATTTAATAGCTTTTCTTTGCCGTCGCCTCAATTCGAACGTGATTTTTTGCTATACGACGTGCTTACGTTTGACCTGCCTTGAAATAAATTTATACATATACTTCATATGAAAATATATATTAACATTTATTGGGGAATTATCTGTAAGACTTTTTAATTGGTTTCTTAATAATTCTTAATATCTTCTTTATCGGAATGAGAGCGAAAAGTACTACGCATTTTAAATAGAATTTTTCTTATAAAGTCAAAAGCTTTGGAAAGACAACAAATTTGAATACAACACTTCCTAGCTAGCCTTAGTTAACATTCTTGTTCTTTACAGTTGAGCTATAAATATGCATAACATGACATTTTTTACATGGAATCATGAGTATTACATATTTATCTTAGGGTGTTTTAAAATGCCAAGTAAAATCAATACCATTTTTGTGTGGTACAGTTACTCTCGTATTTTATCCTGTTAGCGCCATCTACTTTTTACCTAGAGCTTTTGAAGTAACAGAGTGTAGGTCCATCAACCGCTACTTGTACCGCGTCGCTGTCACTGCATCAGAATCTTCGTTCAATTTTACGGCATGCGTGATTATTAAGAAGGGACATCGCAAAGGAACAAAATCAATTTGGAGGACAATTCATCATGTGACAACCACAATGAACGAATTTTGATAAGAATCTTACGGCCTTTGATAACATAAAATTGGACGTTCGCCAAATTCTAGGAATAGTTCACAGATATTATTATTACGGGGTCTTGTAACTTGAGATTACATGTTAATTAAGGTAAGTAATTTAAAACTAGGTGTAAGCAAAAAAAATTACATATTTGTTTATTTTTTTAATGTTTCAAATATAAAAACCTCGATTGTATTTTAATTCTAGATTCCCCGTGTACACCCGTGTTAAACTATCCGGAAGGAAAATTAATTGCCTCTACTTTTGTAGGTCATCCCTTCCATCCCCACCCCTAGGAATGGACATGTATAGGGTCTGGTCAAAATAGATAGTAGTATAGCAGATATGCGACATACAATAATAAAAATAAATAAAATCAAAATATAAAAATAATTTATCAGTGATAGAGTCACGTTAATGTGTCAGCTCAAACGGGGAAAGACCACGCCCTCACAAAATACCAGCGTGAAATGACAGCATAACTCTGCTGTGTTTCTTGTGCTGAGTCTAAGGATCCGATTACTGATAATGAAGAATTACATCTTAGTCCTTATGGGTTTTTAGTTAGCCCAGTTTATTCTCCAAAAGTATAGTGTAATAATTCAATCGATTAGTCAATCAGTGAATCAATAATCAATTAGTCAGGTTATTGTTACCAGTGGCTGAAGTCAGAATCCGCTGTCTTCTCTGGCATCACAACAATGGCAATTGAGCAAACAGTTCACCTAATAGTGATTATCGCAACCCATGGACATCCGCAACACCACAGTAGTCTCGCAGCCGGCCTTTAAGAAAAGTGTATTTCTTCAAGCTCTTTTTCAAGGTCTCTAAGTATCGATTTGGAAATACCGCAGGCGACAACTGATTCCATTGAGTAATTACTCTTAACTAAGAGTTGCAAACAATTTTGAGTAAAGCGCAAAGTGATGGATTGCCAACTATCGGGATGATGAGGAAGAAATTTTCAAATGTGTCGTGATGTTTAAACTCAGCCGCCGCAATTAATCCGAACAACTAACTCCTCTGAACACTCCCAATGGTAACAACACGCTAAGTAACAATACTTACCACCAGTTGAAATGTTTGCTGTTTTGTACCTATCTGTCAATATAATAAAAATGTGATTGCCTAATGCACGTTAATCTAAAGAGTTAAATGCGATATGATTATTGAAGTTTATTGTTATATGATTAAATTTAAAGCCTCTATAACTGCAGCCACTTATTACATTGAATGCTGCTTAAGCTTGTATAACCTATTAATGTATAAGGTGATATATATATCTAAATTTATTTATAATAACCCAAAATTGCCTAAATTTAAACTAAACAATGACTTTAACTGATTTAACCAATGTTGTCTCGCCTGCGGCTAAACAAACAAAGACCTTTCACGAAGCTGCCTGTTTTGATTTTGTTGTTGTTTTGAGAAGTTGATTTCGTCTAAAATGTAGTAGTGTACTAAAATGAGATGTGCATTTTTAAATTATCATCTATTCTATTTATCTATTTATGCTATCTTATACAACCTTTAGAATTCTATATTGAAGGTAAGAAAGGTAAGAAGGAATCAGTCTACTTAAGAATATCAAACTCGTGGAATTTACGTTTATGTCATTATTTTGGTGAATAAAAAACTAAAACGATGAAGATAATGTTGGTTAGTAGTAGTTGTGCACGGCGAGGGCGTCGCATCAAGGTTATTCGCGATACCGCCATGTCACTGGTCGGTTCTCTCCAGTCCATACAGATAGAAGCGTCGTTGGAGTTTCTTGCGCCACTTCTTCTCCAGCGCCCACGCATTCCAAAGTGGTGGTACAGATAGCTAATAATAATAGCGATATTAATTTAGATAATTCATTGTCCAGAAGCAACTGACCGAGCCGAGGTTCGGCCCTCTCGGGCACCCTCGAGTCAGACGCTCTCGCGAAACAGGGTGACGGTCCAAGCCGAGGCTCCCTCTTGGGAGCTCTTGTGCTGGTTACCCACTAATAGAGGTCTCGACTGAGCGCCATAAGCGCTCGGTCACCTCTCAACCCGGTGAAACTGTAAAAGCCCTCGGGCTAACAGCGGCCATCAGCCCGAAAAAAAAATCGTAGTTGTGTTTTTATGATAGTAAGGGTGACAAACGAGTACTCAGTTCACTCTGCTTTGATGGCTCCGTCCATATAAACCTTAATCCATCCTCGATTAAGATTAATAATGGGGATCCTCATTCCTCATGTGTGAAAACTTACGTACTTTGCTTACCTGCATCTCTCTACACTCACCATATGATACACGGTAATGTTATGCTGGTATATCATACAGGCGTTGTGTGAGAGTTTGATATTTGCCATATTGAGCACAATAAATAAAAACATGGAATGGGACCCATTCAATGTCTTTATTTATTGTGGTTTTTTTATATTATATTGAGTGACACAAAGCACACAGTTCCCCTGATGATAATGGATTTCTTTGTCACGTGGCACATTCATTCTGGACAAGGCAAGCCATTTACATCACAATGCAGATGCGTTATCACGCTTGTAGACAAAGAATGAAATTCTCGTCACCAGCAATAACAGTCTCCGAATTCTAGCACTCACCAAACTAAACTAAATAGCAGTGTTATGGACCGTAGGAGTACTTTACCATTACTTACTTAAAAAGAAATGGTATTCTGTAATAGTGTGGTTATTCCCCGATCGAGTCAATCCATTTATGCTGCATTAGTTACAAGCTGCAACCTGACTTTTACTATTTTAACAATATTTTAGTTAATATTAATGGATTTGAAGTAAGTATAATATAATAGCTCCTTTTTTCTTTATAGATTTATATTAAGTAACACTAAGCTATCACGGATATGACGATATTAAGTTTAACAGTGCAGTTAGTTTCTAAGTGCAGAATGAATGAGTCAGCTCGACCGGGATAGGACCACGCCCTCAAAGAATACCGGCGCGAAATAGCGGCATAACGCTGCCGTGTTTCGTCCGTTGAGTTTAGGGATCCGCAGACTTTTATAACTGGTGACTAAGCATTCTATCCTAGTCCTCAAGGGTGACAACCCATCTGCACTATGATTCCTTGTCATGGATGAATGTAGATGTTATAGGCTGCAGGAATCACTTGCCAGGTAACTGTGTGCTCCTTTGTTACTCTCAATGTAATAAAAAAAATATAGTTTACAATATTCGATTCTAAATTATATAGTAGATCGATTCGATAACAAGCCATTATTATTTATTCAAACTTGTTAGGTAATTGTTTAGCTCGGAGTACAGATATGTACAGCCAGTGTATTAACTGGAAGTTTGTTGAATAAACTTATAACTGAAGCACTTGGCTCCAGTTATAAATGTATAATCATCAACTTTGGTTGTTTAAGACAAACTTTGTTAGGTAGCTTAGATATTATTTTAACAATGGTAGATTTCTATGTGCAAGATGTAATGTTTATAAGATCTAGCTTAGTTTTTTATCTCTACGTTTCTTTGCCCGAAAGACATTAATTTCGATAGATGTTCCTCTGATTCCTCAAGTTTTTGAATTTGTGTTTTTGAGTTTTTGAAGTTGAAGAATTAATATATGATTGCGGTCATATCTTGCTTTTTAATACTTTTTTTTCTTCTCACAGCTTTATGATTTTAGGGCGGAATTCAAAATTATGCACGCGGGATATGAACACTATAAGTAAGGAGTAAAATTGTCGATACGTAATTGATTGAGTTCCGAAACCGAACAAATGTTGATGTTTCCTTTTCCCTAACTTTAAATATACTAATATTATTTCAATAAGAATTATCACTTCTTGTAGTTTTCGCTATAAAAATATTTATTCTTTAGCAGTTTTTCTTCATTTCATTTTCTAAACAATACAAGAATCTTATTGTTATTACAAATAATATTAGAATATATGTTTATTTCTTTGAGTTAAAGACTAAATAATAAACTTTTTTCTACAAGATCGTTAAAGATAAGCATAAGAACATAACTGATAATCGAAATATCTGGTTACACTAAGGACCGCAAATACTCTAGTAAAAGATAAATTATTAAAAATTTCATTAATTCCAAAGTAATTACATTGTACATTGGTAGAATAACATATACTAGTTTTATTCTACTAAGTGTTTACATAAAAGAACTCTAGTGTTACGATGCTAAGAAGTTAACTGCCGCTGTGCGGATAAACGTGTGGTCTTAACTTAAATATACTATTATTCTATTGCGTCAAGTGACATCTGAAGCATCATGGAGACCGCCATTATATCTTACATATTTTTAAATTAAACATAATTATGTTTTTTAATAATCTTTCAACTTCTTTTTATTATGAGTATTACAACTCACTAATATTTGACAAATATAAGCAACTCTGTGTACAATGTAAATTAAGTTCAATGATAAACAAAATCAGATTGAACAACATCTTCTTAGTTACATTTCTACTTACAAACTCACAGGCAAAAGACATTAAAACAATAGACTAATAAAACAGATCTCTTAAAAGATTTAATAGTGTCTTATGGAACAGTCAAGTGCAGAAAAGAGCTGAGCTATAATCTTAACGAGAAAGGTAAAGGAGATTTTAGTAGTTAGTGGAATTATTTATTTAATAATAAAAAATACGTATAAAAAATTGTTTCTATACACAAAAGCATTGCAGAAATCATTTGTAAATATAATGCTACATTTGATATAATTAAAAATATGTAAACATATTTATATGGTCTAAAATTTTTATCGTGTACATATCGAGATATCTGCATTAATTGTCATATAATATAAAAATTAAAGATTAATAGAGAGAGGGTTCTAGTTATATATATATATATATCAGTCGCATGAATGTGAATGCTTGACTAAAACTAGACTACATTTACACCCCTTGTAAAATAGTACCTGTGTTTTGGTATCGCGAATGAAATAAAATGTAGCCTTCAATCTAGTAAAGAAGCATTCCGGTTTGAAAACATTAGCACTTTTATAAGTAATCTCCGGTTTCTTTGCGAAAGAATAGGCGAGTGCCGTGGCGTGCAGGAATCGCCTACCAGTGCAAAGTCTACTTTCATGTTTCCCTCAAGAAACATTACAATAATCTCTTATTTATGAACCTGAGAAAATAGAAAAACAGAAATTATCGTAATTAAAATGTTATAACTCTATGTAATCATTTGGGTTACGTTTATATAGTCCACCAAATACATAATTTAGTTTAATATAGATAGATAGAAATAATTAAATGATTACTAGTGTTATTATTGAATTTTATCAAAATAGAAAACTTTTTCATTCAGTTATCATAAAATGATAATACGAGATGTACATAGAAAAATATAGTAGTATTCAAATTCAATGCGCAGACTTAGAGAAACGTGAAGCTATTAGGTACGTGACTTTTTGACGATGTTTAATATAAATAATCAAATTTAGGTTTTGTATAAAACTTTAATAATCATAGTGTTGAATATAACACGAGATTTAACGACGAACTGTGCAAGGTTTTGTAAATATGCAATGATTGCCTCGTAGCATTCTGTGACGGATATCTGGGTTGAAATAACTTTTAATTACAGAAATATAGTTATGAGTAATTAATTATGATGATGATGAGATCAACATTTACCCTTATTGCTAGTGCTATAAGCCAGAATGATTCTTTATCAGCTTCATATAATGCTATATACTCTGCCTCGGTAAGTGAGATCACAACTGTAGCTTGTCCCAAGTTCACAAGTTCTTCAAGTTATAGTATATTCCCCAAATAATTTAAACAAATAACCGGTAGAGTTTATTGTATCTAAAATTCTGAAACTCTAAATAGTTTAACAAGCTTAACTAAATCGTAAACTTAGAGTATCAAGTATAAATTTTCAGTTATTCCATAAATAGGAATTTTACATATATATTAGATATTTTATTACACCGTTTAACAATGCGGTTTTTCCATCCATACGATACAAATAATTTAATCTGATTAGCTAAACTAGTGATAAATTTAAAACTAGCTATTTCGGTTACTAGCTTTTATATGTTAATATCTCACTAATTCCAATGAAATGTTTAGTTGTAATTAGTGAGATATTCCCACATAAAACGTTGAGCAACGAGATGAACCTTAATCTAAAAGCTTGTCCAAACTCATCAAATTTTATAGTAAAAATCTTATTATATCTTTGTTTTCTGGCCTCGGCACTAAGTTTTACAAACTAAAAGAGAATTTAATTCATCATTATCATATTCTAAACTTGAAATTTAGTTTCTTCGTATGATTTAGAAGCTACGCATAAGATAGCATACATTAAATAATCGTCATCATTCTCAGTAAGATTTAGGGGCACACAAAGGTGTTTTGAACCTATTGCTTCTACCCATCAGTTTTATTATTACTTTTATCACTAAGTGAAGAACTATTTGTATGTTGTTTATCTCGTGAAAATTACGAGGATGTCCTTTTTTATTAGATATTTAAACTTCATCCGATTCAGATTTATCGTGACCAATGAAACATTGTTTACACTAATTTCGACACTAAGTTTACACTAATCTCTTTTATAATGAGATTTACGAGTACACTGCAATCTCTTAATGTTTCGATAAAAGCCTGGACTAAAGAAAAAAATCTTCCACTATAACCTAGAACTTAAACGGGAATGAGGGAATTAAATTGTGTAATTCCACCACATATTCCAAAATGTAACGTATAGAATGCAGAAAGACTCGTGATTGGCTAAATTGGTTCTAACCACATCGTGATCATCAATTGGCCCCTTCGCACGCCTCTCCACTGAGTCGTGTGAGCTGCTAGGTGACACTTCGTAGTTCTAGCCCATACGTGACAGCAGTGCTTTAAATAATTAGCCCTGTGCTTTATATGGAGTCAGAAGCTGTTTCAGCATGAAATACCGGCGCACTTTGACAAGGATACACAACCAACCTGTGGCTAACTTTGCCTTGGGCTTAATGAACCGCTCTAAGCTAAAGTTTGATGAGATCTAGTCTGTTATGAGACGTCAGTAATGTTTTAGTTTATTTATTTACTTTTTATTCAATTAACTAAACAAAATTACACACACAGGACGGACTTAATGCCAAACGATATTTTGTTATATAATGATATTGTGATAGGCCTAGCAATATACTACGAAGGTAAAGGACAAAAACGAATCATTGTTCATGCCAGGACACTATCAGCGATGAGATAGTCAACGCTGAAGAACGAATTATTTAATAGATTGTTTAATATTTAAAAAACTCAAAGGTTTGTGTTATTTTTTGAATTCCGAATCTGAATCTCATAAATTCAGACTCAGAAAGATATCGGACGAAATTAAATATCCAATTATATGAACTTTAATTTAAAGAGAGATATCGAATGTTGATTTAGATTGATGTTTGCAAATAAAATTGCTTAAATTTTCGTTCAGGATAACAAAATTTAACACGCAATACGGAATTGGATTTTTGCGATTCATCGTTCAAACCTAATTGGTTTTGCAGAAAAAATCTGCCAAATCGAAATTAATATCATTTAGATTTTAATTTCACCTCAATACGCAATTCCAGGTGCTAAAGTAAGTTAAAACTTACTTACGCGGGCTTAACTTTAATTAAAACACCAATAAGCACTAATTGTAAGCTTGTGCATATAAACATCAAATACCGTCATAACACATTTCATCATAGCAACTCTGTGGTTAATTGACATATAAAGTTCAAATTAGTTTACTATTTCAATCTGCAGATCTCATGATATAAAGAAAATGCACTCGTTCTTTTTCCAAAATATATCATACAATAGTACGAAGTTTTTCATATTTTTGTTACGCAATTTTAAGACTAACTGCTTTACTTATTATCAGTTTTCGTTTATGCAGATAGGGCTGAGGTAGTTTTTTTTTCTATGGTCGTTCGTCACAGTCATCCCGAGGGATTTTACGTCTTCACCGGGTTGAAAAGTGGCGAAATGCTTCGAGCACTCTGCCGAGACCTTTATTTATGGATAACCAGCACTAGGGTTCCCGAGAAGGAGCTTCGGCTTACCGAATTTCAGTTAACGGGGGTGTGGGGGAAAGGAGTTGTTTCCAAGCCGAGGGATGGGCACAGCTCATACGGGAGTAGACCTATGTGCATGTTTTTCCTTAGCCTTTTGTATTTGAATGAACCAAGACAGTTGGCTGTGTGTCCCTCTAATTTACAGAGGACGCATGCGGTTGGCCCGAAGATGGCTCAGAGGGCTTTGTCGCTTGGTCTGGGACATTCTGGTTTACCGTGGTCGCCCAGGCACTTACCGCATATTTTTTTGCCTAGTGGCCATATAACTGGCTCTCGTGGCATTAGCCGGGCGGGCCGTTTTTATGTGGGGCCTCCACTGGGGTCCTCGAGAGGTTACAGCAGGTTTTGAGATTGAAGATCTGTTTCCCTACGGCTGAGTCCTCTGTACATACGGTTGACGGAGAGTACTGGGAGATCCTCGGAGAGGATAGGTTAGGTTTAGGTAGGATAGAGGGTAGGTTCTTGAGAATCACATTAAGTTGCATGACTTTGGTTAATGTGTTGGTGTGGAAGTACACTATATTATTTTGGAGGAATCTGGTAACTGCCCTATGGGCATCGGAAGTCTCAAGCTAGAGCTTGATGCTTAATGCTGTGGAAACAGCGGAGAATTTAAACTTAAATTTGTTGGATCCATATATATTTATACACCGGACCGTATTTTTTTTTTAATATTGTATCTCTCTCGTTCAAGCACTTATTTTACCCATATTAGATTATGCTGATGTTTGTTACAGGGATGTAACAAAGGAGTGACCGTGATTTGAAGGCACTCAAATTTATTAAAGGAGTTCGACCGTGTTTCCTATTTTCGTAAACAGCTCAAGTGGCTCCCCATACATAGTTCCCTCATTGAATTTCCTTCTCATAAAACTTTCTATACCAACTCCTTCACTGTGCAGGGAATTCGTTTATGGAAAGCTCTTCCTGAAAAATTTCGTGCCTCCAAAACTGTTGTGCTATTTAAAAACTAGTGAAGGAACACTACTTATCTTTATCCAGTTGAATATATAATGAAATATTTTGTTAGCTTTATTGTATGGTAAATAATAATAAATATATTATATATTTATTATTAATGTTTACATTACATTTTATATGTATTATTATTTATGTATTTATATGCATGTGTTTGTAAATAAATATAGTCCTGTATTTATTTTTATTTTATTTTTATTTTATTTTTTTGTGAGTACACTGTTTCTTTTTTCCGATAATATATCTCCACCAGGCCTGCTGGAAGAGATTTTTATTGTAAAATAAGCTAAAGCGCAGCTTACAATATATTTATATATTGAATACATAAAAGTTAAATAAAAACGCTCTCCTGGCTACAAAAGTAAACTAAACAAGTTTACGTTTAATACGTATAAATATTTTGATATATAAACATATTTTACCCAGAATATAAATTAAAATGTTGAGAAGAACGTGACATTATGCAAAAAGATTGGATCTCATAGCCTCCAATCATAAAACTTTTGGGATGTGTTGATATTGACAGGAACTTCCTACAAGACATAGTAAAATACTTACGAAATCGTATTCATTACAGTGCATAAATTTACTTAAATAAAATTTGCTTAGTGTAATAATCTCTTATTTTATATATAATAAATTGTGGTTAATATGAACGTTACATTCTATACATTTTAGATAGCTCATATCATTATAACTTCACTATTATATATTAATACAATATTAAAACTTCAATAATAATAGGATAATTGATAAACTATAACTTTATATATTTATCAAATTCGTCGCGAGTTCGATCCCCGAGGCCGATGAAATTGTTAATTGCAATTTTAAGTGCTGTGAAAGAAAACATCGTAAGGAATCCTCAATGTCTAAGCGTGGTAGAAAATGCCCAGCAGTGATATAGCTTGTTACTTAACTTTTTAAACTAACATCACATTGTCATATATTCATAGTAAAAGTTTCTTTAAAACGCATAGTTCACAAGCTGTCCTAATGAGTTTAGTTTAATAATCTCGTTCACAATTACTACAAGTTACAGTTGTCTGATAGTGTTTAGAGCGCAGATGAAACGAACCTGTCTTTCCGTTCTATAACTTCACTAATAATATTGATATATTTATTCAATATAGAAACGACCACATAGTACATATTATATAAAGGGATAATTTTGGCACATTACTGACCACGCGGTCGTTTTTGTGGACAATACGTTATGACGAGGACCGAGATGCAAGTAAAAACATATAATATATGCATTTGCGATTCTCTATTGAAACGTAATGACACTGAACTGTTTTTCACTAGAAAAGGTTGATCACTGTTGATGAAAATTGGATTACCTACGTACGAAAAAGATCATGGTCAAAATATAGTCAAGTTCCACAGACTATAGTTGATCACCGCCGCCCATGAACATCCATGGGCGGTCTGTGATCACTTACCATCAGGTGGGCTGCATGCTCATTTGCAATATTAAAAATTTTCATTTGCATATTAAAAAATTACAAGCCGAATTCAATCATAATTCAAATTGACTGCACTAAATAATATCATACAAATATTATATCGTGCAGCCACGTTATTTGATGATCGTGTAGAAAGCAATTAAAGTTCATAAGATTAACATACAAAAGCAAAGTAAGAGGTTTTAGTGAAATGCGAGTAAACGAACCCTTGAAAAATAGGTTAACCCTCTTTTGAATTTCTTAAGGTTAACATTCCGTTGTTAGTTTTATTAAGACGACGATGATACCTGTCTTCATCTTCTTCAGATATTGACAAGATTTATTACTTAGTAATAAGATTTAACTTATAATTCTAGGTTGTTTGTATTAAAAGCCCATTTAAATTAGAGTACGAAAGACTTTTTAAATACATTAAAGGAAGTGTATCTTGGCAAATTTTTATAGTGTTATTGAACATCTGGAATCTTTGTTTTTGTTTTATTCGATTAATTTTTGAATTTAATATATTTTAATGTGGTGTAACAGCTTATAATCCAATTATGGTTCAAGCGTTTTTAGTCCGGGTATTTTGAGGTCACAGATAACCTTGTTCTGGTCGAACTGTTATAGATAAAGTTGATAACATTTTTGAGAAAATGGAGCTATAATGGAGATCAGCTTATTAGTAGTTACGACATAGCTGAAGAGCTAGGGGGTTGACCACAAATCAATTTTGACCCATTTGAAAAAGTCTGGATATACAAAATAGGTCAATATTTGAGTGCCACACGAGCTCGCTGAAAGAAACCTATTTAATGAATCATTTTTTTGCTGAAACGTCAGTTATTGAAAAGATGATGAGTAGAATACACCTACTTTAGTAAGTTTAATTTTCTGTGATTGTTTCTCATAACGTAAGGAAGTAGTCGTAATCAGGTAATTTGTGTAATATCGCTGTAGCAATGGATACTGCCTACGCGATGCACTGATCGAACTCGTGGCACTACAAACTACACGGTAGTTGCACAGTTATACAAACCAACTGCTCGTTAACTGATGAAATGAAAGTGTGATTGTATAAAGCAGTAATATAAGAATCTGTGTGAGTTATCTGACTCTTACTTCACCGTTTAAACAATTTCAATCCACAGCATCAGAACATAATACTCGGATACAGACCAATTAAGATAATTAGACAAATGCGATGAATACGGAAACTTACCATGGATTATTATGTAATACGCAAATGGACATTGCGCAAAAACAGAAGTGACACTTTCTAGAGGAGTTAGTTTATATAGATTATAGGTCTTAAATAGTTGAAATGCTAATGCTGTAGAACTACGCTTTAGCTGTAAGCTTAATCTAGCACGCATAGGCTCACATGAGCGGAGAAGGGCCCTTTTTGATGGAATTCCAACACTAAATACTAGTTCAACGTTACGAACCACTTACCACCAAAGTAAGGAGTACAACTCGTTTCGCATCCCCTAATGTAAAATGGAAGAAAACATTACTAAACTACAAGAAGATTTACCACTATATTTTGAATGTTTTCAGTAAGTATTTACCACATCTCTTATCACGGTTTATTTTAAGACTGGATAAAGACGACGTTTTTTAATAGTTTTAGTTTTCCTGACGCAAATAAGCAATTCCTTTCGTAACTAAAATGCACATATCTGAAATACTAAAGTTTAAACTTGGTTGCGATATTATTAATATCGTGAAACTTTGAAGTTAATAATGACGACGATGTCCTTCTGGTCGATGCCGACCACGACTACTGTCATCGACTAGAATCACAGAATATTTTATAGTGCCTTGAGCATTCTTATCTTTGATGTTATATCAAAAATACAATTGACATATCACTAATAAACAATACAGTATCTTTAACGTAAATAAATTTTGTCTAGACACTAGGAATACTTGCAAACATAGAGCACTCACTCGTCGTTATCATTAAAATCAGTGGAAGGTGTTGCTGATGGTATACCCAAACCCGAAAATCAACAATTTAGGGTGTACAAATAATGTTCCTGGGCTGGGAATCGAATACAGGACCCGTGAAGTAGCAACCAATTGCTCTAACCACTTAACCATACGGTCGTCGAAATCAAAGTAGCAATCTATTAAAATTTTCGTAATTTCTGCACCACTGTTTAGCCCTAGGAGAAATAAACTTGAGACAATAATAAAACATTAAACAAACTCAAACAACTTAAAATTATTCATTAATGCCGTATTTATTACTAAAATCTTTATTCATGAACATTTGAAATGAACACTTTCAAGCAATACAATGCAAATGACAAATACAAATTGCTTGCTTTTAAGAGGAATGTTTTTCCCAAACAAAACAAACACTACTATTTCAAGGAATAGAGCTTAATGAAAAACTCAAGTTCTAAACCTAGATTATCACAATCAGTAGTTATAATAGCACCTGTAAGAATAGAAATACTGATATTAATAAGCCTGTATGATTGATTAATCAAGCTGATTCAACAATATGATCAATCACACAATATTTAGAAGAAACCTATACAGAATTCTGCATAGGTTTTTTCTAAATATTGTTTGCTTAAGAATGAGTGTGGTTGGAGATATGATCGACAAATCATGGAAACAATCATCTTTTTACTTAAGGAAAGTATCGACCAATATGTACTATGCTCGAGACATATTTTCAATTGTAATGTGATTATGACGAAATTATACGGAAAGAAGATGAAGAATTCAAGTATTCTTTCCGTACTTATGGTAGTTTCAATAGCAATAACTTATGGTCTAGGTTTCTAGGAAACTTTGTCCACATGGGCCGATTATAAACGTCCGTTCCCTTACTTTCTTAGAAATTATTAGTTTAATTTTCGCTTTGTGACTTATGACTATTATCTGTGATACTGAGAGACTGAAACATTAGAAGTATTTTATATCATTTCGATAATGTGGAAAAAATATGTTATAACAAAGGAAATAACTTTTAAAACAAAAAATTATATGTTGTATAGATATATATATATATATATATATATATATATATATATATATATATATATAATTATAACGAATGACAGAGATCACACGTCGTTCACAAACAATAACTAGTCTGGCCATAAATACTTTTCTTTTTTTTTTTTTGAAACACGTATTATTTAAAAAAATTCTTTCGATTTGGCGCCATTTCACATATTTTTTCGTGTTCATTATCAAATTACAATATGGAGAAGGGTAGCAGTGATCGCCTTACACAAAGTGGGTATGGAGCCGTCGGTCATATTCCAGACACTTCAAAAGCTTGGTATCAGCCGTATGTTGGTATATCGTACTATCAACTGATACAACAACACTTCCTCTGTCGAAGACCTGAAAACATCTGTGCTGTTAGAACTACAAAGGCTGTTAATGCTGTAAATGCCAGAATTCGTCGAAACCCCATTAGGAAGCAATAAATGTTATCGCGAGAAATGAAGATTCCCGCTAGGATCGCGTATTATAAAAGATGATCTGAAGCTCGGTGCTTATCGTCGATATACAGGAGTGGATTGATCCAAACGCCTTCTGACGCGATACGCAGGCGAAAGGCACAGAAATATCCTCTTTAACGATGAAAAAAATTTCATGATTGAAGAACACTACAATAAGCAAAATGATAAAGTGTACGCTCACAGTTCTAAAGAAGCTCAAGTGGTCGGAAATGTACAAAGTGGTCATCATCCTGCGTTAGTGATGGTTTGGTGGGGCGTGTCTTATCAAGAAGTCACAAAACTACATTTTTGTGAAAAAGGAGTGAAAACTTCAGCCAAAGTATATCAAGATACAGCCTTGGATCATGTTGTGAAACCTCTCAGCAATACACTTTTTAAAAATATACCGTAGATTTTCCAGCAGAATTCTGCACCTGGTCCCAAGGCACGAACTACCCATGCCTTGCTTGAAACCAACGTTCCGGTCTTTATAAAAGCTGAAGACTGGCCCTCATCTAGCCCAGACCTCAACCCACAGACTCACAAACAAATCATGCTCAGTTTTAGAGGACATGGCCTGCTCTAAACAACACGGCGACATTGAGTCTCTTAATAAATCTTTGGAGTAAGCAGTGGCAAAATTTCCTTGGAAACGTAGATCCATAGATTCGTGGCCAAACAGATTAAAGGCCTGGATAAAAGCCAAAGGGGCCACCTTTCAAAAGAATAATTTTTATATTTTTTGCTGAGACTAATAATAAAACATTAAACAAACTCAAACAACTTAAAATTATTCATTAATGCCGTATTTATTACTAAAATCTTTATTCATGAACATTTGAAATGAACACTTTCAAGCAATACAATGCAAATGACAAATACAAATTGCTTGCTTTTAAGAGGAATGTTTTTTCCCAAACAAAACAAACACTACTATTTCAAGGAATAGAGCTTAATGAAAAACTCAAGTTCTAAACCTAGATTATCACAATCAGTAGTTATAATAGCACCTGTAAGAATAGAAATACTGATATTAATAAGCCTGTATGATTGATTAATCAAGCTGATTCAACAATATGATCAATCACACAATATTTAGAAGAAACCTATACAGAATTCTGCATAGGTTTTTTCTAAATATTGTTTGCTTAAGAATGAGTGTGGTTGGAGATATGATCGACAAATCATGGAAACAATCATCTTTTTACTTAAGGAAAGTATCGACCAATATGTACTATGCTCGAGACATATTTTCAATTGTAATGTGATTATGACGAAATTATACGGAAAGAAGATGAAGAATTCAAGTATTCTTTCCGTACTTATGGTAGTTTCAATAACAATAACTTATGGTCTAGGGTTCTAGGAAACTTTGTCCGATGGGCCGATTATAAACGTCCGTTCCCTTACTTTCTTAGAAATTAAATTATACTAATAATTTTTTTTTAGATTTCGCTTTGTGACTTATGACTATTATCTGTGATACTGAGAGACTTAAACATTAGAAGTATTTTATATCATTTCGATAATGTGGAAAAAAATATGTTATAAAAAAAGGAAATAACTTTTAAAACAAAAAAATTGTATGTTGTATAGATATATATATATATATATATATATATATATATATATATATATATATATATATATAATTATAACGAATGACAGAGATCACACGTCGTTCACAAACAATAACTAGTCTGGCCATAAATACTTTTCTTTTTTTTTTTCTTTTTGAAACACGTATTATTTAAAAAAATTCTTTCGATTTGGCGCCATTTCACATATTTTTTCGTGTTCATTATCAAATTACAATATGGAGTAGGATACCAGTGATCGCCTTACACAAAGTGGGTATGGAGCCGTCGGTCATATTCCAGACACTTCAAAAGCTTGGTATCAGTCGTATGTTGGTATATCGTACTATCAACTGATACAACAACACTTCCTCTGTCGAAGAGCTGAAAACCTCTGTGCTGTTAGAACTACAAAGGCTGTTAATGCTGTAAAAGCCAGAATTCGTCCCCATTAGGAAGCAATAAATGTTATCGCGAGAAATGAAGATTCCCGCTAGGACTCTAACGCGTATTATAAAAGATGATCTGAAGCTCGGTGCTTATCGTCGATATACAGGAGTGGATTGATCCAAACGCCTTCTAACGCGATACGCAGGTGAAAGCCACAGAAATATCCTCTTTAGCGATGAAAAAAATTTCATGATTGAAGAACACTACAATAAGCAAAATTATAAAGTGTACGCTCACAGTTCTAAAGAAGCTCAAGTGGTCGGAAATGTACAAAGTGGTCATCATCCTGCGTTAGTGATGGTTTGGTGGGGCGTGTCTTATCAAGGAGTCACAAAACTACATTTTGTGAAAAAGGAGTGAAAACTTCAGCCAAAGTGTATCAAGATACAGCCTTGGATCATGTTGTGAAACCTCTCAGCAATACACTTTTTAAAAATATACCGTAGATTTTCCAGCAGAATTCTGCACCTGGTCCCAAGGCACGAACTACCCATGCCTTGCTTGAAACCAACGTTCCGGTCTTTATAAAAGCTGAAGACTGGCCCTCATCTAGCCCAGACCTCAACCCACAGACTCACAAACAAATCATGGTCAGTTTTAGAGGACATGGCCTGCTCTAAACAACACGGCGACATTGAGTCTCTTAATAAATCTTTGGAGTAAGCAGTGGCAAAATTTCCCTTGGAAACGTAGATCCATAGATTCGTGGCCAAACAGATTAAAGGCCTGGATAAAAGCCAAAGGGGCCACCTTTCAAAAAGAATAATTTTTATATTTTTTGCTGAGACTAATAAATATTTCGGTATAAATTTTAATAATATTACATTACTTCATTAAAAAAAATGCATTTTCATTTGTAACAGTACTTATGGCTGGACTAAGTATAAACCTACAACTTGGCCGTCCTGCTAATCAGTCTAGGCCCCAAACTGACAAAAATAATAAATCCTTCCCACCTCTTGAACCTAAACTTAATCCCCGACCGACCCTAAGATTTGACCTTCACATACACAGTTAAATATTCATACAATCACGAAACCTAAAATTAACTTTAAACTTGAGACAGGGCATAAATCATATCCCTACACATTAAATCAGTAGATATCGGTTATCTCAATTGTAAAAAAAATACAACATGACAGTTTTTTTTTCATCTCAATTATTCATGCCTCGATTGTTATTATTACAATATAAAATGCATTTAATAATATTAAATCTAGTCGTTAACACTACGTCACATGTATGTAAAAAGATTCAATATACTCATAGCGTAAGAAAAAACAACATAACAGCATAGGCCGAATATCGAATAACATTGAATTTATATTGAGTTTAAAGTAAATAATATAAATGATTATAGGCCTACAAGAAAATGGTTATATTACAACAAGAAGTTAAATTAAAACAAAAAGGAAACCCAGAGTATGTTAAGTAAATTATATGAGTAATGATGAATGTACCCCTGGACGATTTCAACCAAGGCAATATTTTCTGGTTATTTGTCAATATATTCACAACAGGTTTACAAGGGCGGACTTAATGCCCGGTGGCATTCTCTACCAGTCAACCCTGGGAGTAGATATAAGAGAATATGTTGGTACGCATAAAAATATAAGGTTAATTAGATAAAAATATCAAATTATACATAGATACACTTCAAAATAATACGTAATAAATATAAGTAATAATACATAAATAACAATATATATATAAACACATAAATACACAAGTACCAAGAGGAAATATATATATCAGATGTTATTTGCCTTCAAATAATGTCGTCGAAGAAGAAATTTAAAAGAAACTTTACTGAGCGCATTCTTGACATCATCCGGAAGGATTATTGCTAGAATATAAACTGCATACGATATTTTTATAGTACCTAGAGCATTGGCGCAACCACAGAGGCACTCACTTGCCGTCCCCTTCCCTATCCCGATGTATTACACGTGTGCTCAATACGTTCGAAGGAAAGTTTAGATGCAATTTTAGTGACACGAGACATATGTACAATATACCCAGACCCAAAACTAACTTTGTGACACAAAAGTATTGTATAAGCATAAGTTGTATACGTACATAAGTATACTATGTTTATAATATAAAGATGCCATGATTATATTTTTAATAACATTTTATATAAAATTGTAATATTATTCTATCCTAAACATATTTGTTTAATCGAATAAAATCTCTGAAATCTAATAATTAAATATTCTTAAACAATATAATTTGACTTATTTTTGTTGAAATTCATTTGAAAATTGCTTGGAATTTATAACGGAAACAACAAGGACTAAAAATTTTAATTATTAAAAAAAATAACTAAGCAACATTGTTAGCTTTAGAAATGTTGCGACCGGCAATTGCGGCCTCATTTTATGCTTTTGTGTTCATTCAAGCGCTTTGTTAGCCTTAGAAGTGCCAGTAATTAACTATAAGCTTATACTTTGCAGCCAAATAATAATTCCTTTAGTTTTCAGACGTTAAATTATTAATTTTAGAGCATTTGTGCCTAATGATTTATAAATAAACAAAAAAAAAATTGATAAATGAACAAAATACGATCACGAAGACTATCACGTTTTTACTCCAATAACCAGTGGGAATCGTCAAGACCGCTGCCGATTACAAGTGTCACACAAATATTGTCGAAAGGGCCTGAGCCATAAATCTGACGAAGTAGTCTATCCATCTTAATAACTACTATATTGACAACTTCTAGAATTGGCCACTTACTACTTGCTACAGTGGTAGAGCAGCATAATGTTGATGTGTTTCGTCTGGTGAGTGTAGGGATCCGGAGACCGTTATTACGGTGACGAGGCATCCAATCTCAGTCCTCAATGGTAACAACACATCTGCATTAAGATTCCTTATCAAGGATGAATGTAGATGTCATGGGCCGCAGCAATCACTTGCCATTACGTAAACTGTGTGCTCGTTTGTTACTTTCCTCGTTTATTATCCTAATTTCAAAACAAAGAAAACTGTTGCTACCGTGCGCTGAAGCATGTAAATTATGTAAACTTCATTTTGGAAACCAGTAAAACAATGCCGGTAAAAGGTTAAACCTTTTCAATGAAAGTATTGTAAATATAGTGTATAAAAAAAGGAAACGGACGACTATTCAGTTGTCTATTTGTTTTGGTTACTTTGAACAATTTTAGTTGCATTATTTTTTCTTTGCTTTTTTTATTTTATCTATCTATAACAAACACACTAACACTTTTACTACTGCAAATAATAATAATAGTACTCCGCGATAACGATTATTAATATTATTTCTAAACTATTTCTTAATATTATTTATACAAGTGTCACTGGTTGACATTCGTATCTCGTATATCGAGTTTTTAAGGAATCTAAAAATATAATAATAATTGCTAATTCTTTTATCTTGCGATTCGCATATAACGCTTACTTTGTTAAAACTACTATACCGATATAAACTGGAATACTTTTATTATTTTGATTATTAACACTGATATAACCCGATATAATAACACTTTCTTTCTACTTAAACTAGAGTTTTACAATAAAATATTAATTCTATATAAATGAATTATAATTTTTGTTACGATGCAAGTTTGTGATGTAGAAAAATTTCCAAAGTAGGAAATTTTTATGTACTTTTTTTTAAATTGACCCTTCTTAGGGGTCCTGTCGGCCCCACTACTATGACTCTGCAGCACAACATTTATATCTATGCCATAACACGGGGTATATAAATAATAGACTTCTTTTATATATTTTTGCTCCCTTTTTCCCATCCTGGGCCGATTTACTTAATATTTAATTACGGTGATACATTGGCATATACAAAATTATGCATTTACAAAAACTGGCAGTGGACTGAACTTACAAATGTGTTTACCCTGGAGGGGCTGCGACGAAAATAAAAATCGCTCGTTCTTTGTATCGGCAATAGGCTCACTCTGTCTTATTTGGGAATTGTAAGTATAAAATATATAAGCTCTACCTATCTCTGTCCTTCTTTTATGAAAGTAAAGGTGACAAATGACTTTACCTGATTGAGTGCAAGTGATGACTGCGGTCCATAAAAGTATACATCCAGCCTCAACAAAGATTCAAGCGTGATCCTTCGGCAGTCGACACGACCCATTCATCCTTCGAAAACAATCTAGCTACACCGTACAATGAAAAGAAGGCACTCGAAAGAAAGTAGTGACTTCTAGTTAATTTTAACAAAGTTATTATATTTATCTTATATATATATATATAAAAGTAGCGAACTTCCTGTAAGCATCAATGCGCTTTCTCATTTAAGTAAGATTAAAGCATGATCTCAGCTCACCTCCGAACGGATTCTCGCTTTGTCGTGGCTTGCTCACCCACAGTGAAGCTAAAAGCTGAAGTATCCGGCCGGCCAAGTGCGTTGGGCTGCCCCGATGTGGCCACTCTAGGTGGGCTCTCAGAGCGTCGTAATAAAAATATAAGGTTTAATCTCTATATGTCCAGAATACCGTTTTTTTTATCGTATTAAGAGTAGCCGTAGAAGTATTGGGCGTGGCTAACGCCCTCACAGAATACCACCGTAAAATAGCAGCATAACAATGTTGTGTTTGGCCGGTGTGTGTAGGCATTCGGAGACCCTTATTTTTAGTGACGAGGCATCCCATCTTAGTTCTCAGGAGTGACAACGAATCATTCCTTAACGTGGATGAACATAAATCATGGGCCGCGGTCGTAGCTTGCCATCAGGTGAACCATGTGCTCGTTAGGCATCTTTAGTGTTATAAAAAATTAAAAACCTTATAATTTTTAGTTAAATATTGCATATTAATGTATTATAAAACATAATAGTCCATAAAAATATGCTAAAAATTATCCTTTCACTTATACATACACTTTATTTTTATTTCACTTGTTTTGATACAACGATGGCATTTCGTATTAAAAATTCATTTCTCAGTAGCCGGCTTGGAGAATTGGTTTAAGTAAATAAACAATTCTTAACTACGGTCTGGGTAAAAAAATAAAACAAAATATTCGCTATATTGGAAACCGCAAAACGGGTAAAACGTTACGCAGACAAAAGTTTCAAAGCAATGTTGTTTTACCCTCGACTTGGAGTCAGTCAACCTTTCACGTACCCGCATAAATTAAACAAAAGTTTTAATATCGAGAGCGTCTGTTTTCATTGTAGTCTACATAAGAGGAATCTTTTTATTTAATCTAAAAGGATATTATATTTTCCTATGAGGAAAAATCTAGAAGACATAAGTAGTAGGGGTAGTTAATACAGTCGTACATCGATTAGTTCCTCAGTTTTAGATCTGATACTGTGTTTTACCGAATATATAAATGTCAAAGGTCGCTATAAATTATTTCGTTATATTCTTTTCACAATTTAATTATACTCTCTTATTCTTCTTCGTTCATGTGGTTTAGTGTCAGTGCAATCAGATTTTCGTCAAGTAAAATAT
Organism: Teinopalpus imperialis; assembly: GCA_029286865.1. Taxonomy (NCBI): domain Eukaryota; kingdom Metazoa; phylum Arthropoda; class Insecta; order Lepidoptera; family Papilionidae; genus Teinopalpus; species Teinopalpus imperialis. Next base: position 5,516,851 of record JAGSMU010000034.1, read on the forward strand.
TAACTTCCAGGTCTCTTATCTCACACCGGAAGGCTCGAGGGGAGGGGCAGACTAAGAGCAGCCGACAGGGGAGTTCACCCCTGAAAAAAAGAGACGACGATGTGGAGCATCGATGAGGAACATGGAAAAGGCTAGTTGTGAAAGTGTTCTGCAGGCGGGTACCCGAAAGGGAGAATCCTGCCCTCCTGCTGCACCAGCATCTGTGAATGCTGCTGCAGCAGGAGGCCGCCCTCCGTATTCTGCAGTGGCTGACAACTGCCTCGTAGGTCGGCGTCGCGCCGGCCTTCGTAAACACGACCCAAGCATACCCATACCGGACGATGATTTATTTAGTGAAACGGAAACAAGGCAGGCTTTGGAATTGTTGAGGACCTCCATGGAAGAAGAAGACTCAGATTGCTCCCTGAGGGCGGCAACTTCGGGGCGGTCGAGGGCATCATTGGCTGCTTCGCGAAAGCGAGCACCGCAAACGGAGAGCGGAAGCAGTGACGGTGGTCGGCCCACAGCAAAAACCGCCAGGACTCATGATGCGTGTTTTGTGGCACCTCTCGACCTTCCTAAAATGACACGGGCAAAGGCGACGCTTCCTAGAGTCGAGGAGCTCGCGAGGGAAATGGCTGAGCAGCCAACTGGCGACCTCGGTTCTCGACTCACAGAGAGCCTTGCCGCTATCGAGCACGTTGCAGACAGGTTCAAAAACCTAAAGGGAGAGTTCGTACGCGCCTTGAGACTTTCGGCGCGTCATATACAGGCCATCACAACGGAACTGGTGCAGCGAAGCTCTCCGAGTCACCTTGAGCAAGAAAATGCCCTGCTCCGCATATGCTCAGGCTATGGCGGTGGCTAAACAAAAGGTAAACCTGACCGAACTGGGAATCTCCGGGGTCAAGCAAAAGAAGGCCCTACATGGTGGTTTACTGCTGGAGGTGGAAGGCGAGCAGTGCGCTGATAAAGGAAACGCGCTCGCTGCAAAGTTGCAGGAATCCTTGTTTGAAACGGGGGTCAGGGTAACGCGGCCCCACAAAACGGGTGAGATCCGGGTCATGGACCTGGACGACTCTGTCACCAAGGAGGATGTCGTCGAGGCCATCGCTGAAGCCGGCTGTTGCTCAGTGGACACTGTAAAAGTGGGTCAAATCCACAGGTGGTCCACGAGACTGGGGACTGCATGGGTTCGATGCCCGCTCATGGCGATACATAGACTTGCCGTAGAGAAGCGGGTCAAGGTGGGATGGGTGATCGCCAGAGTCCAAGTACTCAGTGCCCGACCATTGCAGTGCTTCCGGTGTCTGGAAACCGGACATTCTAGGTACCAGTGCACGAGCACCAAAGACAGGAGCACACTGTGCTACATATGTGGGGATCCTGGCCATAAAGCCAGAGAATGCCAAGCGAAGGCACCGAAATGTGTCCTATGCGCGGACCGTGGTCAAAACTCTGACCACCGCCTGGGCAGTAGAAAGTGCTTCCCTCCAAACACAAGGAGGAGTCGCAGAGGAGACGAAAGGTCGACATCGGGTGCCCGTGTGAAACGAGTAGATAGGCCTGCGCAACCTTCGGTTTGCGCTTCGTCCTATCACCCTTGGACTACCTATATATATCCTACCACAATGGAGATTGGTCATGGCTAGGTTTCTACACAGGATGGTACAGAGCAACCTGAACCACTGCCGGACAGCACAAGATCTGCTCTTGCAGAGTCTGCCTGAGTGTTCTGCATCGCTAGCAGTGGAGGCGGAGCCCTACTCCATCCCAAACCATCCACGGTGGTTCGGTGACAAAGTTGGCTCGGTCGCTGTCTACTGGGGAGGAAGTAGTGGAGACCCTCCGTGCTCCAGAATTTGTTCCGGACGGGGTATCGTCGCGGTGGAATGGGGCCCATTAGCCGTTATAGGTTGCTACGTCTCACCCAACTCTTGCCTGGCTGAATTCGAGAGGTTTCTGGATAGGGTTACCAGCTGCGTTCGCAGGTGCCTTCCACGCCCAGTGCTCGTGCTAGACGACTTCAATGCCCACTTTAGGGCTTGGGGAAGCAGACGAGACAGCGTAAGGGGTGACACAGTTCTCGAATGGTCGGCGGGCTTGGACCTGAGACTACTTAATAGTGGCTCAGTCAGCACATGCGTGCGCTGGCAGGGGGAGTCGATCGTGGATTTATCATGGGCGACACCCTCCGCCGAGCGCTCAGTGGTAGGATGGAGAGTAGCAGAGGAGATGGATACCCTCTCCGACCATCGGTACATTATTATCGACGTGGAACCCACGCTGACAGCGTTAAATAGTCGTTCCGATAGATGTCCACTACGGCGATGGGCACTTAAGCACTGCAACCAAGACCTGCTTGTGGCCGCTGCCCATGTGGTGGACTGGTCATGCCCTAGCGGGGACGAAAGCCTGAATAATACAGTTGCTCGACTCCGCGAGGACATGAAAACCATATGTGATATGGCAATGCCACGAAGCAAAACAGGCAGGAACGGCCCGGCATATTGGTGGTCACGAGAAATCTCCGATCTTCGCACGGTCTGCCTGAGATTACGACGAAGATACACGCGAGCTCGACGACGTCGAAACTCCACGATAGAGGAGAGAGAGGGCAAATACAGAGAGTACCGTACTGCGACTAAGGCGTTGCAAGATGCCATCGCCGAAAACAAAACTAGGACCTGGAGGGCCTGCTCGAGGGGCTAAACAAAGACCCGTGGGGTCGTCCCTATAAAATGGTGCTCGGCAAGTTGCGCCCTTGGGTTCCACCCCTCACGGAAACCCTGGATCCTGGTTTTGTGTCCACCGTGCTGGATACGCTTTTCCCAGGACCCTGGGACGAAAAGGATCTACGAACGGCACAGAGACCACGGCCAACACGACCAACGACATACCGCGCACTCGCGGTTTAGAGCTAGCCACCGATGACACCGGCCTCTACGTGTCTAGATTCAAACCAGACGCTATTTGTAAACGCCTCCAATCTGCAGCCAACACCTTAGGGAAATGGTTTCGGAAATGGAGGATCGAGGTTAACCCCAGCAAAAGTGCACCCATGTACTTCTCTCGGAGCAACAAAACGCCGCATCTCCCAACTATAGAGTTATTCGGTCGTCCTATCCCCTGAGAAAAGACAGTCAAATACTTAGGCGTCATATTAGATGAAAGACTCACCTTCGGTCCGCATATCAACCGCGTACGGAATCGAGCAGCGTTCGTCCTAGGATGCACCCGTTACTCAATCACTATACAAAGCGTGCATCCGACCCTTAATGACATACGCAAGTCCCGTCTTTGCGCATGCCTCCTCGAAGAAGTCGGTGAATGTCACAATTCAGGTAATACAAAATCTTTTCATGCGCAAGGCCACCGGTGCACCGAGGTTCTTGTGTAACGAAATCTACCACATAGATCTTGAGCTGCCGACCATAGCTCAGTACATAAAGCAGGCTTCTCGCCGATATTTCGTCTCTGCGTCACACACTCTAACCCCTTGATTGTAAGTGCCGCCACTTACAATCCCATCGCGAATTACCTGCGATCAAGAATTCGAATCAGATTCACCCGCGTCTGAAGGAGATCGAGGCACGCCCTCGACGACCCCGACAACGCCCAAGCCCTTCATAAAACACTACATACGTACATTGCACCCTCATACCGCCCCCGCCAACGGTGAGGGCGTCGCAACAAGGTTATTTGCGATACCGCCATGTCATAGGCTGGTTCTCTCCAGTCCATACAGATAGAAGCGTCGCTGTAGTTTCTTGCGCCACTTCTTCTCCAGCGCCTACGCATTCCGAAGTGGTGGTACAGATAGCTAATAATTATAGCGATATTAATTTCGATAATCCTTTGTTAACTAAACGTTAACGTTAAACTAACCGAGCCGAGGTTCGGCCTTCTCGGGCACCCTCGAATCAGACGCTCTCGCGAAACAGGATAACGATGCAAGCTGTGGCTCCCTCTCGGGAGCCCTTGTGATAGTTATCCATAAATAGAGGTTTCGACTGAGCGCCATATGCGCTCGGTCACCTCTCAACCCGGTGAAAAAAAAGTAGTCCGAAAGAAAATAAAAAGCGCAGTTTGTGTTGTCGTCGCTCCGACGAACTCTTATATTGTTTTCAAATCTTTATGAATGAAATTTGGGAGTAATGCACTCCTAAAATGTATGTTTGTAATAAAACTTTCATTATTATATATTTTTTAATGAAGTGTTTGTGACAGAACTTATACCTGAATAGGCATATATTGCAGCTATCATATGATATATATTATACCTAACAGAGTTTTATAATTAAAAAACAAACAGGCGTTCAAAGAAGAGTTCAAAATAAGTTTAAGTGTAACGCTTTCCGGTGGTTCCTTTGATCCAATTTATTTTAGTCAACAGTTGAGATATTTTCGTACCGCAGTAAAAGAGCCCTGAATAAAATTGACCTTTACATCGCCTACGCTGTAAACATATCATCGCCTATAGTCGAGGCATTATGAACTGAAGCTTCGAGTCATAAATCATATTTATCTGTCTGTCTCGCTCGTACTTACAGGTCTTATGGAGAGGTGTAGTGATGTGCGTAAGAATTGTAGAGGTGCATATCGATAACGGTATAGGTACGATCGATATGCTAAATTATGTTAAGTATTAATAAGAATAATTTTTCGCTATCTGAAAATAAAAGTTTTCAATTTGTAAGATAAAATGTTTGCTACGACATAATCATAGAGAAACTGTACAGATCGTAATGTGGCCCTGAAAAGGGCCGTTTTTATCTTTTCTAGGGAACGCTTCGACCCCCCGTGCGCAGGTGGCTAAGTATCGATAACGGGTTGCATTGCGTGCACATTATTACTGTCAGTGACATTTATTGCCCGACGACTCAGTTTAAAATGTGTCGACTATAATAAATTTCACTTATTTAGAAAAAAAAATATGAACGAAACTATAATATTGCTACAATTTAAATTTTACTCCTTTATTATTTATTTTTAATACCTATTCTAACCACAGGAAGTACTAATAAATCATACCACTTAAATACAAGGACGGTATTTAATTACATGAATAGATTAAATATTTTAATTCAAAGAAAATAAATGGTAAAAAAGAAAAAACATACATGTAAGTACTTAATTATAAATAAAGAATTCAAAATTAATTTAGTTTTGAATTTGATTTAAATTTGTCTTTATATTAGATTGTCTGCCTGCTCGCGACTCAGTTCCGCAAGAGCCGAATAGGTCACAAGACCAACAGAATCACACATCAAACAAAAAAAAACTAATAGTTGTCGATGTAGTGACTGAAGCATCCTTAGAAGGAATTGTGTGATATATTAGCGTCGTGTGAGCTGTTATTAAATTAAAATTTAAATTAGGCAACTGAACCAGAGAAAGATGCGGCGCGGCAGCGTGGTGCACTATGATTGAAACGTAAATAAATCTCAAGAAAAACACACCCAGATGGTTCTAGACAACGGCCGCCAAGCGCAGCGCTGAGCGGAGATGGTCACCTGTCACCGTTTGTCTCAGAGTCTCGAAAGGAAAAGAGGTCAACGCATTTTTATACAACATAACTTAAATTACGAATGCGAAAGTACACAATATTTATTATATTTAACAACATTATTGTTAAGAATCAAAAAAACAATGAATAAGTAAACAGGTTTTTCCCCAAAAAGTTGTAAATATTCCTAAGCTGGAATCCTTGCGGGAAAAGGTATCTTAAATATATTAGGTATTCTATACAATTTCTTGTTGTTAATTAAAAACTAATTTCGTCTTATAAATAAAATGTACTACTTCACTATTAAATAGTTGATCAATATCTGATGCCTTTTATTTAAAGCTTTACATATACGAGTACATAAATCATTATATAACACAATATTATCGTAAATTGTTGGCTATGTATAGTAAAACTTTACCAACTAATTATTATTGTTCAAATATTTATACGCTTACGAACTCGAACAATATTTGTTTGTAGTGAAGCGTTCACTCTAAATTCACCCTAATCTCTATTTCCAACCTCCTGTGATTTCAGGATTAGGCAAATAAATTAAAAGTAATAAAACTATGCTTTAAATCTATTGACACGGGTAATAAAGTTAGAGAATATTAATATTATTTAAAACTCTAAACTTTTATGGTAACATTTATTTATTATTTATTTTTTATTACATTGTAAGAGTAACAAACTAGCACACAGTTCGCCTCATGGTAAGTGATTCCTGCGGCCCATGACATCTGAATTCATCCTTCACAAGGAATCATAATGCAGATGCGTTGTCACTCTTGACGACTGAGATAAAATGCCTCGACACCAGTAATAAAGGTCTCTGAATCCCTGCACTCACCAGACGAAACACATTTTTAATTTTATAATGTTTAATGAAACAAAAAAATATTATAGAGCTAAAATAACCTAAAACCTAAAATTACCGTGAAGATCTGTTCCTCGTGATAAGGTTCAAACGCTCGCTAGCTGCATTTTCCGCTAAACCTTTGATTTTTTTTTTGTGTGTGAGTATTGCTGTTGGTCCAGACCTTTATTGCTTTATCTAATTAGACTCGCGAGTGGGAGGCCCGCTAAGTAGTGAGACAACGACTATGCTGCGAAGCTGACACGGAGACTGCTGCTGCACCACCGCTGCACTCCGACCCCTGTGGACGAAGAACGTCGACGACAACAGAGGGGGGTGATAATACGATCCGTGAGTCCCTCATAAGGAGATACGCAACTTCACTCGGATCACTAGCTAAAGGAAAAAATCTTTGAGCGAAACAAGAAACATACATCTAAGCACCAGCAACTTCCAGTCATGATTTTGGTTCATGGGTTTGGTTTTTTATGAGTACCATAATTGTATCAAAGTGGACTCCTTTGATTTTAGATTTAGGATTTTACGATTACCAAGACTTCAATGGCTTAGGTAATTAGTATTCTAATGTTGTAAAATTTTTATTTCTTATTAAATAATACATTTAATAAGAAATAAAATGGGAATTAGATGTAACTTACTTACTTACTTTTAAAAAAAATATGTATACAAAAAATGATTTACTCACTAGAAAGGAACGTAAACTTCTATGGACGTATAATATTCTAGATAGGTAGCATTTTTTATACTCTTTTAGCACATTTAATATCGTCCAAATATAATTTGACGTTCATTCCGGATATTATTTTTTTCTACACGCTATTTCCGGAAATTATATTTTTCTACACCCTAATATTTTAAATAGAAGATGAATTAATATCAACAAACGTGTTAGAATTAAAAAATTAAAATAATTCGAAGAGAGTCAGAATACCCTAGAGTCGCTTTCTACGCGACTAAAAAATATATAAAATTAAGTTTTTTAGCGCCTGTCTAAAATCATCAAGCAACACTATAGGAATGACTAATTTGGAACTGTTGCTGTCTTTAATAGTAACCGAATCAAAAAATCTACTAATCGTCTATGTTGTCTTTTCCAAGAAATTGTAAAAAAGGCCCATTAAACCTATTTAATATTAACAGGATCTCAAACTCGCGATCTTGTAGTTCCAACTCATTGAGCCTGTATCACTAGAATTAAATTTCCTGAATTTCCGTTTATCCAAGTGGGATATAAAATAATTGAAAAGACTGAAAGCAAAGAAATATTATTTTTAGTTTTCGTACTCATTTATAGAATTACTTCAGTTTCTCTCTTACAGACGTTTCTTGGGGACTATTTAACATAGATGATAATAATCGAATGCGAACGGAATATAAATAGTCAGACGTGACCGTCTGAAGTCGAATAGAGTCGTTTTGGCTGTAAATGGGAATATTTTTAATTTATGGTGTGGGTTACCAATTGAAAGTTGTTTGAAATCGTTATAAATAAACGATTTAAGCCTTCATAGTCAATAAATATCATCGAACACCGATTGTGCGAAAAAAACTTGCACTTGGCTAAGAAATTTTCTTACGTTATGTTAAAATATCTAAGTCTCACGTAAAATTATCAGTTTTCTCTGTATTTCTATAATTTATCAGCTTTATTAAGAAGACAACGATACTTGTCTTCATTTTCTTCAAACATTAAAATGATCTTTTAATTTATTACAATCACGAAGTCGTCTAATTGAGTAAAACTTAAATAATTTTGACAATTTGTTGATGATATGCATTTTATTCAAGAAAATACGGCACGAATGTAGTAAATAATTTTACATTAATAATGTTCTAACATTATAATATTAAATAATTTTTTACATAATACTAGAAGATTTCAACGAGCGCACAGTTCATCTGTTAAGTGATGACCTTGATATTGTAGACAACGCTTTTATTTCACACTTGTATTTTGTGTGAGGCCTCAAAGGATACCAGCCTATCCCGATCGCGAAAAGCAGCCTGCTATGTAGCTACGGTATCACTGTATTACTTTTCTTTTATATAATCAATACTGTAGAAAAAAAAAATTATTTTAGTGCGTATTATACACTTACTGTAGTTATAGAATTTAAAATATTTCATTAATCACAATTGTAAAAAATAATAAATAATAAAAAAATTGTAATAATTAAAAAAAATCACTTCATGGAAACGAGAAAACCGGGACGGATTGTCATGAGTACTATTATTAATTACCGCCATGTCACAGGCCGGTTCTCACCAGTCAACATGTATTGAAGCGTCGCTGGAGTTTTTTTGCGCCACTTCTCCAAAAAAAAACTCACCAACAGCAACCATCATTTAAAAGTCGTTTACTTCCTCTGTATGTATATCTTGTTTTAACCCTTTTTCTGTGTCGGGGTTACTAAACCGTCTGTGGCCTTTTGAAATCCAGAAATATAAGTATCCACAAGAATTGCTTTTATACGTACAGTCGTTTCTAAAGAAATAATTGAAGTTTAACCCTCCACTGGGCACCAATTAAAAATTTATTTGCGAGCAATGAGAATAATATTTAAGGGTTTATTTTGAGCGCAAAAAGATTTGGTTCAAAATGAATCCTTTTTGAAATAAAAAGGGCGGAAAGTAGGTACTTAGTTTTGCTCAAGTTTTACTTTAAAAATAAAAGTTAAATATAAAATTACGTTTATAAATTTCGTCGTTGTGAGCTCTCATGTCCCTGCGTTAATTATATTATCAGATTAGCTTGCCAGATCCGCTAAATCTTGTTAGAGAGGGCCTACGGTGACGTTACTAATATCTACTAAATGTAATTAATAGTTTGAACTGTTTATGTAATCGTTTAAAGTTTAAAATATAAAGTTAGTAAAGAAATTAGTTAAATGTAGATTATTACTTCAAAAATCAAGAGGGCTTTAGCATTATAAAGATACTTTAATGTAAACCAAACTGCTGCCTACCTTTACTTTTTTTTTTAATTTATATTTCAATTGAGGAAAAGCAGATGCGTTTAAAAATAATAGATGAAAACGGCTGATGTTCTTGTGTAAATATAAAGGAGGCCCATGTATTAATAATTGACATTTTAAAACATATTTAAAACTATAGTAACCTTCTACTATGTGTTTATTGTTATAGAACTATAAAAAATATGAACACTACTTAAACCAAAACCTAGAAGATATCATAGTTGGAAGCAACTAATGCAAGTACATCTTGATTCCTTGCCAATGATGGATACCATGAAAAATAGTCGGTAAGTCCCCTAAACTGAGATTTTTATTTAGAAAACAGGCTTAATTTACCTCACCTTTATAAAATAAATATATAATTTTATGTTTATACCTTTAAAGATATTATTTGTTGATCCAGCGTTATGTTAAATACATCCGGTCCTTTTACGCCAGTTCACCAAATAATTGATTTTATAATCTAGTATTTAATTATATAAATGTTCCGATTTTGTTAATTAGGAAGGTTCCTTATTTTTACCTCGATTTATATTCGTTGCTAAAACAGCGAACAATTATAACGTCTCGCGCCTATCGACTTCCGGCGTACTTAGTAATAATGTAATGAAATGTTTGTAATCAGTGATTGTCATTCATTCATTCAATGATTCTTATTATAAATAGTCGAATAGTATGTTTAAATTTCTAGGATTAATACTTACACCATTACGAGTATAAAAGACTTTATATCTTAAATATCAGTCGTCTGCTCGCCATAGAATAACAATGTGTGTATTCTATTACATTGTTTTACTTCAAGTGTAGATTGTGATTGCTGCTACCCCGCATAACCTCCTTTTACAGTTACGAGAATTTAAGTTGACATTTATTCTTTCCAATTAAGAGCTACCTATATATTTTGATATCATATTTTTTTATAAAATGTATGGTACCAAATACCTTTGTATGTACTTCAGGAAGTATATAGTATACGTATATTGTGTTTATTTAAACATCAGTTTTAAAAAAAATTAAGTTAGTAGCACAATTGAGGTTTCTAAATGTAAAATTTTATCAATCTATATCCCTTCGTTATTATTTAGTTTAGACAAGAATTAGTTCCTATAAAGGAAGTTCTTGCCAATATTATCACATCCCAAAAGTTTTATGATTATAGGATACACTTAAGAAGATCACATCCTTAAAGGTAATTAAATCTAAACTTGCTCTCTATATCACGAATTACTTACTATTTCATTTAGTTAACGAATTTTATGATACGCTTAAATTACTGCAACTTCAACTGCAAATCAATTCTTACAGGAGTTTGACAAAAAATATTTACATATGTATCTTATTTATCTTTTTCTTTAAAATTACACAAAATACACTCTAGAGTCGCGATTCAGCTCTAAAGTGGCTGTAGCTTAACGATGTAACAGTACTTGTAAAATAATAATTCAGCGCTCCTGTGAAAAAAAACGGATTATCTGAAATCTGAAAATCATGTGATATTCTATTTGACTGACTTCTATTATGCATTAGACTGCTAAAGTTATAACGTCCTTCTAGGACTGCTCATCCTCGACCTCTATATAGACTCTACTATACACCTTATGACACTGTGCATAGTACGGCTGGTGCACTAATTTCAAAAGCTGGGGTTTACGTGTTTTTGGCTGAGGGGCTATGGAGCGGCAAACGGAGTGTACAACACCCTCAGACTAATTGGACAACAACAATGTTCGCTAGCAGGACCCGAATGAGAGTAGCCGATAATCGTTGTTTAATATAAATCACGTTTTATGTGACACGTGTTTATATGACACGTTACAACATTGTTTTAGTAACATCATGTTTTAATCAAAATGAGATCTTTCAAAACATAGGTAGTCATTTTTTATTTGGAATTCATAATATTGCTATACCATAAATGACACAAGACTAAAACTACTAACTAGACGTAACCGAAATGCGTCCAATTCGCACAAAATAAATTACAGTTAATAGTTAATATGACTATCACACTATGCCCGTCCAGACCTCCAGACATCCTCAAACTATATTTAATAATATTTCTTATATAAATTTCTATGCCTACCCTAATACAAACAATTTAATTTTCAAGTCACAATCAATAAAATCAATTTATTGTAATAACAAAAATCTTCTCCATGTTTTAACAATGTACATTATTTTATGTCCCCAATAAATCTTTTCCTTTTAGTATTACCTCTTGATGATAAGATTAAAAAATAAGTAAGATTAAGAGGAGAATATTAAAAAATAATCTCATGCTGATTTCACCAGATAATTTATGATCAGATGTTTTCACTAAATATATTTTACTGAAAAGTCGTCAGAAATAATCATTAAATCAATTAATAACTGATATGACGACTCCGTGTATAAGGTAGTCGATGGAGCCGCAATGTTATGGGCATCTGAGACTATAATATCATAGTCGAGGTCGATACCATAGCCTAATGATAATAGAGTACGGTCTGCGAAACATAAGGTCGTCGATTCGAATTCGCCATTCGACTTATATCATGAATCATCTCCTAGCACAAGTATTTTAAGTTTAGTTAGAATGGTAGTTAAACAGTAAATTTCTTATTTAAGTCGATTTAATGTATTATTCTATTTTCATTTAAAGTACACTCCGCGGCGGTGTGCACTTACCATCGGTGAGCTGCTAGCTCGTTTGCCACCTATTCTATATAAAAAAATCCCAGGTGTCTGAGCGCAAGGCGCTCGGACGTTCAATTCGTGACAACGAATCCTAAAACAATGAGCACGCTGCACAGAATAACAATTATTAATACACAATTTATTAAATCACAATTAGAGTATTTTATATAATTACATATATAATATTTAACTCGGCTTGATTCGGTTACTCTCGGCTCGAACGTAACGGGACAATGAGTCATACTTTTTGCGAATGCCTCCTAGAGTTACCGATTTATAAGACGTCATGGTTACCCATATATAGAGGTCTCGACTGAGAGCCATAAGCGCTCGGTCACCTCTCAACCCGGTGAAACTGTAAAAGCCCTGGGGCTAACAGCGGCCATCAGCACGAAAAAAAAAAAATAAGACGTCACATCAAAAATGTCGATACGATATTTTTAAATAATAGTATATCAACATTGCAGAAGAGTATCTCATTACCATCATTCTATTCAGCTTGGTTTTTATTTTATTTTATATATATAAGTAGCTTAAAAAGCTATTTCTACATTTTTAATAAGAGCTAAAATGAATATTTAAACATCCCACTGTTTTGTTCTTACTTGTCAAAGTTACTTGCTTCTCAAAAAAGTCAAATAAGAACAAAAATTTAAGAAACGGTGCAAAACAAATTAAAGTTAGTTTCTAATATTGGAAGCGGGAACTATCTAGTTTTACTCTGGTGAACTCTTGAAGAAGATAACTGCATATCCGATTCAGGCAATAACGTAAAAAGAGTCAATATAAGTATGTAGTACTTTAAACTTCTACAGAAAAGAGTGATCCCGACGGTAAGAAATATAATAAAAAAGTTTTATTATTGTCATATACTTTTCAAAGTAGCTGCGATCCAGAAGATAATAAAAATTTAGAACAGGAATTTGAAAAATGATTTATAGTTGATATGGTCCTTGTAATGTTATTTAAGACGTCCGTGTGCCTTAATTATATATGCGTAGAAACTAGCTCGTACACTGGGTTCGAATACTAGATCTGAGTTGTATCCATCGAAATCCGCCATCATCATCTGCACACCGATAATTTAAAGACCTAGTTTTTTAGACTGAGAGTAACAAATGGGTACACAGTTCACCTGACGGCAATTCATGTGGACAACAGAGGGGGCCGATAATACGATCCGAGGGCCTGTCTAATTACCATCTCTTCCCCAATCTAAAAAAACACATGGCAGGACAAGTATTTTCGCCGAATATCAAGGTACAAGAAGCTGTGCCTGAATATTTTGATGAAATTGAAGATTCTTTTTTTTAGAAGAAATACTAAAGCTTGAGACAAGATGGCAAAAGTGTATAGATCATTCTGGCGACTATGTAGAGAAATAAAATAATAATTTAGAAAAAAAACATGTTTTTTAAGGTCGGGCTAAAAACTTTTCAATGTGCCCTCGTACATACATTCATTCTAGATAAGCAATCATAATGCAGATGCGTTGTCACCCATGAGGTCTGAGATGGAATGCCTCGTCACAAGTATTAAAGGTCTTCGGATCCCTACACTCACCTGACGAAACACAGCAGCATTATGCTGCTATTTAACGCTGGTATTCTGTGAGAGCATGGTCGTACCCCGGTCGAGCTGACCTATTCATTCTACAGCTAGAAACAAACTATATTGTAGCACTCACTATGAAATAAGTTAATTTTATTAGTTGATTTACACTGTGACCTTTAAAGGGTTGATTTGATAGCAAACATCACGTCAAATATCGAAAATAGCGAAGCGAACATCTTAATAACCTCACACAACAGTGAGAAAATATAGTACGTTTTCTATAAATTCTGGAAGTCCCCAAGTCAAAAGTGAGTCTCTAGTGGATTTAATCTTATGTTTTATAAGAGAGGGAGACAAGGTAATCATCTCCGCTCATGAGCATCCGTAGCACCAAGGGCGCCGCAAATACATCGCCGGCCTCTAGGGAAAACGTACACTCTTTTCGTGAAGATCATTGTAGCTGAGAGGGATGCCGCTGCTGGAAGATGATTCCATAGGGCCTTATTAAAATGGTAAAAATTAATCATTAAAATAGCCCTTCACGTAGGTGTATCGGTTGGCAGTGAATCTATGAAGCAAATTAATGGAGACTAGCTAAAGCAATTAATGCAAAGACATCCAAAATCCATCATTATCTATTTTAAATTTCGCACCACATATGGCAACATCATAACCAGGCGACGGTGTAATCTTTATAGAATAGGAAAACGAGCAAACGGCATACCTGCTGATAATGGATCTATATTGAATTATAATCACTGTATGGATCTCGATCGAGCAGACGGTTTTATGAATATGCTAACGTTGTTGTATTTCGTTTAGTACGTGTGGATCCGAAGACTCATTCACGAGTAGAGAGGCATTCCATCTGTCTGCAAGGTTAATAACACATGTGCCATCTTAGTGCCATTAAAAATAAATGGTTATAACTATCACCTTCATTTGATACTAGTCAAACAGTTCAATTTATGGTAAGTAATCATCAGACCTAGATCGGAAGTGAACCTCGTGTAGGCTGCTGTATGAGGAAGGCAGCGTCACGCTCTCCGGAGAGCGCGGTGCGGTGTGTTTGTGTTTTTGCATGAAGCACGTGAAATATGTTCCGTGTGCGAGTGCGCGCGGGTTGTATCGCTGGGTCCCTGATTAAGACCCTTCCGCTCGGTACCGTCGGTAGTGTCTTGTAATCTTGCCGTTAGAATGTCGTCAGGCGCTATGATTGCGTATTATTGAGTAATGATGTATTTAGGACGTCTTTTGTTTGGAGGGGCATCCATCTCGGGGATGTATTTACTTGCTGCTACCACCAACGGGTTAGAGTTGATTTTCTATTGAATTAAAATATCGTAATGATATTTCTTCAAATGCTTTCTAATGGAGGGGTCTGGAGGTCTCGGTGTAATTCAGAGTTTCTGACAAACAATAGAGCGCCTGTCGCTCTACGGAGAAATTTATTTTGCACTTTTGTAGGCGCTTTGTAGTGAACCTCTGGAACATGTGCGAATGCTTACTTACTTACGACATATAGTATACTTACATACGACATTATAGATCGTATGCAAGTTTTGTAGATATTATAAAGTAGTAAGACTTGAGACATAGTTCGCCTTCGCGTTCACATTTTAATACGAGTTAAAAATATGTGGTCGCGGACCACGCCCTCACAGAATACCAGTGTAACAGCAGCATAACGCTGTGTTTCGTCTCCTGTGTTTAGGGATCCTGAAAGCTTTATTACTGATGACGAGGCATTCCATCTCAGTCCTCAAGGGTAACAACGCATCTGTATTATGATTGCAATGATCAAGGCCATCAGGTGAAGTGTGTGCTCGTTTCTGACTGGTACGTAATAAAAAAAATTGCTAGTCAAATCGTTACGCCTTGGCCTTCGTTTATAAAACTACTAAGACATTAAAGTTAAAACTACCGATATCACATGTTACAACACCAATAACATTTTAATAATTTTGTACTAGTTTTATGCACTTTTAATTTCTAGTTTTACTTCCATTTGTTTGCTAATATTAGTTTCAATTATTAATCAAAAAAGCCATTGTATGTTACGTTTGAAGTAATTTGTAGAGAGTTTTATTATAAATTCTGTGGGATAAACAAACCGTTTTAGAACGAAAAACGCCATTTTTTGGCATCTACTTCGACTCGCATTTCGGATGGTACGAATTCCTATTGTACATATTACTTTGCATTACATCAATAAATAAAAAGATAAAATTAACCTAAATTAAATAAAAAACCTTTCATTTTAAAATTTATTTACTACAGTTAATTTAAGTCGATCTTTATAATGTTCAATATATTGTCTTTACCGGAGCGTAATATAGAGAATCAGTTTATTTTAAGGGGGCTAGAATATTTTTAGATTTAGACAAATTATAATATTCAAAGCCAAAAAAGGTGGTTTGCATTAGATGTCTTTAATAATATAGTTTTAGATTTTCAGTATTTTTACCTAATTTTTCTAACTTACAAGTAGGTTCATATTATGAAGTAATAACAATAATAATCACATGTTCTTTCTACAGTCTTTTCCTTTGCCGCATGCCATAGGGAAGTTGTGGCATGCCTCGTGGTTTCCCTGGAGTTTTACTAGCTATTGTTATCTCGGATGTCAGCAATTGATCTAATGTCTGTACAATAAATAAGGTTTAAATTACAAACTGTTAACGTATATTTTTTTTAAGTACACTAAAAATTTAGAAAAGCATTATTTTACCTGATTGTCTATAAGATCATGATCTCTAAGTGCTTTCTCAATATTTTGGAACTCTTTCTGAAGATCTTTATTATCTGTCTTCTCTACAGCATTTCTTACCTTAGAAATCTAAAAAAGTTTATGGGATTAGCAAATATTGTCATAAATAATATCTGTAAGACCGTTACGCAACACCACGACGACTACGACTCAACACCAACTCGGCTCAAAGTAAAGCATTGAAGTATTTGCTTCATACAGTTCCAAAAATAAGGTGAACGTAGTATGTATGTGACGCGTGGTTTGCGCATTGCGCACGCGTCGTATACTTTAGACATCGCAGGCCTGCATCTCGTTGGATTTACGTTGCCGTGTCGTAGGCACGTATAATGTACCCAATATGCTCCCTTTCCTGATGTTCCAATCACTTTCTTTATCGATAAACTAGCGCGGACCAAAAGGCTTCCCTTGGGTGTAACCTCGAGAAACGGCCGTGGTGTTCACTGTCTAACAAGGGTGGTCTAGTCGTAGACGCTCTGATTAGAGAAAGACATTGTAGAGGAGTGATGATGGACTTCCATGGATGTGTTTCCTCACCAGGTCGCTGGTCTTTGGTTAGAAGTCTCGAAATCCCTCTGATGTCTTTCAGCGTTTGAGGGACAGAGGAAATATGGCGAAAGTCGTGCAACGATGTATTTAAGTCGATTAGTTAAGCAAATATAGTATGCAAAAGGTTTAAAACTTACAGTTTCTTCAAAGAATGTATGTTTGTTTTTTTGTTCTGGAATATCAATTTCCAATACTGCTCTTAAAATTGGTAACGCGTCATCCAATCTTCCCATTTCAGCCAAAGCAATTGCCTGTAATGACTTACAATTATTTAAAAGAAAATAGGCTGTATCCAAAATTTGCACATTTTTAAAATTAATTAATGGTTTTAAAATATTGTGAGTTAAAAATATAACAGAACAAGAAATGGTTTACCTTAATATTTCTGATTGTAATATAATATGGTTTTTGCATTGATATAGACTCCAATGCTATGTGAGGAGCTCCCTGATTTAAAGCAAGTGCTGAAATTATAAAACAAATATACCTATAATGCACTAAAATGTAATTACTCAAATAACTTATAAGACACTAAATAAATGTACAACATACCAGCAAATAATGTGGCGGCTCTTCTTATGGGCACTGTGCCAACACTTGCCATTTCAGACCATATGTGAGAAGCATACTCCATACTTTTTGCTGTGTTCTAAAACATTTGAAATATCTTTTGAAATTTTATGATATGTGTAGAGCTATGTGCTCTAGAATTGAAGTTGAAAATTTAAGTTGAAGTGTAGGCTAAATTAATGTCACTAAGTCCATGTAATACTGGAAATATTTTCAAAGATAACATTACAATTTTATTAAAGCTTACTTGCTTATAACATGCTGCTAAAACTAAGATCAGTGGGTACTTAGGAAACTTAGTCATGTTCACTTGTTTCTCTTGTACTTTTTCAAACACCCTATACATCTCTTCATACATTTCATGATTATAAAGTAAATCAAGTAATATCTGGTACGAAACCAGCTGGTCAAAGAAACCATTGTTGTCTGGATCTTCAAAGCACTGAAATAAGTAAGAAATAGGTAATTAAAGATTATTAACAACTACTTTCATTGGTAAATTTGTTTGTATTAGGTATTTGCTTTAACTTTAATAATTTTTAATATGAGTTATGATCAAAAATCTGGAAACGAAGAACTCTAATTTAGTCCGCTGTGTGTAATATAAATCTCTGTCTTCATTCTTTATCAAAAATAGGTGTGGTATTTTGAGTCAAAGAGCTATGAGCTCAATTCACACCTTTATTCCTTACAACTAACAATATATATTACTATAATAATAAGCAAATTATTGAGTAAAATACCATGGCTTTACCTTTAACGCTTCATTAGGTGTATCTAGAAAATGAAACATTCTCATTACTACTGGACCAAAAACGAAAGACCCAAACCTAAATTCCGTATTCTGATTATTAAACCTAAAAAACAAAATTAATATTAATGTACATAGATTGGGTATGATCATCATGAATATTGCCTTTCTATATGGGCAAACAATACACAAAGTAACCTCTACATCATCTTAAGCGGTCAACTGACATTTACAGAATATTAACAAATTATACATATTATCAAAAAGCTTTTAAAAATTAATGGTTAGAGAACCGGCAAACATTTCAGTATTTGATTTGCTCATGTGTTGCCACATATTGCCTAAAACTTTAATTTTCTAGATGAGATTCCTCTTTTCTATGATAGAGATGAGATAGTATGAGACATTCAGATATTTTTGGTTTAAGTCAACACAGAGCCAAAATTTATTATATACATTATTGAATGAAAGGACTTTTATAGTACCACCTCATCTATAGTTAAGTTTTCTGCAGGCTTTATCTACTGCTAATAAATCGAAATGTGTAACAAACAACATTTGTCTAGTTGCGTTAAAAAAATACTAACTAAAATAATAAGTTGTTAATGGTTTCTTAATTACATAATTCGCGAAAAAATTGTATTGCATAAAATCTGTGAGCAAAATGTAAGCAATTTTTGTCTTGTATTCAAAGATATAATAGAGATATAGAATATATTGATATATATAGAGAGATATAATAGAGATAGATAGAAATTGTAATTAATCAAATGAACATCACTAGAACTAGCAAATGACTTTTATAACATTTTTACAACTATGTCCCATGATAATGCAGAATAAAAAATGCCTTATGGATTTTATTCCTTTCCAAGTAGAATATAACCAGAAGTTTATAAATTTATTTAGTGATTAGTTTTGACATTTTTTCCTCAGCTTATAACTTCTACTACTTCCTTTCTTTATATTTTTCCTTTCTCAGGTCACTTAAGTCCACAAGAGATTTCCATAGAAATTAGCAATAAATAAGTAATATGTTTTTCCTTGATAATATATTTTATATAACTTCGAATTTTTATTATGTACATGAATTGATTAATAAACAAAAAAAATAAGAAATATATAAATTGAAGCTCTGTAACAAAAACATGCAGTAACATAGGACCTTAATTGACTGTACCAAATTGGTGTGAACTTTTATGCCTATTGATATAAAAACTGAGCACATCATATGCTTGCTGACTAAAATAAGAGATGTGATTTTCTATTGTACAACATAAAATAACCTAATGCTAGATTTATATAAGACTTAAACTCTAATAACATAAAATAACCAATGAGCCTCAAACAGTAATGTTTTAGAACTGTACTAAATAGGGTTAAAATGTGGTTTCTTAAATGGCAAGAGATACAGTGCAATAGTCTGGACTTGGATTGGCCAACTGCCCTGTATATAACATCTACTTTTTATCTTAAAAGTGTGTTGCTATACAAGGTATTATTAACATAAAGATATGTGGAAGAGGCCCTGTTCTACAGTTGGTGTTCAAATTGAGTAATATTGTTTTATTGCCTTTATTAATAACAAAATACTTGCAATTAAATTCGAAATTATAAAAAAAAAAATCATATAATGTCCTAATAGTCTTAATATATTATAAGTTTAACGAATTTATGTGTAACATAACAAGAAAACATTGTAGGTGTTGGCTACAGTATGTTAAATATTTAAATTGATAGCTTGAAATTATGAATTTTAAAAAGAATTCGTATCTTACTTTTTTATCATATTCAATACAAGATCCATATCGGTAGGTTCAGCCATATGAACCATATTTTTTAAATCTTCTGTGAAAATCAGATTTTTCGTGTCGAAGACAAAATCTTTCATCTTGGACCTAAACGTATCAGAAAAATTTGAGAATTGTTCCTTAACTCTTTTTCGTGCTTGAAGATAACCATCAATACCAAGAGCACTTGGTGAATATAGGTTAAGAGCTGTAATAAAAGAAATAAGGCTTTAAACAATATATTTTCAAGTTTCCATGGTCCATCTATTTGCTATTTTTCTAACCTTGATTTACATGAATTGATCTAGTAGTCATCAACAAGCTAGAATTGCAGAAATGCGAAATTCGCATTGAATTGAAAAACATTGTTATTTCGTATACACCTAAAATAATTATCCTAAACCAAATTCAGTGAACGAATATTAGATAGGTTATATATACTTTTTTTCGATTGACATGAAGTAACCACAGCGTAAGACATTATGCCAATATTTCGAATTCCATCTTTTTTAATTAATTTAAAATGTTACTTAGAATAAATTAAAACAATGAAAAATATTACGTAAAAGTATTTATAATTAATGTGAAATTGAACTCTCATTACTGTACTTTTATTATTTTTTAAATTGTATTGAGGCTTATACGCAATTCACCTAAAGGTAGATGATGCCCGTGGCTCATGACAATATATCCAGGTATGTTTTTATCATTATTGAAAATAAAACATTAATTCTCGATAAGCATAAAACATATCTGTATGTGTTCCTGCATACCGATATCCCTACTTCTTAAATCACCTTTCTTTTTGTCTACTAACTTTACTAATTAATATGCAAAGTTTAAGCAACGTTCTTGCGGCAGATCAGCACAAAACTCGTTCCACGGGCCATGGAAATATTTGTATATCAATAGAAATCCGTGACCTTTAATAACCGATATAAATTTACAAGTTGAAGCTCTACAACTGATCGCAGGATGCTTTATATGACATATTCTGACGCAACCAAGACGTTTGATTGTACAGCATTGCAGCATCAACACATCAGTCAGGAAATTATATCACTATGGTATAAGATATGACGCACTAAATCTTCTGAGGCACTTGAGCTTTTAAATGAATGGCCAGATATATCTATGGTAAATATTAAATGATGTGTGAATATGAAATGTTATTATTTATTTTGTTTAAGATTAAACTTCTTCTTTGTCGGTATCAGTCTTGACAGAGTGGTTGTGGTCATCCAAGATTAAACCCCATAACTTAAATAACGACATTGCAAACAATACTCTCTTTAAAGCAGTTCATTCGTTTTATTACTGTAAACAGCAAAAAATGCATTAAATTTATAATGCCCCATACTATAAAAGTAAAAAAGAATATACTTTAATTGAAATCCAACGATACAGATACAGTAAGTGAACAGATGATACTAAAAGATAAGCAGCCCTATATCGTACCTGTCTGGTTCGGTGATCAGCAAAAAGTCTGGATCTTTTGCTGTTCTCTCTTTTTCTGTAAATTGCAGTGTAGCCTAAGATCAGCAGTTGACTGTATGGCCATCAATAATCGGCACCCTTGTAGCGCCAAGGACCTTGTAGGGCTAAAACCGCACTTCCCACCTTCCTACATTTTCGCCAGTATGGTCAAAAGACCAACTGTAATAGAAATTGGAACTAATAGAGGATTTTTAAAATTTCTCAGAAAGGCCAGTGGTACCGTATGATCCCACAGCTGGACCATATCAGTAGCCTCTTTAAGTTCTTCAAATAAACGAGCTGTCCTGATCACCGCTGAATGTACTGTAAACATAGGCATACTTGACCTTACCGATACCTGTATCCACGATCATACAAATTGTCGAAAATGTGGGGTCCTCAAAGTAATGAATACACTGGTAAAAGATGTCATTGGGACGTATACACAGACTTCATTATAAAGGTGGGAGTTTTGCTCTAAAGAGAATCTAGGACAGTTGCGGTACACTGACCCGTGAACTTTTAACGGTTTTATCATCTCATTGTCAATACTGGAGATCCACTGGTTAATAATCTCATTTTTTTTCCTTACGCATTTCAATAGTTTTACATTGCTAGCCGTACCTTCCGTACTCTTCATAATTTTAAATTTTATGGTAGCAAAGTACTAGACAAAATTGTTTACAATAATATTTACCCCGTGTTGTCACCTTCTCTTCCGCTTGAGCAACATGGATTTGTTAAAGGTCTTTCTACAACTAATATTTCCCTCTTTATATCGCGAGATAGATGTTGGTTCACAAGTTGACGCAATTTATACTGACTTTATACTGACTACGAAAAAGCTATCGATCGTGTAGATCACATTATACTCCTTCATAAACTACAAGCGCTTGGAATAAGTGGTGATCTACTAAGTTGGTTTGAGTCATACATACAAAAACGGAGTCAAATTGTTACCATAGGAGATTTCAAATCGGATTATCTTCTATAATAATAAAATAATAATATTATATATATGACATTGGACCATGTTTTCATCATAGTAGCTTCCTTCTATAAGCAGATGATAAAAAATATATATGAATGTGAAATCGGAAATGGACTGTCAACTCTTTCAAGACGACCTTAATAGACTCGTTATCTACTATACTAATAGCCGTATTGCTGTTAACACTAAAAAATGCACATCAATATCTTTCACTCGCAAAATGCATCCTTTGCAACACGATTATCACATAGATGGAAAATTTATAACTAAAACAAATATTGTTAAAGACTTAGGAGTGATTTTAGACAATAAGCTAACCTTTTCGGAACGTGTAACACTCACAACTAATAGAGCCTATAAAAACTTGGGATTCATAATGCGAATCTCTAAATCTACACGAATTGTATAAAAACTCTTTATTTCGCATATGTTAGCAGCGTTTTAGAATATTGTGCCACTGCTTGGAACCCCAAATACAAAAAACATATAACAGCTATAGAAACTATACAAAATAAATTTATATGGTATCTCAATTACCGCAGCGGACATTACGAAGAATAATGTTAACTCGTGTTTTTATCATAAATTACTCATTCTGCAAGATCGTAGATGTGTAGCTGACATGTTGCTATTATATGATGCTTGCAATGGGATTCTTGATTGGCCACAATTGACACAGCGCCTAATGAGTTTTTGTACTCCCAAGAAACGTACAAGAGTAACAGAACTGTTTTATTCTCCACAGAGTCTTACTAACTACGCAAAAAGCTCCGTTGTTAATAGAATATTACTTACGTATAATAAATATTTCCCGAATACGGATCTCTTTCACACATCAAAAGCTAAACACCATTATAAGGACCCTTAGAGATTAGGGATTACACTCCTTATCACGACCATCATTAGTTTCAAGGAGCGTTCAAACACACACTCGCTGACGTAGATTAAGAAAAATGTCATTGCTGTAGTCATTTCTAACAATGTACGCATAAATAATGTAAATCTATAATGGCTTGAACATTAACAGTAAGCTGTAGTATTTTATAAAATAAAATTAAAAAAAAACTATATGTGACTGGCAGGTGGCTCATTTATGGATGTAGCCATTACATTGTAACGAAAATGACAACTGACATATTTCAATAAATTACATCCTTAATACGTTGCAAATATTACTATAAATCTACGAAATACTGCATCCTTAGCAGTGTAGTGAAATGTGTTATATTACACGTCGAAATATCAAATATCTGAAGAATAATACAGGTTTAGTTTTATCCAATCAAACTAAAATAATGGAGCAAAAATTTATTGAAGACAACCTAAGAATTGTCTGCAATAAATTTCAGTGCCCATCAAAAAGACAATGATGGTTACATTTATAAGGAATTTAGCTACATTTTAAAGTAAATTCGGCAAAAATTACTTATTGCATTGTTTTATGCTATACGAATGTCCTTCGTATGGCAAAAATCATGTTATAGATATATAATTTCCTCAAGCATTTAGAGATAACATAAATTAACTGAAAGCAAATGCTTTTTACATTTTTTTTATTATTTTATATTTGTGTATATATACCATACATATTATTTAATTTATGTAATTTAATATCTTATAAAAATTAAAAGATAACCTCAATTTTTGAACAGTGCTCATATCATGAATAATTATTATCTTCAAAGTATATAAAAATGGAATAAAATATATGATGACAATTTCTCCTTCATATATTTTAATAAATTTTGTACTTTGAAAATGTCATGACATGTGTACTGTTTTAATTCATGTTAAAAAAGTAAGTATTTTTGGCAATGCATCAAATTATTTTAACTCATGTATAGCATTTAATTAATTACACTTTTGGTTGAATTATTTGATTAATCTAATTTCTGTCTGCTACATATATAATTAATTTTTCCAGTCAAAATAATATATTCATTTCTTGTATAGATAACCATGGATGCCAAAGTAAAATGAAAGACAAAAAGGAGGCAAGAACTTTATTCACTTATGAAAATGTGAAAATGAGATGTCATTTTCTGCATTATCAACATGAAAAGATTTCTATCTGAGTAATGTTGGAAACTGGGTACAGATGATATTTCACAGGGTGGAAATGTAATCAATGATATAGTTAACAATTTAACTGCAACCTCTGTTAAGTTCACAACAGTTTTTTGAATTCTTTTATTTTCTGGTAATATATTATATACAAATAAACTATTATGAATTTGACACTGGCAAATGCTTACAACAGTCATAAAATTAGTTGGCTTTTTATAATTCTATTTGAGGCATAAAAATTAATTTTAAATATGTTTGCTCATTACAGATAGCACATTGTGCTAAAACTGCAGCATTGCAATATTTTAATGTTCAACTTGATTATAGAAAATGGCAGAAAATTATAAGAGAAGTTATAAAAAGAGCACACATAGAAACTCCAGAAAAGAAACGGAAATAAAAATTTTAAGGGATGACCAGAAAAAACCCATCTCTAGGTATACTGAAGCACAAACACCTCCCCTGCCCATAATGGACGATTTCAGCATAGAAGACTTACTTAAAAAAAGAGAATCTGTTTGTGTAAACCTAGGAAAATACAATGGGTACACTCATAATGAACTAGAAAAATTATCCCAGTCAAAGAAAAGAAAGCATAGATATACAAATATGGATCATGCAGATAATATGACTGTGAATAGTAAAAATGGAACTTATGCGTATAAGCATTTGTCTCCTGAATATAACCAAGACAACCTACATAATTCTGATTCAGAAGATGAAGAATTTATAATTGAACAAAGGAGAAAGCAACGTAAACAATTATTAGATCAACTGACTAGCTCTCAAGATAATACATATAATAAAGAAGAAATCAGTACTAAGCTTCAAAAAAGTTCCAGTGTCAATAGTGAAAATAAAAAAGGTGAAATGCACCAAACAAAACAAAGTTATGTTAAGGAGACTACTGATATGTTTTCAGAGAAAGATGAGTTTCCTAAAAGCAATGTTCCAGAAAATATAACTCAAGATAATAATGATGAGAACTCTGAACTTGCTGATAATTGGGATGACTCGGAAGGATATTATAACATCCGTGTAGGTGATAGTATTAATAATAACAGATATACTATCAAAGCCATTCTTGGTCAAGGTGTTTTTGCTAATGTTATACGTGCACAAGACCATAATAATAAATGTGATGATGTAGCAATAAAAATCATAAGAAATAATGAATTAATGCAAAGAACAGGTTTTAAGGAAATGGCAATTTTAAAAGAAATTAATGAGAATGATCCTGACAACAAAAATCATTGCATAAGATTACTCCGACATTTTATTCACAAGGGTCATCTATGCCTGGTATTAGAACCCTTTTATATGGATATGAGATGTGTTTTAAAAAAATATGGTAAACATAATGGTATTAATTTGAAAGCTTTGATGAATTATACAAGACAACTACTTCTAGCTTTGAAACTATTGATGAAAATTGGAATAATACATGCTGACATTAAGCCTGATAACATTCTAGTAAATGAAAAGAAAAATATATTAAAATTATGTGACTTTGGATCTGCTAGCAAAATTCATGAGAATGAACCAACACCGTATCTTGTTTCAAGATTTTATAGAGCACCAGAAATTATTTTAGGTATTCCATACAGTTATGGTGTGGATATTTGGTCCACAGCATGTACAATATATGAAATGGCAACAAGTACAATCCTGTTCACTGGAGGATCTAACAACAAAATGTTAAAATGTTTTATGGATTTGAAGGGTAAAATTCCTAGTAAATTGTTAAGAAAAAGTAAATTCAAAGATCAACATTTTAACTATAAAAATAATTTTCTACTCCACAAAAAAGACAAAGTTACAGAAAGAGAAAAAGTTGTTGAAGTTAGTTATATGAATATTTGTAGAGATCTCCATCATGACTTGAAAAAATATTTCAAAAAGTTGACATTACCTGAAGAGAAAAAAGTAGTACAACTAAAAGATTTATTAGATAAAATGCTAATGTTGGATGAGAAACAAAGATATTCTGCAACAGATTGTTTAAAACATTCTTTTATTCGTGGACAACTATAAAATAAATTTGATATAAAAAAAATAACCAGCATTTTATTGAGTACTAATATTTACATGTAGAGGTTCAAACTCTAGAAGTGCTATCACATAAAATTTTCACTTTGAGATGTTGTCATTAAGGGACCTCAGGATGATCGTCGATATAATTTTCTTATTTAAATAACACGATTTTATAGATTTTTGGTATATCGAAAATTATAGAATTCTCGATGCCGCGTTCTAGCAGTCATCCTCGAAATCGTGTTTTAAAATGCAAAACCGTATTCGAGCAAGATTCCATATAGGTGTGAAAAGAGCACGTGATCTTTTCCAGGAGGAATCATTCATGCTACGGCTAGTTTGAAGCAGTGTCGTATGGCTCTATCACATAAAAATATCTTGTTGTAATCTTAAATTACTAACATTTTTTACTCTTATTAAAAGAGTAAAAAATTTTAGTAATTTATATTCGTATAATAAAAATAAATTCAAATAAATGTGGAATATAATTGTGAAATAAAAAAAACAAATTCAGTAAAAGTATTACTTTAATAGTTTCCTAAGACAGAATATAACAAAAATATACGCCACCAACCTAGTATCGCTTAAAACAAATTTCACATGGGTAAGTAAATTACACCATGTGGGTTATCACAATAAAAAAGGAAAATTGACGTGGTCTTCATGTACAGACCGCTGGCGGATAAAATTGACGTCACTTAATAATATAACAGTTTTCAAAATACATCCTTTTATTTTTAATAGCTCCTGCAATATTTACTTACGAGGATAAAAGGTAGTTATAATGTTTAATTCAATCCCCTAAAAGTCCATAACGATTACTGAACGTTTTTAAAGGAATACTTTTTATTATTGTAGATGTAGTCTCCGTATTATCATGTTAATAAAAAAATTGTGTCCATATCAAAAAAAAAGTTAATAACCAAGTAATTTTTGTAAAGCATCATTTTACTATAAGAAACTATTATTTCCAAATAATTTTCTTGTAAACAGTTCTTTGATTGTAGGGAAGTTAAAAAATAATGAGTGCGAAAGAGTACGAAACGGACAAAGAACTATTAGTCACCAAATTGACTTTAGGATAAAAGTTATTACAATCTGCTTAAATAATTTTTAAAGTATAAGACTAGACATAATAAGCCTTGCTTATGAACGCAAACAATATGCAATTTGTAAATAAACAAAATCTATGACTAAACCCATTACTTGTATTTTAGCAACCAAATATATGAAGGTGGTAATAAAATTTGATGTTATCATTATATTTATGTAACCCCACTCAAAATACTTTTCCGTCTAAGTTGACCAACTTATAACGGAATACTTCTTGATGTGAAATCAGTACAAATAATGAATGAACCTTCGATCAACAGTAAGGGTGTAATCTATAGAATATAGACATTAATAAGTAATAACTAGTCTGGCCATAAATACTGTTACATAAAAACTTCTTTTTTTAACTTTTTAATTATTTTGAATTTGGAACACGTATATTATTTTAAAACTTTCGATTTTGCGCCATTTCACATATTTTTTCGTGTTCATTATGAAATTACAATATGCAATGGGGTGTTAAAGAAAATAGGATTGCAGTGATCGCCTTGGACAAAGTGGGTATGGAGCCGTAGGACATATACAGACAGCCAGACACTACAAAAGCTTAGTATCAGCCGTATGTTCGTATATCGTACTATTAACAGATACAACAAAGCCTTCTGTCGCGATACGCAGGTGAAATGCACAGAAATATCCTCTTTACCGATGAAAAAATTTTCACGATTGAAGAACACTACAATAAGCAAAATTATAAGGTGTACGCTCACAGTTCTAAACAAGCTGCTCAAGTGGTCAGAAAGGTACAACGTGGTCATCATCCTGCGTCAGTGATGGTTTGGTGGGGCGTGTCTTATCGAGGAGTCACAAAACTACATTTTTGTGAAAAAGGAATGAAAACTTCAGCCAAAGTGTATCAAGATACAGTCTTGGACCATGTTGTGAAACCTCTCAGCGATACACTTTTTAAAAATATACCGTGGACTTTCCAGCAGGACTCTGCACTGGTCACAAGGCACGAACTACCCAAGCCTGACTTGAAACCAACGTTCCGAACTTTATAAGAGCTCATATAGCCCAGAACTCAACCCTTTAGACTTCAAATTATGGTATGTGAGAACACGGCGACATTGAGTCTCTTAAAAAATCTTTGGAGCAAGCAGTGGCGAAATTTCCCTTGGAAACAGTGCGTAAATCTATAGATTCGTGGCCAAACAGATTAAAGGCCTGTATAAAAGCCAAAGGTGGCCATTTCACAGCATATTTTTATTTTTTGCTGACTGACTAATAAATATGTAGGTATACATTTTAATAATATTACATTACTTTAAAAAAAATGCATTTTCATTTGTAACAGAACTTATGGCCGGACTAGGCACCGACATTTTATAACCAATTTTTTTTAAATGTTTGAGTATGTTACTGTAGCTAACCAGATGGTTTCCTAGTTAACCATGAAATCTAAGAATGTAGTCCATAGAACTGTATATGTATGCTGAGTTCTATAGAACCAGCATATGGTTCCATAGAACTCAGGCTAAGACTAGATTTTGGGTCAGAAATAAAAAAATTAAGTCATACGCACGCCAGTGGCAGCTTATTTCGAAAGAATTCCAGCTTTTCAGATTAATTTAAAAGAATATATTTTGATTTCAAGACAACACTAATTTTAACGTTACAAGTTGAGGTTAAAATTTAAATTATAGGTATCTGTATAATTGGTTTTGTAAGAAAAGATCGTCAGTTTGAACTACAGTATATTTTAGATTCAAACAAAAATAAATGATTTTGGATCTTTTTGTTACATTGCTATTATATTCTATGCAGTTGTTCAAATGGATTTTATATGCGACCCGAAATCTACTGTCAATATTAATCGACGTTAAAAAAACCTTTAAAAAACAAAGTAACATCTGCATCAGATTTGAAATCACTTAAAATATAAAACATCTATAAATCAACAACAAAATAATAAAAAGTAAATAATCACAGTATAAAATAATATGTTTCAATTTAATAAATCAATTGAAGTCAATAATATCATAAAATAGCACTAATATTTAAAATTTCAAGCTTATATCTCACAGTAAAATGTTGCTAGTATATGCTAATAAGCATTTTATGGTGAGATGTGAGCCATACGTAAACGTGTATTATAAATTTTTGTGATTATGCAAAAAGCTAGTTACTGGTGCAAGTCTTCAAAATATATATATATATATATACTATTATAATAATATAGTTAAAATACGAATGAACTAAATGTTAAGAACAGTTTATCTGATACTAAGTCATCCCTGAGGCTAATGGCACTTACGGTATACCCACCTTACCATTTGGTAGGCCTCCTAATGGAAATATGGAAATACTGAGCCACTATTTGAATCTATAGCTAATTCCTATCTTCGCCACGGTTCTTTTGTTCATAAAATCTAAGACTAAGCATCTTAGCGAATTATTCGCTCATTTACTTTAGAAATTTATTACGCAAGTGTCGTTGGCTATGACACATGTTCAAATCAACGAAGATATGCCGGACGTCAGACTGAGCGAGATTAGGATCACTTAGACTCTAACAAGTTAAAACGGTTAAGCGCCGGGGGAGGATGGGATAACAGTAGGGCTTTTGAAAGCGGGTGGATAACCGATGTTTCAAGTTCTCAAAAAGCTATATAATACCGTCCTTTGTGACGGTGTCACGTCGGAAGCGTGGATTAGAAGTATGGTAGAGCTGTTCTACGAGAAAGGCGATTATGCCCCATCGAAGAACTATAGACCGATATTCCTTCTAAACCGCATCATCTATATCTTGTTTTCAAATCGTTTCGATTCCAGAGCTGATGACTTCCAGCCTCCCGAACAAGCCAGTATCAGAATAGGTTATAGTTCAATATACCACAAACACACTATTCGGCAAACTATGAAAGAAAGAAAGCATTTGATTCCATCGAAGTTTTGGCATTGCGTCAGATCACATTCGGCGGTGCCAAACTGACTGTCGTTACATTTGAGATGAGGTGTTTGTACAAAAAGATTACGATGTCTGTCCGAGTACAGTCCGTTAGTACGAAACCTATTCAATTGCAGTAAAGTGTTAAACAAAGCGATGTCGTATCACCGAAACTTTTCACAGCCGTTGGGGAAAATGCGTTCAAGCTGTTGAACCGGAAAGGATACGGAATTAACGTCAATGGGGAGTATATCACGCTTTTTCAATTTGTCGACAACATACGTCATGGCCCAATCTCCGAGGGACCTGAGCTGCTGCTCAATGATCTCAATAGTGTCTCCCAACGAGTAAGATAAATATGGACAAGACGAAAATTTCATGTTCATCTTCTTCCATCATCTTCCGTGTCACACCTATACCGGTTGTCGTTGGGATTACTACGCTCCAAGTTGATGATGAGTATACGTACCTAGGGCAAATCCAACCGGTTAGCTAAGTCCCAACTCCGATGGATCAAACTCAGATGGGCAGCGTTCGGTCTCCTGGTCGTCATCAAACATTCCTCAATGTCTAAAAACAAAAATCTTCAACAAGTGCGTGTTCCCGGTGATGATTTACGGTACATAGATATGGTTCTTCACTGGCAGCCGTGTGGGAAAGATCAGTCACTCAGCGAGCAATGTTCGGTGTTCCTCCGCGTGATAGAATACGCAACATTGACATCCGCAATAAAATGAGGGTGACCGACATAACTCAAAAGATTTAGCGAGCTGAAGTGGCAATGGCCTGACTATATAGCTCGTAGAACCGGTAACCCATGGGGAAGATGCAAGTTTGCTCAAGTCGATGGATGCAGGTGGCTCGACATCGTGCTTTGTGGCAATCTATGAGGGATGCCTATGTTCAACAGTGGACTATCGATAAGCTTTAGGGATGATGTATCACAACGATTAGATTAAAATTGGATGGGATGTGATGCCTCCTACCCAAGTGAAATGTCCAATATGACAATCCCAACTTGTTTATAGCAGAGGCCTGCACATTTACTTTTCACAGAATTGTCGACATATTTAAGGTAATTTACCACAAATTAGGTTTTTATCGTGAATTTTCCGAGTTGCAAGGCATCTCTACCTGACAATATATGTCTATGGAATGTATGCTTAGCTCACAATATACCAGCGAGATGTCCAGTTGATGTTGTTGATGTTCAATTCTTCCTTCATTCAAATAACAAAACTTAAATGATGCCTATTAGTCACGAATGAAATTGTACTTTAACACTCCATAACAAAACTGTCAGTCAAAACAGAAAGCCTTGTTTTCTGTTTTACTCCTTTTTTGCGAAAAGTGAAAGTTTCAATGCCTATAAAAGATCTTAGCGTACGCTATTGTATTCCGTCTTTTGTAGTTTGACTAGACAGAGTTAACAAGAAAGTTAGATGATATATTAGTGCTTATATTTTAAATTATATGAAATAATTAACCGGCGTATGACACCGGATAAAATAAATTAAAGAGGTTGTTATATAAATTATATCCGTAAATCGATAGCTCATTGGTACAAAGTTAAATTTGAAACCACGAGTTCATGACATTATTTTACTAAATTTAAATACCAATTATAAACTTGCACCAGTTGCAAACAATGATGTATTGTTAAACTTATAGAAATTAATAAATACTGTTTACGTAGGTTCACAAGTATCAGGATACAAATAAACTGGAAATAATGAATTCAGTAAGATATTTTAAAGTATGTTATACAAAAATTAAAGTCCATAATATTCGAGAAACTTCACAACAAATTAAAAAATATATTTTGAATGTGAAACTACATGACAAATTAAAAGCCTGTTTTAAAACAGATGTGTCTGATTATTGTTTTTAAGACTGAAACTAACTTTAAACCTCTTATTAGTTTTTTTTAATTAAATATATTAATTCTTACACATTTTTTCTTATTAATCTTCTCACAAGAAATGACCAATAAATTACTGAATTTGAGAACCCAACATTGTATAACCAACCTACTTATATTGTTTAAGTTTTAACAATTATGTAGTAAGTATGTAAGATACTGTAAGATATGTTCTTACAAATTTGTTGTTACACACAAAATACAACAGAAATATTTAATGACTCAGAAATGTTGGTAAAAAAGAACAAACTTTTAATATGTCTACTAAACAACATGTATACTAAATGTTAGTGTTTAGTAAATTAAAAAAATATGATTGGAGTCTCGTCTGTACATGTTTGAAGTGTTTTTGTATATAAATGTTACAAATTGGACAATTTAAGCACAGTAACGGATGTTTCATTTCATTATATCACAAAATATTGCAGTAACTATAGATTTATTAATGTAAAATTTTTTTCATTCATCAAGTGTGTGGGTGTTATAAAAAATTTCCAAGGTTATAATGGTGGTATTGCTTTCTTGCTACTATTCCAAGCAATTTAATAATACTTAAAAGGAATAAAATTCACAAAACATATAAAGAAAACAACACAGCTATCTCTCTATTTACAAATATAGGCTAGCTGTTACAGCTTTACCCTAATATGAAAGTTATATGGATGGATCCATTGCATAACTCTAATTATTAAAGCGGAAATGGGATGTAATACAGTCTCAAGTTAGTTGATCACTGGTGCTATATCACATAAAAAATTACTTAGTTCAAAGTGCAATAACAAAATGATATTCCTTACAAATTGGTGTTTTATGTGTTGGTACCTATACTATATCAGACACTATGTTCGCTAAGCAACTAATGCTTTTACTCCATTACTCCATTTTAAAGATAAGTCTATATTCTTATATAATTTATGTATTTCTTTGGATGTGTGAAATTTAAATAATTCCAGAACATGACTAGTGCATGTTACTGTTATGTTGATGGTATATGCTGAGCATGGAAAGCAGATGGTGGTGCTCCTATCTCTATTGACTGCCCCGATGCTATAGAATCAGGACTTTGCAATGATGCACTGTATACTGGGTTCATTGGTGTTGTGCCCCCAGCTTCAAATAGTGTACTGTCATATACACTGTTACTCTGCTGGAAAAAATTGTATAGTAAAAGTATGCAAATTAACATATTTAGCGTCTTAATAATATAAAATATTGGATTTTTAGATTTACATGTTTTTCATGATAGTGTCCGATTTGTTTTTCAAATAAAATATCAAATAAAATTTTAACTTTACTGTTGGTCACAATAAGTACCAGAGAATTTAAATTACCTTCATTTTCTAGACCTCTATTACCTGATAAATATAATCAGAATCTGTTTTAAGAGAACTGAAGCTTTGCTGATGGGGTAATGACACTTGATCATCATCTATAGGCTCGTCCATTTGTGCTTTGTAGGAGAACATAATGCTAGGCTGCGATACACTGAAAATTTTAAAAAATCTGTTATTATAATATAATAGAAACCACATAAATTTTGCTATAAAAGCTTTAAATTAATTATTTTAGGATTAACTCTATTATATTTATTATATTGAAATACATTTTTAACTTAAATATTTACTACTAAACATAATAATTTACTATCTTAGAAGGCAATTTTCACCTATTTTATTAAATCCTGTTTGATTAAAACTTTAAATGGTAGGGCCCTGCTCCAGCTATAAACTGCCATAGCATAAATAGGTTCGCTTTTCTGATGCAATGCTTTCATAAAGTACCAATATCAATTAACAATAATTTAAATGTATTTTATTGGGATAGCAATACAATAAGAAATTTCTAACAAAAAATTTCACCAATAGTGACATATTGTGTTTACTAGATGATGTAGACCGCAGTATATATAAACAAAATATCTGACCATTAAGCCATGGCTATGATAATACAATTCAATGTGGAATAAATTTAGTTTGCGCTCATTTCTTTTGAGAGCTATATCTCTTATACATATTTAATTTTATGTAAAGTAATCACTATCACCTAAATAGCTGCAGTGTTTAGTTCATCCTCTACAACAAGTCAAGACAAAATTGTATTGTCATTAAACAGAACCAAACTGCCACAAACATTTGGTTCACTAGATACTCGAGCATGGAATAAAATTATTAGCAAAATATCTTTTTATTGATGCTGTTATTTTTTAAGAGTTCTCCCTATGGTTAAATAAATACATCCAGCTCCAAAACAGCGAAAGACAGAATGGGAACCCCACAATAATTAGTGATAGACATTTCAAATTTAATATAAATAGAATAGAATTTTAAAAATATTAGCTCTTACCTGAAAAACTCACTGAGAAATGTGTGATAAACTAATGGAGTGTAGAGAGAAAAATAAAGCCATGTGGTAACATCAACAACACAAAGTCCTGATTGCATAGAGCCCCATGCCAGTAGACCAGCTCCAATAGCTTGAGTTGTATCCAAAAGTGCCAATAGCAGTATATATAAATAAAATGATAGTTTTGCTGAAATAAATATTTAGTTAATATCTATAATGTGTATAGATTTAAAAGTACTAGAATGCTCTCTCTATGTTACATTTGTACTGATATGAATATACTAATTTCAAAAGTATTTCAGAGCATTTTAACAATCCCAATCTCTAAGCTAAGTATTTGCATAACATAACTTTAATGTACTTGTTTGAGCTTGGAGGCAGGAGCTGGTTTAAATCCCAGCCAAAAGCATTAATGTATATATGGCATGAAATGAAAGCATAAAATAACCTATTAGATTCCTTCGATTTAAATATCATACCTATATAAATTTATATTGTTTTAGTAGCTTTAATGCAAAATAGCTAATACATATTTGAATTAATTTATTTTGCATCTTTTACAATTGCAAGTGGCTTGTACACTATCTATGCCCTGACTTACATACCTGCTATTTCTTCTATTTGATCTAGAAATAAAATAGTTTAAATCTAATAGGCTATCAAAATAACTAGTTTTTATAAAAAAAAACAAAGAGATTTTGTGGGGCACAGAGCATTAGCAAAAAATGACCTAGTTTCTCATTGTCACTTAAATCTGTCCAAAAATTGTATTAATTGAATCTTGTTTGCATGTTATAAGCTTAAAAATATATGGATTTTTCAGGTCTGATGACCACTGTTAGCTGGAGGCTTTGACAGCTTCACCAGGTTGAAAGGTGACCGTGCACTTAGGACGCTCAATAAAGACCTTTATTTGTGTGTAACACAGGGGTACCCGAGAGGAAACCTCAGCGTCGACTGTTACCCTGTTGCGCGAGAGCGATTGACTTGACTTCTGACGGATTATCTAAATTAATATCAATTTTATTATTAACGATCTCTACCTCCACTTCGGAATGCGTTGGCGCTCGAGAAGTGGCCCAAGAAACTCCAGCGCCTCTCCTATCTTTGATAATTTGCCAGAGATATGATGGTATAGCCAATAATTTTGTTGTTCGCGACGCTCTCGCCGTCGGCGGAGGAAGTAGGTTGGTGCAGTATAGTGCGTTGATCAGGGCTTGCACCCTGGTGGTCGCGTCGCCGGGTTTTCGAGGGCGAGCCTCGGTCTCCTTCGAACGCGGGGTATATTCGACATGGGATTGTGACGGCACTCACAATCAGCGGGTTTGGGTGTGTGACGGCAGAGTCGAAGTATAGGCGGAAGCCTGCTTTAGGTACTGAGCTATGGTTTTGACATTTTGCTATTTTTATTTAATAACGCGTGCAAACGATTTAGGGTCAACGCTGTTCTATTCCGTACGCGGTTGATATGCGGACCGAAGATGAGTCTTTTATCTAATGTGACGCCTAGGTATTTGACTGTCATTATCCCAGGAGATTAGACAGTCAAATAGGTCTATGATTGGGAGATGAGGCATTTTGTTGCGCCGAGAGAAGTACATGGTTGCATGGCTTTTGGTGGGGTTAACCTTGATCCTTCATTTCCCTAAGGTGTTGGCCGCAGATTGGAGGCTTTTACACATAGCTAAATATATGGTTGCCTGACAAAATAACCCTCATATTATGAAATTGATTACAGCAAATAAAAACGTTATAATAATGGCTAACTATTTTGATTCTATTGCTACACCCTGAACTATGAGCCATGGTATTTGATTGCAATCGCTTTTAATTACATGGTACACAAACAAATGGAAATTAACCCCCATTACATAGTAATTGCATAGTGTGCAAGCCTGCATATCCAAAAAATAAATAAATTAATATTCTCAAAACATATCAAATCAGTCAATACACAATGAAGCCACTTTGCAGGCTATACTCCAATATCCTAGGTTGTTACTTTACTTTGATTTTACCCTGAACACACAAGTAAACTATACTGGTGAATGTGTAAATTATTTTTAAGTTGCAATAACATTATACCATTTGGTTCCTACACCATTAATAAGAAAATAAATATAATCTTGAACCTTTACACACAATAATAATAGTAAGTATTTATAATTCTTAGCCAATCACACAGCTGTGCAAATGTACTAAAACTGTTTCCTACCTTAGATTTTCATTCCTAACTTAACTCATTAAAACTTTTGTTATTCTACATTTACAGTTTCCTATTGTGCTTAGTTGATTTCCATAATATATATTATATTGATATCATAAATCAAAAGTGATCTGATAATGAATTCAAACATACTTTATAATGTTAAGTAACAATCAACAATTTATTATTCAAAATTATTAATATGTATCTAACATTGTAAATAAAGAAAATCTTACTTGGTAGTGCCAAATATTCTCTGAGAGGAATCCATGGTAATAACAAAATTATGAAATAGATTAGAGCAAACACCAATGATGATGTAAACCAAAACAGCATTCCTCCATGTCCAAACAGATCATAGCCTCTTGTATCAATGTGGAATATATCATCAGGCATCACAATCTCAAGAGTTCCCTGTGTGATAGTGAAGGCTAGTGATATAAAAGATGTAGCTAATAGAACATATCTGATACTACTTCGACTGTCCATATGACCTGAAATTATTTGTAATATGGTAAATATATATAACTTTTTGTTTACAAATTATATGAGTTATTACAAAATGCTAAACAGAACTTACCAAAAGCCAGTCCAAATATAACCACACTCATTTCTGTTGCTAAGAGAAAAAATCTCACTGTGACCCATAATATCTTATCTACTAGACCTCCAAATGGCAGAGCAGCATTGACTGTCATGGATACTGCACACCGAATCAAGCTGATGACTACATTGCCCCACACCAACGAGTAGAATGTCAAAAATATAGGACTACTAGTAGCACGTAACTTTAACTGAGCCTTGTTAAACCTTACCACTAAGAACAGCACAAATAAAGCGTTAGGTATTAAAATAATCAAATCCCAGATGCGGACCCTGCAAAAAGACATGACAATGTATGCACAATAACAAATGCACACTAACAAGGACACCGAATCAACAATTACCTCGAATTATTTATTTCATAATATAACACGTATTTACAGAATGTATCCTCCGTAACAGGAGGATAATCCGATCCGTTTATTCCGTACATTCTACTATTTAGAATCCCATTGAGTGTTACGAAATTATTCGAAAGCAGTGGTAGGAAAGCATAACATGACTTAATAATCGAATTTGAGTTTCATTACGTCAGCTCTGATTTAACATTTTAAGGATACAGATATTTCTCAGTCTTTCGTTTTAATCTGATCACTTTCTAATCTAATTTGTAATGAAAACACCACAGAAATATAAACTATCAACGAGCAGTTTTCATTGTCTTCAACAGTAAGAATTATCCACTTGTGTTTCGTATCTATGGGTTTAGTTGCCCGTTTCTTTAGTACATTTTCCCCTTTAATTTTAAAATAGATATTTTCAACTTAATGTATATTTTTCCACTCTTAAAAAGAAATTCTCGTTTACCCGTTTTCTACCTATGCTACATAATATGTTATCCGTATACATAGAATTAATATTTTACAAATATTTAAGTACGGTTAAAAAGACAAAGCAATATGATAGTATTTGCTATATACATACATAAATACTTCTTTGATTCTTACCATAAAATAGGAATTTCAAGATGTAGGCAATGCACTCTCACTAATATTCAAATCTGTTCAAACCATTTTCTAACAAAATTCTAGTATCTTCGGGACATTCTTCTTAATATAAATTTATTTGTCTCAACATAATACATATGAGACAAATTATTTACTTTAATACATGAAAAGTATTTCGTATGACATAACAAAACTTTAATTCGTTATAATTATAAATTATTGTTATCCTTAATTATATTGGAAAACTTATTTGGACGTGTTTCCATACATAATAGCTATAATTCTGGAAACGGTGAAGGAAGTCAACTTTGAATAAATGAGTTTTGAATTCATGGTTTATAACGATCACAAATAGTGGTTAAGTGTGTAAAAATACATTGACATTGGCAATTGAAAAAGACATTGTGAAAATTTATATAACAAAAAAGTAAATAAAATATCAAACTGTATTGTAATTTCCCCACAATTTTCCCTTCCCAACTATTTCTTCTTTTTGTTTCCCTCGGGAAATGGCAGTTTCCCCTCAGTATGGAAACACTTTAACTAAAAGTGACGTTGTACCTGAAGAAAACGATCGAGTCAAAGGTATCGATAAAATTCTAATGGATACTTTTTACTCAAGATCTTCAATGGTTGTCGGTACTACACTTCACGAGTTATTATGGATAATATCGCGTAATTTACACAACAATCAAGAAAAAACATCAATAGCACTAAAAGGTTTAACTTATGCATTTATGATCTATTTAAACAGTGGGTAGGATATGAAGGATGTTGTTGTTGTTTAATTATTTAATAAATCTGTTTATATACTTACAAATTAGTAAAATGCTTCATAGAAGTTCAGTTGAAAGGGTAATTAGAGTCTCATTTTAAGTTACAGGGTAAGTACTACATACACTCTATTTTATATTTTAATATATGAGATATACAGATACTTCCTAAGTAAAACGTCGAATCTAATTTTATTTCATTCATCATCTAATATTTGCAAGTAGGCTATTGGGTAAGTACATTTAGCGATTTTTTAAAAGTTGTTCTTTTTACTTTCATTCGCAAATTTTATTTCTTCATAAAACCCACATTTTACAATAAAATCAACAAATTGCAATTTCATGAATATAAATTATGTGGAAGTGATAAAAAAGCTTAACATCGAATTACTAAACTGGTCTTATCAATTTACCGAATATATTATATACCTATTATATTATATACCGATATATAAGCTATAAATTGAAGCCTGTTTTGAATAAACACACATATAACTTTTTTAATATAAATATAAATAATTTTAATATAAATATAAAAATATTTTTGTTAGTTATTCGATGTTATCCCCGTCTGATTGACCAATAAAATGAGTAAAAATAATATAAATTGATTAATTACGTAAAATTTATAAATAAAGTAAGATTTATGTTTTGATTGAACGAAAAGTTGGAAAAATTGCTCGAAAACTTGGCATCTTCGGTAATTAAAAATATAAAATTTCTTTGGGTAATTTTCATCTATTTACAAGGAATTTTATCACAACACGATTCTCCAATTTATTCAATTGCACCAATGAGTCAGACATCGTGATGTTTACAATTCAATAGCTCAGACAATAATGATCGTAATTACACAGTATTTTCCATATGTACTAAATAGATGTCGCTCAATTAGTTACAGGAAGCGAAAATAATTAGCACGACTAGCAAGTTAATAGATCGCGGCACATAAGTCTAGCGGTGAACGAAACGTGGAGGGGATAGCAGCTATCTATGAATGATCTATGGTATGGGTACGCAATTGTTCATTTCTACAAATTGATTACGAATAGTATTTTTGTTTGTACTTTTTATATTTCTATTTTTTGCTATTTAATTTCATATTTCTCGTCTTAATAAGTTGTAGTTTGTTTTTGAGTTATCTGGTTTAAATCCACATGTGTGGATGGTGACCACATGACAAGGTGCTGTCCGAGTGACTGAGTAACATATTCGTAGCTTCGTCAATTTGACTTTTATTTTGTTTCAAAGAATCAATTAATCCTCTTTAAAAGCAATGCACGTCAGATACCATTTTACTTTGTCTTCTCAAAACAGTTTTTATTTCAGGCATGTTCACTGTTTAAAATCACAAATAAACTAATAAAATAAAAATACAATACAATACAACACTACTTAATAAAATAAAAAAAAACAAACTCAAACTTAATAAAATAAAAACAGTCAATAAAAAACAAAGTCGAACTTAACAGAAAACAACAATCAATTAACATATAAAATTTAGAAAGCGATTGTACAACAGGAGCGAGCGGGGTGTCGTATCGTTGCGCGGGGCAGAGTACGACTGGAGAGCCAATAAGCGCTTACGCATGGCCGCCCTCCCTCTCTCCCCGGGGATACCTTATTTTAGACTTTTGCGCATTCAGTTCAGGTCAGCGCTAGACTTATTTGTCGCAACTAATACCTTAAATCGAGACAACAGAGAACAATAATATTACTATATTACATGTAAGTAACGACCATACTGTGAAATACATACATATTAAAATAAAGATTAAATTAATTTAAAAGGGATATATAATTCATTTGTGGGGTAGAGTTTACGCGATTATAATAAAGTCTCAAAAAATCTGTCAAAGCACAGATTTAATAGTCGTTCTGATATAACTGAAAAATAAACTAGTAAGTTCAATTATTTGGCAGATTATTTCATTAGAAACAAAAATTCGGGGAAATAGGTTGGCTATATAAATCAGAAAACATCTTTAAAAAGATTTAAATCAGTTTCATCAAGACATGAGCATTGACTATCGGCACATCTCGCAAAACAAACCAACTGCAAATCACCAAAATTTAATTGATCAATTATTTGAGAATTCGCGCAGACAGGCGACGTACCTGAAGTAAAAAAATCACATTCAAAGCAATACCATACTAGTTAATAGTTAATATATATAAACAATACAATAGCATTTATTGCTTTATATAGGTCCCCCTCTTTTAACACAATCGAGAACTTTTTAACGTCATTAGAGACCACTATCGCAAATCTCAATAATTTTGAAAACGTAATTTTAATTGTTGATATCAGTATTGATATAAATATAAAGTCTTCGGTCAGAAACGCATTTCCTTATTTGAACCTGACCGCGGAATTAGGATTTCGCCCTGGCCACTTACTTCCAACCCGAGAAAATAACTGCCTTGACCACATTATCCTAAAAACTCAACGGTCCTGCAATGTTTATATCCTAAATTCCTACATCAGCGACCATAAACCAGTTATTTTAACAATGAGTTATAATCTTCCCGTTTATAAAACTCGTGATTTAACCTCCAAAACCGATTGCGATAATATCATTACTACAATCGAACAATTAAATGTATGCGACAAATGATCTTATAATGATCCGAATACATGTGCAGACCTTTTATTAAAAGCTTCATCAGATGCTTTAATCGTAAATACTCATTTTGTTTCTACTTTAAGTCGGTAAAAAAACACCTATAGCCATGGATTACTTCAGGATTAATAAAATGTATTCAGAACAGAGACAAAATGCATTCTACGTTTAAGCAAATCCCACAAAACCACATATTAAAGACATCATATATTGGCTACAGAACTTTTTGCGGTAATCAGTTAAAAAAGCTTAAGAATAATTACGAAAAGTTCCAACTTCAAGGGCCTCCAAAGATAAGAGAACCTACGGACGATAATGAAGTTGAATCAGTCATCAAGAATCTAAAGTAC
The DNA here is from genome assembly GCA_029286865.1 of Teinopalpus imperialis. Taxonomy (NCBI): domain Eukaryota; kingdom Metazoa; phylum Arthropoda; class Insecta; order Lepidoptera; family Papilionidae; genus Teinopalpus; species Teinopalpus imperialis. The sequence goes on from JAGSMU010000034.1 coordinate 5,559,192, forward strand.
AATTCCGCTGTTTGGGATAATATTCCGCCAAAAAATATAGTCTTGTCAAGTAGTAGTAGTGGTAACTTAAAATGTCTAGTCATATTATTGTCCCTTCCTTTACAAAGTTATTTAACTTAGCGATTAGTACTGCTACTTTTCCTAAAGCCTTCAAAATTTCCATAATTCACCCTATTTTATTATAAGAGCACCATGAGTAATTATAGTCCGATATCTGTACTACCGACTATATCAAAAATTTTCGCAAAAATCGATAATAAACGTATTATGAGTTTTCTAGAAACCAATAACCTTTAAGTTGAATCCCAATTTCGATTTAGAACCGGGAAATCTACGGAGGACGCGGTTATTCAACTATGTGGCTATGTTGTTAAGAATCTCCACAGTAAACGCAAGTGTCTAGGAATGTTCCTAGAACTCGCGAAGGCATTTGATATGGTTTCTATCCCTAGATAGATAAGTAAATTAGAAAAAATTGGAATCCGTGGCAAGGTATTAGATCTTTTGTCAGACTACTTGAGGGATAGACGACAAAGAGTTAAAATTACTAGCTCAGCGAAACTAGGGTAATTTTTTGAGTTGTGAACCGCGTAATCTATGTTCAACAGAAAACCTGTTAGGCCGCTAGACGAACGTATTTTATTTAGTTGCATTCCAACGTTTGTTCACGTGGTATATAAATTTTCGGATAAATTCCATAGACATGGCTGTTTAATTTCAATAACAAATTTTTCTGTATCGAATATTTTGCGAGCAAGAAAAACGTGTCAGTTCTCTCGCGTCCTTATAAAATGCTGTCGCATCCGTCGTTCCACTCCCGGCAGACATCTCATTTTGCGTTGCCGTGTGACACATCAGAACTTTTGTATGAAACGGAAAGCAGCTTAAATTAAGCGACTCACAACTCAAAAAATTACGCTCGTTTAGCTAAGCACTTAATCTCAGGCTAAAATTTATTCATCTTGCAAATAACTCCTTTGCTTTTAAATTCAAAATTCAGATTGAAGTTTTATTAATAATAATACTTTTATTGATTTATATGTTAAAAAATAAAAAGTTTTTATGCTTACTAACGTTAAAATCTGTAAAAGTGTGGAGTGGATCACTGATAAATAAATTTTGACAAATTTAACCGTTTATTCTTCGTTTACTACAACACAAAGTCGCGTGGATTACATAACAAACAAAACTATAAAATGTTTTAATATTTAAGTTTTACCCCGTAACTCGTGCTCATAAAAAGAAAAGCTCACAAGAAGAAAAGTTGTCAAGAGCAAACTGCACAATTTGTGCACTGTTTGTTCTTACATTGCATGTTCGGAAAAAGTTCTCACGGGTCGTCGGGTCATCGCATGTTCTTTCCCTGAGTTTGCTTAGAAATCCGTGACTTTTATAATCGAATAAAATGTTAAGACATTATACTTTTACAAGCCTCATATATGTTAGTGCAAACTTGACTTAATTTATTAATCTGGTATCGTATCCCACTCTCTGTTATCTTACCAAACACATATTCTCTGATATCCTGCTACTTAGAAACTATAGAATTTTTTATGATATTTATTTATTTAAGTATTTTGGTAATTTAGAGATATATTTGATTCAGATATCTTATTTTAACTTATATTTAACACTCATATTTGAAATTTAAACCTTAAAACCATACAATACTAGACGTATAGTTCTACTACAAAATTTGTCTTATGTTTAGTAAACTTTTCGTGGGACATTTTCATGCATATTATGCAATAATAATGTTTACACTTATACTAGCCAATTGCAAAGTGTGTACGTACACCTTTATCTGAAATTGGACAGAACAATCTGAACAAAGCTTACATGACATGACGTGGACGTCCGTCTAACTGATTCACATTTGTAAGGAAGTTTTGCCGGCGATCACTTGTGATGATAGTAATTACTCTTAAAAATTAGTTCCTTTTTTTAACTTATAGGCGATTTTTTAATTTAAGAAAAAATAGCTAGAAGAAAAGCAAAAGTAGTTATCATAATGGGTTTAATTGCAACCGTTTTTGGTCTCTTCTTTCTTTTCTCTGCTGCCTGGACTGAGGAAGCTCCAAAGGGACCTAAAGTTACCCATAAGGTAAAACTTATTACGTATTTTAACTAACTTAAATCTTTCCATTTAAAATCTTTAGTTGTTAAAGTACGCATGGCAAGGTCGCTGAACTTTTGTAATGACGCCTCATATTTCCATTTAGGATCGACTTTGTTAAAGCTGTATATTGGACAGTGAGAGAGGCCAAATCCTTAATCGTGTTTTATTGTTCAATATTGATGATAATAACCCAATTTATATTTATTTTCTTACAAGGGTTTTATTATCAATCTTTTTATGCAGATCTTCCATTGTATGTCCGTTATTATTCACATCAGTATTTGTATGGTGTTTTTAGTTTGTTTATGTTAATAGGTAACCTTTGACATTACAATTGGTGGAGAATCAGTTGGCTCTGTTGTTATTGGCCTCTTTGGAAAGACTGTGCCAAAAACGGCAGATAATTTCTTCCAATTGGCCCAAAAGAAAGAAGGGGAGGGATATAAGGGCAGCAAATTCCACAGAGTTATTGATAACTTTATGATCCAAGGAGGTGATTTCACTAAAGGAGATGGAACTGGTGGTAAGTTATATAAAAAATTGACTTGTTTTTTTATTTATAATTAAATTCAACATAAATAAACTGAAAATCATATAATTATTTGAAATTTGTTAACTTAATTTTAGAAACTAATGCATAATATATTGCCCCATAGGACGTAGCATTTATGGTGAAAGATTTGAGGATGAAAACTTCAAACTCCGTCACTATGGTGCAGGCTGGTTGTCAATGGCTAATGCTGGAAAGGATACAAATGGATCTCAGTTCTTTATCACAACAACTAAAACTACCTGGTTGGATGGCAGACATGTAGTCTTTGGCAAAGTCTTGGAAGGAATGGTATGATTTTTTTTATACTTATTGAGCTAGTACTTGTGATACAATTTGTTTTAGTGTTTCTATAAATATGTTAAACAATATATCAGAAATGTAATAAAAAATTGTAATTAATGTCATATATATTATATAATAATTAAACTTGTCTTTATTTATAGGATATTGTTCGTAAGATTGAGAAATCACAAACTGGAGCCAACGACCGTCCTGTCAAAGATGTTGTTATCGCAGATACTCATACTGAAGTTGTCTCTGAACCATTCAGCGTCTCAAAAGAAAGTGCTCAATAACACTAGTTAAACATAATTTTTTTAAGTATTTGTGATATTTTCTATCAATCACTTTAAGTTTAACGAAATTATTTTTTGAAATTATTTAATGAAATTATTCTTTTCTTTTTCTTAGTTTCATTAATATTTTGGAGTCCCTAGACATAATTTAATTTCACTAACTTCACAACTTGATATTAAATAAATATAAAATTAAATAATTAACTGACACACTTTGTTTTGTTTATTTCCTTCCTATTGAATCCTTGATGTTCATGTCAGGTAGCATCTTACCTCTGAACTGATGTGCCTATTCACACTGTATAAAAGAATACCAACAGCTAAGGAACCTTTCCAAGAACCAATGGTTCATTCCCCTCGGTTGAAGATAACAAAATCTAACATAAACAACTGTAGCCTTGTTCTACTGCATGAAACATTATTTATGTTTCATGAATGGATTGGCTTGATGTGTTTCATCAGCCAGTGTAGGGGTTGGAAGACATTAATGACTAGTTATAAGGCATAACATATTAGTCCTTAAATGTGACAATACATCTACATTACGATCAAGGTTTAATGTGTGTGTCATGGGCCGCAGGAATCATACCATTCACTGAATTGCATGTTCACTTGTCACTACCATTACAATAAAACAAAAAAAGCAAAATATGATTTTACATATTACATAACAATTGTACAAAAAAGTGGTTGACCTCAGTTTGATATTGATCGTAAATAATTGTGTTAATTCAGCTAATATGATCATTAGCATACTGATGCATGATTTGTAATGCAGACAAAATAAATTTCAATTGTATTAAAGGCTCCCTTATTTTTATTTAATGTTTAACAGAATGTTTGCACAAAAATATTGTTTTAAAGGACTGAAGATGCTGCATTTTTACTAAATATTGTCAGAAATTATATTGTTATTGCAAGTGGTTCTTGAAATAAAATAAACTTCCTACTAATGCTTGATCTTGCCATGAGCCATAAAATAAAAAAAATGTTTGTGTAAAAGTAACCGTTAATATACATATAAATCTCACAGTTGGGCATAGGTCACCCCTACAGAAGGTGTTAAATCATAGTCCATTAAGCTGTATGTTGGCAGACTAAATCTTAATTTTTTTTTATTTAATTATTCCCTGCTACTGGTAAATCGGCACTTAAAATTGTAATTTATACTCATATGCTTTAAATCTAAATGTGGTAATTTACAGTGAGTGCACAAGATACACCAAATTCTAGAATAATTTTGGGGCCATAGAAAACACTAACTATATAATGAGGAAATTAAAAGTTATATAAGTTTTAGCAAGCAGGATTAAGTGTAACCTAAACAAAATCAAAGTTTACAAAGATAAGGATTATCCCATTCCTAGGAAAGACAACATTCAAAAGGTGCACACTAAAACTATAAACTTGAATGAATGGGTAAGCTTGACTGGGTTGGGATCACACTTTTACACAACATCATTGTAAAATTGTAGTTTAGTGCTGCTGCGGTCTGGCGATAAGAAAAAACCAGGTACTGGTAAGTAATGCATTCCTTCTTAATCCTCTAGAATGACAATGCATCTCCTTTATAGTCCATGGTGAATATGCGAGTTCTTTAAGAATCACTTCTACTACTATCACATAATTTATTTATGTAAACTTTATTGTTCACACCTTACAAAAAGGGATACAAAGGGCAGACTTAATGCCTTAAGGCATTCTCTATCTGTCAACCCGTGGTGTGGAGGGACTTTGTGGTAATGACTTAAAACAAAAAAAATGTTTATATTATAATAATGACTTAGAAATAATTCTACTAATAAATAAATAAAATAAAAATAACATACAATACATATAAAAGAAAATATATATATATATATATGTTTATATATATACATTACTATATAAATATAATTAAACATAAATAGCAATACATAATAAACATATAACAAACGATGATGAGAGTAAGTTCCTATATTAATTAGCATCAGAAGTCTTATTTAAAAGAGCTTATTCAATGTTCTTATATCTTCTGGCAAGGAGTTCCAGAGATGTGTAGCCTGAATGGTAAAGGAGTTGCCAACAAATGAGGAACTCTAAACATTAGATTCAAAGAGGAGCAAAAGATCTCTGTTCTCTGTGAGATAAAGAAAGGTATTAGAAGTCAAAATCTTTTAAGATAAGATGGAATAGTTGGATAGTTCAAGATTGAGTAAAGAACAAGTAAAGTTGTAGAGTTAAGCCTCTGCTGAATGGTGAGGCATGGAAAGGGAGTAGGATATTGAGATATGTGATCATATTTACGAATTCTGAAAATATATATCATGCAATTGTTGTTAAGAGAAACAATGTTTAAATCTGGATAAAACATCTGCATACTCAATAATATTAGTGTCTGAACAAGGATAAGCAATGTTGAAAAAGGAAGAAAGTTCTTCAATCTGTGTAGTGATTGTAACACAACAGAGACTTTACAGCTGACTTCCTTATGTCCCAGTGCATTTTATTGTCAAAACATAGACCTAATTTTTTTCGTTACTGGAAAAAGTATAAGTACATGTATTTTAGATGAGTAAAACAATGATTGTTCTAGCTCAGCAATTTTTTTTGTATGCATTCATTTTGTATAAACTAATGTCTTCTTGAGAATCCCTATTTCGTCTTTTCTATTTAAATTATTATATTAATTACTATAAGAAATATCTACCATTAAATATACTAGGAATATTGAATAATTGTACAATTGATCAAATAGGCTCAAGTTATATTTTTTAATTCCTCAAAACATAATTCAGCTTCTTGTTTTATTTCTGTATTCTTTGAAGAAACACCGAGTTTCCAGCCTTGTCCACATGATTTTCTTGCTTTATCAAATAATTTTTTCTTTATGTACATCCTACCAAGATTTACATACATTGCTCCTAATTCGCTCATGTCAGGAATTTTGTTGCCAAGTTCAATAGCTTGTACTAAATAGTTGATACCTTCATCATGTTTACCAAGACGATCACACACCGTACCAATGTCATTCATCTGTATGGCAATATGTTCTCTTTCTACATCTTCTATTTTCTCCATTCTGTTTAAAGAACTAACCATTAGTTCGAGTCCATAATCACTGTTCTCATAGTCTACCAATAAGCGTCCATACCAGTCTTCAGTCATTGCTATAAGCTTACTCATATCATCAGAAGGTTCCTGAGGTAAATTTTTCAATTTATTTAGGCACCAAACATAACCTAATTTAGCTGTAGAATATTCATTTTTCAAATGACTTATTCTTGCTAATTTAATACTTATATGAATAACCCGTGGATCATCTTCCTTTGCACCATCTGCCATTATTCTTTGGGTAACCACAATAAATAATTGTTTAGCTTTATCTAGTTGTTCTCTTTCCAAAGCTAAATTCGCCATAATATCATAGATGTATGTTATACCAAGCTGATTTTGCATTTGTTGAGCTTGCCTTAATGCTACATGAAGAAGTTGTTCTGCTTTTTCATATTCACCTCTTTGAGTAAAAAGCACACAATGTTTTATAGTGTGAATCAATTCATCTTCAGCACTTAATTTTTTGTTAAATCCTATCCAAGTAAACATGGAAAATCCTAAGGGAAAGGGTACAGCAGTTTTACTATATGAATAATTTGATATTAGTCGAATTGATGGATAGTAGTTTTGTTTCATGTGCAGGAATATTCTCCAAAAATATCTGTATCTCGACGTCATCTTAGTTTATATTTTCATGAGTGTTGTTCAATTTTAATTTATTACATAAGTTTTCATTCAAAATCTGGTAGGATTTAGTAAACAAAATGACATTGACATGCCATATTTAGTACATTTATTATCTAAGACACTGTCAGAATTATCAAAATGATAGTTGCCATAATTGTAGGAAAAATAAATACTATATATAGATGCCAGCTTAGGTATTGGGTATGCTTTCAGTTAAAATAACATTTCGGGAAAAAAATCCAAACAAACATGTAAATATTTTACGATATGGGCGGTCATCGTTGACGAATCATGGTTGACAAACGAATTTTCATCCATCAACTGGTCCAATGATGATGTGACCCATAGACATACGATTTAAATTAACGGACGCATCACGATACGCTACGAAGAATTATGCATATCATATGTAATAGACTCACTATTATTCAAACTAGCCGTCTCAAACTTAATCATAATAATATTAACTTAATCCGTAGTTTACATAATTTATATTTACTCACTGTATGTGTAAACACAAAAATAGCTAAACAAAGTTTGAAGTTAATCCTGCAGAGGTACAAATGTGTTGATACTACAAATATAACGATATTAAATAGGTAGAATATGTAATATTAATCCATAATCTATTGTAAAATTGTTTATTATAGATTGATGGAGTAATGAATAGTACAAAATGCCATTATATTATTTTGCTTATTACAATAATTATATGGTCAGTACAGTCTTAAATGGTCAAATATAGGTACTATATGCTAATCCATAAATTGGACAGCTACTTCGCAGGGTATCTTAATTTTTTTTTGTTGGTTTTAGTCCCTTTTTATGGGAATAATTAAGAAATACAAGCGATTTTTGAGATAAGGTTAATACTGTAAACTGTTTGTAGTTGTCTGTATTATAATTTGTTACATTGTCTAATGATAACACCTTTGACGTTTGACTAAGCTTATAGCGACGGCAATGTGTGAAAAATGTACGCAACTTATTATTTTAAGTGGATTTATATTGATAAAAAAGATAAATCAAGCAGTATTTTATATATAATTAATTATTATTATATATATTATTATATTTTATAAATTAATCGTTATTATTTGCATTTCAGTGTAGTTTTAATATAAATTTGCCTTTATATCAGAATTTTCTTGTAATCCTAGACGCCAGGTTGGTATTCGCCTGAAAACATAAAGATACATGAAAGATGTGATGAGAACATTTAAAAAACCCGTACTTCACTTTATGAGTTTACGGAACAGTGGTACAGTCATGGTATAGGTAGCTAGTTACCTGAATGGATCGGCTAGGTCGGGAAAGTACCGAAACGTAGGGTAGGGTCTATTCTTGAAGGTCCCAAGTCGTATCGGTTTAGAAATACCGCTGGCGACAGCTGATTCCATATATATATAGACCATAGATATTTAAACTCAGCGGCTGGAATTAATCCGAACAACTCCTAAGAACACTCCCAATAGTAAATTGGGTAAAAAATGTATAGAGATGCAACATCTCTTCGCAATGCCGGTGAATCAAACATTCAAGCCGCTCTTCGTTGAATGCGTTCAAATGGAAAGAGCTGGTGCTGGGGTGCCCCAGCCCAGAGATGTAAATACTATTCCATGTGAGGCCGAAATTGCGCTTTGTAAAGTAGCCCATGAAATACTGTCTCTCTCTATTCAGCACGCCCAGTGTTTAGGGGCCAATTTGGCATTACCCTCAAAACTACTAACTAAAAGACATCGATCGAAAGTATCGAACTGAAATACGTTCGATATGTCAACGCCAAAGATTCCGATACTAACTGAATGCTATTTCAGTTAGTATCGGGCATATTTTGAAAATTATATATGATAAAGGGATTCTTTTTAGCGGTAAACGCGTAACCTTTTGTCTTCGTGGGATTAAATTGGACTAGATTTTGTTGGGCCCAATCTGAGACTTTGTTTAACGAAATTCGTGAGAAAACTGGTGACCCATTTGCAGAATTTGTCCGAAAGCCCATAGGAAGGAAACTTCGAAAGAAGCGTTTTGAAACCAAACCTGAACGAAAGTATACGCCACATCCAGACTAACGCCAAGGCCCTTCTGCCTGCGCCCGTCGATGATTCAAATTGTCCCGAAAGTTCACCAGCTGAGCGACCCCGACGGAAGCCGTACTGGCGGTCGCTTATCAGCTCGTGTTCCTCTAGGTACCTCATGAGTTGGCTGTAAACTGCCTGGATTGGACGTGGTCGATGAGTTTCGGTATTACCGCTATGGGACCCATAATGGCACGCATAGACACTATAGAATTGGTTGAAATGAAGTCCCCCCATATTGCAGAAATACACGGTGAGTGTGGCAAACCCTGCCACACCGTTTGCCCCTGGCAGGATGGCTGTACAGCGGAACTTCATGTTTAGACCGCCGGTTGAATTTATGTAAACAGATTAGCCTTTAAGCCTTTAAATAATATGCAATTTTGCAATTTTAATTGTTTACAGTACGAAAAGTTAAAAATATGAGTAAATTGAAAATCTAATAGTGAAGAATTCAAGTCAAAATAAATTATAAATAATTTAAATTTTAAGCTGCTTACAATTGTCTTTTATCTTCGTTAGCATTGAAGAATTGTGTTGGATCATTTTTACCTCCACATTTATTGTTCCACTGTTCTGTTGGCTTTAAAATTCTTGCTATGGTCAACGGACGTCTGGTTTTTAATTTATTGAAAGCAATGTCAGATTTAAATGTTGGCACATCCCTGTCAATGAAAGTAAAATGAAAATATTTAGAATCAATTTATTAAAATTTTTATTTATCAAATATCTTCGTGTTTGCATCAACCTTCTTACCTGTATGGATTCTGATATTGGTTATCTAAGGTTGGTAAAACGTCTGAAATCAAACCAGAAATTAGATTTATATACATTTATCTCCTGCCTATATATTTATATATATATATATATATATATATATATATATATATATATATATATATATATATATATATATATATATATATACATATAGTGACAACAAGATTAAGGTTATTTAATTGTATTTTGACCTCTTACTTAGTTGGCTTCAAGAACTCAATGTAAGAGTACAAACCGGATTGCGTAAATTCGCCAAGATGTCAATCTACGTGTATGTGTTGCATATTAGTATTTGATAATAATTAATTAAGATTGTAGGTATTTCTCATCGTAAGCATTCAGGCATGACATTTAGATAAGTCTTGACATTAAGGGAACGAGCTTTTCGAGAATGGAAATTACGACCGACTAATAATCATTTAAATACAATAAAAATAATATTTTTTGTTATTAATCATAATGTTTTGTTTTCTATAAACATGGGTTTGCTCAAGTATTTTTTGAACAGTACATTAAAAAAAGGCATGTCTTAATAGATGTTTGTGTTTTAAGTTGTTTTTTAAACTAGCGAAAGTGTCTATGTGTTTACGTGGTCATTTACACATCACGCATTCTGCGAGTTTTGTCGTCTGGTTACAACTAAAACATCAAGTGGTCATCGAAATATTCTAGGTGTACCTTATTTGTTGTGCATTAATGCGCAGATAAATTTATCTGCTACGAATAAAAATTAGCAAAGGCAAAACAGGTAATACCAGATTGATTTTTCCTGTTTAAAACGATCTTCAAATGTTAAAGATTTTTTTTCCGTTTGTTTGCGTTTGTGCACCCTATAATCTCCACAATGGTAGAACCAAATTGGGTGTAATGTGACAAAGTCGATTGACAAATAAAATAAAGGAACGATTTCGTATAGTAAGAAGTAATTATTGGTAACAGAGAGATTTAATCTTTAAGAAACTCATAGAATAACGCGGATGAATTTCAAATTTCAGCGCAATTATAAATATTAATTAGGGTAAATAGGCACTCATAATTCTGAATATAGGCAACAGGTTGCCCAGAATCGGCCGCCCTAGCACTTCACTCCTAGGGAATGTGTCCTGTATAACGGTGGCACCACTTCTTTTATAACCTTAAGTTACATAAATTACAAACGATATTGATGAAAATGAAATAGAAATTTTGTACAATTGAGAAATATATTTTACATATTTCAGGTGCGATACGAATTTGCAACCTATTTAACATCGAAATTATGTTAAATAGGTTGCAAATTTCGGTATTATATCTTTCAATGGTAAATGTGGCAATTTTCAATTCTCCCTCATAAAATAAATGAGATGCTTTTAAAACGAAAAAGTTACTTTTTCATTACATTATTCTTTCATTCGTCACAGCTAATTTTTATTAAACGTTATTTAATTTCAATAGTAGGTTTCTAGGTTAATGTGCTTTATATATTTTATAAGATTTAACGTTCTTTCTTACCTATTAGAAATTAACGTAACACTTAAAATCCCTGCGAAACCGACGATAACTGTTCGATCAAATTATGTTCCGATAACTTTTAAAATGGTTAGAATCATCAAAGAAACCAGCAGTCTGATGAATGTTTGGAGGATATTAAAGAATTTTGTTGAACGGCAGAAATCACAACTGCGTTTGGAACGATCCTGGGTTCGATTGTCAGGCGAGGAACAATATTTGTGCATCACCAATTTTTTTTTATTACATTGAGAGAAACAAACGAGCACACAGTTCACCTGATGGTAAGTGGTCCCTGCGGCCCATTACATACACATTCATCCTTGGCAAGGAATCATAATGTTGTCATCCTTGAGGACTTGGATGGAATGCTTCCTCACCAGTAATAAAGGTCTCCGGACAACTACAGTCACCAGACGAAACAGCAGCATTATGTTGCTATTTCACTCTAGTATTCTGTGAGGGCGTGTCCCTACCCCCTGTCGAGCAGACCCATTCATTCTGCAGTTAGAAACAAAGTGCAGCATAGCTCTACCACTGTTTGTCAATTGTTGCTTTTAACGTCTAGGTGTGTTTTGTATGTGTTTATGTATGCCCCTTGTTACTCACATTCCTTGTCCTTCACAAACTTCCTCCGTTCTTATTGCACATGTATTCTTCTATATGCCTATATATATATATATATATATATATATATATATATATATATATATATATATATATCTCTGACTTTGGAAGGGGATGACGGTGAGTGCAGCTGTTTACACTTCAAACGCTTACGGCACTATGAAATATACTGCGCAGTTGAAGTTGTCTGGCAATAACCAGAAGATATCCGTGTTCGGAATCGTATAGAAGAACATCATTGTCATATCAATAATAAATTTACTTCTACAAAATATAATAAATTACGATTTTAATTCAATACCCATGTAGGTCGTTTGTTTTCTAATCGGACTATTATTGGTGCAATCAGATGACGTGGATGACCCGCTTGACCGTAGATCTTGTTTTGCCTGCGAAATGATAAGTTAATCATTATATTTAAGTCTGTGTAGACTGTGTGATTCTTTTTTTAGACATTTTATAACTCAACTGATTCTTTACAAATATTTAGTTAACATGCAACTGTCATCGCTTGGTGAATGATTTCCACAGATGTACAGATATCAAAAAAGTTTCATTTTGTGAAATAGTAGTTAAGGCATCATATATATATCAAGAGACACGAAATTTCATTACCAGTGCTAAGGAAGAATAACAATAAATACGTTTATAAATACGGTGTAATTTCGGATGCTGGACTAGCAACTCAGTAAAAAACTAATCAATAAGCATTTGCTTAGTCGTTATGTTTGCATTTACCGTGTGATGTGACAAATTATTACATACTAGTATTAGAGAAAGACCTTTATAGCTTGTGTCTAGTCAATCCTAAAATCAGACATGGAATGTCTCACTAACAAAACATGTTATCCGGATCCCTACACTTATTATACAGAACGCAGGCTCGTGAGGGCGTGAAATATCACATCATGAAGGTATTCCACTCCCATTTCCATACCCTACCGAGCTGACTCGTACATGCTGCATCTAGAAACAAGCTGCAACGTGAACTGGCTTTACACCTGTTACTTTTTTAATGTTTATTATAGAGAAAAATTTGTAAGGTTTATGAAAGTACACAATAAATTAACCACCTGATTTGGTTTATTAATTTTCCTTTTATTTTGTTTCCATTTTTCCAACGCGTTGTGCTGACGGTTTTTTAAATACAAATATTCTGAATACCATTTATATTGGGATGTTACTTGTTCTATAGTTGTTCCTGTAAAGATAGAAATAAGCCGTTTCCTTGGCAACCAAGGTGAACATTACATCGATGGATTTGAAGGTAAGTTTACCCTGTAAAATCCAGTCAACGACATGCTATTTGCTGTTGAAACCGATTTATATATTGAAGTTATATAGCTATTTTTTATATTTTGATGCGTGTTACAACCGTAGAAGCAGCACGAATAAACCTGCTCGCACTAACCATTAGTAAAGTGTATGCTGGATTATCATCCCTGATATCACAAAAAATTTATGCTTCTTGGGCGTAATTAAAATAAAAATATTTCTCATACTAAATAATTGATATAAGTAAGATCAACGATCAAATGATTGAAGGAAGATATTAAATACAATTGGTATATGTATAAACGATTATTATATAAAAGATATAAAACTATACCTTTATAAATTAACAATCTCAAATATTTGAAAATTTTATTTAACACACTTCGATCTTACCTGAAAAAGCCATGCCGAAACTAGTTTGTAGTTACAACACGGATGGCACGGCTAGACCGGAGATAAACCACGGCCTTACGCAATACCAGCATAACGCTACAGAGTTTCGTATGGTGAGTGAAGGTAATTCGGGTACTAATTACATGTAATAAGGCATTCCAGCCTTATAAAGTATGTGTATTCTAAAACTTTGTCGAAGCTGGATTTAGACGTCATGGGACGCAGTAAACACTTACCGTTAGGTGAACTGTGAACGTTTGCCACCCCTAATATTAAAAAAAAGTAAAATTAATTAATAATATAAACATTTAATGATAAGAATAACATTAAACAATTTTTTGAGACGGCCTACTTCATATCGTCGCATTTTCGTTGGGTGTGTAGGAGCAACTTTCATTGCTTTTTTACTCTTAACGCGCCAAAAGAGTATAATTTTAAAAATATTATTTGAAATAATAATTATGTGTGTGCATAATATAATTAAATCCAGATATAAATAATACCTGGAATTTTTTCAATAACTTCTGCCCTAAAACAACGAAGCCGTTCTGCATCCTCGGGAGATTCAGTTAATTTCGTCGGAATTTCATCATTTTCAGAACGGAAATGTTTGTTCCATATTTGAACAAATACATTATGATTGTATTCGTTCCAACCTCCATAGCGTTTACCACTGTTCATAAGAAACTCTTGAAATTTTTGCACTTCCTGAAATGTGTAATATTAATTATTGCTTTTTTATTATTTAAATAAAATATTGCTTTTGTCGCTATAACCGCGACATTACCTTATTAGCATTGGCCTGCCTAAGCCGGAAAGTGCAACACACGTATCGACAAGGAAGCTACAAGAATACCTCATTTTAATATTATTTCTTTAAATGTAAGAAACAATTTTTTGTTCCTGAAATTTATATATATTTCTTTAAAAGGGTCATTGCAGAAAGAAGATCATGGCTATTTATGTTCGTTATATCTTATAAAAAGCAGGTAAGAAAGTGATTAAATCAGTAATCAACGCCATAGGACAGTAAAACATATCTCAGATTATATGGTGAGACATAAGATATCGAGCCCGGAAATTGTGTAAAAGTTTTTCTAGTATCTAATTTTCGCGTGCGTATAACATAAAAAGTCAATATTTTAGCACCATGTACCATATACGCTGTTCTTTATTTTTAAATTAATATTAATATTTTTTATTTATTAGTAATTCTGTGGGACCTTGTGGCTTTACAGCAGAAATGCATTAAAGACGTATGTAGGAGGATATAACGAACCAAGAGATCATTAGGTGTCCCGTGCAGCCTTTTTGACTGGCATCTCTCGATCAGGCGCTTATCAAGAGATCAAGTTCGGAGGGGATCATAGATTGAAGTTTTTTCGAAAATTTATTAACAAACATATTATGAAAATAAAAGAAATTGAAATTAATAATTAATTTAAAAAAAAATTAAGAATTAAATTATTCAGTAATTACTTAAAAACACTGGTCTTCACTTACACTGTTCTTTCATCTTAATGTAAGATTTGAATCAGGATAAAAGTTTTTAGTTAGTACTTTTGAAAAATAAAAAATAGTTTGGAGGTTATGACCCCTATAACCGCGCCTGCTCGCGATCGTCGGCGAGTGCATTGCTATTAAGTGAGGTTAGTTTGTGCGAATAAAAGATATTCTACTTGCGCTCAACGACTTTAATGGCTTATTTGCATTCTTTATTTCGTCGTCAGGAAGAATTATCGAAGAATACTTTGCAGGTAGTCCACACTAAGCGGAACAGTGGCAATCAAAATGAAATGGAATATTTAAACTAATTATATTATATTGACATATAACATAATAATTGATGTACATAATTATGAATTTTCAGGCTATTTTTAAAGGATAAAATATATATTTAAGGCTCTCAAAATATTGCCGCTGCATATCGTCGTCCATTCTATGAATTTTCTTTTTAACATAATTAGTGGTGATAAACTGCACTAATAAAAAGCAAAAAAACGCTACTCACTGGGCATTTAAACGGCGAATTTATAAGCATTCTAACCGGACTTGGCACAATCTCATTAAATTGTTTGGTGGGTGATCTTGTGTGTATGTTTTTAATATGAGTTTTTTCTGATCGATTATTGTATAACTATAATATAAAAAAAACATTTTTAGTACAACACTTTTAGTGTTAGATTTCAATTCTGTACAAATATAAGGTAAAAATTAAGCATAGTTTATTATACAGAAAAATGTACGTCTAAGAAATTAATTAAACAATATTACAAGGCACACACGCAAACATGTAATTATACTAACATAACAAACATTAATCCGCAGTGGTGCCATGTGTACTCTTATACTCCTAAACAGAAGGCCTACCCCCAGGCCCCTATATATATAATACTGCATAATGGTTCCTTATCAAAGATGAATGTAGGTGTCACGGGGCGCAGGAATTACTTGCCGTATACTTTGTGCCGGTTTGTCATTCACAACTCAGTAAAAAAAATTAAGCACTTATCGGTTGTCTTTCGAATATACGGCACAGGTACATACTGAAGCACTGGTATCCCGATATTACCTGCATCAACCGGAAGTACAGTGACTTGTTCCGCCTGTTTATCTAGTATTCAAGGACTGGATGTATGATACAATCCTGCTGCTTGCCCTAGGTTGGGCTAGTCTCTTCTTCCAGCTACCGAGTGATGACTTCCGAGCTTGGAACTTCCGTAATTCGCAGTTGCAATCGCCAGTTAAAATGGTAGTAAGGCACCCCGCCTTCAGGTTCCAAGGAAGAGATTTCACCGGTACACACGCCACCTCGTAGGAGATGGTGCTTAACTTCGAACGATCCCGAAGGCCAAAGCCCGCTGAGGTCTTTTTAGGAGCGCGACGGTCCTTTCTGTCAGGGTCTCCCCCCAAACTTGTACATATGAGGACATGGACCCCCATGTATAAGCATCAAGAACTTGCATCAGGCCCCCCGCAGCCTCTTCCTCATTAGGCGAATGGTCAAGCGAACAAATTCTCACGGAAGTTCCAGCGGTTCTCCAGGATGAGTCCAAGGTATCTCGTGTTGGACCCAACCTCGATACGGACATCACTAAAAACGATGTGGTATTCCGGTAGTGGCACCCCACGAAACCAGTGAAAACAGATAGCTTCGGACTTTATTAGGGCAACTTTGAGTCCAAACATTTGTATTTTACCGACAACCTGTGCCACCAACAGAGTGGTAAGACAGGTATGCTTCCATATAGGCGTCCCCCGAGCCGTAGCAAGAGTGTTATATGCATAGTATGTCAAACTCAAGCTGCGTGACCCTAACCTAACCTTTTTAAGAGGGATATAAGCATACCTCACTTTGAATTTCATTCCCACGAATTTTCAGATTTGTAAGTTCTGTCTTTAAAAAGGTTTTCAAATATCTCAATTTTTCTTCCAGATCGAAGACATCCCTTTTCAAGTTATTAATATCTGCAATTTATAGACAAGAAGAATAAAAAACAAATGTAACAACGATAAAATTACAAAATTTTAATAAACTATAATTTTATTAAATATTTTTCCTCGAACAAATCTCCTTAAATCCTTTTATCTAGTCCAATGTACTGCACTAGTAATAGGATCGAAGGAATGATCTAATGCAATGTAAGGAACACGGCATATATATAACAAACTCAATTCCAAAAAATATCGGCGGAAAATTCAACCTCGGACTCGTGTCACCAAGAGACGAGAGACAGAACTCAATATTTCCGACTTCTGCCGTCATGAGAACGTCCCAAATACGTTTTTGCAAAAGCAATGGTGGATGGATAAGTAATTAAGGATTATGCTTGTAACAAGTGTAAAGGCCCGCGTACTTTTTACAAGTGCTAGGGCAAGCGCTTGTGGCGTTAGCATTTTCGAACGATACTTTCGAGCTGCGGGAACTAGCGATGCGGAAGGGCGGTTACAAAGAATAAAAACAGGAAAAATGAAGCAACGTTTTTGACAGACAGATTTGATTAATTCTATTAGAGTTAACGGTGATTTTGTTCCTGTGGGATTTCCTGGAGACGAAATCGTTTCGTTCATCACCATCCTTCCAACCATACGCTCATTGAACTTGACTATAGAGATTGAGATCCAGTATTCGATTCCCAGTCTTACTCTATTTTCATACAGCTCGGCATAATATCCAAATGGGTATTTTAATTATTCTATAAGTGTTATTACTTAAATAATGTAACTAACCAAGACTTTCAATGTTTTTATGAGAATTCGTTACTATTTTAACATCCTCCAACAAAATTTTAATTTCGATGAATAAATCTTTTAATGATGATTCGTATTTCTTAAATTCATTCATAGGGTGAAAATTTGTCGCAATATCTTCGTCTCGTCGGACTGATGAAAACAATGAAAATGCTTTATTAACTGATGAGCTAAGCACGCTTTCTTGTATTTTCAATCGTCTTAATTTCACTAAAGCACTATTATTCAAATCAGATTGAAAACTCGATTTGCTATTCATTATAAAAGAAGGTTCGTATAGGCAATTCACTTAGAAATAATACATTCAAATATACCTTCACAAGTTATATTTTTACCGATTAAACAAGTAATTGGTTGCTATGGTAAGCATTTGAATAATTTATGTACCGTCTTTATCCCATTTTTTTTAATTTTAATATAATAGGGTGCCACGATACAGATGTTTTGTCTGACTGTAAACACAAGACGCATCATATCTTCTAAACGGTGCGGTTAAAAATAAAAATTATAGAAAATGTTAGATTGGTATTGAGCTGATGCTACTACAGCAGCCAAGATTAAACTGTCGCGAGCCGCTCATATTTTATCAAAATTAAATTTTTTGGAGGCCAGGCAACATTTTAATGCTTTAAACTGTCATTATAGAGTAGTATATTAATAAATTCTATTGAAAAATTTTGGCCAAATCAAAATCTACATTTGTAATTAAATAAAATGCCATATAAAATAAGATAATTTCACATATTAAAATCATTGACTAAAAATAAGAATACCATACTTTTATATGTATGTCATGAAAAAACCTTTAATACTGTAAAAATTTAACATTGTAAGATGGTGTTGTTTTAGGGCGGAAGACCACGGTTAGCCAGATGGCTTTTACAGCTTACCTGGATTGAAAACTGACACTATGGCACTCAGCCGAATCCTTTCTTCATGAGTAAACAGCTGCGTGTGAAAGTAACTGACTCGACAGCGTCCGAGAGCTCGGTCATGAGCCCAGGTTCGCCCCTCTCGTACTTCTGAAGTATTATGAAGAAAGCGTAGAACTGAACTCTTATCATTATGTTGAAAAAAAAGTTGGATACAATCAGTCTGAGGCCTTTCATACGAACAGGACCTGGCTGTATGGACTAAAGTCCTTTGCCTTTCCCATTAGTGATAAACTAATATCATCATCATCATCAATCAGTCTGACACCTGTCATGTTTGTAGAAGTCAACGTCGTACGATAGTAAATTTTACTATAATTAAAGGTTAAATTCGTTTAATTATAATGAGTTACGTCAGCGAATTATCACAATCAAATGAATATTTGAGTTTTAGAAGTAGTATTCCGTTGCGTAAAATAGTTGTCGATTCAGATAGTTCAAAGGTAAACAAATACAAATAAAGTTAAAAATGGCTTTGAATTTTTAAATTCCCAAAAATTGGTGATTAGAAGTTAGAGCAATAATCAAACGAGCTATAATGTATCTGGAATTAGAATATATTCTATTTATGTTTGTCTTTAGGCTTGGCGTATATTTGATAGCGGACCGAAGTCAGTTCACTGCCCCTTAATATGTTTACCTCCAGTATCTGGAACAGCTGACGTATTTTTCATGCAAGTAATGGGATTAGCCTCAAGAGGTGTTCGCGTGATAGCGGCGGAACCTCCACCGTACTGGAATATGAAAGAATGGATTGATGGTTTTAAGCGACTCATTGATTATTTGGAACTAGATAGAGTGCATATTTATGGGGCATCACTAGGTAAATTACTTTATTTTTAAAAGACAATAAAACCATTATAACAAATAAAGTCCTTTGTGAAGTAAATTATTTACATATTTTATCTTGCATCTTGTTGATTACATTTTGAGGTTGTATTGACAAATGAACACAACATTATAGAATGATTATTTTGATGCACCAAACTAAAATATTATATTGTTGTAATTTTTAAGAGATTTCATTACGATTTTAATAGTCCAAGAAACAGTTAAACATGTTTGAATTATGATAATGTCTACTTAAATATCATATAGTTGAAGAACATAATATTAATTATTTCCCTATTATTGTCTGTATGGATTTTTACGCTCATTTTTCCTGATTATTCCTGAACTATCACTGAACACCTATCACCTCACATGATGGGTGTTCAGCAATAAATAACGAATAAGTTCAACACAAATAACTTTTCAAAAGATAGAGACTACTTATTTTTTTAGCTGTATTTTATAGTTTTATAAAAAGCAACTTTAACTGGCTACTTGTACACCATGGTGTGCCACATTTATTAATTTTAAATATACTATCTAAATTATATTTGTATTGTATTTTTTAGGAGGATTCATGGCCCAGAAGTTTGCTGAGTTGACAAAGAATTGTCCAAGAGTGGCTTCTTTAGTACTGTGCAACACGTTTACAGACACCTCTGTTTTTGAGTATAATGATTCCGTTGCACTGTTTTGGCTTCTTCCCTCTTTAGTACTAAAAAGAATGTTGATGGGAAATTTTACAACAGATAAAGTGGACAAGAGAATAGCAGAATCAATTGACTTTATGGTAGAAAGGGTAAGAATCTACTATAATTTTATTTAAATAAGATATTTTCATTTACAAAAAACCACAAAATAAAGAAATTATTAAAAACAGTATAGATCTGTGAATCATTATGCATCAATATTTTCATCAAATATCATACAAATAGGATAGTTGCATCAGGTTTTTTTATTAATATATACCAGTGCTGTGAACCATATGAAGATCCCATTCAGGGTGCACGCACACCTGCAGTAGAGAAGAGCACCACCCTTCCGCCGAGCCCGTCGCAATCACAATGGATCTCATTTTATGTGCCATCACATAATCCACTGTTTAATTTAATAGTTGGATATAACCATGTCTATATTCAAAAAGTTATGTCATAGTCGGAAAGAAGTATATTATTACAAAAAGTGTGTATATATAATATAAAAGGTTGTAGATGTCAGAATCTTTATGCTAAGGAGCTATTGGAGTGCTTAAAGCTTTAAACTTATTTTTACCACTTGTTTTAGTTACTTGTACTTTGTTACAATAATACCAATGTTTTTATTTTAGCTGGAATCACTCACCCAATCTGAACTAGCATCAAGGCTAACTCTTAATTGTACTCCATGCTATATACAACCTCAACAACTAAATGAGATTCCCATGACAATAATGAATGTGTGGGATGAGAGTGCATTAAGTTCAAGAGTACGAGAAGATCTATACAAGTCATATCCGCAAGCGAAATTGGCACATTTGAAAAATGGAGGCAATTTCCCGTATTTGAGCAGAAGTGATGAAGTTAATTTACATTTGTTGGTAAATAAATGTATTTAATTAATACTTACTTGAAAACACCTCAAAATATTTAAAGAAACATTTGTTTTGTTAGTTTTAGTCATTTAGTATTTTTTCTTTGTTTGCCTCTATGCTATCCAATAATTTTGCGATCAGAAAAATTATACAATTGATTTTTGCATGTGTATACAAATATTGAAAGTAAATACTAATGAAAATATATTTCAGATACATCTAAGACAATTTGATGACTCTGAGCTATCATCGTCATATTTAAGTCTTCTAAAGATGCCACCAGCTCAGTCTAATGGTCTATCTGAAGAGGGTACAGTCAGCTACTTTAATCAGAGAGATAAGTTCGTGAAAATATCGTAAATTGTTTAATTGTCTGTGCACTATTTAAATAAGATTGATAATACATATTTTTATACTTTTGGTAAATAAATTTATTGAAATTTTATATTCAAGAGATTGCAATTTTATATACAATACAAAACAAACTATTAGGCATGGTAACTATTATTGTTATGATAGTGTGTGATTGTAGATATTTAATTTTTGTATGAAAGGTAGGGTTTTCATAAATAAACACATTCCATTTTTGTCTTTAATTCAATAAACAATTGTATACTTAACAAACCTATGTCTCTTTTTCGATATTTAGTTGTGACTGTGTTTTCTTTTCTTTTTGGTGTTGCAATGCTTTTTCCCTTTCCTCATCATCTGAAAAGTATTCTGCTAAGCTGTCATCAACATGTTTAATTGCTTGACCAGCCATTGTTGTGCCTTTTTCTGTTAGAGAATGGACTAGAGAATTTTCATAATTTCTATCTGTAATACTAGGCTGCCTTTGCTGATTGTTGTGAGCAGTTACTGTTGAATAAATTGACATAGCCTGCAAGAAATAAAAGCATATACTGTAATGTATTAGTAACAATGTTTACATCATCTCTTAGTAATCATTTATACTACTATAATTTGAATAACTTACTATAAGCAATAATTCAGCCATTTTATTAACATTTAAATGACAAATTACATATAATTTTACTGTTAATTTATAAGGCAGCTTTAAGGTTTATATTATGCAATGGTTAATTAAGTAATTTCCAACCATCATTGGAAAATCTTTCAAATAACTATTTCTTATTAAAACATTTAAGTTTTGGTTATTAATGATAAAATGTATATAAGAAAAACATACATGTGCTACTAAACTGGAGACATCACCGGCATTTGCAGGTAAAATAAGTGTGTTATTTGTACGTGCTAGTTTATTAAATGCTGACACATATTGTTCTGCTAATGTAAGAGATGCAGCATGCTTGCTGTCCTGTAAACATAAATAAAAATCTATTAGTTTGCAAAAAATATAAAATTTTTAAGTTTTTATAATTTTTTACCATTAATATTTGATAGGAGTTAACTGCTGAAAATGATTGCAATATTAATTGGTCAGTTTGATTTGAGGGTACTAAACTTTCAAAGAATGCCCAAATTTAATTACTTTGTTGTGAATTAAGTAAACCAGAGACCCAGTCAGTATCAAACCGACATTTTAATCTACAGAATTGAAAATTGTTCTTTTGAATCTTTTTTGTGTGTGGATGTGAATAACCATGAGTCACAGTGACTTTTTACCACCAGAGTTCTTCTGGCTTAATCTTATCCACAATCCATGGGCCTCTTCACTAGAAAAAAGTAAATCTAAGTAGGATTTAAAAATGATATCAAAGTTAATAAAAAAAAATTCTGGGTATTCATATCCATACTATAGACAAAGAATTACCTGTTGTGCTAGAGCACTGGCTATAAGTTTCAAGCCACGTGCTCTGGCATCTGCAACAGCTAGCATGGCCTGAGCTTCACCTGATGCCTTGTTTATCTGTTCCTGTTTTTCGGCCTCTAAAAATTTTAGCCATTATAAAATGATGTGATTGAATTTGACTTCTGCTTAATAATGGAATGGGGAGCAAGTTTTTTTTATAGAATAGGTGGCAAACCAGCAAGTAGCCCAAAGCGCAAGTGTGGTCTATTATTGAATATGGAGGACAAACCAGTTGTGTTTATTTAAAACATATTCTTGTCTGAGCTCATCCAACCTGTTAGATGTTGACTATTGTTGTTAGATTTAAGATAAATATCACCAACCATAACATCAATTAAGAGTAAGACTTCAATAAGAGTGCTTCAAGGAATTTCAAAACAAACAGTCTATGGAATGTTAGAATTTGTTCTTTATATGTACAATGAACATTTTGTGAATAAAATATTTTATGATATATTTTTTATGAACACGGGAAGAAATATTCTCGAGTAGCAACTACATAGCAATAGCAAAGAAGGATGGTCTGTGGGGAGGCTATGTCCAGCAGTGGTTTAGATTGTGACCATGGTGCTCGCGTGCGATGCGAGTTTTTATGTCATACTCTAGGAATAAATTTTAAGTGTTTGCTTGATAAACAAAAATCATAAAAGTCAGGATCAAACTAAGATGCAGATTCACGACCGTGATTACAAATCCGACAAGTAACGGTCAGAACACCGTCGATGCACCTCTGGGCTCTTGGACCATTGTCCGATTTGACGTATGGTGCTTCTCATGTACCCCATTGAAGTCTCGTTCTATAGGCTGACGTCGTGTGTGGCAAAATATTGTCGCGGATGTGGTGCTTTCCACACACAGGGAATGGAATGAAGAGTTCCATTCTCTGTGTGTGGAAATCGCAGCCTTGATTTTGTCGCTTCTATACGGCGGCGATTCGCCGAAAGCGAACATGGTAACATTTATGGTAGACCTGGATTGCGGCATCAGCGTCCAGGAATAAAAAAAGGAATAATAATTCTGCAGGCAGAATTCAAAAATTCAGGATCTTAAAGCCTTCACAAGAGAGCTATAACAATGTCAACATTGTCTAATCCGATACTTCTACTCTTTAGACCTTGTCCCAAACAACTGCATAGATTCTAATTTAGACTATCATCTCCTTGTTCTGTAATGTAATATAATTATTAACTGCCAATTTCTGCGTTACGTAGAGTAGCACCAGCTGATTAGTGATCACAACATGACGGTTTCCAACAAGGTCACTCGGGTGGTGATCTTCTATTCTACCTAACCACTTTCGGTGGAAGCAGTTTAAATCAAGGTGGAGGTGATGTCTTTTTTCTAAGCATCCTTCCTTCGGGGTTCCCATGAAATTATGCAAATGGGTCAACAGTTTTCTTGTGAATTAGAGCATCAAGGTCTTAGTCAACGACGTATGCTCTGCCTTTAAACCTCTATGCTTGTGTTCCATGAAGACGTGTGCTATCGCCTTAGATGTTGCAAATTAGTAACATTCATTGCTATGCAGATAACATAAGTGATGTTCAACGGCCGAGGCAATATTTCTTGGGTACACATCAACGAGTACCGAAAGAAACTTGTATCGACATAGAGATCTTGCTAAAAAAATCTGGAATCAAGACCGAATGGACAGGAAAAAAATCTAATTAAATTTAAGTTCATTCCGGGCGGCTTTATTGCCTTGTGAAGAGATGTTGCATTATTATGCGTCTTCTTACTATGAAAGTAAATATTTGGATTACTTCCAGCATGATCTTAAGTTATGATACATAGACATTGCGATAAATTTTAAGTGATGATGGTTGTCAATTTATATCACTGTACATTTTATACGTAGTTTTTTTACCACGAATTTTGTATCAGTTGTATAATCAGCTGTCGCCAGCGTTATTTCCGAACCGATAACTAAATGACGACTAAAAGGTTCTCAAGAACTACTCTTCCTCCAGTTACAGATGTTAGTGGGAGGCAGTGATCACTTACTACAAGTGAGCCGCCAGCTCGTTTGCCCCCTTTTCTTAAAAAATGGCTCTTGTTATTACCTGATGCCAATATCCTGGCCTGGCGTTTGCCTTCCGCCACATTAATGTCCGCTGCGCGGACTCCTTCAGACTCCAATATAGCAGCACGTTTCCGTCGCTCTGCCTCGACTTGCATCTGCATAGCTTCGTGAACGCGTGTAGGCAATTTTATGTCACCTGAAAATGATTGATTAATTTTAACAGAAACAATGAAAATTAAACCTAAGCTAACAATAATAATTATAGTCTTTAACTGAATAGAAAGTACTCTTGACTATAAAATATTCCTATTTGTAATTATAATTTATTAATATAATGTTACAACAAAACTGGCAAGAAAAATTATACAATACTACTGCTGTTTTCTTCAATATGGGGAATTCATAATTGAAAATTTCAGTTTTCCTGAAAACATTGAGTACACGGTGTACTAATAAATTATTTACATTAAATTTTTGGGTAAATAGTAATACTAGGAATGTAATATGACTTTTATTTACACTTAAACAGAAAATAAATGTTATATATAAACTAAGTTATGTATTATATAGAAACTAAACAAAATTCTTTAGTTTATATATAATAGTGTATTTAGTAGTTTCTTAGGTTACATTAAAACAAGATTATTGTGACTAGAAGTAAGATACTCACGAATTTCATATCGGAGGCAAGTAATTCCCCAAGCTTCACTAGCTTTATTGATTGCATCTACTATGGATACATTCAATGATTCCCTTTCCCTAAAAACCTTGTCTAAAGATATTTTACCTAGCTCTGATCGCATTGTGGTTTGTGCTAATTGTGTGATGGCAAATTCAGGATCCTCTACCCCATATGAAGCTGAAATACGGAAATAATCAATAATGAATATAGCTATAATGAGAAGCTTTATAATTTTTGGAGGAATCATTTAAAATATTCTTGAAGACCATATTAAAAACATTGTCATATAAACAAGTAGAGTTAAGAAAGTATTTTTGTATGAATCAAAAGGAGCAGCATTATTGATCATCATGTCGGTCAGAGAACCTTGATGCTGTTCTGTGATTCACAGCTCAAGAATAATATTTGTGCATCACAGGTATTTAATTTCTAGTCTGAATGTGTTGCATGTATGCTGTGTCCTCTACAAATGCTACATTTCAACTTTCTTCCATCCTTGTTGTACATGCATTACATCAGAACAGGGAACAGGACAACTAGAGGCTATCTCCATGTTTGGATCAATGCTCGCCATACTACGAAATATCTTGCAGATATATTGCTATGAAGCATTGGACCTGTCGGCAATTAAAAAGTTAAGAATAAATGTTGTTTATTACATCAATTTGTCGAACTGACATTAAGTCCTTTGGATGATTAATTCAGTTGCCCTGACTGAATTAAGTCCTTAATGTTATTTAATTTGTTTATTATATATTGTATGTATGTGATGTTCAAATAGTGTACATGACAGATTCCCAAACTATTTTGTTAATGTTAAACCTCAGTGAATTAGATATCGACCCCTTGGAGTTTCCCAGGGGCAGACCACTATGTGTATCCCTGGTGTAAATTAATATCTAATTGAGCTATAGTTGGTGAAATATACATTCTGATTTGTTCTTTTGTAGTTCATATTATTTAACAATATTTTGCTATAATAAAAAATATTTATATTTACCTAAATATGGATCAATTATCCGAAGGTAAAGAACACCATCAATACTCAGTGTTACATTGTCTGAGGTAATAGCACTCTGTTTAGGAACATCTATTGCTATTTCTTTGAGGCTCTGAACATATTTTATCTTATCAACAATGGGCCAAAGTAAGTTTAATCCTGGTTCAAGCAATCTGTGAAATTTTCCCATACGCTCTACAATCCATGCCTAAAAATACATGCAAATAAATAGTAAGGTAAACCTTAATGCCTTCATTCAAATATTGTAATTATAAATAAGATATTATTATGCAATTTTTTATAGTTGGAACAGGCAAAGAATAAGAATAATTTAGCTGTATGGTCTACAACCCTCTAAAGGTTTGTAGCTGTAAGTAATTGCCCACCCTAACCTTTTCCATGATCAAAGGTTGTTGAAATATTTTTTTAAATATAGGATTTAGAAAAGTTCCATAAAAAAGGCTTGTTATTATGATCTACATCTACCAGTAACTTTTTAGATTTTTTTATATAATATATTCTATAAATGTTAATTTAATAAAATCTTTTGCTTTAAATTACATTCTGTACCCTCCCATGTTAGAAGTAGCCTATAGCATTGTACATACTTCAAATCTTAACTCATTTATATTATCAAATTGTTATGATACTAAAAGTCGAAACAATTTACTCAAATCATTAGATATTTATTAAAGCGAAATTTCATGTAACTAACCTCTTGTTGTGGAACAAACATAATTATTGTATTAAGTGGAGTTGTAGATCGATTTCTGGTAGTTATACCATATAGCAACCGTGCTTCATTTTGAAGTTCTAGTTTAGACACATTCTGAAAAGAATAAATAAATAAGAAACATGCTTTATAAAATGATTCGACGTGTAATAATACCTACTTTCAATGGAAGCGTTCTAGACCACAAGAACTTAGAACGCGAAAACATATTTGTTTATAATAATTACAATTATTAATTGTTATTAATCAATTCCTTTTTTTGAATTTTATATTCCACTTCTCAGTCTCCCATCCTATGTAAGCCACCAAAATGTCAAAATTAAAATTGTCAACTGTCAAAGTAATTCGTGCGAGATGGAAATTAAGCAATATTATTTTTGCTGGCAATTGTACGGAACATTTGTTATTATTAATATTACTATTACACTTGATTGTTTTACGTTTGGTGTATGGGTTATTAATAAGTAGTTTTTGAAAGATCAGCTCATTACTATTAATAAAACTATTATATAGCGCCATCGTTATTTATCTTCTCATTTTTAGCCAGCTTTTCATTCTTGTGATAATAACGTAAACGTTACAATAAGGTAAAGCCTGGCTTGAAAAATAAAAACCTATTCTGGGCTTTCTTCACTTCATCACATTGTTGCATTATATTTTTGTGAATGTATTCTGTAATTAGGTAAAGTCAGGCCTGCACACTGGCAAACATAATCGTAAATATTTCTTTCTATAACGAACTTAGTTTTGTGTCATATTTTATTAGTAGTATTTTTGATTACTGGATTTTTATATTTATAACCTAAATTGTGTAAAAGTAAAGAAAGAAACTGTGCCGCCAATAAAATTTATATGTTCTTTAATCATTTCAAACTCAATATTTCTTTGTGAACTAATAAAATTTATGTGTTATATCACAGAGAACAAATTTGTTAAGATTAATTATCTGTTAATTGTTTGCTTTTATTGGGTGTAGAAAATACAGTCAACACCTGTTCTTCTCGAGAGCGATTTAGATTTTTAGGAAAAAAAATAAAACTAAAAATTAAAAAAATAAAACTAAATAAATAATTGTCAGAAAAAAAAAGTGTTATAAATCTTTAGAACAGAAAATCGGTACCAAGCAAAACGCATGCATAATTAGAAGGGGAATTGGAAATGGCCTTTCACTCTTCACTTCACCGTATTTCTTTTTTGTTTTTAACAGTAATTTTTACCACACAAAAATCCCTACCTAATAATGATATGAATTTAGAAACACAAAAATCGACAAAAACGACGAAAAAAATTTACAAGCAATATTTTACACCACCAAGTAAGTAAATATTGATGGTCGTATTCTGATTGATGCAGTGCTATGCGTTTATGCGGCAGCTTCAAATATTATTTCATAATTTTGTATTTTTCAGCTGTATATAAATGTAGGATGCACGGATATTTTAAACATGTTTTTCATAAATGGCAGGTTTTTGTTCACCCTGGGTCGTTTGCACCCGTTACTTAATAAAAATAGCAAAATGTCCCTACGTAATTCAAAATCAGTACTTCGGGGAATTCAAAATCATTTCATGAGCAAGGCCACCGGTGCGCCGTGGTTCTTGTGTAATGAAAATCTACAAATAGATCTTGAGATCCGACCATAGATCAGTATCTGAAGCAGGCTTCAGGTACTGATCAGGGTCGGGTCAGGTGCCATTTTACTGGTTACCTAACAATAGAGCTCTCGGCTGAGCGCCATAAGCGCTCGGTCACCTCTCAACCTAGAGAAACTGTAAAAGCACTCGGGCTAACAGCGGCAGGTTTTTCTACTTTCTTTTTACACATTTCCATTTTATCAAAAAGTTAAACAAAGAAATGAGGACATTTTATTTTTAAAATGTCCCTAATTTCTTTTTCAAAAGCACATTTTTCTTAAATTGAATATCTCCTGATTTTGCACTCGTGGAATATTACCATACCATTTATTGAGTATATTTCAGTTTATTGAATAAAAAAAAACAAATAAGCAATTCACATTGCATATATTTTAGTAATACTTACCAGGCATGTTGACAACTACTTCTGAGAGTGATGTTATTAAGGAGGAAAAAAGTCCCATAACGTTTCTCTCCGCCAAATATTTTTGCGACTATGAATAGTTGTCGGCATTTTAACACAAAAGAACCTGTCAAAAAAATGAAATAAACCATACTTGAATTTCACATTTTGACATTGATGTTTAAAATTACTGTTGCCAGTGAAAGAAATTAATACTAGGGACTTTTTTATTTTTCTGGTTAGACTTTAAAACTTATTTTATCAATATATCTTTCAGAACTCGTAAACAGTGGTTCACTGATATGATATCGGCAGAATAATATAAACAGTGGTTTCTATCTGCAACATGAATGGGTCCGCTGGACCGAGAAAGTGGAAAAAACCAGAGTACAATAGCAGCATTACGCTGTTGTTTTTCGTATGGTGAGGAGAGGGATACGTTGGTCCAATTAAAGACATTTATTTTGCCTATGCGGGCGACAGTGCATCCCGAAGCTAGTCATGGATCGAATCGTTGCAGATTTGTGAGGTATGCGGTCTCCCATGGCATCGGGTATAGCTTAAATAGTGTTTTATGGCTTTTACAAAAAAAATAGAGTTACTAAACTAGGTGAAGTAACACTTAGTTGTCACCAAATTTTAAGTGTTTTATGTAGAGAGAATATCGAGCTGGCAGTACGATGTAACATGTAAAATCAAAATAAACCTTTTTAAGACCGTACCACCAAATTCAACTGCACTCGTAAGGTAGATTGCACTCTACATGTACAGGATTATAATGAGCTTAAAAACTTGTTGTGACTTCTCAGTTTCTGTTTTTCTCCGCTTCAGGTAAATGCGTGGAATGTAGCTCGTAAGAACACAGAATGACTCTGTTTTTGAAGAATGTGTTATGCTATTGGTCAAATGACCCTTACAGCTTTACCGAAACAGACTCACGAGCAGAAGGCCACCTAAGTCCGTCACATTTACATATGGTCCATGATAGATCGTTTATGCTCTGGTTAAAACTTAACTGCTCGCTGTAATTTGGCAAACAGTAATGGCAATGACGTCTATCAACAGATATATATATATATATTTGAAAGAGGTTGATGTCCCTAATACAGCTAAACGCAACCTTATCGCCTAGACTATAGAGTTCGGTTGCTTGAGTATTTTCTGTAGTAGTGTCTGATGTCATAAATGGTTCTTTCCTTGGATAAATAGTAAGGTATTAATTTACGTTTAAGATATGATACCTCGATTTTTTTTTTGTGTTCTACAGCTTTATCTAAATAGACCCGCGAGCGGGAGGCCCGCTGAGTAAGGAGTCAACGACGATGCTGCGAAGCGAAGCACGAAGACCGCTGCCGCACCACCGCTGCGCTCCGACCCCTGTGGACGAAGAACGTCGACGACAACAGAGGGGGGCGATAATACAATCCGAAGGCCCCTCATAGTGAGGTACGAAACCTCGACTCGGATCGCTATCTAAAGGGAGGACAGGATAACTTTAGAAGCGGCCTAAAACACGATTAAATCGCATGTAAGCCGCTGTACGAGGAAGACGACGTCGCGCTCGCCGGCGAGCGCGGTGTGGCGTGTCTGAATTTACGAGTGTGTGTACATGAGAAGTTTGTGTGCGCGTCTGTGACGTTGGTCGATCCACGGTTAAGCCCCTGCCGCTCGTTGCGGAAAGGACTGTGATAATGTTAAAGTTAATATTTGCCGTCAGATTATCTTCAGGCGTTATTATGGCGAATTTAGGACGTCTTCTATTTGGAAGAGTATCCCTCTCTGGGATGTAGTCACCTGCTGCCACCACCAACGGGTTCGGGTGATTTTCTATCGAAGCAAAATATCGTAGTGATATTTCTGTAAAATACTTCCTAATGGAGGGAATCTTGAGATCTCGGTGTAGTTCCTAGTTCCTTACAAACCAAGGTCTGTCTGTCTGTCATCCTACGAAGAATCTTATTTTGTAACGTTTGAAGGCGCTTAAGTCTAGCCTCCGGGATATGTGCGAATACGATGCTTGCATACGACATTACAGGTCGTATGTAAGTTTTATATATTTGCAACTTGTACCTTAAGGGCATTTTGTTGTGTTTTTGCAAGATGCTATAAAGACGACCTGCAATAAAGGCCGCTCTTGCTCTTACATTTTTAAGATGTTGTGTAAAAGATAAGTTACGGTCTAGCGTAACTCCTAAATATTTTATGTGGTTAGGCCACGGGATAGCTGTTTTAAACAACGTGATCTTAGAAAATTTGCTCTCCATCAATTTCCTATGTACACGAGTCCATTGACAAGTGAAGATCATCGCCTTACTCTTTTCTGGGTTCACTTCGATTCTCCATTTCCTGAACCAAACGCCTAGTACATTGACTAAGGACTGGAGACGTGAGCAGAGAATCCTAACGTTTCTGTGGGCGGTATAAAGAGCGGTGTCATCGGCATATTGTGCTAATTAGACCGCTCTCGTACGGGGGATGTCACTTACGTAAAGTGCGAAGAGAGTAGGGGAAAGAACCGAGCCCTGGGGGACTCCAGCTACAATGGCCTTAGAGGACGAGAAGGTGCCCTCGATACAGTAGCGAAAGCTACGGTTCGACAAGTATTCTGGTATGATGGTCACGCGTCTGTCCGGTACTCCGATTGTGTAGAGCTTATAAATTAAGCCCTCGTGCCAGACCTTGTCAAACGCCTTCGCTACGTCAAAGAGTGGCACCCCCGGTAACAAGGGTCTCTTTCTATTTTTAGGTTTCGAGATGTAATCCACTAGCCGAAGGACTTGAGAGGAGGCAGAGTGATTAGCTCTGAACCCAAACTGCTCATCAGGCAGAAGATGCATCTCCTCTATCGAATTACGCAGTCTAGCTAGTATCAGCCTCTCATAAATCTTCCCCAGCGAACTGAGGAGACTGATGGGTCTGTAGCTAGATGGTAGGTTACTAGGTTTTCCTGGTTTCCGTATCCCTACGACCTTGGCCTCCTTCCAGACGTCTGGAAAGGAGCAGCCGGAGAGGAGGACATTAAAAATGGTCACGAGGAGGCGGATCAGGTGACTAGGAAGGGATTTTATAACTTTGTTTGATATCCCGTTAGCGCCTGGTGTTTTACGGGATTTCAGGTCTTCTAACAGACCATCATCTTTTGCCACGGAGCTCGGCCATGCGCTCCTTGACCTCTCTCTCGAGGTGGTGCAAAGTGGACCTATTAGCTTGGGTTTTGTACCTGCCATATGTCCTGGCCGCAGCATTCTTCTCTCGCAACAGTAATCTAAGATCCTCAGGCAGCTCGAAGCGGCGATCATTCGCCTCCTGGAGGAATCTTTGATCACCGTTTTAATGTGCGAGGTAGGTTTATCTAACGCTAAGGTGGCTTCCGGCTGTGAGCTAATCACATCAGGAATCGAGTCTAGAGTTGGAGATGACGCAGACTCCAGTTGAGTCTGAAGTTTACGCTAATCAGTCACAGTTTTGGTCCTAGTGACCATGTCCTAATTTGATTATGACCGGACGATGGTCAGAGCTAAGTTCAGAAAATACTTCTATAGAATGTATTGGTAAGACTACATTCTTTAGGAATGCGATATCTAAAATGTCAGGGTTGCCAGAAGGGCCTTCCCCGTTTGGTATTCTTGAAAATTCCAGAGGACCTACTATATCGAAGTTAGATGTTGCTGCTAAGTTTAATCTAAGTAACCTACGACCGTTTGTATAAGTGACACGGGAGTTCCATGCACTATGTTTACTGTTAAGGTCTCCTGCTAAAATCACCGAGTCACCCATGCTCAGGAGTGTCTCGATGTCGTCCTTTAAAATTATTTTAGAAGGAGGTTGATAAACTGAGGCTATAGTAATAAGGAATTCAAAGACTTCCTCCTTCTGTCTTCTGAGGCCGTTCGCATTGAAGAAGGCTACAGCTATTGATTTGGGTTTCACTCTTGATGTTTGTGTGTCCATTAGGAAACCCAATATAAAAATAAATTACTATCTAATGCAGAGTGTGTTAAGGACTTTCGGACTTAAATAGACCGAAAACACCTAACAGCTCTGATAAGGTCGACGTGTTCGACCATGGCTTTAATGCGCTCACTGAACGAGCCATTTCTAAGTTTATTGGCTAATATAGTGATTTCGTCAGGATTTACTGCCTCAGCGAAATCACAGACGTATTCGAGGTCAGATTCGTAAGACGCGGTGGTCACCCGAGCGTGTGGTGCGATGCAGGCGCGCGGGACGCGGAACCTACCCCCGCCGCGAACGAGGCGGTGTGCACGCGGGTCCCGCGCATGCCGCGGTCGACTCGCGGGAAGCGGCGGGCGCGCGGTGCGCAGAACTTACCTTCGTGTCGTTCGGTGTGGGGGGTGTGAGGGGAGCGGAGCTAACGGTTTAAGCCTTCGCAACGACTATCGGCGCGGGAATATTTTTGGGCGCAGAATTTTCCGTGACCGTTTTTTTTGTAATAGCGCGAACCATGGGAAGTGGTTTGCGCCATACATTTACCTTAGGGGTGCTGGGGGTGAAGAGTGAGTAATAGGGGCAGTATTAACTGCTCCTGGTCCTGGCTTTGAAGTTTGGGCTGTGGGAGACTTACCTACTGCTTATCTTATCACTCCGCCCCCGCACTAAACAATATGGTGTTACGGAAGTTCATGAGCGGCGGTAATCACTTACCATCAGGTGAGCTAGTTACTCGTTTGCCACCTATTCTAAAAAAATAAAACTTTTTAGATTGAGGGCTTCCTTCAGTACTCAGTAATTACTATAAAAATTGACCACATCTCCAAAAAATTATGAGGTTCTGAATTACTTTCTATTTCTTGTGTTTGTTACATCATATCTCCATGATTTTATTAAAGCTAACCTGCCTTTTGCTTAGTTGGTAGTAGTTAGAACCATTCAATTGGAGAATTGAGATTTGGAGAGGAGCGATTGATACTATATATATATACACATAAAGGGACGATAGACCGTCTGCAGATTTTTGAGAAAAATTGACTTTTTGTGGTGTTACCCACGGTGGTCAAGATAAAATGCTTAAATTAGTAATTGTTTGGTAAAGATTGCAGCAATTATGTTGCAAAGAGTAATGAAAGAACAGTAAGTATTTCTTATCACCTGTTGGGTATAATATGAATACTATAGGGAAATCATCAGGAGTGTTTGAAATTAATCATCAGTAGAACATCAAACAGAAAAGAAAATAAAATATATATATTACAAAAAAGCTTAGTTTTATTATTGACATCACCCAATACAAGGTGACAGAAATTCAAAAAACATAATTTAGCATCCAAACATATGCTTTATTATTGAATATTATAACATTGTCGTCGTGAATTTCCTATAGTAAATTTCCAAACCACTTATTGAAACTAACTTAAATCTACATTAACTGATACGTTTCGGACGATTTTATAAATTCTGCTTTTAAACAATCTTTTAGGATACATTCGATCACTGAATCATGTCGAAAATGAAAGGCGACTGGTCTAACAGGTAATAAATGATATTTGATAATACATCACACTATATTTTACTCAGTACTGTTTGAAGATATATATTCTAATATCTAATGACAGAATTTGTTGGTCTGACGAAAAAAATTACTTCATAAAGTTAATGCAAGTATTTGCTTAGAATTTTTAAGTTCCAAGTAGTAAGTCTAAGCTTTATTATCTTAATTGTATTGAGATACAATTCAAATTTTACCTAGTGCACACTAAATGTTTTATTTAATACACTTCAATAATTTCGTTTGTGGATCACTAAATATATATGCATGTACTCTTCGAATATACCTTATAATTTACTGCTTACTACTCTAATTATACACATTATAATGTTTGAGCATCCCAACTTTGGATCTATCTAACATTACAATTGATAACATCTCTGTACATATTATTTTTTTATTGGTTACAATGAACTAAGACCACTTTATATAAATTTTTCCTACTAGTGTGATGTTGACAAACCCATTATAATATTGTATTACACTTTAATAATACTTAACAAAAACTTTAATAATTTGCATGTCAATTACATGCAAAATATTGGGTAAAATTATGAATAAATATGATTAAGTAAAATTGTCTAATTCATTGTAATAATAAAGTAATTATTACATAAAAATGGAAATGTGTATATTGGTTTCTGTAGCAACTATTTGTTAACTTTTTACATGGAAACAAAACTACGAATAAGTACTTTTTTATTTTTCTTAATTATTCTAAATTATTTTGAAATCATTTAATAAGAAGTAAAAAATACGATAACTAGGACCTTACAAGAACTTGACAAAATGTAAATTGGATTATAAATAAATATTATTAAAATATTAAAACCATTTTATTATTTGTTGATATAGAAAATGTATGCATTAATTATTTAATTTATTTTTGTATGTATACATTTCTATTAGGAAGTTTGATGTTACTTGAGAATCTCAACAATAATGAATAATCAAAGTTATAAAGAAAAGAAAAAAAAACATAACAAGCAGTATATTTTGCAATTACAGAAATCATTAACCTGACGATACTGCCCAGTTAAGATACTCCTATAATAAGAACAAAATAATAATAATAAAACATCAAATGATCACTGAAGTTAGCAAAATTTAACTATTATTACAGCACACAGTATGGACACATCAGAAAGCAACATGGCGATTAGTAAGATTTTATATGTACATTTTGACTGGAGAATACCAGATACAACTGTAAATGAGTTGAACAATTTAATAAAATTAAAAAATCATTATGGTCAGTGCTTGAGACATGGAAAATTATTTTTAAGCTGTCATACATCTTTCAATAGTGTACCATTATGATAAACTATATTTAAATTTAAATATTTTGTGTGAGCAAATTTGATAGGCTAGGCAATTTAAGAGTCAAAAGCAAAGATAAGTTTACAATATCTGTGTATTTTGAGAGGTGGGAGTTACTATTGTTCTTATGATTTCTATTCTATATATTATCCTCTATTATTGTTACTCTTAACAGAATGTCTATGCGGGGCCCGTAATAGGTCATTTTAATGATGGATATCTCCTCCATTAAGTTATGGTAGTGTTGTTCTGTGTGATAGCCAATATATGTGGCCGATTATGAATGATTTATGTAATTGCAAAACGTCCATATGGGGTATCTTACCTTTTAATATTTATGAATTATATGCTATGGATAATTAAGGATCCAGAAACTCGTATAATTTCTGATTGATGTCAATGTAGTGTCTAATATTATTAACTGATGTAAAAGTTTATTGTTCCAACACCTCCTCGTTTCCAACACTAGTAGCCAAAATCGATACATGTGGAGATATTGTGAAAGTAGACTGATAGCGCCTGAAATCATTTGCAATTATTTGCTTTCATTTCAAGGCAATAAAGGCTGGACTCATGCTTCCGTTATTTACTTATTGAGCCAAATAACATAATTGATATAATGCGGCTCTTGTGATGGTGAAAACGTTGTTAAAACATTTCATCCGCAATCGCCCACAAATAAAGCATCTCTACTTTCCGCAGTATTCAAATTGCAACCACATAATATAAAGCTCGACTGTCAAAGCTACGTTCAAGATCGCCCACAGATAATCAAAAAGAATCCCAATGTTATTCACAATCGTTTACAGATAGCATATGGCTTCTGACGTATTAGTTGTTTTGTCCGTGCGCTGGATTTCGCGTTGTGTGCGGGAGGCGAAGGGAGCGCAGGAGGGGCGCAGTCTCACGACTCTCCGTTCCCACTATCGTCGGCATCGCCCTCACCCCCTTCGATTTCCTCGTCCGAGTCGGAATCGAGGTCGTCATAATCGTCGTCATAAAAATCTGTCATGTCCAACTGCAATCAAAAAATATTAAAAAAAATGGAGAGTACAGGGAGAAATAAAAAATAATATGATGGAGCTCTCACTAGATGTGGAGCAGATTTCAGAAATTTCACATCAGTTAATAATAAGATGAACTTCCGCAAATAGTAGTGATTGTTTTGATGAATGTTTACTTTTACTTTAACTTACGCTGATTTTATTTAATTTTTAAAATACCCAACCACATGTCAAA
Source organism: Teinopalpus imperialis (assembly GCA_029286865.1). Taxonomy (NCBI): domain Eukaryota; kingdom Metazoa; phylum Arthropoda; class Insecta; order Lepidoptera; family Papilionidae; genus Teinopalpus; species Teinopalpus imperialis. Next base: position 5,596,740 of record JAGSMU010000034.1, read on the forward strand.
TTCTTAAATTCCCATTTTCCCTACTTTTCGATTCAGATAGCATTATTTTATAAATGTTAATAAAATGGTACTTTAAAGTTTTTCATGAATCATGAATGATTTTTACAAATGAGTAATTTATTTTTTTAAAAAAATACGTATACGTATGCATGCTTATATGTTAAGTCAATTTGATTGCTTCCGAGTGTAATATAACAACATTACAAGACGAGAGAAGAAAAAAATAAATAAAGGAGATGGATACAAATAGACAAAATGATTTGAGTAAAGATCGGTGTCGGAATAGAAGGAAAAATGTCAAGTAATAAATTATATGCGCCCTAAACAATCTAAGCAACATTTCCAAGTCACATGTAAAGGAATTTTTCGAGGTTGAATTGTTAACAGAAGTGGGGAGAGCGATCCAAAGACACGAAAAGAATCACACGGTGCGATTAAGAGAATCTTGTAGAGAAAGATTATGTATGTGTGTATCGATTTGAAACGGAAATTTAGTTTTTTGTATAGTTGAGTAGTAGAGTGGCGGGATCAAAGAATATGGAAAATCAGGAACGATGTACATGTCAATAGTCCGAGAATTGGCAAAATTTTAGCTGAGGTCGAAAATGGGATGTAATGTCAAATTTTGCGCAGCAGGAAAATAAATGTAATGCAATTACTAACACGACGGTTAAGTTAATAAGGAGATTCCGATTAACGTCGGAGTAGCAAACATCATCATAATCTATAATCGGATGAACTAAAGACTGTACTAGTAACACCAAGAGCAAGTACAAATCCAGTATGGAAGATTTTTTGGTATCCATTCTAGAAAAAATAAAAAAATATATTAATATCCTTTTTTTCTCGATAACAGTTCGAATGAATGTAAAATATCCAAATAGATACAGTAGCCGAAACAACGACATAGGATCGAATCCACCATTCAACTATTATCCATGTGAATTTGTCTATGTGGACCGATAAGAGCATATTAATACGTAAAAACATAAGTTTAGTTGGAAAGACTATTTCGGAACCATATTGGAATGTTATTAACATTGCTAGCATTCCGTAACAAAAAGGTCATACGTAATTGAGTAATTTGAACCAAAAATATCTTTTAATGAGTAGTTATAAGCCATGCATTACAACTTTTAGATAATTTAACTTCGTATTTGCAAACTTGCTTTTAGCAGACCACTCCACACAGATCACGTAATGATATGTAATGACTACGGCTCATATTTTGCCTTGCAGGAAGTCCTTCGACATAGATGGGTCAGGATCGTGCTTCGTGTCTATCTGTTGGGTGGTCTCTATCTACTATAGAGAACTGATAATAAGATGAGACAATTTTTTTTTTATTTATTTATTTTAAACTTTATCGGTCACACCTTACAAAAAGGGATACAAAGGGCGGACTTAATCCCGTAAGGCATTCTATACCAGTCAACTCGTGGCGTGGAGACATTTTGGTAGGTGTAGTGTCTAAATAGTAAATATATATATATATATATATATATATATATATGTGGATATTCGATGAGTTATTTGCATTTTCTTTAATATATATATAAACATAATTAAACATATATCAAACAATAACAAGAGTAATTATGATAATGATTAAAGAAAATGCAAATAACTCATCGAATATCCACTAAATTAAAAGTTTGATTTACCTGGGCTTCTTGTGTCGTAGATTTGACTTGAGTTTTAATACAATAATCTTCTAATGTGAGAGGTACAACTATGCCTTCCTTTTCAGCTTCGATGCGCGCTACCTGCGCTTGTTTTCTGAAAATTATAAACATTTAATCTATTAATTTTAAGTTCAAAAGTAATATTTTAATCATTGCAGTGGATCTATAAATCAAATTTGGTAATCTGACATGGGCGAAAAATACGAAGAATAAAAAAAAATGATAACACACATTAATGACTACGAAGCCGAGGATATGTTCAAGTTTGTAAGTATTAATCGTAATAGTCTCCTAGTCTATTTCAACTAGGATATGTTCTGGTATTACATCAATATCCGCATATAGTGGTACCTGTTCACTGTCGCTCACCGTCCTTTTTCCTGATTCGATATAGCCAGCATAAGTGCAGTAAGATCGGAGGAAGGTTCAAATTCACACCAAGATTTTTTTCAACAAAACCTTTAGAAAAATCAATCATTAACAGAAAAGTAAATAGTTTCCAGTAAATTGGCTTAAAATACGCTGGATAAAATTAGAAAGTTCCAAGCCTCATTTTATACAACTGAAATATAGGAAGACTCAGAATTTAATGCCATTAATATATGGAAATCTGAAGTTACCTGTTTTGACCACCATAAAGTTTGAAAAATGTAAATCAGTTTTAATTATATGCTAAACTAGAACAGTGACAAGGGAAAAAAGGAGAGACACGATGGACCTGCTAAAATTCATTCCCCCGGTTAAACATGATTACTATAAAAATTTAACAACAATGACGAGACCTCAGATACAGCTGATTAAGACGAAGTTATTTATATTGCTGATGAATTAATCTCAAATAATATATTATAACAGAACTGTCAACAATCATGTTTATGAAAAATTCTTAATGAAAATATATAATAACTAACTTTTTCTGTAATAAAAGACTTATAAGTTTAAATACTGAATTTAACTTTATTACTTTTTTCAGTTGCCAAATCGATTAACTCCACCAATAACATAAAAATTGTAACATTATACTGACGATTATTATTTCTTATTAATTTTATATAGCGTCAGCTATTTATGTATTCTATAATATATATTGCATAGGTTTTTTTTAAAATACTACATTGTTCTATCGCATTTCTTAACTTTTTGTTTTATGGAGTTGATCGATCGGTGCACTGAACGGCTCAAATCCATGTAACAACACTCGAAAATCAACTTAATAGATTATATTTCAAAGCATTTTATGTAACATTTTAATCCGCAAATGTTATGCTTAGTGATGTGGAATAATCAATGGGTACAAGGAACGTGAGTATAGTTAGTTATACAGGTGTCTCGTAAATAATGGATAACTTACAGCTGCTGGTTGGGTACGTCAGGCCAATCTGATATTTTTTGTTAGTCTGATGTTTTGTTATCTCAAAAAAATCTAGTTCTCACAATCACAAATAAAAGTTTCCATTTTGTGTGTTATTTTCGAACATAAGAAGTCTGTCATAACTTTTGATAAGTCAAAGCATTTTTTTTAAATTAAACGTTAAATATTATTATTATTATTTTATGTGTATGACGTTTGAGCACTATTGGTTAATTGGAAAACTTACTTTATGCAGACTCTCACAAATGGTGCATATTATTTTTTTTTAAATAAAAAAATGCGATAATTGACTATTGTTATGCGAGTAACAAAGTTCGTTTTCATTGCGGCTCTAGTATGTCAATCAGCAATAGAAGGGTCATTATAACGCGTATAAACTTTATTTTGTGGGTATTAGAGCATAGTCCGGCATTTCCCCAGTGCCGAGCTCTTTCAATATGCCTATGCCATACAGTTTCAAGTATTGACTTTTAGTTTGTGAGAAAGATATAAACTTAGAATAATATATAAACGTATAGAGAATATAGTTTATAAAGTTGACGATACAATTTGCGTTGATACTCTTGAATTATGCCGGAACTAACATATATGTGTGCACTTATGTACAATGATGCTAACAACTAAATTTTATATAAATTATGCAAGGTTTCTTTGTTGTTTAGTTCGTTTCGGTTTTGTATATATATAATAAGATAAACGACATGAAAGTTTGCTTTTTGCGATTGCGTACCGGAAAGTGTCGTCCACTACGCCGGTCAACTCGGACTATCGAGCCGAGTACAACGTGATCGAAACAGCCTGAGGTCGCATTGTAATGTTCTTTGAATACTGAGTTTAGTAGCAAATTGAAGATGAGTTTTTTTTTATTACATTAAGGGGTAACAAACATTCACACGATTCACGTGTTGATAAATTACTTCTGCGGCCCATGACATCTACATTCATCCTTGACAAGGAATCATAATGCAGATGCTTTGTCATCCTTGAGGACTGAGATAGATCCCCATTTCCTCAATTATATGATTATATTATTAATAAAGATTTTAAAATGATGATTGCTAAAAATCTGACCAAAAATTTGATCAACTACTCCCCAGATTGCATTGTTGAGCCAAATTTATGTACACTCGACTCGAATCATATATATAAAAAAAATATATATTTGTTTTATACTTATAAATTAAATATGAAACTATTTAAAACTACATAACGGATTTTGATGAGTCTTTCGGAGTTCGGTCACAGGAGTCTTATAAAGTTATAACTGTCTCATTGTGCTGTGGGAAAGTAGTGCTGAGATTGATTGTATTGTAAATAACACTCGTTACGTAGGCAAACCCATGGGCTAATAATATACATACATAACAGATGTTTATACAGATATATAGAATACATCAAGATTTAGGTATCAACAACTTGAAGAGGATGAGTGGTTCTATATAAGGTTCTATTCTACTCTATGGCTACTCGAATTGTAGGTTAAGATTTAAAGTAAGTGCTAAAGCAGCACAGCGTGTATCAATGAAATCTCTATAGATTTACTTTTCGTGACACCAGCACTTACTCTCTAAGTAAAGCAAGGATCACAATTTTTAATTACCTGATAATATTCTCATACTCCTTATCCTTGCCTTTGGAGTCGCGCCAGCGGCGATACATGACACTCGCGTCAACGTTGGCGGGACTGAAGGTGTTCGGTTCGTTGAGCAGCGAGATCACAGAGAGAAGCACCGTGCGCACAGACTGCGTGGGGTTCCAGCGTTCGCAGGGTAACTCGCCGGACTGCGGATCGTCCACAGGTGGGTGGAGGATCGATATGCATAGGTCGCCGTTCTGAAAAATAATGCCAATATATATATTACAATATTGAACAAGAAACACTCGAAACAAATTTAATTAGGATGTTATTTTTTGTTAAAATCGTCGAAATTGTATGATTTAAGATACTCTCACCATTCGAGTGCACACACAAGGGATTTATGTCATTGTTTTAGTAACACTGAAACAGTTTTGATGTTCAGCCTCCATGCAAATCTTACCTCTTGAAGACTATCACAATTGTTCCTAGAAAGTTAGTACAACAGATCTTTTGCACATACATTATTACATCGTAATGGGAAAGGAGACGGCACGAGAGTGAGTGTCTGTACGTATTGCGCATATGTTTATGGCACTATAAAAATATTCACTGCACTTAATCTCATATAGAAATAACTAGAAGATATCGCCGTGGTCAACATAGAACAACCAGCAGGAAATCATCATCATTACATTGCCTCACGTCTGACTATCTAGAAAGAAAACGAAGAAAAAGACATACCAAAATATATTAAAACGGAATCACTAGTCAGAAGCAAATGACCGAGCCGAGGTTCGGCCCTCTGGGGCACCCACGAGTCAGATGCTCTCGCTAAACAGGGTAACCGTCCAATCCGAGGGGGAGCCTCCTCTCGGGATTTCCTCCCTTATGCTATTTACCCACTAACAGAAGTATCGACTGAGCGCCATAAGCGCTCGGTCACCTCTCAACCCGGTGAAACTGTAAACTGCCCTCGGGCTAACATCGGCCATTAGCCCGAAAAAATAAAAATTAATCACTATATTACCGTTACCTGTAGTGGGTAAATCTTTGTTTCAAAAAGGAGGGATTTATACGACGAAACACTTGGCCGCCGAGCTACAATTACAATTTTCAAGCAAGTTTCACATGACAACAAGTTTCGGCTTCCGTTCCTACGCCACGAAGACAGAGTGTAGCCAGCCGGCTACAATCAAACGGGTGACACTAACATATGTCTAAGGATTCTCAGACAAGGCTGGCTACAGTTGGAAGAGTGCTTCTATAAGAAAATATTACAAGCCAAAACAGTTTGTCAGTTTGTACCATCTGTTAAGTGCAATATCCTTCCTAAAAGATAGATAGATACAGGAGTGTACAAGCTTGTTTGTGAATGGCGGTTTCTCTTTCATATGGCAAACCAGAATATCAATTGAAATCCGCGTAAAAGAATATATAGCTGACTTGAAACATGGGCACTAAGAAGTCTGCAACTATACCTATAATGACAGTCAGACTGATCTTAATTCAGACCATTACTTCGCATTTGGTAAACTACAAGTTACCGATTTAAAGATGTTTCGCAAAGCTATTGAAATTAAAACATCCTTATTCCAATAGAGGAAATGGCTGGGTGTTATCATCAGCTTGGTATCCTGTATTTAATAAAATATTCCAAACCAGACATAATTCCTTCTATGTAATTCGAACCAAAAATAATTAAAAGCTGACGAAGTACGGGTTAACTGGAGGACAATGCAGGAGGATACAACGGTTCGAATATTATGAATGTATACGAGGATAGAAGGAGAAATCTGTAAAGACATGTAACGTTATTATAAGATTTATTGAGGGTACCAAATAAGCATAAAGTTTACCAGATGATAAGTGATCCTGCGGTCCATGACACTCTCTACCTACATCCCGATCCTGATCCTTATCGATAAGGAATCGTATTGCAGATAACATGTCATCAGTAATAATAAGGTCTCTACTTTCATTCACTCAACAGACAAACCATAGCAGAGCTAAGCTACGAGGGCACAGTTTTGAGCCCGACCTTAAAAAAAAAGATTTTTTTCTAAATGATTATTTTATTTCTGTACATAGTCTGCAGAATGATCTATACACTTTTGCCATCTTGTCTCTAGCTTTAGTATTCCTTCTAAAAAAAAAGAATCTTCAATTTCATGAAAATATTCAGTTACAGCTTCTTGTACCTCGATATTCGTCGAAAATTTTCGTCCTGCCATGTGTTTTTTTAGATTGGGGAAGAGATGGTAATCAGACGGGGCCAAGTCCGGCAAATAGGGTAGGATGCGGCAACAATTCAAAGCTACAATTGTGTATTTGTGCGATTGATTTGCCGCAGTATGGACAGGAGCGTTATCTTGGTGGAACAAAACTTTCTTAGACAACATACCAGGCCTTTTTATTTTTATTTCTTCACGCAAACGTTGTAAGAGTGTGCTATAATTGCAATAATAGTCCTCATTTATGGTTTTACCTTTTTCTAGGTAGTCAAGCATAATGACCCCTTCACATTCCCAAAAAATTGAAGCCATTACCGTCTTGGTTGACAAAACGGCCCGAGCTTTTTTAGAAGGCGGTGACCCTGCTCTTTTCCATTGCTTGGATTGTACTTTGGACTCTGGTGTATTGTGGTGAACCCAAGTTTCGTCCATAGATACGAAACGGCTAAGAAAATCTTGAGGATCACTTTGGAACAGATCCTAACAATCCTGTGATACTGTTGGGCGGGTGCGTTTGTTTTCGGCTGAAAGCAGTCTAGGTACCCATATGGCAGAGACCTTAGAAAATCCAAGATCGTTGGAAATTATGTTCTGTGTTCGTTCATAGGAAATGCCTAATGCTAATGCTGCTATCTCTGCAATCGTCAATCTCCTGTCATTCAAAATCAGGTCTAATATTTTATTGGTATTTTCGTCTGTGGTAGCTGTCGGCATTCTACCACTCCTAGATTCATCTTGCACTGCTTCTCTGCCACGTTTGAAATCCGCTACCCATCTTTTGACAGTGGCATATGATGGAGCAGATTCCTCGAATTCCAGAAGTCTCGTAAATATCTTCATAAATACGTTTTGGCGTTAATCCTTTTTTTTGTAAATATTTTATGACGGAACGGTGCTCAATTTTATCCATTTCTATGGAAACCACGAACTTCATTTGTTAAATCAATCACAAATTTTGCAATTTTGACAGAAGAAAAACAAAAGACAGCAGATTATAATTAAAAAAGAAATGGCTATTCGTGCCAGTATTATTTTTTCTTTTGAATTTAAATATGTCAACCTTAGGCTCAAAACTTTTCAATGTGTCCTCGTATTAAGTTACAGAATACCATGTCATTTTGGTCGAGCCGACCTAAAATTATTTTGTTGCTGTGTTGCTCTCTCCATTTGAGATGATAAAAACCCTTGGTGAGTAGACCTATCCGTGTAGCCAGGACAAGGGTGTAGCGTGTTTCTATGACGTTAAAAATGCAATGATATAACTTTATTATGTCGTAGAACTGTAATATAATACATATAATTTGCATCCTTTGAGAATCGAAATCAAGAACCGCATTGTCACTGCAACCTTTGGTATGAGTCCAATATACTGTTGTTACTCGGACACAAGGGGGCGATAAGTCCCTCTCCACACTTTGCCTATCGTACTCTGTCGCTCTTACGACACCTGGTCTGCGATAGGGTGGGTAATAGATTCACTACAATAATAGATGTCATTTAGCTTATTTTGTAATAATTTTTCTACTAATATAAAGACTTGTTGAGTTTATTTGGCGACTATGGAAAATATGTCGTGGCCAATTTCAAGTATTATTTCAACTGCGAAGAATATATTAGAAGCGTAGCCTCATCGTAAACGCAAAGGCACTCGTTGTCCCTCTCTTCTCTAGTCCGATGTAATGCACGTGCAATAACGACGGAGGAAGAATCGGATGCAGTGTCAAGGGACACGGGACATACAACACACGCTCGAAATTTTTATTACATTGAGAGTAATAAACAAGCTCACAATACACCTCATGTTGGGGGATTCCTGCGGTCCATGACCTCTACATTCATCCTTGACAGGGAATCACGATGCAGATGCGTCATCACACTTGAGGACTGAGATGGAATACCTCGTCACCGGTAATAAAGGTAATACAATTGTTCGTGGGAATCGAAACGTATACTCGCGACGCAGCAGCCACGTACATTACCACGCCATGCCATGCGCGAGAGCAACATAGCGGTATAAGCTATGTTGCATAGCTATATAATACTTTTACTTGATACGATATACATTCAAATGTATTAACATTTATTTGTATCCTAAATATCGTGATGGGTGACCGTAGTATTTTCAGTAGTAATAATAGAATAGTGTCATTTTATTATTTTGAACACAACAACAAAGAATCATTTGTTTTGCTGATTGTGTATCATCTTTTGCCAGTGTTGTCGAATTAATAAATATATTATAACGGTAAAGGTGAAACCTTCATGTTAGTATTGTTTGGGCTTTTTTGTTATGTATGAGGGCAAGGGTGATGATATTCGATGTGTATCATTTATATTTTTTCTATTAAATATTGAAAATTAAAAAAAAATATGGATACAACTCAACGTCTGCGTCTGGCTTCTGTGGTTTGTTTAACGCAATTGTGTAACGCAATGTAGTACTTAGTGAATTGATTTATCATTCCATTTTTTGCAAATGTATGGAAATCTAGGACTAAGTTTGTTGAAGTTGGGTACTTATTGTAATTACATTTTTAATTGTGGCCAGGTCGGCTACATTCTGATAATTTTCATAAAGATTGTCGTTCTGTTTTATGTTGTTTGCTTTTATTTTAAAATATGTGTTCATAATTCATATAATTCTGTAAAATAAATGTTCAAGTAAATGCTTTAGGAGTTAACAAATCATTGTCGAAGGTTTTCAAAATAATAAATGACATAAAAAGATGTCCACATTTTTTTACATAAGTCCAGGTATTTTATGGTCGTAGGTACGATAATATTTTATTGAGCTATCATATCGTCGTCTCAGCCCATCATTATTAATACACTGTTTAAAGTAGACCTTCTCCGTAGATTACTACGAGGCACGACCTTGAACCGCTTTCATCTATCGATTAACCGCAAAAGTTCCAGTTGTCTGGTGGACTCAAAATGTATAATATTCCAGGCTCAGCTATTTAGACGATAGGATTTTGTTGAATTCAGTTTTGCGACCGATTTATTGCGTTATCAACTGAAAATACAAATATATTTATGTATATATCTTTGTTATTAGTGGCGTATAGTAGTGCTGGAAATGTGTTAAGTCTTGACTAATAATTGAAAACTAATAGATATATCTTACGATTAAGACTTATAACTTATGATTAAAATACATGAGTCGTAGACGTGTGGAATAAATTCAATATCTGTCTACAACTCAGATTAATAAATGTAGATGGATAGTGTTACAACAAAATAAGCCACGTCCTCGACTGAATACAGACCAGCATGTGTTGAACTTATATGTTGCGTATTGCGGGTACAGGATAAATATATATATATATAGTTCTAGCTGTAGCTAATGGTTAACCCATTAGCTACACAAACTGCAGCGTAAGTCTACCACTGTAAAACTGTGTTGGATGTCTTCGAAATATTTTTTATTAATAATTTCTTAGACATACATACATTTTATTAACACGGTAACGTGGTAAAGGTACGAAATTCGGCAATATTATGTATATTTCTATATGTTTTTGCGATTATTATTCTGTCTTTAAATTTATCGCCCAGAGTTACACAGTAATACGGCGGCAGTAACTCGATTAAATTCGCAACTTTCTCTAACGTTTCAATACTCCTTTCACTGTTTCGTGGTTTTACGTTAACAGATCAGCCGGTTAGTGAATTATATTCTTCCTTCATGCTGTTATACTATAGTTAATAACTGGTTCCTTTAATCTGTTAAGTAAGAATGTTTCAAAATAATATTAAACGAGAACTGAGTGGAAACATATATATATATATATATATATATATATATATAATACAAATTTCATTGTAATAAATTTATATATTATTTTATTACATACGTAATACATTTCAGTTGTCATCCAGAAGGGTCAACAATATTGAATTTATATTTTACATGATCCTTACACATCTTCTTTAAAGACAATATATAGAGTAAGTTATACTGTTCCCAATAGTATGGTCTTATACGCTCATTAAATCAAGACATAACTCAAAGAAGTTTTAAGAATTATAGGTTAAGAGATAAAAAAACAAATATGTCACATAAAAAATTCATGAGCGGAAAAAGTTTTCGAAGCCTATGTATCGTATAGGATATGAAAAGTATTTATTATATTATGCTGACTAAGAAGGACTTATACAAAAATGTATAAGTCCTTTTTTGAAATCTTCACACAAAATAGTGAGTTATGTAGAAGTCATTGGTTGAATGCTGGTGGGATTCGAATACAAGACCCACGATAGCTAGATCGTGACTAGTATGATCTAGTCCGATATCCCTCTAGGCTTGGCATAGCTTGAATGTTAAGCAATGTAGGCAACGTGTGATCATATCATTAGCTAAATAATTAAGATTTATTTACTTCTCTCGTCACGTATCTAAGAGACCTTATAAAAATACTGCAGAATCAAATAAATATGATAATGTAAGGACGACCTTAGTCGCCGTCGTTGCAAAGTTAAAGCGAAAATATGTTTTCTAATGCCGCTCAAGAATAATTTTATCGCGGCATATTCTGGAAGCTTCATGTGAAACTATTTATTAACACACATAATTAAATGTTATGCCCCTTACAACTGCAAATTTACTTTGTAATGGGTTTTAAGTAATTACTTTATTATTTTGTTTTATATTAATTATTTAACTTATTTTGTTGTCACTATTAAAATACATATTCAAACACTAAATTCTGCCCGTTCACGTAGTCCTTCATTGCTTTTTATATCAAAGCTTATATGAGGCCTTCAAATATGCATTCGCATTAGCACACATTAGCAGAATGTGCGGATGCGTTATCATAGTAAAGGATGACATTTCTGACAACGCTTCACGCCAACTTTTTCTTACACCCTAGGCAAGTAATTATTTACGTCTCAATCTGCAGACACTGTCCTTTGACGGTTTTCACGCGTCACGGTAATATAATGCTCTGATTGGCCGAAAAAGGAAGCAATCATTTTCTCAGAGGTGCTACGACTTTTCTTAGGTTTCGGTGGTAAGTCCCCAAAAGGAAAGACTCATTCTGCCGACTGGCTTTTCCTTTTCGGTTCAAAGCAGTACAGCCAGGTTTCGTCATTTTTCACGATAGTACTCCATTAAACTTTTTTATTATTTTACACCACTCGACACGCAGTCGTTTCTGGTCTTCCCTTAAATCATGCAGTATACATCGAGTGCAAAGTTTGACAACTTTTAGATGCATATGTATTGCAATAGACACAAACAATTTTCTTAAGGACGCACGCATTCATAAACAAATTTTAGTCTCGCCAATTAAAAAGTAACATGTTTTAAGAGAGTTTTTTTCGAATTCCGTAATAGCTTTTTATTTATTTTTTGTAACTGGCCAGCTCCACAAACTTTCAGTATGCGCTACGTACTACAGTAATATTTAATTTTATAAACAGAGGTTGTAGTCTCTTACGCCGACATGTAGATATCAAATTATTAAATCTGCATCAACTGCTATTTAAAAAAAAAATCAAATAGTATAGCTGCTAATAGTAAAAAGCAATACTATTTGCTAATATAGACGTAATTAACTATTGCCGTAGAAAAGTGGGATGCACTTGCTATTCGCAACGCGGTATTACGCGGGCTTGCGCAACACAAAGCAAATTATTATATAAAATTCATTGCTGCATCGATTAATTGATATGGAATCATATTTGTTTAGAGAATTGTTTAAATAGATGCTCTATAATTTAATTATTACATTTAAAATTAAAAATTGCTTGCGTCATTGTGTTTGTAATTGATTGGGCCACATTTGATATGAATATTGTAAAATGTGAAAGGTTATACACGTAACAATGGAACACAAACCGGCATTGAAAGTTTTGAATGATGTACAGCGTTAGAATTGACATCTAAGAATTCAAGATGTTAAAGTGTTTTCATTCTTGAGTACCAAGATGGATTACCTCATTTTTAGGTAATCAAATTTAGAACCGGAGTTTCCAAAACTCAGCATCCAAAACACAGCAGCACTATGCTGTTACTTCACGGTGCTATTCTGTGAAGGAGAGGTCCTCCTTTGTTGCTTTACGCTACAGCTTCTTTCGAGCTAACTCTCTCGCGAATTATGAAGGCTGCTCTTAGACAAATCACGGTTCTATTGTCTGTCAGTTCCGGTACTCGATAAATTATTATGTTAAATTATAATACATTATCATTGCCTTTGTAAAAAGTAGGACAAAGAGAGAAGAGATCCTCCTAGGACCTTGATGTTCCCCTAAAGTCTACCAGGTGCTAGGGCAGGTATTGCCTGGAATGTGTTAAGGCTCAGTGAGGACGGGCACTAGAGTGTTGCTAAGAGATCCCAGAGTACCGCAGATTGCGGCCACTTTAAGGGTTTTAATGGGTATAAGTATGGTGATAACCTACCACATAACCGCCTCTCAGGACAGTGAATATTTTGAAGATCTCTCCTTCCCTCTTATCAAAAATGGCAAGTATATGATTAGTTCATATGGACAAGAAAATAACACTTTGTTTTTTGTATTTGTGACTTGTGTCTTTCGAGTGCAATAATTACCTGCTAGCAACAATATTCGATACAAATTCTGGATAATCCTTAACGGATCAATGAACCGAATTGATTTTCAATTCGTATACATTTAGTGAAACGGCAAAGTTTAATGATGATGCAAATCGTTTGTTCAATTCAGCTTTATTTATTAAAATTAATCGGCGGGCTTAACGCCGAGCTTGACAACGTTAACGAGTAGGATTGTGTTTGTAAACAAATTGTCAGTAGCACAGCAATGTAAAAGAAATGGGGAAATTTAACATTACATCACGTCTTTTTTTTACTTGTTAAAGTTTTATAGAATTATTATTGTTACCAACTTTTGATATAGAATGGATGACGGCAGACCCATAACACCTACACTTTAACAAGGATTCAAGATGCATTTGCGTTATCCCCCATTGAGGACTGAGATGGAATGCCTACAGCTACCAATGTCTGGGTCTATACCACTCACTATCTCAATATATACGAAATTAACAGCGTTATGCTGTTATATCAAGTTGGTATTCTGTGAAGGCATGATCGTTCGCAGGCCAAGCCGACTCATTCATGTTGCAGTTAGAAACTAGTTGCAATGCGGCTCTATCACTGTTCTGGACCTAATAATGTTTAAGTTGTAAATATAATATAAACTGTAAATAGGACATGCTATGACTGGGTCTGCCTCAATTAAGAGCAAAGACAACAAAGTTGATTTATTAACTTGTGTAACAAGAAGTAAACAAAACCGTTGTACCAACTAGCAAGGTCCAACCTCTCTATGGACATAACGGAAGAAGTCAAGTGATATCGATACCCACTCACCTCTAATGCCCGCCCTTGAATAGTCGCGCAAAATGCCTCAACCCACCGCCCTGCGGTAGCTAATTGTCCGTACGTTTGCTTTCAATATACTTTTACGTCAGCAACTTGAGGTCGATTTAATGAAATTGTTAGTTGCAACTCCATGTGAATAATACATAGGAAACTTGCATGTCTAAGTAATAAAAAACTATTTATTCGACATGTGGAGGCCTATTTTCCCCGAAGGAGTCGCGATGCGTATGCGGACTATGATGCAATAATTAAGGTGCTTTATATATGACCCCTCTCGTTTTTAACATTAAGTATTAGAGATTTGTAAAGATCACATCTAATAGTTTTTGCGTTTCGTATTTTATGAAAGGAACAAAATATTCATCGCAACTCCTCCGTCGCTTTACTAGGATAGCTCGTCCTGGGGACGTGCGTAACATTCGGCAATCACGCTACCCAGCATCCTTGCGAAACTGTGACGATAAAACGATACCACTTCGGACCATCATCATCCTCGGGTCCACTAAATACGCGCGGGTACGTTGGACTTTCAGAGCCCCCACTTCGATTGTCAGCGACTCCAAGGGCCCTATTTTTCCGTGGCCCCGTTCGGTGGGCCGTGTCGAGGCGCGCGAGCGTCACGGTGGCTGTGTTGCCGAGCAGGCTCCTTATCACTCTGGATCAATACGGTTACACAGAAAGAGGCTACGGCCCTCCACGCTGATTCCCCGCGCTGCGTCGCCTCAAGACTGCTGGCAGAACCAGGTTCCGTCCGCTGTGGTTGACCAAGATTCACCATCCAACGAAACCGAGCCAGGATTGGCTTACCACAACCTCAATGATACCGTGCTGTATACTAGATCGAAACGCGACAGTTGCAGCGAGTACAACAGTTGCGGCAAAAATTCTCTCGAATATCAGCCTCGTCTAAAAGGCATAAGAGACGGTGTGCAGAGGAAGAATCTGGGACTATACTTTCTTCAAGAGGACCAATCGTGCCCAGACCCTAGGGAACGTAGAGTTCCGGAGGTAGCTGCTGAACTGCCTTAGCCTGTCCCCTCCTTCCCAAACACAACCGTGAATTCCGTCAAGTCGAGTGCCATATGTATAAGATCCATTAAGGTGTTGTTCCCTGTTACTCTTCTCGGCGTTTACTTTACAGTTTTTTATAAAAGAATAGAGCGTGGTGAATGGTGGAAATAAAAATATAAGAATAATTTGCTATATTACTTTTTCTATTATTATACTGACCATTTTTATATATACACTCGTGAGCAAAAAATCGACTCAAAAGTCACGCACGAAATTGAATATCTTTAGAAAATAAGCCCTTAATTACAATTTTCTTTTTTCAATATTAAAGCTGTACGTTTTTTCTAAATAATGTAAACAAATGTTATCTTTTCCAAGAATACGATCTAAAAATATGTTATCATCACTTTTGCACCTGTTTTCAATAGCGCTAATTAGGGCCATTTACCTGACCTTATTTTGGTATTATTCTTTGATTTAAATTTGGTTGAAAAATTGAGGTTCTAAGACATGAGATGACTTCGCGACGCAAATGGCACAAACCGGTCCGAAACTAAGTGCAACAGGCTTCACAATAAGTGATGTGCGGATTGGGTTGCTACACCATTCGGCCATTGAGCATTGTGGCATTCCAATTACAACGGACGAAAATAAATCCAAGCTTATGGATATGGTGGAAACCAATGAGACCGTGAATGGTAGTATAGTACGTAGTGCATTTTCGAGTTGGCTGTATGACCAACGTAGAAACAAATAACTGTTTGTGATTAACACCGATAGTGTCAGGAATGGCGGAAATGATTAATCAAATGTCAACATAACGTACGTTATTTGAGTCAGTGCCCAAATAAGAAAACTAACATCATCATCAAATGATCAAAATATCGAGTAAAACGAATACGTTCGTTATCACAGGTCTTTTTGGACAGTTTTATAGCAATAAATGGTACATTGACTCGAGCCTAGTGCACGTGGAACACCTAACGAGAAGTGGATTATGAATGCATCTTACTTGGAATACAAAGAGATTGTTGTTGTTGAGTCTTGGAGTACTGGTGATGTGACCATCGAGATAGAAATCGACGAATGTGAATTCGCTGTGTCAGTTACCTGCGTTCTATAGATTATATTATATATATACATAAGGATGACTAACATTTATTTCTTGAATTAAAAGAGTGAAGCTTTTGAATGGTTTAAGCTATATAAAACCAATGTCAACCAGCTAAAGCCAATCAAGATTCTACGCAGCAACAATGGCAAAGAAATCTGAAATAAAGAGTTTGATGTTTAGTTTTGATTCCATTCAAACATCAAATAACTACTCCGTACACATCGAAATAGTTTAGTTGAGTGTTGTAATAGGACCGTAATTTAAAAAGCAAATTATCTTTTATTTGATCCTGGACACAGTAAAGTATTTTGGGCAGAGGCGGCCAATACAGCGGTGTATTTACAAAATAGAACTAGCATCATTTCTTGATTATAGGACACCATTTGAGTTATGGATAGGCACAAAGCTAGATATCAGTCACATAGGAATATTTTAAAGTGTTGTTATGTTTAATGTGGCGGCATAAGAAAAATTGTAAAAGTCAGAAAAACATATCCTAGTGATAGATACATCACATGAAGACATTAAAGGTTATCGTCTTTGTAATCTCAGAACGAAATAAGTGAGCTTCTTAATTCAATTCAATAACAATTTTTGATGCCTGGTTTCATATCAAACGTTTATTAAAGTTGCTTAAGAAAACAAAAGATTTTGGATTGTAATTTAATAAAAATAGAAAATAAGAATTGCAGGGCTTTGATGCCGATTGGGCATGTAATGTAATAGATAGAAAAACTTATACTGGGTTATGTTTTATATTGTCCAGAGCTGTAATCTCATGGGAAATAAATAAACAGAGAACTGTTTCCTTGTCAAGCAAACACAGAGACCTATACACTACGTACATACTATACGTAAATATACTCTTTTGTAAAAATTGTATAAAGATAAGATTAAAAATTGGAATATTTAGAAACATCAGAAATGCCAGGTGACCTGTTAACCATAGACCTAAATCATTAAAACACTTTTAGGAATTGTACAAAATTGTTGACTCTATAACAAATTGCATATGGTTTTGTTTATTTTAATAAGTGGCAGTGTTAGTATTGTATTAAAAATTACGATCGTACTGCCACCTGGTTCCCAGTTTATGTAAGTATTGTTCTTTTACAAAATAAAAGTCATTCGTTCTTTCTCGTTGTACGAAGTCAAGCACGTAGTTACATTTTCAATATAGACTATCAATATTTA
This sequence comes from Teinopalpus imperialis, assembly GCA_029286865.1. Classification (NCBI taxonomy): domain Eukaryota; kingdom Metazoa; phylum Arthropoda; class Insecta; order Lepidoptera; family Papilionidae; genus Teinopalpus; species Teinopalpus imperialis. The sequence goes on from JAGSMU010000034.1 coordinate 5,614,296, forward strand.
GTGCCCAATGACGTATGTGGCAGTTGGCACTAATAGATAAAATTAATGGAAGAATGTAATAAGTTAGGCGCATTTCGTAACTTGAATTTTATTATCTCCCGAGTTAATTTGACAAATTAATGTTAAACATTTTGATCTCGAAATCTTTATTTTGAAGTTTACATAATGACAACGAAAATATGCTTTACATATAATTGTAGAAACGTTAATGGAGGAGTCGACCATATTTGAGTTCAAGAAATTTGGGATTTCTTTATTTTCCCCTTTATACCACAGGACTTCTATAGACTTTTTTTTACTCATAGACCACTTTTAAAATTTAGCTTGTTCCCAAAACTCCATAAAAAATTTGGAATATGCAAGTTGTCACAAGTAACAGTAGCTGAGCTTCTTAAAATATTATCTGCCTACATTGATAGATGAAGTCAAGCCAACAGTTTAGTTCTTCTCCATCGAAAGCAAACAAATTTTCGAGTACACCCGCTTACGAATTGTGAACCCCCATTTTTTTGTCACGCCAACGTAGACCCCCATCGAGTCTCCCGTGGACCCCTGGGGTCCACTAGACCACTTTGGGAACTAAGGCCTTATATGAATAGACTTTTACAAGGAAGCAATGCATCCATGGAGCAAGATCGGGCTAAGTTTTTAAGACATTGTTTGGTAAGACCTGATGTCATGTAGTGGATGGCATCTACAGTACATCATGAACAAAAGGATTCACAACTATAGCTGATGATTACGCACAATTTTATAATAACATGAAGTTAAGTTATGTGTTTGTGTTCAACATATTTATAAGTATATTATAAAGCTTTTTTACATAAATAATCTATGAATTTATTATTTAACTATCCGGCAGTGAAGAGAAAATACAATTATAAATTACAAAAAAAAGATAATATAAAAAACAAACAAAAAGGTTTGTTTATGAGTCGCTTATCAGATGTTGACCTGTACACACCTCCGCAAAATGCATTCATAATTTTGACGAAACTATGGATACTACGACTACAGAAGCTGCTCAAGTTGATTCTCTTGAAAAATTCTTATAAAATTTCTCGTTATATTTATGGCACCAACGATTGCGCCGCTTGCTTACAAGTAATTAATTTACCCTCTGTGCATTGTTCACGCTGTATTGCAAAATACTGCCAGTGTTGCATGAATATATAACAAAAGAAATTTAACGTGACCGATGAGTTCAACTCAAATAGGGCTTGTGTTTAATTTCGAAACAAAGAATGATATATAATTGGCGATATAATATATTTGTACTGATATACTATAATAACATATATTCGTTAGTGTACGTGGCGGCAGAATATGAACAATCAAACTATGTTCATATTAAGAATATAGATATGCTAAATCGTTTGTTGAACTCTTTGTGAACGCTACATTTATATCATTCGTTAATTAAGGTCACACTTAGATATACGTTTTTAATATCTTTAACATGCGATTCCAACTGTGAGGATCTTTCTCTCCAAGTATATACTAATAAAAGATTAAGCACTTGTACGTTTGCACCCTCTATATGGCTTTAGTATGTTCAAAAACATGTTCTAGATCATTTCTTTATTGAATCTAATCGAACTTAATAAAACACTGTCATACGACCTCTATAATATTTTACTACGAGTAACTTTCATAAATTCAGGATACTGCGATACATATATTTTATTATTACGTAAAAATTTTATGATATATCTACTGTCGTTGTGTATGCATCGTAGTTTGCTCCTGCGCAATTAGGATTTAATTGTTTTGCTCATTGTTCACTTTGTTAGTGTAAATTAATAATAGAAAAACTTTCTAAAAAAGAAATAGGAACCTAAAAATCATACATATCGAACGGTACACACTGCCAGTATTGGAAAAAAAATCATTCTTAAAATAGATCGGGATTAGGTTTACTTGGCAACCAGGTAGCCGCATTTGGCCTACATTCTAATGATAAAACCGATGCTCAAAACTGCAGAACTAGTTGGACAATAGATTGGATTGCCGCACAATAAAACTTTGTATGGAATTTTATTGTTTTTTATTTAAACTACATAAATAACAATCTCACGGTCAAAGTAACTTAAGCAATTATAGCGGTGCTGGATCGTTTGGACTAGAATGCTGCAATCCTAAAGCAATTTGTCGAATAAAAATCTACACGACCTCTTTAATGAAATATGGCTTATTTTAATTACGGTCTTAAAAACTAAAGATGACGAATGAGTACACAGTTCACCCGATGGGATGTCGTCCTTAAAGCCTTAAGCTTAATGTATATAATAGGATTTTTGCCTGTTAGTTATATATAATCCATATTGAGAGAAAGGCTCTAGGGAACTATTTTGTATTAAAAAAAATATATGGAATATTTTTTTTGTCTAATGTGCCTAATATACCAATATTGTAATGTACGTTTTAATATTTTTTAACCAAAGAAATCTCATAATGCTTTTATATTTAATATTGATTTTATAAATAGCATACCAGATTAGTTTCTCTCACCCTCCACTTAACATCCTGTATAACTTGAATACAAGGTTTAAGGCGGTTTAGATGGCCTTAAATTAAAAATAAATATCTTTGCAAATTAAAAGTGAGCGTACTCGTCACCTGACTTGATCAAAATTACTTGAATTAAATATTTATTATGATTTTATTTTAATTATACCCAACCACAAGATATATTCCTAAATTCTTGTTTTGCCCCACAACTCACTACATATAGCATTATTTTATAAATAACTGAAAAAAATTTGATACTTGGAACACTCGTTATTGCCGCGGGCTGGAGTATGAGTATACGTCAAAAATTATGCGTTCTCGACGACTCTTCGGCAGCGTTTAAACAGTGACAACCACCCTATGTCTATGTGCACCTTTATAGGTCCCATAGTCGTAATACAGACACTGACAAACTACGACCGCGTTCAAATGATTACAGACTTCGTACAACAATAGAGCCCATCCGCAGAAATCGTAATACTCCGCGACTTTAATGTCCACCACTTCGAATGGCTTGGATCGCGTATAACAGATCATGCGGGGAGATCTTATCAAGACTTCGCTTTGGCATGTGATCTGATGCAACTCTCGACTTTGCACACGCCTTGGCGGGTTGCAGACATCTCCGGACAACTATCTAGTTTCCGTCGATGCCCTTCATGCTCATCGGACTAATGTTTGATCCGGAGTATGGTTCCTCTCATGTGCCCATTGCGGTCTAAAACTTGTTTCTTCTTTTAATGTCAGCAAAACAATTAAAAATTGTCAACAAGCAGCAGATTGTAACGAAAAGTTGTGGCTAAAAGTTCAAAATATGTTTGCAGCTTAAATACGTTGCTTGTGACATGAGCTTTCTTTTTTAGATTTATCAGTAAATAATCAGCCTTTATGATGGTGCGTGCCAGTGTCAAACAAATAAGTAAAAATCTTATGTTCTTTTAGCATGACCCGCGTAAAAAAAATTATCTATTATTATGTATAACTTTTTCTCTTCCCTTTGCCCCTGACCGATTATCAGGTTCCCCAAACAAATTACATCCAGCATTTTTGTCCCCGTTTGTAAAGAGAGCAAGACCAATATTTTTTTATTATTTACGAGTTCTGAATGTATTTACGAAACGAAAAACAATATTTTAAACATAAAAAGAGTTAAATGTAGATTTTATATGAACACATATATGAAGTGTGTCTGTTGTAATATATGAGTAATATAGAATTTTGAGTGCATTCCTTGTCGAAGGTCTGCTGGCAAACGCTTTTAAATCTGCTAATCTAAAAAGCTAATCTTAGCACAATTATGTGAACATAATTTAAATTAACCATCGCTGACCATGTCTGAGCTAATAAATCGCGGAAAAACCTGAAGCAATGGTTTTCAAACCCTTCACTACGTCTTAATTAATAGCTTTTTAAATTAAAATCGCAGTAAATTCTAACGTTCACCGTATATAGTCACCATGATAAAGCATAAAGTGCCATGAGGAAGGAGCGTCGCCCTCGACTAAAAATATGCCACCGGTTCACTGAGCGCTTCCTCACAAAGAGAGCGCGCGTGTGCTGACGCTGACCTCTAAAACGTAAAACACATCCAATATACATACACCGTTCACGATGCTCACGTGGTAGGCTATAAGACGAAAATACTTCGGCCGGTCAGTTGATGAAAGATCAGCATGGGCTTGCTAACCTCTCGTAAGAGGGCGATAAGGTTTACTTGTTTTGCGATCATTATTATAAGGCTTAAAAAAATACTTTATGGAACAACATGCATGCATTAAAAAAATTGTAATTTACAACGACAAAACAACTAACGAATTATGTAATAATTTTTGATTCCAAACATGGGAATTGGAAAACTTTTAATTTTAAATTATTTAATATAATCGAATAGATACAAATAATAATGACGTAATAAGATCATTATTAGTTTTTTAGGAGGTTGGTCGTAAGTTTTGAATAACCTTATGTGCGAAAATGATAAAATTATATTGTGCATTTTAAAAACCAAGTAACCAAGTTATTTAATAGTAAATACACTATGGTAAGTTAAATAGATACTATACATATATTAATCATACGTTCATATTATTACAATAGTTATAACGAAGAAGCTGTTTAAAAACCGAAAAAATATCCAGCCGTCAGCCTTGGATGATGCCACGGTTGAGTTGAAGGTTCGCTGACGCGCCCAAGTGACGGAAGCTTTTTTTCTGCATAAGAACTAATTTTATAAGCGCGAGAATACTTCATCTTGAATGGATACCTTGCCTTGCCATTTTTCATCATTCAACATTGTCTTAAAATGTGTATATTATAATTAGTTGGATGTAATCAAATAAATAAAAAATAAATAAATAAAAAAAAGCCTTTTATTTCACTCTTAGTAAATTTAAACATTTAACATATTCAGAATTTTAGAGTAGTTTTAGTATAAAATATTTTAATTTATCAATGCTTGAATGTGGAAAATGAAAATTATCATGAATTTAATTTAAAAAATTTAAAAATATTAAATTTATTTACTATTGCTTATCAAATACAATAAGAATATTATTTTGGACGATTAGCTGCAGACGGAACTAGCAAACAATTCAATGCCAACAATGCCATTTGCATTGCACTTGCTGCGAGTTATGGTATCCTGATTCATTTTCAGAAAAGAATCAGAATGCACGTATCTTGTTTATTTCCTTAATTCATTCTATAATAATCTATATATGCAATAACTGAACCTAAAAGCAAAGCAAATTAAAAAAAAGTAACTATATCTAAAATTAAATATGTTACACCATATTTAATTTTAGATATAAATTTTACTTAATTTTTAATGTATTCTTATACTTGTTCTTCTTATCCTCTCATATCATCTTTTCTCCTTTCTAATAACATCTTTAGTAATAACATAAGAACCTGCTTCATTTCATTTGTCATCACCGGGGTTGACTGTTAGACAATGCTTTCTAGTGTTTGTTTGTCCCATTTTATATGGTTTATGCAAAAAAAGCTCAAATAAATATTATAAACGTGAAAGTTTCTAAGCTTTTGTATTTATCATTCAAACACGCTCAGACGGAAGAGATTTTAATAAAAATAGAAATAAAGAAGATTTTGACATGAAAAAGGACATCAATAAAATATTACCAAATTTTAATTCACGCGCAGAGGTAGGAAGCCGGCCGATAATGTAGTAATAATGTAGCAATGGACAGTTATGAACTTATGGTGCCTAACCATTGAAATATATATAGAACCATTAGAAAAACTATACCGTAGGAAAGCATTTACAGTTTGCGAGCATGTGTGCATGCCTTCGTCACTGCGTGTAAGCATGCGTAAGTGCGTGCGTGCGTATGCGCCTATATAAATGTGTGGGCATGCGTGTGAGGAAATAAACATAACAATGGACCATTATATCTCAATAAACTCTAATTTAAAAGAATATAATATAATAACAATTTAAAATGAGATTATATATATAGATACAATTTAAGTTCTTAGACAGTGCAATGTTTAAATTGGAAAATTCAGCAATTTGTTGTTAGATCTTATTACCGATGACGCATTTCATCTTAACTCTTAGGGATGCGATGGCAATGCACAATGACTCCTTATTGAGGAAGAATGTGGGTAACATGGGTCGCTAGAATCACTTATCATCGTGGGATTTCGTTGGTCACGCCTAAGTTTTTTCCTTAATATACAGCTAATTCCTATGGGAGCACTTTTCGTCTATAAAAATAAGATTTATTACTCAAATTATGTAGCAATCTATAATGCTGGTCCGCTGGAAAGATGCAAAACTTAGATTAAAAAATTACTGACTATACTTTGTTTAAAAAAAAAAGAGCCCTGTAATCAAAACTAGTGGTGAAAATACTAAATATAGAGAACCCTCCAGGTAAAACTCCCGAACAGTCAAATCGCTCTTCAACAAATCAAAAAATGATTGTTCTATTTTCTGCATTTACATTATGACGGTTCCTCTAGTATAGAACAAAATACCGTAATTTATTTAAGAATTACCTACAAATAAATTTTATTAATAATACAAAACTGACTTGAATGCTTTTACAAATTATATGAATTTTTCGAATGTGAATAAATCAATTACTAATTAATAACCTTTCCATTGTGAAAGTGTTTTAGTGTATGTTTTATTTTATTTTATGATTAAACATTTATTGAAAGGTAACAATTTACATATAATATAAAACATATTATGCCCTAAAATCACTATTCGTGTAATGCAAATATCAAATTTGACATGACTTTTGTAATTATTCTACTGAATTATTCATTTTATTATTAGGATTCGTTTGACAACGTAAAAACTTTATAATTGTGTTATTATCAAATGCTTTCAAAATTCGTCTAATAATCGTTAATTGACGTTAACCTATTGATTCTATTGATGTTTGGATTTATATTTTTTGTTGCACAAAATTTTTGTATGACCTAAGAGAGTGTATGGTAAATACTTTGTAATATCCTAGATAAAATATAACCACACTTATGGCGAAAAAGATTTTTGCCACCAAAAAAAAAGTGAAGGAACTCTGTGAGGACAGTGTTGGCACTTAAAACCTTCGACTATAAAATAAATGACTGTTTTTTTCCAAATAATCTAAATAAAATATTAAATTTGTACAGACTTGATAAGCCACTCCTGGTGTAAAAAACCTCCTCGGTGAAATCCAAAAATTAAATACATATTTTTATTTTATGCAGACAGCAAATTATTTGTTTTTTTAATACAAAATTACTATTTTAACAATCTTAAATAACAGAGCCCCGATTATATTATTAAATCAATTTTATTTACTGGAATAAATGAATTTAAATTTAAACAATTTATGTACTTTATATTAAATTTGAAATTACCAAAATACCTCCAAATTTAGAAATGGACTGTTGTTACAATAGCCAATTTACTGATCGGTCCTAGAATAAACAGCAGTTGGAAGATTATCCATTATTTCCGGTATACCTCTATATTTAAACAGGACTTTTATGAAGTTAAAACAAATTAAAATATATTATTTTAATTCACAAAAAAAATTGTATGTATTACACATATTTATTTAATTATATCACCCGATTTGCGGGCAGATTGTTATTTATTATATTTATAAGAATACAGTGCTGTATGGAATCATTCCGTATTTATCAGCCGTTTCGGGTCACGGTCGTAACACGTCATTAGCGCTCTACATACGATCAGGCGTAAAAAACGGCACCACGTGGTGGAACGAACATAAAGAAAATATGCGATCGAAAAGTTGGCACTAACTACTGCAGAGATATCTTTTCTCTAGAGCGCTATTTAAAACGGAGCATGCATATAGCGCAAGTTCAAAGCGGCTGGTTGTCCGGAATAAAATTAATTACCCCAAGGCCGGGGTATGCCAATGCTGAGCAGCACTTCGAGGAAAATCCACATCACGTAATGAACGTTAGAATGATAACGACGAAAATGACAACGTCCTTTGTCTGTTCTCATGACAAGTCGTGAATTATCCTCTTATACATTAAAAGATGAACTTGAATTAAGACTACGCTTAATAAATGAGTGGCCGTTTACACCTATATCCATATCAGTTTAAGTAAATTTACTTGACCTTGTAATAAAACGTAAAATTACCCTTGTACAATGCGGCGGCAACAGAGGCAAATATTTAACAGCTATGAAAGTCTTTGCGAGATTTAAGCTGGATACAAAGATAACAAAAGAAGATTGAATCTGAAAGATTTAACTGACTGCAAATAATTTCAAATGAAACTCTATTTCTGACTTTCTGATGCTAATTATAATATAAGTATTATATGAGTGGTAAGTAATGGTGCTTTTTTTGTTTTTGTCATTTATTGCACCCATTTCCCTAGAAATTTATTAATATAAACTTCATCTCAGACTAATGTGGAAATGCCACGTCACCTGAGACTCACTAAAAAGGATGAATGTACCGCGCGGATTGTAGAAATATAATGTTGCTGTGTTTCGTCTGGTGCAGGGATCCGGAGACTTTTATAACTTGTGACAAGGCATCTGTATTATGATTGCAAAGGGGGACCAATTGTGAATATTTTGTCAGCGAGGTGGACCAAGGCTTAATCATCAGTAGGGATAGGATTCATGATGAATAAACGTAAATAAGGTACCGCAAACAAAATATTTAGGCAAACCCTTACAGATTTGCCTATAATATGCACGTGGTGGATTAATATAACAATATAATTAAAATATGTATTGCTAAAAATAAAATCAATTGTATTTTTTAATAGCTATGATGTTTTAAAATTGTTCTGGATTTTATTAGTAAGATTATTATTACTCTAATTTGACTCGTCGATAAATTGTGATTCATTCGATGCGGTGAACCGATATAAAAGAGAGGGAAGCACCGTGTTGTGCCAGTGGTCCCTACTCATCGGGCATCCAGCTGCGAATCTGAATAGATAAAGCTGTAGAGGTCTCAGGACCAACAGTATAACTCATACACAAAAAAAAAAATGTTGCAGCAAGTAAGGTGTTGACATTAAGGCATTATATAATTCCGAGTATTAATTACTATTGTTATGATCAACCTCAAATAAATATACGTGTTACATATTTAGTCTTTCTTTTAACTTATTAACCTTAAATAATATAACCATTTACGTTTCTTACATATAATCTAATACACGCAACAATTAATTATATCCAGTAGCGATTAAGTGTAAACTGTTGATAGTTGGAACAGTAATATGTCTTTATGGGATACATCTATTGATCTGAGACATTTAACAAATTCTGATAATGATCGCCGCGTTATCATTTCTGGACATGAGAATAAAAACTTCGTCAGTTATACACTTACAGTGTGATGAAAATTTACAACAGTAACAATAATAAAGATATTTTAATTTAATTTCAAACAAAAAAAAAACATTCAGTATGAACATAGTTTTTTTTAGATAAATGGGTCCAGGAATTCAGTTTGGTGGTATTCATCACATTACATTCATAAATAATTTTAAATAGTCCATATAAATAACTTTTTAAGACAAAAAAATACTGTACGTAGGTATAAAAGCTATAAAATATTAAGTGAACTCTAAAATATCATTAACTAACTTCTAACTTATGCTTAGGGGTAACTAATGTGTATCTTGAACCTTTTTTGAGGATAAATTCGCCCTAGGTCGTTTGCACCCGTTACTCAATAAAAATAGCAAAATGTCCCTGCGTAATAAAATTACTCTATACAAAGCGTGCAACCGAACCATAACGTCTTTGCGCATATATATATACACTCCTCGCGTCACATTCACCGAGTTCAGGTAATTCAAAATCGTTTCAGACGCAAGGCCACCGGTGCGCCGTGGTTCTTGCGTAACGAAAATCTACACACAGATCTAACGAAAATCTACACGTAGATCTAACGAAAATCTACACATAGATCTGGAGTCCCCGAACATAGCTCAGTACCTGAAGCAGGCTTCCCGCCGATATTTCGTCTCTGCCGTCACACACTCAAACTCGCTGATTATAAGTGCCGCCACTTACAATCCCATCGCGAATTATAATTTCACCCGATCAGAAGGAGACCGAGGCACGCCCTCGACGACCTCGTCGACGCGACCACCAGGGCCCAAGCCCTTCATAAAATAATACACACGTATATTGTACCCTCATAACGCCCTCACCGACGACGAGGGTGTCACAAACAAGGTTATTCACGATACCGTCATGTCACAGGCCGAGAATTGGCCAGACAATATTGATAGAAGCGTCGCTGGAGTTTCTTCTGCACTTCCTCTCAGCGCCCACGCATTCCGAAGTGATGGTACAGATAGCTAATAATAATATCGATATTATTGAGATAGATAATCCTTAGTCAGAAGCCACTGACCGAGCCGAGGTTCGGCCCTCTCGGAGACTTTCGAGTCAGACGCTCTCGCGAAACAGGGTTGGACCAAGCCAAAGCTCCCTCTCGGGAGCCCTTGTAGTGGTTACCCATTAATAGAGCTCTCGACTGAGCGCCATAAGCGCTCGGTCACCTCTCAACTCGGTGAAACTGTAAAAGCCCTTATTAATTAATCCCTTAATAAACGTACTGTTGTTTTTGTAGTATATATTATTTTATTATACTTTCAAAATTATTATCATAAACTATTTTACAGAGTGTATTAAAGGTAAGTAAACAACTTTTAAACTTTTAAAAATTATAAAATCGTTGTGTTAAAACAGCGACAAAAAAAGGTTGAGAATCACTGGTTTAGAGTTTTAAATTTATTTTATTTATTAATATTGTTATAGTGGTATTGCTACGCTGCAGGGCTCGGCCGAGGAAAAACCTCGCCTCCACAAAATACCAGCGTGATATAGCAATATAGTGTAGAGATCCGATGACCCAGTTACTAACTTAGTGCTCAGGGGTAACTACTAATGTGTATCTTGAACCTTTTTGGAGGATCATTTTAGTTTATGGGCTGCAGTAGCATCACGAGTTTACATTATACTATGAGTTTTTAGTTCATTTTGACATTACTTTAGAAAAATCCATTTACTATTTTTGACACCTACTTCAAGACAATCCTTAAATTTCGCGTTATGATTTTTTAAGACTATAAAAAATATTTAAAACCTTAAAAATGTTTTAAAGTTTTAGTCAGAACTTTTTGTGAGTCTGTTTGTTCACGGGAAACACTTTTTAATCGGGTTTTGAATTTAGACGAGGACGATATGTAGATGAGACGATGAACACGGTTTTCAAGTATAATTTCAAGCTGTCGAAAACAATATGCATGTAAACGGACTTATTATTTATGTAGAGCTATCTATCATTAGTGGACTAAAGTCGCTCTGTAAGCATTATTCTAGATGCGTGCTGCACAAACTTAATGATGTAAGAACGTCGCGCGGGGTAGATGCAAAATTATGATACATAAATTCGACACCGACGAGAAAAAGAAACAATTATGATATACTAACAAGTGACGAAACATGGTTATATAACTGCGATCTTGGAACGATGCGACTGCCGACGGTATGTTGTTTTGATGATGAGCCAAATCCAACGTAATGTCGCCGAGCATGAAGTAAACAGAAACAAATGATTGACTAATTTTTCAAGAAAGTACACATTGCTACTGTATCAAAGGATAGTTCTTATAACTCCGAATAGTATGTAATAGTTTGAGTTCCAAAAATGGAGTCAACCTGGTGTGACGAAGTTACGAACGCGACTATTAAATTTTGTAATTTTTGAGTATTTTATTTGGTTTTGAAATTAATAACTTCATACGACGTAGGTCCGTATATTTTTTTGCATACTGGGTATTATGAAATTATAATTTAATATTACAATCCTTTTTAAACTAGCAAATTTCGAATTTAATTTCTACAATATATTAGGTAATTGTGGTTGAATGTTCACTTGTTTTATTTTAATATTATTCGTAGTGTCAAACGAGCACAGTTTAACTGATAATAAGCGATTCCTTTTCGTGTATCTACACTCACCAGACGAAACACAGAAGCGGTATTCGGTGAGAGCGTGGTCCTCCCGCGGTCGAGCCATCTGATACATAATGCAGCGTGGTTCTATATATATATATATATATATATATATATATATATATAAGTATATATGTTAAGTGCACAAAATTACCCTTCAAAATAGCATATGTTTAACATAGTTCTTCACGTTTTTGTTTTCAATTGCCATTGGTTCATTGACTGCGAAATGAATCATGGTGACGTTAAGTGTGTTGGTTGGTAACCATCATCGGCCGCTCGCTACACGCGGTCATTCAACTTGTAGCATATATCCTGTTTGATGAGGAGTGGACTTTCTTAGAAGAACTACGTGCTACACTAAAACTTGTAGCTTTAATCAATAATATTTATAATTTTTTTTTATATTATTCAAATTGGCAATCACTCTGCGGGTATGGTATATAGTATGATGTAATGTATGTATGGGTATAAAGAGATGAGAGCTTTGATTAATGATTTTTTAAACTCATTAAAGCACTGTTCATCAATTTTTAATGACATTTTATTGGGGAAAAAAGATATTTAAATGTTTTATTATTTTCTTCCTTTTCCAAATTTAACAATATACCTTATACATACAAGATTGATATAAATTTGGTATATGGATTATCTTATTTTTATAAGAGGATTTACATAGTTAACTGTATTGGTAATTCATAGCATATCAATGGCGCTATTAAATACGCAAATATGTTTGCTAAGCAATAGTTATAAACGGCACTACAATATTTCTATGTATGTACTTGAGTGATAACATCGCATATAATTCATTGCACATTCGCAAAGTACTCACCAGTATCTAATATTGAATTCAGAGGTAACTGCTTTAGTTTGTAATTACATAAGTTTCCTTGTAAATAAAACAAACTAATTACAGCAAGCAATAAATGCGATATAATGTTAAAACTTCATACTGTTTTAACTCTTAAAAGTATGTGCTGTTAAGGATAGAATCTCATTTTCAGCGCCGTTGAATGATTCTAGAAAATATTCGGCGGAACATGTCACTGTGTGAATCATACTGTTGGTTTGATGACCCTAATGTTTCACCACAACTTTATTTCGCTTCACCGTGACACGGGCGTCTCTTGGATCCTAACGGTACACTTTGAACGTTACGAAAACCGTATTTATACTGGTTTTAGTCGATTTTTTGCAATTGCACGTTGTGCGAGATATTGCTAACGGATTGCGGGCAGTATAGCACAGCCTTAGTGTGCCTAAGGCTGTGCTATATTCGAGGCAGTAGAAAGTTTATTTAGTTAAGGTCTAACGTCGACCTAATTTCGAGACTACGGGGATATTATAATAATAATATATTCCAAATATCCTAAATCACATTATGTCTGATGCCCTTCCCTGCTGCGGTAAACTTATCAGCAGTAAAACGGAAGAAGAAGCACAGGAAAAATGATAGAATAGTTGGAGATAAATGCAAAAATATGTGGCATTCATCCTCGTCACCTGTAACTGTAAGTATTAGGGGTCGATTTACTCCCAACAGACAATTGCATTAAGCTACTATTTTCCGTTGATATTCTGCCATCGGTCGTATCGACTCATTCGTCATAAAACGGAGGACGATACGGGAAAACTTAAAACTCTCGCTGTAGATTGAAAACTTCACGAGAGAAGCAGAGCGGAAAGGTTAAAGAATTATAGATAAATCGTGCACTAATAAGATCCACCTTAAAATAGAATAATCATGTGCTGTACCGGAAGATACCAAGTGGCTTAAAGATATGGCTTCGTCTTGTAGATGCCGAGCATAACTAAACTTTCATTTTATGCAGGCAATAAATAGAAAGTAAATTGATATATAAGCACTTATTAATCATGTGTCACAAATATCGAGAGGAAACGTAGTAACATAGCTAAGGTATAAAATAAAATTTTTGATGATTTTATCAATATTTAATTTTAATGCAGTGTATTTTTTACTTACTTGCTTTAAAAATTGCATACGTTTCATAAATTAGCGACTTTTAAGCTTTTGCAATAGTTCTGGAATAGGATAACGTACGCTTAATCCCCGAGATGTTCTTTGGGATTCAAGCCGATTAGATGGCCAGCGCATAACTGGAATCCAAATCTTTTTCGTTTCCAAAGTTTACATTCTCATGCATTAATTGGAATTTTTCTGCAATATATCTGGCATACGGCACAAAATGAGATTCAAAGATGTCTTTTATGTAATTTTCAGCATTAATAGAGCGAGTCCACCAAAGCATGTTGCCCCCTCCAAATCGAAATGTTTTTCTAATGCAACGTTAAGCGTCATGTTCTCAAGATCTTCGCCTAACATTATTACGAACGTCAGGAACGTCCAGTCGTTTGATGGACTCGGTGGTAGTTTTTCTTCGCTTAGCAATATTGTCTATCACTGTCACCAAAGTGCAGCAAAGATGACGAGAGCAAATTCCAACCACACTTGCTGATGAGTTAGATATTACTCTTGAAGCCCTCTTATTAGTGTGCTGTCACTAACTAACTACAACCTTCCCTGAATGTCTATTTTGCAAAATGTCTGTTTCATTGTCTTGAACATCAATGATTTATGTGATCAGGGATTTGTGTCATGTTCTCTTGCAGATCAAGGTCTCTCTAAATAACATTTATAATATTTATAAAACCCCTGTACTGTCGATGAACTCAGATTTATTCTTCGCCACATATTTCGCTGACTGAGGCCTTTACAAATGAGGGCCGCTACTAGAAGAGCTCGCGCTTGGGGAGTATGCATTTTTTTGGATTAAACTTTTATGAATATGGTCACTAAAGCATTCATTTCAAAGACGAATTCAAAAAACTGTCGTAACACAACGTATTCATGGTGAACATTCGAAACGAGCAACACAAGAACCTAAAGCATAAAAAAGGAATTCGGTTCGAAACAAAGTTACCAGTTAACACATTTGTACGCATCGAAAACAACATCGTGTCTGAGTACCTATATACGAGTACGGCCCGATTTTTCAGTAGTCAGAAATAGGCAAAAGAATAGCGCTTATTCGACGAATAGCAAAATTTTTCGTTTTTCAATCATCAGACGTCACTTATTCAACGAATAACTCATCTACCTGAGGTATAAATTTATTCGTCGGCAGAACGGCCAGATAGCGCTTATTCTTTGGAATAAAATGTTCAAACAGACGCATGAGGTGACATCAGTGTTGCCAATGCTACGGCTGGAGAGATTAAATATCTTGTAATTTTTTAATTTTATTTTTTAAAACATAGAGGGACAATTTGCAAACATTTCATTAATGTTAAAAACGCTAAAATAGCGACGGTTAGCTAATGTTGAATTATTTTTTCCTTTTTTTAGTAGTGCTACGGCTGATTTTTTCTTGGTAACACCCAGTGTTGTCATTGTTATAAATTTACATACAATAAAACTGACAGTGACATCAGGTAATAGAAAAACCAACGTCCCTTTCTAACGCGCCAAGATTATGTAGTTCTGTTTCAGCTGACTGAAGTTAGCTTTCATACGGAGCAAAAAAGGCTAGGTAGTTATTCTGAGAATAAAGTACTATTGAAAAACTGAAAACTTTTATGAGTGGAATAAAAAGTCTAATATAATTATTTAATTGGAAGTTATTTAAGCGAACAGTCATGAATTGAACTATCGGCCCTAACACAAATAGGCAGCACATCTTATCTCATATATGTAAGATAATTATTTTGTAAATTAAAATAATAGGGCAGGTCATTTTGTTTTGTCGGTTTAACTGCCTCGCTTTGCTTGGGCTTTAACTGTTTTTCGTTTTAGGAATAGTTACTTAATTATATTTAAGAGAAGATGCGATTTGTGTTCTTTTTTAAGAATATTTAAAATACAATGCAGAACATGAGATAGATAATTAATTTTCTGTATATTAATTATAAATAATTAATATACAGAAAATTAATTACTATTGATAATTTATACATGTAAATAGACAGCCAAGTGGCGTAGTAATTTCAACACCTGGCTGCTGAGTCGCTGTTTTGATCTCGTTCTTGTTGTATGTTTGTCTCGTATCCTTGCATCTGTGCCTTCATACGTTCTATTGCACGTGCGTTCCATTGGACTGGGGAAGGGGACGTCGTGTGTGCGCAAATATTTATGGAATTATTTATCCAGTTGGTGTCATTTGATAATAACCACAAGATATCATCGATATTGAATTCATACGCTTATTTGAATTTTAACTTCTTGACTCGATTGATTTTTATCGGGATTATATTGATATTAACACATCATCAACTTTGCCTACTTCCTTATATACTCATTCGTAGTTATAATAAATATTTTACAAGAAATTTACGGTTTTCGTCTTCAAACCGGGAAAGATATTTAAACTACAAAATATTACTAAACGGTAGTAACATTGAAAAGTGTTGCCCGCGCGAAATGTTGCTTAAGCTGGACTAAATTGCCTAACATGATTAAAGCGAAGCGCTGTGACGTCAGTCCTACCGCGAGCGACTTATTTTTATTCTCGACACAACATTTAAAGACGGGTATTTTAGGTAGTTATAGGTAGAAGACGTGGCATAACATAGCACTTCAGCAAGGTGAGTTGCCGAAGGATAGAGACCGTCTTTCCCTACAGAGAGATATCAGTATATAAAAAAGTATTACGTAATATATAACGAAATAACCTAAATAACAGTGGCGCATCGCTGCACGTACATAGCACATATCTTTGGCACGGTGAATAAGAGAATCCGGAAACACAATCATTGGTATCGGTAGGCATTCCATCTTAGTCCTCAGGGACCAATGATGACAGGGACAGCTGACAACACATCTTGATTTTGATTCACCTAGGATGATTTTGCTGAACCATACGTTCCTTTGTACGCTTGTTTACTATGACAAAATAATTTAATCGATTCAAAATACACATTAAAACCGCAACCCGGATGTGACGTTATAGTTCTAGATAATATTTACGCATTATCACAGCAACGAACGTTAATAGTGCGTTCCAGAAATATAAAAGACGTGTGATCTATTTTAAAATAATCGACTAAAAAAGCGGCTTTTCATTGCACGGACATGTTACATACATTACCATGTCTTAAATTTAAAATTGAACACTTACTATTAGTATTAGAATAGGGAAGACCCATAAGTGGACAGAGGCCTCCTCCTCCTCCTCCTATTGGACCGTGACTCCTTCTAGAGTCTCAGACACGAAGGTTAAATAAAACTTCTACGTTCGTCCGTCTACTGAAGACTGCAATAAGTCTTCTTTTAGTCTTAATATTAAAAATAAATTCATTCAAGAGCGAAGAAATCGTACATGTGTAGTTTTATATACGTTTATTTGCTATTAAAAAAAATGGTTGCTATTTTCTTCAACGTGGAATAATGGTCATTTCAATGTGAGTCTATTGATTTCAGTCAAGTGGTTGTTAAGTTAGAAGTCACTGGTAATGAGGCATGCCATCTCTGTCCTAAGGGATGACAATGCAGTACCATCTTGAATTTTTGTTTAAGATGGATCTGTTTATGAGCTGTACCATAACGTGAACTGTGAGCTTGTTTGTCACACTTAGTATCATGTCATCATATACTAAAACTAAATATTATTTATAATATTATATAGTTCTACTACATAGTTTATTTCGAACATATTTTTTCGAAAATTATCATTTTTTTTAACACGAGTTTTTGATGTAGTGTATCTTCAACATTTAGTATATATTTTTTTAAAAAGCTGTCCATGTTAGTTGCAAATGCAGACACTAATGACTCTCCTTTGCACGCATGGTAATGATTGATGAAATGCTGTAACATTATATAACACTTATGCGCCACAATGAGAAGAGTAAAGCTAAAGTAAGTAAATACGACTTTAATTATCACTTTAACTTTAAACAGTAGGTAAAAAGAGGAAGTTGATGATCTTTACCAACAATACCTATATTTATATTCCACTGCACAATTGAAGAACTACTACGTAATAAGTGACTGCGTATGCAGCCCACACATATACTTAGATAACACGGGATATTTAATAACCCGAAACGTTAAAATTTGTTTGTTCTAGGACGTCAAGACCTATCCAATACATACGAAGTAACTGTTAGACACTTAAATTAAATGATTGCTAATATAACACTAACTTTGTGATGAGGTAGGTTCTAACCATCAGATGTTTAAATAATCTCGTCTGTTTTAATATTTCAAGCGATATAGTATACGACTGAGGTTTTGTACGAGTAATGCAGGCGCCGTTGAAAAATTATATAACTAACACTCACTCACTCAACTTTCAATTATAGAATTATTGCATGAAATTCCTCACCTAGCATTAGGAATAAAGGGATTAAAAGGTGATATTTCGGGATTGGAAAAATTTGATATCTAGATATAACTATTTTTTAAAAATATATTTTATTATAATAGAACTACCAACAGAATAACATGCAACTTGATTTGTCGAAATAATAATGGCCGTAGGTTACTAAATACATACAATAAGCTTTGACCATTTTTTTTTATTTTAATTTTTTAATGTTATGGAATAGTGAGACAGGTAGAGTGATAGAATCAATATACTCTGCATTTGTATATAAAAAATAGTGCACCGTTACTGTCCTATATCTTTACAGCAGTTAATATATGTATTTTAACAGATTTTCATTGGGTGAAGAGAAGAGAATAAAAATTACTGCAATATAACATACTTTGCAAGTGCCAATTGCTTGTTGTTCCCTAGAAGATGGTGAAAATCGACTTAAATGAAATTTGAACTATGAAATATTTATTTACGATTTTGCATAGGTTTAAATGCAACAAATTAATAGGTTTAAATGTAAAAACACCTCTATGACATTAAAACCGGAGTATTAGAACTGAACTAATGTTGGTATTAATTTTTATGCAACAACAATAAGAACTTGAAAATGATTTCAAAATCGCCTACGTGCATACTGAATAGAGCGCAAAAAATATTTAAGGTTTCCATTAACAATTACTATTGTTCTGCTTTTCTGAGACTTTTTGGTTGTATGTGTTGTGTACCTGCCTGCAGCTATTGTTTGGTGGTAAGGTTTTAGTCGGTATTTTTCTTTATTCCTGCACGTTACTCCTGCACTATTAATATGTTTAAAGTACCTTGAAACTAGTTATGCATGCATTATTCGTACATTTATAGTGTACCGTGTACGGGCTTTCGGTTTATAGTTACAAATTGGTTCTGACGACGACGGAACCTTCTGAATAAAGTTCTTTAAAGATCCTAAATAATAAGGAACCTTCATAAAATAACAAAACTATTTTGATAGAAAATATGTAAAATAACACTTAAAATACATCGATTGTTATTAAATTTTAATATCAAATTACTTTTTATTGATATTATTCCAGATTGTTATATTTGTATGAAGTTATTAAATTTATCAATCGAAGAATGAACCATTATTATCTAAGCACTTTCGCCAGTTTATTGATTCCAAAGCGGTTTGGACTGCCTCATTGGATTTGAATTTTTTTTTCCTTGTAAGAAATTGTCAAATTTCCGAAAAAAGTGGAAATCTGTAGGAACAAGGTCCGAGGAGTATGGTTGGTGTCGGAGACATTACAATCGCAGCTCCTGCAAATTAGCGACCGTCCATCTCGAAGTATGGGGTCTAGCGTTGTGATGAAGCAGCCGTGGGCTAGAGCAATTGACCAGTCTCGGTTGTTTAATGCCTAGATTTTTCATCATGGTTTGCAATTGGTTGACAATACAGATTTGCCGTAATCGTCTGGCTAGATCTTAGGAAGCTGTAGTGTACACCAGAACTGGTCATCCAAACACTCACTAGCACCTTTTTCTAAGTCAACATTAGCTTGGGACAGGATTTGGCAGGTTCTCCTGGGTTCAACCACTGTAATGGGCGTTCCCGACTGTCGTACAGTATTCATTTTTTATCACAAGTAACGACACGATTCAAATTCCCTTGTTATTGTGACGGTTTAGTAATGTAACGTAGCACTCAATGCGTGTTTGTTGGTGTGCATCACTCAACACTCAATTCATGCGGTACCCATTGCTCGAGCTTATTCGCTTTTCCAATTTATTGTATTGTATTGTATGTTGTATTTGTTCCAATTAAATTTTTTTGGTCACTCACACTAAGTCTGCCACTAGCTCTGACGTGATTTGCCATGGATCCGCTTCCACGAACACCTTTTATTCTTCATTGTGAATTTGGGTCTCCGGCCGTCCGCATATATATATGTTAATAAATGTTATCCGAATAATCCGTAATACAAAACTACAACGAAATTTGAAATACATTTGAATTTGGAATTCCTAACCAAACGCCAGATTATTTGAGATCAAAGTCGCCAGTTCGACAAAACGCCAGTTTCAAATGTAAGGACCTAATCTTAAATTTTTCAATTATCGTGTAATATAATCCACAACCGTACATCGAAAAATTACATATGATAAAAGAAAATCGTCACTTTTTATTCACTTTTTCTCAATCACAAAGGATCAACATAATTTAATGATGCAACAATTATGTTGATTAGCAAAAATGTAAACATAATATAAGATAGAGTAAATATATATAAAACTTACCTCATAAACATTTGGATGCCATACTTTTGTCAGGAACCTGATGGAGGGTGGAGAATATGGATAGTCCGAAGGGAACTTCATATGTGCCTGAAACAATAAGATACAACTGTTAAGATATGAAAACATCCTTGATGAACTGAGGTGAAAACAGAGATATGTTCTGGTTATTACTAGATAGCATCAACGATGCTGCCCTAAGCATTTGCCGGCACATAAAAGGCTCGTCCCCAATCCCTTGTCCCCTGCTTTTTTTTATTGCTGATGTCCACCGTTAACCCGAAGGCTATTACAGCTTCACCGGATTGAAAGGTGGCTGAGCACTTAGGGCTTACTCAGCTGTGACCTTTATTTTTGGGTAACCAGCACAAGGGTTCGTGAGAGGGAGCCTCGGCTTGGCCGGTTTCCCTACGTGTGAAAGCAACATACTCGAGGTTGCCCGAGAGGGCCGAACCTCGCCTCAATCAGTTGAGCTTCTAAAGGATTATTAACGCGTGCATGCACAATAAGATCTCAGAAGCTTCAGATGCAGTGAATAAATAAAAATACATACAATACAATAGACCGAAATCTGAACAATTTCTTATTCATTGAATGTTGTTTGCGAATATTTTTCCTAGAATCAGATCAGGACCCGCCCTGCAGCAGTCAGGTCCTGTTACCACAACGGCAGGTAATCCAAGACCTTTGCAAGTGATACTCCAATATTATGGTACTATTATAGGAAGACGTAATAACAATAATAATTATGTAATTTACAATTATGAAAAAAATATATTTAGTACATTTTTGAAGTACCTGTGCCACATTGGAATATCATGGGACTTTCCTCTTATGCAGTTTAAAATAGTAAAAAATCAAGAAACCGAATTTTCATGATCCAATAATAGTGAAAAATGAGGTGCAAAACAAATGAAACTAAAAATTGAATGAAACTAATACTAAATTGTTTATTAATACTGTTGTGTGTGGTCAGCTCTATCCACATTAAACATAGGGCTTATGAAGATCCAAGTAGAGCAGAAGAAATGGGAGATGTTTATTTTAATTGTCACACATGTTAAGATTGAAATAATAGCACTTTACTTTTTTTTAGTTGCCATCAAAAGGTTTAAGTGAGCAGATATGATAATGATGGTCTTATGTATGCGTTTACCTAAGATTTCGAAAATAATAATGCACTTTTTTATATAATTATAGCTAGTTGCATAGCAATATCTCTTTTTATAATTGATGGTACTAAGCATGTAAGAGCCAAAAACAACTGTACAATGTTTTAAATGAATTTAAAAAACAATATGCAAACCACATAGAACATGAACACACAAACAGTAATTTTTATAAGTATATTAGATCTCAAAGCCAAAATAATACATAACATAACAGTTAAATTATGTTATTCATTGGTTTGATATATCAGTAATGAACTTTAAAATTAATACATTTTTACCTAGCACAAACAATTCAAAACAAAAGACAAACTCATAGTACAAACAAATTTAAAAACAGTTCTTTATCATTTTATTAATGTTATAACAATTACCATGTCATAATTATAAACAATTATCATATTGAAAAAGTGTACTAATGTTGTACTAAACTACAAATCTTCTTACTATTATATTATAATAATATATACCACTATATTTAAATTTCTGGACCTGACTTTCTGATGATTTTATAATTTCAAAATAGCTATATAGTGTATTCTTTGATAGTAAGTAAATTATTTTAAAATTTCGTATTCTTTTGTAATTTTATAATCTTGAGTAATCAATTAACAAATGGCTTATGAATTTAATTTACACTTTTAGCACAATGATAAATTAAAAACAATGCTTTATTGATATTACTACAATCAAATATGATAATAACATTCACATTGCATTGCATTGCAAGTCATTCAATGAATTTCTCCTTTTATGGAATATACAATATGGTTTTGTGGGAATACAAAATATCTAAGTTTAATTTAATATCAATAGTTTTATTTTCATATAAGCGAAAAAATATGTAAGTAATAAAAAGAGTCAAGAGATAGAAAATTCATCTGTCAAAAAACTTTATACAGTTTTTTTTGATGCACATATTTTATGTAAATATACTTTTGCAGACATTGTATAATTTATTATTTTCTACCAGTTATGTAAGTTTGGGACACTTGATACTCTTGAGCAATTCTTATAAAGCTGATCAAGGAGAGCCCAAATGAATTCCTGCCACTTTCAGCATTTGGTACTGGGACTTACTAATGATCATTGTCAATGCCAACTTTAGGGAAAGTTACACATACTGGCAGAAATTAATAAAATATACAGTGTTATCTAATATATTTTTAATTTTTCTCTGAAACCAATTCTGAAGTTCACACAGAGTAATTCATGGGCAGATGCTAGTTTTAACATAAATTGATAACAGTTGTTAGGCCATCTTATTTACTGGAATAAAAGGTATCCTGTGTTAACTCAGATTATAAACTATGTGTGGGCAAGTCTATGGTTGGTTATCTCATTAAACAATATAGTAAAAATTTAAATAATGGTGAAAAGACAAAAATTTACCTTTTCAGCTAAGTTTGTAAAAATAAATTTTGTAAAAAATATTTTTTTCTGTTAAGTTAGTGTAGTGCTCTAGTCTTTGTATCTGGGTGCATAAAATTCACCCTCCTGCACAAATTCCACATTATTGTTTAACAAATTTTGATTAGTCTATCAAGATTCATCTAGTAGGTCAGCTACATATACTATAATGGGCCCAAACATTTATGTGTGGTATATGGACAGCTGTATTGAGTAAAACACTTTATCTTTTGTCACTCTGATTGGAATAAAAAATGTTATGAAGTGAATTGGTTATTTTTCTTTATTATAAAACTGTAACTGAGCCATGTCATATCTTTCAGGAAGAACATTGTAAGCAATAAAAATGTAAACGCTTCATTTTCTTTATGATATTATAATTAGCTTTTTTATATCTGTTAGTATTTTGCCTTGATATCAATAATTTAACAATATGTATAAAATAGTTAATAATTCAATAACCTCTTCAATAATATCAGTTTGATACATTGCTTTGCAATTATCTTAACAAAACAAAAAGTTCTAAATGATATAGATATTTATATAATTAATCTTCAAATGTAAATACCTTATTTTAATAAAAAATTGTGTACAGTGAGCAAACTTTATTACTTTTGACATTCTCTACCCGTCAACCGTTGAAATGGTGGAACATTAACTATAGATGCCAATGATAAAATAATCCTAAATATTGACTAATTATATGTAAGATATTTAATATACATAATAATAAATAAAATACATAAAACAATTAATACCATAATTACATAATAAATACATATATAATAAGATAAAATATAAAAATGGATATAAATATTTAAATAGCAAATTTAGATGATTTCTCTTGTGTTATACTTAGGAATCAGTCAGATATTGTACTATTATAAAAAATAAAAATATTATAATAAATTAATATTGAAATGTTTTTTATACAAGCCGAAATTAATATTGAGAATATATGGACATTGAAAACTCATTAGATACTGATTTTTTAAGAGGGCAGCCCTCTTAAAAATAAAAGTATTCATAGCATTTCATAAGCTAGCTTTTTATGTAAATAAGCTATGAATATATATATATATATATATATATATATATACATATATATTCATATATATCAATAAAAATAGCTACTTTAAACAGGAATTGTAGTATTTATTGATAAGTTGTCTATAAAATTAATGTGATGTATATTAATAATTACATAAATTATAATTATGTAATTAAGGCCTTCTCTCTCATCACAAAGTAAAGTTGATTTGCCTTAATTGTAAAATGATTAGCCAATCTACTTTGAAAATGGAATTGGAATCAGATTAACCTAGCTGTGCCTGATTGAATATACAGCAGTATATTGTGTAGTGAGGCTCCCAAATGTAACATTAAAAGCACTAGATCAAAATATAAAATTTGTTTATTTACAAATACTGCTGATTGAAAGTTGGATCTAGTACTTCTAAGTTGTTTTGCATTCTCAATGTACCTTTGAGAAATATTATTAAATACAATTAATAATATTTCTAAAGCTGAAAAAACTGTATTAAAAATATAACCATAGATAATAAAATATATATATAACCATAGTTTTTAAATATGTAAACACTCACAGTGGACCAATCTGCATTTATATGTTGCTTCCAAGATTAACATTGTGATTGTATTTATACATTAAATAAGGATTAATGTTTTGAAGTACTATACTTACCACTTACAAATATTGTATTACCACATAAAATAATATATATTTTTATAAGGTTTTAGTAGAACTCACCATAGAACCTTACATAGAAAGCTTAATATTTTTAAAATAAAAATATTCACAACAAAGGAATAAGATATCATAGTGAACACCTTGAAAATTCAATATTTGGCTGATATATCAGATAAATCAACAATGCACATTGCATAAACATCTGTTAAACTATTTTAGGTCTAACATATTAGATGTACTTTAGCGAAAATGTGATGGATGATTTTTAATCAGTGCTATATGCTGAATTAGAGTACTTAGAATAGTACAAAATTAGATATAACAGGCAGCATTGGAAATTGAATGCCTTTAATATAGGTTTATTTAATAATACAATTATGTTATGGTTGACATGAGCACATATATATTATGCATACAAAATTATCCAAGTTCAGATTTCTTTCATTTTTATCATGATCCCCATATTAGTACATCAATGATTATTAGAACACTGATGAACAAAGTTGTTCTATTACAACATGTAAAATAATAGTAGACAATTGCAAATATTGGAAAGTGTTCTACCTTCTAGTTTTCTAACAATGAAGGTAATTCGAAATATTAATATTTTTATATAATATATAAATGAATAAAAAATGACAAGTTTGCTATATGTTGAAAGGAATACAATAACTTACCTTGAAGTATCCGCCTTGATATAATGTATCTGGTGGACCAAAAATTGCTACTTCCCATTCGAATAAATTATCCTCTCCTAACAGTTTCACTCTAAAACCCTCCACGGGTTCTTCCTGGAGACTTTTATATTCTAATGCCAACGCTCTAAGGGCAGAACTGGTTGGAACCGTACTAGACATTATTACAAATATTTCTTATACGGTTATAAAAATTAAAATAACTATCTACAAGAGATTCTATTGACATAACACTGTAGAGCTCTCCTCGCGGTCCACGTATTCACGAGGCATTTCTACTTGATTTGAGTCACAACAACAACGAACGAATTTTGGTAAACATATCGCCAAGAAACTCACGGATTGTAATGATTTACACACTTTCGAAGCCAATACTAAAAGCACACGCTGAGTAATAAACTGAGAAATGGAATCGTTCGTGCTATACGGCGAGAGATTAAACAATGAGAAAGTCACTCTCCAATGTCTAAACAATCGCAGTTCCAAGGAAAACGGCTGAGTGTTCGTCCGAATACAGCTGCTACCTGAGTTGCCCGAACGAATATTGTAGAACAGCTGTTATGTTAGTTATTTCCGTGCTTGATTGCGCAGCGTCGTCGTGACGCACGCAGCCATTTATCGACTATGAATGTTTGTTGCGCCCTCTTGTTGTCAGTCTGTCTTAATGAAGAAATATATCTAACAGTGCCATCTTATGCTAAATTATGAACCTACGGGTGTTGTGTAATAATGTTGTGTTATAAAATTTTACATAGTATATAATAGATGTCGCTATAATTTGAAAAATACGAACCAAAACGAACGTATTAATATCTAATATTTTTATGAATCGTCCTGAAGGTTAATAAATGGTTTTTTTTTACTAAATAATAACAATAAACGTATGGAACCACAGCAAAAATACTATATTGAATTCATGCGTGCTAAATTGCAGGTATTTATTTAATTTTATTTCATAAATAATAAACTGACATATAGATTTGTAAAACAATTACATAATAACCTTACGCCTAAAGTGAATGTATGGGGAGCCAATTACAGGTAAAGAGGTTCAGACATCTCATTTCTCAGACGTGATAACCCATGTACATCTTGGATTCTAGTTGAGGATGGACGTGGATGCCATGAGCCGTCAGTCATCAGGTTAACTGTGTTCTCGTTTGTCACCCAATAACCATTACATAAAAATACACTGTTTATTATGCCCTAATGCAAGTGAGCTTTTTAATATAAAGTGGATCAGTTATTCATTCAGCCGTAGACGCTGGGCATTATAGTGGTTTTTTGCGATGACATATTGTTAGCAAAAGGTCATTTAGGGATAATTAAATATATAGTTTTTTCTTTTTTATAATGTTAGGAGTGTTTAACCAACACTAATTTTGTTTTATTACATTTACACTGGTAATTATTTGCTTTTATTGGTTTAATTTATATACTAGCTATAATTGCTATATTTTATAGCAGCGACGTAGCTTTATTCAAATATTGTTAGCAAAATTATAACAAATTTTATCTATTAGAAAAAGGAGTCAGTTTTATTTGTGATGTGCATTTGTTTTGTTCGTGTTAATCTCTTAGCATTTCTGAAAAGACGATAAATTAGTAGAAGTAAAGTCTATTAAAATATATATTAGACCAAGATCAATCAAACTAAATCTAGATTTACCTTATATAATACTGAAACTCCCTGAATATTTCAGGCTAAAACTGCCTAACGACCTTGCGACAGTGCGGCAGCGTAGAGACTTGCTTCAACCGAGGCATGTCGAAAGGACAAGGCGACAGGGCACAATCGGTGCGTGAATACGTACACTGCTTGGTGAGGAGTCCTCTCCGGAATCCGTAAGGGGCCAACCAGGCCGCTGTTGTCTCGCAGTCGGCACTTCTACTCCAATTTTTTAATAGAATAGGGGCAAACAAGCAAGCAGCCCGATGTTAAGTGATCACCCATGAACATCTGCAACACCAGAGTAGTCGCAAATGCCTTGCCGGCCTCCAAAAATGGCAACAAATATGACCTGACCCAAAAAAAAACGACTTGAGTGTCTTTAAAAAAATAACTGAGTTATAATTAAACTCTGATTTATAATTTTCTTTTGGCTTCTAAATAATGTAAACAAATGTTATTTTTTTGCAAGAATACGAACCAAAAACATGTAATTGCTAATCACCATTTTTGCATCTGTTTACAATAGCACATATAATTAGGAGTTGTCATTTCCTATAAAAGGTCATTTACCTGACCTACCCTAATTAGTTAGTCGTCAAACGTCAACATTTATCCCTTATTATTAAACACAAACATTGCCTAAAAACGGACAAATCTATTAAAGAAGTGGTTCAAGCGGTTGCCCTATCTGAACAATGCCAGAAACGGCGAGAAGTGGCTCGTGTGTTAAAAATGAGCCACTCTGCTATGTCCAGAGTTTATCAGCGATATCAGGAGACTGGTAGCTTTAACCGAAGAAGCTTCCGTAGAAGAAGGTGCACATCAGAGAGGGATGACCGATTCATCGTCAGTACTTTTCTAAGAAGTAGAACCCTCTCTGGTGTTACCAACTCTCTAAACCAACTGGAGAAACGCGCGGAGTGGCTGTTATTGGCAGGACAGTCGGAAGAAGACTAAAGGTGGCTAGTCTGACTTCAAAAAGACCCTAAGTCAATGCGAGTTCATCGAGCGGCCCGATTACTTTTCGCGAGAGAACACGTGAAACGGATGGACGAACAGTAGAGCTCTGTTCTCTTCTCAGATGAAAGTAGACTGTGGCCATGGCAGCGATAGACGACAACGAGTCTTCAGAAGACCAGGAAACCGAATCTGCTCAAATTGGTTCTTCGGTTTCTTCGAACACTCAATATTGAATTGTTTTTTATTATTTAATTTATGATTGTTTTGTCTTTTTGTCTATATTTCCATTGGAGTAAATGTTACTTATTTTAAAGTTTAAGGCGAAAAAAAATTTTTATACAAAAATAAATATTTGTTTTATTATAGATATTATAAAAAGAATATATTAATATGAACCTTAGTTAAGTCAATTTTTTTCCTTCGAGTGTATAATCCAAGGCTATATTATTATATAGGATTACCAAGCCTTATTCACGAATAATTGGCAAGCAGGTTCTGCTGAATAGTGCTGCAATAAAGCATCTTGCTTGCTATAACTCAGAGTTACGGAAATGCCCAGTGTAAGATAACTAGAATCTTAGCCATATGCTTACCAAGGAACCTTGTCATTTTTATTATAACCCAAAATAAAACATACACAATAAAATCAATATGATAAAAAATAATTGTGAAATCAATGTCAAATAAATAATTGTAAGTCAAAAAATAAAATCAAAATACAAAAAAAGCGATGTGCTTTTTGAAGCAGAAACAAAGCAAAAACTTAATTAAATCCAAATCGAAGTAATCGAACGAAACGTTTAAACTTGCAGTTAAATATTGATTTTTACATAAAATTAATCAAAACATTAATAACTATAAAAAAAAGGCCGACAGAAACAAAATAAAACCATCTCATACAAAACAAAATAAAATCATAACTATTAAACTAAATGTTGAAATCATTATAAAACCAAACAAAAAACTAAATGTAAAAGAAGTGACAACAATTTCAATGTTAACAAATAACTAATTGAGATGAGTCAGGAGAAAAAACAATAATGAAATATTATAATCTGCATTTCATTAACTTTGTTCATCCCAATGCTGATGATTTGTAACTTTACCGTCGCTACCTCATTACAATTTATAATTGTTATTGCTGCAATGAATATGATATGGAATCGATTAATTAATAGGGGAAAAATTACGGTGTACACTTCAATCTCGTTAAATCGCATGTAGTGATTGTAGTTAGTTGGAAAATGCGTAGTGCCCTAGATTTGACTTCTCGCCCTATACAACCTATGGCATATGGCAGAGGAGTCAGCATAATTACTGCACTGTTTATGTAACTCACATCGCAATAATATTATGAATTTATAATTATTATTATTGTCAATTTTACATGCTGCAAAGAGCAAACTTTATTTGAGTATAAATTCCCAGATGATTTAATTGTTCTTCTTTATAAATATTAATATATTATTTACCTCATTAGCACAATTCTCATAACTAAAAATCACATAATGATTAATTTGTTTTAAACATATAAAATGTTATTGTGGCTTAAATATAAAGGCTAGGTATATTATATCTATGATTTTTGTAGTAATCTGTTAAAGCTCTCGGGGAACAGCGACCATAAGCCATAAAAAAAAACAGTGGACGCCGACAAGTAATTAAGTAGCGCTTTTTTTATGTGTGAGTTTTGCTTTTGGTCCAGCTTTATCTTATTAGACTCGCGAGCGGGAGGCCCGCTGAGTAGGGTTCAAGTAGCGCTATTTATTCTTACTTGATTTACAAATACTAAGATTTAGAAATTTTTATCAAAATAATATACATACTATATTAATATTTTTCTAAATTAAACATTGTACTAGTTAAGGAACTTTTTTGAATATTACCTCCTTTCTTAAAAAAATTACCTTTTCATAATATTAATGTAGATATATTTAACGGTTTTTAGTTGCAAAAAGATTAAATGGAAGTTAAGTTCCATTTAATAATCAATGTAAGCATTTTATACTTAAAGAGAATAAATGGTCTTTGTTATAAACTGTAGATCGAAATAAAATTGAGTATTTTATTATATTTAACTTTATTAATATAAAACAAACTCTTTATAGTGATAATTCAGTCGCAAATTCATTCATATGTGAAATAACAGGCTGAGAAGTTTGATTAATAGACTTATTTATGGCAGTTGCATGCAATCACCCGGTGGGCGCATGATTCAAAACCGACCCGCCCACTAGCGCCATTTATAGGCAGCAAAAGTCGAGGTTTGTACAACCCACGTCTTTCACGTTCGGTTAATGTTTATGAAGGCAATGGGGATTGTGTGTTCTGTGCACTGTTTTAAATCATAAACTGATAATGTAATAATAATAGCGATGATCATAATTTTGGGTAGGTGATGATGTCTTCTTCCTGATCGATATTATATAATATATATAATATCGATCAAGAAGATCGAATATATATAATACTGACTCGTTCTTTCTTTTTCTACCCCGATGTCCTGTGCAATAAAATTACAATGAGAATAGAAGAGTTGAGGAAGGTTCGTATGCAAATGTTAAGCAGACTAGATATAGAATAAACCCGTTACCAGAAAAATATCAATTGGTTTAGTACAAATATTCATTTTTAACGTGGATTTCGAATCCAGAACTCGCGAGTATAACACAAAACAGGTATTTTAAATACAATGCCACGCCACCGTCGTTGGCTGAGTAATAAAGCATTTTGGCAGCCTACTGGTACTGTGACGTAATACATAAAACTTTTTTTAAGAGTCATGTAGATCTCCGAGATATTTTATTTTCTTTTATATACACGATATTACGTCGAAAGTTTTAAATTCGAATATGTTCTTACGATGCGGTCAAAAGATAACAATAATTATGTTCCGATAATTGCTATACCGTTATATTTCCAGTTAAGACGTTTATTTCAAAATATACATGATCGCATTGCATCACTCATTTTAAGCGTGATACTTCTATGCTACGTACGGTACTACTATATGTGGTCCGAGCAGAAAAGAAGTCCATAGATTTTACAGATCGTCGGGGCTAAGTAGCAGCATAATGCTCTTGCATAACATACCTATAGATAAAATGGCCGCGTCATAGTGTAACCACAACCTTTGTTAGTTGCTATTGTGGTCGCGAACCTTCGCGGAAACTTGTCCGCTGATGACTTCGATGTCTATACAAATATATTTCAGATTCTGTTGATGATATTTTTTTATTTAATACGTAAATAAAATAAGTAATGTAATTTGAAATAGTTTATCCATTTTACGTAATTCTTATATCCTATTGCCGCGCCGCTCTTTTATAAAGTGGCCATTGAACGTAGAGCAACAACTAACTTTTGTTGAGAGAACATGGCACAAACTATCGCCCAATTATGTTTCCGGGGCATTATAAGCAAATGAACCACTTTCTATCATAATTGTTGAACAAGGATCTTTGCTTACATATATTTCTCTCCGACTACGAATAAGGTAATAATAACCAGGATAGGAAGACATCTTTGCTTCGTATACTGAATATAGGAATCATGTGATATATTTTTTTAAAAATAGTAAAGTGTATGTCAAACGAGCACATACGAGTAGTTACACAATACTCGCGTTTTTTTGTGTTTGTTGTCTGTTAGTCCAGAGATTTTTACAGCTTTATCTGAGACAATACTCGCATGTGCACCTTATACCTAATGGAGTGAAATGCACATGCGAGCAGAAGACAGGTTAGTGTGAATAAAATGTCGCATTTAAGTAATTTCCATATATTTGCTCCAAATATATTTCCAGTTAGAACAAATTATAGATAACCGACCGACCTTTTGTAAAGTTGTACCCTCAAATGTTTAAGGAAAATCTGTTGCTAAACAAACGTTGATACATTGCCATATAAACCACGCGAAACAATATATAAAATAACTCATGCCTGCATTTTGTGATCGAAGTACCTGAAACTACAGCGCAATTACTGGATTCGATCCTAGACATGTGCATCACAAGACCTCGCTTTTGGATCTGATTGTTTTGTGTCTAAACTCCGTGTTTCTGACCGTATCAAAGATTTCGACGTGGTAGGCTTGAAGTCGCCTTTCGACTATTGTCGTCATTTATCTTCTAACACAAGCATTAAATCCTTAGTTGGAGTGCTTAACGATATTGAGAGTGTTAAAAGTATTGCGATATATTATTTATATCAATAATTGTACTTTCCCTGCTTTTATATTCGCATTGTACTGGGGGAAATAACAAAACATAAAATGACCAAACTGTTCCTCTTTTTGAGCTATAACGGAAGCTTAGATTGTCTTCCCATACGAATACGGAGGCTCAGGGTCGGGTGCTCCATGGTCTAATGTTCAAAAGGAAACGTGATGTTTGGTCCGGCCGAGTTGATACAGTAAGCTGCAGCATCCTACTACATTTGGTAGATCAAAGACTATCAAATACGTATGTACCCTATTTAGTAGCATATTAAAATGAGCGTACACTAATATTACGCAGTTTGATTTAATTTAATTAAGTTTATTACCATGTGATCAACAGTGAAGGAAAATATTTTTTTTACCTTCCCAACGTTATGAGTTCAAAAAGAAGCACCTACTAGTTTGCCCACGATAATAAGACTGAGGTGTTTGATATTCTGATGTCCTAGCTAATCGGGGATCAGCTTTAATTAAAAAATATTTAAGACACCAATGTCTACGCGCCCAAAATATATTTTCTAAGCTGCTTCTAAGCGTAGCTGGAGCGTTTTAGAGCACGTATAGGTATTCAATAAACTAGATGTGGCACGAACCAATCGACTAGGGCAGGACCACAATTTCACTGAAACCAACTTAAAACAGGAACTTAGCGCTGCTGCTGGAGGTTGAAAGAAACCGGAGACCGTATTACTGGTCACGAAGCATAATCACTACATCTTAGTTCTTAGGAGTGATATACACTCACTTCACTTTTCTATATTCCGTGAGTGAAGTTTGGTGTAGATCCTGTAAATATGGCCGATTTTGTTTTACGCATGTCGTTTTAGAAGGGCAACTGTATCGGTAAACTGTATCATTATTGTACCTACACACAACAAAAAATATTATATTAGCCATTAGGAAAAACTAAACTTTGAATTTTATTTTGAAGCATTAGTTCTTTATTTAAAAATGTCTTTAAAACCAAAATATATCGTCAAACTTCTCTTGTATTTCATATAAAATGAAGTCTTCTTTTAAAATCCAATTTATTTATTTTTAAAAGCTAAATAATCTTTTTATTCTTATTATTGTTAAATTGGATTGTTTGATTACATATTTATCATTACCATAAAATATGTTAAGTTTTCAAAGTGAACGAAAACTTTTGTGATATGTGTATACGCTATAACACCAGTATAGCTTTTGTTTCAATTGGGTTGTATATTTTGTGGGGCTGTTTACTAATAAATTACTGGAGAGGATAAATAAACCAATTTAAGAGTTGTTACAATTTTTTCTTTATGGTTATATCGAAACATTGACGAAGACTTAATTTTTTTTTTGGATATTTAAAATATCGATAATCGTTCTTGATTCTAGGCAACTGTTTCAATGCCGTTATCAAATAAAGGTAAGTGAAAGTAATATCGTTTAATACGTTCTTGACCTGTTATTCATAGAGGTTTAAAAAAAGAGGTCACATTGAAATCAGATAATTTCAGTTGACGAATAACATTACACTCATGGTAAGGTGAAGCGGGCTGAACCAAAATAAAATGCAAATTAGTAAGTACCGATATTGTGGCATAGTATGTACAAAACGCAGAAAGACAAATTTTCATATATTATAAAATATAGGTACTTATTCCAAAACAGTTATATAAAAAACTAAATAATATTGCAATATAAATTAACCTACTGCGTCTAAAACTAAACTTTCTTCAGATCGGATCTTCGTATATTTATATTAACACGAAGATGTCCCTTGGATATAAATATAAATAATGAATCTAGTGAGTAAGCAGTTTACCCATGTTAAGTCATCAATATATATTAACTTGTGACTTTACCACGCGCATTCAAATGAAAAAGATAGAATATAAATACTTATACCATACTTCGCGGATTATCACTTTGTTTGTTAGTGTAAGAACATGTGTAGGTACTACCCCTTTGAAAGATATTTAGTACTGCAGCTACTTTTACACATAATTTTATTCAAATTAAGCTAAGGTATGACTCATAATATAGTATTTATCTACATTTGAAGCTAATCTAAACTACATTAAATACATTTTTACATTACATCTTTGTAACATTTTAATATTCACAATTCTGTTTTTACGTTAGCCTTTTTGCTAATGATTATTATCACATTTTGATGTAGTTAAAAAAACTGCCTGTTTCTCACTTTAGTAACAAAACATCTGAGTTTTAAGTCCTTAGGTAAATGTAAAACCGAATTGTCGACCAATTAGGAGACAGCACAAAATCTGCCATTTTTGGTATGAGTCCGACAGCGAGATATTCAGCCGCTTACGTGTCGCGAAGGTCCGGTGGGCGACGCGACACACGTCAAGGTGTAAGGGGGGCGCCTGATCAGAGCAGCGCTGCCACACTGACGGTGCCACACCACAGACTCCGCAAGACAGTCGCGAGTAGCGCGCGCGCACGACCCCGACACGAACGACTCTCGCGACGGTTTATATTACATGGCAAAGCGTTTCATTTAATATATTATGTGATAAAAAATATACTTTAAATATTTAACCCTTGTTATTACAAGAATCTCTCGTAAGTTAAGTATAGTTTTATAATCTTTTATAACCACGCGAAACAGTGAAAACAAAATGACTATAAAAAACAAAAAGACTAAACAATCAAAAGCGTCCGAAGTGACCTCGTCGAGTAGTGCATCGACCAGTGTACAGAAGAGTAGCACGTCCACGGTGCAGAAGAGCAGTAACACTTTGCAAAAGGTCAGCTCGTCAGGTAAAAAGGTACGCTATATCGACGTAAAGGTCGAGGAAGACGACCCGCTAATGATTACCGATGTAACTGATCATGCTTCTATAACCGGCTCTACAATATCCGAGCATTATAATAGCCATCCGCACTACATTATAACGGAAGCGCCGTCGGTGTCCGATTTATCTCAGATAAGATCCCATGAACATAACGTTAGTGACATGGCTCAATCCACTACCGGAGAATTCGTCTCTAACTCTGTACTGCAAAATACTTCTTCAGTACATCAACAGAGCTCTAAAAGCGAAACAATTCAGTCATCGTCAACCTCAATACAACAATCTGATTCAACTCATAGTCAGACATTTGATAGAACTGTGGACTCTTCTGTAGAGAATCAAACCCTTAACACTGCTTTTATAGATAGTACTTCCCACAACACCACAGGGTCTAGTACTTACAGTAGAAGACCTCAGGGTGCAAATGCTACTGATTCTTTGCTTCAATCGGAACGCGAAAATGGAAGTAATACACAAACGACACAACAATCTTTTATATCTCGGCGAGATATGAAAAATAATTTCTCGAAAATAACTGATAAGAAATTTGTTAACCAACGCGAGAAAGACAGTTATCGGCATTCCCCCGATACCTCGAAGAGAAGTCAGACCGTAAAATCAAACGCATCTAATTTTTACGAAGTAGAAGGTGCGCTTGACCGGAATATAAAAACTATAGAAAACAGCACAACGAGCCAGTCAAGTGAAAATAAGAGTAGTAGTGTGACAAAATCCTCATCTTCGTCGTACGTAGTCGAAATCGTCGATGGAAAAGAACGCATAATTGACAGCTCAAAAAGGGAGTGGGGCGACGCCCAAGAGCATTCATCGAAAGAAGATTACGCAACCGTAAGTGGAACTAATATTACACCCCAATCTATTTACAGTCAACAAAACTATGATATGAAATCTAAATACGACACTGGAAAGGATGGTATACAACCTAAAAATGAAATGACCGTTAGAGAGGACTCAAAGTTTATCAAAGATGGGAATCAAATAACTTCCAGTGAGAGCATTATATCGCATAAAGACAATCAACAACAACAGCTTAGATCAACCGACGAGAGAATATCGACCCATGACATACAACATAGCACTATGTCATCTGATATAGCAAACACGACTCAAAGCAACACAAATACTATCGAAAGCAGTAAAATTATTAATGAAACTACAAATTTACAAAGGCATAATCAAAATACTCGAACAGATTCATCTAATTTCTATGGCTATAATTCGACTATTCAAAATGAAATGAAAAAAGTTGGAGATATTCTGGACGTACGTGAAACTGATAATATTAACTTTTCTACAAAAATTTTGAAGAGTAACACCAGCAGTGCCCAACAAGCTTCAACGTCATCTTACGTCTTAGAAGTAATAGACGGAAAGCAAAGGGTTGTGGACAGCTCCCATAGAGAATGGGGAGATAGTAAGGAACATTCAACCCGTGAAAAGAGTCATCACGTTAGCGGGCCCGATAGAAAGCCTGAACATGAATATACGCGACATGTGTTAGATAAAGAATCTTTTTACGATACTGGCAAAGATGGTATTCCAAAAAGTGCAACCCAGGTTTCAGAGGAATCAGCATTGTATAAAGACGGCAAACAAATTGCTTCCACTAAAAACGTGTATTCTGGTGACTACAAAAAAAAGCCAGCTATTACAGAACATCCAAACGACAAAGACGATGATTACGTTAGACACAAAAAAGACATAACTGATAATTCTGTGCATTCTGATACTTATCAAATAAATACAACAGACCAAACAACTGACATGCGTGATATTAAGGACGTGACCAAAACAAACGAGTTTATTACAAAAGAACAAACAAATTTGACTAAAGAAACTACATCAAAAACCATGTCTGAAACTAAGGATACTTTGACCACTTATGAGAGAAGCACCGGAACATGGAATGGGAAATTTGTTTATGAGAAAGACGAAGACAGGCCTAAACGACCTAAACAAATGTCACCTTTTGGTACACCGGAACCGCCTCGACATCACTTAAAACGGCAGGACACTGAAGACAATATAATATTAACATCAAAAGATATAAAAGATTTTACATCTATAAGCGACTTGCGAAAAATTATTGAGACTTCATCATATAATAAAGATGTTACTGTAAGTAACAAGAACATTGTTATCAGGAGAAATGTTGATGATAGGGTGCTAAAGGACATAATAGAAACTGTTAAAAAGTATCCTTTTAAGAGAATCGATAAAGTTACCTTTGGTACAAAAATTAACGAGGATGTAAAAGATCTTTATGAAGGCGTAGATACAGAGCAAGTTACTGTTCTAAAAACAAGCAACGCTGACATTATCAAAAAATCATTTGAGGTTGATAAAACTAGAAGCCAAGTTGAGGTAACGCGCTATGTAACTGAAAATGGCATAACTAGAAAAATAACAACATATGAAGATGCTAAAGAAGACGACAAAATAAAAACTGATGTTTTTGTCGACAATAGCGCGTTAGACATCAAAAACTTGGTAAGTTGACTGGTCGATAATTTTAAAATGAATAATATTTAGGTATGTGACTTACATTTTTAATATATTTTTAGAAGGATGTCCACACCACTCGAGATATACGCGAATACGACGTCGTAGATCATGCGATCACCGACACCACAAGAAAAGACACCGTTGTCAGCACCGTTTACGATGAAACCATCATTGATGACAGGAAAACAGTGCGAGATGACAGGACCATTGTCGAAGAGAACGTTTACATAGACGAAAGAAAACCTAGGCATGCTGGTCCAAAGAAACCAGAGAAAACTGTTAAAGAGCAGTGTATTTGCGAAATCTGTACTTGTGGGTAAGTAATCTTATATTTATTAGTTATATGTTACACTACAAAAACATATGTGTTTAGGTACAATAAAACATCAGTTTACCTAGCAGGTGTATTGTGGACGTCGCTATTCATTAGTTAAATGGGGTTCTACTGTGTAGTGATCGCACGCCGCAGGTCTTTTGAAAACTTTAAAATTATTCAATGTATTGTTACATGAATGTACCATTTTATATTAAACTTTTAAAAAAATATAATGAATGCCCATGAGTGAATACTTTTGCAAGTCGATGGATGCAAGTAACCCATGCGTCGTGGCAGTCTGTGGCCAATGATCATCTATTGCTGATCTGAGTAAATAATCATGATGTTGTATTATAATGAGCATCCCATCCGAGTTCATTCTGTACATTATTTAAAACGTGATTTCGCATTCAGAAATTTTGTTTGTATCTAACCTTATTATAAAGGTTAAAAGCGTGAATATTTCCAAGAAAAAATTCTTTAACTTATCTATATGCAGATAACAATGTATTTTTTTTAAAAAGATAAGATATTGTAGGAGCGGTTTCTATATACTGATACAATAGTATTGATATAGTTATCTCAATCCGATATAAATTTTGGGTAGTATAATAATCTAATAATTTATGTTTACGAAACTCCTAATATACTTGCAAATTAATATCACTGTGTCATGTTTTTTTTAATAATAGAATAAAAATATAGTTGCTGCATTCGTGAACATTGTTGCTTTATGACACATCTATTTTCTGATTGCATCAACGTAAGTCTGAGTGGTAGTTAAGTCGGGCTTGGGGTATTTAAGCTTCATTGTTCCCAATTTGTTAATAATCTCGGAGTCAAAGCGTCGGCGTCGCATAAGTGTGGAGATTAGGGATGGCTTTAAACTATAAGTTTAAACGATTTTGATTACGTAACACTTCATGCTAGGTTGACGTGCGGTTGCGTTGGCGTCATTCAAGATACGTAGAGCTACTGTCTCAAAGTTTTTGATTGAAAGTAACAAATGGCAAATAGTTAATGATGTTTAATAATAAACGTCAAAAATTAGCAACACACAATGCCGAGTTTATGGTCAAACAATGCTACTATAGTTAAAGAATAACAATCAAATTCTAACTCAAATAATGATGATATATAAGATCAGATTATATTATAAGGTGTTTGTAATATTTTAAGCAAACTTAAAAAAAAAGAAAATATATATATACTGGAAGTATACTATTATGTATATATATATATATATATCTATAAAATTTCATTTAATAATTAATATGTGATATAGTTTGTGTAATAAATTTAGAAATATGTAACACTTTCCATTTATATTGTTTTATATTTCATTATTTAATTTACCTTAGCGAATTGCATACCGTGATCCTAGGTCGTTTTGGCTCAATGCCTTGGTTGGCTGAACTAGTATCTCTCGTTTCGATTCTTTGACCTTCAATTGTTCCTAAAATGTTAACACGAAAGTAATGTAAACTATATTTTGTTAAATTATAAAATGATACTATGATATGAAATATGATACTTATGGTATATTGTTCTTTGCTGCGCTTATAATCGCAGTGTCTGTCATTAACGTCAGAAGTTGTAGGCGATTGCCTTATATTCGGTGTGAGTCATATTCAACAAGCAATGGTTTGGTTGAATCCTTATGCGCAGATGTGTGGGAGTTTATCGAACCGAAAGTGCTATTAGTATCGCCCTCAATACCGAACTCGTTTAGATAGTCTAACAATTTAAAACCAAATAGTCTGGCGTCTATAATCAGCTGTGATAATTCAGCTATGTCTTCTGGTAGGATAAAAGATAAAACTTGAAATGTTTTTCTAACAAAACCAACACTAAAAAATGAAAGAAGGCTGTGATTTTGAATGAAAGAATGTTGTAGATAAAATTCTGTTGTGTCGTTACCGTAATAGGTAAATAATAGAAAACAACGGTCGATTGCATTCTTCATGGACCCTAGGCTGATCCGAAAATGGAATTTTGTTATTGTTACTTTGATAGAATAGCGTAGTAGTAGTACATTTTCAAATTTTCAAGGACAAAACATAGTTTCTTGTCCTTTTCCAAGGTATAAACATATTATTATTTTAACTAAATTTCTTACATTATTATTGTAATAAATAAAATAAAAAGATTAATAAAACATTATGTACCATATTCAAAAAGTGATACTTTCTACTATAACAAATAAACACTCTGATCGGTCCTGGGATGACTAGCCCGGTGCTAAAAGGTATTATATATTATTTAAAGTCGTTATTCACACCACACATAGTTCTTAAAACTGCCTGTTCTAATATCGACTTTTATAAGCGGAAATAATTAACAAGATTAACAGAAATACCTGAGAAAAGCATACATATATATTTGATCGACATAGATATTTGAAGACACAAATGATTGACCGTAGTCAGAAAAGACAATATGCTTATTTTATGACGTTAAGCAAGTATACAAGTTATATACACTCGGTGGTTCATACTTTACCACGTAAATAGCGAGGCGGACTTCCGCATGATGTCATAACACGATTACTTAGCTTTTATTATAACAACTTAACCCATAATTTAAACTTGAATACTTAATTGTTATTAAAAGAATTTCAAAACAGGGAGGGTGCAAAATATCCCTCAAGATTTAAACCAATTTACCACATTTTGTTAGGGTGTTTTAGAAATTACAAATATTATTGAAAATATTCTTTTTGTAATTGTTTCAGTATCTTTAAGTTTAGGGAATTGTTGTGTTGAATCAGAATGGTTCAGTTATTAAAAAGAAGAACAGTTAACAGGTTAAAAGTGAAATGAAATGAATAAAATTTAAGAATAAAAAAATAAAAAAATAATTTATGTTTTACTGTTATTGTTGTAGTTCAAACAAGTCGATTTTTTATTTTAATACTAATTTTAT
This sequence comes from Teinopalpus imperialis, assembly GCA_029286865.1. Taxonomy (NCBI): domain Eukaryota; kingdom Metazoa; phylum Arthropoda; class Insecta; order Lepidoptera; family Papilionidae; genus Teinopalpus; species Teinopalpus imperialis. The sequence continues at coordinate 5,655,309 of JAGSMU010000034.1, forward strand.
TAATCTATATATCTATAAAGTTTCTTAACGTAGTTTTCCGTATCGAAAGAAAACATAATTCTTGCATTTTCTTATATCTCTCTCTCTCACTTTTATATTTTGCCAAAAGTCCTTGAGTAAGGTCGTACCGACATACCGCTGCACCGAAACGAATACCAACACCGACTCATAAATTACTGCCCGTAATAATTTACGCGGTATAGCTTTTAAACCATGTTTTTAACTATTTTGTAGACGAAGTATTTATAATATTATTTCAAGTAGGTATAAAAATGAATAGGTAAATTTTACTTAATCTCAAAATCGTAATTAAAAAGCAGCTGTTAATAACATGACCGGTGTTTTACTACATTTTTTTATTCAAATGCCTATAATTGGCATTATGTTAACATTTATATTTTTTGAAGTAAAGCGAATGTTTGTTTCAAACAAAAAAAAGCCGATTATTTTAACATAATGTATCATACATTTGTAACTTTCTTTTTTTTAACATTTCTTTGTTAATCTGTATAAACAAATTGGTATTATCGTAATTTATTCGTGTGAAGGAACTCTACTAGCGCCAATCTTAAACCGTGCCTCATCGCGCCTGGTACCTATCCCCGCAACGATATGCTCGATATTGGACGTCTTTATTACACCTGCTTATATTTGGTTTGAGATACCATACATAATTAGGCCGATCTTTAGATATATATTTTATATCTCTGTAGGTTTAAGTAATTTTTATTTTAATAGTTTTGATCAATATTACTATAACTACTTCTATTTCAGTCCTTCTGGTCTGAATCTGGTTTTTAATTTATTCGTAGTAGAAATTGAATAGTCGTTACTGGTCAGGCTAGTTAGACGGTATTAGAAAGTAAGTTATTTTGTTATTCCTTAGTCAGAACTTTATAAATATTTTGAGTTCAGTATTCTGATACAAATATTTAACTTTATTTAGAAAGTTACTCAGCACACCAAAATGTAAATAGTTAATATATTACTGGAAACCTGAGGTAGTGGTTGAAGTACCTGGCTGCTGCATCTCAGGTCGTGGGTTCGATTACCAGTTGAGGATTAAAATTGGTGCATGACTTGGTTTTTATATCTGGATGTGTTGTATCTATGCCATCTGCATCCATCTACTTTCCACAGACTTCATCATTCTATTCGTAATATATGTACATATTAGAACTAACTAACCAATTCAATCTAACTTATGGTATGTACGAAGGCAAAATTGGAAATAAAGCATTAAACCTTTAGTTTATAGAAATTAAAGATGTCGAGAAAATTAGCCGTTATCAGATAATTCCCTTAAGAAGCTTAAAATGTTTTAAATATACGAGTTAGGCCGCTACTAAACATAACGAAGTTTCATTATGTAAAATAACATTGAAATAAAGACAACAAAATTAAATTTTATTTGCGAAACGTGACTATTTTCCGATTTACTTTTAAGTAAAAGTAAGTAAGACTTGAGACATCCTGTTGACGAGAGTGTGACAATTCCATTATGGTCCTCGAACGTGACAAGGCTTCTGCATCATTACTCTTCAGCGAGGATGAATGTAGGAATCATTTACCATGAGGCGAACTATTCATTTGTCAATGCTAGAACAAATAAAAGAAGCAAATAACCTCATTCCAATTCCTCTAAACGGAAATACCTATTCCTCTCAACGTGGAAGAAGTACCGAATCCATAGGCCTTATTATTTTATTAATGCGGTAGACCCACGCTACAGTCTGTATCTAGCTGCAAGGTGAATGGGTCGACTTGAACGGGGAAGGGTCACATCCTCCGGGTATCGACCGGTGAGTGTACGGATCCAGAAAGACGGCATGGCATTTCATCTCACACACAATACAAATAATTTATACATTTTTAAATGTTAAACAGTAAAAGAAAAGTCCCATTTATTTAAATACAAAATACCTTAACCGATGATGTCAATGTACTGGTAATGATAACTTATTAAATGACCTCTCAATCTATACTAAGTTCTTGGAAATAAAAATCAATCATCACTATTAGTAACAGCCACACTTAGATCATATTTTTATTTATTCTTTGTGTCGTATGTTAATTAGTGTTCCCATTTGTTTAGTCATTAAATGTTAATAGTTGCTCCTTCGTGCCTACAAAGTGCAGTAAACTATGTTGTTTATGTGTCATCGATTGTTAGTGTCATGTCTACGTAACCTATATATTATATATAAATATTTAAATATTGACTATGTATAATTAATTTACGTACAGATTCAGAATAATGTTTACACCTTCTTTTACATAGGTTTCGTTTATAACTTTTAGATATTAAACCTAAGACGTATTTTTTAGCATTCATTTGATTTCACTTGCTAAACTAATACAGGATGTTTTCTTACTTTTAATATTAAGATATATTCTATCTTCTTTTTCTTCATCATCAGCAGTTTTTTTCTTTATTTCATTGAGAGTAACAAACGAACACACAGTTCACCTGATGGTAATTCTTGCGGCCCATAACATTTACATTACATCCCCTTGAGGAATAAGCTCACGCTTAGCTTTTTTTAAAACTAATTTAAAGATATTTTGTTTTAAAAATATATAGACAACTTAATAAATTATAGGTGTAACATAACGCGATAGATTGGAGTGTAGGTATTAAATAAAATATTTATCATAATGTAATTCCAACTTATCAAAATTTACAGCAACAATGCATGTTAATTATTCCAAAACGTTTGTTTAACATGTACCTATGTATGTATATGATTATTTTATATTATATTATTATTATTTATGTTATAATTAGGTATCTAAGAGGTGCATGAACCGATTAATATACGTGAACAGACTCTCCTCTCCGTATCATTGGAAATATATGTCATTACCTCGACGTGATTTGTGGCATTCCGATGAACTCTGACCACAACTTGAGTGGTCATATGACATACTATTGGCTTTTAGACTAGATATATAATATTAGACTATTTTGTACTACTAGCTAATACATGCATGTTATAAATTGCGTAATACAAACATACATGATTGTTGTTAAAGATAACAGGATTAGTCAACAACACAACTATTGTATTATGTCATCAAAGATAGATAGAACTTATCTCCTCTGTTAGATTCAAGGTTTCCATATCAATTTATTAAGTAATTTTTGGCAACAACAATGCACAATTATTTCCATTATTTGAACATGTTTCAATTAATTATTTAAATACGATATTTGGTGGAATACATTGCATGTTTTTATGTTAAGGTATGCCTCAGTTATTTCTATTTTATTTTATTTATCATAAATATAATATGTGTTTTATGTTCTACGGCATTTACGGCAAATCGTAGAGTAAAAAGAATTTTCAAAGCCATCTATAACTTTATATCTATAAACGAAATTTAATAAATCTTTAATAATTTTAAGTTGCAACCCACAAACTATATTTTTCGACTTTAATCTAATATTTAACTCATTTTTAACTGCATAGTTATTATTGTGTTTATTTTTTATAATATTAGGATTGACACCTGATGGTAAGCAATGAATGAGTTCGGCCCTTTATCCGTGCTCAACAGGTTCAGGATGCATATGCTTTGTTATTCTTTAGCAGTGCAACGTTACTTGTGTTTGCATCCCCGGTTCCTAACACTCCTCGTACGAATACGTTGGTATTCTGTGAGAGCGTGGTCGTGTCCAGATCGAGTGGCTTTGAAAACTGTTTTATACTTCGTTAAACCCAACGAGGTAATGATGGGTGGAAAGTGCTTCAAGCGAGTCTTAGGTTCGTATTCACGGAGGTGCAGTTTACTCGACTGTGACACTAGGGTTACGTGTGCGCCCAACGTGACGGTGAGTTGTTTTGGATTGCGACACACTATCGCTGTTGCAGAAAGAGCTTTGTATGGTCACGAACTGTGATGTCTATTCATACCGTGGCCTCATGCTATTAACCAATACATACTTTTCTCCTTAATTGTGCTCATTTGTGAATAAATACCGTAAATTAGGTTCCTAGACAAAATAATACGTCTGTTTTTATCAGCTTATTAAGTAATACTAGAGTTTTTATTGAATTGTCACGATTTAAAGATTTTCCTTGTTTCAAATAATCAAATTAATCGAACTTCAGATTGATGAATACAAAGCTCTACCTTTTCAAAATCATATCAGATTTCTTTGAAAATTTAACTATAACTTTTGTTTTCAAAGTTTCCAAATAACGTGTTTCGTCAAGTTTAATTTATAAATTCTATGTCTACAAATATGCATTGTTTTGAATTGCTTTGACTTTCAAATAAGTTCATAATGACATGAATTTAAATTTGTAAAACAAATTGAATTGCACACAGTTTGAATACTGATAGATTTTTGTTATGTTATTAAATTTCACTATTAAATTGGTTAGCAAATGTTCAGCCATTGTTACAAGCCTAGCTTACTACGTGACTAGATTTGTGTTCAAAAGATTAGCAACCTAGGTGTTCTAAATATGCGAGACACGTAGACCCACACTACAAGAAAGATAGCCATATAGATTCATAGAAAACCTTCTATGGGAAACCAGACAGTTAAAACGCGTTTTCTTGTACTCATTTAATACGTTGGGTAGCAGGTTATCTCAGGACTTGTATATGCATATTATATTCCTTCGTTAAATATATATTTTTTTACAATTCAACGACAAAATAATAATAACCTTGACTTTGAACTTGGTTTTTATGTACTCGTAGAAATGACTCCATATATTATTTACCTTAAAATTTATATCCATTTTCTTTGTTGATCTATCCATTTGCAAGACGCGTCGTCTCATTTTAACATATGAACATCACGACCCGCCGACAATACTGAGAAATTTATAACACGATTTACATGTATTGTATGCAAATTCCGGATGGGAGCATTTTGCGAGACACGGCCAACTTTCAATAGCCATACTCGAGAGCTCAGACCTATAAATGAAAAGATAAAGTGACGTCAATAAATATTGCATGACAAAATAAGGTTCTTCATTAATTCATATTCAGTTTGTTTAAGAAATTATAACATATTTAACAGGATAATATAAGAATGTAGGAAAAAAATTAAACAAACCCTAAAATCTTACAAGTACAATACACTTTTTTAAGTCCAGATGTGCGTAAGTTGATAAATCAAGGTCAAATTGATGTTACAATCAGTGTTTAATGTCCTAATAAATAATAACTCTAAGTATGTGGACACAAAAGTTTATCTGCAAACATTAGCAGCTTTATTTTTCATACTTACCCTTGTTATACTGTTGATGGTATATACCATTAACAGTGCAAGAAGTTGGAGGAAGAACGATGAAATTTTTTCCTTTAATTATACACGACCAATTAAATTTGCAAAACATTATAAGTACAAGTTTCCAGCCGAGATAAGTTATCACGTTGCTGACATTAATTATATCTATGTTTAGAATGAACAGTAAAGATCTTGTGCAATAAACTTCATTGCATCTCTATTATTTTGTACACTGATATCATCTACGTACACTTGTACACTCTAATAAGAGCAATGAGCAAAATGTCTGACGGTCCACTGCTCGCCCACTCGTAGTTGGTTCCTCAATTGAAAAATCTACTTCTCCTTTAAATTGGCCTTAACACCGTCTTTATAAATTGTTCATCGCTCTTAAATTGCTTGAGCATTCCATGTTCTATAAGAGTCTTTTTTTGATGTGTGTTTTTTTTTTACTTTTACTTGTAGTAATTTTTATTAGTTTACTGAGAACTATACAACTTTATCCCTACTTCATTTAATATATAATTTAATCTATTATTTTCTACAATTGATGATATAAATGATCATTTACATGGTAGGCCCACGTAGCAGCTATATAGTAGTTGAAACACGAATAGGTCGACCGTGAAACGACTCTTTCTCAGACCAAGCTCAACAATAGCAGGGCATAATAAATAATAAAGGGTAATAAACCAGCGCACGTCTCACGTCATCTGATGGCAACTGTAGCTCATGATATCTACATCATCTACAAAGATTTAAGATGCATCACCCGGAGGACTGATATGGAATGCCTTTGCTAAGTGTGATTGAGTCTTCGGGTACCTGAACTAACTATACGAAACACAGCTCGTTTATGTTGCTATTTAACACTGGGCGTTTCGATCCATTAATGATGAAGCAAGTAACAGTACAGTGTGGCATGTTAAGCCTAGCGCTGTTATGTTCCGACTGGCGAATGAAGAAAAAACCGGAAACCATATAACAGGAGACGAGATATACCTCTAATCCATCTCAGTCTAAAAGATAGATGTCATAGCCCCAGAAATAAGAGAGATTAACGGTGTGCTCATTTGTCTTCATATAAAAACACTTCGCACTCATACAACATCCACAATAAACATAAAATATAACGCTATCTTCCACGAACAGAGCCCGCTTCTCATATAATCGCAGTGTGAGAGCTATGTAAAAGACGAGCATTGTAAATAAAATCGACGCGGCAATTAGAAAGATACGCGAGGCGAAGTGGTGCAGGCTGCGACCTCAGGCGGCTCTATTCGCGGCGGTGATCTCATCGGGCCCACGTCTCCGTCCTCGGTTAAACTCGTTTCTTACTTGTTTACTTGCGTTGGTATAACAACACGAACGTTTCGAACGCAAGACGCGCTGTGTATGATGAAACAGGCTTTACCTCATTCTTTTTTCGTTGGAAAATTGCATTTATATTAATGTGAACGCCATCGAATTTGTTTCAATGTTTTATTAATAATGTTTTACAACTTAGTTACCTTTTTCAAGCTATATGCTTGTAACTTAGTTATAAAACATTATAAATTAGTGATAGTACCGTAATTATATGTTGTAATTGTAATTATTAAAATATGTAATAAAATAAGGAAGATCAAAAATGAGAATATTGTTAGTAATAAAATATTTGATTTTCTTTCTTAAGTTCAAAGAATGATGTATAGACATACATTACAGTCACAAGACTGCTATTTTGTTTTAAAAATTCATGAATTCTTATCACGCGCGTTAAACCTTGGAAGCAATTATTTACGTCAAACTGACAGATGAACTCATAGCATTTCTGCATTCCTTCGCTTTCTTGTTATGACACTATTTAAGTACGTGTTCATTTACAAAAAACCCAAATTTTATTGAATTAGTTGTATATAATATTCGTCCGTATATATTTAGTAGCTTATGTAGGTACTAAGTACAATTGATTAACACGAGTTTTCGAAATGTATGTATTCCAACAAATAAGGCATAGCAAAAGAACGACCCAATTGCACTATGGTTGGAAAGTTGCTGCTTCAACAGCACCAAAAACGGCATGACTACTTACAACTGCAACTCCTTTAACGTATTTAGGTCTTCTTGAGAAGCCATTTCTTTAATATCGTATATAAGGAATACAATTTGACTGGTTTTAATGCGCTGTGTTTCTTAATGTAAGCTTGTATTCTCACAAACGTAGGTGGCTCATATTTGAGGTAAAATTTAATTGTTAATGTAGAAAAATCTTAAAGCTAATTAATAATTACTTTATATACAGAGTTCACGGTTATCCCGAACTCTCAAATTTATTCTTTTTGTGATGAAGTATTTATGTTTTGCGATGTTTATTTTTACGAATTATATACCGTATCATTCAGTTATAACGCTGTGAACGGTTTTTTTTTAAATATATATGCTCTTGGAACACAAATTAAGTTTTGTCCGTTGCCTGTTTGTAATCGAAGTATAATAAAAAAGAGATATAATGAAAAATTTAAGTCGGATTCAGAAGCTGTTTTCGGAAGAGCAAATCTTAATGGAAAATTTTTGCAATGTCACAAAAGATTTCCAGACTACACGTATAGTTGTATAACAAAAATGATTTTAGGCTAAACCGTATTCCCTGCTATAAAGATGTTGATTAACTGTAGGAAAGCGTTCATTAAAGCCAATAGAAACTACTAATTATTGTCATCCACTACAGATAAAGATGGAGATGTATTTTCACACCTCAAAATATTCTGCTATTATATATTAACTCTTCCTAAGTTGAAAAAGGTGGATACTTTATAATGCCTTTACGTAATGTTTATTTTTATCGCGTTGAAAACAGATATACACGTAAACTTAAATAATGTCAGTCGTATCCTTTACGACGTAGCCAGGATTTTTATTATTAGATTCATACTTACTTGTAGATTGCCTGACCGCAAACAGGTCGAATCAATATCTTGTAATTACATACTGCGTGCTGTCAACTGCTCTACCTACGTGGCTGTTTATTTTTGGAAATAACACCTTTTATATTCGTAATATTTATATAGCTATATAAAAGTTACGAATATAAAAGACTACGTTATTAATGAATTGAGATCAGGTCTCCCACTTTGTTATCACTTTATTTGAATTTTTCAGCCGTTTTGAATTTTATCTTAACAATAATTTTAGTCAAAATTATCCGTCTGTTTAAAGTATATTTTGTAATTGCAATCAGTCCTGATTAGAATAATATTTTTATCGTTACAATATTTTCGTTCTTTACTCTATAAATCTGGTTATATTTATTATAAACTAAAGGTATGCTAGAATGGAGAATAAAGAATAGGCGTGTAGGTGTAGGAACTGTTAACCAGTCACCAACGGCAATGCTATGGAAGGTCGTCGACCATATGGCCTGCTTCAGGTTGAAGCGAACTATCACGCTATGAATTCGTAACTTGCAATTTAAAAATAAACAGTACTGTCGAAAGGTTTTGTGATTATATTTGTATAATTGATTATAGAAAATATATTAAAAGTTTAAATGTTAACTTCCTGTTTAAGCCTAAAATAAACAAAAGTTCAAAAGGATCAGCTGCGGAGTTTACTGCAAGGTTATATAAAATGTGACTTTTTATCAATCCGCGATAGGGGTTCTTATTTCTTTAGATTGTTTAAGCGGGGCCTGTGAAGAGATTCTCAATTAGGCCATAATGGAACTGCATATAAAAGCCCACGCTAAGAATGAATGATTTTTTTTATAGCGCGGTAGTGACGCCATAGTTTTAAATTACTTCCTATGCTTGATTATTTTGTACTTGAAAACTCGAATGGGCAGATTACCTTGACAGCGTCGGGTCGTTTGCAAAAAATGCATTACGAACCAAACCGTTTTATCGATTAATGGTGGATTTCCAATTTTAATTTTATGTGTATATGTTCACCATTATCATCGCGGCCCATCATCAGACCTTGTTATATATAACCCTGAAAAAATAATTTAATTTAAAGAAACTCCCATCTACTTTCGTCCTAAACCTTAGAGAGGTTAACTCTTTAGTCGTGTTTAATATATATACGTAATAATTAATTATAAATATAATTATAACAGATAAAAATATGTTTAAATAATATCTAGAAATAAATAAATTTATAATTAAATCTTAAATTGATCCCATCAGAATTTTTACAGCAAAATACATTAAAATATTTAAAAACTATTTTTTGTAATAACCTGCAATAAAGTATCTTCTCCTAGCGACAGCGTAAGCTTAATACCAGTTTTGTTACTAATGTAAAGGGTATTTGACTATACATACTTTTATGCACTTTAGAACAAACCATTAAAAAGTTCGTATTGTTTCATTGTGTAAAAGCATTTTAGTGTGTGTTAAAAAAACAAATCTGGCTTTGCGTTACTCATCGAGTTCTGTGTAATTACATTTGTCCGTAAGGCACCGACTGTTGAGTAATCTTCCCAATATAGAGAAACTTCTTCGATCCCGTCATTCGAAGTGCTCTGTGGCGCAGTGACTCAAACTACATCAACAACAGATGCTTCATTGAAACACATGCAAATACGTCTGCAATTATGTACAATTTCTTCAACATGTAACGCATACAATATGCACACACACTCACAAGAATTCATAAATAAATCAATATTCCATACATCAATACAGTATCATTGACATGCATAATTACTTATTTTCTTTCAACCGTGTATGGTCTTTCAAGTTAATAAGTGAGTCAGAACTATTTTCACAGATATGTCACGGTCGTCTTGTTCGCAGAAGCGCCCTTGTTGCTTATTCAATATTACCTCATTGAGAGGTTTACGCGATTTTTATCCTTATTTGATATATTTCTTGCAACAAGGCCATAGCATAAAAACAAACTGGAATTGACATATCGGAAGGATTTATTTATGTACACTTTTATAAAACTGTCATAAAGTTCTACTGATGATCTATTTCGATCAGGTGTCTCGATCTTTCTGTGTGCCAGATGACATCAATTCCGCCGTAACGTAAAAACACCGCAAATACAGACTCACTCGTCAACCCATATTCTCTGTCCAATAAGAGGGCACAGATGCATAGTCAACAATTTCTGGTGAAAAAATTTTCGTTCCTCGACTCGAACCCAGGACTCGCGACGCAACAGTCAAGTACTCCATCCACTACGCATATAATAATAGTATTAGTTCTAGATTCAATGTGTTTGATCTATTTATGTGTACTTATATTATAAAGCATTGTAATTTATACGTAACCTTACATCCTGTTTACTATAATAATCAAATTAATTTATTTAGTATCCATTAATATATTTTATATAGTGTATTCGTCGATGTTTTTAGAAATATAAGTACATGTAACTAGGATATATCCGCGTCATCTTGTAAGTTCATACTGTCTCTGTCTCGAACGTTCCTTGTCGTGACGCGATGAAATACATCTATTTATAATGAAAATAAAATATACACTTACGGGTACACTGGTCACCTTACAGTAAGTTCCAGATCTCTAAACTACACAAACAAAACACAGCAGTGTTGTCCTTGTATTTTGAGTGGTTTGTGAATACGCTTGTATTCTGTCAGGGCGTGGGCCTTTTCCGGTCAGCGTTCGGTATACGCCTTATTCATGCTGCAGCTAGACGTAAGCTACAGCCAGGATATACCACAATACGTAATTTATAAAGAGACCTAATTAAGAAAATCGCATCAGAAGCTATTTGTTTTCACGGCTATAGGTAACAAACAATTTGAGAAATAATGTATAGCTATAATCTAGCTGCAACATGAATAGACCGCATCGTCTGATGTAGAACCATGTTTTCCATTTTAGAATATCGCGCAGCGTAATGTCGCTGTGTTTCGAAGTAGCAATATCAGTTAGTTTTCCAAAATTATCGTATCCTTAAGTACAATCGTATAGTTTCAGTGTTATAAAAATGTACGCGTTAAATTATCGTCAGTCTAAGAGCGATAAAGGGCAATTCAAAGAAAGCCTACGATCGTAATTAGAAGTTTAAAGGACGTTGTTATATAGGACATGTTTGTTCCACATTGCTAGGCGACGAGTAACACTGGATCGAAACGTAAATTATCTATAAAGTCGATAACATATACATGATTTTCGAAAAAGATAGTAAGTTTCTACTTAATTTTGAAAGTCCTAAAATTATTTCATCGCTGTTTTATCTCGTTAATATTTGTAGTTTCTTTTTTATACTCAATTTCGTTTTTACATATAATTTAATCATTTTAGTGTCGTTTCCAAATTCTTAGTAGTTTTTCTTTATTTGGATGTAAGTTAAGCGAGGGCTGTTGCCAATTTAGTAGTAAAGAGGGTTCATTGTGTTCATATTCAATGCCTTATTGAGTCACTGCTAAATCTGGAATAGCTTCGTAAATTATAGCCGCCCACTTATGCCTAGCAATGCCTTAGTGCTTGGAATGAATTTCCCTTTACAAAGATAAATCATGTGATGCTTTTTTAAAATAAAGATAGCGCTTTATAAAAATAGCATCACTAATATTTCATTTGTATTGTGAGTGTCCGGTATAAAAAGATGAAATCATTAAAATTTAATGAATTGTATTTATACAAAATAGAATAGTTCAAGAATCAAGAAATAGTGGGTCAATTATTTTAGTGTTTCGTTAACATTAGAAAGCAAGACAAATCTTTATGTTCGCAGGAAAATAAATGTATTGTAGTTGCTAGTAAAATATCAGAATCAAAACGCGTTCAAATAGCAGGCCACGTAGGTACGGTACGGCAGTACACGTCGCGTGTTAGTGATTACATGATGTTCTTGTGAAATAAAATAAAAAAATATTGAATACCATAAAACCAAATAATTATAATTTAGTTTTATTAAAAAAATAATTTCAGTGAACGATTAAGTGATTACCATAGGTTTCAGAGCCAGTGAAAAAAATATCTTTGTTACATATTACAAAAATGTATAATATATTAAATAATTTATCATACTTAGTAAAATAATAATAACCTTTAATAGAAAGTTTTAAAGGATATATGCGAAGTTACTTCAGTGTTTGTGTTTTACAACTAAAAGTATTGAAAACTATGTGAGCGAGATGGACGCGGGTGATGGCCGAATCGCTAACGCTGCCGCCTTTACCTTTCCCTCGACGATTCCCAATTTATCTTCACCCTTATCGCGTCAAAAGGTGTGAATATAACTTAAAAATAACTGAAATAAGGCAAAGTTGTATAATATTAAAAACTTTATGAAGAATGATGAAGATGTTATACGATTAATAATTTATATGTCCATAGGCGTCACCGTTGCCCACACAACGATGTCCCGGAGCCATTGTTCGATGTGGAGCACACGACGAGCGTGGTTTCCGCATACAAACAAGATTACAACGAAAAACACGTCAGCCGTACCACTGCCGTTCATCACGAAGACCATCTCCGGCTTGAAGGTGATTTTCAAGAGCCGGAGCGTTCTCCCTGGCAGCCTGTTGAACGAGCGAGAGCCACTAAACCTGAAGATAACCTTAAACCTGAAGGTGAATTTGAAAGACGGCGCCCCGAAGAATGGCGACCGGGTGACCGCGCGCCTATTAAGCGCCCGGAAGACAATTTGAGACCAGAAGGAGATTTTGAGAAACGTAAACCTGAAGAATGGCGACCTGGTGACCGTGTCCCCGTTCGTCGACCAGATGATAATTTAAGACCCGAAGGTGAATTTGAGAAAAGAAGGCCTGAAGAGTGGCGTCCGGGAGACAGAGCTCCTATTCGCCGACCAGATGACAATCTTAAAGCCGAAGGTGATTTTACAACTCCTGATAAAGAATCGTGGCGACCAGCTGAGCGTCCGAAACTCATAAAACCTGTGGATAATTTACGACCTGAAGGTGAATTTGAAAAACGGAAACCAGATGAATGGCGTCCCGGAGATCGTGCACCAGTACGCCGCCCTGAAGATAATCTTCATCCCGAAGGTGATTTTGAAAAGAGGAGACCTGATGAATGGCGACCTGGAGACAGAGAGCCAGTTCGGCGCCCAGAAGATAATTTAAGACCTGAAGGCGATTTCGAAAAAAGAAAACCTGATGAATGGCGTCCAGGTGACAGAGAACCAGTTCGACGTCCTAAAGATAACCTAAAACCCGAGGGAGAATTCGAAAAAAGAAAACCCCAGGAATGGCAGCCAGGCGATAGAGCAGCGGTGCGACGCCCAGAGGATAACTTGAAACCTGAGGGAGACTTTAATACTCCTGAAAAGGAACCCTGGAGGCCAGCAGAAAGGCAAAAGCAAATAAAACCCGAGGATAATTTAAGACCAGAAGGAGACTTTGAAAGACGTAAACCTGAGGAATGGCGTCCTGGTGAGAGAGAACCAGTTCGGCGTCCGGAAGACAATTTAAAGCCAGAGGGTGATTTCACAACACCGAAAAAAGATGAATGGAAACCGGCAGAGCGGCCTATACAGAAGAAACCGGTAGACAATCTGAAACCTGAGGGCGACTTTACTACTACAAGAACGATAATGGAAGATTATACAGCAGTTACTGGCGAAAGGGCTGAAATTATAAGACGTACAGACAATATTATCATAGAAGGGGAATTTACAGGTTTGTTACAATACCAACTTTATCAATCTAATAAATAATTAATTAATAAAATTACGATTAACAGGATTATATATATATATATATATATATATATATATATATATATATATATATATATATATATGTATATATATATATATATATATAAAATTTATAGTTACTTTTAATATTCAATTTCATATAATCAATTATTTTTTCAGATACTACAACGTCACGAACTGAGTACACTGTGAAACCTGTCGAACGTCAAAAACCAGTACGACGAAACACTTGGACTAAAATAGAAGGAGATATGATAACTGATACTACCACAAATTCTGAGTTTATTGATTACACTGATACCGTCGAGAGAACAAATTTGATTACTCGTAAAACAGACAATTTAATAAGGGAAGGTGAAATAGAATTTATAACTTCTAATCAAAATGATTATACTGAAAAGAATACTGTGGTTGAACGCCCTCACCGACGTCGTACATGGACAAAGGAAGATTTTGATAAGTTTTACTCAACAGAAAATTTGGAAACAGTTACTACATCAAATGAAGAATATAGAAAGTACGAGACAACTGATGTCAGACAAAAGCAAATAAAACCAGTTGATAACTTAAGACCGGAAGGCGAATTTACAACTCCCGAGAAAGATCAGTGGAGACCAGCTGAGCGCCCAACCCAAAAAAGACCTAAAGATAATTTGAAACTAGAAGGTGAATTTGAGCAACCTAAGGAAGATGAATGGAGACCAGCGGAGCGGCAGAAAGCGAAAAAGCCACAAGATAACTTAAAATCAGAAGGTGACTTCACAACTCCAGAAAAAGATCAATGGAGACCAGCTGAGCGTCCGACACAGAAGAGACCTAAAGATAATCTGAAACCGGAAGGTGATTTTGAGCAACCTAAGCAAGATGAGTGGCGTCCCGCAGAGCGACAAACGGCGAAAAAGCCACAAGATAATTTGAAACCAGAAGGTGATTTCACAACTCCCGAAAAAGATCAATGGAAACCAGCTGAACGTCCGACACAGAAAAGACCAAAGGATAATCTAAAACCGGAAGGTGACTTTGAGCAACCTGAACAAAAAGAATGGCGTCCGGCAGAGCGACAAACGGCGATAAAACCACAAGATAACTTAAGACCAGAAGGTGACTTCACAACTCCTGAAAAGGATCAATGGAGACCTGCTGAACGTCCAATCCAAAAGAGACCAAAAGATAATCTGAAACCCGAAGGCGATTTCGAACAACCTAAGCAAGATAAATGGCGTCCTGCGGAGAGACAAACTGCTAAAAAACCTGAAGACAACCTAAGACCAGAAGGTGACTTCACAACTCCTGAAAAGGATCAATGGAGACCTGCTGAGCGTCCGACACAGAAGAGACCTAAAGATAATCTGAAACCGGAAGGAGATTTTGAGCAACCTAAGCACGATGAGTGGCGTCCAGCGGAGAGACAGGTACCGAAAAAGCCACAAGATAACTTAAGACCAGAAGGTGACTTCACAACTCCTGAAAAAGATCAATGGAGACCAGCTGAGCGTCCGACACAGAAGAGACCTAAGGATAATCTGAAACCGGAAGGAGAATTTGAGCAACCTAAGCAAGATGAGTGGCGTCCAGCAGAGCGACAAACGCCGAAAAAGCCACAAGATAATTTGAAACCAGAAGGTGATTTCACAACTCCTGCAAAAGATCAATGGAGACCAGCTGAGCGACCGACTACAGAAGAGACCGAAGGATAATCTTAAACCGGAAGGTGACTTTGAGCAACCTGAACAAAAGAATGGCGTCCGGCAGAGCGACAAACAGCGAAAAAACCACAAGACAACTTAAGACCAGAAGGTGACTTCACAACTCCTGAAAAGGATCAATGGAGACCTGCTGAACGTCCAATCCAAAAGAGACCCAAAGATAATCTGAAACCGGAAGGTGATTTCGAGCAACCCAAACAAGATAAATGGCGTCCAGCGGAGAGACAAACTGCTAAAAAACCTGAAGACAACCTAAGACCAGAAGGTGATTTCACAACTCCAGAAAAAGATCTATGGAGACCAGCTGAACGTCCCACACAAAAGAGACCTAAAGATAATCTGAAACCGGAAGGAGATTTTGAGCAACCTAAGCAAGATGAGTGGCGTCCAGCGGAGAGACAGATGCCGAAAAAGCCACAAGATAACTTAAGACCAGAAGGTGACTTTACAACTCCAGAAAAAGATAAATGGAGACCAGCTGAGCGTCCCACACAAAAGAGACCTAAAGATAATCTGAAACCGGAAGGAGAATTCGAGCAACCTAAACAAGACGAGTGGCGTCCGGCAGAGCGACAAACACCAAAAAAACCACAAGACAATTTAAAACTAGAAGGGGACTTCACAACTCCAGAAAAAGATCAATGGAAACCAGCTGAACGTCCGACACAGAAGAGACCTAAGGATAATTTGAAACCAGAAGGTGATTTTGAGCAACCTAAGCACGATGAGTGGCGTCCAGCGGAGAGACAGATGCCGAAAAAGCCACAAGACAACTTAAGACCAGAAGGTGACTTCACATCTCCTGAAAAGATCAATGGAGACCAGCTGAGCGTCCCACACAAAAGAGACCTAAAGATAATCTGAAACCGGAAGGAGAATTCGAGCAACCTAAACAAGACGAGTGGCGTCCGGCAGAGCGACAAACACCAAAAAAACCACAAGACAATTTAAAACTAGAAGGGGACTTCACAACTCCAGAAAAAGATCAATGGAAACCAGCTGAACGTCCGACACAGAAGAGACCTAAGGATAATTTGAAACCAGAAGGTGATTTTGAGCAACCTAAGCACGATGAGTGGCGTCCAGCGGAGAGACAGATACCGAAAAAGCCACAAGACAACTTAAGACCAGAAGGTGACTTCACATCTCCTGAAAAAGATCAATGGAGACCAGCTGAGCGCCCGACACAGAAGAGACCTAAAGATAATCTGAAACCGGAAGGAGATTTTGAGCAGCCTAAGCAAGATGAGTGGCGTCCAGCAGAGCGTCAGGCACCGAAAAAGCCTCAAGATAATTTGAAACCAGAAGGTGATTTCACAACGCCAGAAAAAGATCAATGGAGACCAGCTGAGCGACCAACTCAGAAGAAACCTAAAGATAATTTGAAACCACAAGGTGAATTCGAGCAACCTAAACAAGATGTATGGCGTCCAGCAGAGCGACAGATACCTAAAAAGCCAGAAGATAACTTAAAACCAGAAGGTGACTTCACAACGCCAGAAAAAGACCAATGGCGCCCAGCTGAACGTCCAATTCAAAGGAAACCTAAAGATAACCTTAAACCTGAAGGTGAATTTCAACAACCCCAACATGAAGAGTGGCGTCCAGCTGAAAGACAAACACCCAAGAAACCTAAAGATAATTTGAAACCGGAGGGTACCTTTGAAACCCCTAAACAAGAAGAATGGCGTCCGGCAGAACGTCCAATACAAAAGAAACCACAAGATAATCTCAAACCTGAGGGTGAATTTGAACAACCTAAAACAGACCAATGGCGGCCAGCAGAAAGGCAAATACCTAAGAAGCCTAAAGATAATTTAAAACCAGAGGGCGAATTTGAGGCACCCAAACCAGAGGAGTGGCGTGCTGCTGAACGTCCAAAACAGAAAAAACCTGTAGACAATCTTAAGCCAGAAGGTGATTTTGAACAACCTAAGCAAGACGAATGGAAACCTGCTGAAAGACAGTTCCCGAGGAAACCGAAGGATAACTTAAAACCGGAAGGTGCTTTTACAACACCTAAGAAAGATCACTGGCAACCTGCTGAACGGCCTATCCAAAAGAAACCAAAGGATAACTTAAAACCAGAAGGCGACTTTGAACAACCTAAGCACGATGAGTGGAAACCAGCTGAAAGGCAAACCCCGAAAAAGCCTAAAGATAATCTGAAACCAGAAGGTGACATGGAAGTGGTTCGCCGAACTGATTATTCAGTAACACGAGGAGATCGAGTTGACGTAGTTAAACATGAAGATAATTTAAAAATGGAAGGAATAATCGATATCCATCGCTCTAGGGATGATTATAAACATATCGAAAAAACTGAAAAAGTTATTATTCAAAAACATGAAGATAATTTAAGAACAGAGGGCGAGTTCATTGACCTTCATACTCGAGATGATTATCGTGCTACCAAAGGCGATAGGGCGCCTTTGGTGAAACCACAAGATAATTTAAAACCGGATGGTAAGTTTTATAAGCCTGAAGCCATTCCATCTCAACCTGCGGAAAAGCGAAAGCCTTTTAAGCATATTGATAATATTACAATTGATAGGGATGTTGATATTCGTCATAAGCAGAATATCGAACGAGTTGATATTATAAGGAGAGAAGATAATTTAAAGATTGAAGGAGAATTTATCGACATGAAGCAAAGAAATGATTATAAGGTAGTGAGTACAGGGGAAAAAACTGCAATCATCAAACATGAAGACAATCTTAAGATAGAAGAAGGTAAAATGGAAAATATTAGATCTTCAGATACATATCGTGTTGTTAAAGGTCAAAGAGTAAAGTTAACGCGCAGGGAAGACAATCTCAAAATCGAAGGAGTTTTCGAAGATCATACACGTCGTGACAAAACAAATATAAGTAAAACGGATCGAGCCATAATATATTATTCTGATAAACCAGATGACCTGAAAGAACCGTATAGTGAACCTCAAAAGACTGATACATATAGACATACAGAGCATAAGGAATATAATGAAGAAGATCGCAAACATGTTAAAATGTATACAACTAAAAGATCTATTGAAGAAGGTCCTGGATCAAGGCAACCTCAAAGTGACAGATATAAATCGATAGAGCCTGAAACTGATGGTAGAGTACTGAAAAGACCCGAAGACAGCTCACATAAACACTCTAAGGAAGGAAAGTATCCGGAGTCACCAGATCATGATCGTATAAAAGATTATCCAAAGGGAGAATTAGGCGATAGGCCAGGGGCTCATAGGGAAACTCCTTCTCAGCGTCGTCCCAATGATAATGTCTATCCTGAGGGTCAAATACAAGGTAGACCAAAATCTCAATGGCAACCAGGTGAGACTCCTTCACCAATTCGACCTAAAGATAATCTTTATCCTGAGGGCAAATTTCAAGATCGACCAAAAACTCACTGGCAACCAGGTGAAATTCCAGAGCAGGTACGACCTAAAGATAATCTTCGTCCTGAAGGCCAATTCCAAGACCGACCAAAAACACAATGGCAGCCTGGTGAGATACCAGAACAGATTCGGCCAAAAGATAATCTTTACCCAGAAGGACAATTCCAAGGTCGTCCCAAAACACATTGGCAACCAGGTGAAGTGCCAGGACAAGTTCGACCAAAAGATAATCTATATCCTGAAGGCCAATTCCAAGATCAACCCAAAACACATTGGCAGCCTAGTCAAGCACCAGAACAGTTTCGACCAAAAGATAATCTCCACCCTGAAGGCCAATTTCATGACCGACCCAAAACTCAATGGCAGCCTGGAGAAACGCCTGTACAGGTACGCCCTAAAGACAATTTAAAACCAGAAGGTGATTTTGATCGTCCATCAAGAGCGAAATGGGAGCCAGTTGACCGTTCCGCACCGATAAAACCAAAAGATAATTTAACCCGAGTAACAGATAGTGATGGATTTCCTGGAAGGCAACCAAGTACTGGCGATATTCAACCCAAAAATAAGTCTCAACCTGAATCAGAATTTGGTCGGCCAACATATACTCAAAAAAATATTACGCATTACGATGCTACAAATCAATCATCGCAGCATTTACAATCAAAATCGACCATAAGAACAGATAATGAAATACGTAAAGACAGTTTGAGGCAAAGTCAAATTGAAAAGGAAATAAAACAATCTACGGCTCAAAATGTTGAATCGATTACCCATATGGAACATTCCACTTCCAAACACAGTCAAACTGGTCATACGAAGCATACAATTATTAAAACTCAGGATGATATCGATCGTACTGGATCTCAAAATCACGTAGATCGAATATGTACTCCAAAATTGGATCGAACAAATGTTCAAAATATAAATAAAGAATTTGTATCACAAAATAATGTCGAAAGAAGTGAAACCAGTAAAACAGATTCGAGGACTTTTAAAAGTGTATCCAGTTCGACTACTAAAACAATAAAGCAAATAAAAGAAAAAAAATTAAGAGGAGGTAAATGGGTAACAGTGACACGGGATGTCGAAACTAATGTTGTATCTGGAGCCGATAGCGATAACAATAATGTGAAAAGAATTAGAGACGATGATTCTAGATCGCAGATTAAATCACTGCCTAGTGATGCAAATCAAAAAATCGTCTCGACAGGTCACATAGACAGCACTAGTAATACATTACATTCTCAGCAGCGTCAATATTACGATACTACCGATGATCAAACTCGGCGTTTTATTTCAAATAAAACACATATAACAAAAGGAAGCCAGGAAGAAAGATTGATGAAACAGTCTGCCGAACATCTAGCTTCTGACAGCCACCTAGTTAATCGTCACCAACGAGGGGATAGTGCTCAAAGAATTATTTCTTCAGAACATACTTCTCATCAAAGCCGCGCAACGTCTGAAAATCGGAGTCAAGAGCAGGTAAATAAGACACACGTTATACATGGAAGCCGAATTAATCAAAGTTCATCGGATTCTAACCAGCAAGTATCCTCCACTAACAATATCTATAGACATGTTGATGAGGAAAACACTCAACGAACTATGTCATCTGGTCAGGTCGATCATCGTCTAAATTCTGCAAATACTCAACAGCACATGGTTTCCGGTCAGACGCAAAGAGTTACCGGATCTGCTATCAATGTCATAAATACAGGCCATGTGGACCAAATAAGCCATACTAAGTCTACTCATCAATTAAGTACATCAACCAGAAATCATTTGAGTGACAGTGTGACAAAAACAAGTATAGAATTTCAAAGAGCTATGCACGGTGGCAGTGATGCCACATCTACGTTAGACAATTTACCACGTAGTGGATACCACAAGAGAACATCCGACTTAGTCTCGGATTCATCAAGTACCAACGCTGTCCTCCATCGCAAAGGTGTTTCGTCAACTAATGAAGCTCAACACTCAATTAGCTCGACTGCAGCCTCACAACGTAAGAGTATTGGAAACCTGAATGAGCGCGGTGAATACATTAGTAACTCGACACACAGTTCTGACAGAAAAAGTATTAGTTCAATGCATCGTTCTGCCCGTGACAACACAGTTATTATTTCTCAGCATACAGACGACTCTGATATCCGTCGCTCACAAAGACGAGACGGTCAATCGACTACGATAATAGAGCGGCAACCGCGAGTCACCGTTCGAGATAATCTTCGTGTCGGGGGAGAATTCTATGGACAATCTGAAGCGCGCTCCTATGGCAATTTTTCCAGGAATGAACAATCACAGAGAGCCGAAAGAACTGACCGCGTAGAACGAGTTGAAAGAGTGGCACGACACGGGAACACGTCACATTTTGTATTAGGAGATGGAGGCAATACCAGCTACAAACGCGAGTACACGGCGCACGTGCATGGAACTTGCCCGGCCACAACGCTTCAGTCTCCAAGTACGCCATTCAAACACACGCGTGACTCTCGCGAGCATAAGTTTTACGCGTCAAAAATAACTCATTAACTTTTTATTATTTACATAATCGATAAAGTTTAACTTTTGCATTCCTTATTCGGTTTCGCTTGAAATGTATTTTAAAATAAGACAAAGCTATTTCTTTTATAAAATGCAATCTAACATTGCTAGTCGTTAATAGTTTTTATTTAACATGTATTCTATTAAATGTCAGCTTAGAGCGCAATATAATCTTATGATAACTTTAATATTCTATTTATCTTCCGTTGTATCTTTGCCATGTAATAAATTTTTATATAATAATGTAGTTTTATTATTTATCAAATACACGTTTTTAATTTTATTATCCACTTATAAATTTCTTATGTTATAACAAATAAGAGTACCTGGTGAAATGAAAATATAGCAGGCAGAGAAATAACTTAATTTATTGAAGTGATTGAGAGTGACAACAGTATTTATATCATATTTTGTCCTTTTTTTCTGTAATTGTTATGGAACGACAGTTAAAGAACTCGTGTCTATAATTATCTAAATTTAGTATATATACAGCAGATCAATTATGCCTTACACTATAGATATTATTATTTACTTACAAATCTTAATCGGCTATTACTTATTATTATATTTTAAATTATTGAGAATAATTATTAAAACACGGAAACCGTTAGTTATGATTTACAGTGTAATTTTTATTATGTTACATTGTTACAAGATTTTGTGTACATATTTTATAAATGAAAAGTTGCAGTAAAATCGCTTTGGTACTTGTGCTGTTTGTAACTGGTTTTAATACCATTAAATAGATGACATTTTAAAAACAGAAAAATAAAATGAAAAACTGTTTCCGCCATTTTTCTGCCAAAATGAGTGAAACTATCGAGGAAATTCAATACATTTTGAAGTTTTATTACAAAAAAGGAAAAAATGCATAACAAACCGCCAAAAAAAATTGTGATAGTGACAGTGTGTGAAGTGTCAGTAAGAGTAGGACAAAATTTATCCAAGCGTTTTCAGTGCGGGAATTTTAATGACAAAGATGAAGCAATCTCTGGTCGACCCGTGTTACAGATAAATTCAACGCCATTTTTGAAAAAGTAGAGTATAGTAATAATAATACATGATTGGCATTTTAGTAGTTACGACATAGCTGAAGAGCTAGGGGTTGACCACATAATAGTATTGACCCATTATAAAATGATGATGATTAAGTCCATGATTAATTCGCAATAAGGTAATCCTGTTTGTATGGTGGGATTTGATTTTTTTTTTCGGGCTGAAGGCCACTGTTAGCCCGAGGGCTTTTACAGTTTCACCGGGTTGAGAGGTGACCGAGCGCTAATGGCACTCAGTCGAGACCTCTATATATAGATAACCAGCACAAGGGCTCCCGTGAGGGAACCTCGGCTTGGACCGTTACCTTGTTTCGCGAGAGCGTCTGACTCGAGGGTGTTCGAGAGGGCTGAACCTCGACTCGGTTAGTTGCTTCTGACAGAGGATTCTTTAAATTCGCTATTATTATTAGCTATCTGTACAACCACTTCGGAATGCGTGGGCGCTGGAGAAGAAGTGGCGCAAGAAACTCCAGCGACGCTTCTATCTGTATGGACTGGAAGAACCGACCAGTGACATGGCGGTATCGCGAATATCCTTGTTTGCGATGCCCTCGCCGTCGGCGGGGGCGATATGAGGGTGTAATGTACGTGTGTTGTGTTTTATGAAGGGCTGGGGCCCTGGTGGTCACGTCATCGGGGTCATCGAGGGCGTGCCTCGGTCTCCTTCGGACGCGGGTGAATCTGTGATTCGCGATGGGATTGTAAGTGGCGGCACTTACAATCAAGGGGTTAGAGTGTGTGACGGCAGAGTCGAAATATCGGCGGGAAGCCTGCTCCAGGTACTGAGCTATGGTCGCAGCTATGTGTAGATCTATGTGTAGATTTTCGTTACGCAAGAACCACGGTGCACCGGTGGCCTTGCGCATGAAGCGATTTTGTATTACCTGAAGTCGGTGAATGTGACGCGGGGAGGCATGCGCAAAGATGGGGCTTGCGTATGTCATTATGGGTGGGATGTACGCTTTGTATAGTGTAATTTTATTACGCAGGGACATTTTGCTATTTTTATTGAGTAACGGGTGCAAACGACCCAGGACGAACGCTGCTCAATTCCGTATGCGGTTGACATGCGGACCGAAGGTGAGTCTTTCATCTAATGTGACGCCTAAGTATTTGACTGTCTGTTCCCAGGGGATTGGACGATCAAATAACTCTATAGTTGGGAGACTGCAGGACTTTTGGTGGGGTTAACCTCGATCCTCCATTTCCGAAACCATTTCCCTAAGGTGTTGGCTGCAGATAGGAGGCGTCTACAAATAGCGTCTGGTTTGAACCCAGACACGTAGAGGCCGGTGTCATCGGCGAAAAGGGCTAGCTCTACACCGCGAGTGCGCGGTATATCGTACGAGTAGAGTGTGTATAAAATAGGACCTAGGACGGAGCCTTGTGGTACTCCGGCACAAATGGGGTGAACCTCGGAACGCGTTCCCTCGACGCGGTAACGAAAGGTTTGATTTCGGAGAAAGTTTCGTATGATAAGTACGAGTCGATCTGGCACACCGAGCTCATATAGTTTGTATATGAGCCCGTTGTGCCAGACCTTGTCGAAAGCTTTCGCCACGTCGAGGAAAAGTGCCCCAGTTTGGTAGCCCTGAAGAAATTTACTGAGGATGTGCTCCGTGATGCGGTGCACTTGAGGTGTGCATGAGTGTTGGGTGCGAAACCCGAACTGCTCATTGATTGGTAGCCCTCGGGACAGCATGAAGTCCTTGAGGCGGGCGAGGATGAGCCTTTCATATACCTTACCCAAGACTTTGAGTAGGCTTATGGGTCGATAGGCTGATGGATCGGTTGGATGTTTCGAGGGCTTGAGAATCCCTATGACGTCAGCTTCCTTCCAGGTTCTCGGGAAGGTGCCTTTGGATATGGCCGCGTTGTAGATTATCACCAGTAGGTGTAAAATGGACATGGGTAGGAGTTTCATCACCTTGTTGGTGATGCCGTCGGGGCCGGGAGCCTTGCGTGGTCGCAGGTTTTTAATTATGGACTCAACTTCGGTGCATGTTACTTGGGTAACGGAATCGCGAGGTGGTTCCTTACTCCTCCGGTCGACCTCGTTGTCAACCATTGCAAGGTGAGCGGCATCGATCGGTAGGGTGCTCGGTGAGCATTGCAGCTCCAGATTGTCAGCCAGACATTCGGCTTTCTCTTCGTCTAAGAAGGCGGACTTACGTCTCTTTATTAGGACGCGCTAAGGGAGGCATTGTTTGGGCGGCGCCCCCTTTTAGGGATTTGGGAAGTCGCCAGAAGTTGAGATGGGAAGGTTCGATATTGGAGAGGTGATTATCCCACCGATCGTTCCTGTACTGGGCTATGCGTGACCGGACTTCACACTGAAGGGTACGTAGCACCAGCCGGTTACTTTCAGTGGGATATAAGTCATGGGCATATAGTGAGGGCATGAACTGCGAGGTTCGTGTCGTGGACTGAAGATATGTTCCTAGGAATAGCATCTAGGTGTGGTGATGTGGCTTCCTTCAGGTCGTTCCTGAGTCGGTGCCAGTCTACTATGGTTTTGGTGGAGGGTGAGTTTGGGGCGGTGGGCCCTAACCGAAGAAGAACGGGGCGATGATCGGTAGCGAGCTCGTGGATTACGTCTATCCCTTGGAAGGCGAGGTTGATGTTCTTACAGATGGCAATATCAAGCACATCCGGTGCGTGACCCAATATATATGGAAAATGGGTAGGCGTAGTAGGCGCTACAACGTCGAGTCGAGTGCGTCGTTTAGTGAGTCTAAAGCCAACCCCCGGGGGTTGATTTTAGTTGCCTTCCACCGAGTGTGCTTGCTATTGAAATCTCCTGCCAAAATGACTGAGTTTCCAAGGGAAAGGAGTGCCACGAAGTCGCTTCGTAATACTTGTGCGTCACGTCTGCAAGGCAGGTAGATGGACGCGATTGTGATGGGGGCATGGCCGGTCATGGCTAGCTGACAGACTGAGGCTTCTAGGAAAGTGAGGGTTGGCGTGTCGACGGGCACGCAGTGCAAGGACTTTTTGTAGCAGATGAGAGTTCCGCCATTAGCGGCAAAAGTTCTATCATTCCTTATGATCGTTATGGTCGTCGCGTTGATTCTTAATACCGTTCGCGTTAAAAAATGCGACGTTAAGGGAACGCGGTTGTACTCTGCCGTTGAAAGGCCCTCTATGCTTGAAAGTTGACGATGGCTGACACTACATGTTGGTAGCGCATTGTGGCGGCAATCCTGACTTCGGGCTTGCCATTAGAATCCCTTAAGGCTTTTGTAAGGGCTGAGACGTCGGCGCCGTTGAAGACGGCGGGGAAGCGACACACTAGGTCGAGGTCGCTTTCGCTGACCGGCCGTCCGGCTGATGTAGGAGGTTGCTCAACCGGTTGAGCAACGGTCGCTACGCCGATAGGCGTATGCCATGCGGGGCGAAGAGGTCGGACAGGAGCGAGAATTGGCGCGGGGGCGGCGGTCGGGGCGACCTTGGGCGCGATTTTTAGTGCCGGACGTTTCGGCTTGGGGGCTTTTGGGCAGCCAAGGTAATTGGCTGTGTGTCCCTCTGTATTGCACAGGACACATGCGGGGGGCCTGAAAGTGGCCAGAAGGGCTCGGACAGTCGGTGGTGCCATGGTCACCCAGGCACTTGACGCATCTGGGTTTGCCGAAGCAATTGCGAGCTGAGTAGCCATATAACTGGCATTTGTGGCACTGGCCTGGAGGGCCGTTTTTATGTGGGCGCTCTATAGTCAGCCCAGAGAGGTGGCAGCAGGTTTTCAGGTTAAATACCTGCTTCCCGGCCTCGGATCTTTCGAGGGCCACAATCACCATTTTGAATGGCTTTTTATTATAGATTATATTTAGATTCTTGGCCTGAAGGTCCTCTTTGATCAGATCAGCGGGGATTTCCCGCGGGAGGTTTTTAATAACTACTCTGAGTTGGCTCTTTTCCGCCAAGGTGTAGGTGTGAAAGAAAACACCTTTGTCTTGCAAGAAGCGGGTTACTGCTCTATGGTCGTTCGTAATTTCTAGCTGCAGTTTAATACCTACAGCGGTGGGGATCGCTTGATATTTGTAGCGATTGGATAGGGCCGATGCGACAATCGGCCACTTGTCTTGTGCCTGAATGAAGACAGGCGGCGGGCGTTTTGATGGCTGTGAGACAGCCGAAGTTTGGAGGGAGCCAGTAGGGGCGCGCTGTGGAGCGGCTGTGAGGGGGCCCTGGGGCAGGGCCGACGTGGATGGCTGGGGAGAGGGGGCCTTTATTTCCCGCCAGCTTTATTTTCAACCAGCGTGAAATCGCTGGTGTCTTCGACTTGGGGATCCTCAGGGGACGCGGCGTTATCCAGCTCCATTTCGGAGACTGCGGATGAAGTGCAGGATATGGAGGAGGCCCTTGAGGAGGGTCTATCTGGGAGCGGTCTTTCTTTAATTATGTCCTGGAAGACATCGGGGTATTTATTTTTTAATATACTGATGAAGTGCAGCAACGACTCTGAGGAAGAGTCCTCCATTGTGCACTCTGTTCACTTTTATTTATTTTTTCATACTTTATTTGTGGGAAGTGTGGCCATCGGTGGGATGCCGGGGTGAATAGCCTACTTCCCCCCTTCCGGGTATAGGCAGGGAGGATGTGTGCTTAGTTGTGTAGCCCATTGCGTCCAGGTGCAAGTCTTATTGTGCACTTGGGTGTGTGCTTAGAACTAACTAAAACTACGCGTGGGACTATTATAAGTCCAGTGGGTTGGTCAACCTTGGCTAGGGCACTACCCAAGGCCAAGTTTTGCGTCGACTCCTTCCGGTTTCGCGTTTCCCAGAAGGGGAACCGCGGGCGTACGGGGCTAGCCCTACACTAGCTTAGATAACACCGCAAGGTATCCACTACCCAGGTGGCTTTATCTTTATCTTTCTTGGAAACTAATTTCCGATCACAATAGCACCCGCAATAAAAATTGCTCGGTGTATTGTTCTCGGAACAATGGGTGCGCAGGTGGCTCGCTCGGGGGCAGGTAGCTCGGGAGGGTCGCGGCGGGGCGCCAGGCGACCGTTCTCGGCGACTGCTGAGCGTCGAATGGTGGGATTTGAAGGGTATCGTTAATTATAAGATTTTACCACCGAGCAAAACCATCGATTAGGATCTCTACTGCCAATAGCTGATATGGCACAAGCAAGAAATAGTCTCAGAGTGGTGATTAAAAACCTCCCTCGGGAAATTCCCGAGGAACTTATTAGTGAGGACCTTCTGTCCCAAAACCTCCCAGTCCTATCTGTGAATAGAATGTACAACAATTGGCCACAACAAAAACCCATTTAATATGGTCATTGTGGCACTAGATCGTAACACGGCAGGCAAACAGGTATTTAACCTGAAAACCTGCTGCCACCTCTCCTTACAATAAATACGGCCACCCAGGCTAATGCCATAAGTGCCAGCTTTATGGCCACTCAGCCCGAAACTGCTTTGGGGAACCCAGGTGTGTCAAATGCCTGGGTGACCACGGAACCGTGGACTGTTTCGGTCTTTTCAGAATTCTTTAGGTCGTGTTAACGTCAAGAGAGGACTGTCAAAACGACTTGTCGCAGTTTTCGATGAGAATGTGAAATCACCTACAAAATACAGCAACTAGTTATCGAACGAAAAGGCACATATATATTATAATCAAATGTAAATAAAGTATGATAAAAAATATCTCGCCTCAGAAAACGAGCCCTCTCTGGCGTTCAAGTCCAACAGGAGCTCAGGCTATTACCGGCTGGACAGTCAGAAGAAGACTAAAGGCGGTTAATCTAACTCCAAAAAGGCCGGCTACTGGCCCTAAGTTGACTTCAGCTCATCGGGCAGCCCGACTACGTTTCGCAAGGGAACACGTGAACTGGACGGACGAACAGTGGAGCTCTGTTCTCTTCTTAGATTAAAACAGAGTGTAATCATGGCAGCGATAGACGACAATGACGAGTCTTCAGAAAACCTGGAGAGCGATTCGCCCAGTGCTGCATAAATGAAAATGTAGTGTTTGGAGGAGGTTCCCAGATGACATGGGTGGGCATTTCAATGGAGGCAGAAACCTAGTTGGTTTTTATCGAAACTAGCGGCAGACTTGGAGGTTTGACGGCGAATCGATAAATTGTAGAGATATTAGGGGATCATGTCATTCCTTATGCAGGCTTTATCGAAGAAAACTTTGTGCTAATGCAGGACAATGCCCGTCCACATTCTGCAGCTTCTGTTCGTCGGTGCCTGCATCGGGACATAAACCCTATTGAGCATTTATGGGACGAGCTCAAAAGAAAAGTTCGGGCTAGAAAGCCAGCACCAGCTACGAGAGCTTCAAGTCACACTTTCTGAAGAATGATGGCGTTTCTTAAGAAATAATGAAAAATCTTATCCGGTCTATGAAAAACCGATTAGGAGCTGTAATTAGGGCCAGCGGGGTACCCTAAATATTGAATTGTTTTTTTATTACTTAATTTAATTTATTTTAATTCTTTTGTCATCAAACCTGAGCAATAGATTTTTACGAGAATGTTTTGACCGCAAGCGTACGTCGTGAGTCGATTATTTTGCTCACTAGTGTATTATAAATCGGTAACTTGCTATTTGTGCTTTAAATAAAAGTTTCTCGAGAATACAAATTATCATAGTCTATTTTATAGACCTATATCCGATATCGTATCCCTACACTCAACGTACGGAACAATAGCGTTAAGTTGCTATTTAGCGTCGGTATTCTGAAAGGGTCCTTCCCTGGTACAGCTGATCCCTTTTGCACTTAGATACTACCTGCAACGTGGCACCACCATTGTTCAAGCTCTGGTGTACAAGGCTCTGGCGACAGACAAAGGAAAACCCCCCATTCAACCAAAATGTATTTTTAGTAATGGGTGCCAAATATCGAATTTGCTTTGTTGTCTTACTAAAATCTTTACGTAACTGTAATGATTTCCACCATTTTTGTCATTCTGCCAGTGCTGACAGTTGCCAACAAATGACTTAAGGTAGAACAGTTACCAAGTAAGGCTTATTCGTGCTATTTACTAATCTAGTTACCGTTAATATAATACGATATTTGAAATAGTAAACGGAATCAGCTATTTAGAATATTTGTTCTTTTGAGTATTCTCGATTTTCTGAATACAATAGCTTCGTATTAACTTAAAAAATTGTATATTTCATTCAATTGAAAAGGATTCAGACTGGAATTTTTAAGTGCCAGCCACACGTGCATGTATGCGGATATATTATAGTATAGATACTATTTACACAAACACATTAGGAACCATAACTTTAATTTTTACGATAATTACAATTATTTTAAGGTAAGTTTAACTCCATAAATAATCAAATAAATCAGTCAGGTGAAGCCTGGATCTGAAGTGCTGCCACTCAGGTTAGGTAAGGCAACTATCCTACTTATTTTATAAATCTCGATTTGATCTTGGTTTTTAAGCATTTTGGCTGGTCTACGTGGTTCTGTACCTCCGTGGGCCCAGCCGAGCTACCCACCGGAATATCGCTAACACACGTTATGTGGCAGTGATGATGTTTTATAGTAGAAATGTATATCAGTTAAGATGATAGAACACAAAAAATATGAAAAGGAGTAAAGGCAACCCCTTGCCATTAATTCAAACGATTAAAGAACAATATATTCGTAAGTGAGGTGGTTTGCTACGAAACAGAATTATGAAACACCTGAACACACGGACTAATGTAAAGTTGCATACATCGAAATCCTATCGAATGTACCCATTTGATTGGTCATGTGTTTTGCAATTAGTGTTAATAACATAAACCTTTAAACTTCAATATATAATCATGCACGTGGTAAATGTATTGGCGATCTCAACTCCTCACATTTTAAGTATTAGGTTATGGTTATTGCTATCTGTTAGAGGCTGCAATTTAGTGGCGTTATGTGTACCTCACATCAAATAGAATACCACAAATTTTATTTTTTAACTTTTAATTTAATAGGTATAATTATTTGAAGCAAGTTAAATGAAATACTTGAAACTTATAAATATACAAACCAAAGTAAATGTAATTACAAACTAACATTTTTATACATTATTTAGTAAACAATTTTAAAATTCTTAAAAATTACGTATATTATTACGTAAGCACTAAACAGACTCATTTGGGGAAGCATTTTTCTGTAAAACAGGCGATTGTTTTACTCGCCTAATTCTTTTGTATCGACCCAAGTCACCTTCATAATTCCCTTGTAGAGGTCCAAATGCGTCGTTTTCTTGGTAACCCTGTATATTAATGTATGTTTCGGAAGCTGTTTTTTCTTCGCTGTCCGGTAGAGGAGTTGATCGAAGTCGGCGCTCAAATGTAACATCTTTGTCAGCTGATGAAATTTTAATGTGATCGTTGTCTTCCGAAGTGCGTCTGTTTCGCAATTCGCTGTTATACATTAAGTTATCATTGACACCTTCCTCGCCAGTCATTATATTGTCAGTGTCCGAGCCAAGATTCATCGTGTCAGTTTCTAAGTTTACATTACCATAATTATAAGCAGACTTTTGCTTAGAAAATCTGTCACTTGCTTTTGATTGCGGATCATGAGGTTTGCTATTATCGTTACTTCTTGCATAGTTAGAAGTTCGATCATAAAAGCCATCTTCGTCAAATTCACTCCCTTCATCATTGTCCTCGTCATCATTCTCGCCCTTATTAGGAAAATATGGCACATTCGAATCCGCAATTACATTTGCTGCCCTTTTTTTCATGGCTGAATTAGCATCTTTTCTTTTGACTCTTATCAAAGGTGCCATGTCGGATCCAGAGAAAGGATAAAATTCATCTTTAGCATTCGTATTGGGAAATGATTCTTCTAAGGTGTTTATGGAGTCTGAAAAATCTGATTCACCCATAGAAAACTCTCTTTTAAAATTATTTTTGTTGGAATTATGTGGTTCGGCCTCTTCGTTCAACAATTCAGTTAGTTCTTTATCATGTGTTAACATTTTGTGGTTTTTAACAGAGTCTTGAAACTCTTTAAGATTGTAATCATTGTCCATAATTTGTGAATCGTCAGTTGATTTTCCTATATTTATTACGTCAGTTGCGTTAATTTCACGTTTAATTTCAGTTTTAACCATTGTTTGTGAGGGAGACTCCAATTCAACGTCATCTGCCTTATTTGAATTTAAATCTTGACTATTTTCCGATTTTACTTCTTTTACATCTTCGTTTTGGTTTGATAATTCTGGTTTACTTTCGGGTTTTTCACAACCACCAGTATTCTTAGATGGCATTACATCCCCTATTTCAGTAGCACTCATAGTTCTTTTATTAGTTTCGGTAGTTTCGCGTGACATCGATGTTTCGGTATTAACATCATCGACATTCGAACTTACTCCCTGAATTTTGATAGAATCTAATTGTCCGTTTTCTATGTAATTGTTCTCTTCAACAGCACCAGCTTTTTTTGTTATTTCGCGTTTATTTATTGGTTCGTTGTCATTATCCAATTCGTTTTCCATAATTTTCTTCAGTAAATTTCTTTTGTCTTCTGACAGGGTGTTCAGAAGTTCCTCTAGTTCTTCTCCTGATAATTTTTTGACGTGTCTTTTTATAGCAGACTCTTCATTTTCATTCATTGTATCTTGTTCTTTACTGTCTTCAGAAGAAGGTGTAGAGTCATCTGTTTCTTTTAAATTAGAAGTTTGTGCTTGACGTCTCTCTCGATCTATATTTAAACGTAATTTTTCATATCTTTTGTAATCTGGAAACTCTCTATTTTCAGCTGGTGCATTGTACAACTGTTTGAAGTAACGTGATTGCATGGTTGCGACGCCTGCATCTCTTGCAAACTCGCTTTTATCTACCCTATTTGCTTGATCTCTATTATTTTCAAACAATAAATCGCCTTCTTCATTCGCACTTACAGATAACATAGCTCTTTTATTAATGGTATTATCATCTCCTAGGCTTTGTGCGCTATTTATTTTGAAATTGTTTCCATTAAATCCTTGTCTCACTTCTTGTTCATTATTCTCAACGTATCCATCAGATTGCCGATATCTTGGAATAGGTCTTGCGTCAGAATCTATGTTTGTACGAGTAGTTTTATCATTCCGAACACCCCTGTTAGCTCCGGATACATCTGAAAACTTTAAGCAAAACAAATAACATTTCTACCCTAAATAAGTAACAATACGACATAAAAATAGATAGCAATATTTACATTATCAAAATTATCAAGCGGAACTGACTGTGGGCTGTGGGCACGTGGTTTATATGGATTATTACCTAGATATGGTAAATGAGCATTTTCTTGTAAAACTTCTCGTCTTCCGTTATTCGCTGGTACTTCCTGAAATATATTAAATATGGATACCGTCTCATGTTTAAAAATAACAATGAGGTTAAATGTATTGTACTTGTAATTAAGAATGACAATAGATCAATTATTAATAGTACAGTTTCTAGTAATTTTATAAATTTATGTGCGATAATGAATGCCCGAACGTATTATCTGCCAATTCGGTAGATAAGGGTAAGGTTATTTAATTTGATTTAAGGATGATAATCGGCAGAAGCGACCGCGGAACGGAACCTTGCTAGATATGTCAACGCCAAGACCATTGAGGATGGAATAAAGAGTTCCATCCCCTGCCATTCGAGACTAAATCAGCAATAGCGTTGGTATTATCTAGTGAGAAGCAAATCTGCCGAGATGGTAGGATGCAAAAAAAGACCGCATCCCGTCCCAATCCTGACTTGTGGTGCCACACCTGTTGATAAGATACAAACCACAACGGGCACGTGGGAGGCACCATACCCCAGAGCAAGCAATGGTCCAATAAGCTAAGAGGGGGCATCGACGAAGACGGGTCAGTAAGAAGTCCAACAGGGAAGGTGGATGATCCTCCACGTCTGAAATGTCGGATGGTGATGGCCCATTAATGCAACCTACCATCTCATCTCGAATACCTATAATATAACGAATTTCGCTAGGTGTATATGTATATATATATATATATATATATATATATATATATATATATATATATATATAATTAAATTAGGAAAAAAATACATATTATACAATTATTAGTAGTACAATAATATAAAATACAATTTATCTTAGACTTCTTCATTATACTAAATGGTTTGAGTTCTCTTTTTGTACTCCTGGTCTAATATCCTATTTAATCTAATCCTGAGTTATAATATAGAAGAATAAGCGATTACTTGACTGTCTATCGAAACTTCCTGATCATCTTGTGGGTAATCATCAGCTGTAGATTCTTCATTGCTTTCGTATTCTGCTTCCCCTGCATCTCTATAAATGTTTTAAACATATTATAAAACGAATAAACGATATTCTTGTAGTCAAATTTATTTTGAAATGAGTACCAAATGGGCTGTTTTTTATAATTATTTTAATTTTGTTTTCTATATAAATTTGAGAACAATTCAGTAAATTGTACAAATATGATATATGTATAAATATTAACACTAACATATTAGATACTAATACTATACTTTATATAAAACAAAGTATAGTATTTATTAAGTCGTAGCACAAACTTTCTTAATTTCTACGTGTCCCGTGCGTTACCACTAATTAAGATGATGCTGGAAAATGGAGTTGTTGAAAAGAATTGCGACGAAAGAGATAAAATAAAATTACTTTTCAAGTTATGTCGTAGCAGCAGGCTAGTCAAAAACTGGCTCTAGAAACTAAGGAAGTCCTTTCCGATAGCTCCTAGTGAATACGTATTTACATAGTATGTTGTCACAAAATATCATACGATGATATTATGGTAATTTAATATTGTTAGAGCTACACTGCAGTTTGTTTCTAGCTGCATAATTAATGGGTCAGCTCTGCTCTGCTGTTTATATTGGTGAGTGTAGGCATCCTTTATTACTGGTGACGAGATATTCCATCTCAGTCCTCTGCATTACGATTCCTTATCAAGGATGAATGTAGATGTCATGGACCGCTGGAATCACTTACCATCAGGTAAACTGTGTGCTCTATTGTTACTCTCAATGTAATAAATAAAATATCGCTATGTTTTGCACGGTAACAGTTTTCGGCGGCCGTGCTAAAGACGGTTCATCTTAGTACTAGGGAAACAATCTACATTCATCTTGATTTGTCCTAGCTGTCAATATCTCATGGCCGCATTCATCACTTAGTGTGATTTTTTTTCAATATCTTAACTTTAAGATACGTACCTAATGTAATTGGTGGTACATATCAGAATTTAATTATATAAAGATTCAACGTTTGAAATGTTCAATATGTATGCTGTTACTTATACTATATGTGCTACTCGGTTTAAATGTTTTTTTAAGTTCTAAAGAACGTATTGGGTAAATATAACATTAATCAAGTGTTATTCCACACATATGTGGCACATTTCCTAATTTTACATTTTTGTAATGTTTGCTTGTTTTGTTTTTAACTTCTTAAAATATTACTGATGTATATTTGAAACATACCTATTTGGTTCGTTTATCGGCCTCCATGGTTTGCCATTTGTTGGTACCGATAAGCAGAAAATCACAGAAAATATTAATAGTATGTGCATTTTAAATGTTTTATGACAAGATTGTTTACAAAATTGACAATTTATTGACAGAATGACTTAAATTTAAATGTTATTCTATCTTATTTTACTTTTCTATGTTCTGCCTGATACATCTATAAGTTAAGATAGAAAAGTATATTTATGTAGTTATAGAACGAAATGACATGACATTAACGAATAAATTTAGCATTAAAATTTACACCGCAACACGCTGAAGAGTTGGAGGATGAATGAAAAATAAAAGTGCAGTGCAGGCAATGCGTCTTATTATTTAGTAGTGACGACGCCGCTGCAGTATGATTCCTTACTAAGGATGAATGTAGCGGAACCATTTACCATCAGGTAAATTGTGTTCCCTTTTGTCATCTCCTAGTATATGGGAAAAAAGTAAAACAATGCAACGAACCTAGTAACCTTGAAAGGCCTTCGCATCATCCGTTAGTACGATAAGGAACAATCAAATTTGCCCCAGCTTCCCCAGCTGCTAGTCCATAGCAGGTAAATAAATCATTATCTTTAACTACACTCAAGAAGTCCACAGTTAGACAAAATAAGAGAACTTACAGTGATTATATTTGGCCCCCTTTCACGTACATACTTTATAACAAAAATCCAAAAAATATGGCTTCAGTAAATGACGGAATGTCCATCTCAACATCTCAGGCTATCATTATCGCACTATTCCCCATAGGGTATCCACATATTGTAACGCAGTACAACCCTGGATTGCTTTAACTTTTTGCAAGCTTATATCCGTCTGATAGATTTATAACCGTTTTTAAAGCGCCTGTTCCGGTTCTTGTACTCTCTAGGCACCGTACCAAAATCTTGGTAGACTTCCATAATCCACCCGGTCCCAAAGAAAGGCGATAGCTCGGATCCATCCAACTACAGGCCAATTGCCATTACCCCCTTGTTCTCGAAAGTCATGGAAACGACCATCAACTGCCAACTCATGAGGTAGGTTGAAGAGCATCAGCTGATTAGCGATCGTCAGTACGGTTTCTGTCAGCGTCGCTCAGCTGGTGACCTTCTTGCGTACCTCACGCATCGATGGTCAGAGGCGATCGAGGACAAGGGTGAGGCCCTGGCGGTTAGTTTGGACGTGGCCAAGGCTTTCGATCGAGTGTGGCACAAAGCACTTCTTTCGAAGTTGCCTTCCTACGGGCTACCCGAGAAACTAAGCACCTGGATAACCAGCTTTCTGGAGGGTCGGAACAATAAGGTCGTAGTCGACGGTCCATGCTCTGATCCGAAACCAATTAATGCTGGTGTCCCACAGGGCTGTGTACTGTTGCCCACCGTTTCTTCTGCATATCAACGATATGCTGCAAATAAGCAACATTGATTGTTATGCAGACGATAGCACCGGTGATGCATTGTATACGGCTCGTGCTGTTTCTCGGTCTACTGCCAATGTGAACCGGACCAAACTTGTGTCTGAACTGGAGACCCTTTTGGGTGAAGTCTCGGAGTGGGGTCGACAAAACCTTGTCGATTTCAATCCCAAAAAGACACAAGTCCTGCGCCTTTACCCCTAAAAAAAATCCCTTCTTCGTAAATTTCCACTTTGTGAGCACCACTCCCCTGGTTGCCTCGCCCAGTATCGGTATTCTCGGTGTCCACATATCGAGTGACGTTCAGTTTCGCGGTCATTTGGAAAACAAGGCCACGCTGGCCTCAAAAAAGCTGGGCGTGCTCAGTAGGGCAAAGCGGTAGTTCCAGCCGGGCCACCGTAGAACTGACCTAGAACTGTATAAGGCGCAAGTGCGACCCCACATTTGGAATACTGCTCGCACATCTGGGCGAGAGCACCCCAATACCAGCATTTTCCATTTGACCGCATACAACGGAGAGCGACTCGAATCGTCGACGACCGAGTTCCCACCGATCGGCTGGATTCTCTGGCCCTGCGGAGGTACGTCAGTTCCCTCTGCATTTTTTATCGTATATACCACGGGGAGTGCTCCAAAGAGCTGTTTGGAACGATTCCTGTCACCGAGTTCCGTCATCGGACGTCACCACAGACCAACAGATTCCATCCTCACCGCGTGGATGGCTGGCATTCCTCTACTTTGCGCTTCTCGCGTAATTTACTGCCCCGCACAGCTACCTTGTGGAACGGTCTGTCCTCTTTCAAACCAGTACGACTTGGGGTCCTTCAAGAAGCGAGCCTATCCCTTTCTTAAAGGCCGGCAACGCATCTGCAGTTCCTCTGGTGTAGCGGTTGTCCATGGGAGTCGATTAGCACCTCGGTGTTCCGGCCGCTCGTTTGCTTCCTTTTTTCTATAAAAAAAAAACATCCTGGATTGCTAAGTCGTGAGTAGCAACAGCTACTTGTCTTTTGAGGTTAGCAAAGTGAAAATATTGATTAGCTTTACGATTTGGTGCGAGTATAGAGGTTGAACCCATAGTTGAAATACCCGTCTGAATAAAAAGCCAAAATATATTTAGTCAGTTAACAATGCATAGCAAGCTGATGCTCGTATCAACGAACGCGCGGGCGCGGCGCTGGTACCGTGGCAGTGATCAAGTGCTGTCAATGGCGGCCGCGGCCCACCGCAAAAGGAGCGGTTTGTTTTGGCGGGATTGATTATTATGTTTAGTATTTTTAGTTTTTGAGACAGTTTCGCCCGTGCGTTCGTTGATCCGAGCATCAGCTGTTTTTGATTTTGTGTTTCATTGCTGGTTTTTTTAGTAAAGTAATGTATTTTTATGAAACTATCGTTTCA
Source organism: Teinopalpus imperialis (assembly GCA_029286865.1). Taxonomy (NCBI): domain Eukaryota; kingdom Metazoa; phylum Arthropoda; class Insecta; order Lepidoptera; family Papilionidae; genus Teinopalpus; species Teinopalpus imperialis. The sequence goes on from JAGSMU010000034.1 coordinate 5,693,156, forward strand.
TTTAGTTGTACTAATATGATGGAGCGTAAATAATGCTAATAAAACGTTTTAAAAATATGTTTTTAATCAGGATCGATTTTTTTTCCGTCCCATCATCAAAGGTGTCATTAGTACTATCGTCGGTGTTCGTTTTCGGAAGTGGTCTCCTAATACCCAGTAGATATACTCAAGTGTAAACAGCGACAGTAAACAGCGTACTTTTTATATAAAACAATACGAAATTCAACTGCAAGTGAATATATACGGAATCGAGAAGTGGTTTTTCACTTTTATCTGTGCAAACTTCTTACTATGCTCTAAATACCCTACTACCTACATTTAGTACTTTTGAACCTTGCACCGGCGATAATTTTCAAATAAATTATGTTATGTTCGATTTTTATCACAACAGTTTCATCCGATTCTTACCAGACAAGAACAATTGCGCGGGATATATTATAGTGTATTCGCGCAGATACAGATGGCGCTGCAAACACAGAGGTGCACTAATGAAATTAAAGTGCCAGTATTACTTACAACAATTTTATTTTTAAATGAGACCGTTTCATCTCTATCACACTTATTATGTACATTAATTTGGTTTAAATAAACAAACCTCTGAAACATTACACAGCAAATCTTCAATAAGTTTGTGCATATTTGAGAAAGAAACATTTATGGCTTACATTTTTAATGTCATACAAATATAATATAGAACATATAACAGAATTAGTAAAAATACTCGATCACACGGTTTGGTGTGTCGTCGCCTTCCGGGTGATCCGAAAGCTTTTTCATACCTGCATGTTGCCACTCTTATCAATAATACCTTAATTTCGAAATGCAAAAGGTAAAAAATCAAATTTATTAAAGTTAGCTGTATTGGATAGAAATGCAATCCAGCGTCGAGCAATTAGAATACTAATTGTTGACCCGTTAATTGCCTAACACCTACTAGCCTTTGAAATTTTCTAAATTTTGGCGTCGGTTCTTCGTACGGTACCAACATTACGGCAGTTAAACATTATACTTTCAAATGTACCCATTAAAGAATGTTTTTTAAACTTCTGAATTATACAATATGTAAAAATAAGGTACCTGAAATGAAACATATAAAATTCCTACAGAAAATTCCGTATCACACAAATTCTTCCACTTTTCGTCCAAAACTAGCTTAGTGCATATACATAATGTAGGTATCTAAATTTAGAAAAACTATGCAAATTGCTAAGAAAAAATATTACAATAACATCTGATTAGGCTTTACTATGATTTATGTTGTGCATATTTCCTTTATCACAATTATAGTACAGTACTTTTATATATAATAAACTATCGAATCTATCAAACAGTATATTTCTTTAGAAGTCATATTTTTATACCATTTCAACGAGATTTTAAAGTATCTTCACGTAAAATAACAATCCATTCAACAATACGAGGAGATATACATGTCAAATTTAAATATATTTTCATTCAATAAAATAACGGAGACAAACATATATCAAGTTTTGTACAAAGATGTTGGTTTGAAATGCCGACGTCATATTGCACGAATAACACGTTATTCGTAGCGGGGGTGCAACAAAAGTTTCCGTTTCGTTTGAAACTCAAACATGACTAGACTCTTAAAACATAATATAATGAGCATTAACAAAACAAAACACGTATCCAATCATATTCCTACGTACTCGCAGTTTTCTTGTTAAAATAAAACTCGTACAAAATAAACAAGGGAAATATACAAAAGGGACGCATAACATACCGACAGTTAACACGCAAAGGGAGGTAAAAATCACGAACCATTATGACATCGCGAGTACGAATTTGTAACGTCTCGTAAAAATGTTCAAACTTAATCCTAACTTATAGCTTCGCTTCGGATGTGTTTCTACTACTAAGAAAATGCATATTCGCTCAGAACTGCACCTTAATAAAAACAATATATTGTCAAGTGAAACACCCTTTAATCTGTATGCGCATGGAAAATCGACCATCACACGAAACGGCACTCACGGATATGTTTGCGACAAAAGCTTATCAAGAATTTTATAACAACTCCCTCGCTCATATTTACAATGATCTAAAACGATATTTCTAAAAATTACATTTAAAAAGGAATATGGGCTTAATGTAAACATGCTTAATAAGGTAATAAAGCGCGTGCTAAAGTATTACGTACTGTTAAGACGTGACATATTTCAGGAAGGTAACTTTCGATGGGTGAATTTTCAGTCAATGCTTGAGCAATCGCTGAAGAGTAATATCAAGTAGAAAAATTTCAATTAGAAAATTTTATATTAACAAAAAATCGACGCAATCGCGTTTATACTAGCATGCAACATTAGCAATTTAAATGCAATTTTATAAAGTGAACACCTCCAAGTTTCTATATACAATATAAACGGACGATAATTTCGTATAGAGAAAGAATGACAGATGTCCGATTTTTAAATTCAAACTTGAAGTTTCAGTGTTATTCGAGTACATATTCACAATAGTTAAGTTAAAAAAAAATATATAACTTGATGCTGTATATGAATCGTCGAAGGATTGACCACCGATTGTTGGTAAAAAAATCTAAAGTATAAAGTATAGTCCTCAAATTATAATTATGAGTAAAATGTTTTAAAACCACATTGAACACTTACACTGTCGTTATCTTACAGTCTACATCTAAACGTTCAGACGATGTTGGACGCATTGATGCGGGCACGTGTGCGTGCCAGTACGCTGGGAATGTGTGACGAGTCGCGCCGTCGTCTGTCTCGCTCCCTCACTCAATACCCTTCTATATAGTAACGACTAAATACGACAGTCACATCGAACACTATATTCACTAACTCAGACTTGGAAACGATAGAAATTGTCATGAAGTAATAGGGAGTCTCGCGTCGCGTTCTCCCTTTCCGACAACTTACGGGGATTAACGCGACAGCGATATTATCGTGTGGCTTTGCAAGTATACACGCCCGTGTTTTTTTTTTAAACTTGACCGGCTTACTTATACACATAGTTGTCTGATGGGAGTGAGTCGGCCTGATTGGCGACGCTGTATGAGGAAGCGGGTGCGCAGTACTACAAGCGGTCGAGTCGGAACTCATGTTCGACCGACGAGTCTGGTAGTAGCGCGTTGGGCTCTTCTAATAAGCTGAGGTCGTCCAAATCCAAGCCGGCACGTAGCTGCGCTTCCTCGCCGCCGAATATGCCCGCGTCTAGTTCACCCGAGTAATCTGTAAGAAAATATTTTAACAAACGATAAAAGAGGGCTTGTTTCTTAACTATGCACTAACTTAGAAAAAAGAAATAATAAACTTTTATATCTTTTTTTCTAAGATCATGAATTTAAACAATTACAAAAGAGATAAGTCGAAGTTTATTCAACAATCAAAATTGGTATAATCAATAAAATTCTAATATATGCTAGCTAAAAGATTCAATAGTTTGTAGTACTTCTAATAATTAATTGGCATTAACTTATCTTAATTAGTGTTTGCAAGAAATATTATTATTACACTTGCAGTGGAGGTCAAAAATTTCTCGATTACATTTGAACTTTATGTCATGAGTGATAATTTTCTATTAAAGATATTTTCTATTTTGAGACAGACGAACATTGATAAAAATCAACCAAAAACATTTTAAAGTTCAGTGATAGTCATTGTTATGGACAAACTTATTACTAGAAATGATTTTCCCGGCCATTTATCGTTGTCTGGACACATTTTCTGAAAGCAGATAATTGCTTTGATTTCATTGTTTAGTAACATTTTAGTATGGCCTTCGCATTTTATGGCTAAATAGTTTATTGGCGTAATGCATGAAATTTTATAGTTACTTGCACTATTCATATAATAAGTGTAATTAATTTGGAATAAGTCTGAAGACTAGTTTTTTTATTACATATAACAAACGTGCACACAGTTCACCTGATAGTAAACTATACCTGCGGCCCATGGGCATCTACATTCATCCTTGATAAGGAATCATAATGAAGAGGAGTTGTCACCCTTGAGGACTGAGATGGAATGCCTCGTCAACAGTAATAAAGGTCTCTGGATCCATCTATTGGTCCTTACACTGACCAGATGAAGCGCAGCAGCATTATGCTGCTATTTTACGCTGGTACTCTGTGAGGGCGTGGTCTGACCCCGGTCGAGCTGATCAATTTATTGTGCAGTTATAAACAGAGTGCAGTGTAGCTCTAACACAGTTATTTTTTGTAAATTGTTCCCATGTTCCCACTTTAATTGGTGACCCATAAAACTATTGCCAATAAAGATGATTTTTGATGTAATAATTTATTCAAAGTTGAAGTCTATCTTTTAGGTGATTTACATGTGTATAACCAGTAGAGAGTCTATTAAAATTTCAAACTTTAAGACTATAATTTCAAGGTAATAAAATAGAAAATAAAGTCTTATCTATAGTGTTTGTTTGTAAATGAATTAATTAAGTTAAATATGAACAATTGATTAATTGCAAAGTGAATACATGTAAAATTAAATATTCTCGATAGAGACCTTTTAATTCTACGCATTTTAATCTAGTAACAAAAAGTAAAACTAATTAATGACCTTCTCAAACTTATCGTATTCACATAGTTTTTGTGATAAAAAAATACATATTAAAGTATAATATCAAAATAATGATAAATTATAAAATGAGTTCAAAACATGTTTGAATAATTTAAGAATTCGTCTAATAATCATTTGAATATTGTTTTCGGTCATACTGGTAGGTGGTACCTGTTCTTTTTGCCACAATTAATATCTATAAATAACCGGAAGGACTTTTATTTTATTTATTTTAATATATTACGATTATTTTTTCTAATGAAAGGGCACAAGCACTTACTACCAAAGTAATTGTTTATTTGATTGTAAGCAACTGCAAACCGTTAACACCTACATCCATCTTCGACAAAGTCATCTCTGACAATCCATCTATCATTAGCAATCTACCTAAATTCACGAAACGAAACACAGCAAAACTATGCTACTATTTTAGGTAGGTATTCTGTGAAGGTAGTGGCACTTCCACTTTGAGGCTGACTAATTAATAGTGCTGCTAGAAACAAGCTATAAAGTGGCAAATAAATTTCCTTATATATTTTAAACGGTTTGATTTTTTGTTTAGTTTTATTATAGTTTTAATGAATCCACTATATTATATAATTCGGAATATATTAGTAGAAATTAATGAAATAAAATGCATTCAAAGTATGTATAAAATGTGATCTTAACCTGAAAAATAAATATATTGTGAAATAATTAAATTTGTGTGATAGTATGATTTGACCGGGAAAAGAATTACGAAAACCATGTTACTGTTCTTTTCAGATATTATTCCTGTAACGAATGTAAAATTCTTTACTGTACTATAGAAATATTACCTGCCTACGTGCAGATGTGCCGCTAAGTGTTTCAAGAGGCACCCAAGCATGGCTAAAACAAAGCTTCAGCCTACTCTTCACTAGGCGTATTGGAAACTACCCAATAGTTTAATGCATTTAAACATTTTTTTTATTAGACATTTATATTTACGGCGGACTTTTCATCCAACCTATACGAATGAAAAGCGTACAACGTAAGGAAGGGAGCAATTTGGCTACGTTAGAGTTACCGTGCGAGTATCAAAATGACTCAATGCCTGAACATATGTAGGTCATCTTGTTTAGATTTTGTTACGAAAGAATTATGAGATCGATCGAACGAGTTAACTTTTTTATAGCCATTGTTTTAAGTATTATTAAGTATTTAGTATTTTTTATTAGTTTTATTTTTTTTATTTTTCCTTATCTTAACCAACATTATACTTTTGATTAAGACATTCGTCATGAAAAGCTGTCGATGACTATTATCCGTCTTAATCCTAAAGAGATATAATGCATCTGCATTATGAATTCCTTAACGAGGCCGAGTGTGGATGTCAAGTTCCGCAAGAAACACCATCATAATATGAACTATGTGGTTCATTGCTACATTGTAATGTTACAAAAAAGAAAAAGACAAGTGACCTGTGAGTATGATATCAGGTATGCTGGCGGGCGTGGAGGGGGTGGGCGGGGCGGAGGGCGAGGCGAGGGGCTGCAGCGCAGAGTACGCGCCGCCGCCCGCCACGGGATCGCGCGTGCGCCGCGGCTCCGACACGTGCGTCGCGTGGCTACCGTGCGACACGTGGCTACCGTGCGACACGTGCGACGCGTGTGACGTGTGCACGCTGTGCGGCACGTGTTGCGCATGCGTCGCCTAAAGGAGAAACAAATTTAGAAAGATTTCAACACCGCATAACATAGCCGAGTACAGCAGTCGAAGCAAACATCTAAGTTTTTATTTGTTAAGAATGTAGTCGTCCAATAAAGTGAAGTGTACAACGTACAACGACGGTCCCGCAACCGAGTTCGATCCGGTGGGGAAATTGTTTTGGGCGAGTGGTTCAATGGTAAAATTAAAAAAGTATCAAGCTTATATATAGGAGAGTTAAGGTCACAGAATATTGGTACCCCCTTCAATCTCTATCGCATTCCGTTCTGAATAATTGCCAGTGTTTCCCAAAACGTCCGAGTTACGTAGATATAAAGTAGCTATAGCATGAGTGGAATCGCTCTACTATTGTAGGCCCACACTTTACGGAAACGAATGTAAAATACACGACGCATCTGGCTTATAATTCCTTTTCAGGGATGAACATGGGTCCCTAACTACACGATCAGCTCACGGAGCACCCTCAGTTCCGTGAGCCCTGTGTCCGATGAAGCTGTCAGAGCCGCATATGCTAAAAGCATCAACAATTACAGAATCTGGACTGTGGGTCCTATGGACTGCAGGAATCAATTACTGGTGAACGGTGTGGTCATTTGTTTACTCTGCTAATACTGTATATCAATAAAAAACCAATTATTATTAAGACATTCCATATTATCCTTCAAGGGTGACAAGGCGTCTTGATTTTTTATCACCAGAGGTAGAGGATAGTTATTCATATTCTGTGGTCTGCAGAAATCCTATATATAATGAATTTCTCGAAAGAAAATTAATAAACATGAAGGTTACCTGAGAATATATGTGTTGTGAATTTGTTGTCTGCGGCGAATGCGGTGAAGTGTGGTTGATATAACTAGTGTTATAACTTGACGTTGGTGGGTCCAGCTGCAAAAGTACCAGTTGAAATAATTAATCTGATTCAAAGGGGAAAAAATGTGAAAGCTATATTTAGAAAGAAATAAAACATAACACATGACTTAACATCTACAACACTATTAAGAGAAGCGTAATGTGAAAAAAATTGTAAGCGAAGGAGGCTAAATTTTAGGAACGTTTGCAGCCATTTATCTAATAAAAAAAAACTGCAATCATTGTGAAAATATTATAGACAAATAGATCTATAAAATTATACACCTACAAAGAGCGCCTAAGAAAATCCCAAATAACTTAAACGAAAATTAATATGATAATAAATAGTTTCAGGTGGCATGCTAGACTATAGAAGATCTAAAAACTGATCTGAAAACATGCTGTTTTAGATTATAATACCGCAAATTTAGTGTACTGAAAATTACCAAACAACATTCTACTCGGTGTATTTTCTCGAAAATTATATCAATTATTTTTTTCATCTTATACCGTAGAAGTAAATAACTGCAGGTCATGCTCATTAAAAGAATAATGAGGAACAGTAATAAAATAAGCTTATAAGAATTTTAAATTACTAAAGCATCCATATTGGTATTACTTAATAACAAAATAATTAGAAGCAGTAATACCAGTAAAGATGGAAAGAAATGAACAGGACAATTGATCAATAAATTTACTAATAATACACTTAAGAGAAAAAGTTATGTTCATTTCCTTTGCCGAGTTAACAAATAAAATGGCCTTGGTGTCGCAATAGTGTGCGCAAAACTAATCAGAAACTGTACGTGCGTCTATCATATAATGCTACCTCTACATGAAGACCATAACGTACGAGTGACTTAAATTGACGAATATTCAAGAAATTTCTGATACTAAAAGCAATGCGCTAAAACGGCTTACTTTTACTTATTTCTTACGAGTCAGTAAAACACTAGACAAAATAGGATAGATCAATTATGATTTAAATTAATCTTATCACATTTATTTAATTGAACATTTACTAAATGATCTATATATAGCATCGCTTGTAAAATAATGAATATTTCCGTTGATATATAAATTAAATTTCTCATTTAAATATTCCTATAAACATTAAAGCAACGATTCACAAGCGAAGCTATAGAGACTTTGGTGAAACATGTAAAGGTAGCACGACAGCATAACAAACACTACACGTATGAATTCAATGTGTACGTGGTGTAAGGGTGTTGTCGTACATTTTCCGATACTTGTACGTGCGGGGTCCACCCCGCGTCCACGATACTCTGCACCAGCTGCGCCCAGTCCTTGTCCAACACCAACGTTACACATTTACATCAAATGTTTGTCTATTATATGTGTGCTGCGCTTGTTATTTTATTTTTTGCTTCAAATTAATTTATGCTCTTCATTGATATACAAAATCACAAAATACATTAAACACAAAAATTAAATTGAATTTTTATAAAATATTACAAAACTTTGCTTCATTACGTATATAAAGAATCTTTAAAGGGTGACGAAATCTAAACTTAATACTAAACTGTTCAACGATATTCAATTAGAATAGAAAACACTGTATCACACACCATAAATAACATAAAAACAAAGTAACATATATTAGAAATTTGTAAATGCTGAATGTGCAGTCTTATTGCTAAAAACGATCTCTTCCAGATGGGATGATCTTATGACTTTATTTTTTGTTTTGAGAATCCTAGATGGTATGTAACGTAAGGTGTACGAAATTTAGTAGTAACAAATGTAGTACCTGTCCATTTCTCAACAATTTTTTTGTATTTACTGATAACCAAAGGGGAACGTATCCAGCATAATATATATATATATATATATATATATATATATATAGCATCACTTGACGCTGTGAGAAATGGCTCATACAGGTCTAAAATCTAAGATTGTGAGTATAATTGTGTAATGTAGGGATTTTGTGTATCAATAATGTGCCTAAATTATTTTAAGTCTGTTGTAGAACAAAACGTAGAATATTTTTTGCTAATTTAATGTCACTAGTTTTGGGTGTTTTGAGAATTATTTATATATGAATACGTAAGTACATAAAAATCTGATTATATACTATGAGATACAAGTATTTAAACAACAATTAACAATTACAGACACATCTATACATATATAATATTTGTATCGATGACGATATAGCAAATGTAAAGTGAATGAGTTACCAGACTATATACATATACATCTCACTGTTGGGGCATAGGCATCCTCCATAGAGACCATTTCACGCGGCTACACTGCGAATTGGCGGACTTCACAAGTCTTCGATTACTTTTGTTTCTTATACATGCAGGTTTCGCAATCTTTTCCTTGACCACAGAGCTCGTGGTAAATCAGCACTTAAAATTCCCATTTACAATTTAATTGGTTGCGGCAGTGGGACTCGAAATCGGTTAGCTCGCGTACCGTGAATTAAATGCCAAAGCTTACTAACTAAGCTGTTCCACGGCTCTTGGTAATAAATTGAGAAATGAAAATACGAATTTAATGTAATGCACTATGGTGTACAGTATATATGAAACAATAGTGACAAACTTAATATCAAATTTTATTATAATGAGCACATATACATGTAATAAAATAAGACGTATGAAAACTAAATAAATTTGTATTGTCAAGAACGACTATTCCGCTATAAATCTGTTCGTATATTTTATCTGTGAGATCTTTAGAAAGCCTGTATTTAAATAAGTGTTCACTTTAATAACTTAACTATGGTGGGTGCAGCTTACTAATGTGCTTAGGTAGTTTTAAATTTCAGTTTAAAATCTATCACAATTAATTCAATACCAAACCCACATTCAATTCACTAATCGCTGTATGTGGTACTTGTGATTTTTTTAGTGTGAAACATCAATATTATTTATTACTTACAACCCCTTGCTATTCCGTTGAAGCATAGAAATATTATAAACTTTTTTAAAATAAATCATCAGCGAAAGGATAATGTTTACTATTCAATGTTATAAACGATCATTACAGATACAAAATGAACTGTTCCATGAAGTGATAATTACGGTCATTTAATCTTTATCACTTCTCGACCCAATAGCCAAAATTTATAAATCTTATTATATCATATATTAATGTAGGGAGAACTTATGGAGCTTTTTGGTATAAATACAAAATCAATTTATATTGAATGAAACTAAAACTAATATACTAAACGAAAGTTCGATAGATGCAGGCATCAGCCAAGCATCAGCTTTTGTGCCGGTTCGATCGGATAAGTACCACCGCTTCATAGAATACCTGTGTCATGTACACGAACACTTCTGCATTTCGTCCGGTGAGTGAGGTAGCCGGAGGCCCACACCCTCTCCCCTCCCGAGACAACAGGAGGTTACCAGAAACTTCGGTTTAGGAGAGTCCCTCATTGGGCGTACAGGCTCAGACTACCCTGCTTCATTTAAACAAATGTACAAATTGGAACACTCGATTGTGCCGGAGTGACGATAACTGTTCTCGACGCCTCGGCATTTTTGATGGTACGGACCTGTCCAACCTTTGGCTGCACGTAGACAGAAGTCGTCCTGTTCTGTCCTCCGTGTCTATGAGTGCCTTTTAGATCCCATAGCGGTAATACCGACACTGACTCATCGACTACGTCCAAATGGCTACAGACTCCGTGCAACAACAGATCCCAGAGATCGTCATACTCGGCGACTTTAACGCTCACAACGTCGAATGTCTGTTTGATCACATACAACCGATCATGCGGCGAGGTTTGTTCACGACTTTGCTTTGGCATATGATCTGTCACAACTGGTCACTTCACTAACGTGGGTTCCGGACGTGGAAGAACATACACCTTTTCCCGTCCAGATTCGTCCAACTATAAGCCTATTGTTCTCAAAAATAATGGAATCCATTGTAAACTGCCAGCTCATGTGTTACCTAGAGGAACCCGAGCTGATTAGCGACCGCTAGTAGGATTTCCGTGGGGTCGCTCAGCTGGTTACCTCCTGGTCAACTTGAGTCATCGATGGGCGCAGGCGCGGTCGAGACTAAGGTAACCTTGGCTGTTAGTCTGGACGTAGCGAAAGCGTTCAATCGGGTTTGGCAGAAAGGGCTTCTTTCGAAGCTTCCAGCCTATGGGCTCCCCGAGAAATTATGCAAATAGGTCACCAGTTATCTCTCGAATCGTAGCATCAAGGTCGTACTCGACGGTGCATGCTCCGACTCCAAATCAGTGAACGCTGGTGTTCCACAAGGATGTGTGCTATCACCTACCTTGTTTCTTCCGCATATCAATGACATGTTGCGTATTAATAATATTCATTGCTATATAGACAGCACAGGGGATACGTTATACACTGGCCACGCCCTTATTACTCGAGAAAACGTTAATGAGTGCAGGTACAAGGAATTCAAAATTTCATCTTTTCACAATGAACGGCAATCCATTGAGCGCATTACGCGAAATTTCCTGGCATGCTAACTACTCTGTGAAATTAGCTGTCGCCAGCGGTGTATACGAACATATATGACTTACGAGACTTTCAAAAAAGACCCTACGTCTTTCTTAAAGGTCGGAAGCGCATTTACGACTCCTATGGTGTTGCGGATATTAATGGGCGGCGATAATCGCTTACCATCGGATGAACTGCTTACTCGTTTGCTATCTATTCTAAAAAAATGAAAACCACCTGCGAAAACTGAATGTTAATATTAAAGTGAAACTTACATGATTTATTTATTTAATTTTTATTGCACCTACTATGAAAGTTTACAATGGGCTTACTTAATACCTGTTAGCATTCTTTGACAGTCAACCCGGGGCAACTAGTTACAAGTTAGAGGCATGTGTCTCACATAATAGTAGAATTATAAACTGTTAATTTGAACTGCTTTTTCACTGCTGATTTGTCTATTAAGGTCTGTATGTAAAACTGATTGATTTGAAACGGAAAATATCATAAATTCTTACAACACATAAAGAATGACATTATGTGGTGACTAATGTCATTCCATTAAAATGTTTGTCACTTTGCAAATTGGGAAAGGGAAAATATTTTAAACATGGGTCGAGTTAGAACTATATATGCTTAATCAAAAAAATAGGATGTGGCTTCATATATTTGATTACATATACATTTGGTAAGAATTTACAAACGGAAAGTATGATATGACTTGGGAAACTTCAATTATTCATATTTATGGATGTAATTGTGATATACTTACCATTGTGATTTGCTCAAAGGGCTGTAACAGGGCTTGATGCAGGTTGTTGTAGTCTGTTTGCGGTGACTCCACAGGGCTCCCTGGACTGTGCACCATCTAGTTTATATATGTAAATTAAAAATGATCTAAGCAAATACATCACGTATATATACAAGGAATCATAATGCAAATGCGTCATCACCAGTAATAAAGGTCTCCAGAACCCTACACTCACCAGACGAAACACTGCAGCATGCATTTCATGCTGGTCCTATGTGAGGGCATGGTCCTATCCTGATCGAGCTGACCCATACATTCTGTAGTTAGAAACAAACTGCAGTGTGTCTTCCACTGTATAAATATTTAACTGTGTAACGTTAATTTCATATGTTATCTGTATATATTGTATTCAAGATAACAGAGTTCATGGTCACCCAACGTTTGCTGATTTGTTAAATTATTATGACTGCAAACAAATAAAATATGACTAAAGTTTAAATGTTTATCTTTAAAGTAGACCATTTGCGTTTAGAAGTCAGCAGGAAGTGCAAGTTCGTGGCAGTGAGGCAGGACTATGTTCAGAAGTGGAATAGTGATGGGCTGATAATGCCGATGAAGAAATTAAATATTTCAATTTAGGTAGCATAATGATAACTTAAAAAAGTATCAAAAATCTCCTAAAAGCTTAACATATGCTACATAGCATCACTTATGGATGCTAAAAGATACCCTGAATCTTCAACATTTTAATCCCGGCCGTCATTAGTCTATAGTCGACGGATTATGAACTGAGGCTTCGGGTCATAAATCATATTTATCAGCCTGTCTCGCTCGCACTTACAGGTCTCATGGAGAGGTATAGTGATGTGCGTAAGAATTGAAGAGGTGAATATCGATAACGGGATAGGTACGATCGATATGCTAAATTAAGTTAAGTATTAATAGGAATATATATATAATTTTTCGTTATCTGAAAATAAAAGTTTTTAATTTGTAAGATAAAATGTTTGTTTCGACGTAATCATAGAGAAACTGTATAGATCGTAATGTGGCCCTGAAAAGGGCCGTTTTTATATTTTCTAGGGGTATTTCTTAGTTTTTCAAAAATCCTCATCCGTATCTTATATATTTATAGAAAAACAACAACCCTTACTCGTAACGACCAATCAGGAGTCAGAGTGCTAATGAAGGTCACGATGACGCATCGACCCTGCGTGCGCAGGTAGCCAAGTATCGATAACGGGTTGCATTGCGTGCACATTCCTACTGTCAGTGACATTTATTGCCCGACGACTCAGTTTAAAATGCGTCGACATTAGCGATGAATGTCACATGGTGGTACGAAGAACAATCCTATTTCACGTGCATCCATTGACTTCTTACCCACTTGTATAACTGCCTCAAAACATTCAACATAGTAACAAAGTATTTTAAATTTATTATTAGCTGTAAAAATTATACTCACCGTTGGCGAAGGTATATTTATATTTGACGTTGAAGAATATTGCGAGGGCGGACTACAGTGCGACTGATACCCTGATGTTATCCAATTGTGTTCTAGCGGCGACATGTTCTGCAAATAGCCCATAATAAACAATATTAAATATGCACAAAATGCAATCTTATCAATATCAAAAAAATAATTAAAAGAGTTTAAACTTTTATAGCAAGCTTTGTCTTAACAGTGAATTATATACACTTTTAATTTACTCCTGGACTAAGCTTTAGTTACAAAAAAAAGTAATGTACTTAAATGTAATTTTACTATGGCAATAATTAGTTTTTTTTCAATCTACGTTTTCGTTTTCCAAACTAAAAGCTCAACTGGTCTAGTCCAAGCAGAAACATGCGGTTATTAAAAAGTCATATTAGGCCTGTTCTAAAGAAACATTTATTATTGGCTTAAGTGAACTTTTTTATATTAATTTTAATTCTCAGAAAATAGATATACTTTTTTAATTGTGACACGTAAATGTAGTGTTTATTGGTCTAACACTTACTTACTTACTGTTAAACATACATAATGGTTACATAATTTGTATATATATATATATATATATATATATATATATATATATATATATATATACATATATATATATTATATGGGCATATATAAATAAAATTAAAAAAGCTATGAAATCCATTTCATGAGAAACCAAGTTATGATATGGGTATTATTGAGATATGGACCATGATAATGAAAAATTATTATTTTTTACTTATTATATATGAAGCTAAAAAGTGATAGTGTGACTCTTTCTAAACAAATAGTTGGCCACAAAGTCATTATAATAAAATGTATAACATAATGAGTTAATCCGATCTTACACATTACATGATAATTATGAGATATAACATTATTACTTAAAACATAAAAAAATTATTTAGGGCAATGGGAAAATATCAAAAAAAGAAAACTTCTTTTAATACATCGTAAGGAAAGCCCGAAAAGAATATCGTATAAATAATAAGCAGATATTTCTATTAATGAGTTGGTTAAATCATCCAATATTGATTAAAGCAATATAATGATTACCTCATCTTTATAAAAATTAATGCAAATTTATTTCACACAATAAACTACCTAACCAAAAATGTCCCCCCAAAAAATTACCGCGCATTTAGAATAACCGATAACTTCGATAAGCATTGTAATTTGTAATTGTTTCGAGTTATTAATAAAACTTTTGAATGTGAAATGGGAGTATGAACAATTTGTATTCGTGTAGCGGTGGTATACTCGACGCATTTTAAACTGAGTCGTCGGGCAATAAATGTCACTGACAATAGGAATGTGCACGCAATGCAACCCGTTGTCGATACTTAGCTACCTGGGCACGCGGGGTCGATGCGTCATCGTGACCTTCATTAGCACTCTGACTCCTGATTGGTCGTTACGAGTAAGGGTTGTTGTTTTTTATTTTTTTATTTTAATATTGTAATAACATAATGATGACTGTAGCACTACCTACCTCCATCACTAAGATCGAATTCCTCTATCTCATCTCAGTAATTAATTCTTTAGTCTAGTTCTAAATCCTCCACAAAAAATAAAGCAATGTTATGCTGTTATTTTGTAAGACCATGGTTATGCAAATATATGACATTGCAATTGTTAGATGTAAAATTTATTTTTAAATATCCATGCATTTTGTGATATTACCTTGTTAATACCAGTTGAAATATATAATGAATGTTGGTACGATATAAAATAAAAAGCTTTGATTTATATATATTTAAAAAGATAGGAGGGGGATTGTTGAAATATTTAACTCGAACATTTGAGGGTTTCAGAGTGAAAAAGCAGTTGGAATAAAATTTCAGTATTAATAATAAGATGCATGCATTATTAAGAAAAATTATATAAATAACGAGAGCAGTAAGCTTTGATAAAGCTAAAATGTATAAATATAGTTGCCATGGTTCGTAGGATTTGTAATTTTAGCTCCTTTTGTAGGCTTCAAAGACATGACGCCAACAATAGATAGCATTGTAAGCACTTAAGTAAACACTTGCAAAAGTGAAGTGACTCAGAAATGTATTAAAAGGAGGTTATAAAAGAAAACGAACCTTATTATGATGAAGGTAATTATTTGTGTTTGGTACAGATAAGTGATTCTGAAATAAACAAAAAAAAAATGATTTGTGTAGAAAGCAAATAAACACAACCAAAATTAACAACAAAAATGTTAAGGAGCTATTGACAACAGTAGCCGTGTAGAGCTAACAACGGGAAACCTTTTCACAATTTAGAAGTTTTTTTTAGAAGAATTTATGAGGAATTCCTTACTACATGATTATTATGTTTTATCGTTTTCAATTAATTATCTGTACTTTTCACTAATTATTATTACTATAATTTAAAATTGCTGTTCTTTAAAAGGCTTTTTATACTTTTAATACAATAATTAATAATTTTATAAAAATAATATTTTACAACATAGAATATCATATATAGTGTAATAAAACAAAATTTGTAATACAAAATGTGTATTACTCTATGGCTTTGTGAGTAGTGCATGTGATGGCCGCATGGATCACCTCATTGAGTCACCTACAAATATTTGAACAAGCAAACTAAATTGTTCTAATTTATGGGCATCGGATATTTTAATTCTACCATGGGTCCATTGGAAAGTATAGATTTCTTATAAAAATACTTCACAGCGTCCAAAACAAGTTAAGTTTTGTTTCATTTTAATCTGTGCTAATTGCTCAATTTGAAGATCTGCCCACTAATTGTGGTTGTTTGAAAGTATGACTTGATATCAACCACTCGATTGGCACACTTGTGTGTTACACCTACCCATACTCTAGCTATTAAATGACTTAATACTTATTTAATATCTAGTGAACAACAGAGCTGTTAACCTCGAGTTAAAAGGATAAGGTGTGGTGACATAGATATTTAAAATCACATCTCTTATTAGACACACAAATCTCAATACTATTTATTTTTAATACATTAGAATTATTCTATTTTTTTGTATGTAAATTAGGCCAGCTCATGATAATAGTTAAATGATCCACTGCTATTCATAGAAATATATATCCTTGAACAAGTTAAGATCATCTCCAAAGACCAAGATCACACTTAAACTCTTCGGTGAAGACATGTCTAGATTTAATCACTATGCAAAAAGAAAAGGCTATATAACTATTATATGCTGTTATTCTATGAGACAATGTAGCCCATCAACATTTATAACCATTTTCTATTCTCACCATGACAGTCCCGCATGAAATGAGCAGTGATAAGCTTCTTTCCAGCAGTCGCGGCTAATTGTATTAAGAAAAACATTTGTGCCCATTGTATAACAAAAGGCGCACCTATTGCACATTCTCTATTTGAAAGCTGAAAAGCGTTTGCCACCTACCCCAATTGGAGCGATAACATGTGTTGATGTGGATTCTATCCACCCCGACTGGGACGTTAACAACAAATTGTTCATCATACACGTTATAACTCACCGATAGGTTAGGATCGCGATACTGCGTCATTGCTCCGTAGCGCGTGCGTTGCTCAGCACTGACCTGCGCATCGTAGAGCGCGTCGTGCGGGTGCAGGGCCAGTGGCACGGTGGCGCCGACCGGCGAGCCGGACGCCGGGGACAGCCCCCCCGTCGCGGGGGACACGCTGCCACCGCCCGGAGACACTGCGCCGGGAGATGTAGGGCTCTGGAATAATAGTGTTACAACATAACGCAAGCTGCAGCAATCATGTCGGTATTCTTTCAGGGTGAATAGAGCACCAAGGATCTAGCGGCAGAGCTAACAGTGATAGAGCTACACAGCAGTTTGTTTCTAGCTGCAGAATGAATGGGTCAGCTCGACCTCACAGGATAGCAGCATAACGCTGTTGTGTTTCGTCTGGTGAGTGCAGGGAACCTTCATTATTGGTGACTAGGCATTCCATCTCAGTCCTCAAGGGTAACAACGCATCTGCATTATGATTATTTGTCAACTTGCCATCAGGTGAACTGTGTGCTCGTTTGTTACTCTCAATGTGGTAATAAAAAAAAATATCTAGTCAATGGTAGCGTGCGGCTCGCACGTTTTGACACGTGCCGCTCGGTTTATATGTAGTATGTATAGGTACCGCGGCACGTAAGTCTAGCGGTGAACGAAACGTGGAGGGGATAACTGTCATCTGGCAAGTGTTCATTTGTACAAATTGATTACGAATAAAGTAATACAAACAAAAACTAAATGTTTTTTTTGTACTTTTTTATGTCTAAGTGAGTTCGTTTAAGCAAGTTATATAATAAATCATCATCTCACTAATATCATAAATGTGAAAAAATGCGGGCGGGAGTTAGTTGATTTTTTTTTATTAATTACAAATGTACAGAATGTGCATTTCAATGTACCACTTTCCACAAAAGTAAAAGTGTGACAATTTTTATGTAAAAAAGAATTAGAATTGAATTTTGAAAGCGACTGTACAACAGGTACGAGCGGGATGTCGTATCAGAGCGCGGGGCAGAGTACGACTGGAGAGCCAATAAGCGCTTACGCTTGACTCCCTATTTCCCGGGAATACCTTATTTTCGACGCCTGCGCATTAACGGTCAGCGCTCGACTCATCTGCCGCAACCTATACCTTAGTTTGGCTACTCACATAGCGTGGCTGATACTCGGGCGAGGTTCGATGCGGTAGGTAGTGCGGCGTGTGCGGCGGGTAGTGCACGGAAGTGAGGTCGGGCAGCGAGCCGCCCGGCACCTGCAGCTCGCCGCACACCAGCCCGCCGCCGCCCCCACCGCCCCCGCCGCCGTCGCCTCCGCTTTCGTAGACGCTGAAGTTCAAAGTGGATTAGAATGAAAATGTGAATAAATGTTTTGTTGTTGAATGGAAGTACATATGGATATGGTACTGGGTCAAAATGTTTCAATGCTAAATATTTACAATATTACTAAATATGTATAGTAAACTTACTTGTTATTATTTGGTATTCTTGGAATTTCACAAGATGAACGGGGGCGATTTGTCGGATTCATTCCTAAAGTGGCCAGCACATCTAGGTGAATATCGGGTGCTGAAAATAAAAAATGATAATTTAATTAAATTAAAGAATTTAAACTGATGAAGCAACATACGAGGGAACGGTTTTAAATTCGCGAAATGAGGAACATGAAGTGAAAATAAAAAACAAAATTATTTTTCCTTTTCAATATATTCACTTGGAGACGAAAACATTTTTAAGACCTTGCAATTAGCTTAAGTATACCTTCAAAAAAAAATGTTTTGTCCTTGTCTGAAATATGGGCATATTTTACTTCCTTACTGCTGTCTTCAATAGTAAATTTCTTCTCAAGCATTTTTTTCAACTTCGGAAACAGGTAATAATCGCTGGGAGCTAGATCTAGACTATAAGTTGGCCGATTCAAAATATCGAAGCCCACCTTATGAAGGGCAGCAGCAACAGCTTCACGACTCTTGTGGACAGGAGCATTGTCGTGAAGAAGCGGGACACCTTTCGTTAGTTTTCTTCTTTATTTTTCCTTAATGACTTCCTTTAACTGATGAACCCAAGTTTCGTCTCCAGAAACAATTTTACCCAATACACCATCCTTGTCTTCATTACAAAGGTCCAAAAACGGGAACATTCCACGCGCTGTTGTCTTTGCAGCTGCGTGAGCATTCTCGGCACTCGAGGAATTTTGAAAATTAATCATATCAGATAATTTAACCATTTCTCCGGGTTGTTTCTACTTTAGATAAGCATATTTCAATATTCATTTTTCGACTTTTTCAAGAATTTCTGGTGTGGTTACTTCAATGGGCACGCTTGTGAGGTTGTTTTGAAGTGATTCCCTCCCTGCCTTGCTTAAAGAGATTGCGCTTGTAAACCATCGTTTTCCCCGGGCAAGAGCAAAAAAAAGGTAAACCGATGATATCTCCATTATGGTTTGAACATACTTCCTTGCTTAATAATTTTTCCATATTTCACACTTGAGTTTCTTTATGATAAACTTCATATTCGTACTATGAGATGCTGAACACGTTACAACCTAAGCAATATCTCATGCCACTCTACCTCCAGCATTCCGCGAATTTAAAAACGCACCCTGGCACTTTCATAGAATAGCAGCATAGTCTAGTACTGCTCTTTAGAGCATCTGGAAAAAGAACAGATACAGAAACCGGAGATTTGATTACTAGTAATTAGACATTACATTTTAATAACCATTTAATTTTTTTATTTAATCTTACTATATTATTACTTAAAATATTATCAACCAATGAATAAAAGTTAGTAAGTAATAAGTGGTAGAAAATTAGTAAAGTTAATTTGTTTTTTCTTTTTTATTACTTTGAAAGTAACAAATGAGCACACAGTTCACCTAATGGCATTCCGGATTCCTGCATCCCATGACGTCTACATTCATCCTTGATAAGGAATCATAATGCAGATGTGTTATTACCCTTGAGCACTAAGATGGAATGCCTCATCACCAGTAATAAAGGACGAAACACAGTAGCATTATGCTGCCATTTTATACTGGCATTCCGCAAGGGAGTGGTCCTACCCCGGTCGAGCTGGCCCATTCATTCTGTATCTAGAAACAAACTGCAGTGTAGCTCTACCACTGTCAAAATTAATAAAAATATAATATGGTACCTCTGCGATGGTTCTGGTGAGGGTGAAGGTGCGAGTGCGGGTGCGCGTGCGAGTGCAATGGGTGATGGGGAGACAGCGGCGGCGCGACAGTCTGCTGTTCGCCGCAAGACTGGTGCAGCGCCGAGTCTGAATTCGTGCGTCGCCAGTTACTGTCTGGTGGTGGACTGAAAAGTTAAAATGCATTTTTATCAGCATGTGGCAGTCTACCACTGAATATAGATCTGACAGATTTCTCTGATTACATTTAAATGCATACTTTGTGTATATATGTCATCACATTTGCCACAAAAGATTGAGAAGCAATATCTTATCTAGATCTATAATACAGCTTGTTACCAAAATCCCTGACATTTTATTTGTCTGACATTTTTGAAACAAACTAAAGACAGTATATATAGCATAATTAAGTCCATAATTGTTTTAACACTAAAAGTTTAATAGTGAAACCACTTTTATCTGAGTTAAAATACAACTCAGGGACTCAACACATGGTCAGAATAATAATTAACTGCAATATTGTTGTTATTGCAGTCTTCATAATGGTTCTTTATTTGCAACAACTAAATAACCAATATAATATATGTATTACTACCAATATTATAATACTATCCATTTAAATTGATGTATAGTGGTCCCCTTTTGAACACATATTAAAATAATCTAAAATATTACAATATGACAACAAATTAAAGTTATAAGAATTTGTAATACATAGAAATTTTGTACTACACTAATTTGATAGTTTTGTTTGATAAAAGTAAATATACCTTTCATCATCAATAAATAAATAAATGAACACAAATAAGTCCAAAATTTTACCAACAAATTAAATAAATTTATACAATCAAAACCACAAAAATTATCTAGTGAGTAATAATCAAGCTTAATCACATCACCTTTAGTCCTTAGCATTCAATCCAACTTTAAATAAAGATGACCCAAAGTCAATGCAAAATATTTCCTGTTAATATTGTCATGATGTGTGAACAATAAATTCATAAATTATGAATGAGATTTCCTAGAATGAATAAACAATGTAGCTTTATAATGTGTCACCCTGTTTACCTCAAATAGACAGTGCTTCCATAAGGGCTTGTGTCATGCTTTCGATCGGCAGGTCTTCTCATAGGTCCAACAGAAGAAGAGGCTCTACCTCTTTGTACTGGTGTCCTAGATGGTGATGTGCCCCCACTATGGCCTGCGCTCATCCCATATTGAGTAGCTAAATTAGTTTCTTCAGGCTGCCAACAATTGAAATAAGTAATAAATTTATGCAGTTCTGCATAATTTTATTCATTTATGCAATTATATATGCAGTTCTATTTATTGTTTGTCTTTCATTTTCTTTTATTTTTCTTTTTATTTATTATAAAAAATATATATCTTAAATTATTTTTAATAATTTAACAACTAATTTTTGTGTAAAACTTCAGGTCAAAAAAGATATTGAGAAATTAGCAATACTAATATTTTGGTAATTAAAACTATCATTGTTTTGATATTGGACATAATATAAATCTGAAGCTTTAACATAATCAAGTTATAAAATAACTTATTAAATATCACAATTTTTTATTTTGAAATTTTGGTTCATAATCATGCTACTAATTAAAAAGCAACAAATAGTTGCTACTTACAAAAAAGAAACTAGCAAGGGTGAAGATGAAATAATATAAATTTAAATGAAATTTATTTCATTTATAATTAATACAATGTTTAAAATAACATGAGGATACCATGCTGTTGAAAACAAATGACAAATCAAGATAAAGTGCTCAGGTAATAAATAATAATTTTTAGTACTAACACAAGAATTAATATGAATCACTAACTGGAAAATATTGGCTTGCAAGATCCTACACTTAGTTATGTTTAACTTCAATTTGTTTATAGAACAAACAGATGATGATGTTACAAACATGAAAGAAAAAAATATGTAGTTCAACATGTGTTACAGTCAATATACATTTATCTTAGCTTCTATGAAATCTCAAGGACAAGAGCAGAATGATAATCATAATAAGCAGATATTGATGCATCAAGATATAAAACTTCTTTTAGTTTAAAAAAATAGTAAGAATTTAAATAATTTGCATATTATCCATTCCATTACACAATAAATTCCACTCAACAAAAGTAAGACATAAAGAGGTAGCACTAATCGTAAATTCAAAACTCTACAAATAATAAATATAGCAACTTCTACAACAAATAGAAGGGATTGTAATGAATTGATTCCAAAATGCGGAACCTTTGTATTTTCTGGTTCAGTGGTTGTCGGTTGTGGTGCTGCCACATTAGGTAGGGAGCCACTTCGATATGTGCCAAGGGTCTGTTGAGTAGGCCTTAGTGTTGAATCAACATTTTCTATGAGCTCTGGTGGAGGTATAACTCTTGCACGCCGGCTACTTGAATTGACCTGCAACCATGTTGCTTCAACATCCCTGTCTAGAGTTTAACATGTAATATTGCATTCATTCTTTCTTCATAACAATTATTTCGATTTATTTGTTAGTGTAAAAGGTAATTAACATACATTGATAATTAAATTAAAATTTTTACTTCATCTAAAGCAAAATTTTATTTTATGAAAATGAGTACATATTTTGTTAAATGACAATTTTGACGTGATAAAAAAATATTATTATGAACATATCATTAAGACTAAAGCTTTGTTTCTGTCACGTTCAACAAGTAGTTAACATGCGATTTGTTGAATTAAAACTAATTATTTAATCCTTGACGATAAGGACAATAGCTTAATATTAATTAAAAATATAGAGACAATACAAGATAATATGTTATTGTATACCATTTTTATTTAGTAAGAATTAACCATTCATTAATTATTGAGTCGCAATAGGCATATTGTAATGATTATTGTTTACGTCGGCTCGCACATTTGACGGCCAGGAAGCGATTGCCTGAGTAAATAGGCGACATACCTTATTGGTTGCATCGGAAACTTCACGCATAATCTTTTCGAAAGCAGCTGTTTCCTCTGCCTGCTTTTGATTATGGAGGGCAATTTTTTCACTAAACTTTCGTGGATTCGCCATGATGGTCAACAAACATTTATTATTCTCTATTTTACATCACAATTTTCTCTAATCGTAGTACAAAACGCGCTTGACTGTCAGATAGCAAGCTAATCATTGCCATTAAAAAATTAACGAGGAACTTATGTACAGACTATACATAAATGTGTATGTAGTAAGTCTAAGTAGTCTTATTTCGAGAAATTAATGTATATTTTAAGTAAAAAATATGAAGAAATAGAAAAATTACGAATGAATTTAAGTTAGTTAGAACAATACTTGCGGCATCATAATTTTTTAATAAATGATTGTAAATATAATACATATTTTTTACTTTAAGAATTATTATCTATATGATTATTCTTTACTTGACAAAGAAAATCTTCTTTACAAATAGTTTTTTTATATCTATTTAGACTTCATTGCTTCCCCAATCGTGAACGCTATAGTGAACTTTGTTCGTTTTGTATGATGAGATATTACCGGGAGGGATTTACTGGTTGGTTTATGCTAATTGATAAAGATTCTAAGTTCGTCTAATTAAATTAACCAGAAGGTATGTAATATTGTAAAATATGCATAATATTCATATATTAATCATGCAGATATTTAAAAAATGTACCAAATCTTATATGGATATATGTCTGTATTACTACTATTATTACATATGTATTACTACTGTACTAAATCAAAGTACTGAGAATGGATTGTGGAGGTTACAAGAGTATAATTATGCATATATGTGTGCGAAAAATTTTATGAAATTAAGATGCAATGACAGACTAGGGGTAGAATTTCAAGGAACACACCAAATTTTTTTTATACCATTAGCCGTGACCACCGATCATACACTTAACCTATTGGTAATTGATCAGTCCAGTATGGGTGGCAATCTCCGCAAAATGGCTGGTACCAACTGGGTGCGTAATGGCGAAGATAGGGGTAAGTGGTGCTGTTTGGGTAGGTTTATATATATGAAGGTTAATATATGCAATTAGTGATATATCTACATCCTTCTTCAACAATGATTAAAGATGTACATGTTGCCTTGTTACCTTTGACTGAGTCCCAAGGATGTAGGGACCACTTATTATATAAAACATAGCAGCGGTCTTTTGCGATATCACGGTGGTATTTTGTGGAAGTACGTGGTTTTTGTCCGAGTATGACGAATCATCGACGATCTAGCCACTAGGCTCTATCACGTATAAATTATCTTACTTCTATATTTTAAGGCACTCATTTTAATTTTACCCCAGATAAGATTAATTTACATTTAATTTATTCAAAAAAACTTAGTATTTTGTGCTGCTCCACTTACAATACTTGACTTCATTGACAACCATTACTTGCAAGTCATAATCTCTAGCTAGACAAGCACCATTCTGTTTATTTATTGAACCTTTTTCGGAAACTTTTCGGCTGGAGTTTCATGTGAAATACTCCCTACTTCTACATAAACTCCGTAACTTAAGTCCTAATTAGAAAATCGTTGTCAAATGTCATGTGTCAACTGTCATTTGTCAAAATACTGCTATCACAACACTAAATTCGAAAATCCTTTACATTTCAGTGACTATCCATTAAACTTTTTTGCGTATTTATTAGCAGTTAAGCGGTAGTAATTGTTCGAAGCAAACGAAGGTGCGGAATGGAGGAAATATATATTTTATCATTAGACATTGGGACTAGTACTATTCGATCAGTAATTTA
The DNA here is from genome assembly GCA_029286865.1 of Teinopalpus imperialis. Lineage (NCBI taxonomy): Eukaryota > Metazoa > Arthropoda > Insecta > Lepidoptera > Papilionidae > Teinopalpus > Teinopalpus imperialis. Next base: position 5,718,329 of record JAGSMU010000034.1, read on the forward strand.
TAATTCTAGGACAGACATTATAGGCAAAGCTTTTGATCAGGTATTATAATTTATACTATTAATTTAGTTTAAAAAAGATCTAATTTACGTATAGTCTATAAACATTTAATTACTAAAAAGTTATTTATATTATCTTTAAGTTTATTATATGTTAATCTTATTTATTAAATTATAAATGTAAAGGGCTTTACTTCCACTTTTATTTGTTTATAGGTTGTTTTACACTATCCAAAACCTGGGTATGTAGAAATAGATCCCGATGAGCTATGGATATCCATTATTGATGTGGTGAAAAAATCCCTACAAGGTATGGTCTTATAGAATTTTTTTTTGGTATATTAATTTAATTTAGTTGACATAACTAAATTATTTGCTAAGTTAGGAAACTAAATATGATAAACAGAAAGTCTCTGTTTGAAAAAAAAAATAGAAAAGAATTGCCTAGATTTTGCTTGAAGAGGTGGTTACTGAAGGTTACAAAATAAATTAAAATATATACATTTAAATCATAAATAGAACAGTGCAATAGTAAAGATTGGTATAATTTGTTTTTTTTATAATAAATATGTAGAGAGATAATATTAAATGATCCTCAAAAATTCTACTGTTAAAGGCCCTATGTTGATAACCAGAAAAGACATATAAGATGTTCTTCCTAAGTAACCCAAATAGATCTATTTCCTAGAAACCTTTGTCGGTCTTCACTTTGTAGAGGTTTTTGCTAGTATGACATAACCCATTAAGTTTTAATTAAGTGTTTTATTAATAGCAAAAAAGAGTTATATATGGAGCCAAAGATCAACAGTATGACTATGGGGAAACCACATAATAGGCAGAAAAGCTGACTTTTGAACTGTCTGTCAGAAAACTGTGATTAATACTATAATTATAATAATACAACTTAGAATGAGATATATCCTTATGTTTGTTAATAAAATGGTTAAAAGAATAAGTGCTGATTTTCACTTAGTATCTCCATTGCACAATGCACTTTTTGTGTAGTAAAATAGGTTGAACATTATACTCCACTATATATTGACATAAAACATAAATAAATATTTACAATTTGAAAATAATTTATGCCACATATAATAAGTAATGCCATTATTAATATAATTTAAAATGTCAATTCTTAGTTTTAAAAGGTGCTCTAAACAAAACAAAACTTGGTAAATATACAGCATATATATGAGGGAGTATAGCCAGCTATGAAATTTGGACTGTGGAGTGTGTTAGCAATCACAAGGTCCCCTTGGGCACGCATTTACTTTTCCATTCACCTTGGTTGAAAATTACTTTCATAAAATTGCACCAATCAATGGTTAATTTTGTGTGGTAATCATCTCAAAAACAACACCTTTAGACTGTCAGTTATCTATTAATTATAGTTTGTAATGCTGTTGATCCAATATTTAATTCAAGCTATACAAGTATAATATGTCATTTTTAACAAATACCTTTCTGACACCTTTAATATTTTATTGAGTAACTGTTGTGGTTGGTGGCAAACTGTTTTCGCCTCATCAACAAAACTTCCCCATTGCCTTATACATTTAGTAAACTAATTATATGTTGCACATAGAGGTTGGTTATTAAGGTTCAGTTGTAAGTGGAGAATATTTTTATGCTTATGTATTAATCAAGCCAATTTTATTGTTTTCTTATTTTGTCACTCACACTGAAGCCGTGGTTTCCGATAGATCCGCTTCCACGATCACTTTTAATCAACTCAAGTTCAACTTGGGTCTGCGGCCGTCCACGGGGTATATTTTGGAGGTAAATCTCCAGAACGAAACCGTTGGAACCAAAAACGTACCGTGCTTTCTATTACAATAGCTTCCCCATATACATCATTAATTTTTCAAACCGTTTCTGCAGCGCTGGTGCTACGGTTGAACATATTCATAAATAACGCTATATTTCAAATGAATGAAAACAAATGAATCACTAAATTCGAAACACAAATACACAAGCCTAAATTTGAAATACACTTGAATTTGGAATTCCTAACCAAATGCCAGATTATTTAGATCAAAATGGCCAGTTCGAAAAAGCCAATTTCATATGTAAGGATCTAATATCAAGTACCTAAAACCATCAGGTGGGCTGCATGCTCTTTTGCCGCCTATACTATAAAAAAAAACCTTAGAAAAGTATAAGAACGAATATACTATACTGGCTATTAGGAGACCGCTTCCCAAAACGAAGACAGACGATAGTACTAATGATGGGACAGAAAAAAAATCGATCCTGATTAAAAAAAATCATATTTTTAAAACGTTTTATTAGCATTATTTACGCTCCATCATGTTAGTACAGCTAAATGAAAAGATAGTTAATACATTACTTTACTAAAAGAAAAACCAACAATGAAACACATAATCAAAAACAGCTGATGCTCGGATCAACGAACGCACGGGCAAAACTGTCTCAAAAACTAAAAATACTAAACATAATAATCAATCCCGCCAAAACAAACTGCTCCTTTTGCGGTGGGCCGTTGACGGCTTTTTGATCATTTCCACAGATCAATAAAGCGTTAGACATTCCCAACTTTTATTTTCTATGGCCTTCCATCATCAACCATCTATGAAAGTGTTGTGAATGGTACTAATGTATTTGTCATCATCTGCGAATTATTTGGCGAACCTTCGAAAAATACCAAAAAAACGTAATGTAGAATAACACGCTATGTATAAAAATCCCACTGCTGAGCATAGGCCTCAAATCTAGAGAGGGTGTTAGAGCATGGCCCACGCAGCTCTACTGCAGATTGGCGAATTTCGCATTTCCAAATATTTACTTTTTATTATTTCTTTGACATGCATATTACCTTTGCGATGTTTTCCTTCGTATCCCGAGCACGTGGTAACTCAGCACTTAAAATTGCACTAACAATTTAATTTGGTGGCACTGGGGATCGAAATTGTTTTGTGTGCATGCCGTGACATTAAAGACACTAGGCTCAGTACTATAGTAATAGTCTCAAACTCTCCGGGCATACCCCAAAAAAATCTAGTACACTCTATAAGAAAGCCTTCTTACGCCTCACCGCAATGTTTTTGGAATCCAAATCACATTAAGGAATCCATATCATACCCATGGTTCCTGTAACTTACGTTAACTTACGGCCATTGCTCAGTGTTAGGAAGACTTACGAATTTTACATTTTTCTGGCGGCATACCTCTCACTTCTTCCACTTATTCCACATTTACTTATTTCCGAGTTGTCACGTTAATTATAGGTACTGTTAAGTACCGATAAATGTAATGTAAAATTGTACTGTTTTCATTGTTGAGTCGGCGAGCCGAGTGATAAATCACTGGCCGAAGAGAATTGAATTTCATAAAAAACGTTTAGTTCCCCATTGATAGCACGAATACGATTGTTCAATATATCAGCCTTATCATTATTTATATTACTCGTACTATCGTTCATTTCATTAATCATTTTCGTTAACCATTCGAACCGTTCAAAACCATTGTCAATATACGTTATGATTGTAAAATATCTATATTTAATAAAAATTGGACTTTTAATTGATGAAAATTACAATCAAGTACACATAAGGTTGCGACATTTTTTTTTATTGTCAGATGCCAGCCTTTCTGCAGCCCAAATCACAGCAATGGGTATTTCTACTCAACGCAGCACATTTATAACGTGGTCGCGTAAAACGGGACGACCATTTCACAGATTTTGTACTTGGAAGGACATAAGAGCTGACAATCTCGTGAAGGAATGGAACGAGTCATACACGTGGAAGGTTTGAGTAGATTTTATTGGATTGTCATTAATGTTAGAAATAAGGGTGGCATAATAATGCTAGGGCGGCGGCGAAGACCGATACGTATTGCCTGGAGGGAGGGGGAGGAGAGGAGGCTCATGAAGGAGGCGTCGCCGTCACATATTGGTCGTACGATCGTCGATGCATGCTAGAGTATCCTCGTATTGGGTTTTAGTGGGAGCAAATCCAACATAATGCATACTTGTCTTTACTATGGAGGGTATGCATGGAAAATGTTATATGGAGGGTATGCATAAGAATACATATTTCAACCGACGTGACGCTTCAGCCATACTATCCGATCTCTGCTTGCTCGTGAATTACAAATTACGCCTCAACATTTGAGCTATTTCTATTATTATTTTATCATAAATTAAGGTCTAAAAAATATTTCTGTTTTAGGCAATAAAAGTAGGCGCCTACATATTGTATATGTTATCACGGAGTAAGCGATTTAGAGCTGGAAGTGTTTTCAAATTTTCAAATAATCAGGTAAGTTTTTTCTAATATCGCATACCATATTCTTCGGTTCGCAGACCGTACCTTTACTTAGCCTGTTTCGTTTACATGATAAATAACAATATATAGTATAAGTAACTTAAAAAAAATTAAAATGTCCGTTATTGATTATTTACGATATTATGAGTGGCAGTGAGCTTACTGTTACATCTGGATGCTAAGTGATTCCGGACGTTTTCATTCACCTTTGGTAAGGAGCAATAATGAAGACGTATGGTGGAAATCCGTCGTCCAGTCATGATGGTGCTCAGGGATGTTACTCTTGAGGTCTAATATGAAAACCTATATTTATATATTCAGTGGTGGTCATATAATTAGAAACATTTCTTATGAATAAAGAAAGTATAAATTTAAAGTACAAATGGTCGTAAAAAATATACACATTCAATAATTAATAATCATGCAATAATATAGCCACTCAAATAAAAAACTCTTTAAATGCATTAAATATAAAACATATCTTAATTTTAATTACAAAATGAGTCTTAGGAGTTTATTTACTGTTAGCGGCCGCTTGGACGCCTAATTTGAAACATTTTAAAAAAGTATCCATAGGTCGTTCTTTTTTTGATATTGGAGAATAACATTTCTCTCTTGGCTTTTTCTATTATTTTGGCGGCAATTCAAAATTTAATCTGAATTTTATTTTGTTCAAAATGGGCAATAATAAAAGTTGTGACGCGTCAACTTAGTAAATAATTGTTAATTTACTTGTAGATCATAAGTGGGCGTACAGAAGAATATCTGAGCATTTAAATTGTTCTTATTATTAATTGTAAAAAAGTTTTTAATGCAATTGGTCATTATAAAACACATCTAACTGTTGAAAATGTTCTTTGAAAGGCTCGGCCAAGAAAAAACTCTCTCATAGAAGATAAAGTTTGGGGGTGTTTTTCCGGATGTGGAGTTGGACCCGTACGAAAGATTGAAGGACAATGGATCAATGGCAATACAAAAATATCTTAGAGCACACAATGATTTACACACTTACTCGGATGCGATCATTTGCCTGTAACCTGGATCTTTGATCGCATGACAATGACCCTAAACACACGGCCAATAGCGTCAAATGTTTCCTTAGCGAACAGCAAATAGTATACAGTAAATAACAGTACTAATTACTAATACTTAAAAAAATATTGTTTTTTATACTTTTTTATTGTTGTTTCTAATTAGTTGACCATTATTGTTCATACCTTAAAACTGATTTAAATGTTTGTCCTTAATGAAATATTGAAACTGCACTTGTGTGACGGGATTTATATTGTTTTTCTAATAAATGATAAATCGTTGAACATATTGGCCTATTTATTGTTTAATTTCAAAATAAAAACAATTTCTAATTATACGACCACCACTGTATATATGTATACATACATACATATATATATATATATATATATATATATATATATATATAGTAGTTGTAAGGTATCCAGTTTCTTTATTTCGTCATTCCTTTATCGTAAACAATAATCTTAAACTCACTACTATTTGACGATAATCACGCACCCCGGTTAAGCCGATCTATTCGTGCTACAGCTATTTTAGCGTGGTAAAGCTACACTGCAATTTGTTTCTAGCTGAATGAATGGGTCGTTCGGGGTAGGACCACGCCCTCACAGAATACCAGCCTGAAATTGCAGCTTTATGCATTATTCGCTGTGTTTGTTATGTGTGTGCCATAGGCTGGTGTTTCGTCTGGTGAGTGCAGGGATCCGGAGACCTTTATTACTGCAGACGAGGCATTCCATCTCAGCCCTCAAGGCTGACAATACATCTGCATTATGATTCCTTGTCAAGGATGAATGTAGATGTCATGGGCCGCAGGAATCACTTAATATCAGGTTAACTGTGTGCTCGTTTGTTACATAATGTAATAAAAAAAACAACCTACGTCGTAACTCTGCTATGTATTTAAATACTCTTTGGTATTGTATTTGACAATATTATGTAACTATTTATGATTTAGTTAAAATCAAAATTAAAAAAAATTAACGTGTCAAATATCATTTATACCAAGAATTAGTTGTTTTGTTCTTGAATTAAAACCAGTTCTACAGACCTTGAAATACGATCTTTCTACGCCATTTAACAATTGTATTTTATGTTTCCTTAAGACATGGGTTCGCTGACAACTCGAGTATCGGCATTTTAGCCTTAGTATCAATTTTAATGAAGGCCATCTGTTGAAATAGAATTAAATTAGACTTATAGAATAGATATTAGGTCTTTACTTATGAAATTGCCGTTTTTAGTATTGGCCATTTCAAACAAAATATTTGGTTTTAAAAACAGACATTTTTTTACAAAGTCTTTTGTTGATTTATTTGCTTTGTATATTCATTACGTTTGAACATTTTTCGTCATAATTTATACTTTAAAAATTCGTGTAATTATGGAATATGAGTTTCGTCGTGGCATCAACGCGGCACGTAACATCAACAACGTTTACGGAAAGAAGTTTACAAACGAACACAACCCGTTATTGGTTTGCCCGATGCCGTTCTGGAAATTTTGATTTGAAAAATGAACCTCGTAGTCGTCCGGATACTTTGGTCAACAATGATGAATTAAAGGCGATTTTGAAAGGTAAAAAAGGTAGAAAAGGTTGATAAAAAAAAGGAAGGAAAAAGAAAGGTTGAAGGACGATCGCCAGCGCAATGTACGCGTTGAGACAGAAATGAAAGAATTTTGAACCGAATTGTTATGTGCGACGAAAAGTGGATTATGATCGACAATCGAAAGCGCTGAGCAAGTTGGTTAGATCTTGGTTCAGCACCAAAGCAATGCCCTAAACGAAAAATGACCCCTAGAAAGTTGATGGTCACTGTTTGGTGGTCTAGTGCCTATGTGATTCATCATTGTTTTTTTTTTTAACCAAACGGCATGAGCATTACTGGAGATGTGTACTGCGAAGAACTGAAGACAATGATGGAGAATCTCGCACATCTTCAACCAGCTTTGGTCAATCGGTCGTTCCCGCTGCTCCTACACGACAACAGAGACAGCCTCCAAGCTGCAAGAGTTAGGGTTGGAAGCTCTCTCTCATCCACTGGTGAGTACGGTGGATGAAGGAGACCTTGCACCCACCGACTATTACTTTTTCCAAAATTTGGACACATTTTTAGCGGGAAAAAAATTAAATTCCCGAGAGGCAGTACAAAATGCATTTGAAGAGTTTGTTGCCTCCCGTCCAGAAGATTTTTACAAGAAGGGCATCAATAAACTACCACTGCGTTGGCAAAGATGCATCGATAACATGGGTGATTACTTTGAATAACAGAAATAAAAAAGTTTGAAAAAAAAATACTTTAACTTATTTCGTACAAAACGGCAATTTCATAGGTAAAGACCTATTATATGTTGAGGAAATGAAGAAATCTAAATTACTAAACACTTAAATAATTGAATTAAGTTTATGTATAACAAAACTGGTTTCTAATCAACCGTCTTGTGTAAATTAATACAGCCAACGTGTCTAATTAACCCAAATTACACCAACTTTACTTCTACGATGCAAGGAAAATATCGAATCGTTTCAAGTGCTACTTGCTAAGTGGCGTTAGACAGGAAATTATTGAATTTGGACATGCTGCAGTGTACGGAAAACATTAATACTTTTACATTCAAAGTGTAACATTAATCTATATTATCGTCATCAATCCATATTGGTTCACCGCTGCGCCTTCGCTGTGCCTTCGCTGCTCTCATTTAGCTCCTGCCAGACCCTGTGAATTAATGTCGAACTTGTTAAATAATCAGAGATGGAAAAAAGATATTTAAATATTCATTAAATAATTTGTATGCGGTAGTCACGCCTCAGATATGAACTACTTGTAACACGAATAAGTCGGTTCGACCAAGCTACCGTCGCGTTTTCCGTAATACTAGCTGAAACGAAAGAAACCAGAGATATTATTATTTGTTTGTGTCTTCCCGAATCAACCGTCAGGATGTCCCTCCTGAGGGCACGCTCGTACTTGCGTTATGATTCTTTATCGTATATTAATGTATGTTAATGTGGGTATCATTGGCTGCAAGGATCACTTACAATTATCAATCACACCTATCCCTATATTTTAATTAAATACATACGATACAGACGTTGACTACCTGTTTTAAAAAAAATATATATCAAAAGTTACAAACGTGTATAAAACTCAGAAGGCAAACTTCTATTTTCGGTTGAAGGTTCCCTTTATATAATTATAAATCACAATTACGTACTGCATGCTTATAGATTAAGGGTATATCCGAAAGTAAATCGCCTTCAGGTGATTTTCCAATGATTCCTATTATTCAAGGAAGATAACAGGAATGTGTCATTTTCTTTAAACTTGAATGATATTGATTACGAATGAAATTAAACGTGTCAAACACTTTTGTTTTTGCAGTTATAAATGTAAAAAAAACAACGAATTTTATAGAGCACTAGCATAAATTAATACAATAAAATAAACGAAATGTGAAACTATCGTGTATAGTAAATAATCAAACCTAACTATTTTTGCAAATATCTGTTAAAATACAGTATGAAGTTATAAAGTTACCGTCGAGTACTAGACGGTACGGCGGGGGAATTTTCGTAATAAATAATAACATAGTTCTTTTACGATCAATTGTACAATTTTACTTTATACGACATCACATTCCCCGGTACATACCCAACGTGTTGTATGTAAATGTTTATGTAAACTTTTAAAGGCAGTGTAATGGGTACCGTCAGTGCTTTGGAATAAATCCGATTTAATTTGATACTGTGAGATCCTTCTGCGAGAATGGAACTAAACAATTATCATTAAGGGATGTTTACAAGGTTATTAATTATGACATTCGGACGTTCACTCACCACTGTCTGTGACTATAATTGCTGTAAAGTACTAAAACGTCGGGAGTATATAAAAAAATATAATAAATTAAAATTGAGTGTTTTATTTTAATTGTTTTGGACGCTGTGTAGAACACTTAGAACATTTGAACATTCTCACCCTGTAAATATTGTTTATTTATTATAGCTTTGAAATGTCTATTTATATGCATAAATATTTGTTTCTGACCCTAAGGATTTGAAATTTTCCAGTGGAATTTTATATGACGCTAATGCACGGTTTACCTAAGTTATATTTTTACTTCATGGGTCGATAAAATTAATGCTATTGTATTGTAAATAATTAAAAGACATTTAAAATCAGGCGGTGACAATACACCCGCATTTCGATTCCTCATAAGGTGTAGATGTCATGAAGTCAAAGGTCGGAATATATGCCTCGGAGTTCAAGTCTTCAAATACGATCGTTGCCATTTACGACGCCTTTGCTCTAAGTAATATCGGAATGACGAAACATTTTTCCTAATTATATTCATGGTGAACATTAGCTTTTCAAGATAATCATGAATTGATATATAAAGCTTACTCAAATAAAAAAAAATTAAATTTAAAAATTACGACCCCTAACCATAATATAAACGTAAGTAATCGGCCGGTCACAGGTCGCTAGATATATGATTATATCTAGCTAGCTGTGCCCACGATTTCGTTCGCGTAGACCTCAGGGTGCTTGGTATGGTTCATGTAAAGCAATGCTTTTTTTTAGAACTTTTAATAAGGAACGATTCTGTCATATATAATTTTTGCATAACTTTAACCGTTTACGCAGCACACGTAACGGAAGCTCTCAAAAGTAATAATTTTTCTCGTTTTTGCAACATTTTTCATTGATGCTCCGCTCGTGGTTGTAGTGTGATGTTGTATAGTCTATAACCTTCCTTCATGAATGGACTGTCCAACACAAAACATTTTTTTCAATTCGAACCAGTAGTACCCGAGATTAGCGTCAACCAAACAAACTCTTCAGCTCATAATATTACTATAGATAATACTCTTTCTTATAGTTTTATTCGTGTTAGAGATGGATCAGAAGACTTTAAACATAAATTGAAAGTGCTTCATAAAAATATATGTTTTAAATGCTTTTTATGTAGCATTTTATTTATAAATACCATATCTATTTATAAAATGACTGAAGATTCTTAAAAATATTTATTTAATTGGTTTTTCTTTACAGACTACTCTTAGATTGTTCTGGGCGCTTAATAACGTGCCAGCCCTAAAAACTGCAGTCCAAAATAATGAGGCAATGTTCGGTACATTAGACACTTGGTTGCTTTACAAGTTAACAGGTAATTTGCATACCCCTATATTCCAATATTCGTTTTATTATAAAAATTTTGAATTGTCAATATAAACTAAAAATTAAATTGTTTTTTACACCTGCATTAGAGAATCAAAATCTTAGGCTCATATATTACAGAAAATAAATACTCTTTTTTTTGGAAGGTTTTTTTTTCTTTGTTTGCTGGAAAACATTAAGCTATTTCTTATTTCTACTTCTATACATGGAAATCAATCACGTCGTTTTTATATGAATAATTAGCACACAGTTGATGGCAAGTGATGACTGTTGCCACCCATAAATAAACACCTTAACTAGAATCCAAGATGTACATGAATTGTCACCCTAGTGAACTGGGTTTCCGGATCCCTGTACTCACCAAGCGAAACAGCACCATTATGCTATATTTGACGCTGCCTACATTGTGACGGCATGGTCCTTGCCCGATTGCCCCCAATTTGCATGAACGATATAAAAGATCGTACTTTTGTGCACAGTTTACGTAATAATAAATATATCATTAATTATTTATTAAAATCACAGTTAAGTAGGACATGATGTGATCATTTTATTTTATTTTTTGGTTTAGCAATCGCGGACACTATTTATTGTTAAATTTATTGATAAATATATTTTTATAATTTTTTTTATATCAACATGCGAAAAGAATGTTTAAACTTAGAATATTTAATATTATGAATATGTGAAAGTATTTGATTACAATGTGTAATCATTATTTTGGTTGTCATTCGATGTGTTTTTATATCTGTGCTATTACTTAACCCTGCCTACAATTTTAGTTCTAATGATTTTATAATATCTTTGTTGTTTGTATGTTAAATACATTGTTAATTCATTGAGTTTTACTAAGTTTGTTTCTTTTATTTACATTTATGTAAATCAAAAAAAGTAGGAATGAAAAACAAAAACGTTATAGGTGTTACGATTCTATTGACATGTCACAACGTCATATATTTTTTAAATAACTCTGTTTTAATATACTCTTTCCGTTGGTTTAATGATTTGACCAATAAATGTAAAGATAAAGTTGTCACAAACAAAACATCAAAATTCAGATTCACAATTTTTTGCCAAATTCACAATAATACATGATGATATACATTCGTATAAAACGCGATAAAAGGCGTTCACGGTCTACCCAAACGGCACGGGGTTACCTGATTGATCTTTGTCTTCAATATTGTGATCTGTGGTCTTCAATAGACGAGCTGTAGTGTACCTATCTTATACACAAACATACAGCGATACGAGCATACGGCGATCTTCCTAGCGGCTTAAAAATGGCTGACGCCTCCACCCGACGGACCCATTGCCAAATCAATACTTCAGGATATCACCGGAAGCAACTCTACGGCCAGAGGCAGTTTGATTCACTTATTGGAAGGCACTCTTACTATCTGTAAAAATAAATATACTATTCTTGTGATGACTAGGTCTATATAATTAAATTAATAAAATTCTATCACTTTACCCCCCACTTCGTAAAAGTTGAAAATTAAAATTGTTTGTATAGTTACAAAAACTCGATTATGTAAATATAAGTACGTATAAGGAACATAATAACTATTAGGGTGTTGATCATAATAACTATTACCTAAACAGCCGGTTTTAATACACAAAAATATCAATAATAAACACTTGTTTAACCGTGGACCGACCAACGTCACAGACGCGCACACAAACTTCTCATGTACACACACACGTAAATTCAGACCGCGCTCGCCGGCGAGCGCGACGTCGTCTTCCTCGTACAGCGGCTTACACGCGATTTAATCGTGTTTTAGGCCGCTTCTAAAGTTATCCTGTCCTCCCTTTAGATAGCGATCCGAGTCGAGGTTTCGTACCTTACTATGAGGGGCCCTCGGATTGTATTATCGCCCCCCTCTGTTGTCGTCGACGTTCTTCATCCACAGGGGCCGGAGCGCAGCGGTGGTCCGGCAGCAGTCTTCGTGCTTCGCTTCGCAGCATCGTCGTTGTCTCCTTACTCGGCGGGCCTCCCGCTCGCGGTTCGATAAAGCTGTAGAGGTCACTGGACCAACAGCAATACTCAACCAAAAAAATAAAAAACACTTGTATTTATACAACACGCACGCCCACTATTTAGATTCACTCATCACTCAACCAAGTAAAAGAGAAAAAATAAATTATTATTAGAATTTTACATAAACCTATCAATCTTCGTATATTGTATTATTGTACATTGCCTAAGAATGTCCAGAAAGGACCTTAAAGATATTTAACTACATCTATTTGTTTTCTCCAACCGGAAAATACCAGGTTTTGCCAATTAGTTTAGGCGTGAAATTTCAGTGTACTGTTCAGTATAGTATTTAAATTTAATCCCAATAAGTTCATATTGGGATTAAATAGCAAACCTAGTTAATTTGCATGGCTTTTTTACTGTATTTCAATAAAAAGATCCTAATTTTCAGGCGAGAAGCTTCACATGTCTGACGTATCATCAGCTTCGGCGACAGGTTTCTTCGACCCATTCACCATGCAGTGGGCAGGGTGGGCGATGTCGATATTTGGAATACCGATGTCAGCGCTACCTGAAGTTGTTGATACTGCCGGCGAGCATTTCACTAGTACCGCCCCAGAAATATTCGGACAAGCGATACCTATTAAGAGTTGTGTAAGTATTTTAAAAATGTGCTTTTTCTATCGAATTAAACTTGGCCATGTTGCGGCCAAGCGTTGCAAACTCATATACGAAATAGCTTGTCTTATAAATTGGCTTTTATGGCTTGACTATAAAAGATAAAAAAATCCTGCAGTTATAAACTAGGTTTAACATGAATAGACTGTAAACTCAACTATGTTAGGACCATGCCTTTTGGAATACTAGCGTTAAAATAGAAGTTTTGCGCTACTGTGTTCCGTATGGTGAATATAAGAGACAGGAAAAAATATGACGTGATGAGGCATGCCTTCTATGTCCTTTGTCCCAAATACATCATCGATTATTTGTTATTTCACGCTAGTATGCTGTAAGGAAGTGGTATTTCTCCTGTCGAGCCGACCCAAGCATGATACAGCTTGACGCTATCACGTTAAAATCCCGTGAAAAATCTATGCAAATCAATTTGTTTATACAATAGAATTATATTATAACAATTTAGATAACTATAGTCGACGCATTATGAAATGAGGCTCGGTTCATAAATCATATTTATCTGTCAGTCTCGCTCACACTTACAGGTCTTATGGAGAGGTGTAGTTATGTGCGTAAGAATTGTAGAGGTGCATATCGATAACGGGATAGGTACGATCGATATGCTAAATTATATTAAGTATTAATAGGAATAATTTTTCGCTATCTGAAAATAAAAGTTTTTAATTTGTAAGATAAAATGTTTGTTTCGCTGTAATCATAGAGAATCTGTATAGATTATAATGTGGCCCTGAAAAGGCCCGTTTTTATCTTTTATAGGGATGAGGCATCGACCGCGCGTGCACAGGTAGCTAAGCATCGATAACGGATTGCATTGCGTGTACATTCCTACTGTCAGTGACATTTATTGCCTGACGACTTAGTTTAAAATGCGTCGACTATAGTAAAGTGAAGTCTAGCGGTTTAATTATAACTTTGAATTTCCAGATAGCAGACCAAACAGCTTCTATGTGGGGCTCATGTTGTTTCGATGTAGGAGAAGTGAAATTAACTATGGGCACTGGAACATTCTTTAACATCAACACTGGGCCCACGCCCCACGCCAGCGTGTCTGGTTTATACCCAGTAGTAGGATGGAGGCTGGGCAACGAGCTGGTCTTCTCAGCAGAGGGGGCTAATAACGACACAGCTACAATTATCAAATGGGCACAGAATATAGGTATATTCATAATTATTATTTGTTGTAAAACTGTACTGGTCTAATAGATACAACATCAGACCAACTGTGTGAAGATCGAAACCGTCTTGATTGTGCACGCAAGGCCACCGGTGTGCCGTGGTTCTTGCGTAATGAAAGTATACATATAGAGCTCTCGACCATAGCTCAGTACCTAAAGCTGGCTTCCCGGCGATTATCCGACTCTGCCGTCACACACCCAAAACCCGCTCATTGTGAGTGCCGTCACTCCCAATCCCAATCCCCCTAGAATCTACCTCCGCGACCGAAGGAGTTCCTAGGGCCCAAGCCCTGCTTAAAACACTACACACTAAAATTGTACCAACTTACCGCCCCCGCCGACGGCGAGGGCGTCCAAAGGTCTCGGCTGAGTGCCCTAAGCGCTCGGCCTCCTTTCAACAGTGGCCACCAGCTATAAAAAATAAAATAAAATGGATTGTGCCCATAAACCAACCTTGGTAAGCTAAGTTGCATAATTAATCGACACACCAGCCACCCTCTACGAGGAAATCCACTAGATTTCTCTATAACACTGATTGGAATAAATATTTCAAGACTTATATTTTTCGAAGCGGCTTTAACGTACCTATATATTAGTAAATATAGACAGGCTTCCTAACAGCAAAATTTATAAGCAGATCTGCGGATTTGTACTTGACTTTGATGACTTTTTCGATAGGGGAAGGACTACGTCATCGGAGAATGGCATGTGTATGTATTTCGTATGATGAGCGCAGGAATCTAAGGCCTGTTACTGGTATCGAGGTATTTAATCCCATTCCTCAGAGTTGACGCATGTGTATCTTGAACCTTGGCTGAGGATCGATGTACGAGTAGGTCTTTATGGGTTACAGTAATCACCTAAGATGTGTCAACCCGTCAGCCTTCGCATGTGGCGATTTATTTGAAAATACGTCATGAATGTGAAATTATACCCGCGCAGTGGATTCAGAAAGGAGTAATTTACCGAATGATTCCCAAAGTGCAGACAGCGTAATACTTTTTCATCAACAGAATTACATATATATAATTTTTTAACTTTCCCATTTTCCTCTAAACTCAAACTCGTCGATAATTGCAATTTTAAACTCATCGGGCTTATTATTACTAAAGTGAATAGCCATTACCTTTTTTAAATTTGAATGAGACAAAGGCATGTACCGAAAAGATACCGAGGTGATTTTAAAGAAAGAATAAAGTCTATATTATGTATCGGTAGCTAGTACCATCTAACAGTTTTAAGGCTAACGTTTTATACTTGACCTCAAATGTGACACTGCCGGTCAAAAGTTTAAGACCACCTTAATTAAAGTAGGAAAATAAAGTAAAACTCCAATAAAATATTAAATGTTCAATTAACCTGTTTAATCATCTAATAGAACATTGATTGATTGACAAACAATATACTTTAAAACCGTAAGGACATATTAACAGTCCATGCAAAATAAGGCTATAGTTAGATAAGCTGATTTTTCACAAGTCTCGGCATACGGGCAATCAATTTGTTAATGGCGTCTTGTGATATATTGTTCCAAATTTCGCACATTCCTTCTCGCGAGGATGGGCCACATTTACGAACATTGATATTCAGGCTCTGAGGAGGCCAAACCATGTTTTTTAACACCCTTTGTGCCTCTTTCTCTTCTAAATATCCTCAACATTATTTTGAGCTATGCTTTGGATCATTATCTTGTTTGAAAATGAATCCATCTCCAATTAATCGCAACCCGGAAGAAACGGCACTTTGTTCTTAAATGTTTTTGTACTGTTCCTTTTTCAAAATTCATTCAATTTTATCAAATAATCATATCAAATCGCCAGTTCCTTGCCTAGAGAAGCAACCCCAGACCATAATTGAGCCACCACCATGCTTGATTGTTGAGACTACACAATCTGACATCATCTTTTCTTGGGCATTGCAACGTAAATTCTACGTTTTGAACCAAATAGTTCAAACTTGGATTCATCGGTCAAAGCACTTTTTTAAAATCTTCTTCAGGCCAATCTCGATGAGCAAGAGCCCACTGCATCCGATTTTTCTTGTTTTGCGGCCTTAGCATTTAGCCTTAGGTTTTCGAACGGCAACGCGACCATACAACTTAGCATCTCTCAGTCGCCGTTTTACTGTAGTCAATGATATAGGCTTAACTCGGGATTTTTTTACTTCAACGCGGATTTCTGGTGCTGTTAAGCGTCTATTTCGCTTGCTGGTAACAACAATGAAATTATTTCCCAGCGTGGTCGATCTTGAAAACTGCCTGTCTCTAAACAGTCTAATTAGCCGTAAATAGTCTAGTCGTAAGTCTTCGATAACTTCAGTTTGAAAACAATATATGTTTATTTTCCAAAAACTTGAAAGTTAAAATAATGATTTCTTTAAATATTTGATACCAACAATAGAATATGCAGATGTGCATTTCTTTTATTTATCCTATGGGATTTTATTACAATTTATAGATAATTATGTTGTTCATGTGCAGTCTTAAACTTTTGGCCGGCAGGGTATGTGTAGTTTAATTGTGAAATTGTTATCCGTTATAGAGGTATTTGATGTTCGTATTGATCAAATTTGAAATTATATTTTATATAGATTTGTTCGAGAACCCTTCTGATACTGCAGATATAGCAATATCTGTCCCCGACACGGATGGCGTGTACTTCATACCAGCGTTTAGTGGGCTAGGGGTAAGTTGGAAATATAAAACTTAATTGCTAATATTCAAAAAAGTTTTAATTTTAACATCTAATTGTAATGCAACGGTGTAAACACACATATGTTATAGAAATAATCCACCTGTAAATTTAAAATTTATCATGTGTCCTGATTATTTTTAACTCAAACTCAACCTTAATCACGTGATTGCGATGAACTTAAGTTCGTTAATACGTCAAGGAATACAAAGTTAACCTTAACTTTCAGGCTTAAAGTTGTACATGCTTTGCCACAAGCGAAACAAGCAATGGTACAGTCAAGCGTTATCCATAATTAATTATTAATAATAAGGTCGAGTCGACTTACACAAGGTAGGTATACCCTGTATAAGTCGACTCGACCTTAACGATGCTGCGTTTCGTCTGGTAATTGAAATAAATTGGAGCTCTTATTAAGGGTGGCCAGGCATTCCATTTTAGTACTCAGATATCACGGCATCCGTATCATGTTTCCTTTTCAGGTGGATTGGAATTTTATTAGTGTAAAAAAATGGACATATTTCATTTTCAGCCACCATACAATGATTGCACGGCTGCGGCGGGATTTGTTGGCATGAAGCCATCTACCAATAAGGCGCATCTAGTGCGCGCCGTGCTTGAGGCAATTGCGTTTAGAACCTTCCAACTGTACGACTGCGTGCGATCCGAGACTACACACAGTTTTCACAGCATCAGGTAAATTTGTCTCCACCAGCAATATCAAGTGCAATACTGTTTTTTGTACGGCGAGTGAAAGAAATCGGTGACAATATATTTTTTAATAACTTTAGAAGTGGCAAACAAACTAACAAAGGTGAAATGTTCAACTTATGATAAGTGATTACCACGACCCTTGTCTCCTATATCCATGCTCAATTCAAGGTGCGTATGCGCTACCACTAACTAGACCAACGGTTTCCAACACTCTTACGCGGCAGTGTTCTGTAAGGGCGTGGTCTTCTATCGATTCAATTGTGCCATGCGTAAAAATACTTATTTTTTCTGATTATCATTCATAATCAACGTAGTCAACGCCTCTTCAACGTAAGTCTGTAGCGAGGTATCACGGGCGGCATATGAAATTGGTGCTCTCGTCACAGGTTTATGATCGTTTAAAAAAACATCTATTTAAACAATGATAACTGGTCTTATTCCATTGCCGAGTGGTTGAGTCAATATCTAGAGCACTCTAAAAAGTTCCCGGCCCATAATATAAACGCGATCGACGCTGATACAACTGTTACTGCAATTTACGTACATTGATCGCTTTTAGTGACTGGATACTGTTTACTGCAATTAAAATCAGTACTCGGAGCTACGTTATTTTATTCCAAACCCGAACAAGGGTGTATGGAATATTGTAAATATTAATACTATGATAATTATTTACTCAAAAACAATTAATTACAGGTTAGATGGTGGCGTTTCCAATAATGACTTCATCGCTCAATTGGTGTCCGATCTCACTGGTCTACGGGTAGAGAGGCCCGTGCAAGTGGAAATGTCTTCGCTGGGTTGCGCACATATCGTTGGCTTGCAATTAGGTATGAATGCAATTCAACAGGTCGGTTTGCTTCCACAGAGTACTTCCCTAAGCTAGCACCATAACGCGTGTGTCATTTGGCGAGTGAAAGAAGTGTCAGTCCTCAAGAATGACGACGCTCAATGGATACAGATGTTGCGGTCTACTCAAATCACCATCAGGTGAATTTTGTGCTCGTTTCTTAGCCTCCTTTTTATAATCTTTATCTTTTGATGGAAAAAAATATCCAAGTGTATGTTGTACTAGAGTGCGTTTTTAAGTTCGTGGAATGGTGGGGTTGGAGGGTGAAGATATATCTATTTTAGGTCGTAACGTGTTCACCGACTCATAATTAGTATAAATATAAAATTTAATCATAATTGTGTCATAAGTCTTCTATTAGTCTAGTTTGTACTATCGTCGACCAAGCAACTCAATCGGGAAGAAAGTGTGAAATATGGAAAAATCGAGTATCGCGCTGTAATCAAGTATGCCAAGCAAGTAAAGTCAACTCAAACTATTATATATTCTATACTATTATATATTTATTTGGACCTTTGTAATGAAGACAAGAATAGTTTACTGGGTCAAATTGTTACTGGAGATGAATCTTGGGTTCATAATTATGAACCTTATTCTAAGCAAGGGTCCATGCACCCAAGAAGTGTCACAGTCGGGCAGAAAACTCATGGCAACCGACTTTTGAGACTCGAAAGGAATCCTATTAATCGATCACAAAGATAAAGGTGTTTCTATAACTGGAGAATATATGGTGCGTAGATCAATTATGGAGTAGTTAAACCAACCATAAAAAAAGAACGGAAAACTCTTGTGGGTGGGAGCATTTCCCGCCCAGTCGTGTTGCGCTGGCTGCACTGCATATAATATATAGCTTTGATATTTTCAATCCCCCACCTTATAGTCCAGACCTGGCACCCAACGATTATTAGATGTTCCCTAAAATGAAAAAAATTGCGTGGTAAGAAATTGACCAGCGATGAAGAAGTTGAGGACGCATTATATTTTCAGATACAATCTCTAAATCTAATTGAAAGGTCTGAATAATGTATTAGTATTTCAGGTGAATGTAAAAAAGGAAAAAATAATTTTATTTTCACTCCTTGACCCTCATTTCGCGAATTTACAAACGCCCCCGCGTAAAGAGCACTTAGCAATAAATGGATCAGCTGATTTGGGGATGGATCACGCTCTCACAGAATACTGTTGTGGAATACCAGATTAAAGGTGATGTGTTTCGCATGGCGAGTCGCCAGCGGTGTTTCTTAAGGACCTTTAAGAAAAGAGTCTACACCTTTCTTACAACGCATCATTTCTGGCAACGCATTTGTGACTCGTCTGGTGTTGCTGATGTTCATGGGCGGCGGTGATCACTTACCATCTGGTGGGCTGCTTGCTCGTTTGCCACCCATTCTATATAAACAAAAGTTCATTGCGAATAACCTCTACAAGTGTGGAAATATTTGTGTCAATCAATTTATGAATAAATATCAAATCATAAAATCGTAAAAGGACAGTATGAGAATATCTGGTCTGTATAACAGCCATAAGCATTGCGCGAAAGTAGTAAGTTTTGGATATTTTAGCCAAATTAAAAGGTTTATTTATTTATTTTAGGTGTATTTAAATCAAAAGACGAGCTGAAGTCACTGAGAAAAATAGGAACGGTTTTCACGCCCCGACCGCATATAAAAAAGGTTTACGAGTATACTTTTTCACGCTGGGAAAACGCTGTGAAAAGAATGTGTGGTTGGTACACTGAGCCGAAATCCACTCAAGCCGTTTCCGATAACTCCATCATAAGCCCAAACAGTATCAAGACGACGTCGAATAAAAATAGTGCACGTTCTAAATAGCGATGGCTTTTCTTAGTTCTAGCAGTAATTTTCACGTGCCTACCCCTATACAGGTGATATTGGCTTGGTTCCAATATATGTAACACATCGGCTATTAAGTTTCCGGTTTAATAAAGAAAACACAACTTCGGACTTTCCGACTTATTCGATTATATTCATTAACATCCCATCAGTCTTCTTTAAGAGCGTCTCCTCACATTTCGTGAGTAACGATTTATCTTCAGTCGATTTTTGGACTGAATATAAATTGTACTTCGGTCCAATTCGGTGGACATTTTTGAAGTTTTCCAGTATAACCTCTTTTGGGAGACAATGTTTTGCATATACAATTAATTTTTTATCATTGTTTTAGAAATAAAAAAGTTGTTTCACTAATACTACTGTAACTTTTGAACTAAACGTCACATCGTCATAAAGTTTTTGAAGCTACTTACTGAAGATTAGTATATACTAAAAAAAATATTAAAATTGCATTTGTGTCTTTGGACCAACAGCGTTACTCCAAAAAAAATGCATTTGTGGCGCAATCTGTGTGTGCAGCCCGGGGATTTATCAGCCGATGTGTTAGTTTGTTAATTTGTCCGTACGTACATTTATTGTGTAGGTTCGGTTTGCATGCACGTTCATGTGGTGATGGTGGCATTGTAAAATATTTGTACCTGGTCTTGCTCTCTGTTTACAATATGAACCTGACAATTAGATAGTTTTAATTATAATTTGTGTGACATTAAAATTTATTTTGAATTCTATGTGGATCAATGGGCAAAGATTCATTATATAGTAATGTAAACATTTTATGACTTTGTAAATTTTAACATTTTATGTGTAGTTAAATATTTTGTTACATAAGTAGACAAATGATAGTTTAAAAAAATGTATATAAAATATTGTTTAGAACCAATGTATGTAATATGATTATTGCTCAACTTGTGTATCGATAAAGATTTGAAATATTTATTGCTTTTCTAATTTAGGTATTTTCAAAATATATATTCTGCATTCACTTCGTAGGTGATGCATAAAACATTCCATAGGTATCTTTTAATCTCGTCGCTATTAGGTATATTTTAATTTATATAACCACATGTTATACCTTTCCCCGTTTAATTTTTTGCTATGTCCACGCTGAGAAAATAAAAAATATAGTGTAATTCTTCTCAAAAGTTTATATTATAGACTTGATGCAGTTGTTATACTGAACTATGGCATAGAAAAATTGATGAAATGGATGATTTATATTCTAAATAATCTTTAACACTTTATAAAAGTTTCCTATATCACCTTGTTAAAATTCTGCTAAAGAACTATGAATGGTAAATATGTTTTGTAAATGTCATTCTTGCTAGTTTGTTTGTCATAATAGTTCGTAGTAATGAAAGCTCAGATTTAGTAAGACTGTGTGATGCTGTAGCTAAACGAAGTTGTGATATTAACAATACTCTTAGGATTTAGAACGTTTATCTATCCACTAGGAAATATCTAAGTCTTAGTATGAAAACGAAGATCATCGTGTTCAATTCCTATAAAAGTATCCTAATAGTGAAATAGAATCATTACAATTTTTGTTGTTAATTTAATATTTTTATGTACATATGCTTTCCACTAGAATTTATGTTTAAATATAAACTGTTTTTGATATGAAAGTATGAAATAAATACTAAGCTGATTCAGGGTTAACTATTTATAATGTGTGCTAATTACATGTCAATAGTTTAAGTACTTTTTAAGTTACTATAGGTCTATCAGGCAGATATTTAATTGTCATATAAACTTTATAAAAGCACTTCCGTGTCAATACTCCCGCTCGCGAATCTATTTAGATAAAGCTGCAGAGGTCACTGGACCAACAGCAATACTCATACACAAAAAAAACTTCTGTGTCGTCACATAAGCCACCGCCCAGCTAGAAATGCAGACATTTTCCGTAAAACTGAGCAGTTGCACTTTTCAACACTTAATTACTTAACATGTTTTTATTTTCATAATGTTAGTGATCCTACTCTAATTACAAAAATTTCTTTCGTTTAGAATTTATATTAATTTGAGTTTCAAATTGAAGAGGTGAAAAGTCTAAGAGTGTTAAGTTAAGTAAGAAAGTTAAACAAGGTGAATATAGTTAAAATAATAATTTATATTTCTACATAGTCTCCTAACAAGTCAATGCATTTACTCCATTTTTTTCCTTTACCCAGCAATCCCTTAGAAAAAAAATTGTTTTGACCCTTCAAAAATGCCTTAACAGCGGCCATCACTTCGCTATCATCTTCAAATTTCTCGGGGCCCGGAGGTGTGTACTTGAGCCGAGTAAAGAGAGGAAGTCGATGGGTGCTAGATCTGGCGAATACGGCGGGTGTTCGAGCAGTTCAAATTCCGCTTCTTGAATGGCAGCCATTTAAACTGCGGCTTTGCCATTTGGCCTTTTTCATGTTATATCTTCGATGGTTCGTATTAAAATGTATGTACCACCCGGGAATCGTGGCCTATTTATATGATTTTTTTAGCTTAACTAGTGGCTACGTGGGCAAGGAAAAATCATTTTTTGGTATTTTTATATGCACTATAAAAAACCAATTATCACTTTTGAATCACCTCTTGTAGGTGCGAATACCATGCCCAATAAAGGATTCACTAAGTTTGTGTAAACGAAAACTTAACTACAAGTTTATGCTTATTTCTACTATTTTAACGTGTACGTCATTGTTCTTTGTATCGGCTCGATCATTGCCTTTAGGTAGCAATGTAATTTGCTGAGTTTACTATGGTGATAAATTTAATCAACGACAGACAACGAACTCTTTATTCTGAGTTCTAGAATCTTACTAATTCATTCCATTAGAGATATATAAAGAATATGAATTTGCTACATAGGGATATATAAATTTGCGACAGGGGTAGTGCCACAGTTAGTTTATAGCTCCAGCATGAATGGGTTGACTTGACGAAAAGCACCACTCACAGATTACGAGCTTAAAATAACAGTATAATGCTGCTGTGTTTCGTATGGTGATTGCTGGGACTCAATTATAGATAACGTATTTCTTCAGGATAAAAGCGCATGCGCATCTTGAGTAGATAAGAGTATTTCAGGGAACATTTAATTTATGGCGATGGCTCATAGACTTGAAATCACGTTCGGTTATTGTAAGATCAAATTCTTCTAACTGCATGAAGAAAAATCAGTTTCTTCGAACTTTTCTAACCGAATTATTGAGATACCTTGTGAGGTTATGCAATCCGTACTAAGGGTGAAGTAAACGCCTAAAAACATTGCATGAATCGCCATTTTTGTTATAATTCTTTACACAGAATGCCCGCTACAAACCTATAAAGCTTCTGACATCATTTCGTAGAACCGAGCTACATATACCCATTGCCGTTCCCCGCTCCGCCATTTTAACGTAATGACGATTTCATGTCTGTATTTTATTTGGACTACCCTGTATTATAAAATAAAGGTGATTACTTATCAGCTAGGTTATTTCATTTCTCAATCTTACAGTTAAAACTGTTATAATTTTTGGTAATATTAGATTTGTGTACGAAATTATATACACAAAACAAAAAAAAAAAAAAGTATTTTTTTTACTTTAAATAATAATAAAAGTTTATTTAATACAAAATATTATGAGTGAAGAATTTAAAGGCATACTCATAAATTATTAAAAAATGCCTTCTGGTATTTAATTCCTGTAGGTTGTATTCTTTAATTATACTTTTTGAGGGTTAAAAAGATAGGGGCAACGAAAACTGCGCGTATGCAAAGGACACGTGGCACCACGAAGTTAAATGAGTATAAATATTTTATATCAGTTCACTCATTATATTATTTTTTATAATTTTCTTTTCTTTTTTATTTTACTGACCAATCTAAATAATAAAAAAAACTATAGCTTCTGCTAATACGAGTTGCCAAAATGCTAGTTTTATGACGTAAAAGTAAAAAAAAATATAAAGAATAACATAATAAAAAGAAGAAAGTGACTACTACCTCAAAAATTCTTAAGTATTAGACTTTCACAGATTAGCTTTTTACATTGCCACAAAAGTGTTATACTTCTACCGAACATTTAATTGTTTATATTATACTCAATTAATAAATAAGTTTTACTACATAGTGTCATTAATATTATATTTCTTAGACAAACTCCATTGATTTTAAAATAATTTTAATTTGATTAAAACTAGTTTGTATATATTATCAATATATATTTTTATATAATATCTCTAATTTTTAAAATGCGAGTTAATTATTGTAATTTGCATTTTAAAATAAGCAAGATGGATTGAAAATGAGAACTTATTCTTGGATCATACTATTTTTAATAAAGATAAATAATCATTATATTCTACACTAATCAACAAATTATACTCGACCTACTTTATTTCTTAAAGCTTACAAATATTTCCTTGGAGCCATTAAATTTAAAAAGTTTTATATTTGATTCTGTACAAAATAATATTTTACGAAACCTCGACTCGGATCGGTATCTAAGGGGTGGACAATAGAACTATATAAAAGTCCATAAATGTCATAATGGTGTAGAAGTCAAGCAATAAAACTGTACCCAGTATGATATATAAATATTTTTCTATACTTTAAAAATTATGAAATATTTGTGATTCTCTGTTTACGGAAGTGTTTCAATCTGATAAGTTGTTTTATAAACTTTATCAATAGTGATTTATACTTTGTTGGCGCCACAGTATATTTTTTTCCTACTTTTTTTAACTATTATTAGTAAACTATAAATATGATACGTTTACAATGGTGCCTATACAGGCAGGTAAAATTGCAGGCGAGTCTCGGCTTGGACCGTTACCCTGTTGGTCGAGAGCTACTGTTTCGAGGGTTCCCGAGAGGACCAAACCTCGACTCGGTCAGTTGCTTCTGACTACGGATTATCTAAATAAATATCAGTATTATTATTAACTATCTGTACCACCACTTCGGAATGTGTAGGCGCTGGAGAAGAAGTGGCGTAAGACGCTTCTATCTGTGTTCCCTGGTGAGAACCGTCCTGTGATATGGCGGTATCGCGCATAACTTTATTTACAGCACTTACAACCAGCTGGTTTGGGTGTGTGACGACAGAGTCGAAGAATCGGTGGGAAGCCTGCTTCAGGTACTGAGCTATTGTCTGGAGCTCAAGATGTATGTGTAACTATGTATTTTCATTACGCAAGAACCACGGCATCTGTGGCCTTGCGCGTGAAGCGATTTTGAATTACCTGATGTCGATGAATGAGACGCGGGGAGGCGTGCGCAAAGACGGGGCTTGCGTATATCATTATGTGTCGGATGTACGCTTTTTATAGTGTCATTTTATTACTTAGGGCATTTGCTATATTCATTAAGTAACGCGTACAAACGACCGAGAACAAAGCCCGGCGGTTGATGTGCGCACCGAAGGTGAGTCTTTCATTTAGTGTGACGCCTAAGTCTTTTCCCAGGGGATTGGACTCTACTCTCTCTAACTCTACGAGGGCACATTGAATAGTTTTGAGCCTAAGGTTGACATTTAAATTCAAAAGAAAAAATAATACTGGCATTTAATAGCCATTTCTTTTTTAATTATAATCTTCTGTCTTTTGTTTTTCTTCTGTCAAAAGTGCAAAATTTGTGATCGATTTAACAATCGAAGTTCGCGGTTTCCGTAGAAATGTATAAAATTGGGCACCGTTCCGTCATAAATTATTTACAAAAAAAAGGATTAACGCCAAAACAAATTTATGAAGATATGTACGAAACTTTGGGGGAATCTGCTCCATCATATACCACTGTCAAAAGATGGATAGCGGATTTCAAACGTGGCAGAGAAGCAGTGCAAGATGAACCTAGGAGTGGTAGGCTACCGCCGACGGCTGCTACAGACGAAAATACCAATAAAATATTAGACCTGATTTTGAATCACAAGAGATTGACGATTGCAGAGATAGCAGAAGCAATAAGCATTTCCTATGAACGAGCACAGAACATAATTTCCAACGATCTTGGATTTTCTAAGGTCTCTGCCAGATACCTAGACTGCTTTCAGCGCAACAAACGCGCCCACCAAACAGTATCACAGGATTGTTAGGATCTGTTCCAAAGTGATCCTCAAGATTTTCTTAGCCGTTTCGTAACTATGGACGAAACTTGGGTTCACCACAATACACCAGAGTCCAAAGTACAATCCAAGCAATGGAACAGAGCAGGGTCAAAAAAAGCTCGGGCCGTTTTCGAAAGAAGGTGATGGCTTCAGTTTTTTGGGACTGTAGAGGGGTTATTATGGTTGACTACCTTGAAAAAGGTAAATCCATAAATACGGACTATTATTGCACACTCTTACAACGTTTGCGTGAAGAAATAAAAATAAAAAGGCTTGGTAAGTTGTCTAAGAAAGTTTTGTTCCACCAAGATAACGCTCCGCCATACTGCGAAGAAATCAATCGCACAAATACATAATTGTAGCTTTGAATTGTTACCGCATCCACCCTATTCGCCGGACTTGGCCCAGTCTGATTACCATCTCTTCCCCAATCTAAAAAAACACACGGCAGGACGAAAATTTTCGACGAATATCGAGGTACAAGATGCTGTGACTGAATATTTTGATGAAATTGAAGATTCTTTTTTTTAGGAGGAATACTAAAGCTAGAGACAAGATGGCAAAAGTGTATAAATCATTCTGGAGACTATGTAGAGAAATAAAATAATCATTTAGAAAAAAATCGTATTTCTTACGGTTGGGCTCAAAACTTTTCAATGTGCCCTCGTATCTCCCAAAGATGCGGCGTTTTGTTGCGTCGAGAGAAGTACATTTCTGCACTTTAGGTGGGGTTAACCTCGATCCTCCATTTCCGAAACCATTTCCCTAAGGTGTAGGCTGCGGATGTAGAGGGCCTTTAGAGGGGAAAACGCACTTTGATCATCTTTCTGTCAAATATAGGTTGAGGTTTTTTAAGTCATACTGTTACCTTGAATTTCATAAAAAAATATTTAAATGACCAGTAAAACATTTTCATTTGAACTTTTTTTAATTTTACATTACACATACCTTACAATGTGTAATATCATGTCGCAACTGTAAGTTATAGAACGAAAAGGCCATGCTTCCTCAAAATATTAACATAAAGTAGTAGCTTAGTTCTGATGTTTTGTCTGGCTAAAAGCTAAAGATCTGATTATTCGTGACGAGGCACAGGGCTGACTCCACATCTGCATTATGATTGCCTAAGGAGAGGCAGTGTGGATTTCGTGGACTGCAGCTATAATTGCATATTAGGTGAACTATGTGCTTGTTCGTCAAACTATAATTTCATCAAAGCCTAATAAAACTTGCTCTAATAAAGTTACTGTTTGTAATAATGTAATAAATAAATAACTAAAGAATAGGTTCGTTTTCTTGTTAATTTTTTTAACATGTACGAGTAAAATAAATATGTTAATAAAATATTTTACATAAAGTATTTTAACGAAAATATTATTATCACGAACGCACGAGTTTTTATCTCTTACACATATTTGCACATATTTACTTTTCTTGCGGCAATTGCATTAAATGAGAATCAATACTTACTGGAAATGATTTAATGGTAACTAGCTATGGCCGCTATTTGATATTATAAATATTGTGCTATTTCTTAAAATATTCAAGTAAAATAATACAAATGAACTAATTTAGGTACAGCTATATCATTATCATCATCCATTCTTATTAAGTAATCCACTAGTGTATTGCTATCTATTGCTATAAAGCACGACCCAGAACCATATAGTTTTAAGTATGCAGGTAGCATAAATCACCATAAATAACATGTTTCTTATCCATTAAGCTTAAATACTAGTTAAAGTTATGACTTAGCTCCAATAGTTTCATTAAATTTAACTGAGCGAATGGAAAATAATACTCTCGAACGTCAATACAAACATTTATTTAATAAAAACTAATTTGTTCCTCCAAAGAAATAACAAAATTCATTTAAATTTAATTACAAAACTAATATTAAATGTATTTACAATAACAGCCTTATTAAATACGGCCTAGCCAAAATATTAACTAAAGTTTATGTTACATGTTAACCAACCCAAGAGGGAAGCACTTTAATTCTGCCCACAATACCGGATTCCTCGTTCATGGCTTCATTGAAATCAGATAAAAATTCGTTATGAGGATTATCAAGAACAGACCTCTTGGCAACTTTATGCGTGGTTTCTTCAGCTGAAGCTTCAGTGGTTTGAGGAATGAGCGCGATGATATCTGGTATCACGTCTATGACTTCTATGTATTCAACTAGAGATACATTATCTGTCTGTGTTGTCGTTTCTGTTTCTGTTGCTGGTTCAGTTGTAGGCGCAGCATTACTAATCGCCACTAATGTCACTAATAAAATAATCCATGTAGATTTCATTTTGTTTCTTGGTATATTATTTTATAATTTAGTTAAAGTTTCCCAAATTTAACGTTTGCTTACTGTTATAACGGTTCCTTTAATGAGCCCTTGTACGCACTCGGTAGGTTTTATATCTAACATCCAAGTATACATAATTATGCTAACCAATATGTCCAGAATCGGATGCACTGACGCATTATACGTCTTGGTATATGATACTCGCTAACCATACAAACAAATATTTTCAATGCCATTATGTTCGTGAACACAGATTTGTTGTGGATTGCTTCGTAAATTATGACAAACAGGTGTTTTTCTAACACACGACACAAAATACTTAGAAGATGATGAATCATTATAATATTTGCAATTTATTGCGAGTTATTTATATGCGACGATTGCGAGTTATGGTCCTAGTCATTTAGTGTCTTACACGAGTAATCTGTTGACGTAAGATTATTCATCACATAGTTACAGGTCCTCTACCGCTACTTTTCTTTTCTTTTTTTTCATTTTTATAGAGAATGGGCGCAAACGAGCGGCGGGAACACCGAGGTGCTCATCGACGCCCATAGATAACTGCAAACACCAGAGGAACTGCAAATGCGTTGCCGGCCTTTAAGAAAGGAATAGGCTAGTTTCTTGAAGAACACTAAGTCGTACTGGTTTGGAAAAACCACCGAGGACCGACCGTTCCACAAGGAAGCTGTGCGGGGCAGAAAATTCCGCGAGAAGCGCACAGTAGAGGAGTGCCAACCATCCACGCGGTAGTAACTGTTGATCTTTTTTTTTTACAATGTCAACAGAAGTATCATAGTTTGTAAGAGAATGCTAAAGTTACACACATATTAATTTATTTTCTCATTTAAAGTCCAAACGCTACATAAAACTATAATTGCACTAAAATAAATTTTACTTTTTATAAAGAGACAGAGTTAACTAGTTTAACTTGTTGTTTTAGTCTAGTCTCTATAATCTTCAGATTGCAGTGATGATGTACATGGTACGCACAATGTGCAAAAATAGTATTTTGAACTTTTTTATTTATTACATCACGAGTAACAAACGTGCACACAGTTCACCTGACGTGAAGTGATTCCTGCGACTAATACATCTGCATTCATCCTTGACAAGGAATCATAATGCAGATGCATAGTTACTGAGTTGCAATGCCTTGTCACCAGTAACAAAGGTCTGCGGATTCCTATACACGCCCGACGAAACATTGCAGTATTATGCTGCTATTTTATGCTGGTATTCTGCGAGTTCGTGGTCCTACCCGGTCGAGCCGATCCATTCATTCTGCAGCAGAAACAAAAGAAGAAACAAACTGCAGTGTAATTCTACGATTGTAAATTTTTAACCAAATAAATTAATAAAATGAATACATGATTAATTAGACAACTTCTGATGATATATTAATTCCTGAGCAATCAACATAAATAAACATAATCAGAACATATAACGTAAAGATTTTAGTATTTATTAGAAAAGGGCAATGAAACTTTTATCATTTGAAAGTTACTATGCCATTAACCTTCACTAACAAAATCGTGTGTGTGTTGGCGTTAATGCAGATAAAATAAAGTGAATATATACTATGATTTTCCCATACAAAACGCTTTAACCAATTAAATGAAAGCATTTAGTTCTTTCTGTAGAGGAGAATATTAAAAAAGTTATGCAACAAATACGTAGGTGTTTCCATGTAGTAGAGTGAATAGGCATTTACTGAGCTAGTGCGCCTTACCATCCAGGACTGCATTTCCGCTTAACTTCAGGTGGGATCGTGGTCAAGCACTTGCTTTGAAAGTATAAAAAAAAATGTATTTCAAATATTTGTTATAGATTGTTATAATAAATAGTGAAATCGTATACGTATACTATTTTTTTTTCATTTATTCCCACTTTTCTTCGTAGCATTAAAGTAAGAATAAAGAAATTACATACTAAAAAAATTATAAACTAATTGAATTTCGATGTTTTACAGATAAGTTTAATCGAGTTTTGATCACAGGCGACACTAGTTTTGATTATGCAAATACTATCTGATGTTACAATAAAAAATACAAGTACAAGAGGAATACTAAAGGAAATGGTGACAACGGTATTCGAGACAACAGAACTAATATTATAATGAGATATACATAAAATTGAAAATATGTATATCTCATTATAATATTAGTATTATATAACAAGCAGTTATCACTTACCACCAGGTGGACTGTGTGCTCGATTGTCACCTTCAATATAAAAGGGAAAAAGAAATAAAGAATTTATTAACCATGCTGATTTAATGTCGCTTAACATTTTCCTTTTAGAAAATACAATTATAATCGTTTATTCAGATGTGAACCTAAATCGACGCATTCTGTCATATTTTTGATTGATTTGATTGTTCACACAGAAGAGAGAGAACAGAGATCCTATGAGATAGTCTCGAAAAGTATTGGACAGATGGTTATGTAATTATGCTTAGCCACTCGCCAATGTAAACATGGCTTACGCGATAGGCTATACTGAAAATTTATTATTATTAATATTTTTTTATGATTTTTTGTATTTGTATATACAAACCTGTAGTGAAGTGGAAGGCTGTAGTGAAAATGGGTTGGTAAAGAATACCAACGTAAAATAACGGTGATGTCTGCTTGACCAATTTAGACCACGGTGGTAGGTTCTAGTTGTTACCATGTTGATGATAACAACTGCACATAATAAATTATAGTACCGTGTTTATTTTCGCAAAAACAAACATAGAATTGCTAACCTTGTGTGTAACCTTAAACGGTGCAGCAGTAAGTTCATGTACTTAAAAAATTTATATATATATATATTATAATTTCATTAGTTTCTTTTTCGTTCATTCATTTTTATTACATAATTAACACTTACGAAGGTAATAGTGCCAGATTTTTTTATATTAATGTTATACAATTTACTATTTTATAATTGGTGGCGTTGGAGGCCTATCTTCACGGGTTAAATGTTATTTATAATCTTTGGTATAGTGATATTTTGCAATCATGGCCTTTTGGATGAAACGACCCGTAGTGTCGTCGCAGTCATCTGTGTAATAAAAACCGTATGCCGGGACACTGCCACTACAGCATGCTGGAGACTGTCATGCAGCTCCAACTTTTTGTTGTTGTACGTATAAAGATGACCGATCCATACATAAAGTCTCGTGGATAATGATTGAGTATAGGAGGACTAGAGGATGTAGGGGAGTTGGTTGATGTCACCGATTACCGGGATTGCCTCTCCACTGCCTCACTCAGTCGTATTGTTATCATTATGGCTCCAAAGTGGTTTCTTAGGGCCTCGTCAATCATGAGCCGAGATGTTGCATTTCCGTGCATTTTTTACTTAGTGTTTTATGATGTGTTGTTTGAATGTGCATTGACGTGTGCATCATTCGGAAAATTTCATCCTCATCATCTCGATGGTTGGCTGACTCTGTTTTTACGCGAAATTTTCTTCTAACTACTCTGTGGAGTCGGCTGTCGTTAGCGATATTTCCAAACCAATACGACTTAGGGATCTTCAAAAAAAGTGCCTACGCCTTTCCTAAAGGCCGGCAGCGCATTTGCGACTGCTCTGGTTTTGCGGATGTCCGGGCGGCGTTAATCACTTACCATAAGGCAAGCTACTTGCTCGTTTGCCAACTATTCTATATAAAAAAATGAGCCTAGCACAGGTCGTCTTGTCAGGCTCTCGAAGATATAGTTTAGAGACCTTCGTTTGCAATTTGTGGCGAGATGGTCGAAAAGGCATCTAGAAAACTCGGGACCGAGAAGATTGAAGGAATAGAAAAGACCCCAAGGACACTACATCTTGGCATCTAATTCAGCCAGGTTGACAACTATATTTTGAAACGTACATCTTCATATTCGAACCTCGAGCAATTTTGCCAAGTAAGCAAGGACAAAAATAAACATAAAATGCTTAAACAGTTAAGTGTTCAAAGATTTTTTAATTAATAAAATTGTTTAAAGTTGCTCTGATTTCACAAAGCCAAAGACTTAAGCTAAATATAGATATTAGTCATATGACAAGATGTTAATTTTTTATCGTCCATTCATCCTTATTGGACGGGTCTGGTGTTAGCGTTTTATTAGCACGAGCCGAGGTTCGTGTGGATTCGATTATTTGCATGAGTGCTTATATAATTTGTTTTCATGGATCTACGTCAATTCTGCTTCACATAATAGATTGTTTATGTATACCGTTTCAATAACTTTAATGGGTACTGCACTCAATGAGCCGCTTATAAGGCTCATCTGGGAGAGTGGTCGATCATAGTTACGAGAAAAATAAAACAAGATAGGATCGCTTGGAAATGCGTTCAGTGTACTTTATCGTCGCGTCGCTGGCGTTGCTAGCGGTCTGCGTTTGCGCGCCAGTGGACTCCGACGTGATCGAACACATACCTCAAAGAGAAGCAATACCGTCAGCTACAGGAAAAGATGGTGCGAAATCTGGTGCTGCGGAAAAAGATGCGGATGCCTCTGAACGGATAACGCACAGCTCGAAAGTTCGCCGTGACTTGGGTGGTCAGGATAGTGATTTTCTTGCGTCAAATAATGATTTAGACGGGTCTCCGTTTAGTGATACTTTTCAACTAGATGGACGTAGTCGTATTAAAATTTTACCCGCTTACCTCGGGTAATGCACCCAGTTTTCGATAAAAGATAATGATAATGAGCACAGATAATACTTGTAATATATCGATTAGATTTATTAACAAGTGCTCAACCTTGTACTTATCTGGCAATGCTCGTGATTACAGACTGACCCTGCTTCGTATAACGGATATTGGTTATTAATACGTTCCATAGACATTGTTTAAGCCCTGCTTAGGTAAATGAGGTAGA
This sequence comes from Teinopalpus imperialis, assembly GCA_029286865.1. Taxonomy (NCBI): domain Eukaryota; kingdom Metazoa; phylum Arthropoda; class Insecta; order Lepidoptera; family Papilionidae; genus Teinopalpus; species Teinopalpus imperialis. The sequence goes on from JAGSMU010000034.1 coordinate 5,752,021, forward strand.
TGAGGGTTATGGACTAGTTGTATTTATGTTATTATTTGTTATTTTAGAATATTAGTTAATAAAAATTTAGATTAAAGCAAATCTAAATTGTCTTTTTTTTATCTATTCAGCAATCTTCTGTTATTACATACATCCAATTTAAAACGGAATATATTTTAAAGTGAAATAATCTATACACAATAATATAAAACAACCATAAAGAACTTAAGAAATATATATATGTGTAGGATGAGTGAAATGTAACGTAAGACGGTCAATGCGATGATCGAATGAATGAGCGTAACGATAAGATAGATCGTATGAACAAGTGGGAAAGAGATGACAAATATGTGACATATGAGGTTTCTTAAAACAATGGATAGGGGATCTGTCAAGAGAAAAGACGTGTCGGCATTGTATTATTTTATTTTAATTTTTTAATATAATTTATCATTTGTCTGATTTCGCTGGTGTTCTTCATTTTGGACCCAATCCCACATATATATAATAAAACTGAACTTCTACTTGGGGGGATCCAAGGGATGTTAAGTTACAAACATTTACTCATACATACGTTTACATAGTATTAAGTTATAAGGAAAATTACTGTAGATCGAATGCTCTAGAGCTCCACTATCTGTCTTTCAAATTGGGAGTTCTACTTTAGATTCCTAGCTGAAGATATTATGTATAGTAAATTATAGGATTTTATGCCAAAGTATAATGTAATCTATCCCGTATCTATTATATTACATGTGGAGTTTCACAGATTGAGTTAAGAAAGTAAGTTTTAGAGCAAATATTAACGTCACTATAATATATCTACCACAGGTCTAAGTTTAAAATATCAACCAGAAGTTGAATAGCATGATTACCGCAATCTGCAAATCTGCTCACGAGTACTTCACTCTCTAGGTTCCAGAATCATTAGCAGCTTTTTTGTATACAATTACCCTGTGAATGATGGTAAGTGCCTACCATCGTTTATATACATCTGCGTTACCAGCGGCAGCATTGGTGACAGTTTCTTGGCTAGAATTTCAAGAATATAATCATTTAATCAGAACGAAGTATATAGTTGCTTCGTTCTGATTAAAAGCCAAAGGAGAAATATAATGAAAAATCCGCTCTCAGTGTTCATTTGAGTTAATCCATTCACGTTCCCCCCACTTGTGTCCACCGTGGATTGGCGGTCATCTGAAAATTGTGTTCTGTGATTTTTTTTTGGATTCGTGCAATGAACAGCCCTGAAGCCCTTTAGCCGTCTCTTGTGAATTGTGACATTCATTGGTAAAGTAGGCATTACGAAAATTTATAGTTAGCAACATAATGTATATTTATTTATTTTATTTGGGTCATCTCCAGCGCATACATGAAAACAGTCTTTATCCACAAATTCATAAAGTCAAATCTGATGCATGCACCAATTAAAGGCGAAAATCAATCGTTCCATATTAACGGTTATCGTGTTATATAAAAATTGTTAATGGAGAAAACTAAACAATTTCTAAATCAAAATGAAAACAAAAAGAGTATTAAATTATCGAAACGAAATAAGTTTAATAATATCATAATAAAATAAAATCAAAATAAAATAAATATCAAATTATTTAAAATTTTTGAATTAAATTAAAGGAAGTCAAATCTTCTCTTCAAACAAGAGTTTAATATTAAATTGAATAAAAAAATGTCAAATTCACAGCATGCGCAACCTGGCGCTTCGAATATTTTTAATACCTTACACTTAAAATTACCAAGTGAATCGTGAAATATATCGATTTCAGGGTCTTTTTCCTACATTCACCGCATACTCTCACTGTAAGAGACTGTAACCCCAACTTTGTTTTGCATTGAGGTGTAAAAAAGTGTTGCTGCATTCGCTTCTGGGGACTAAATGGGACCTTAAGATACGATAAGCGATAGTAAGTAGGAACAATCCACAAGTCCGTTAATCATTTTGTACAGAAATACGATATCGCTCATGAGACGTCTTTAATACAAGGATATCATTCAGAAGTGGCTAAATCTTAATTAATTTAATCTCGGTCGTAGGTGTTCTTGAGTGAAAAACAAAACTGCAACACTGAAGGCAATATATTTAGTAAATATACGCCGTAAAAATAATTATAAAAATGTACTATGTATAAAATTAAACATAGTACATAAATGGTAATATTAAACTTCCTTACTTTGCGTGTATATTAGTTTATTTTAACAATCAATCGACTGTCTTAGTACCTTACCTGTACCTGATAAAACAACGTGATTAATCTGTCAACACATTGTTGACTACTGACAACAATTTTGCACCTGCTAAATGGCTCTTACCTTTAATATTATGGATGTTGACGCCCTCTTTCGTGATTTCAACCATGATGCTAAGCATTCTGACTATTTCCAGATGACATCGACTATTCATTACATAAGTATGCAAAGCAAGCAGCATTTGCGTAAATATAAAAGCACTGTCAATTCTTTTCCCTACTCAGATGTAATGTGTGCGCAATAAGGCAGAAGGATTATTCGGATACAATATCCGTATGTTTGACATGACATGTCAAAACAGGTTAAACTCGAAAATAAATAATTCTTGATTTCAAATTGTGGAACTTTTAAATCCAGGCCTAAATTACCGAACTCCGAAAACAGCACCAAAATAAACCCAGTGGTTTTGTCGTCTATAGTATACAGATTGTTTTAGATTTACATTTAGATTACAATACAGTCTAACATATGCCAAGTCTTTCAAAACAATGTTTAATTAAAGGAAAAATCACGCCACTATGTTAATACAATTTGCAACATTAATTAAAGAATAATAGTTAACTGAATAGTCCTTAGTAGATAATGAATTTAAGTCTGTCATACATACCTTAATCCGCGATCGTCATCTAGGCCGCAACTAATATGAAGATAATAATTGTTTATTCCGTAATTGTAATTTTTCAATTATCAAATTCTCTTAAACTTTCGAACAATCAAAATAGTGTATCTTTGTCTTATAACGACACACAAAATATGAATACAGAAAATTCGAATTTTGTAATTCAGCGAAGTGTTGTGGAAATGAAAAAGTTTGAAGATAACCTTAACGATAAACCCCCAGAAATTCTAAAGACTGCCGGAAGCAATAATTATGTGTACCGGCCCCTCTTTGTCTACAGAAGGATAGAACACAGCAAACGTCGGATAACCATGTATAACGCTTTTGCTGGTTAATGATATTTAGGAGCACGCGTAATACACGTCGATAGGACGGTACGTACTTAGATTTTTTCAGATTTAGTCGTACATTCTTGCACTAAGGTTAATTGAGTATATTATAAAGATTATGGTATTGGTATTGTAGTTGGATTGTGGTATTTTTTTAATACTATCGTTTGTCCATCGCTTAAAAATTCCAATGTGTAGCCGTTCATTGGAAGATTTTTCTATATTCATTACACTGGGAGAGAAGGCATATCTTCAATATCACTTACGAGCCATCTACTCGTGAGTTTATTCCCCTTAATAATAAAGCCACAAAATCTAAAAGTAATACGCATAAACCATAAGGAAGCCGAGTAGTTGCGTGCAAGTCATGCATTTGCTTTAGTGATTTTGCGTCATTAGTACACAGTGTGTTGTTGACGAAGTATTTGATAAGTAAGTAAATTCTCCTTTACTCCTTTTAGTTTTAAAATTCTTTTAAAACGTGCACCAACACTACACATTTTTAGATTACATGTAAATCAACCGAGATGATACCAAAGTATTACTTGTGCAGAGGCCCGTATATCTGTTATTTCTTATTATTACTAATGGCTAAGTTCTACGTCAATTAACTTATCAGCGCTTTCTGAAAACAGTTTTGTGTTTTTTATTTTAATCTTTATTGCTTGTTAAAAGTTCTAGCTACTGTAACAGATTTCTTAATCAAATTTAATAGCTAGTAACTAAGAACTAGGGTTATTTGTTTCCTTGCCTATGTTATGGTGTGTAGTCTATTGTTAGAAATGTTTCAAGTTTGTATAGCGATTTTAGTCGTGCACTTTAAAGTGAGCTATGTATATAAATAAAGTAATTTGAATTGCGACTATTATGTGCAAGGTTTTTATACATGTTATTTTTTATTGTTGTAGATTTATGAAGTAGTAGCTGGTATATCACCCGTTCATGACTTTAAAAATCAAATCAATGCAAAACTACCGGGAGAACGATTCCTAGTAAAGTCACCTCAAAGTAGCTATAAACATTTAGATAACTCCATCCTTAAGGTGACTAAAAATGTCACGCAAAATCAGCAAATGGAAGAGAACCTATATCAAATATCAAAAGATTTGGTTTCCGCTATATTATCTAAATTAGAAATACAGGATAAAATTACTCGAGTTACGAGAGAGGCTCTAGATGCCCCGGGAAAAAATAAAGGTATAACGGCAATTGAAACAAGACGCATTCTAGATTATATTTCTAGAACGCTATCTGGTCACATCTTGAGTATAACAAGGGCATCCACAGAACCTGAATTACATCGTTTAGTGTATGGATTAGCTCAAATTGCATCAGAAGTGTCTATTGTATCGGCTTTAAAAGATATCACATACGCTAAAGCTTTGTCTAAAAAACAATCTGTCGATTTATCTCTTCGTAAGAAAAGGGCTATTACATTAAAAGACAGTACAACGTCTACTCCGTATCCTTCATCAACTTTGTTTAACATAATTTTAAAGAAACCGTTGCCATCAGAAAAAACAGAAAGTACAACATTGCTACAAAAAGAAAGTAACAATTTATACATGTTACATGAACCCTACTCTGTTATTTCTAATCGAGAGAAATTGCCATTTCGTATCTTGACTATAAATCAAAAGGATCCTTTGCCTGTGAAAGGATTTTTAAATAAAACCGTATTGGACAGCGAAAACCGTGATCAAACTACTAATGGAACTGAAGCTATTGTGTTGGATAAGGCTGTTAATATTGCTGCTGATGCTCAAGTCATTGCTAAACAAGAATCTAACGCCGGGGAGCTTATAGATGATTGGGTTGATCCTAAAGATCATGTTTACGCTCTAAATCCCGATATTATCGCTGAAATGGAGATCGACCAGCCAGAAATCGATGATGAAATTACTAATGAAAAGAGAGAAAGACAGAAATTGGAGAGACTGGAACTTAAAGCCAAAAAAGCCATACTTTACGCAGGGGATGTAGCATATTTAACAGCTGCTAGTGCGGTTGCCATGCGGCGCGCATTAACAGCTTCGATTGAGGTACAAATGTCCGTAAAATTTGCTAAGAATGGAATGTCAATCATCAAGACTTGATGATGAATTTAGCAAAACTGCTGCACAGCAAGCTGGTAAAGAAGCGAAGAGCGCAACCTCAAAATCTCTTGCTTGTGAACGGGTTATAAAGCTTGCTGTTAAATACACTGCACAATCTCAAGGAGCTAAATTAAATCACGTCGCCAATAGAATCATAATGGATACGCTGTCTTTAGCAACACTCGCTAAATCAATGGCTTTTGTATCTTCCGATATTGCCATTAACTCTCTTTAACATAATTTTAAAGAAACCGTTGCCATCAGAAAAACAGAAAGTACAACATTGCTACAAAAGAAAGTAACAATTTATACATGTTACATGAACCCTACTCTGTTATTTCTAATCGAGAGAAATTGCCATTTCATTATCTTGACTATAAATCAAAAGGATCCTTTGCCTGTGAAAGGATTTTTAAATAAAACCGTATTGGACAGCGAAAACCGTGATCAAACTACTAATGGAACTGAAGCTATTGTGTTGGATAAGGCTGTTAATATTGCTGCTGATGCTCAAGTCATTGCTAAACAAGAATCTAACGCCGGGGAGCTTATAGATGATTGGGTTGATCCTAAAGATCATGTTTACGCTCTAAATCCCGATATTATCGCTGAAATGGAGATCGACCAGCCAGAAATCGATGATGAAATTACTAATGAAAAGAGAGAAAGACAGAAATTGGAGAGACTGGAACTTAAAGCCAAAAAAGCCATACTTTACGCAGGGGATGTAGCATATTTAACAGCTGCTAGTGCGGTTGCCATGCGGCGCGCATTAACAGCTTCGATTGAGGTACAAATGTCCGTAAAATTTGCTAAGAATGGAATGTCCAATCATCAAGACTTGATGATGAATTTAGCAAAAACTGCTGCACAGCAAGCTGGTAAAGAAGCGAAGAGCGCAACCTCAAAATCTCTTGCTTGTGAACGGGTTATAAAGCTTGCTGTTAAATACACTGCACAATCTCAAGGAGCTAAATTAAATCACGTCGCCAATAGAATCATAATGGATACGCTGTCTTTAGCAACACTTGCTAAATCAATGGCTTTTGTATCTTCCGATATTGCCATTAACTCTCTTTATCAAGCGACAGATATCAAACCCCCATCATGAATAGATATTTGATTAAAAAAGAATAAGAATAAAATGATTTATTTAAAATGAATTATATTTTTATTAAGTTTCTATATCTTGTGAGGAATACCAATTTGATTTACAGATCATACGTTAGATAAAATGACGATATCTATCTAATTTAGGTTGAGTTTGTTTAGCTTAGGTTCTGTTACTTTGAATTAGATAAAACTAGAACTAATAAGAGTAAGCATGTCTTTGTTTTCGCCATTCGCTTATGGCGATAAAACATGTCCTACGATTTATATTTATATTAGAAAGCTCATTTCTTATTATTAAAATATTATAATTTATATCAGAAGATTTCACCGTGTCAATTAACAAAATGTACATCATAATTTATCACAATCGATCATAAGTTAAATTTGGGCAGCAAATAACAGCAACCCGGATGAATGATGTATGGTGGTCAGAGGCACTTCTCGCCAAGATTTCGACGGCTCCTGATGGAGCGGATAAGCCTATAGAGCCGTCCATTTGGTCCAATGGGGGCCATTTGGACGTTGCCAGAGAATATTAATAATACAAATATTTAGAATTAATGTCTAACCTATTTATAAAGTATATATTCGAAATTGAAATCATGTCTCAAATTTTACATAATATGCATTTGTAGCATATTATATATGGTATGGTCAACGTTGTTGAACGGATATACAAACAAGATACTACAACAAGAAAATGAAAATATTTTTATATATTTAAATTTCATTTATTTTATTTAAATATTATAAGGTGTTTATTTTTTACAATAACACGATCATTTTTGAAAATAATCTTATTAAAGTTCATGTTTTTTTTATATTGAACTATCTGTCAGTATATATTGTAAAAAGGTGCGTAATAATAAGAAAAAAAAAACATGATTTCGTTATAGCAATTTTATTTTTATAAAGGAACACAAAGCTTTTAGTTTTGAAATAAGATTGGAGAAACATTCATAATACCTTGACCCGCAAAATACTGTACTAATATTATTTATAAAGTTTTTTTTAGAGCTAACGACAAGCCAATTCGCCTGATTGTGATTCTTGTGGCGTTTGACACTTACCTTCGATTAAGAATCATAATACAGGTGCGTTGTCAACTTTGTGGAATGAGACGGAATGGCTCGTTATCGGTTGTTAGGTATCCAGTTTTTAGCATAGCTGCAATCTTACGCTGATATTCTTTGAAAGCGCAGTACTTCCCGAGTCATATCTAATTACCGTTTCCTGTTACGTTTTTTTTATTTAAAGGTGTGTGTTATTAATAGAAGGGAAAGTTTTAACAATATGAACCAGGAATTTTATACCTACCGAAACTGTAGGTTAGATTACATCATTATGCATGGTTGGACGTGGTTACAGGCCCTTGTAGCCGCGCATTCAATTACATGCGAATAGTAAATGCTATCTATGCTGTCTATCCTTATTAGGATAAAAGTCGATAAAGCTTATATATTATGTAAATTAACAACTATCATCATGTTCAGTGCCTAGGACTATAGAACTTGATATAGTGCATATAAGGGTCAAAGTCATTGTTCCACCACTGACTGGAAGCAGTTTTCAAATCTGACGTAGGAGTTTCAGATGGTCCGCTTTTTTGAAGACGCTTCAATACGTACTCGGGGATGGCATGCGCATTTGGAGTGAGCTCTCTTTCAAATGGTGATGTTAAGCAAGTTGTGACAACTATGAGCAGCATTAAAATTTCCAGTTTCTGTAAAAGAAATATATATATATATATATATATATATATATATATATATATATAAATATATATATATAATAAGAATGTATAAAAATTGATAAAATACAACTAAATTCATCACAATCATGACACAATTCTTCGATATTCGTTTAATAAAATGATCTGTATTTATGCTTACTTTACTGGTTTTCTTGCAAATTCGTTTGCTGTCCGAGCTACACTACTCTAGAATACCTTGCCCGATGAAATTAGGAAGGTCAGTAATAAAAATAGTTTTAAAAGTTTGGTTCGTGATTACTTACTTAAGTTATCTGAAGTCATGTATTATGTATTTAATATCTATACATGTACTATGTATTATTCTTTGCTTGTATTAGTTAATTTTTGTTTAGGTTAATGCAATAAAGAGTAAATAAATAAATAGTAGACATGCCCTAATATGTTTCATGAGGTTAGTGAAAAAAATACCGAGACCCAATCATAAGTAATGTGGCATCCATCTTAGTTATTTGTTATGGCAACACATCTCGCCTTCGCCTGACACATCTCTTGATACTCATTATCATATTAGGATTGAAAATCTAGCACACACTTTGTCTGGATGGTAAGTGATTATTTCCACATCTACATCCACCTTCAACAAGTATTCATGAAGAACGTGCGCTGTTCTCCTTCTGGCTGAGATGGAATAACATTAACCATACACAGATGGAATGTCAGGCAGGATTGAGCCTGAACTAACTCAACGTTCACTTGTTTAATGACATTTTATCACGACCGAACAGTATAGGAGCAGTATATATTTATTCAGGTTTGTGGCCCAACCATAGGTGATATAAATAAAGATTATGGTAACATGCGCATAATACGCAAAAGTCCTTTTTTAAAATAGAAAAAGAAACAATATTTTGCTATTCCTACACACTATGAAATATTATATCACTATATATTTAATGATCTTACCATTTTTGGATCAAGTGGCTCTGGTGTTGTTAGAAATATTATTGTAGCCAAATTTTGTGGGACACGAATTTATAGTGTATGGAATACAATAAAAAAATAAGATTGCATATCTTATCTATTATTTTTCTGTTCGAATTTTCTAAATTTGAAACTATAATTTTTATCGAGACGGTTACTAAAATTATTTATCTTATTTAATACTTTTAGGGGTTCGTTTTGTGTTGATAAATATCAAAACCATTGAATATTATGTGTTACGTGAAAAATCTACAATGATATTTAACGAAAATGATAGTACGCATAGTTAAACGAAACCATTATATTCGTGAATTATCATTGTAAGCGCTACTTTTGTGTGAGATCGAATAATTAAAATACTTAGTTAGTAAGCACATAAATAATGCTTTAGCTGTTCAATAATCGATGAGAACCTTTTATTTTATTTAACAGTAATTATAGTAACGTAAATTTAAATGTAATGCAACCGAAGTCATTTTATTCCTTTTTCTAAAATTGTAGCGAGTGGACGTACCCTATAGCATGGGCACCGAGGTTTACTCTAGGGAACAACGCGCTACGAGTTCACAATCTAAATCCATAAAGAAGATAGAAATTTCCAACAAAGATCATGTTAAAACTTATGTCTTGACCCGATTTCTTTTTTCCGGGCTGTTGGCCGCTGTTAGCCCGAGGGCTTATACAGTTTCACCGGGTTGAGAGGTGACCCAAACTCCAGGGACTCTTCTATCTGTATGGACTGGAGAGAATCGGCCACTGACATGATGGTATCGCGAATAGCTTTGTTTGCGAATGCGAATATGAGGATGCAATGTACGTATGTTTTATGAAGGGCTTGGGCCCTGGTGGTTGCGTCGTCGGGGTCGTCGAGGGCTTGCCTCGGTCTCCTTCAGACGCGGGTGAATCTGTGATCGCGATGGGCTTGTAAGTGGCAGCACTTACGGTTAGAGTGTGTGACGGCAGAGTCGAAATATCGGCGGAAGCCTGCTTCAGGGACTGAGCTATGCTCGGCAGCTCAAGATCTATGTGTAGATTTTCGTTACGCAAGAACCATGGCGCACCGGTGGCCTAGCACATGAAACGGCTTTGTATTACCTGAAGTCGGTGAATGTGACGCGGGGAGGCATGCGTAAAGACAGGGCTTGCGTATGTCATTATGGGTCGGATGCACGCTAAGTATGGTGTAATTTTATTACACAGGCACATTTTGCCTTTTTTTATTTAGTAACGGGTGCAAACGACCTAGGACGAACGCTGCTCGATTCCGAACGCGGTTGATATGCGGACCGAAGGTGAGTCTTTCGTCTAATGTGACGCCTAAGTATTAAATTTATGAGTAAAAAAAAGTATATATTAATAAATAGACATACAGAAACTAAGGAACCCAACGTCGTTAAAGCTACGTATTACAGATTTGTTAGTTTGTATATAAAATGATGATAGTATATAGCATCGTTTCTCAACCTGGCGACCCCCCGGGGGTTATTTGTTCAATAAATAAGATATACAAGAGATTCGTTAATTAAAGGCTTTTAAAATTAATTTTATTTAATAATGCGCGATTTTGCATTTTTATGGCCTGCAGTTTTTAGTATATTTTATGTGTTCTTAAGTGGTCGTAAATCCTACCGCTGCAATTAAATTGAGCTTGTCTGGGGGAACCTGGAACGTTTAAACGTATAAATAAAATTTTATTATAATTTTATAGTGAAGGGCAAGGCGTTTTACTTACCTTTTTGACCTTTTTGTGGGTTGTGATATAAAAAAAGGTTGAGAAACCATATTAACAATATAGCAATAGGTGATATAATTTATAAGTGTAAAACAGTTGAAATATGCACATAATCAATGTAGCCGTGTCGAAATATAGAAGTGAACATTTAATTACTTATTTTTTTTATTTATATTCATAATAAAACTTTAAGTATTAAATCCTTTATGTTATTTAAACATAATATTTACCTACAACTAGCCTTGACCTAAACATTATCAACTCCAGGGTGATAATGTTTAGGTTTCTGTTGCCCTAAACAGAACACTCAGCAGGTGGATAGGCGTTACAGTCTGTGAAGTGGTTCTACCATTTCACCATGATGAAAACTACAAAATCTCTTTTAGTCGACTCGCTTCACTCATATAAGAGAGAGTTAAAAACTGTTTTGTAACATTATGAAAATATAGTTACGAAGACAGTTCGCTTCATGATAAGAGGTTTCTAGGATCCATAATCTTACATTTGTCGTCGATTATAAATCGTAATGCTGCTGGGTTGACACGCCAGAGGAAATGTCTCATAACAACTATAACTTCCTCCGGTTTCTTTCACTTCAACCAGCATAAAGTGTTTCGGATTTTTTTCCTCTCACTAGACGAAACATTGTAGCACTAAGCACTGATATACGCCACAATTGTGAAGTAGCTGTAGCACGAAAAGGTCAACTTGAACACAGACTCGAACAGATTAGAAACATGCCTTTTTGTAATGTCAGTATAAAATACTACTAAGTTAGCTCTACTGTGTTTCATTAGTCTAAAGAAAGAAACTGGAAACTCTACACTACTAGTGACGAGGCATTCCATCCTAGTCCTTAGGGGAAGAACGCGTCTACGTTATAAATCCTCATCGAGGGTGATCGATGAGTGTCATAAACCGTAGGGATCTCTTGATAGGTGGAATGTGTATACTACTTATTTGTCAATAAGTTTTCTTAATGTCATGTAATAAAATCATATTTTCGGTATTCTGTGAAATAATGTTACGCATATCATAATAGCTTAAATTGGAGTATTTGCATGGCAAGTGTTTGAATCCAGAGACCCAAAGTGACATAAAGTAAATTCATTACTTTCTAAGTTCTTAGGAATGAAACGACATGGATCAAAGAAATTACATCTACCATCGCTCAAGTTCGATGATATACGATTTAGACCACGGTCAGAGATGCCTGAGCATGGAAGCATTCTTGTAACTTATTACACAAATACTTTTCGTTCGCTGAGAATCGAAAATTAGATGATCTGACCTCTTCGCCATGCGGCGAAAAAAATAGATGCGAAATAATATGGACATGTGTGGAACCTGTTTGCGGTATCAATCAGCGTATATTTAATTCATGTAAATTTATTAATTGCCGTACTCAGATTATAAGGAAAAATACAGAATGTGTTCTACATAATCAATTTTATGATAATTTAATGTTAGAATAATAATATAAGATTCCTATATTCAGATGAAACAAGAATTCATTGTATATATATATATATATGTATATATATATATATATGTATTTATAGTTGATCATAATTTTTTTAACATTACAAAGATACTTATATCTTAACTATAATTACTAATCTTATTACTAATCACACCTGTTTTGTTGGAAATGTTGAGTCTAAAAAGCATGATTCTTTATAAGCTATCCCTATAAATCCCTCACGGCGCTCCTTTGTAACATTTAAATGAAATTTTTCTATGTTTATTTGTGATCTAGCAAACAGAAAAACCTTGACAAACAGAATAATACAAAAAAATATCCGCATTGTCTTTTAACAAGTTTGTTCCATAAGATTTTATATGCGGAATATGCAGACATGGCTTAGTAATACAAATTTATAATAGAGCAAGGTTATGCAAGTTGAATTATCAACTTCCTGCAAACTTGAATAAGTTATAATGCCATATAGTGAGTTAGATGCAGCATTATTGTTAAGAAACACTATATATCATTGTGAATGCTTATTACAATTACGCTATATGGACATAGTTGAATGTCTATCAATATATGCGGATGCACCTACAAATATGGGATTCTTTGTAGTGTATGTTTTGACTGTGTACATTGTGAATCCTTACTAGAATTACACTCTAAGGATTCAACCTATGTTGTTATCTATCAACATGAATTACACTCTGCGGATATATCCACAGAGACGGGATTCTTTATAAAGAATGCTTTGATGCACATCTGGTCTTCCTTTCGTCCACGGCGATATATTCTGGTTATTGATGCAGAGTATTTTGTAGAACCGTAAGCAAAGAGATCGGAGGAAGAATCAGAGGCAGTGTGAGAATCAGAAACAGAACACACACACAATACACCCAGATCCGAAAAACAGCTATTTATGATGCACAAATATTGTTCCTCGGATGGGAATCGAACAACGACCCGCGACGCAGGGCTCTAACCGCTATACCAACATATGTTTATATAACTACCGACTTACGGTCGTACCTTTACATAGTGACCTGTGACTGGTTTGTCATCCAAGTAACATATAAACTTATGTTAAAGGTTGGTGCAAAACCACCATAAGTTTTATATTTTTCTTAGTACATGGAAGTCGACAGAAATGATGTAATTACATGTCTCTTATACAATCTGTAATATTATATAAGTATTTAACGTTATATTAATAAAAAACAAATATTTCCAATAAACAGCATTTAACGCCATCTAGCGTTACTTTGTTTTGTTAAAAGCAAAATGCAATATTGAATAATGCGTTGGCGTTGAATTTTGATCGTCTTGCAAATACTAAAATGCACCTAAAAATGTTACTAGATGGCACTTTATAAAAATGTATCTGTGCTTATTATCTATTACTATTAGACAGCGTTCTTTGCAAAACAAAATTCTCCGTAGGGCGACAGGCGCTCCATGGTTTGTAAGAAACTCGGAATTATACCGAGACCTTAAGATACCCTTCATAAGGAAGTACTTTAAAGAAATATATCTACGCTATTTCAATTCGACCGTAAATCACCCTAACCCGTTAGTGGTAGCAGCCGGTGACCCTCGTGAGGGACACCCCTCGTAAAAAAAGATGTCCTAAATACGCAATCATAACGCCTGATGATATTCTGACGGCAAACATTAACTTTGACACAGTCTCGTCCGCGCCAAGCGGCAAGGGCTTAACCGCGGACCGACCAACTTCACCAACGCGCACATACACCAACACCACACAATCCATATACGTCAACTCAGACACGCCACACCGCACTCGCCGGCGAGCGCGACGTCGTCTTCCTCGCACAGCGGCTTACACGCAATTTACTCGTTTTCTAGGCCGCCTCTTAATATCGACCTGTCCTCCCTTTAGATTGTATTATCGCCTCCGTCTGTTGTCGTCGACGTTCTTCGTCCACAGGGGTTGGAGTGCAGCGGTGGTGCAGCGGCAGTCTCCGCGCCAGCTTGGCAGCATCGTCGTTGTCCCCCTACTCAGCGGGCCTCCCGCTTTCGAGTCCAATTAGATAAAGCTGTAAAGGTCTCTGGACAAACAGACAAAAAAAATTGTGAAACATATTTGATGATTTTGTCCCAATAAGGCTATCTAGATTATTTGGAACAGCTCATAAAATTTGTGATATAATGGCATGACAGGGCAGAATAACAGGAACAGAATAATAATTTAATGTTTTTTTCTAACTTTGTAACTAAAAATAGCAACGCCTCCAATTTGTATTAAAACTATTTTATACTACAATCTATAATTATATAATAATAAACGAGTAAAATTACGCATGTTATACCAAGTTTTAAGTGTTCATGAAGTTAAACAAGTACTAAAGTACATAAAAACATAACAATATTATAAAAATATAAAAGAACGGTAAAAAGAGCATAAAGTACGTCTAAAAGCTTTTTAATGAGTATTTTATATATTGATAAACAAACCATGTACTTAGTCCGGCCATAAGTTCTGTTATAAATGAAAATGCATTTTTTTTAATGAAGTAATGTTATATTATTAAAATTTATTCCTACATATTTATTAGTCTCAGTAAAAAATAAAAAAAAATTCTATTCAAAATGGACACCTTTGGCTTTTATACAGTCCTTTATTCTGTTTGGCCACGAATCTATCTATGGATTTATGCACTGTTTCCAAGGGAAATTTCGCCACTGCTTACTCCAAAGATTTATTAAGCGACTCAATGTCGCCGTGTCGTTTAGAGCAGGCCATTTCCTCTAAAGCTGACTTTAATTTGAAGTCTAAAGAGTTGAGGTCTGGGCTAGATGAGGGCCAGTCTTCAGCTCTTATAAAGTCCGGAACGTTGGTTTCAAGCCAGACTTGGCCAGACGTGCCTTGTGCAGAGTCCTGCTGGAAAGTCCACGGTATATTTTTAAAAAGTATATTGCTGAGAGGTTTCTTGTAACATAATCCAAGACTGTATATTGATACACTTTGGTTGAAGTTTTCACTCCCTTTTCACAAAAATTTAGTTTTGTGACTCCTTGATAAGACACGCCCCACTAAACCATCACTGACGCAGGATGATGACCACGTTGTACCATTCCGACTACTTGAGCAGCTTCTTTAGAACTGTGAGCTTTATCATTTTGCTTATTGTAGTGTTCTTCAATCGTGAAAATGTTTTCATCGGTAAAGAGGATATTTCTGTGCCTTTCACCTGCGTATCGCGACAGAAAGCGTTTTGATCGACCCACTCTCTTTAATTGTAAAGATTGATTTAGAGCATGTCCTGTATATCAGGTCTTGTTTTATAATACGCGACAGAGTCCTATCGGGAATCTTCATTTCTCGTGATTTTTCTTCCTAATGGGGTTTCGACGAATTCTGGCTTTAACAGCATTAACAGCCTTTGTAGTTCTATCAGCACGCGGTCGCCCAGATCTTTTCTGGTCTTCGACCGTGGAAGTGTTGTTGTATCTGTTGATAGTACGATATACGAACATACGGCTGATACCAAGTTTTTGAAGTATCTGAAATATGACCGACGGCTCCATACCTACTTTGTGCAAGGCGATCACTGCAATCCTATTTTTCTTTAACACCCCATTCCATATTGTAATTTGATAATGAACACGAAAAAATATGTAAAATGGCGCAAAATCGAAAGAAGTTTTTAAAATAATAAACACGTATATTTCCAAATTCAAAATAATTAAAAAGTTGAAAAAAACAAAAGTTTTTATGTAACAGTATTTATGGCCAGACTAGTTAGTATTTTTATAGATTTTTGTTTTTTTTTCGGGCTGATGTCCGCTGTTAGCCCGAGGGCTTTTACAGTTTCACCAGGTTGACTGGTGACCGAAGGCTTATGGCGCTCAGTCGAGACCTCTATTTATAGGTAACCAGCACAAGAGCTCCCGAGAGGGAGCCTCGGCTTGGACCCTGTTTCACGAGAGAGTCTGACTCGAGGGTGCCCAAGAGGGCCGAACCACGGCTCGGTCAGTTACTTTTGACAAAGGATTAGCTAAATTAATATCGCTATTATTATTAGCTATTTGTACCACCAATTCGGAATGCGTGTGCGCTGGAGAAGAAGTGGCGCAAGAAACTCCAGGGATGCTTCTTTCTGTATGGTCTGAAGAGAACCGGCCTGTGACATTGCGGTATCCCGTATAACCTTATATGCGACCTCGCCGTCGGCGGGTAGGCAGTATGAGGGTACAATGTACGTGTATAGTGTTCTATGAAGGGCTTGGGCCCTGGTGGTCACGTCGGTGGGGTCATCGAAGGCGTTCCTCGGTCTCCTTCGGACGCGGGTGAATGTCGCGATGGGATTGTAAGTGGCGGCACTTACAGTCAAGGGGTTAGAATGTGTGACGGCAGAGTCGAAATATCGGCGGAAAGCCTGCTTCAGGTACTGAGCTATGGTCGGCAGCTCAAGATCTATGTGTAGATTTTCGTTACGCCAGAACCACGGCGCACCGGTGGCTTTGCACATGAAACGGCTTTGTATTACTTTATTGACCTAGGACGGAGCCTTTTGGTACTCCGGCACAAATGGGATGAACCTCGGAACGCGATCCCTCGGCGCGGTGACGAAAGGAGAAAGTCGGAGAAAGGCTTATATGATAAGTACGAGTCGATCCGGCACACCGAGCGCATATAGTTTGTATATGAGCCTGTTGTGCCAGACCTTGTCGAAAGCTTTCGCCATGTCAAGGAAAAGTGCCCCAGTTTGGTAGCTCTGAAGAAATTTACTGCGCATGTGCTCCGTGATGCGGTGCACTTGATTTGTACATGAGTGTTGGGGGCGAAATCCGAACTGCTTATTGATTAGTAGCCCTCGGGACAGCATGAAGTCCTTGAAGCGGGCGAGGATGGGCCTTTCATATATCTTACCTAAGACTTTGAGTAGGCTTATGGGCCGATAGGTTGATTGATCGGTTGGGTGTTTCGAGGCCTTGAGATGGCAAGTGATTTCTGCGGCCCATGACATTTTCATTCATCCTTGACAAGGAATCATGATGCAAATGCTTTGTTGCCCTTAACGACTGAGATGGAATGCCTCGCCACAGTAATAAAAGAGTCCGGATCCTTATACTTACCAGATGAAACACAGCATCATTATGTTGCTATTTTCCGCTGATATTCTATGAGAGCGTGGTCCCGGTCCCGGTATTTGTTTTTCACAAACTAATCTTTTGACAAACTTTAAATCCACAAGTAAGTGACGTCAGAATTCACGCAAATGCTTCAACTAAACTAAGCTAAGCTAAGACTACTTTGTACCTCCTTGAAACTAATACTTTGTTCTAATTTGCTAATTAATTGTTAGGTGGGAAATCCATGATTTATGATTATTTGGGAATAACCTAACAAGTTTACAAAGAGTACATTACTCCTTTAGGTAAGGTATTTAGTAAACATCGTGTTTACTAAATATTAATATACAAAAAATTCTAAACAAATCACACAAACTTTTTGACTTTAAGTCTTATATTCTGTTAATTAAATAATTTATTATTTTAAACTCAACAGTTATATCTATTTTTTCTTCTTTGCTTAAATAAATATAAAATACTGTATATTTTAGAAAACCGGTAAAACTTGACCAAGCTTAGGCGCGTCGGCAAATTAGTACGACGAGAATTAGGCCAAACTTTTATTTCGCACATTAGAAACGTCATCCGAATTTTTTATTCACTTGGAAGTTGCATATATTTAAAATTATACATCTGAATTTTCTATTCCAGTTTTATCGAAGGCCACGAAAATCAGGTTTCCACTCAAATGTGAGTACTAGATTAGCTATAGCTGTATAATGAAATAAGTTGATTAAGAATTGTTTATAATAGCTATATGATTTATTTTATCAAATGAAAAAGAGTAAATGGACTGTAAGTTTAATTGAGGGTGCGAGTGATTAAGAACGCGGTAGGAAATTTAATGTCACTTTTAAACTTAGGTCCATACGAAAAATCACCCTAAAGTAGTAATAATGAAACAACTTTCACTCAAACTCCCAAGTTGTTGTTCCCTTTTACGCTGATATTCTATGTAGGGATGGTCCTTTCCCGATATTTCCTATCGTTTGGTGGTACAGCTAGTTTGCCTTATATTCATTATCGTGCACGTACAATGAATATAATTCGTACATGGCATATAATTAATACGCAAAAGCAGGCACTGACGGTGGCACGTAGTAAACGTCTAATAATAATTTTCATACAAGCATATTATAATGTGTGAAGGATGAAAAAAATATCAAACGTCACGTGCACGAGTACGTAGGTAGTTATAAATTTCGTAAAATGTCAATAATATTCTAGTCGATTTCTACCACGTCGATATCTGAAGGTCAAGGTAAACTACACAGAACATATTATTGTGCATACATATTCGCACTAACACAGTTTTTTTTTTTTTTTATTTTTTTTTTTTCGGGCTGATGGCCGCTGTTGGCCCCAGGGCTTTTACAGTTTCACCGGGTTGAGAGGTGACCGAGCGCTTATGGCTCTCAGTCGAGACCTCTATATATATGTAACCAGCACAAGGGCTCCCGAGAGGAAGCCTCGGCGGACCGTTACCTTATTTCGCGAGAGCGTCTGTCTCGAGGTGCCCGAAGGCCGAACCTCGGCTCGGTCAGTTGCATCTGACAGAGGATTATCTTAATTAATATCTCTATTATTATGAACTAATTGTACCACCACTACGGAATGCGTGAGCGCTGGAGAAAAATTGGCGCAAGAAACACCGGCAACGCTTCTATCTGTATGGACTGAAGAGAACCGACCAGTGACATGGCGGTATCGCGAATAACTTTGTTTGCGACGCCCTCGCCGTCGGCAGGGGCGATGTGAGGAGTGCAATGTACGTGTGTTGTATTTTATGAAGGGCTTGGGCCCTGGTGGTTGCGTCATCAGGGTCGTCGAGGGCGTGCCTCGGTCTCCTACGGACGCGGGTAAATCTGTGATTCGCGATGGGATTGTAAGTGGCGGCACTTACAATCAAAGGGTTTCGGTGTGTGACGGCAGAGACGAAATATCGGCGAAGCCTGCTTCAGGTACTGAGCTATGGTAGCCAGCTCAAGATCTATGTGTAGATTTTCGTTACGCAAGAACCACGGCGCACCGGTGGCCTTGCGCATGAAACGATTTTGTATTACCTGAAGTCGGTGAATGTGATGCGAGGAAGCATGCGCAAAGACGGGGCTTGCGTGTGTCATTATGGGTCGGATGCACGCTTTGTAAAGTGTAATTTTATTACGCAGGGACATTTTGCTATTTTTATTAAGTAACGGGTGCAAACGACCTAGGACGAACGCTGCTCGATTCCGTACGCGGTTGACATGCGGACCGAAGGTGAGTCTTTCATCTAATGTGACGCCTATAACTCTATAGTTTGGAGATGCGGCGTTTTGTTGCGCCGAGAGAAGTAAATGGCTGCACTTTTGGTGGGGTTAACCTCGATCCTCCATTTCCGAAACCATTTCCCTAAGGTGTTGGCTGCAGATTGGAGGCGTTTACAAATAGCGTCTGGTTTAAATCCAGACACGTAGAGGCCGGTGTCATCGGCGAAAAGGGCTAGCTCTACACCGCGAGTGCGCGGTATGTCGTTGGTGTAGAGTGTGTATAAAGTAGGACCTAGGACAGAGCCTTGTGGTACTCCGGCACAAATGGGGTGAACCTTGGAGCGCGTTCCCTCGACGCGGTAACGAAAGGTTCGATTTCGGAGAAAATCTCGTATGATAAGTACGAGTCGATCTGGCACACCGAGCTCATATAGTTTGTATATGAGCCCGTTGTGCCAGACCTTGTCGAAAGCTTTCGCCACGTCGAGTGTTGGGTGCGAAACCCGAACTGCTCATTGATTGGTAGCCCTCGGGACAGCATGAAGTCCTTGAGGCGGGCGAGGATGAGCTTTTCATATACCTTACCCAAGACTTTGAGTAGGCTTATGGGTCGATAGGCTGATGGATCGGTTGGATGTTTTGAGGGCTTGAGAATCCCTATGACGTCGGCTTCTTTCCAGGTGTTCGGGAAGGTGCCTTTGGATATGGCCGCGTTGTAGATTATCACCAGTAGGTGTAAAATGGACATGGGTAGGAGTTTCATCACCTTGTTGGTGATACCGTCGGGGCCGGGAGCCTTGCGTGGTCGCAGGTTTTTAATTATGGACTCAACTTCGGTGCATGTGACTTGGGTAACGGAAAATGTTATGCACGT